>CM031234.1:425409325-426797605 GCA_018340775.1 Taxus wallichiana var. yunnanensis | reverse complement strand
ATCTATCCATCCAAACAAACTTCTTCCCTTTCCACTGAAGGGAGGTGATGGGGTGCGTTATCCGAGAGAAATCCTAAACAAATCTCCTATAATAACCTGCTAACCCCATGAAGTTGCGCACCTCTGTCACTATAGTTAGTGTTGGCCAATCCATAATGGCTCTAATCTTGGAAGGATCAACTGCGATACCTTCACCTGAGATGATATGACCCAAGTACTGAATCTCTAACTGAAAGAAAGCACACTTCTCCAAGTTCCCATAAAGCTACTACTCACGAAGACACTGAAGAACCTGACGAAGGTGCCCCTCATGCTCCTCATGCGTATGTGAGTAAATCAGAATGTCATCAAGAAATATGAGCACGAAGTGATCTAGAAATGTCCTGAATACCCCATTCATCAAACTCATGAATATTGCGGGGCATTCGTCAAACCAAAGGGCACCACTGTGAACTCATAGTGCCCATACCTCATACGAAAAGTAGTCTTATGAATGTCTACCTCCGTAATCCTCAACTGATGGTACCCTAACTTGAGATCAATCTTAGAGAACACCGTGGCCCCTTCATTTGATCAAACAAGTCATCAATGCAAGGCAGGGGATAACGATTCTTGATCGTTACCTTATTCAACTTGGCGGTATTCTATGTACAACCGCAAGGATCCATCCTTCTTAACAAATATAACCAAAGGCACCCCAAGGGAATACACTAGATGAATAAGGTCTTTCTCTAGAAGGCCCTCCAGTTACAACTTGAGCTCACAGAGCTTTGGGGTGGTCATCTGATAAGGAGCTCATGAGATAGGCTTTGCTCTTGGAACCAAATTAGTATAGAAATAAATCTCTCGTGGGGGTGGCATCCCCGGTAGCTCCCCTAGGAAAACATTTGCATACTCTCTCAAAATGGGATGGTCATCTAGTGATGGCCCACTAGATCCATCCTCTATCTGGTCACTGACTGTGACTACATACATCTGACAACCCCGTCGCACACACCGCTTGAGCTGCATAGCGGAGATAGTGCAAATAGAAATAGGTCTCTTGACCCCAGAAATCACTGACTCAACTCCAAGATTGTCTACACAAGATATAGTCTTATGATAGCAATCCATCCTAGCCCTATGTGTAGACAACCAATCCATGCCTAAAATGACTCCATACGAGCCCAAAGGAAGTACATGGAGATCTGAAGTGGTGGTGAAAGGTCCCAAGTTAACAACACACTCCTTTACTAAGGAGTCTACAGAGACCTTGGCTCCCAAAGCCATCTCGACATCCCAACTATGACCCTGTCTAACAGCCACCAGCCTACATCACTCTACTAAGGATGGTGCAATAAATGAATCAGAAGAACTAGAGTCAAACAATATGGAGGTAGGAACACCTCCAATACTACCTAGGGTCTCAATGACCGTGCTCTGGTGCTCAGCCTGGTAGTTCTCAACCACTACATAGATCCTGTGACTCCATCCCATGTCTCCGACTGTAGGCTCTGAGATGGGTGCCTTACCCTTATTAGGGTTCTGGGGGCAATCTCTCCAAAAGTGTCACGCTGCTCCACACCCGAAACAACCACCTGAAGTTCTCCAAACTGTAGCACCACTAGAAGGTGCCCTAGAGGTAGGTGTTGTGGACCCTGATGATCCAACCATAGTTTGTTGTGGCCTCTATGGTCGAGCTCCTACCGACTGACCTCTAGCTCCACCTTGTGTCATGGTGGGACCTCTAGAGGCCCCATGCTCTTACCTCTCTGTGCATCAACTCTCTAAGGAGGCCTAAAAGGTGGGCGGGACTGCTGCTACTACTGTTGTTGCTTGGCCTAAAAGATGACTGTGAAGAATGCTGACCACCACCATGAGGAGGAGGAGCTGACCCCCTTGATCTACTATCCTCAAACTCGCTAAACATGGCTCCCGACCCGAGCCTATAGCCTATTGGGTTTTATCCCAGTCTCTTCTACAATGTAGGCCTTCTCAATGCCTCTGCTAATGTCTGTGGGTAGTGGATCCGAACTGCACCTCTAATGTCTATATTAAGGCCTCGATGAACCTATGGATCCACACCTACTCATCCTACATGTAATCAACGTACTGAAGTAGGTCCAGGAACTTACTCTCATACTCGGCCACTGTAAGGGAAGCCTGTCAAAGGTCCTGGAACTCATTGATCCTCTATTTTATGAATCTTCGTGGCAAGTATCTGCTCCTGAATCTCTCCTCAAATAGTTCCCAAGTGACTATCTCTGAGTTTATATGGAGCTTCTACTCCTTTGTCCTCCACCATGCTCCAGCTCTGTCTTTCAGTAGATGGATTGCAACACGAGCTTTCGTGTTGCTAGAACAAGGACAAAGATTGAAGCAACCGCTCAAGATAACCAGCCAGGCCTCTACCTAGAATCCCCCTATGTCACCTGAATAATGTGAGGGCCTAAGCTTCAGGATCTCCTTGATGTGATCTACAACTGTGGTATGATGGCCTCTAGGCCTCTCCACCTGCCTATCCCCGAGCCTAGGGCTCTGAGACCTCTCTCTCTGTCCTAAAATACAGTCACCATGTCCCCTCAAGGGAGACTCTGCTCTAGCCGAATCTCCATGAAAATTCTCTCCCCCATCCTCCTCACTAGGTGGAGGAGGTGCATGTCCCTCTATGGAAGTAACTCTATCCTACCTACCTGAGTGCCCTCCTACTGATCCTCCACGTAGGGCAGCATTAACATCCTGAGGGTCTAGCAAAATCTATGGTAGGATAGCTGCTAAACCCTGGTCTGGTGGTGGTGGTGGTGGGGGTGGAGGTGGTGGTGACTCGGGTCTCTGTGAATGTTCCTCCTGCTCCGTCTGAGCTCCCTACACAGACTAGAGTGGGAGTTAGTTCATTACCTTGAGTTTCCTTCAGTTTTCTAAGTTTACTAACATGAACAATTTTCAAACAGTTTTGTTTTCTAGATTATCAATTTGCTAGTTTTAGGTTTCAAGTCTCAATGTTTCTAGTGTGCCCAATGGTCCAAGATTTTGAACCATCACTCTGATACCAAGTGTAATGCCCACTTCAACTACCACTTGAGACCAAGAAACAAACTAGGAAAAATTATGGATTTTTTTTTTTGATAAGAAGAGTCTACAACAAAGTTCCAACACACTAGTTTGAACTAACAGGTTCCAGAATAGATTCTAGTTAACCCAACACAATATTTCCATTTTTATCTTATAACCATTTTAAATGGTTCCAATTTTGAGGTTACAATTTTTACTAAGGTTCAGGGAGAAATTTATCCCCAGGCCTACTCTCTATCAAGCCCTGAACTTCAACTAGATTTTTCACACACTTAGATTTATCAAAACTTTCCTAAACTAGGCTCAATGGATAGGAAATTTCCTCACCTTTCCAACCATATAAATAAGTCCTCCTAACTCCTTGTAAAACTCAAGTTATGGCCGGGTGGAGTTTTAGGGGAAACTTTTCCCTTTGAGGTCCGCGGGGTTAGGGAGAAAATGCCTTCGCGCCCTTGCCGACACCCCCAAATGCCATGTGTCATCACGTGATTGGTCTGAGCCGATGGGTCATGGGGGAAAAACATGAAATTTTTCCCAAAACCAAGTTTTCAATTTTTCAAGGAAAATTTTCCTCCGTGCCTCCGCTTGCCCAAATGGCCACATGGCACTTTGTGATTGGTCGCGGGCCATGGAGAAAATTTTGATTTTTCACCAAAGGGATTAAAAGGATAAAATAATTACATGGACCTACACACCCATGGGGACATGTGTTAAAACCCTATTGGCTGCGGGGATGTGGGTCAGCGGAGGAAAAAGTGAAATTTTTCCAAAAGTGCAAAAAGTTAAGTTTTCATTTCTAAATCCGTGGCCCTCCCCTGCCACGTGTCAAAGACGTGATCGGTGCGCGGGCAGCAGGTTGTGGGAGAAAATTCAAAATTTTCCAAATGAAAAAATGGTTAATTTTTACGTTTTGAACCGTGCGACCCCACCACGTGTCAAAGACGTGATTGGTTGGGCCGCGGGGTCACGGGGAAAATTGGGAAAATTTTCCCAAGGCAAAATTTTCAAAATGTTAAGTTTTACTAAGGGTTTGTACCTCCAAGGTGCCATGTGGCTACTTCTGATAGGATGAGAAGGTGGCGAGGCCACGGAAATTTTTAAGAATTTTTTCTAAATTTCAAAATTTAAATTTTTCTAAGGTCGAATTATTTCATTTTTGGTTTGGGATGGCCATTTTGAAGTAAAACTTCAAATTACCATAACTTTTGATAGGAAGCTCCATTTTAGGAAAACAAGGACTTTACAGAAATATCTTAGAGTCCTCTTTGCACAACAATCATCAATTTTGGAATTTGGTGATGTTTCAAAGTGGTCAATTTTAAGAAATCAATCTAGGGTTTATAATTTTAAAACTGCAATTTTCAACTTATAAGATTTAATTCAATTTTGATATTTCTTCTTCTGAGCATGTAAATTGAGCATGGAGAAATGGTCTTGGGTAATTTTAAGTATATTTTAAAGGTCCAATTGGGAGATTAAGTTGGAATTGATATAACTTTACAATCCTATGACAGGGAGTTGGGTTGAGAAGTTTAAATTGGGTTTGATAGAGTTTTAGAGATATTTTCTTAAATGTGAAGTTCAATGTGGGTTCAATAGGACCCAATACATCTAAAATACTTTGTCTCCCTTATTAATTTTATTCATAAATCTGAACTGTACATTAATTGCATTATTTTCAAATGTCAGAGTTATACAAATAATGAATTCTTCCTTTCACGAGTTGCATAATTAATGTGCAACATTCAAGTATGGAAAACATGCCAAATTCCTTTCTCAAACACTCCATTGATCCAAAAACACATATATACAGTATGCAATGTTAATTTCTAATTTTTAACAACTCATTTCAAAAGATCAATTTTCTGTCATTTCCTTTAACTGTTTCTCTTTTCCAAAACAATTTCCTAAGATATAACAATCATTCATTTTCTAATACAACAATGCAATTGAGCAAGAACACTATTCTTTCTTTGATTTCCAATAACAATATACAATTTAACTCCTTCTATTTGATTTCAAACACAGTACATTTACTGGCAATGTTATTTCTTAATCTCTTTCAAAACAGAGTATCATTCACATTTTCTTTTCCAAATAAAACAGAGAAGTATAATTCTTCTTTACATTTCTCAAATCAATTTCATCTTCCAACTACAAGGTGAACACTTCACATTTCAATATCAATTACAATCATCCACTTGAAGTGGGAAGGATTACATTTGAAATTTACAAAAAGGATGACTGTCCAACTATGACAACTCTCCAAACAACAGCATGCTGATTTCTTCATCTTTCATCTTTTGATCACAACAAGGAAGGGGGAAAGGAAATGCTCTCCACCCAACAAAGATACCCAATGGGAAAAGAGAATCCATCCTTCCCCATTGGCCCCGAGCCCCAACCATATTGAAATGGAGCATGATGATACAACACATGGCAACATGGCTTCTTCACATACAAGCATATTTCACAATCAAAAAGAAACACAAAGCAAGAAGATGTAGTTCTCAACTACAACAATAAATTTCAAAAAAACAAAGGCTCCTTCTCCAAGCAAGCAAGCCAAGCAAGATCAATAACTATGGAGGTCTCCTTATGCCTCCCAAGTTGAATTTTGGGCATCCACCAAAATCATAGTAATCCCATAAACCTTATTCCTCCTCAACCCCTCCTTATCTCTCCTCCAAATTTATCCCTTATACCTCCCCAAAGTAGGAAATGCAAGCAATTTCCTTTCCTAGGTGGATCCCAAACCAACATTCCCTCCCAAGAACAAATAACAATGGCAAATCCCTTATCCCTCCTCTGATAAACCTCATAGTATTCTCTCCACACCATGCCCTAAGCATTCTACCCATCCCTCTAAGAATTGAAAACACAAACACATTCAAAATTCATGCTAAAAGAGGGAAAAACAACAATTTTAAAAGAGTGAGAGCCTACCTCTCCATAATGGAGACTTGTTTCCAAAACAACAGTCTTTATTTCACCAAAAACCAGTCCCAAATCAGCAAGGTAAATGTATGCACAAGCAAATCCACTTCTTCCACAAAGTAAGCTCCAAAATCCAAGAGGAATTTTCCCCAAGAGTGAAATCACAAACTTTCAACAACCTCAAATGAGGAGGCAAATCAAATTTTAAAGGAGAAGGTGGAAGAGGATGATGTGGATTCCAAGTGGGATGCCACATCATTTTTCCTCATCCCAAAATGCAATCAACATCAAGGAAATTAAATCACCATAAAAGAAATATGACAAAATTACTTACACACACAATATAGCCCATACCCCAAAAGGAATGCATTTAAAATTTGTAAGACAAGTGCAATCAATACTTACCCAAATTTATGTCAAAATACAATAAAATAGATTGATTTTGACTCCTAAATTATAATCATGGTTGGTGGAGGTTTTTGAGAGGTGTGGGACAAGTTTAACTTGTCCCACAAGCCCCCAATTTAGGCTCCCAAGACCAAATCCGAGTTTCAAGGAGGATGGAGTGTTCTATACCCCAAAAATCTGATTTAAACAATCCATCATTTCACTTACACAACTCTTACATCCTCTTACAATTTCTTACACATGCATTTATATTTATGACATTTATTTATTACAATATTTTATAAAGATTTATTTATTTACCACATGGTTATAATATATATAAGTCAATTTTCATTTTCAACCAAGACAATAACATTTAATTTATATTCCACATCCCAATTAATTTAATTGAAATTTAACTATAAGACTCTCACATTATACTATCACATTAAAATAATTAAAATAAAGAGCACATTACAAATAAAATACATACAACAATAATTTTAAAAAGGGACACAACAAACAAAGCACATATATACCCCATGGTCACAATAATGGAAATCCCCCCCATGGGAAATCCTAACACAACACAACACACAAATCAAACACAAATTGCCACGGTGACCATTGTCGATTTCACACACTGAATTCCAATATGGTTAGTCTCCAGTCCCCCGACATTGTTGTGATTTTTAACCTGCAAAATAACAATACCTCCTTCGGCCTCGTGGCCATATCAGAACATCCAAGAGATATAAAATCAACATATAATTATTAAATCCAAATCACAACAATATCAAGAATTTAACATTTATTATTTAAATTCAATTGCAACTATATCATCATCCAATAGATCTCTATACTATAGCTATTCATAATATCAATGTCACATGTCTAAAATCAAAAGCAATATGACATCCATGTCCTCAGTATGTCATCATCCTCATAATAATAATAATGTCTCAATAATCATCAAGTATAATAACTGAATCCAGGTCAATATTAATCCATAGTCTAACATCTAACCATCATACTAAGCAAAACATAATGATGTCCATAATAATCCCTGATACATCATACTACATCAAAACATAATAATATCTAAAATATGACAAAATAGTGTCAGAGGTCGAGTATTTGATTAGTGTCCAAGGAAAATGGGCGCTGCAAAAATGGTTACACGTTGAAGAGCTTGCAAAATCTACATCATCCAAGGTTGATAGGTTTATCTAAACAAGGTTGAAGTGATTCCAGTATCCAAGGCATAGGATATGGTGTGGAAACACAATGTAGGTCAGGTGTAGGAACGTTTAGGTATGTTCCGGTACACCAAAGGTAGGGTCAAGATAAACGTCATGGTAATAGGCAAAGTAAGGTCATCAGGAAAAATAACTCGGGAATAACATCGCAAAGTATAGTGAACATAGGGGTTCAAAGGTTGTGAAAATTGTTCTGGTCTAGGAATATAGGTCATGCTACAGGGGAAGGCCAAGGTATGGTTAAAATAACAGGTCCCTAAATGCAAGTAAGGACATGTTAGGTAATGTGGGCTGGTAGGTATGTGGCTATAAGGATGGGTAAGGTCAACAAGGGGGTGGGAAGGGTAAATGTGGGTCAAAATGGGCAAAAGATACTAAAAGGAGTCTAATAGGTAGCCAATGCCGGTCATGTTTAACCGGTGATGGTCTAGGTAAACTGAAAATGGTTTTCTAGGGCACAAGACCGATGTTGGTGTAGGTACAACCAACCATAGTTTGCTAGGGCATAGGACCGATGTCGGTCGAGGTATAACCGATGTCGGTTAGGTTAGGGTGGGGGTTTTAAAAGGAAAAATCTGTATTGGATGGATTCATTTACACGTGTTGGCTTTGAGAAAATGATAGAGCACTTTTTGACTTTTGCACCTATCATGGAGAAAAGGGCACATTAGCAAACCCGTCAAATGTGGAGATTATCGGTTGGTGAGAGGATATAGGTAGACAGTCCATGAGATCGTGCAAAGTGAGGTGATTGGTGGAGAGGAGTGAGGTAGAGATTTGACATGGCGAGGTAGGAGAAGGTTTGGGTGGACCACCAGCACAACGGCTAGACGTGCCACCATGGAGGTGACATTGAGATGAGGTAAGGTTGAATCCCTTTGTTGTTTTGGTTATATGTAGAAGGGAACATGGGTGGGGGTTTGGGTAGGGTAGAGAATTTGAAATTTGTGGGGAAAAGGGACGTAATGAGGTATGGAAGGGGATAAGGAAGGGTAAAGAAGGTTGGAGAGGGATTTAGATTAGGTGTGGGTAGGGGTAGGTGGGTAGGTAGGTGGATTGGAAAGAATTGAGAGAAAGAAAATTGGGGTTTTTGGGTGTGGGCATGGTGACAGTGACCGACACCGATTAAGGTATGGCCGACGTCGGTCTGTATATACCGACATCGGTTATGTATGGGGAACAGATGTCGGTTATAGTGGACCAAAGATCGGTGAGGGTGACTCATGTCCGTTAGAGTAAAGGGATAGAGGTCTAGGAAGGATAAAGGAGAAGGATGGGTAAAGTGGGTCAAATAGATAGTCGGGAGGGGTCAGTAAGAAGGGAGGGTTAAGGTCAATGTTGGGTAAAATCAAGCTTGAATAATGGTTGTGTTTTGTTGAATGCAGGCTAGAGAGCAGCTACGGATGAGAGACCGAGTACCACCCCTATTATTGTCTATATGATTGAGTGTCACTATTGATGAGTGGAGTTACAGGTGAACATAGTCCATGAGCCAAGTTTGATGTTCGCCCTCATCAATAGATGGGACTCATCAACCAATACATTCCATCTACCAATGGGTGAGATCACAGTCACCCTAGAGGATGTGTAAAGGATCCTACGATTAATGATAGTGGGGACGCAGTGTATTTAATCTCCTCAGAGGCATCTAAGGAGTTGATGTTGACCATGTTTGGTGAGGGGATGGCAGAGATGAGGTTCCATAGTGCGAGTCTGAGCTATGGGGAGATGTATGTAGCCCATCCTAAGGAGATGAGGCTAGTTGTTCTTATTATGGAGGTAGTGTGTTGTTTTGCACTACCAGATGCAGAGGGTGGGAGATTCCCACTGCACCGACGGGGTCCTCTGTGATATTATAGAGGAGAGGACCCACTTTTCTTGGGCACCAACATACTTGGTGTAGTTGTACAAGGAGTTGTGGGCATACAAGAGATTGTGGTGGTTCAACCTATGTTGCACCTTTCTTCTCCACTACTGGGCATATGAGCACATTGTATGTGTGAGGCCACTAGGTATGCCTCACCTGATGCATTTTACGCTAGTTTGGTTTGAGTGGGTTATAAGCAATGGGTGTCGGTTGTTGGAGCATGCAAAGCTATTAGGGCTACACATGATATAGCCTATTACAGGTGCATATTGGAGGGCTTATCTAGAGTAGACATTATTTGGAGGCCATATGTGGGCTTCCCCTCATATAGGCACATGTCCGCAGAGTTAGATGAGTTATAGCTGGTTCGATGGATAGAGGGGAATTACGCGGAGAGCATGAGTTGATACCCATAGACAGGGTCAAATGGTAGTTTGGGCTACTACAGATGTACCACCTCCTTTCCCATAGTATAGGAGGGATGACATGGAGAGACCTATGTCTCCACTATGACCTATTGTGTTGACCGAGTAGGAGGAGCCACCAGTGGACCGGTAGATTAATGATGTCTATTGCACAGACAGTGGTGGGTAGCACAGTGCTACTAGCAACATCACCCATGCCAGGGGAATTCATATGTGGTGACCCTCATAGTCCAGAGGGACACTTTACAGGGACATGTGGCCACATTACAAGCCCATGTTATAGGTCTACAGGGATAGGTGACGGGGTCACAGTAGAGGTGGCCACATTACAAGCACATGTGGTGGCCCTTCAGGCCTAGATCATAAGATTACAAGGGCAAGCACCCACACAAGGTGGAGCTAGAGATGGGGGGAAGGTAGCCACCCTACAAGAGTAGGTCATAGGGTTTCGGGGAAGGCACCCACACAAGGTGGAGCCAAAGATGTGGGGTAGGTAGCCACCCTACAGGCACAAGTCACGGGGTTGCGAGGTCAATCGCCACCTTTGCTCGGGTAATGATTATGGTCTTATAGACTCATATTGCAGCATAGATAGCACCGGGTAGTCACCAATACAGGCTCAGACATAGGATCCCATGGTATGATTACAAGCACAGAGGCCTCTATTAGCTGGGCTGAGCACATAGGACATGGTGAGACCCAAGGAAAGATTTAGGGATTCCCTAGGTGAGGAAAGGTATTATCAGGATCATTTTCATAGCGGTAAGGATAGATGTCCCTTCATATGTAAAGTACTAAGCACAATAGGCCTCGAGTGAGAGGACCTAATCCCACACTCATAGTGTGGAGAGCACAAGGGGATGAAGAGCCCATAGATAGGAGTAGGGTGAGGCTACCAGTATATGGAGACTAGCTCCAGGTGAGGGGCCATCAACAGTTAGACTGAGGCCCACAACGAAAGGGAGGTGGTTGGTGGGCACCACATAGGAGTGATAGAGGAGTCGGGAGAGACCAACTCAGATATCTGAGGGGCAGATGAGGGATATCGTCATTTTGGATAGTATTGTGATTGTTTTTATACATACCAGCCTACGCACCGATGATAGTGAGGTTGTTTATGAGAGAGTTTTGATTTTTTGTATACATGATACCGGCCTCGCGTGCCAAGATTTTGAGACCTTTGTATTTGTTATATGGTAGATGAGAGATATTTGTATAGATTTTATAGTTGATTATATATGTATGGACACTCATATTTGGATGATATATATATATAGATGATGATGTTTTATGGTATGATGTGTATGAGTATATGTAACTTCGATGATGATTTTGTACATGTGATGGAAACTAGGTAAGTTAGGCATGATAGAGTCAGGTCGGTGTAGGCATGATTGAGGTAGGTTGATTTAGGCATGGTGGAGTCAGGTTGGTTTAGGCATGGTTGAGTCAGGTTGATTTAGGCATGGTTGAGTCAAGTTGATTTAGGCATGGTGGAGTTAGGTCGGTTAGGCATGGTTGAGTCAGGTTGATTTAGGCATGGTGGAGTCAGGGTTATTTAGGCATGGTTGAGTCAGGTTTTATGGTTGATTGAATTTCTAATTCATTAATGTGTGTAATTTGTGATGGTATGGATCATGTTAAGATGATTTGTAGGAAAATGTATGATTATGGTAGAGAAATGGTAGATGTGATGAAATGAATGTGTAAATTATGATGGCAAATATGTTTAGAAATTTTTCTTTGTTTAGTTTAATTTCTAGTTATTGATATAGAAAGAAAACTAACTAGGGTAGAATGTGAATAGGAAAGGGAAAGGGGAATTTGTTAGGGTAGAGAGTGATCGAGCTAACCTCTAAGGGCCACATGCCTTGAAGTGTTACCTACATAGTCTCGGCGAAAAGGACCTCGGGCAATGTAGTTCTCCCATAAGCTAGGGAATATTAGAATGAAGTATAAGAAAGGGTTGGTAAGTGTTAGGAATTATTGAATGTAGGTCATAGGCATGATTGAGTGTAGGTCACAAGCATGGTTGAGTAAAGGTCACAAGCATGGTTGAGTGGTTTTGAATATAAGTGTCGATAATCCGCCATGTATAGGATAATCAATAAGTAATAAGGAAGGTGAATTGTAAGAGGTGGTAAAAGAGCCTCTTAATTGATAAGAACTGTAAGGATTCAACCATACCTAAGAGGGGATTATGAACATAATACCCTAATGGCGTAAGTAATAGACCGTTCTAAGGGTGAAGAAAGTTACATAATCACAAAATGTCATGTTGGCGCAAGTCCCTTGAGTAACGATGGAATTAGGCTAAAAGGCAAGGAGCCGAGAATAGGCGGTTTAGCATAACTTAGTGTACAATGGCGTGTATTTCAAAACAAGAAACCCATGATCAAGAATAGGCAAGTCTATGATGAAAATTTCATATTTTTTTCATTTGTTTATGTTGTAATAGAGTGATCAATGTGTGAAGTCTATATGGGATGAGTATATCATCTCCTTGATGTCTTCGTGAAGCTGATCAATGTGGAAGCTTCTTGATATTTTTATTGAATTTTTGAAATAACTATGATATAGTTTTCCTTCAAGGGAGTAGTCTATTTATAGTGGTGGAGTTAGAGTGAAGAGATAGCCATTTTGAGGGAGTCATCTTTTGTTGGAAGTTTGACTCAAGGAGTTATATCCATTTTCATTTTTGGACATTTAAGTCATGGACAAGACAATAGAGTAAGGGTAGGTTCTTGTTTAGATGACAAAACCATAGTACATAGGAGTCAAATTTGAAAGGGGGTGGTTGTGAGTGATGAATGACCATGGGATTCCATTCTAGAGAAAATGAAAAGTATCCATGAGCATCATGCTGTAAGTAGAGCCATGGTACTCATATTGAAGACAAGGCTAAAATGGTGACACGTAATCACATGATTCTTGTTTAGTCATTGTCTTCAAAAGAGGTAATATAGAAGGTGAAAAGTGCTCAAGGACAAGTGATCAACTAATAAAAAGTGATATAGGACTTGATATTAATAATAAAATGGTCGAAGATGCAAGGCATTAAGGGGCTTAGGTTTGGGTTTACCTTCAAGTGAAGACAAACGATAAGCACCTGATCCATAGGCATGGGTAACGATATAGGGTCTAAGCCAATTAGGAGAAAATTTTCCCTATTTACTTTTCTCCTCTTTGGTTACATGTTGATTTTCCTTTAGGATGAGGTCATCGAACTGAAAAGTTCATTCATGAACATGTTTTTCATAGGCACGTTTGATACGTTTTTGGTAGATTTGGAGATGGTCAAGAGCATTGAGATGGTGTTCATCTAATAACTCAAGTTACACCAAATGATCTTGGAAAAATCCATCTTCATCGAGCATGGATTGTAGTAAGATGTGAAGAGATGGAATCGGACTTTGAGAGGTAAGAGAGCCTTGTACTATAGACCAAGGAAAAGAGTGTGGCAGGCAGTGCGAAGTAGGAATACTAGTACGATAAGCCCACAAGGTGAAAGGAATGTGCATATGCCAATGTTTCCTAGTATCATTAACTACCTTCATAATAATTTTGTTCAAGGTTTTATTGGTTGATTCAGCTTAACCTTTGGTTTGTAGGTAATAACATGATGCGAAACGAGTTGGATGCCAAAAGCATCACATAGTTTTCATAAGGTTTTGTTTTTGAATTGTTTTCTGTTATAAGTAATGACATTGTGAGGAACACCAAAACAAAAATGATGTGATGGTTAATGAATTCACATATTTTCTCATCTTTTGTATAAATGAGGGGAATGACCTCTACCCATTTAGTGTAATATTCAGTAGCGGTTATGATCCATTGGTGGCATTGTGAAGAATGGGGGTTGATCTCACCGACAAGATCCAAACCCCATTGAGAGAAAGGCTAAAGGTCTCGTGTGACCTGTAAGGCATGACTAGGTGTGTGGTGGAGATTAGCATGTTGCTAGCATTTCACGTAACATTTGACATAATCACAATAGTCACGGTTTAGGGTTGGCCAATAATAGCCTAGGTGAAGAATGTGTTTTACGACAACTAAACCACTAAAGTGACCTCCACAAATTCCATCATGAACTTCCTTAATGGTGTAAGGAATTTCAGAACTTGTAAGGCATCGTAAGATAATTTCATCAAAGCCACGCTTGTAAAGGAGACCACCCATGAGTACATAATAGGAGACACTTTTAAGAATGGTCCATTGTCCATTACGAATGAGATCGGCAAGTAGAATGGAAAGGGAAAGATAGTCTACATATTGCTTATACAAAAGTTCACGTGGGTTAGGGGAAACGGTTTCAACGGAGTAAACTTCATGAGGTAAATAAGAGGGTGATTATAGCCTTTGTATGATGAAAAATATTTTAGAATTAGTGGGTAAAGCATGTATATGAGAAGCCAAGCAGGCCATGGTATCCACAAATTTATTAGTAGAATGTGGGGTGGTTTGAAGTGTATAACAGTCAAAGGTGGTCAAAAGTATGTCTACGTGTTGCTTATACTTTTGAAGGATCTCATTACGACACTGGTATATACCATTAACTTGGTTTATGACCAACTGAGAATCACCAAAGATATTGATTTTTGTAACATCTAAGGCATAGGTAGCCTGGAGACCCAATACGAGTGCCTCGTATTCAGAAATATTGTTTGTACAATCAAAATCGATTTTGAAAGACAAAGGCATAAGTTCACCATCAAGAGGAATGAGGATAACACCATCCCCAACCCCAAGCTGACACTTCAAACCATCGAAGAAGAGTTTCATTTGCTAAGTGGGTTCATCCAAGGAAAGGGTAGCTATAGACTCATCTGGGAAGTCGAAGTTAGATGGTTGATCCCCGAATAAGGGTGCATCAACTAGTTGGTCAGTAATATCCTAGCCCTTAATAGACTTTTGATGAATGAATTCGAGGTCAAGGTCGGCAAGAATCATAATCCAAAGTTTGGCACGTTTATGTTGATAGGGTTTGGCATACATATAGTGTAATGGGTTAGTATTAGTAATGACGAAAGGTTTTTGATTGAGTAGGTAATGACAGAGCTTGGTGGCGATGAAGACTAAGGCTTAGCAGAGTTTTTCAAATGTGTATATCTAATTTTTTAGTCAATAAGCGTACGACTTATGTAATAAACCATTTGCTCTCTCTGCTACTCGTCACAATGACCGTGCATAGCACCTAAAGAATGGTCATGGTCACATGGAAATATATAGGTAAAAAGGCTAGTCATACTTAGGAGGAATGAGCATCGGTGGTTGAAGGAGGTATTGTTTTAATTCTTCAAAGGTTTTATGGTATTCATCATCCCATTTGAATGAAACATCTTTCTTGAGAAGATCATGAAATGGTGTACAGTGGTTAGAAAGTTGCAAGATAAAATGATGAATAGATTACAAATTTCCTTACAGGCTTAGAAGTTGACAAAGATTAGTGGATGGATGCATTTCCATAATAGCCTTGACTATAGCAGGATTAACTTCTATGCCATGTAAAGAAATGATGAAACCTAGGAGTTTTCCATAAAGTACCATAAAGACACACTTCTTTGGTTTAAAACACACACAATACTTGATGAGACAGTCAAAGATGACTTTAAGGACAAACAAGTGTTTGGTTTGATGTTTAGATTTGGCCGAGAATATCATCTAATAATCTTCCAAAGATGTGATGTATGATGTCATGGAAGATGTAAGTCATGGCTTACTGATATGTAGCACCAGCATTTTTTAGGCCAAAAGGCATGACTCGATAGCTGAAAGTTCCCCAAGGGGTGATGAAAGCAGTCTTGGGTTGATCTTCTTGAGCTAGTAATATCTAATTGAGCCCAGAAACTATCCATGAGTGATAACATTTCATGTCCAATTGTGAGATTAACTAGTTGGTCGATGCCTAGTAGGGGAAAACGTCTTGAGACAAGTGAGGTTGAGGTCACGGAATTATATGCAAATGTGGAGTCCCCCATTATCGTTATGATAGGAATGATGTTAGAAATCTATTAGGGATAGTCAATGGGTAGAATGAAGGAAACTGAGAGAAGGTGTTGAAACTCTTCTTTGACAATAAGAGCAATGCGAAGATACATTTTTGTAGCTTTTATTTGATGGGTTTTGCATTAGGAGTTTTTATGATATTGTGGACCACAATTTTTGCGTAAATACCAAGCATATCAGCATAGGACCAAGCAAACACGTTCTTTATGGTCCCAAAGAAAAGTTGTGAAGGCTTCTTGTTTAGTAGCATCTAAGAATTGGCTGATCTTTAGAATGTGTAGGTCATCTTGTGTGTTAATTTTGATTTCGATAGTCAATTCATTCAACATGGTTTGTGTCTCAATGGGTAACGACCGATGAATATAAGAGTCTTCCGCACCAAGGTAGGTGAGGATGAACTCATCATCTTGACACTGAACAACATTAATAGAAGGCGTATCTTCATCGATCATGTTAGGATACAAGAATAGGAGAGAAGAAAAAGCTTTTCCATCATGTTGATAGATCAGCGGTCCTAGGGAAATGGTATTTACAAAAAAAATTAGGAGGAATAGATTTAGGATCTATGGACTCGATGGGTGAAGATGGTAATGTGGGTGAATGAGATGGGGAAGATTTCACGTCCTAAATGAGGTCGACGCGAACCTTCTTGGAAGGTGGAGCATCAAAACCAATGCCACTATGCTCATTGTGTTTACGAGAGGTAGAGGAAATGACAATATTGTGGCCCTATTCATAAAATCCTTTCCATGTGCACCAAAGGAGGAAAGTTTGCACGAAGTGGAGGTTAGTGAGGGAGTGTAGATCGGATGAAAATGGTTGGGTTTGGGATGGATATTTGGGTTTATATGTGGCCATATCAATTCCATCATATGTTAGATTAGTGTGAAGGTGGGGAGGACAATAAGGAAAACCTCGCCTATGCAGTTGTAGTGCCCACTTCCTTTGGCACCTTTTATTACTTGATCATGACACTTTAGAATATATGATGATATTTTAATAGTTTTGATTTAGTATTGTGTTAGATGTCAGATCCTGGATTATTGTTGAATCTGATTATATATAATGCATGGTGATTATTAGAGATACTCACATGTGGATGATGATATACTATTGACATGGATGTTTAGTGGAAATTATTCGGACATGTGATTTTGGAGATTATGAATAAACCTAGAAAAGGAAAATTATTTGATGATGACATAGTTGTCGATATAAATTGTAAATGATTTCATTGATTTCCTTGATGACTATCGTGATTCATATGTATAGATGATTTTGTGATTATATTATATATTCATTTTGGACGTTCTGATATGGCCACGAGGCCGAAGGAGGTATTTTTGTTTTGCAGGTTTAAAAATATCACAACAAAACATCGGGGGATCGAAGACCAACCAAAATGGAATTCTAGGTGAATTCAACACGGTCACCATGGAAACTTGTTTTATTGTGTTGTGTGTTGTTTGTTAGAGATTCCCATGGGGGAAATCATCTTTATATGTGACCATGGGTTTGTGTATTTTATTAATGTGTTTATTTTATTTATTGTTGAATGTATTTTATTAGTAATGTGTTCCTTCTTTTATTTAATTAAAATTTTGTTATATTTATGAGAGAATCATTTGATTCAAATTTAAATAAATTAAATTGGGATATGCAAAAGTAATTATAAGAGTTTTTGGTTGTTTTTATTTAATTTGTAAGAGATGTGTAAGTCGGTTTTGGAGTATGAAATACTCCTCCTCCATGAAAAATTCGAATTTGTCCTTGGGATCTGTTTTGGAGGCTTGTGGGACAAGTAAAAATCGTCTCATGCCTCAAAATTTATGTTACCAACCATACTTATGGTTGGGGAAGTGATTGGTGACTTTTACAATGCATTTTATTCATTTATTTTCCTATCCCTTCGTGTGGGCTCTTTTGTGTGTGCAAGTAACTTGTCATTTTTCACCCACCTCTTTATTATGCTTGGGAGAAGTAAATCTTGTCTTTTGTGTTTGAAATTGAGGATGTTTGAGGTGGAATCCTACATGGATCCACATCATCCTCTTCCTTCCCTCTTCTATATAATCCCAACTCTCTTCTTATTATGGGGTTGTAGAAACATTTGGTATGCAAGCTTGGGGCACATTTTTCTTATGATTAGAGCTCTTACTTTGGACAAGCTTTGGAAAAGACGGTTACTTGGTTGTTGAATGATTTTTGCAAACTCCCTTGGGGTGCATTTTTTTGTTTGGAGCTCTTATGGATTATGGAGGAATTTGGAGATAGCTTCTTACTTGATATTGTTGTTTTGGACTGTGTTCTTGGCTTTGAGAGATTGATGTTGGAAACAAAAGCTACCATGGAAAGGTAGGTGTTTATTTCTTTCTTATTAATGTTATTTTCTTATTGTGTTGTGTGTATGGTGCATGCATTGTTTTATTTGTTGGCTGGTTGGGTAGACTACCTTAGGAATGGTGTAGTAGAAGGCTATGGGGAATTCTTGTGGCGGGGGCATAAGGGAAATGCCATGGGCATAAAAAAATTTTGAAGGAGGTTTTGGGTTTGGGATCCACCATGGAAAAGAAATAGCTTGCATTTCCTACTTGTGGGGGCATAAGGAAAAATTATGGGGGCATAAAGAGGGCTTTGGAGGTATAAGGTTTATGGGATATGATATGTTATATTGGTGGTATGATTAAAGGTGGATGCCCAATTCCAAATTCGGAGGAATAAGTAGCTTCCCCCATAGTCCTTACTCCTTTGGCTTGCAAGATCAAGCCTGATTTCTGCTTTTGAAATGTTGTTGAATACAGTTGTGAACTTCTGTTTGCTTTTGGTGTTGCATTGTGTTTTTAAAAAAGAAATGTGTGTGTGAAAGAATGTTGTGTTCTGGAAGCCAATTGTTGCCATGGTTGAATTACATTGTTTATTGTATCTTGGTTTGGGCTTGAGGGCCAATGATGAAGGAAGGATTCTCCTTTCATTAGATGTCTTGGTTGGGTGGAGAGCGTTGCCTTTCCCCCTCTTTTTCTGTGATCAACTTGGAGAAAAGAGAAAATGAGCATGTTGTTTTTTGAGCAAGAGGAATATATAGTTTGACAGTCCCTTCTTGTGAGCAAGTTTATTGAAATCCTTTCCCACTTTGAAGTGGATGATTTTTATAATTATTGTAAATGAGAAGATACTTGTATTAATGATGAAAGACTGAAATTGAAGTGAGAAATGTAAAGATTTATATCCCATTCTCTATTTTGAAAAGGAATGTGAAAGAATGTTACATGTATTGTATATTGTATTTTGAAGTTAAAAGAAAGGAATAAGTTGTAAAGTTGTTGTTAGAAATCAATAAAGGAATACTCTACTTTCTCAAACTCACATTGTTGCTTTGGAATTGAATTTCTATTGTAAATGTAATCTCTGTTTAATTGCAAGAAGAGGAAACACGTAGGTGGGAACTATACTGTATTGTTTCTCTTTAAAATATATTAAATTTGAAATCATAACTTGTAATTTAACACGGAAATAAAAATATAGAATCAACTCGATGTGATGGATTATTTTAGGAAGTAAATACCATACCTATATGATAAAAATGAATGAATAACTCCTTCAATGAAACTGATCTCTGGCATTGTGTATAATTTTTAAACTGGTAAAAGGAATGCAATCAAATTATACAGTCTAGACCTGCACTTGGTAATCAACTTTAAAATTTTACAAATTCTTATGCCAAGATGATAAGGAATTAAAATTGACAAAGGAAACTTAATAAGATAAAGTGTACATTGCAAAAATTGAGCTTAATCTCTTCCTCAACCATATCCTGTCATTTGTTGGACAAATAAAATTTCGAATCAATTGAACAAATTAAATTTCCTAAAACACTCTAAACCCTCCCTATATCAATCCTCCATTTCTGTTTGACATGTTGAGTAAAGGAGGAGACCAAATTTAATCAATTTGAAAAGTTTGAAAACTAGGAGTTCACTAATTATAGCCTACAGATATTTTTGCAAAATTGACCATTAGAAACTTATCAAAAAGTAAAATTTATGCTTCTTTTGCAAATAGGGCATCGAGAGCTTTCCAAAAGTTCTTATTTTCCAAAACTGAGCTTTCTAGCTCAAGTTATGCCACTTTGAAGTTTTTGTGCACAGGGGAAAATGTGGGAAATTTTTTCTAGTGGTCACGCAACGCAAAAATTTCCTATCGTTTTGCCTTAGAAAAGTTTTGTTTGAAAATTTTGACTTGGGAAAATTTTCACTTTTTCCTCCGCTAGCCCACAGCCAATCAAAGGGCACCACATGTCCTCTTGGGGCTACGGCGGAGGCGCGGTTCTTTTTTTGCCCTTAGCCTTTTTGAAAATTTTGGGGAAAAATTTTCATTTTAGCCCCACCGCCCGCAGCCAATAAGAACGTGCCACGTGGCACCTTGGGGTGGCAGTGGGGGCATGGACCCTTTGTCTTTTTCAGTTTTGGCCTTTGGAAATTTTGAAATTTTCCCCCCGCAGCTCCATTTTCCCACCCTCGCCATGGGGTTTTTCCTCCGCGGTGCGCAGACCTGCACGTCATTTTGTTTCTCTTTTTCCCTTTTGGTGAAAATTTCCAACCTCTCCCCGCCATTCCACACCCCTTCTTCTCCCTTCTCCCACAACAAACTATGGAGTGCCACATGTCCCCAAGTAGACCCGCAGGCATGGGAGCATTGTTTGGTTTTTCCTCTTCCATGGGTGATGTGCCCCAAATCCTTCCATCACTCTGCCCTTGCCTTCCTTGTTTCCGCGATGACTCGAGACCGCCACATGTCCTTAGAGGACCCACGAAGGCACGGGCACAATTGGGAAATTTCTCGCATGTGAGGAAAATTTCCTTAAGTTGCACCGTGACCCACCAACCCACTAAAAGGTTTCCCCCTCCTATTAACACGTGTCCCATTGGGGAAAATTTGACCTAAAAACTCCACCTACTCATATCTTGAGTTCTATAAGGAGTTAGGAGGACTTCTTTATATCACCAGAAAGGTGAGAAAATTTCCTATCCATTAGGAATGGTTTAGGGAAATTTTGGAAGTGTTAAGTATGAGAAAAATCAAGTTGAAACTATGAGCTTGTTAGAGAGTGGGTATGGGAGTAAAATTGCTCCTTGAACCTAACTAAAACTTCTAGCCCTAAGTTTTGGACCTTGTGACCTCTGAGAATTGTTTATAAAAGAGAAGTTTTTTCTGGTGGATTTTAGTTGCTCCGAACTAGTTAGTGGCAATTGTTGCCTTGTAACCTAGTTGTAGACTCTCTCAATCAAGCTCTGGGAGTGGGTTAGTGAGACCTTACTCTGTTGTTTTAAATATGTATTCCCTTCCTCACTGTAATTAAATCCTACTCTTGAATTAAATACCTTGGGTATTTAATTGTTTGGGTCCCTTAACCCTAAATTTTATTTAGGGACTATTTAGCTAAAAGGTCATTGTAATCGGTGATTAATTTAATCCCTAGGGAGATTTGAGCTAGGTGTGGACCTATTACATTTATTGCTTTATAATGTGAAATCAATAATTATTATAATGGGATAAGTTATCAGTTGAATTTAATTGTCTGTGAGACTTTGGTCGTTAACTCCTAATCAAAAAAATTATTCCATAATTTTCTAACTAAACCTAGGTTGTTCATGGGTCTCAAGTGGGTTGTTTTAACCAGGCATCACACTTGGTATCAGAGTAGTAGTTCAAAAGCTTGGGCCATTGGGCACACTAGAAAACTTGAGACATGAACTGTAAACCTAACACACTTTTGAATCTAAGAAAACAAACTTGTTTGAAAATTGAAGAAGAAATAAGTATGAAGAAATATTACATTACTCGTGCATTTGAACCGCCGATTTAAAATAATAATAAGTTGTTTGAGTTGTTGTGCTTGCTTAGTGACATTTTGTCTAAACCTGGAGTAACTAAGAAAGTCAGATTAAATAGATTTTGTGAACTTCTAGTATAATAGAAAACTCAGTTCCTTTTTAAAATGTGTTGTTTTACAAGCCCTAAAACTTTATTTAATTATATGATGCATTAATCCTTTTGTTGAGACCCTTCCTTATTGGAGTGGTTGGAATGATGAGTTGTAAGATGTGACCCTTGTGGTTGGACAAGTAGTGGTTGTGTTCTAGGTCGGAAGAGTTAATTAGAAGTTGTTTAGAGCTTCCTTCCTTGAGTGGTTAAGAAAGAGGGTCTGGTTGTCAGTTTTCCTTGTTATTACCCATATGAGAGGGTGGACACTAAGTCTAGGTGTCATCTAGGACCCAATCCTGTGTATGTGTTCTTGGAACTAACCTCAAGGCAGAGTACCCCTATTGGTGGCCATGAAAGGCTACGGAGTGAATGTGGTGTTAAATTTTGTGTTTTACTTTCGTAATCTTGTGTATTTTATCAAGGACCAACATCTTATTTTATGATTGGATTGAAGAAGCTCTGAGGATCTTTTATTTATTTATAATTCTTGCAAGAATTTTTCAAAACTTTGCAATGCGGCTACTTAGCCACTTTTATTGATTGCCGATATTTCTTAGAATTTATTTGATTGATGACTTGGAGCTCATGATGTTGTTGGCTACTTGGCTAAACGTTACGTGTTTTCCTTCTTGCATGTTGTTGAGTTGGTTCTATGCTTCATGTATGGTGACAATTGTCATATGGGGGTACACCCTGGGTGTCTTGAAGGTCCTTTTAGGTGTTTAAAGTCATGCCTTGGTGATGGATGCACGGAACCTTGAGTGTGTCTAAGATCTTAGAGCGACCCTTTTTGTTGCTTGACCTTTACTAGAAAGAAATTTTGTTGTGTAGTGTGGCCTAGAGGGTAGTCTGACAATGGCAGTAGTGGTGATTCTATTTCAATCTGGTAAGAGCTTGACCCTCGTCAGAGTAGAAGTGGTTATTTAGGGGTTTTTAGATTTTGTTAGGATTGGATTGCCTCTTTGGTTGACTATAAATGTTACTGAAAAAGTGTTGTTTCATCAATGGCATGTTAAATTGTATCTTGGGTTCCTGGTTGTATTATAGAAAGTTTTGACTCATGGAATGTATGCATTTTGGTAATTATGGATAGATTTAAGCCTTTTAGGTAGTGTGTTTATTTAAGTGTACTTGTTTTACTCTCTTGACTTATAAATAAGTTTACCCTTACCTTAAATTCCTTTACTATGAATAACATTCTATGACCTATTAATCTTTGGGTTACTTGGAAACACTTATGGATGCTTTGGGTCTTTTGGACCTTTCTCTTAGAGAAGTTGGTTGGGTAGATCTTAATAGTTAATCTCGATGATGCTTATATTGTACTTCCTCTTTTAAAAAAATTGTAACTCTTGGCTGTTAAGTTCATGATTTGGTAAATTATTTGGTTGCCCCATTGCATCTGATGCTTTTTGGTGTGGATGTGGTTCCTTGGAGTAAAGTTGCATTGTCATCTAGTTGCTTGGCTGGTGGTATCTTGTGAGGACATGAGAATTGATTGTTAAACCCAAATAGATTTGTAAAAGTAAGATTTTACCTCTTTTAATGAGCTTTCCTTGAAAATTTCTTTGTGAGACTTGCGGAGACCCACTAAGAATGTTTATTGATGCTTGAAATTATTCAGTGAAATTTTGAAATCTTGGTGTGATTCATGTCGAGTTCATTGTTTCCTAGTTCTTACAGAAAATTAATAATGTGCTTTCTATGTTGAATGTCTCTTGATCCTTTAGAATTAAAAATGTGGTGTGTTGATTTGTATCTCCTTCCCATAAAAGTAATTTTGTGAGGTGTTTGAACCAGCATTCTCATCAAAGGTAGATTGATAAGACGACTCAACCAAAACACCATAAAACTATAATTAAGGAGATTTGACCTTGGAACTAACTGGAGCATAGAAAAGGGAAGTGATCCTTGTTATACCCTTGGTAGATTAATAGAAGAAATAAAAACCATGTAGAATAATAGAAGGGAAATCTTGTCCATCCACCTTCCTTGCAAGTAAACTAAATTTTCTCTACCTATACAGAATGGTGAGACATCATGCCCACCTTAGTGGTGCTCTTTATAACATAAACTGATGATGTCATAATAGAAGGAAGTTTGTAACTAAGGAAGCATGAAAGGAATGTTCTTATCAAGCAAAGCTATAAATTTTGACTTAATAAGTTGATTTATAAAATGGGTAAAATTTATGTGTATTGAGTGCAATATATAGTTGAACTCGTAGTTCTATCGCCTACCTAAAATTGTGAAACACCCGGTGGATAGTAATGTGTTCTAGTTTCTTATTACTTCTTGTCCATGGATGTATGTGCCTTCTTGTGGGAGTTTTGGGTCGTCACACCCTTATCGTCCCATAGCTCGATGGATGTGAGTTGTGGTCCTTTTTGGATTGAGACTTATCATTGTTTGAGAAGCAACCTCCTTGTGTGTTATCTTGTCCTTGGAGACCTAAGTATTGTAATTTTAAGGCAACATATGTTAAGGATATAGAATAACTTGGGAAGTCTTCTTTTCTTCATATTTTCTTGGGTCACCTTGTTGTTGAAGCCCTTCTTCCCATTAGGATGGAAAGTGCAAGATGATATTATTCACCTTTGGATTTGAATGGACCCCTTGTTACTTGCTCTTCTCCCTAGCAACCTTGAGTGGTCCTTGGTGTTACTTGTGCTCTCTTTATGGTTATTCTGAGCTTGAGTAGGAAATAAGAAAAATAATCCCCATTGTGCTTTAATGTATGGTGCTTGAATTGATATGTTAGTTGCTAGGGGAGATATATATATATATATATATATATATATATATATATATATATTCTTTTGCTATATGGTTGACTTCTCTAGATTTGGTTGGTATGGTGTGTTCGATTCTTAAAACAAAGTGTTAAAAAATCAAACTGTAGGAAACCTTGTGGTCTTGAATTTGCTTAGTATCACCATGAAAAGTTAATTGTGCCCTCTCGAGTTATAGAAGTGCTTTCCTTGAATAGTTCCTTGATGGTAAATGTTTGCTGATTTAGGTGTCCTTGTTGATCCACCTCATCCTTTGTGATCCTCAAATTGTGGACCTTGAGTAGACTTTTTCCTCATGCAATCTTGGCCATGGTTGATTTTTCTAGCCTTGTCTAAACAACAAACTATGAAAGCATAATTTAACCCTAGTGGAAACCTCAATTTTGGTTAATGTGGTATGTGTATCAGTGGGAAACTATGTGGTCATCTCAAGTTTATGGAAATTTTCCCTATAATTCCCTTACTTGGTGGTTACTCTTGATGATCTTTTGGAACTCTCCTTATTATATTGTTATGCATTGTATCTTGTTTGATAGCGTAAAGTTACTCCTTAGATTTGTATGTTCATAGCCTGGCATGTAGAAAGTTTAGAACTCATCCCTTGCAATCTCCCTTCTTCTTGTTAAATTATATTGGACCAAACTGGAGTTCTGTAGACCCACACTTGTTAAAGCAAACAATCCCATAATGGGGGTGATCCTTTTTCTGTTGTAGTTATTCCTATCTCTCTTTCCTGTGACTTCTAGGAGGAATTTGAGTCTAAGGGGAGGGGGATGTAGTGCTCACTTCCCTTTAGCACCTTTTATTACTGATCATGGTCCTGTACACTATATGACAGACATTTTAATAGTTTTGATTTAGTATGGTGTTAGATGTCAGATCCTGGATTATTGTTGAATCTGATTATATATAATGCATGGTGATTATTAGAGACACTCACATGTGGATGATGATATAATATTGACATGGATGTTTAGTGGAAGTTATTCGAACATGTGATTTTGGAGATTATGAATAAACCTAGAAAAGGAAAATTATTTGATGATGACATAGTTATCGATATAAATTGTAAATGCTTTCATTGATTGCCTTGATTACTATTGTGATTCATATGTATAGATGATATCGTGATTATATTATATATTCATTTTGGACATTTTGATATGACCACAAGGCCGAAGGAGGTATTTGTGTTTTACGGGTTTAAAAATATCACAACAAAACATCGGGGATAGAAGACCAACCAAAATGGAATTCTAGGTGAATTCAACATGGTCACGATGGCAACTTGTTTTATTCTATTGTGTGTTGTTTGTTATAGATTCCCATGGGGGAAATCATCTTTATATGTGACCATGGGTTTGTGTATTTTATTAATGTGTTTCTTTTATTTATTGTTGTATGCATTTTATTAATAATGTGTTCCTTCTTTTATTTAATTAAAATTGTGTTAGATTTATGAGAGAATCATTTGATTAAAATTTAAATAAATTAAATTGGAATATGGGAAAGTAATTATAAGATTTTTTTGTTGTTTGTATTTAATTTGTAAGAAATGTGTACGAGCTTGTCTAAGTCAGTTTTGGAGTATGAAATACTCCACCTCCATGAAAAATTCGAATTTGTCCTTGGGAGCTGTTTTTGGAGGCTTGTGGGACAAGTAAAACTTGTCCCATGCCTCTAAATTTATGTCACCAACCATAATTATGGTTGGGGAAGTGATTGGTGACTTTTATAATGCATTTTATTCATCTTGTGCATTTTTTTAATTACACTTTCTTATATTTAATTTATTTTGTTGTCCCTTGAGGTGTGGGCTCTTTTGTGTGTGCAAGTAACTTGTCATTTTTCACCCACCTCTTTATTGTGCTTGGGAGAATGAAATCTTGTCTTTTGTGTTTGAAATTGAGGATGTTTGAGGTGGCATCCTACATGGATCCACATCATCCTCTTCCTTCCCTCTTCTATATAATTCCAACTCTCTTCTTGTTTTGGGGTTGTTGAAACATTTGGTATGCAAGCTTGGGGCGCATTTTTCTTATGATTGGAGCTCTTACTTTGGAGAAGCTTTGGAAAATATGGTTGCTTGGTTGTTGAATGATTTTTGCAAACTCCCTTGGGGTGCATTTTTTCTGTTTGGAGCTCTTGTGGATTGTGGAGGAATTTGGAGATAACTTCTTACTTGAGATTGTTGTTTTGGATTGTGTTCTTAGCTTTGAGAGCTTGCTGTTGGAAACAAAAGCTACCATGGAAAGGTAGGCATTTATTTATTTCTTATTGCTGTTATTTTCTTATTGTGTTGTGTGTATGGTGCATGCATTGTTTTATTTGTTGGCTGGTTGGGTAGACTGCCTTAGGAATGGTGTAGGAGAAGGTTATGGGGAATTCTTATGGGGGGCATAAGGGA
The DNA here is from genome assembly GCA_018340775.1 of Taxus wallichiana var. yunnanensis. Taxonomy (NCBI): domain Eukaryota; kingdom Viridiplantae; phylum Streptophyta; class Pinopsida; order Cupressales; family Taxaceae; genus Taxus; species Taxus wallichiana. The sequence continues at coordinate 426,770,492 of CM031234.1, read as the reverse complement.
AATGCCATGGGCATCAGAATTTTGTGGAGGGAGTTTTGGGTTTGGGATCCACCATGGAAAGGAAATAGCTTTCATTTCCTACTTGTGGGGGCATAAGGCATAATCGTGGGGGCATAAGGAGGGGTTAGGAGGAATAAGATTAATGGGATATGATATGTTATATTAGTGGTATGATTATAGGTAGATGCCCAATTCCCAATTAGGAGGCATAAGTAGCTTCACCCATAGTCCTTACTCCTTTGGCTTGCAAGATCAAGCCTGAGTTCTTCTTTGAAATGTTGTTGAATATAGTTGTGAACTTATGTTTTATTTTTGTGTTGCATTGTGATTTTTTAAAAAGAAATGTGTGTGTGAAATAATGTTGTGTTGTGGAAGCCAGTTTTTGCCATTGTTGAATTACATCTTTTATTGTATCTTGGTTTGGGCTCAGGGGCCAATGATGAAGGAAGGCTTCTCCTTTCATTATATGTCTTGGTTGGGTGGAGAGTGTTGCCTTTCCCCCTCTTTTTTTATGATCAACTTGGAGAAAAGAGAAAATGAGCAGGTTGCTCTTTTGAGCAAGAGGAATATACAGTTTGATAGTCCCTTATTGTGAGTAATTTTATTGAAATCCTTTCCCACTTTGAAGTGGATGATTTTTATAATTATTGTAAATGAGAAGATACTTTTATTGATGATGAAAGACTGAAATTGAAGTGAGAAATGTAAAGAGTTATGTCCCATTCTCTATTTTGAAAAGGAATGTGAAAGAATGTTACATGTATTGTATATTGTATTTTGAATTTCAAATAAACGAATAAGTTATAAAGTTGTTGTTAGAAATCAATAAAGGAATACTCTACTTTCTCAAACTCACATTGTTGCTTTGGAATTGAATTTCTATTGTAAATGTAATCTCTGTTTAATTACAAGAAGAGGAAACACATAGGTGGCGACTATATTGTATTGTTTCTCTTTAAAATATATTAAATTTAAAATCAGAACTTGTAATTTAACATGGAAATAAATTTTTTAGAATCAACTCAATGTGATGGATTATTTTAGGAAGTGAATACCATACCTATATGATAAAAATGAATGAATAACTCCCTCAATGAAACTGATCTCTAGCATTGTGTATAATTTTAAACTGGTAAAAGGAATGCAATCAAATTATACAATCCAGACACTGCACTTGGAAATCAACTTTAAAAATTTTCCAAATTATTATGCCAAGATTATAAGGAATTAAAATTGACAAAGGAAACTTAAGAAGATAAAGTGTACATTGCAAAAATTGAGCTTAATCTCTTCCTCAACCATACCCTGTCATTTATTGGACAAATGTAATTTCAATCAATTGAACAAATTAAATTTCCTAAAACACTCTAAACCCTCCTAGATCAATCTTCCATGTCTATTTGACATGTTAAGTGAAGGAGGAGACAAAATTTAATCAATTTGAAAAATTTGAAAAATGTCACCACAACGATTATAGCTTGCGAGATCTTTTTGCAAAATTGACCATTAAAAACTTATCAAATAGTAAAAGTTATGATTTTTTTGCAAAGAGGGCATCGAGATCTTTCCAAAAATTCCTTGTTTTCCAAAAACTAAGCTTTCTAGCTCAAGTTATTCCACTTTGAAGTTTTTGTGCCTAGGCAGGAAAATGTGGGAAAATTTTCCCTGGCAGGAGCCCAACCCAAAAATTTCCTATCGTTTTGCCTTAGAAAAGTTTTGTTTGAAAATTTTGACTTGGGAAATTTTTCAATTTTTCCTCCACCAGCCCATAGCCAATCAGAGGGTGCCACATTTGCTCTTGGGGCTACAGTGGAGGCGCGGTTCTTTTTCTTACGCTTAGCCTTTTTGAAAATTTTCGTAAAAATTTCATTTTAGCCCCTTGACCTATAGCTAATAAGAACGTGCCACGTGACACCTTGGGGTGGAAGTAGAGAGGAGGTCGGACCCTTTTTATTTTTTCAGTTTTGTCCTTTGGAAATTTTGAAATTTTCCCCCCGTAGGTCCATTTTCCCACCCTCGCCATGGGCTTTTTTCCTCCCCAGGTGCGCGGACTGCGTGTCATTTTGTTTCTCTTTTTCCCCTTTGGCAAAAATCACCAACCTCTCCCACCACTTTATGCCCCTTCTTCTCCCTTCTCTTGTGACAAACCGTGGAGTGCCATATGTCCCCAAGCACACCTGGTAGGCAGGAGTGTTGTTTGCTTTTTCCTCTTCCATGGGCGATGTGCCCCAAATCCTTCTGCCACTCGGCCCCCCTCCTTCCTTTTTCCAGTGATGACTCAGAGGCCACCACGTGTCCTTGGAGGACCCGCAGAGGTACAGGTGTAATTGGGAAATTTATCCCATGTAAGGAAAATTTCCTTAAGCTGCCCACGACCCGCCAACCTGCCAAAAGGTTTCCCCCTCCTCTTGACACGTGTCCCCTTGGGGAAAATTTGACCTAAAAACTCCACCCGCTCATATCTTGAGTTTTGTAAGGAGTTAGGAGGACTTCTTTATATCACCAGAAAGGTGAGAAAATTTCCTATCCATTGGGAATGGTTTAGGGAAATTTTGGAAGCATTAAGTATGAGAAAAATAAAGTTGAAACTATGATCCTGTTAGAGAGTGGGTATGGGAGTAAAATTGCTCCCTGAACCTAACTGAAACTTCTAGCCCTAAGTTTTGGACCTTGTGACCTCTGAGAATTGTTTATAAAAGAGAAGTTTGTTCTAGTGGATTTGAGTTGCTCTAGAACCCATTAGTGGTAGTTGTTTCCTTGTAACCTAGTTGTAGACTCTCTCAATCAAGCTCGGGAGTGGGTTAGTGAGACCTTACTCTGTTGTTTTAAATATGTATTCCCTTCCTCACTGTAATTAAATCCTACTCTTAAATTAAATACCTTGGGTATTTAATTGTTTGGGTCCCTTAACCCTAAATTTTATTTAGGGACTATTTAGCTAAAAGGTCTTTGTAATCGGTGATTAATTTAATCCCTAGGGATATTTGAGCTAGGTGTGGACATATTACATTTATTGATTTATAATGTGAAATTAGTAATTATTATAATGGGATAAGTTATCAGTTGAATTTAATCTGCTTGTGAGACATTGATCGTCGTTAACTCCTAATCAAAAAAATTATTCCATAATTTTATAACTAAACCTAGGTTGTTCTTGGGTTTCAAGTGGGTTGTTTTAATGGGCATCACACACGATGTCATAAGCGGGATTTTAGCACGGGTTCCCATACTCTTACAGGGGTGAGCAAGTTTACAGTCGATATTGTATAGGTGGTATACCCCAGCAGTGAGGCTTTGAAAAACACCTTCTAAGAGATCAGTGTTGGTATGTGGGTAGTGGGGATAGACGGCTCGCTAGACGATGGGGAAACAGGTGAGTCAACGTAGAGGTCAGTAGCTATAGTGGGGATAACAAAGTTATTTTTAGAAGAGGTAGTGGTAGTTTGGGTGGATGGGCTAGAAGGTGAAGGTGAAGTAGGGATAATGGTAGATGCCTTGACTCGTAGAAGTGCATCATTGGGCAGGTATAGCAAAGGTTATAGGTCTTGAAAGGTGACGGGTCATTAGGGATGGTGTAATTATGTCCCTCATGTTCAAATTTGAAGAAATGGTGTAAATTGAAAGGGAAACAATGCATGGCATGGATCCAAGGTCGATCAAGCAAAAATATACTCAAACTCCCCTCTTGGATATAGAAACATTCAGGGAAAGTGTGGGGACCTACGTAGACGTGGAGAATGATGGTTCTGGGCGAGAGATCATGACATCATTAAAGGAGTGCAACATAACTATGTTACCATGCATGCAATTGGTAGGTATTCACATTTGGTCATATACATGGGAGGAGATGATGTTAATACTAGAACCACCATCGATCATAGTACATCTTATACATATATTATCGATAAAGACGGAGATGAAAAGAGCATAGTAATGGATCGTCGAAATGGAAGGGAGTGATCTCTTCATCTAAAAGGATAAGGGTGGCTACTCGATGAGTAGGTGGAGGGGTAGAGGAAGGCAATGACCTAGTGACAGAGGCTACATGGTGAGGGGTAATGATGGAGGACATGGGCATGGGGTCATTTGGTAAGACTTCAATAGATTGAAGAACCTCCATGAGGGCTTGATGATGTGACTCGGAGGTTTAGATGAGGTCATATAAAGAAATTTTGAGGGGGGATTGGTGTAGTTGTTTGAGCATTGTGTGATGTGTGACCCCATCAAAAATAGGATATGTAGGACCTCGAATGGTGACTTTGGGTATGGGTGTGGATGGTATGTTGGGTATAGGGTTGGTTGATGGGCTAGTTGCCTTTTCCTTGCCCTTGTCTTTCTGAGCACAGGTGGTAATGTGAACCATGTTAATTTGAGGGGAGGTGGAGGAAGAGGGTGTGTCATGGAAGGTATAGTGGCATGAGGGAAAAAACCCTAGTGGGGGATATGATCCTTGTGAAATGAGTAGGGTGCATTGGCATTTGGGTGGTGGTTTAGCCAACTCTCTTATACATACCATATTAATCTCAAATCTTAGGGGTGGATATAAACATTGAGGGGTGGAGATATTGGTCGCTTAGTAGGTAATGGAAGAGGCTCTAGGGAAATTTGTGAAGGCGGAATGGGGTCCTCATCAAGAATATCGTCATCATCAAAATTTTCTTCGGAGGACACAATTGGACAAGAGCAGTTTTTAAATCCTTATAGTTCTCTACATCATGTCTTGGCACATGATGGTAGGCAAAAATTTTAGTTTCGTCAAACCCTTTTGGTTTGGGTTTGAGCAGGTTGTAAGGTCTAAGAGGTGGTAATGTTATGATAGAATTTTTCAGAGATTGGTTATGGTTTTTGCATAGAACTCTATGAGTGGATCAAAATGGGAGGTGAATGTGGGTTTGGGTACAGTATGGCTAATTGTGGAGGAAAAGGCTTTACAAGAGGGGGAATGGTTTGGTTTACTAGTTTGGTGTGTGGAGTGGTCTTAGGTCTTGGTTTCATCTGCTTGGGTATGGGCATGGTAGAAGATCTAGCAGAGGAAGGTTTGGTTGGTTTTACTACGTTATTGAAGGGTAACGGATTCTTAGCTTTAGGTTACACCTTTTTGGGCAAAGGTAACATGGGTTCACAATATGTGGAGGGAAAATCAGATGTGGAAGAAGATGGGTGACCCTTGAGGGTAACCTAGTTCTCATGGAGGTGGTTGGTAGAGGTTGGGTAGAAGGTGTGAGTGAAAGAGAAGAAAGTGTCATGGGTAGTGAAGAAGTTATGGACGGTAGTGGTGGTATGGGTGGTAAGAAGGTTACGGGTGATGGTGGAAGTTGTGTGGATCGCTTGGGTATATTAGAGGTCTGTGATGCGGAGATGGGATCTGCGCTCTTGGTTTTTTGATGGAAGATGATTTCTTGGCTAGGGTCGAGGGGTGAGGCCCTAGGATGGATGGAAGAGGAGAAGGTGATAACGGTGTGGTAGGTGAGGTTGGTGTATGAGTCCTAGGAGGTTGGGTCTTCTTTTTAGGGGCTAAAATAAGTTTAGTGTTAGTTTTGGAAGATGTGGCTAAATCTAATTTGATGGGTGGGTGAGTAAGGCTAGCTATTGGTATGACCCCTAAGGTAGTAATAGGTTTAGGTAAGGGAGATGATATAGGTGTGGGTAGGTGTTTGGGTGTAGATGTATGTTGGGTTATGGGAAGAGGTGTGAGTTGGGCCATGGGTGGTGACGTGGAAGGTGTTGCAATAGTTGTGGTTGTGTTTTTTTGCTTGCTCAAAAACACTTTTGGGTAGATAGTAGAGGTGTCGGTGAGTGACAACTACATTTGTATTGATACGAAGTAGAAGGTGTCCCCAAAGTAAGGCTCTATCAACATAGTCCAGGTGATCAACCAAGCATGAAAATGGTATTGTTGTAAGCGGGGCCGATGTGGATTGAGTAGAAATTCCCATAAAATGTGTTTGAGGCACAGGGACATGGCTAGTGTCGGAATCAGGGTAAGAGAGCCGAAATTAGATCAATGGGATATTGAAGGTCGATGGTGAATAACTAGATCATGCCAAAGCAAGAACACATATGCTAATCAAACATCACGATCAATAAGATGAAAGCAATTCGCCAGAATAAATTTACATAAACCTTTGCAAACAAATGAGCAGCAATATCATATATTATTATGGAACTTAATGAAATACAATGAGAATGGACCCGCTTATATAGGCAAGGAGTACCAATCTAAGAACCAATCAAGGTCGTAGATCAAGCCATAAATCATGGAAAGAACTAGTCATCAAAGAACTAGTCAAGTCCATAGATTTATGAGATAACTAGACATCAAGGATCTAGTCAATACCATAGATCTAGGAAAGAACTAGTCAATACCATATATTAAGGAAAGAACTATACCTAACAACTAGATAATATCTCCTAATATCTAAATAAATAAAAATAAATATCCACACACATAAGTGGGTGAGGATAAATACAATAAAGGTAAATACCTAGGTGAACATGAGCTAAGGTAAATACCTACTCTAACACCCCCCCTCAAGTGAAGCTAGGGGCCAAAATAGAAGTGGCATGTCCACAGTATGAGTCTTGATAACTAGGCCTGATGAGGTACTCATATACAATATATCCATGAAGAAATCTTGAACCAAAAGAAGGAAAGAATCCTCGCTATAAGGAAAGAGAAAGAATAAGAAGAAGGAAGATGTTCTCATGAACACCCCCCCCCAGAAAAATTTCAAAACCCCAAGCATTCCATGCAACTCAAGGTAGCGAGGTAATGCAAAAGGATTCGTAAAGATGTCTGCAACCCATCTTGCTAAGTCGAATGTGTTGCCGAATGAAGTGGATGTGTATCCCAATATGTTTGGTCCACTTTGGTGCTCAACCGGGTCATGAAATGTGAATTACACTTTGGTTGTCACACTAAAGTACAATCGATGAATCTGTGGGAATCCAAACTCACATGCAATAATTGGCGCAGCCATAGAATTTGTTGACTTGTTGTAATTGCTTCCCATACTCTACCTCCAAGATGAAAGTGCAATATCATTTTACTTTTTACATACCCAAGCAATCGGAGAAGAAAAAAATAGAAAATATAGCCAGGTGAAGTGAAATTCCTGTCATCAATATAACCTACCAAATTTGAATCAGATACCCAACCAAGTAGAGCCCCTAGTGTAGTGTGTAAGCTAAAGTGGAAATTGCCATGCAAACAACGTAAAATACTTTTAGCATCCTTCCAGTGACTTCTATGAGGAGAATGTGCAAACTGAGATACAAGCCCTACTACAAATGAAATATCAGGGTGAGTATGGGTCAAGTACATGAGACTCCCAACCAATTGCCTATACAACATAGGATCACAAAGTGGTGTGGTACATGTGGATGTAAGAGTAACTCCAGACTGAAAAGGAGATGGACTTGGCTTGCAATCAGCCATATCAAAGCACCTAAGAAGATCATGGGTGTACTTTTGCTAACTCAAATGAATCCCTGAATCTGTCTGAGAAATATGCAAACCAAGGAAATAATGCAATAGCCCAAGATCTGTCATGTCAAACTATGTAGAAAGAGCCCTCTGAATACTCTGAATGTGGGAAGAAGAGTTTTCGGAAGTATGTGATCATCAACATATAAGACAAGTATCTTTGTTTCGATCCCTCGTTAGGGATCCTTCGCGTTCGAAACGTCGTAAAATCCCTCCCCGGGAAATCTAGTTTTCGAACTTAGTCTTTTTGAGCCTTTTTTGGCTGGGCGCATGAATTTTCCTTGTAACACATAATTTTGATGCGCCCCCTTAAAAGCCTTTGGCGCATGGTTTTCCATGTTAGCACGCTTCTCGGTGCGCCAAAGGGCGCACGTAATCTACATGCAACACCAATTTTTGGCGCGCCAAAGGGAGCACCTAACTTCATGTCGACAACGAATTTGGTGCGCCAAAGGCGCGCTCATTCTTCTGTTGCCATTTCCTTCCATGCGCCAAAGGGCGCACGCTTTCCCTTGTCGACAGCAGTTTCCATGCGCCATTTCAAAAGGTTGGTGGCGCATTAATGACAGGTTTTTCTATAAATATCAGTGCGCGCCCAATGTCATTTTCATTCTTTTGTCAAGCACGTGATACTTCTCGATTTGTCACCGCTCTGCCACTTTCATCTCGCCCTATGGACCCGCTTTCCAATTTTTGCTATATCTAAGGTAAGAGGTTCTCCTCTTTTCATTCTCGTGCTTTCATGTTCTCGCTTTCGTGTTCTTGGTCTGGGCGTTTCTTGGTTTTCGTTTTGGTTTGCTGGCCTGTTTTACTGAGGTTTGTTTAGGCTGGTTTCCCCCTTGGTTTGCTGGCCTGTTTTCTTCTTTTCTTTTCTTTTCCTCCTCCTCCCTCTTCCGATCTCGCCGAAGGGGAGCTGTTTTAAAATGGCTTGGTCTAAGGATCTTTTGATATGAAACCCTTTGTCCAAGCGGCCTTTGAAATGGAGAAAAGAATGAATATGTTTGAGAAAGTGTTCTCTGGCGCACTGGCGCGCCTTGTTACAAAAAGGACAGTTGCGCCCCTCGGCGCACTCACACACCATGCAACACTTTCAAAATCCGCGCCTAATGGCGCCCCTTTCCATCCTGCTGCAGTTTGAAATCATGCGCCCTGAGCGCACCCCTTTTGCATGCTCCAAGTGTAAAACCCGCGCCTCCTTAAAAAGCCTTCGGCGCACCCTTTGTCCATGCTGCATAATGTTTCCATGCGCCAAAGAGCGCACCCAGTTTCGATGCAACAAAAGCCTTTTTCGCGCAAGTATAAAGATTACATAGGCGCTGGCGCACCCTCCGATGCAGTAACATGATGTTGTGTAAACCCTCCATGCGCCGCGCTATATTCCTTTGGCGCATCATTCGTCCATGTTACACAATCTTTCCATGCGCCACAGGCGCATCGAACCCCAATGTAACACGATTTCCCGTGCGCCTGTTATAAAATGCAACTCGCTTCATCCATGCGCCATGCGCTTTTGGCGCCAATATAACCTCTGCAACATTCCTTTCTTGCGCGCCTTATCTATTTGGCCTGCCAATTGTATTTTTCCTGCGCCCTGAGCCTTTAAATCTCTAACTCCTCCTGCTAAGCTTTCCAATGGAAGATCAAATGACTAATTCAACCTTTTTGGATTGGGTCTCTCTTCTTCTTCGTGCAGATCAGCAGCTGAGTTCGAAAGAACACATGTCTACGTCAAGCAAGAAGCCCACCAAACCAAGAGGAAAGGCAAAGCTAATGTAAGAAGAAATGAAATACAAATATCGAAGGGTCGATGCCCGAATCACAGCCGAAAGATGGATGGATGTCCGGGACTCTGAATTGGGTCACATTGACATGGATGAGTTCTGGCTTAGAACTCAAAAGGTTACAAGAAGTCCATGGATGGACAAACTAATAGGCAGTGCCCTGCACTTTGCCGGAGGAATCCCTGTCAGCGCTGTGAACAACGAATTCATGATGGTTGTTGCACAATCCTTCAACAAGGACACAAGATGTGTCGAGAACAGCAAGGGCGAGGTAGTCATAAACCTCACCGCCCGTCATTTTGAGTTGATGCTCGCATCCTCACCACCGAACTACGTGGTCATTAGCCAACAGAATGCATCAAGGCCTCGGGAAGACAACGAAGGCCGCATGCAGCTTAATGAATGAGGTCTACCTAAAGAATAAGAAGGTAGTGACCTGGTGGCCTCAGACTATCCACCGAAGTGATTTCTCAGAGGAACTCAGTGATACTATCACTTTCCTAAGCAGAGTCTTCGGGCTTTCAGATGCCCACTATTTCCATAAGTGGATGCATGCACTGGAGACAATGAATAAGAATTTGCCCGATCGCCGCTTTTGTCTGGGTGAAATAATAAGCAACACCATCTCTCGAGCAGCCTACAACAAATTTGCCACAACCGGAGTATTTCATATGAACTCCTATGTAGTCTACGCCGCAAAGATCGGCAAGGGATTACCTGTGGCTCAACCGAAGTGGAGTATGGCCTCAGGCCAAGATATTTGATTACTATCCAGAGCTGAGACTAGAGAATAGTATCCCTCAATTTGCTAAAATCAATGATGTTTTCTTCTATCACATCATGTGCATGTTGCGGCCAAATTTGACTCATAGCCGGACAACCAAAAACATAGTGGCAGTCACAGAGAAATGGGGGGCCTTGTTCACCCAATTTCCCACGTTCACCTATCTAAGGGCTGCCAACTTTTTGGGAGAACCAACCAGGCTACCGAGGTATGCTGGACCAAAGCTGATTTTATTGGAACTATCAAGACAGCTCGTCACATACCATGAAAAGTGCCTCAAGAGAAAGAAGGGCGGAACTCCTTTCCCCTCACAAGAGGCCGGTACACATGCTCCAGCCTATCACAAGGCGAAGGAGATGTTTGCTGAGCTAGAATTGCTCAACCTAAAGCATGATTTCCCAGCAAGGCCTACATTCGACCCTAGGGCCGTCTACCAAGGGCTAAGCTTGATCCGATTCATGTCCCTCGATTGAGGATATCTACATCGACGCTCTCCATGAGGTAGAACTCAGAAGAAAGGATCACTCTCGCTTGGCATTAACGGAAATCATCCAATACGGAGTGGCCATTGTCCCAAAAGGCTTCCAAACCACGGAAGACGAAGTAGACAAAGTGTATAATGACACGGAAGGGGATGATTGGCCCTTCCCGGACATTGACAGAAGCAAGGCTCCTCAAACAATCGAGGAGAGGGTAAAAGAAACTATGCGGAGAACGGAGCATCGGGTGCCGCATGAACGGACTAATCTACCTCGGGGTAGATTTCACGACTTCCCTTCGGGCAACGCACCTCCAAGGACAAAGAAGTCACGAAAGGCAAAGGTGCCGAAGGTGAACCTAGCACCATTCAGAGGAAGCCCCGAAAGTCCTCTTCCTTCGAGCCCGAACAAGTAATAACTCGGATTCGCCAGAGAAAGAATTGACAGAGGATAGTCCTATACGCCCATCCACCTGTGATGTCGCGCGCTACAACTTCGTGAGGTCCCTTCTATCCCTTCTTCTTCTCTTCCTTCCTCCTCGAGTGACTCAAGCAACCACTCCTTTGGTTGTGTCCTCTCCCCTTCTTCTACTCTTTCCCCGCCTCTTCATCTATCTTCTCCTCCTCCTGCTGATTTGTTTTCTTCCATTTCTTCCTCATCTCCGAGCTCCCTTCCCTTCCTATATCTTCTGCGGTTGCGGTTTCCCTTTCTCCCATGGGCACTTCCTCGGCTATTCTTTCGATGCCGCCGCCGCGTGTCTCCACGTTTTTCCCCTCTTCTACCGTTGCTGCCTCCCCCTCTGTCTCTGGTCCTTCTTCTATAGGACCAGCTGATCTCTCAAAGAAATAAGCCAACAAAAGAGGAAAGTCCCCATCGCTCCGATGGACTTTTCAGTCATTCCGCTAAAGGAGCAAAGAAGCACAAGCCGGTTACACGCTTCTCCAAGAGCGCTGCAGGTGAGAGGGTTATGGAAATAGCCTACCCCGATCCCACCAAAGAGAAAGAAGATCTGTCTCCAGCAGATTTCACAGTGACCCAAGTCACAATGGGGACATCCTCAGAAAGTCTCCAGGGGGAAGCTCTTTCCGCAGCTTGATGCACTCGCAAAAGCTTCAGAAACAAAAGAGGAGAAAAGGCTACTAAAGGAGCAGTAATAAGTATCTGCTTCTAAGCCTTACAAAGATGGGAAGTGCACCTCCCACAATCGCGCCGAGACTCCCGAGCTGCTCACCAGAGAAGATTAATGAGTATTCAAAATCGGCGAGCAAGGTATGGTCAAGCTTCTCGCTTGAGGAGCCAGATCCTCAAAGATAGTGAAAAGTAATCGCCGAATATATCAGCTTATACCGAACATCGAGAAGGCGAATAAGAACTCCAAGCATTAGCAGCCCGATATCGAAGAGTTAGAACATGCTAGACTCCAAAGACGAGACCTTCCAACAAATGTTCGACTGCTCACCAAGATCCGGTCAAGTTCGAGTCTTCGCCATCCAAGGGCCCTCAACAAAACTATGTCCACTTTGGACTATCGGATAGATCAGCTAGAATTCGTTTTGGAAAAGATAGACAAGGTGAAGGAAGAGGCCCTAGATGCAATGCATCAAATGGAGAAAATTGTTCTATCTATGACTCCCGGGTTGCTCACTCCTTCCCTCACCTTGAGATCAGCTGATGATACTATCCGGGTTTTCAAGGAGATAGCTTCTCAAGGGATAGGGCCAGAAGTCACGTTCGACATCGAATCCATCAACAACCTACTGGCCTGTAGGGACTTCATCGGGTCCCTAATCGAGGCGGGTAAAGATTATTCCAAACTCCCTAAAAGCTCATGACGAGCGGAGACTTGCAAGCAATCGCTGAACGGCACAAGGATCCATCACAGATCAATTTGGGCCAATGATCAGCAAGTTCTTGGAATACCGCGCTCAGTTCCACATATCATCACCTGAGCAGCACCAGAAACAGGCAACCCTTTTCGGCCGCAGGATGATGATGATGAGTAGCTTCTTCTTCTTCTTCTCGCTTCTTCTTCTTCTCTCTCTCTCTATTCTCCGACTTTCTTTCCGTAATATCCAAGTAAGTCAGGCACAAATGATGACATCATCCATGTTGCATCATGGGATGATGTCATCCATCCAAGTTGTCAAAGTCAACATGACTTTTAGATATTTTGTAAATATCTTTGTAAATAAGTGGTTGGCTCCATTTTGCCTTCTCTCTCCCTCATCTTCTATAAATATTGGAATACTTGTCAGTATTCAAGGGTGAACATTTTTTAGATAGAAATAGAAGTGAGGAGAGAAAGACTTTGAGCTTTCTTGTAACAGAAAAGAACAATAATACAATTATTCAGACTTTGTGCTCAATAGCTGTGTTATACATTAGATCTTTCTTACGTTAGATCTCGTATGTGTTTAATCTGCTGGATTCATATCTACTTTTCCGTCATTTGTTTATCAAGATTGCTTTGTTTATTTATGCAAGTAGGTTTGGCTCTGCATACTACCAAACTAAAAACATAAATCTTCCGACCTTTCTCGCTTTGGAATTCATTTCTTTTCTTCCTTCGGATCTGCTCTTTCTCTTTCCTTCTTTCATTCCTTTCTTTTCGCAGCCTGAAACACTCTACCGGGATGAGATCCCAACCCCGAAGGCAGAATCTGTGAGACTTGCATAGGTTCCTGCTAGTAGAAATAGCAATAAACCAGCTTCGCTTTGCCGTCTCAAAGAGGGGCTAAGCCCTGCAACACTCGTTGGCTCTGCCTATCCATAAATCCGCCCCACGCGATGCATTTTCGACCAACAGCTTTTGGCGACTACTGGGAACGACAGATCTGTCAAGCGATCTATGCTGATAAGAAGATATAAAAAAAAAAAATCAGAAAAATCAAAAGATTGCTGCCCATTTGCAAACCTGAATTTTTTTATAAAAATCCGAAAAATTTGCAAAAGTGCTCAAATCAAAAAATTTCTTCCGAGAGTCATAGATCGGGCCTAGTTACAGATCTTTAGTTCGCTGAGTTTTTATCAAAATCATTATTTTTCCGTAGATCTGGATTTTTGACTATTTTCTAAAAAGTTTGAAATCCTCTGAAAAGTAAAAATCAGATCTGAAAATCAGCTTACTATCTTCCCTGCCATCTTATCCTCGTTATTATTTGTCATTAACCGCAATCGGTTTTTCGAAGAGGATAGTTTTTAAATATTCAGAAAAGTGCATGCTGCTGGTTTTTGACAGAAAAACCAGAAAATCAGCAAGTACACCTAAAAACAAAGTTTAAATCGCGCCTTAATATCGCAGATCCGAAGGTACACCGCAAGTGAACCTTTACGCGCAGCAGAGAGCCCGTGGAGAAGTTGATCCTACTTTCGATCCGCTTCAAAGGCACAATTTCAGCGTAACACCGCACGCGCTTTTTCAGCGTTAAGCTCTGCTAGGTGGTCATCCAGAGTGTCTCACCTCCGCGAAGAAAAAGTCTTTACAAGGAGCATCTACATCCCTTTGAGTGCTTCACGCTCAAATGGAACCACCCTCCCAGGCCAGGTGTGCTTTTTCCAGCCTTTCAAATGGCAGTACCATGGGGAAATGCTATGGGTCCTCTCGCACTGCCACATCCAGTTCACGCGCTCCCTCATGGGAACCGAAAGAATTTTCCTAAATTTGACGGGAGCGGAAATCAAAGCACGGATTCCCACATATCTGCTTTCATTATGTCATGCAGTATTTTGGACGTGACTCACGAAGATGTGTCGGTTCGCCTTTTTCTGGAAACTCTACAAGGGCCCGCAGCTGAATGGTTTCAGCATTTGCCGGCCGGATCTATCACCAGTTGGGCAACCTTGCGGGAAGCTTTTGAAGACAGATATAAGCCTTTAGAAGATGCATTTGCGTTGCTATCACGGATCACCCACCTAAAAAAGGAAGTCAATGAGACCATGCGCGATTTTGTCGCCCGGTTCAATGCATTAATCAACCGTGTCCCCACTGCCATGCTTCCAACACCGAGAATCGGCGTTTCTTCGTGAACGCCATGAGCTCAAAAGTCAGCTTCTTGCTCCTTCAAGAGCGAGTAGCTACTCTACCTCTCGCTCAGGCTGCTGCCATCCGGATAGAAGACAATTTGATAATATCTGGCGAGTTAAAAAAGGAATCTTCCAAGTCCAAATCTTCAGATCCCTCGCCTACTACTTCGTCTGATCCAGCATTCCAAAAGATGGCGAATGATCTGCTCGCATTAAAGAAGCAGCTGGCCCAGGCCTCTCCTAGTTCCTCGTACCGGGATGCCCCGCGGAGGAATTTTGTTCCTAACAATGCTTCACAAAGGCCGCGCTTACCTGCAACCGCTCCACGGTTGGCGCTTGAAGCTCCTCCGGTCAATGCTTTGGCCGAAATAGAAGAGGAAGAGCAGTACTATGAAGAACCTTCGCCTCAAGACGAAGATGATCAAGATGTCGGTGAGCCGACTGGCGACTCCACTATTGGATACATGGAATTTGATGAGGATGAATCTGATGAAGAAGAGAGTACTGTGGCTATGCAAGCGACAATCCTATGTTGTTTTTACCCGCCGCAAGGAAAGGAAGCGGAAGTCGCTGCCCATGTGCGTATGAGAAGGTCGTGTCAAACGCGCCTCCAACTATTGCTAGAAGAGGTAATCCTCTTCCTACTCAATTCCCCTCGTTAAGTCTTTTTGCAAAGAAGTCTTTCCCGCCCATCTCTCCTCCGAATCAACCCCACATATTCCTATCAAGATCAAGCAACCCTGCTCCACCATCGCGAAGTGAAGGACTCATTCCTTTACCAACGCAACCCTCGCCGCATTCGATATAATAGATCATGCAAAAAGACCAAGATCCAATGTCCAAGCCGAGTATCTTCAAAAACCCCGAACAACTTATAAGATTGACTAAGTATATCCAAAGTCAAGTCAAGTTATATCTAATCAAAGTTTCCCCAAAAGGAATCCTTTCCACTCCCCCTGAATCCCATATAAATGTTGCTTCAACATCCGCATCAGGCAAAATAGAACCTTTCTATCTCTCTCTCCTAATCAATGGCCATAAGTTGAGCAATCAGATAATTGATTCCGAGCTTCCGATAACGCCATGCCGGCGAAAGTCGCCATGCTTTGGCCTCACTCTTACCAAACCTTTCGGCAGATGCTACTCATCGAAACCAAGCAAGTGCCATTGATTGGCCAAATCAAAGACGCGCAATTTGCGTTTCATGCCTTCCCGATAAAAGAGTAAAATGACCGCCTTGTCGCCGACATTCCGGCAGCCTTATGGAATTCTCACTGGGAAGGAGCTTTTGCAATGGGTTGGTGGAGAAATTCACATGGACTCGGTCCAAAGCTAGAATTCCAAACAAAGGCGTAATGCAAACTTTGGAGCCGGAATCCCAAAAGAAATACTTGGTCACTAGCTCTGAAGACCCCAAAGCCCAAATCCTTTTTGAATCATCAGGGATGGGAAACTACTTCTTATCTACCGAGGCGGATACAAAGGATGTTTTCGTTCAAGAAAAGGACCTTAATAAGGTCTGGACCTTGCAATTTGATGGCAGCTGTGCAACTAGTGGATGTGGCGCCGGAGCCGTGCTAATATCTCCTGAGGAGGAGGTAATTCCTCTTTCTTTCAAGTTGCAGTTTTTCAATACTAACAATACTGCTGAGTATGAGTCTCTCTTACTCGGTATGCAAGCCGCAAAAGAAAAAGGGATAAAAAATCTAAAGGCACAAGGTGATGCCGAGCTAGTTGTAAATCAGGTCAAAAGGATTTACCAAGTGAAAAATGAAAGGCTCAGGCACTACCGTAATGCAGTATGGGACAGCATTGAGGAATTTGACGCTTTTTCAATAGAGGCAATTCCAAGAGCCCAAAACGACATGGCTGATTCGTTGGCTGTTTCAGCATCTCTCATGCTCCCGCACCCGGGTTTGAAAACGAGCAAATACACCATTGAAGTGGTTTTCCGCCCAAGCGCGCTGCATAACTCTCAAAGATTGGCGTATTCAACGATGATAATCACCTCATTGCCTTTCTGGAAAAATCAGAAAATTTTGACGAGTTGTATTTCGAAGGATCCACCTCTACATGCCGTGAATCAATCAACGGTCAAAACCACGAAACAAAGGAGAACGATGGCATTTGTCAGCTTAAAGGAAATAAAATCCCAAAGGGCCTGGTTTCTCTGGAGCGCCTGTTTGACAGACATGATCGTTTTGTGAAAAAGAAGAGGCGAGATGATCCTGACTCATCTCCAGAGACAGAACCAGTCAATATAGGTTCTGAGGCACACCCGCAATTCGTGAACATCGGGAAATGTTGCACGCCAGAAGAAAAGCGGAAATTTGTCAAGTTGCTGAAAAGATATATGGATGTATTGGCATGGTCCTATGCAGATTTAAAGTCCTTCAAGCCAAAGGACGTTCAGCATGATATACCGCTGAAAGAAGATGCCAAAGCCTTCCGTCAGAAGCAAAGGCATTATAATCCCAAGATTTCGGGCACCATTCAAGCCGAAATTCAGAAGATGCTGGACGCAAGAATCATCTTCCCTATCCATCACAGCACTTGGGTGGCGAACATTGTGCCGGTACGCAAGAAAAACGGTGAAATACGCATCTGCGTAGACTTTCGAAACTTGAATCAAGCTTCGCTGAAAGACAACTACCCTCTTCCCATAATGGATCAAGTTCTGCAAGCAGTGACTGGATCGGAAATGCTGTCTATGCTTGATGGTTTTTCAGGCTATAATCAGATTGAAGTCTCTCCTGAAGATCAATTCAAAACAGCATTCACTACTCCATGGGGTACATTTGCCTATAGCAGGATGCCTTTCGGCCTAACTAACGCTGGTGCCACTTTTCAGCGGGCCATGGACTTTGCATTCAAAGGCATGATGGGAAAAGTCATCGTAGTTTATCTAGATGACTTAACCGTGTTCTCTAAACTACGAAGTGATCATTGTGATCACTTGGAGCAAGTATTGGCCAGGTGCCGAGAACATGGAATTTCCCTAAATCCCAAAAAGTCTGTTTTTGGGGTTATCAAGGAAATCATAGGCCATGTGGTTAGCAAAGAAGGAACAAAGATTGATGCCGAAAGAGTTAAGGCTATCCAAAGCCTTACTCTGCCTACAAGCAAGAATGGTGTTCATTCTTTCTTCGGAAAGGTGAACTTTCTTAGGCGTTTTGTCCCTGATTTTGCTGAGAAGACCCGCCACATACTAAACATGATGAAAGGGTCACCCACTTTCAGATGGAGTGAAGAGGGGAAAAGGTCGTTTGAAGAGATAAAAACTTCTGTTGCTCATGCACCGGTCCTGGTATGTCCGGATTTCTCCAAGAACTTCATTATGTATAGTTACGCTCCGAACATACCGTGTCTCGTAATCCTAATGCAAAAGAACTCTCTGAGGATATCAATCTCCAATCGCATTCATGAGTTCTCCTCTCAAGCCTCACGAGTTGAAAATGACTCAGCTGGAAAAACACGCCTTTGCCGTTGTCAAAGCGGTGAAGAATTTCAGGTATTACATTCTGAACTCGCATACGGTGGTGCTGGTTCCCGACACCGCGGTGAAATCAATTCTAACTCAGCAGGAGTTAGGAAGTTTGAGAGGGAATTGGATCGCAAAAGTCCAGGAATATGACCTGGATATTAAACCCACCAAGCTGGTAAGGGGTAAAGGCCTGTGTCAGCTAATGGCTGAGAACAGGGGTTCAGAAAATCCTGATGAAAGAGAGAATTATACCGACAAAGAGCAAAGCCCTCTAGAGGAGCCTGATTCTCTGCCTCTGGTTCTATTTATTGCGACCAGTGATGAGTGGTACTCCGACATTGCTTTCTTCCTTACCTACGGCGAATGCCCGATGCACCTAACTGCAAAGGAGAAGCGTGCTATAAAGCTCAGGGCAGCTAAGTATGTCATCTGGGATGACGGTTTATATAAGCGCGGGATAGACGGTGTCTTCCTGCGATGTGTTGACAAGCCCCAAAGCAAGTAAAACTGCTGGAAAGTTTTCACAATTCAGCCTGTGGAGGCCATTTTTCTTCTTCCGTGACAGCACACAAGATCATTCGAGCTAGGTACTACTGGCCGACGCTCTTTCAAGATGCGGCTACCTGGGTGGCAAAGTGTGAACCCTGTCAACAATTCGGCGGGCAAGCCCAAGTCAGGCTGCCCTTCCCCTTAGGCCGGTCATTATCAATGAACCATTCAGGCAATGGGGAATTGATTTTATTGGTGCACTCAATCCTCAATCGAGTGCTGGACATAGCTATGTCCTCACAGCAACGGATTACTTCACTAAATGGGTGGAAGCCATACCAGTCAAGCACGCCACTTCTGAGGTAGTTTGCAGTTTTATCAAAGAAAATATCATCGCAAAGTTCGTGTTCCGCATAAAAATCGTTGGCCGATAACGCTTCTAACTTCTCTTCGCGGAAGTTATTAGTTTTTGCTATGAATATGGAATAACTTTAGCACATGCCTCGATTATTACCCTCGTGGAAATGGTCAAAGCGAATCCAAGAATAAGAACTTGGTGACCATCATACGGAAATTAGTAGATGAAAATCAGCGGATGTGGCACAAGTCTTTGACGATGCTTTGTGGGCGACCGCATTACTCCTAAGAGATCTCTCGCATGTCACCTTTTCAAGTGTTATATGGCACTCGATGCCGAACTTCCCATTTCTCAAGGAACTTCCCGCTCTACGCTGCACGAGCAATCGAAGATGAAACTTTTCGAGTTCTCTAGAAAAGAGAATCATGTATTTGCGTAACTTGAAGAAAAGAGAGTAAAGGTGGTCGACAGATCACCGAACATCGAATCAAGTGAAGAGGCTTTTTGACAAGAAGGCCAAGCAGAGAGATTTTCTAGTGGGAGATCTCGCCCTTCTTTGGGAAAGCGAAGAGAACCAAAGGGCATGCACGGAAAATTTGATTCCCTATGGAGAGGGCCCTTCAAAATCAAGCAACTCAATGGAGAGAATAGTTTCTATCTCTCATATCCGGATGGAGCCGAACTCCCGCTTCCCTATAGCGGCAACATCTCAAGATCTTCGTGAAGTAGAGCTTCTCTCTTTCTTTGTACATGCTTTGCTTTGCTTTTTGTACAGCAGTGTGTTTTTGCTTTTGTTGTGTGTTTGCTTTCGCTGTGTTTGCTTTCAGCTTTTGTGTGTTTTTTGTTCTCCCTCCGGTCCCCTTGTTTTTGACTCCTTGCCCAATGGATAGGCACATGTGATCTCGGGATTCTCTACCCCGAGCTTGCTCGTGGATAGTCCCCAGAAGAGCTAAACCGTATCCCGTAAAATCGACAAGGGCAATTTTACCGATAACCATACCGAAAATTTTGTTTCGATCCCTCGTTAGGGATCCTTCGCTCAAACGCTCGTAAAATCCCTCCCCCGGGAAATCTAGTTTTCGAACTTAGTCTTTTTGAGCCTTTTTTGGCTGGGCGCATGAATTTTCCTCAGAACACATAATTTTGATGCGCCTTAAAAGCCTTTCGCGCATGGTTTTCCATGTTAGCATTTCTTTGGTGCAAGCCAAAGGGCGCACGTAATCTACATGCAACACCAATTTTTGGCGCGCCAAAGGGAGCACCTAACTTCATGTCGACAACGACCAGTGCGCCAAAGGCGCGCTCATTCTTCTCGCTGCATTTCTTCCATGCGCCAAAGGGCGCACGCTTTCCCTTGTCGACAGCAGTTTCCATGCGCCATTTCAAAAGGTTGGTGGCGCATTAATGACAGGTTTTTCTATAAATATCAGTGCGCGCCCAATGTCATTTTCATTCTTTTGTCGAGCACGTGATACTTCTGGACTTGTCAGCCCCTGCTCTGTCACTTTCATCGTGTTGTGGACCCGCTCAAGGAATTTTTGCTATATCTAAGGTAAGAGGTTCTCCCTCTTTTCCATTCTGTGCTTTCATGTTCTCGCTTTCGTGTTCTTGGTCTGGGCGTTTCTTGGTTTTCGTTTTGGTTTGCTGGCCTGTTTTACTGAGGTTTGTTTAGGCTGGTTTCCCCCTTGGTTTGCTGGCCTGTTTTCTTCTTTTCTTTTCTTTTCCTCCTCCTCCCTCTTTCCAGATCTGCTGGAAGGGGAGCTGTTTTAAAATGGCTTGGTCTAAGGATCTTTTGATATGAAACCCTTTGTCCAAGCGGCCTTTGAAATGGAGAAAAGAATGAATATGTTTGAGAAAGTGTTCTCTGGCGCACTGGCGCGCCTTGTTACAAAAAGGACAGTTGCGCCCCTCGGCGCACTCACACACCATGCAACACTTTCAAAATCCGCGCCTAATGGCGCCCTTTCCATCCCGCGCAGCAGCTTTGAAATCATGCGCCCGAGCGCACCCTTTTGCATGCTCCAAGTGTAAAACCCGCGCTCCTTAAAAAGCCTTCTGCGCACCCTTTGTCCATGCTGCATAATGTTTCCATGCGCCAAAGAGCGCACCCAGTTTCGATGCAACAAAAGCCTTTTTCGCGCAAGTATAAAGATTACATAGGCGCTGGCGCACCCTCCGATGCAAAGAACATGATGTTGTGTAAATCCTCCATGCGCCGCGCTATATTCCTTTTGCGCATCATTCGTCCATGTTACACAATCTTTCCATGCGCCATAGGGCGATCGAACCCCAATGTAACACGCATTTCCTGTGCGCCCTGTTATAAAATGCAACCTGCTTCATCCATGCGCCATGCGCTGGGCGCCAATATAACCTCTCGCAACATTCCTTTCTTGCGCGCTTATCTATTTGGCCTACCAATTGTATTTTTCCCGCGCCCGAGCCTTTAAATCTCTAACTCCTCCCCGCTAAGCTTTCCAATGGAAGATCAAATGACTAATTCAACCTTTTTGATTGGGTCTCTTCTTCTTCGTGCAGATCAGCAAATGAGTTCGAAAGAACACATGTCTACGCTGCAAGAAGCCCACCAAACCAAGAGGAAAGGCAAAGCTAATGTAAGAAGAAATGAAATACAAATATCGAAGGTCGATGCCCGAATCACAGCCGAAAGTGCATGGATGTCCGGACTCAATCGGGTCACATTGACATGGATGAGTTCTGGCTTAGAACTCAAAAGGTTACAAGAAGTCCATGGATGGACAAACTAATAGGCAGTGCCCTGCACTTTGCCGGAGGAATCCCTGTCAGCGCTGTGAACAACGAATTCATGATGGTTGTTGCACAATCCTTCAACAAGGACACAAGATGTGTCGAGAACAGCAAGGGCGAGGTAGTCATAAACCTCACTGCCCGTCATTTTGAGTTGATGCTTGGCATCCCTCACCACCGGAACTACGTGGCTGTTAGCCAACAGGAATGCATCAAGGCCTGGGAAGACAACGAAGGCCAGTGCATGCAGTTAATGAATGAGGTCTACCTAAAGAATAAGAAGGTAGTGACCCGGTGGCCTCAGACTATCCACCGAAGTGATTTCTCAGAGGAACTCAGTGATACTATCACTTTCCTAAGCAGAGTCTTCGGGCTTTCAGATGCCCACTATTTCCATAAGTGGATGCTGCGGTACCTGGAGACAATGAATAAGAATTTGCCCGATCAGCGCTTTTGCTGGGGTGAAATAATAAGCAACACCATCTCTGAGCAGCTACAACAGCTTGCCACAACTGGAGTATTTCATATGAACTCCTATGTAGTCTACGCTGCAGCATCGGCAAGGGATTACCCAGGGCTCAACCGAAGTGGAGTATGGCCTCAGGCCAAGATATTTGATTACTATCCAGAGCTGAGACTAGAGAATAGTATCCCTCAATTTGCTAAAATCAATGATGTTTTCTTCTATCACATCATGTGCATGTCATGCCAAATTTGACTCATAAATGACAACCAAAAACATAGTGGCAACACAGAGAAATGGGGGCCTTGTTCACCCAATTTCCCACGTTCACCTATCTAAGGGCTGCCAACTTTTTGGGAGAACCAACCAAAGCTACCAAGGTATGCCGGACCAAAGCTGATTTTATTGAACTTATCAAGACAAATGTCACATACCATGAAAAGTGCCTCAAGAGAAAGAAGGGCGGAACTCCTTTCCCCTCACAAGGGCCGCACACATGCTCCAGCCTATCACAAGGCGAAGGAGATGTTTGCAGAGCTAGAATTGCTCAACCTAAAGCATGATTTCCCAAAGCCAAGGCCTACATTCGACCCTAGGGGCCGTCTACCAAGGGCTAAGCTTGATCCGATTCATGTCCCTCGATTGAGGATATCTACATCGACGCTCCATGAGGTAGAACTCGAAGAAAGGATCACTCTCGCTTGGCATTAACGGAAATCATCCAATACGGAGTGGCCATTGTCCCAAAAGGCTTCCAAACCACTAAGACGAAGTAGACAAAGTGTATAATGACACGTAAGGGGATGATTGGCCCTTCCCTGACATTGATGACAGAAGCAAGGCTCCTCAAACAATCGAGGAGAGGGTAAAAGAAACTATGCGGAGAACGGAGCATCGGTGCCGCATGAACGGACTAATCTACCTCTGGGTAGATTTCACGACTTCCCCTTTGGGCAACGCACTCCAAGGACAAAGAAGTCACTGAAAGGCAAAGGTGCCGAAGGTGAACCTAGCACCATTCGTGAGGAAGCCCCCGAAAGTCCTCTTCCTTCGTAGCCCGAACAAGTAATAACTCGGATTCGCCAGAGAAAGAATCGACAGAGGATAGTCCTATACGCCCATCCACCTGTGATGTCGGCATCGCTACAACTTCGTGGTCCCTTCTATCCCTTCTTCTTCTCTCTCCTTCCTCCTCGAGTGACTCAAGCAACCACTCCTTTGGTTGTGTCCTCTCGCCCTTCTTCTACTCTTTCCCCGCCTCTTCATCTATCTTCTCCTCCTCGCTGATTTGTCTTCTTCCATTTCTTCCTCATCTCCGAGCTCCCTTCCCTTCCTATGTCTTCTCATGCGGTCATGCGGTTTCCTTTCTCCCGTGGGCACTTCCTCGGCTATTCTTTCGATGCCGCCGCCGCGTGTCTCCACGTTTTTCCCCTTTCTACCGCTTGCTGCCTCCCCTCTGCCTCTCGGTCCTTCTTCTATAGGACCAGCTGATCTCTCAAAGAAATAAGCCAACAAAAGAGGAAAGTCCCCATCGCTCCGATGGACTTTTCACTCATTCCGGCTAAAGGAGCAAAGAAGCACAAGCCGGTTACACGCTTCTCCAAGAGCGCTGCAGGTGAGAGGGTTATGGAAATAGCCTACCCCGATCCCACCAAAGAGAAAGAAGATCTGTCTCCTAAGAGATTTCACAAAGGACTCCAAGTCACAATGGGGACATCCTCAGAAAGTCTCCAGGGGGAAGCTCTTTCCGCAGTTGATGCACTCTGCAAAAAGCTTCAGGAAACAAAAGAGGAGAAAAGGCTACTGAAGGAGCAGAACAAGTATCTGCTTCAGGCCTTACAGAAGATGGGAAGTGCACCTCCCACAACTACCGCCGAGACTCCTGAGCTGCTCAGTCAGGAGAAGATTAATGAGTATTCAAAAATCGGCGAGCAAGGTATGGCTGTTTCTGCTTGAGGAGCCAGATCCTCAAAGATAGTGAAAAAGTAATCGCCGAATATATCAGTTTATACCTGAACATCGAGAAGGCGAATAAGGAACTCCAAGCATTAGCAGGTCCGATATCAGAAGAGTTAGAACATGCTAGACTCCAGCACGAGACCTTCCAACAAATGTTCGACTGTTCAGTCGAAGATCTGGTCAAGTTCGGAGTCTTCGGCCATCCAAGGGCCCTCAACAAAACTATGTCCACTTTGGACTATCGGATAGATCAGCTAGAATTCGTTTTGGAAAAGATAGACAAGGTGAAGGAAGAGGCCCTAGATGCAATGCATCAAATGGAGAAAATTGTTCTATCTATGACTCCAGGGTTGCTCACTCCTTCCCTCACCTTGAGATCAGCTGATGATACTATCCGGGTTTTCAAGGAGATAGCTTCTCAAGGGATAGGGCCAGAAGTCACGTTCGACATCGAATCCATCAACAACCTACTGGCCTGTAGGGACTTCATCGGTTCCCTAATCGAGGCGGGTAAAGATTATTCCAAACTCCCGGAAAAGCTCATAGACGAGCGGGAGACTTGCGAAGCAATCAGTGAACGGCACAAGGATCCATCACAGATCAATTTGGGCCAATGATCAGCAAGTTCTTGAATACCGCGCTCGCCCACATATCATCACCCGAGCAAAGACTAAAAGTGCAACCCCTTTTCGGCCGCAGGATGATGATGATGAGTAGCTTCTTCTTCTTCTTCTTTCTTCTTCTTCTCCTCTCTCTATTCTCCGACTTTCTTTCCGTAATATCTCAAGTAAGTCACAAAATGATGACATCATCCATGTTGCATCATGGGATGATGTCATCCATCCAAGTTGTCAAAGTCAACATGACTTTTAGATATTTTGTAAATATCTTTGTAAATAAGTGGTTGGCTCCATTTTGCCTTCTCTCTCCCTCATCTTCTATAAATATTGGAATACTTGTTGTATTCAAGAGGTGAACATTTTTTAGATAGAAATAGAAGTGAGGAGAGAAAGACTTTGAGCTTTCTTGAACAGAAAAGAACAATAATACAATTATTCATACTTTGTGCTCAATAGTCAGTGTTATACATTAGATCTTTCTTACGTTAGATCCGTATGTGTTTAATCTGCTGATTCATATCTACTTTTCCGTCATTTGTTTATCAGTATTGCTTTGTTTATTTATGCAAGTAGGTTTGGCTCTGTTTACTACCAAACTAAAAACATAAATCTTCTGACCTTTCTGCTTTGGAATTCATTTCTTTTCTTCCTTCGGATCTGTTCTTTCTCTTTTCCTTCTTTCATTCCTTTCTTTTCGCAGCCTGAAACACTCTACCGGGATGAGATCCCAACCCCCGAAGGCGGAATCTGTGAGACTTGCATAGGTTCCTGCTAGTAGAAATAGCAATAAACCAGTTTCGCTTTGCTGTCTCAAAGAGGGGCTAAGCCCTGCAACACTGTTGGCTCGTCTATCCATAGATCTGTCCATCAAAGAATAATACTCACCGCCATCGCATCATCCCAATCTAGTATCCCATGAGCCTTTGAAAAAATTGTGGATCCTCAGAAACTACTTTACACAAAAGTCCAAAACCTGTAGAATGTGTGTGATGATTCCTAGTGGGTGGAAGATCCTCTATGAAAGGTGATTCCTCAGAAACTATAGTACGAGCCCACTTAGGCATAGTGACAACATCAGTGGGAAGAGGATCCTCAATGACATCGATAACCTCCTCATCAATCTCCTCAAAGAAAGGATTCTTAAGATGAGATGAAGAAGAAGAAGTAATCGAAGAAGATGAAGAATCATGAGGAGTGAAATGCTCATCAAACTAAACATGTGTTTGAAAAAGAACATCATGTATATCAGGATCTAAAAGATGATAAGCTCTCATGTCCTCACAATACCCTACAAAGATCAAGGGTTTACTCTTCTTATACAAATATTTCCTTTTCTTTTTTAGCACAAAGGCCCAAGCATGTCTCCCAAAGACTAGAAAAAATGAGACATCTCGGCTTAGTGTTGGACCGAGCTTCCTCTAGAGTCAAATGCTCAAGTGCTCTGTGTGGTGTGCAATTCTAAATATAGTTAGCACAATTAATTGCTTCTGCCCAATAGATAGGAGGTATATCTCTAGAATGCATCATATAGTTAGCCATTTCCTTTAAATTTCTATTCTTCCTTTCTGCTAATCCATTCTGTTGTGGAGTATGAGGAACAGAATGCTGGTGAATAATGCCTTGAGTTTCTAAAAATTTATAAAACTCATTGTTGAAGTACTCCCCCCCATTATCAGTGTGAAGGTTCTTTATGCTACTAGAATATTGTTTCTCAACCAAAGCCTTGAATAATTTGAAGTGTGAAAAACATCACTTTTGTACTTGAGAAAATAAACCCAAGTACGCCTCGAGAAATTATCAATAAATGTAAGTGCATACTTAGCTCCATTGAAATATGGGGTAGGAAAAACCATCAAGTCACTATGCACAAGCTCAAGTGGTGAAGAAGCTCTCTTAGACAAATTCTTAGGAAAATGATCTTGGTGTTGTTTCCCTAATACACAACCATGACAAACTCCCTCAAGACAAGAAACTCTAGGAAGACCATCTACCATACCATGAGTGCTCAACTCCTTCAAATATCTATAATTGAGATGTCCAAATCTTTCATGCCAAAGCTTACTCACTGAATCTGAATGAGAAACCAATCATGTCCCTATAGAAGAAGTGTCATCAAAATCCTCAAAGTGATATAGTCTAGAACTATGATCAACAATACCCTAAGCATAAAGTGAATAAGGCTCCAACAAAGTTCTTACTTCGCCCGTGTCGTGTAGAAGTCATTGTTTTTCCTTTACCAAAATGACAAATTTGATATACAGAAAGAAAATTTGTAGTGATGTTAGGAACATATAGTACATCTTGGATACTACTACCATCAAGTTGTATATCACCTTTTCCCTCAACAGAAAGAAAGAAAGACTCTCCAACCTCAATTTTGGAAGTATAACTCAAACCTAGAGACACAAAAGACTTCTTGGAAGAAGTCATGTGATGAGAGGCACCAGAATCTATAACCCAATTGTCTGCAAGTTGAGACTGAGATCTTCTAACAACATTAATTGCATTTCCATGCTGATTAGAAGGAGGTGGAGTAGAGATAGAAATTTTTGTTTCTTGACCGCATCCTCTAAGGCTTGCATTCACTTATAACACCTATTTTCTTCATGATTACTATCCCCACAAAAAGAGCATGAACGGCTAGACTTATTCTTGGATTTAGAAGACTCCTTTGGTTTTGAGTTGTTTTCTTTGGGTTCAGGGAGCATTTTGAGATGGAGAAGGTGTGGATTTGGTTTTACCGTTTGGTTTTCCTTGCCCTTAGCATTAGATGTAACTAATGCCTTTTGTGAGGTGGAAGACTCAAGGTGAGATAATTTGGATTCTTCCCTACTAAGTCTTTCACAAAATATTTCTAAGTTAGGCATTTTCAAGGTGTCACCTAAGGCATCCATGCTAGAGAAAAAGGTAGAAGCAAAAACTTGGAATGGTCTCGCTCAACTTGGATAGAATCAAGTAAACACACTCTTCACATTTCTTATCTCTTCCACTCCCCTTCAACTGTGTCAACAAATACTTGAACTTGGTAAGATAGTCTATAATTGTTGAAAAATCTTCAGATTAAGAGAGGTGATCTCAATTTCAAGTTGCATGGCTCTCATATGATCCACCTTACCAAATAAATCCTCCAATTTCTCCCATATTTTGAAAGGAGAGTCACACTTTTCTAAATTAAATAAAAGACTCACACGACATAAGTTTCTATCAAACCCATACACTCATCAAATTTGCACTGGTACTAAAATTTCTCATATTCTCTAGTGAACATTGGTTGTTCTTTAGAAGTTAAATCCCATAATCCTTTCCACTTAATTATTGTTTCCATTCTTGGTTTCCATGTGTGGTAATTATGTGTTGTTAATGGCTCAACATGATCTAATGTAGAAGTAGATGCCATCCTCAAAAAATCACCAAAAGAAATGCAAGAACCAAGCAATGCAACAAGAGCCCCCCAAGATTTTGGCACTTTATAATGAGTGCGTGTTACAATATGGCACTTTATAATTATAATGTGATTCTCAAAATAAATATTTCCGACGGAAAGAGCATAAAAAACTACGCACTTTTGTAAAAAAATGCACTCAAAACTAAATTACCGATTAAAAGATACAAGTTTTTCAAAATTATGCTCTTCTATTTATTTTAGTTTCCACTAAAATAGAATAAAATACTCTTGCCTTCACCACATGAATAAAATAAAAGGGGGCTACAGCTAAACACCTACTAGTAGGAATCACAAGCTTTAAGCCCTCATATGACCATACCATATGACAAATGAGCAACAATATCATATATTATTATGGAACTCAATGAAATACAATGAGAATGGACCTTGCTTATATAGGCAAGGAATAACAATATAAGAACCAATCAAGGTCGTAGATCAAGCCATAAATCATGGAAAGAACTAGTCATCAAAGAACTAGTCAAGTCCATAGATTTATGAGATAACTAGACATCAAGGATCTAGTCGATACCATAGATCTAGGAAAGAACTAGTCAATACCATAAATCAAGGAAAGAACTATACCTAACTAGATTATATCTCCTAATATCTAAATAAATAAAAAGAAATATCCACACACATAAGTGGGTGAGGATAAATACAATAAAGGTAAATAATGTACCTAGGTGAACATGAGCTAAGGTAAATACCTACTCTAACATTTTTGTTGATACATGAAGTAGAAGGTGTCCCCAAAATAAGGCTCTATCAACATATTCCATGTGATCGCACAAGCATTAAAATGGTATTGTTGTAAAGTGGCCTATGTGGATTGAGTAGAAATTTTTGTAAAATGTGTTTGAGGCACAAGGACATGGCTAGCCTTGGACTCTGTGGGTATGAGAGCCGAAATTAGATCAATGGGATATTGAAGGTCTGATGGTGAATGGTCATCTAAAGGTAAAGGTATTTCTCCATGATCCTTTGTTGGTAGAGGAGACGATGGGCCGGATGAGGTTGACTCTCCTTGTGATGGTGTAGGTTGTGGACATGTATCTCATATGAATAGGAGAGGTACCACTAACGACTACTTGGAAATTTGAGGGGTCAAAGGTGTAATGCTAATTTTTGACTCTTCCATGGGTGAAGAAGAAAATGAAGGGGGTTCCTCTATGGGTGGAGGAATAGATGAAATAGGTTCTTGTGCAGGTAGGGGAGCTCGGGCTAAGATTTCATATATGGAAGCAACATGAGGTAATTGGGAAGCAACTGGTATGTCATGAAAAATAACGTGGACCTCGTGGACATTGCTATCATTGTTTGAAGTGTCACCAACTTGGTTGGAATATGGGGCGTG
This sequence comes from Taxus wallichiana var. yunnanensis, assembly GCA_018340775.1. Classification (NCBI taxonomy): domain Eukaryota; kingdom Viridiplantae; phylum Streptophyta; class Pinopsida; order Cupressales; family Taxaceae; genus Taxus; species Taxus wallichiana. The sequence continues at coordinate 426,740,995 of CM031234.1, read as the reverse complement.
ATTAGGGAATGGCTTCTTAAAGCTATGTAGGTTTTGGTTAGCGGGTACATTTGGGCTATCCAAGACTAGATCTTCGTTGTCTAACATTTCTTGGATGATATTTTTGAAGGTGATGCGATTATTGTCGATATGATCTTTGACACAATGATAGTTACAAAAGTCATGTTCTTTATACCATACGGGCATGGGTCACTCAGATTCAAAACTAGTATGTGGTTTTATAGGTGGAAGGATAATGGAACCAGCCTTTACAAGGTTTTCCAAAACAGAAGAATAAAATTCTCCTATCAAAATGTAATTTCATTATTCTCATCTAAACCGGAAAGCTTAGACGGAGAGAGATTAGAGGGAGGTTTTTCTAGGTTTGATTGATGAGGGGGGCAAGCCTTGAGAACTATGGCATTAGCAGATTCTTTAGATTTTTAATAGTTGTTTTGGGGTTTCGAAGATGAAGAAGCATCATTTGATTTGAACATGATGTTCTTGTTACAAAGTTGAATTTTCTTTTATTCGATAGCACAAATTTCCAATTTCGTGCCATGGTGAATGCCTCGTCAAAAGTGAAAAATCTCTCGCACCTATAGGGATTGGTGAGATGTGTCTTACATAAGCCCAAGTAAAGAACTCTATGAGTTCAATTTGAGTTAACTGAAATGTGAGATGGTTAACTAAGTTGCGCCAATGAGTGACAAAGTCAGCGATAGACTCATTTTCGTACTATCATGTGTAATAAAGATCAGTCATGGTAACCTTATTAACAATGTTGATGGAGAATTGATCTAAGAAGGCTTAGGCTACTTGATTGAACGAGTAGACGGAGTGTCTTGGTATCCCATTGTACCACCCATTGTAGGTATATTGTCAGGGACATTAGGAAAGTTCATAGGAGTAAAGTGTCATCATGGGCAATCATGTAACACCCATGTTTGAAAGACTGCAAATGTTGTTGCGGGTCTTCTTTACTATTGAAATGGTTGAATTTTGGCATTTCCCAAGTTACATGGTATGGGAAAATTGGGATGGATAGATGAATGGGCTCATTACATATTTCATCGTAGGTGAGAGAATTTCTTGATCCCAAAACTGATTATTCCAGTGTCTACATCCTTTCCATCATCAATTTGATGAGGTCATTGGTAGGTTGTGATGAAAGGGAACCTCTTGTAGCATAAGGGTGGTGGTATTGAACCTATGATGTGGGTGGAATTTTGTTGTATGGTGATGCCAAATAGGGAGGTTGAGAATAGGGGACTAACATAGAGGGCATGTATCTAGAATGGGTGACAGATGAGATATGGGGTTGTTGATAGTATGTGTATGTAGGTGGGATGGTCGTAGTGACTCTAGTAGTGATTGGGGGTAGTGTTTTTGGGATGGAGAGGACAAGATTTTGGAATAGAGTAGGGGTCACCGACACCGCGGGTGTTGTGTTACAATGGGTATTTGTGAGACAATGGATGTGGACAGGGTTATGGTATTATTGGTCAATGAGGGGACAACAGATACTACAGTGTGACTTATACTGCAGACACACGGTGGTCATAACGGGTATGGGTCCTACTTGTGAAACCATGGGGGTGGCGTAGGTGAAGGTATCACTACATTATTAGCAGGCTGATGCAAAAGTAGGAGTAAGGGTAGGAGAGATGGATATAGGCATGCCATATATCAACTGACCCGAGGAGTCCCAGGGTGGAAGAGTGGGAAAGGTAGAACTGTAAGGTCATGGGATTCTGATCAAGGAGTTATGCAAATTTCTCGTCACCTGTGGTAATGGTGGTAGGTAGGGTTAGATCCATGGGTGACAGGACAGAGGGTGGTGAAGGACTAGGTGGGAGTGGTTGATGACTTGTGTGAAATGTAAGAGTGTTAGCTTGATTGCGAGTCAACACCATGTGAATGAATGTATATCAGGTGATGTTGTATCCTACAGGTGACACAAGGAGTAGTGAGAATGAATAAAATAGGTGTCTATAGGTGGATTTGGGTAATATATTAGTTGATATTTAGTACAGGGTAACCGACGCGTCGGTTAACGATGACCGACACTAATTGATTCAGGGGTAACCAAGGTTGGTTACTATGAGACGAAAATAGTTTTACCAAATGAGGTAAAGACTGGTGATGGTGAAATGAACAAGTTGTATGATGATAGTTTATCAAAGCCTAAAATTACAGAGACTCATAGGAACTCTGACAATAAAGAAAATTAAATAAGGGTTCTTTAGGAAATTTAACCCAACAGAACAAAAAACTGATGTCGGTTAACCAAAGTCCGATGTCGTTCGTGAAAATTGGAAAATGTAAAAAAATGGATCATTGTGAATCTTACTAAGATAAATAACCAAACCAGAGGTCTGGAGATGATGCAATGAAGTCCTGACACACTCAGAAGAAGTCAAAATACTCCAACTGTGATTGTGGAGTGTGTAAGGCAATAGAAGGGAAAAATGGAGAAGCGTATCCTCACACGTCAATCAAACACTAAAAACACGTACCTAACAAGTGATTTTTAATGTGTTGAGCTTATTCTATTTAGAAGACTGACTTAGGAATTTAGAATAAATTTTTTGGTGAGGAAGGCTCCCTATGAAGAAGGAAATCTAAAAGGAGAGGTTACAAGTATGTTATGGTGGGGGCAGGCCGTTCTCTGAGATAATGACTTGACAAAGGTAATGAGATGGGGAGTACCTTCTAATCTGATCGTGTGATTATAGAAAGGTGTTCCCAAGTAAGATGTTGTTTAAGAAAGATGTGTATATTTCAATTTTTACACACACACAAAGTGAAAGACTGTGCTTTGCATGATTCTTTGTGTCAACCATCATCTGGGCATGACTTCTAACATATAGGTTGTTCTCATTTTAATGTGACCTAAATGTAGAAAATTGAAATGTAATGCAACCAATTTTAAGCCCAAATAAAAATATTTTGTTTGATGAAGCAAATGATGAATAGGAAAGGGTATGCTATTTCACTAAATGTAGAAAGAAAGAAAGAAGAATGATTCCTTATAAAATGCACCAAGATAAATGTTTCTTTTAGAGAAATTAGAAAGAAGAGAGGATTACTAGGGAAGAAAATTATTATGTAAGCCTTTTAAAGGGAAACAAACACAAAACTTTCACCTATAAATGAAGAAAATGCAATAGAACTCCTGATGGGTCCCACCAGGCATGCCAAAATGTTTCACCATTTTATTTACATTTTTCATTACGAAACAGATAGGGTTATGAGCTAGGAGGAATACCTATTAAATGGGTTGGTTGGAGGTTGATGTGCATGTTCTGACTTCTTGACCCAATGCCGATTGTGAGAGCTTCCTTTTGGCTCAAAGGAACTACACCCGTAATAGAAAACAAGACTATAAAAGAGAAGTTACATGATGTATGACAATGGACTACCTAGTGTATGTTAGTTCTGGGAAGTGTCATACTTCCTAGATGGATGTCAATCCACTATTTAAAATAAATTAATGCGAGAAATAAGTAAAGTTTTACTATAGTTTATATGATTTAGGAATCTCATTCAAGTACAATATGCAAATCTAATCACAACAAGCTAGGCTATAGTTAGATCTAAAGGATGAGGTGACTTTCAAGGTACTGGGACTGGTCATGGTCTGATTCGGGTTATTTAGGTCAATTGGTAGGAGGTTGTTTGGCTTTGTTCTTGGGTAGGGTATAAAACACGAGACCCGACATCGAGTCTAGTATGACCAAAGATGACGATTTATGCGAACCTATGATGGTTGTGAGTAATCAAGGCGTCAATAAGGTTAGGGTGTACGAAAATCAAAGAGATCTGATTGCAAGGTTTGATCTGGGATTTGATAGAGATGGTAGGGTGGATAAGGAGGTTTATAGAAGTCTCAAGTGTATTCAGGGATAGCAGGTGAGGATGGGTGATTTGGCGGTGTGGGTAAGGAAATGGTTGGGTTATAGGTTGGTAAGGGATAGGAGAATGAGCACGCAAAGTGTAGATTAATAATAGGAGTAAAAAAATCTACTAACTGAAATAAAAATGTTGGTTAGGGATACACTTACTATGATGCAGACTAGATGGTTGAATGGTAATGGTAGTTGATCAGAAGGATGGTATTTGGGACCATAGCAGTGAATCCTAGAATGCTTCTATGAGTGCAATGCTTCTGGATTTGTCCTAGTGTTGGTTGTGAATGTCTAGATGCGTGAAAGGATGTTGGTTCTACTTGCATGCAACTCTGATCTCTCTCCTCTGGTCTAGAATGTGCCAACCCCTCAAACAAGGTTGCTAAGGTGAATAAATGGTAATCGACGATGGTTCCATCTTGACCAAAGATCAATTTAGGTCCGACCGCATCGCTTAAGGTGGTATTCACTAGGTTTACTAAAATGGGTAGATCTTTCTAATTTCTTGGGCCAAGTTGGTTTGTTGTCGTGGATCAGAATGGAATCTTTCCTTCTAATGAGCAGGAATGTGGTTAGAGAAATATTAGGCATGTGCTTTTAGGGTTAGACCAAATCTTATCTCATTAAGGCAAGTAAGACTTAGTTGTAGTTAGTTATGGGAACATGCCAAGAATAGGTCTAGGGTGAGATGGTTGGGTGAGGTGTCTAGGTGAGGTGGGAACTAGGTCAATTAAGATAATTAAATAATGAAAGTTGTGAGGATGAGGATTAATTTAATTAAAATAATTAAATTAATATTAATGTGGGGTGAAAGGGGCCATGGTTAGGTGCCCATGTTTAAGTTGGTTATCCGATCAGGGGCTAAGGGGAATGTGACCAAATTTAGGTGTCTACAGATGGATGAAGATTTGATGGTGAATTTCATAGAAAATGATCATAGTTTATTTTGGTTGTTGGAAAGTGGTTAGGAATGCATTAAATAAGCGTAGGAAATCATTCTTTCGCTTATTGCAGTCATGGGACAAGATAAGGAATATTTTTCAAATCAATTTCCATCATTTATTACGACTTGAAGGTCGTTGGAAAATGATTTTTGGATTACCCTTTCTCTCTCTCCTCAAATCTATAAATTATAATCTTGGGCTCATTATGGAAGGAGTTAGTCATTCTTTGTTTCTACCCCTCTCTCTTTTTTTCTTTGTTACGGTTGAATGTGGAGTTTAGGCCTCCTTCCCAAGCTTTGTAGTGGAATTTTCTTTCCTCTTACCCACTGATGTTGTACTGTGTAAACTCATTGAGTAATAAACTATGCTTTTTGATCCATTTTGTCCATCCTTCACATATTTTTTTGTCTCTACTTGCTTCTATTCATCATAGGGGTATACTATGCATATTTTGGTGTTTATTGTAGGCTTGTAGGAGCTATGTTTAATGGGTCCAAGTGGTGTTCTGTGTGAACCTTATTTTTGGCTTGTGGTCCATTGCTCACCTCTCTTTATTTTAGGTAGTTGGATTCGTGGATAATAACATCTTTTCTAGTGTATCACCATTTTTAGTGTAGGTTTTGTTTTCATGCACTCTCTTTCCCTGTCCCTTGGAATATTAGGATTAGGATTAAATAGTATTTCTTTTATTATGAGTAGATTGTGGTAGGTAGTTTAGGAGTAGGAACCAGCCTTCTCTGGAGGGTTATCTCAAGCCCACAAGTCCCATAGCTTGAGAGATGACCCAATGTTACACAAATTACACCAAATGCCCCATCCACATTTCAGGCCATTTGGGGGGTGCTGTAATTTGGTGATAACAAATCCTGGTAAGGAATATTTGGAAAGAAACTTGAAAGAGTGGGCTGCCAAATTTAATATCAAGCAAATACCACTAATGGTTAAGCCTCTGGTTAAGGGCAAGATCCAAAACAAAAGCCGAGAGCTAATTTTATAGCAATGGAAAATAAAGAGAATATTGATGAATATAAACAATTAGTGTGCTCTAAATGTAGTGTCCACAATGGAATTTTATTTACAGATATTTTTGATCCATTACCTACTTTGGGAAATCAGCGAAGAGGTGAACAAATCAATAGTAAAACCAAGAAAATCATGTGTAAGCAAGTGAGGAAAAACTCCCAAGTGTGCAAGGTATATCAAGTGAATGTAATGACCCTCATTTCCTAGCATGCCAAGAGCTTACAACACTCTTAGAAGGTTGCAACAGTCCACCAAAGTCATCTTCAAGCATTGCAACTAGGTACAATGAGCCTTATACCATTGAATAGAATCATGTGGGTCCAGATGCCTTGAGTATGGAGAAAAACATATGGTTTCAATTCCTTCTTCCTCCTTATCCTCTCAAAGATCTGATTTGGAGGATAATTTTAATCTTACTATATTTATGTTTGAAGAAAATAATATCATAATGAGAAAACTACAAATATGATGGTCATATTGGAAGAAAAAGAACCTTCAATATATAAGGGGACAACAGAAGTTGGCTTGCCTATCTGACTTGGAAGAATGCTTTGATGAAGAGGAGCCCATGGAAATCACTACTTTTGCTACTCCATCATACATCTTTCAATAATCTACTGCTGAAATGGATCATATTGAAGAAAAAAATAATATTCAAGACATTGAATGAAGAGGAAATCATTAAAAAAACATTTCATTTGAAAAATATGATTTGACTAATGAGTTGCATATTGGGAAGAGTTACATATTGCCAAAGAAGAGAAAGAGAAAGAAGATGCTCCCCTTTCATACCATCCGCCAAGGTGACACAACATTCGACCGTAGATGTGTAATAAAAGAGAAACACATTACGATAGTCACCTTTTCTAGGAAGGCTTGCAAGAAGACTTCCTTACTAAAGTTGGAATTCAGAAAAGTGGGAAAATCTAATGGATCAGTGCCATGTCCCATCGATTACTTGGATTCATTGGAGCCAAGGAGAAGCCACAACTTGTCATGTTTTCTTCTAAGCATGAAGATGAGCCACAATGTGCCAAGGATCAACCATTGTGCCTCTTAAAACTAGATGAGCAGATATTAGAAGATATGTTTATCTTGATTCTGGTTGATGCCTTGATGAAGGGGGTGGAGGGTCAATTTTTAGCTAGCTTTTCACTCCTAATCTTAGTTGTGCTTAATGTAAAATAATCTACATGGCTAAAAATTGTGAGAAAGGGAAGCTACTTCTCTTCATCAGTAGTAGGTTTTATTTGAAGTTTCTCTCTCTTAAGGTTAGTGTAGGAGTAGGTTTAGGATTTTCTTTCCTCCAAGTGATTATGCACATTGTATTGTTATTAGATTAGCTTTTCATTTCCCTAAGTTCTTTAGACACATATATATTACTTCTATAGTATTTTATTATGTAGTCCATCATGCTCCCAAGAAGATAAGTTACAAAGAAGGTAACTTATAGTTGACATAACAATTGTTGTCTTCAAGAAAATCCAAATGCAGAGAAACTAAAAATCTGATTTAGAGGCAAATTTTGAAATTTCCACCCTCTTCCTTTTCCAGATCAATAATTGAGTTTCTCATGCCTTCCACCAATCAGGAATATCAGTTTGGGATAGCTTGTAGTAGTGGATGATAGTGTTGTAAGTTATAGAAGACAAACTTGTGTATAAACAACTCTACCCAAAGAACACCCCAAGTGTTTCAAAGATGAAACATTTAGAAAGAGAAAGAAAATCAGACTTTAATAGAGTTCCATGATGTTCAAGTTGATAGGTGTTTCACTCTGATCTAGTAGTATGCTTCACTTTTCCAAGAAACTATTAGTTTCAGCTACTTACACTAGGTAGGGAATCATATTTTTGGATGGTTGCGAAGTCATATTTCATTGGATTAAACTATGGAAAATATGAATGAGAAAAGAATTCAGAATCAAGACAATTTTCCACTCTCACAATAAATTTCAGGATTTTCTTACAAGAGTTGGAAAATAAAAACATCAAAAGGTAGTCTCTTATCCAAGAAACAACATTTTAGGAATCCCAGGGGTGTAGACATATAGGTTCATATCAGGTTTGGGAAGAATAGGGAAGACTCCATACCCAATGGATAGCTAATGTCACCTGGTCACACTTCATCTAGTACGTAGATGGCCCCATGAGTCACCAAATTATGTTGAGAAAATAAAATATAGCTCAAGAATGAAAGTGCATAAGGATTAGGAGCACGAGACACATGGCGCCATGTAAAGCGTGTGAAAATACAAGAGAATAGCACACACCTAGGACAAGTGTACATAGGACTTAGCCACTTTTGCATATCTAGGCTATTTTTGGAGATAGAGTGTTGAGCACATAGTGATATGGAAACTTATAGATTAGGAAATTCTATTTTGGGAGTTTTAGTAGTTCAAGCACCATGCAGAATCTTAGTCTAATAATAGGATCTATTCTTAGAGCTAACTAATAGAAGATCGATTATTAGTAGTTACATACTTTTGTACATTAATGGAATAGTGCATGGTTATTATTAGCACGTGGCCTATTTTTAGAATATGCATGGGCTGTGAAGGGAAAGTCCCCACCCCCGTGTGTGTGTGTGTGTGTGGATTTACACTGGTTCGATACCCGATTGATATTGTTTTGAGTGTAGAGTTATATTATTGGTTTTGTTCATGTGCATGAGTCATTAAGACATTATTATGATGTATGAAGCTTCGATGTTTTGTAGTATTTAATATAATTGATCATATAGGTTGGATAATGGTGTTAGATGTGATTGAATATGGTTCTTACATGGTAAATCTAATTATAGTCATTGTTCACCGATCTTTAATATGGTTTACATTTAGATCTAGTTTATGCACTATGGATTGGTTACTATATGTGATGGATCTGAATATATACATGCCCAATCATGTTAACATTCTAGACAAGAAACTCTAAAGAGGAATATGGTACCCTTGCATGCTTCGTGTGAGCACTTATTTTAGGATGAGTGATGTGTCAATGAGCCTTAGGCTATTTTCAGTGAATTCTAGGCTACATCATTGGTTCCATAGTCAAGACCTCTTTCTTATTTGTTTCTCGGATGTTGTGTGATGAAGACGTATCGGTTGACCTTGGCTAGTATTAAGGAGTGGTTAGTAGATATGGAAGAAGAATATAGTCACAAATTCAAGTACTTGACATGTTTTAATGCACATGCATGGGTTGAGTAGAATTTATATGACACATTGAATGAGATGTTCTTTACTATCTTTCCCATAGAGCTATACAAGTAGTTAGTTTCTTATGTTTCTAAGAGGAATTGGAGGTTTCACATGTTAGAATTTGAGGATTCTAATAAATACGGATTTAATCAACTTACATATTATATAATGTTACAATAAATATCACATCATAACATAAGTAAATAAAGAAATGCTTACAGAAATAACTAACACATGTGACATAGTATTTATAGTGGAAAACCCCAATAGGATAAAAACCACTTTGAAAATAACCTTTTACTTCAAAGAAATTATTTTACATCCAATAATATCACCTCCTCCTTTGAAACCCTATTTACCAAGGGTAAAATCAAATCACTTGATTTACACACCTTTGATATATTTCCCAAATATATCAAATGAAGACCTCTGATCCTTTTATATAAGGCAATCGGATATGTCTTTCGACCCACCTTTTCAACCTAAAATGATTGACACATACACCTAGGTTTATAATATTTAATATTAGAAATATAATCATTTCATGATATTAAATATTTAACCTAAAGTATATACCTAGGTTAGCATATTTAATAATAGAAATATAAATATTTCATATTATTAAATATTAACCTATATATTAGTGATGGACTGATATACATTAAGGGTTTACAAGACCACTTAATAATTATGTTCCAACACTCCCCCTTAATGTTAAGTGGGATAACATAACATATGTCAATATGTTGCTGCATGTGGTACACTACAGATTTACAATCCTTAAGCATAAAGGTTTTAGGATAGCATATCAGTTGAAGGAATTATAACACTTTCATCATACTCAATTTACCTTTTGGTACAAAATTATTTGGAATCCCAAAGATCATCCCATGATCAGTGGCTAAGTATGATTTGTGAGTTTTACATGTTCTCACAGGTTCTCATAAAAGGTTATTGAACCCAAGCATATAGGATCCTTTTACAACCAAGGACCTCCTTAACAATATGCTTGTACTGGATGTTTACCAGTAAACTCAATAGCACTAAAGAGTTTACTGAAGACTGCCTTTAAGATCTTTCTACACTTCTTTTTAAAAAATAAGCCAAGGAGGTATACATACCCGAAGGTATTTTTACAAAAACTAAGTTCCATTACGAGGTGACATTGTCATGCACACTCCCCCTCAATGGAAACTCTGAAAATCCAAGCTTTTCACAAAAGTGACAAAACTTTGCAGCACTCAGGGACTTTGTGAAGATGTCAACAACACAGTCTTCAATCAACATGAACTTAAGATTTATCTCATCACTTTTCACCTCCTCACGAGTGAAGCGTATATATCTCAATGTTTTTTGTCCTCTGATGTTGAACTATATTCTTAATCAAGAGTAATACAACTCGACCACCACATAGAAGATAAATACTTCCTTTAACTTCCATGTGTATCTCTACCAACAACCATTGCAGCCACATGGATTCTTTACTTTTTCCATTGTACTTATTTGCCTCAGTAGAAGAAATGGAGATTGTTGATTGTATTTTTTAGGTAATGGTTCCTACACCAAAAAAATTAAACACATATCCAAAGATATTTTATAACACAACATCAATATGGTTAGAATCATAAAATCCATATAAGATAGCATTTTCATTCTTATTATAATGCAACCCATAATTGATTGTTCCTTTCAAATATCTAAAAATTATTTTTGCAAGATTCCAATGATCTCTAAAAAATTTCTTGCATAAACCTTGAAGTAATTCCTATTGTATAGGAAATATTTGATTTAGTTATAGTTAGATAAATCAAACTATCAACTAACAACGTATATAAAATAGGATCAAATTTTTTCATATGCAAATTTAGATCAATATTTATTCCAACTACCATTGAAGTAGAAAATGGTTTATAATCAATCATAAGAAACTTTTTCAATACAATGGTTGCATATTGTGTTTTAAAAATAACAATAGAATGAAATACAATCATACAAATAACATGGTGTGAAAGAGCTAACTCATTCATTTCAAATACTACTTTAATTTCTCTTTAATCCTATGAATTAAATTAGAATTGTCACTAGACATAAGAAAATCATCAACATATATACATCTAATGATAAAATGCGAGACTTATTGCTTAATGAATATATCATTGTTAGAAGAACAATTAACAAAACCTAATAGTTTAAAGAAGGAAATAATTTTCGCATACCAAACTCTAAGAGTTTGTTTTAAACCATAAAAAGAAATCTCAACTTATAAACATAGTTTTCTTTACCGAGCTTCTTCAAATCCTTTAGGTTGAAACATGTAAAGTTCTTATTTTGAAATGTAATTCAAAAAATTATTTTTCTTATCAATTTGATGGATTTCCCACCCAAATTGAGTGGAAATTACAAATAAAGCCCTAACAATACTCATTTTAACTACAAGAAATGTCTCAACATAATCAACACCAGGTTTCTGAGTGAAACCTCTAGTAACAAGTCTAGCTTTATATTTGTTAATACTACCATCACCATTATATTTTACTTTTTATATCCACCTAGACCCTATAATACTTCACGGCTCAGGTTCATACAAGGTGATTAATGCATGGTACAAATGATTGATTTTGGTCATTTTCCTAAGGTTAATAGGATTTGAGCTTTCTAACATAAATTGAGTCTAATTTAATTTCTTATTTAGGAAGATAAAAGTTTCATAAACATCTATAACATCAAAACATCATCACGACCATTTACTAAATCAAAATTAAAATCATCATTTAGAACCATTTAATGAAGTAACTTCAAGAGAATAAGACAACACATGTAAATTTTTCACTAGATTATATCTATGCATTTCATATAAGATTTGATAATTAACATGTCCTAACCTTTTATGCCATAGTTTTGAATTATTCAAACTCTGAGATATAAAACAAGATGCAGAAGAGAAATCATCAAAAATATACAGACCATTTCTTTGAATTCCTTTAGGTATTATACTCTCATTACTATCCTTGATATACCAAGTATCCTTCATGCATGGATTCTAGTTGTGTTTATACATTTTTCAAATGTTTGATATTACCAATGTGTAGAAGGTACTTATCATTCACATTGTGCAAAATCATAGAAAGAGCCTCCTGCATTCGTTGCAAGAATACATTCATGTTATCTATAGTTGCTTGATGACCGGTGGGAGAAACCTCAAATCCGTAAAACAATCTTCAAGATTTTCCTTGCCATAAGTTCTTTTTTGACCCAAATGTTGTAATTAGTTTCATTCAAGATTTAGGTTTTGTCAAGGCAAAAATAGTTAGACACCATTGTTTTCCTAAACTTGTAAAACACACCCCATTATAATATACAATGTACCAAAGAGTCGATGCATATTTATCGATAATAAAAACAACACTTTTAATAGAATCGATCTAAAGAAACTATTTGATCATAAATAATTATGTCATTACAATGCATACTAATTAACCTCAAATGATCAAAATAATAACATGCAATATAAAGGGCTCTACATTATACCCCAAATTTATATAAAAATATTTTTGACTATATAGAAGTGAAGAAATGCAGACCCTTAAGAATGCGTAACAACTTCAAATTTCGGAAAAAAATAATGTGGACAAAAATCCAAAATCTTTTAAATTTGATGTCTAAATGACCGTCATAATAGTTTTTTTCCCGTCATGATGGTTATTTGACCGTCAAATTTAATAACACCAAAACTTGTTGTGTATTTCAAGAATGTGAAATTCCATAATTTATTCTTCTCGTATAATATTAGGAAGATTATATTTTAATACATTATACAACCTATTATAATTTATAATGTAAAAATATATACATTTTTTAACAAAAAAGGTATATAGTTTATAGAATGTAAATAAAAAACAACATATAGTTCATAAAAATTATAAACTATAGTATATTTTTATAAAAAAATACATAACCCTTATTAAAGGGGTTAAAGGATATAGACCAAAGTTAAAAGTATTTTACCGATGCAAGTAGATTTATTAGAGTATAGATTAACTTGCATATTTTACGAGGAGAGACAAGTAATTTCACCGACAAATGAAATAAATTGAAATCCATATTTTCATGAACCTTGTCTCCTCCCTTCATTTAATCTTAATTTTACCCTGCACACATTTAAAACTATGAAAATATTACAAAATATTTTATATAATTCCTGCAAGCTAAAAACTTTAAAACTTTTATGTGGCTATAACTACCAATATTTTAATAAATATTTACCATACTTCACATGGGTCACCAATAAACTAGCCCATTTTTTCAATTCTCCATTTATACTTGAGAGTTCCACATTTATACCTGATATATTATCTCATTTTATTCTCCACTCCCACTCTTATATAAAAGAAAACCTTTAAATATGTTTATTTATATAGTTTTTATAAACTATAAGATATAAATGAATGGGGTTGCCCCCTTACATGGATAATATAAATGGTTAAGGACACATATTAGGTTTTATTTAATAAGTATTAAGATTTAAAAATTAATCCCTTCATTATAGCCAAACAATAAGCATGGATCTCCTTACTAAAAAAAAATAAGCACTTAGTTTTTTTCTAAAACATATATAAACCAAATCTAATAAAATTTACATTTTAATCGATTTAAACTAACCATATATATATAATATGATTCAAACTTAAGTTTGTTTCTTTTTTAAAAACTATATATGCTTAGATTTATAAGTTAAGTTTAAATATGATTTAAACTTAGGCTTAGAATATGGTTTGTTGACTCTTCCCTCAATCCCATGTAATTTTAATATGGTTTAAGGCTTTTAATATATAGTTTTTTTCAAAACTATATAAATTTTAATATAATGTTTATATAAATTATTATATAAACCTTATTCTATATTATATATATTTTTATTTAAAAATAATAATATAGTTTTCAAATTATATAAGATATAGTTATAGATTAACTATAAACTATAGTTTTTCAAATCGAATCCTTTTAGAGGGGACCAAAGAACACGGGTATGAATTTACCTTTCAAAATATTTAACTTTTCAAATATTAGAAATTATAAAAACATGAAAATTATTTCATATCATAATAAATCCTTTCTTTTTATGTGATTTTTACGCAAGTAAATATTTGAAGCCCCTTTCACTGCGCACACATCAATCTCCAAACAAACATTAATTGCACAAAAATAATTAGGGATTTAAAATTAAAAAACCCTAAAAATTTTACACAAATGTAATGCCAAAATAAGATAGAGAAAAAAAAGGGGACCATATACTTTTAAACACCCTTTCGGGTTGGCTAAAAAAACCCGTACAAATTAAATAAATAAAATATAAAATATTTGATCTTAATTTATTTAATTTACCTCGCTCTGCTACCATGTCGAATTTGAGGATTCTAATAAATACAGATTTAATCAACTTACATATTACATAATGTTACAATAAATATTACATCATAACATAAGTAAATAAAGAAGTACTTACATGAAATAAATAACACAGGTGACACAATATTTATAGTGGAAAACCTCAATAGGTTAAACACCACTTTTAAAATAACCTTTTGCTTGAGATAACTTATTTTATATCCAAAGGTGATATCACTTCCTTCTTGGAAACCCTATTTACTAAGGGTAAAATCAAATCACTTGATTTACACACCTTTGATATTCTTGAATATATCAAATGAGTACCTAAAGCCCTTTTTATATAAGATGATCAAGTACGTCTCCCAACCCACCTTTTCAACCTAAAATGGTTGACACAAAAAACCTAGGTTTATAATATTTAATATTAGAAATATAATCATTTCATGATATTAAATATTGAGCCTAAAGTATATACCTAGGTTAGCATATTTAATAATATAAATATAAATATTTCATATTATTAAATATTAACCTATATATTAGTGATGGACCCATACACATTAAGGGTTGTCCAAACCACTTAATCATTATGTTCCAACATCACATGCTTGTTTGGATGCACGAATAATTCTAGGTCTTGTATGATGTAGATTTGATTTGGATGAGCTCTGTGGATGTTTGGTTCCATGGTGTTTTGAATGATATATTCTTGAGAACGCAATCTCGACTTACTCTTTCTCGGATGTTGTTGAGTTTCAATTTTTATGTAAACCCAGAGAGGATCATATTTATGCGGTATTCAATTTGGAGGTCAAGATCCCGATTGTAACCCTAGATTTAGAAGAGAATCGGATAGATTGTTGGTAACTAAATTTAATCTCCTTTTCGATCTGCAAAGATCGTAGAGATATGGCATGAGGCTTGAATTCAAATAGATCATGATGTGTTTCATTTTGTAACCGGGAGGTGATCTAACTGGAACTCAAATTTGTGGAGAGATGGATAGCACTTTGAAAGGATTTGATATGACCGTCACTATTTTAGGTTGTGTCTTTTAACCAAGGTAAGAGAACCTATATTGTAACCCTCAAATGGTGAAGGAGATGAAGATATCCCTCAATTTATGCAAATAGTATGAAAAGGCCTTAGGAAAAAATATGATCAACACTCCAAATCTGACTTTTACAAGTTGTCACTCCCAGGATTATGGAGATATTTTCAAAGCAAGGTAAGGGTTCTGGAGACATTATATGATCCCGATTTGCTTTGTGCATTTTTATAAATGGATTGTATTCTTTTTTTGACACACAATGCAATGTAGGGGTAGTATGGGTAGTATTAGTTTGTTTAAATAAATTTTTTGGTGGAGTGTTGACAAGAAAAACTGAGATATATCAGATCTTTAACAACCTCTACAATACTTGAACAACTATCAAATAAAATGCTTCAAATAATCAAGATATTCTTTCAACCAGAAGAGGCATAAATGGAAGCCCAAGTTGCACTCTTCACACAATCTTTAAGAATTCACCACAAAAGCTTGAAGTAAAGAACTCAATTAAACATAAAAATCCTTGATCAAACCACGCCTAAGGTACCCCCAAAGGCTTACAAGAAATCTCTGAAGTCAAGGAAGGTAAAGTTATTTTAAATTTGTTTATCTCTTTATCAGATGAAGGCTCTTCTAAACATGAGATTGCAAATGCCACTAAACTATCAAATAGAAATGGAGATTTTGTGTGATTTCTAAAGACTTTTAATGCAAGATTACAACAAGAACAATGAAAACTATTTGCAAATTTTACTGAACATGAGATTGCAAATTTTCATTTTGTCCCCCCCTCCACCTTTGAATTTTGGAGCTGACACGTGGCACATGGTGGGTCCCATTGGGATCGCACTTCAATTCTATGCATTTTGACCTTTTTTGGAAAATTAGAAAAATTTCACTTTTTACCCCGCAGCCCGCACCTCCGATTTCTCCCTCGCCACGTGTCTCCTTGTGATTCGTTGTGAGCCAGCACTCCAAAATTTGATTTTAAGCACTTTTTATAAAATGGAAAAAATTCCCGCCTTTTCCACTCTACCCGCCATGTGTTGCTCATTGATTTGCTTGCGGGCCCGCGGGCTCAATCTTCATTTTACTCCCTTTAAGCCAAGGGAAAATTTTCAAATTTGTCTCCGTGGGCCCGCACCTCTGATTTCTCCCCTGCAACGTGTCGCTCGATGATTCGCTAGCAGGCCATCGCTTCAAATTTTGATTTTAAGCCTTCTTTGCAAAAAGGAAAAAATTCTCTTCTACCTCCACCGGTCCGCTAACCCGTCTTTGACCCTTAAAATGTGACATGTGTCTCACCTAGATAGGAGCGGAGCCATTTTTCATTTTTCACCTTTTAGACAACAAAGGCAAAAAGTCATAAAAATTTTCCTTGGCCCCTTCTTCCACTTTTTGCCTTTTTGGACACATGTCCTTTCTTGATTTGTTATGGAGATTCGGCCCAAACTTTTGACTTTACAGACACGTGTCCTCTTGTGATTCGCCACGAGGCCACGGTCCAAAATTTTACTTTAACCCTTTAAGCCAAAAACACCAAATTTCATAATTTTTCTCCATGACCCGCATTCCCTCGACCAAAATACTTCCATGCATCCTTCTCTGGTTGGCTGTGGGGTTTTGGGAAAAATTTTAACTTAGGAAATTTTGCAAAATAAAGCCAAAATTTTCAAAGGAGATCTGACTCCTGCCTCTCCTCAGCCAATAAGAATATTCCACGTAGGAAACTTTGAAAAAGGTGGAGCCATGGAGCCAAATTTACCACTTTGGCAAAAAATCAAAAAAATGACAAGTTAGAAACATTTCCCGCCGCATCCATGCCAATGAAAACCCGCCATGTTGCCAATACCTTCAGAGGATGAATTTGATGGGAAAATGATGCCCGTATGACCACAAAACGTAAAAAATTCAAAAGATGT
Source organism: Taxus wallichiana var. yunnanensis (assembly GCA_018340775.1). Taxonomy (NCBI): domain Eukaryota; kingdom Viridiplantae; phylum Streptophyta; class Pinopsida; order Cupressales; family Taxaceae; genus Taxus; species Taxus wallichiana. The sequence continues at coordinate 426,723,575 of CM031234.1, read as the reverse complement.
CCTTCAATTTTTTCACCAAGGATGGTATATTTTTTTATTTTAAATCAACTGAAGCATGATTTCCGAATAGTTTCGACCTTGGGATTGGATTTTCAATTACACACAAGTATGATTTGATCAATTTCAAATTTTCCATGATCTGGCAAAGGGAAAAATGACATAGCCCGCAAAATTGGAAAAACTAGGGCACAGAAAAGGGCAAACTTGGATTATTCCTTCAAATTAGGGCAAAACAACAAGTTTGTGAGCATTTTTAAAGCATCTCAATTGAGGGGAAGAATTACAAACCATAAAATCAAAGGGTAAAACATTTTTGAGCAGATATAGATTTGAAATTTTAGGGCAACATGGTTCAAGGTCAAAAATGGCACCAACAGAGATGACATGGCATGCGAGCATGCATCTGAATCTACCTTGTGACCTAGCCCTTACGCTTAGTTTTCCGCTTTCTACGATAGACAGTAATCAAAAATATAGTGTGAGTAGTATAGTTGTAGTAGATAGATTTAATTTGTAGTCAATTTCAAGGGTTAATCAAGTAGATTATTCATCTATTGCACAACTTTCAAGACTTGTTCCCTAGAGGCTATCATGAATTTAAAGGTGTACATGAATCATTGGGAGAGATGAAGATAAAACTAAAATAAGGTACATGCCTAGTCCGAAAGAGGCCTTATAGGATGAATTTGAACTTGTGCATCAAGGTAAAAGAAGAGATTGACAAAATGTTGCTTTCTAAAATTATTGTGCCAATCAAAGAGTCAGAATGGGTGAGCCCTATGGTGATCATCATCAAGAAAGATTGGAAATATTGGAAGGTGTTGCGAGGCGCGAAATATAATATTTCACTGATGGATTCTCTAGATATCATTAGGTAAGGATAGTTGAAAAATATCAAGAGAAGACAACTTTCACCTGCAAGTAGGGAATTTTTGCATACATGGTTAGTCCTTAGGATTAAAGAATGTGCCTATAGTATTTTCATGTATAGTGGTACAAGCATTCCAAGATTTTATTCACAAGTTCTTACAGGTGTATCTAGATGATTGGACATTCTATGGGATTTTTAAATATTACTTTAATAATATAAGGCTGATGTTTGAGAGGTTTCAGAGTTGAGCATCTCCTTAAACATTAAGAAGTGTATATTTTCCACACCCTTTGGAATTTTTCTAGGGCACATCATCTGTAAAGAAGGATTTCTAGTGGATCCTGCTAAGGTAGCTATTATTTTGGGCTTAGAAGAGCCTACTATCCAGTGAGGTGCATGGATTCTTGGGGCACACGAGGTTATTATAGATAGTTTATAAAGTGATATGTCAAGATCGCCACGTCCTTAGAAGAATTAATCAAAGGAAAAGGAAATTTCTATTAGGGTGAGGAACAACAACACATTTTTGACGCACTGAAGGAAAGGCTTACTACAGTGCCTATTTTGAAATTTTCCTTCATGGACCAAGCCTTTTCATGTTCATTTAGACAACTCGAGGCATGACCATTAGTGCCATATTATCTTAGCCTGAAGAATGGATTGTCTATCATCCTATTTTATTTACTATCGAGAAAGTTGACTCTAGCATAATATAGTTATACAATGACAAATTATGAGGCCTTGTCTATGATCTACACACTCCATAAGTTTCGAAAGTATTTGTTGACTACACCTTTCATATTTTATACAGACCACATGGCATTGAAGTATTTGGTGAACAAGCCCGTTTTACAAGGGCACATATTCCAATGGGTACTATTGTTTCAGGAGTTCAATTTTACAGTGGTGGTTAAGCCCGTAAGAGTAATTCTGGTCCAGACCATTTATCAAGGATTCAATCAAGAGAGGATACACAGAGCATTGAGGACACAATTAAGGACCTTACACTTTGAACCTTTGGGAGAAGAGGTCCTTGATAGAATTTATGTGTACTCCATTAGAGACCAAGATAATTCACCCTACATAAGGAGATATCCAATTTGAGGATGCCTTGTCTATGAGTGATACCATAAGCATGGTGTATGAAAATTGGGTACACGGGACCAATGACTTGATTGGGTGACAAACGAGAGTGTGTGCAGGAGTATGACACATGGTTTAAAACACTCCTGTCAAAATTGGCATATGACATTCACCCTTCATAGTATGCTTAATGGTTTATTGGAGGGTGGATAACACCATTTATAAGGGAATTATAAAATAATACTTTCATGACACCCATGCGAGGTGTTAGAAGTCGCTCTACATGTTAAATCATGAGAGAGCATTGATATCGGTGTTAGTCCATTTCGAACCTCAAATCATTGTTATGGCTAAGTGATTGGAAAATTTATCTCGTTAACTAAGCCCATGAGACTCACAATGGAATGTTGTGTATAGATTGTGAAGTAGAGGAGCATGCTAAGGATAGTTGCCCTCGGAAATCAGTACACACCATAGTGGTAGATTGTGAGATTTTTCATGGGGACCATGATGTGAGTAGATGTCCCCTGTTGTAGCACATAATTCGGAAGAATGTGTCTTACTACTGTAAGATATACACCTCTACAACGCATGATACTAAGGATTGTAGGCTTATTGACCAGATCCATGAGGCCATTAATCATGGTGTGCACCAAACCAACCTTGCCAATAGTTCCAAGGATGATGATTATCATTATGAAGGATGCGTGGATGGAGGGGTGCATGGGAGAGGTTTTTGTAGAGGATTTTGTGGTCATAATAAATGTGGAGGAGGAAGAAGTGAGTTCCCATGAGGAACCCGTTTCAATTTTGGATCAACAGAAACACCACACGTGTGAGTGCCTAGAGTTATTACGAAGCTCGTGGCATGGGAAGAAGCATAAGTATGAGGAATGCCCTAAGTTGTTTGAGCACATGAGCCAAAAACACCGAAAATACAAAGGCACCGTGGTTGTAAGTATTAAGAAGGACGAAACTCGGTGGATGCCTAGAGTGGCACGTTAGTTAGGGTTAGAACTGCTTGGTGACAACACGAGCGAAGTTACGTGTGCCAAAGAAGTACCAAGGAAAAGACTCTAGTATCAAGGGAGGAAGTGGTGCATGGGAAGTATCTCTGGACCATGGCCACCAAAAGGAATTGTACTAAGAGACAATGGATGTCATTCATAGTTTACTGGGGGAATCCAAAGGTCTCAAGGAATAGTCTAGATAACAGGAGAAAAGAAGGAATGTTGAGGCTCCACGAAGGACCCGGATGAGGACAAGGAGGTATGAAAATGTTAAGGTAAGAGAATATTATTCCCTTGTTAGTATAATGGCTACAAGAAAAGATGCCACGCACTGATCGAGATCATGAATGGAAGGTGTTGCATGAAAACTTCCCTCCCCATAAACTTGATTATGAAAAAGAGATCATGCTAAATGTAGTTTTGGATGGTTGGCTTCTAAGAAACATATTGATTAACACAAGAGTAGATGTAAATGTTCTTACATTGGATGCCTAGCATCAAATGGGAAGGCCCGCATTACAGCTATCTTTGAATGTGTTTTATATGGAAAACAAAACTAAGGCAATGCCCATTGGAATATTAAAGGATGTAGTGATTATCATTTAGGAGGCCAAGTTTACTGGAGACTTTAAAGTCTTGGCATTTGCTGAGGTAGATAAATTTCTAGCATTGCTTGGGTGCCCATGGTGTTATAAGAACAACGCTGACTTGAGGTTCAACAAAGGATATATCAATTTTGAAAACAAGGAAGAATAGTTCATCATCCCTCTGACGGATGGGAATTCGGCACCTTACACTAAACCTTTGGGAGAAGAGGTCCTTGATATAATTTATGTGCGCTCCATCAAAGACCTGGAGATAATTCACCCTACAGAAGGAGTTATCCAATTTGAGGATGCCCAGTCTATGAGTGATACCACAAGCATGACATGTGACAATTGGGTACATGGGACCTATGAGTTAATTGGGTGAAAGTTGAGGGGGTCTGTAATAAAAGTGACCAAGGTGTGCTCACTCAAGTACCTAGGAGGAAATAAGTTACCAAGTTACTCGGATGGGCATACCCCGATATTTTCTTACGGGATATGGAAACTTCGTGGAAAGATGAGGATGAAAAAGAGGTATGATCAATTATAGAATACTCGGAACTACAGCGCACTAGTGGGCTACACATTGAGAGAGCCTCCTGGAGTGGCGCAAGGTAAGAATCACATTCTCTATAAGGTTTTCCGGAAACACACACCCATGGTCATTCAAGACTACCAAGGTAAAGAGACCACTTCATTCCATATCCAAGCATATGAGACTTTTAGGATGGGGAGTGAAAAATCATTACCACCTTCATTATGGGTTCACAAGTTATATTCCACCCTACAAGGTTGTGCGCATGCATGGTATGTACACTCGAAGATGCGTTGTCAAACTGGTAGTTGGTAAGAATTGATGGTTGATCTCATTCAAACGTCAACTATCGAAGTAAAAATCCATCAGTGGATAAGGAGTTACAGGTTTTCAAGCACCTTACAATAGGGGATAGTGCTATGGAAAAGGATAGAATACAAGAGTTGCTAGGAGAACCTAGCTTGGAGGCGCGCTTTGAGGAAGAAGAATCAGAAGAGATACAACTTGAGCGTGCATGTATGGAAAAAGAAAAAGGTAAGACGGTGTATGTAATTAATAGGGAGGAAGTGTAAAGCTTGGATTTTAAACACTATATAGGGACGTGTGAAGTAATAGATGCTATTGATGAACAGGCGGCGCCTACCATGAACTATTAAAGACAAAAAGGTTAACATTGGTACGGAAGAGGAACCTAAGTAGGTAATCATTGTGGATTATTATTTGGAGAAGAAGGTCTCTAGGATCATTGATCTCACATTACGTGAGTTTTAGGATTTATTCCCTCATGGGTATCATGAACTCAAAGGAGTTCACCATTCCTTAGGGGAAGTGAGGATCAAGTTAAAGGAGGGTGCACACCCGGTTTGGAAGAGACCATACTTAATGAATCCTAACCTACATGTGAAGGTCAAGGAAGAAATAGATAAGATGATAGCATCAGGCATCATTGAACTTTTGAAGAATCGGAGTGGATAAGTCTAATGGTCATTAGTATCAAAAAGGATGGAAGGATAAGGATCTGCATATACTATAGGGAATTGAATGCAGTTTGTGTCATCGATCCTTTTCCAACCCCCTTCACTAAAGAAATTTTCCTTCTACGGTCATGCCCTTTGGGTTGAATAATGCACCAGTTTTATTCTCACGCATTTTCGCACAAGCATTTGGACTTTATCCATAAATTTCTTCAAGTATATCTGGATGATTGACAAAGTGTATGGGCTAGTGAAGGACCACTTTGTGATAACTTAAGATTAATGTTTGAGAGATGTCGGAAGTTGAGAGTAACCTTCAATGTTAATAAAAGTGTCTTTCTACCCCATTTGGAACATTATTGGGGCACATCATATGTAGGTAGGGATTACTATTAGATCCCACCAAAGTTATTGTCATTGTGGGGTTGGGGGAGCCTACTAGCCAAAGCGTAGTGCATAGATTCCTTAGGAATACAAGGTATTACAGAAGTTCATCAAGGGATATGCTAGGATAGCCATGCCCTTAGAAGAGTTTCTTAAACATAAGAGTGCCTTCCTTTAGGGAGAGGCGCAGCAGAAGGCATTTAATACTTTAAAGGATAAGCTTGTCACCACACCCATACTACAATTCCCTTCTTGGGATAAGCCTTTCCATGTTCATGTTGATGCCTCAGGCACAACCATTGGAGTAATACTAGCACAACCTGGTGAAGGGATTGTTGATCATCCCTTGTGTTTTGCCAACAGAAAGTTAACACCAATAAAGAAAAATTACACAACTATTGTGTACGAAGCATTATCCATCATCTATGTGTTGTATAAATTTAGGCAATATCTGTTGGAAACACCCCTTATATTCTACACGGACCACATGGTATTAAGATACTTAGTCAATAAGCATGTTCTTCAAGGATGCATATGTCGGTGGGTCCTGCTATTTCAAGAATTCGAGTTGACCATGATTGTGAAGCCAGAAAGAGTAATTTTGGACCCAATCATCTATCTAGGATTGACTCAGGGGAGGACATGCAGAGCATTGAGGAGAATATGCCGATGCATAACTGTTCATGTTGCGACACGGACCCTCGTATTTGGATGACATTGCAATATTTCTTAAGACAAGTGTGGCACCAAAAGGAATGAAAACCTTGGAGAGGAAACGATTAGCCATACATGTCGTGCCTTACATGATAATTAGTAGAGATCTATAAAAATTGGGCCATGATGAGGTTACGTGTCGATGCGTACTAGAACAGGGAGCGCATTGCAATTATGGAAGAAGCGATACAACCGCGTGGAAGATTCTCGCTCACAAGGATTTGGTGGGAAACCATTTTCCAAGATTGTATTGAGTTTTACAAGTCCTGTGACCATTTCTAGTGCCTTGGTAAACCTAGAAATAGGGATGAAATTCCCTTACGACCAATATCCAGTGTGGAACCATTTGAGAAATGGGCTATCAACTTTGCGGGACCAATCTTGCTAACAACACGAAGGATTGGTTCGCAGTATATCATCACTTGCACTAATTATTTGACACGGTGGGAAGAGGAAGCACCTACAAAGGAATGCACAGTGGCTACAGTTGCTATATTTTTATGGGAAAATATAATTAGCAGGTATGGATGCCCATTAAGTTTTACAAGTGATAGAGGTACGCACTTTCTCAATGAAATGGTCAAGATTCTGTTATCAGAATTTATGGTGGCCCATCACAAGACTACCCGCTATCACCCTCAAGCAAATGGAACTGTTGAGGCATTTGACAAAATACTTAGTCACACATTAACTAAGATCTACGATGTTAGTAGACAAGAATGGGATGACAAAGTATCAGTCATTCTTTGGGTATACAAGGCAGCCTATAAGTGGTTAAATAAGGCCACATTGTTTCAATTGGTGTTTGGTGCGGAGGTCATGTCATAATAGTTGAATTCATGTTAGTGCGCGTAGGAGGATTAACCGATGAGAAAGCATTGGAAGAAAGGATTGAAAAACTAATGCAATTGGATGAAAGACGGTCACTCGTCAAGTGGAGCCAGAAGAATAAAAAAGCAAAAAAAAGGCATGGCATGATCGTCACATCAAGATCAAGAAGTTTGAGGTTGGGTAGATGGTTTTTCTATATGATTCCAAGTTTTGTGCCATCTTGGGAAGCTAAAAGTCCATTAGTTGGGCCCTTACATCATCTTGTACATCCTTGATTCATGTGTGTGCCATTGCAAAGCACTTTGGATGGGACGAGATTATGGGACACTTCAATTAAAGTAGGCTAAAGCCCTACTATAAATAAGTATTCTTGGTGTTTGTAAATAAGGTAGTATTGCTTTTTTCTTATATTTCCCTGTCTCGTTGTTCATTCCTTTATGTTGTTTTGTTTTATGTTATGTGTGCCAAGAACCACATTAATTTTTGAAGTTTGTGCATGCACAGAGGACCACACATCTAGTTTAGTGTGGGGAGGAGTGATGTGAAGTATGGGCCCGTAATAAAAGTGTGTGGTCGCAATAGAAGTTGCGATGAATGGCCCGGTTAAAAGAACTAAAAGCGTGAAAGGTTAATAGGTGTGTAGAGAATAGATGGATTTGAATGGTTGGTGTCAAGAAATCCTTATAGAAACCACATACAGAGAGGCACAAAGAGAAACAACATGAGGTAGGTGAGAGAAAAAATCAGGTGGATGTAATAAGTACATTCAACACCTGTTAATGCGTGCATAAGAGTCTTCTCACAAGATGGATTGTTTGCGCTCCAGGAAGGTTGTAGAATTTTTTTGTGAAAGGTTGGGCACATATGTAAAGGTTATTAAGACCGGATTAGTGGAAAAGGTTGCATTTAAGGTCAAAGTACGGTGATAGGTGAGAGAGTATTTAATGCTAGGAAAAGAGAAAAACTATAAATAAGAAGTCGAGAACTTCATTATTTGCATTTTGATTGCAAAGGAAGAAATCTCTCACAAACTAGGGCATCCAAAGCAATATCTTTACATCGAAGGAAAAATTTGAGAGATCTAAAGTGCATAGCTAGGGTAAATTTACAAACCAATAGGAAAGGAGTACACGGGCATGGATAAGTTAAGTAAGCAAGCATCGTCTTGTGGAAGGGTTTTTCATTTAGGGTTTGGTGACTAGGGCACGGAGTTAGAAGGATTTTTCACGAAGATTGAGCTTGGGGCTGGATAAAGGGGTAAATCAGAGAAAGAGGGAGAAGTTCCAAGCACTAAAACCAGTCAAAAAAATGGCACCCAAAAAACTAACCATCTCGCCAAAGAAACAAAAATAAAAGGGCAAGGGAAAACAAATAGCCATCAAAAGCACAAATGAATAATTGTATGCAAAGATGCAGTACCTAGATAAGGTTTTGTTGGGAAAAGAATGGGAATCACACCTAAGGAAGATGACTATGTGTGACTATAATCACCACACTAGCAAGATAGAAAAATAAATGGCCTTGGAGTTAGTGCGCGTAATAAACAAGAGAATGTTAGAAGGCATGCCTATTTACGATCACGAGCTAAAGGTTAAATTAGAGAAGGTAGGGTTACTGCAACTTTATGAACTACCATACTTTGGAAAACCTAAGCACCTCTACCAATGGCTAATGGCGTGCATTCACAAAGACAACTTTTATTTCACGGGGTGCAAGATGCGCATAACTCCCCAACTAATTTCCAAGTTCATAGGCCTTATCTATGAAGGGGATAGCATTGATGATGATCTAAGCGATAAGGATGCCATCCAAGAAATAGTTGTTGCATATGAATATAAGAAAGGATCAGATTACTTTGACATTAAAGATTATCCCAGCACTCGTGATGAGGATGGTTGCATGCTTGGTAACCAAGCTTGATGACCAAGAGAGATGGACTCAAGTGAAAAATGTGTGGCTAAACATGTGCCATAAAATATCTAAGGGGACCATCTACAACTTGTTCTCTTTCATCAAGGATGAAATAATCAGCAATGCATAAGAAGGTGAGAAGATATTATTTTACAATGTTCTCCTCACAATTGTCTTCTCAGAGATTGGACTACTCGATGGGCTAGAAATGTTTGTTTGGGAGTACTCAGAAGAGGATCCCTCACCCGCGAAGTAATTCACAAAATATATTTTTGAGACCATGACAGCCACTCACAAGGCGCGTCTAGAAAAATGGTACAAGCGCATGAGAGACATGTTTAGGTGGAATGGAGAATTCCAAAAGTAGTTACCCATGCTCATGTAAGGAGAAGAGGAATTCTTGGTATATCAACACTTTTGCATTGGTAGATTTAGGTTGACAGATGAAACAATAAGCCCATGGTGCAAGCTTCCCTTCTCCTTCACCGCACTATACTTCTAAGTGGGGGTGAACAGATTCAAAAAGGCTAAGAGACTAAGTTTTGAGATTAGCAAATTACATCAATACCAAAGAGAACAACGTAGGATGTTGTTTTACCCCAATAAGTGCGCATATATGGAGAGATATGTCTCCCACAAGATACAGATGATTAAATCAATGACTTTGCCAATCGCTAGAAGGCTGCAGCAAGAATATACCTTCACATCAAGCCAAAATTTAAAAAGGGTGCATACTTTAAAAATGATGTATACATCCTTGAGGACCCCACGGGTAGAAATAACCTGCACCATAGAAGAGGGAAAGAGAAGATATGTAAAAAGCACCAAGTGTTCAAGCTACACAAGCGGTAAGCATGCTGGGGACAAGCACTAAGTCTAGTACTTATACGTGGATAATCACTCTCTAGTGAAAGAAAAGACTCTAGAGGAAGAAGTGCTTCACTCTTCGGAGGAAGAATCACTAAGCACAAGGAACCCATCACCCAGGAGAGGTCACTAGAGGAGGAGAAGGAAGTAGAATCTCCTACCAAGAAGATGCAAATGGTGATAGAAGAAAATGATTTGGGGGATAGAGAGAGCTTGGAGGCCTATAGAATTGAGAGAGATGATGATGATTAAGATGAACCAGAAGGTGAGGACCATCCTATCTATGAGGTTCATGACTCGGAGGAGGAAGGAGAGGAAGAAGAAAATGAATACATCTTTGCTAGGAGGGAGAATAACAAGGAAGAAGAAGATACTCAGGATAGGGGGTAAGTGAGGAAGTCACAAAAGAAAAAAGGAACCCAAGCCTCACTAAGCAATAGATAGATGAGGCTACGGAGAAGGAAGTATCCAAGATCATTGAGGACCTAGTAGAACAAGAGATGGAGCGGAGCGTGGACCTTGTGATGAAGGAAGTAGAGGAGGAAAGCATAGTTAAGGAATATGGCAGCATGGGAGGGGATCCCGGTTTCTTGTGAGCTTTCCTAAGGTCGTGCACATAGGGAGAAAAAGTGCGTAAGAATCATAGGTTCAGAGGATGGGCTATATTGATGACCCAAACAAGGTGTTGCATGCACGCTTTCAAAGCACCATTCTAATGGAGAAACTCTTGGCTATGGCATCATTTGATGAGGGAGGTGCATACCCTTGGACAAGGAAAATGCTTTCATGGGAATTTGAGTTGCAAATCAACGAACCAGAATTTAAAGTGAGACTAGGGGTGATAATGAAGGTACCAGAGTCAAAAGGTTACACAACCCCTTGGTAAATGCTCAATGGATATTAGATGACCAGATCTACAACATGCTTTGAATAAATTTTTAGAGGAAGTAGAGGCCCGACTCTTCGGAAGGAACAATAGAATGAAGTTTCTAGAGAGAGAGCCGGAGAAGAAGGAAGAGGAGCTGGAGAAAAGAACTAAGGATTTAAAACATGAGGAACTAGTCGCGCTCAACTAAGGCATGAATTAACGCAAGAGAAGGCAAGGGTACGTGAAGTATCCAAGGAGGTGGAGATAATCATGATTTCCATTATCTTGAATCATCTAGACTCAACACCACTCACGCAGAAATACGCATCAAGCCTATAATGCCTAGAAGAATTAACTCACATTCTCACAATGGAAAGATGACCACTAGCCTTGGAGTCTGTAGAGGAGGCATCGGTACGTAGAGAAAAGTCGACAAAATGAAGGTTGTGGCCATTATGGCCCAGTACAAGAAAATCCTCATGGATGTGAAAGCCACCACCCAAGTCAGTGAGGCCACCTATGACAACTGCATCGATAGAGTTAGAGTGGTGAGTATCTTTGTTATCACCCATGAGGTGGATCTCAAGGAGTTTCAAGAAAAGAACAAGGGGGTAGGGCTGAAAGAGGCAAAATTCTAGCCGAGAGGCTATTGAGACCTTGTTGGGCTCAATCAAAAACCAGCTGAAAGAGTTGTATCCCCAAATCACTCAAAGAATGGATGCACTCGAATATTTAGGCAAATAGCTAGAGGGGATTGTGGAAACAATGGATACCCAAGGAGAAGGGCTAAGATTTGAAGAGGTGAGCACCTTAGTTAGTAACCTCTGTCAATAGGCATAGAGTGAAGTCGATACCTGGAATAAGTTGGAGGCTGACTTAATGAAATATATCCCTCTCCTCTTGCAAAAATAATCATAGCTCCCATACTTTCTTTCTTTCCCAAAATTCTTCATTCCTTTATTCTTTCTCCAAACCATTCGAGGATGGTGATTATTTATTTTTTGATAAAAATTTCCTATGGATAGAGAACAGTGTAGTGTGGGGTAATGTTAGGCCCCTAAAATATTGGCTAAGTATAAGAAGGTGCGTGGGCGCGTAAGGCCTATTTAAAGAAGGGCGTGCAAGGAGAAAGCGCACAGGACAGGGTTCTAGGAGGGTTTTGTAGAACAAGTGGCGCGCGTGTAAGGAAAAGAAAAGGTTTTGGGACTTATCCATATTTTGTGTATCAACCAACACAAGAAAAGTGTGACTCAATTGCACATGCGGAGTGGATAAGGTGTCATCCTGGCAATAGGGTGGCCTAGGAAGGAATATACCTTGCGATGGAAGATTCTAGAAGGCCATCATTGCAAAGAGTGGAGAGCTTGAGCCTGAAGAAGCATGCTCCCATAAAGGACCACCTTGGACACTTGGCAATGAATTTACAACTCCCACGAAGGCTTGAAGATGTTGAGAAAGACTATAAATACAAGCACCCGACAAAGAAAAAGAGATATAAGTAGAAAGAGGTGAAGCCATGCAGGAATACTGTGAGAGCTCCATAGGTTGTGTTTAGAGGATCTGAAGGTGTAAATTGTACTAAGGGGATTTGTTTGACCATTTTTATTTGTACTATGAAGGGCCTAAGTCCATTTTTGATGCATGACATTGATCTGCATTATCATATGAATCTATGATTTCCTGAGTTAATGTAATGTGGTTATCAACATGCTTAATATGAATATATGTGTGGTTCCAGTTTGGTTATATATATATATATATTTCATATGAGTGGGTGTAAACCCCTGTGCATTTCTTTTCTGTTATGATTCAAATCTATGTTCTGTAATGCTTTCCTTATATGAATGAACACATTGGTCTAGAAGTCATTCTAAGCTCTAAGATGAGTGTATGGTTCCTTTCCAATCTGTTCACTTATGTTTCTATCATAAATAAGGCATTCTCACATAACTCACATAAATGAAGGACTTAGTGCCCATGCGTGCCTCAGGTGAGCACCCAACACCCACTTGGTGATAGGCTGGCATGCATGGGATTTCCTTGTTCTTTGAGAAGGGCATAAAAATGACTACATGACCATTGTCAACACCTTAAAAATCTTGGGCAATGAGATGAATTTCCTTTTAGGCCTATTACTAGTGTAGAGCCTTTTGAGAAGTGTGTAATTGACTTTTTGGGCCCTATTTCCCCAACCGTACATAGGACAGATTGAGTTATATTATAACTTGTATAGACTATCTTACAAGGTGGGAAGAAGTGGCACCTACAAAGGATTGCACTACAACTACAGTAGCAAGGTTTTTGTGGGAAAATATTATTAGCAGGTATGGCTACCCTTTAAGTTTAACAAGTGATAGGGGTACTCATTTCCTTAACAAGACTATCAGGATATTTTTGGATGAATTTATGTTTACACAATGTAGTCAATTTTTATTCCTCTTAAAAATAAGGACAACCCCATGTGTGTCATCCTATCACCCAACAGTGCTACGAACTCACTCGAGGCATGCTTAGGCACCAATTCCCTCTTTTATGTGAGTTGTGCAAGAATGTAACATAGATACGTAATAGGAAGATAGAAGAAACTCCTTATTCAACTGAGAACTTCAATTAAATGCTACACTAATGTATTCATTCAAACAAGAAGCATATTGACTAAAGATAGATCTGAACCATGAGGGAAAGAGGATGCATAATGATTATACTCATTCATATGAAACATACTAAACATAAAAAAAAAATGTGTATTAAACCGTGAACCACATATATTCATAATTGAACATGTCCAAGAATTACATTACATCTATCGTAGGTCAATACTGAGACCAAAAAGATGGTGCAAATTAGAACCATGTAGTAGGACAAGACTTACATCCCTTACAATCCAAAAGGAAAATATTTACCCATCCCTTGATACATCACTCTTCCTACGGGTGTCCTAGCCAAACCCATAAAGCTCTTCATGTATTTCTGCAAATATTTTCCTTTCATCTACTCTCTCTACTCTCTATGTTTCTCTACTAACCTCATCTTCTTCTACTATGAGCTTGTATTTATATCCTTTCTCAACACCTTCAAGCCTTCACGGAGTTGCGGATCTGTTGCTAAGTGTCCAAGGTGCTCCTATATGGGAACATGCTTCTTCGTGCTCGAGCTCTCCACTCTTTGTAATGATGGCCTTCTAGAAACTTCCATCACAAGGTATATTCCTTCCTAGGTCACCTTGTTGCCATGCTGGCACCTTATCCACTCCACATGCATAGTCAGGTCACACTTTTCTCGTGTTTTGTCTAATACGTCAAATATGGATAAGTCCCAAAACCTTTGCTCGCTTGCACGCACACCACTTGTTCTACTAAACCTTCCTAGGACCCTATCCCGTACGCTTTCTCCTTGCACGCTCTTCTTTAAGTAGGTCTGGTGTACCCACGTTCTTCTCAAGACTTACCCAAAATTAGGGACCCAACATCACCCCACACTATGCCTGTTATCCTCCTTCAGGAACACCTTCTTAATGAATAAATAATGATTGTTTTTTTAATAGTCCGGAGAAAGAATAAAGAAAAGAATAATTTTAGGGAAGAATGAATGAAATAATGGGAACTATGATTATTTCTACAATAGGAGATGGAAATATTTTTATCAAGTCTACCTCCAACTTATTCCGTATCAACTTCATTTTGTGCCTCTTAAAAAGGTTGCCAACTAAGGTTCTCACCTCTTCAAAGCTTACCCCTTCTCCTTGGGTATCTATTATTTCCACAATATCCTCTAACTGTTTGCCAAAATCCTTAAGGGCGTACATTCCTTGAGTGATTTTGGGATACAACTCTTTTCAGCTGGTTTTTATTGAGCCTGCCGGCAAGGTCTCAATAGCCTCTGATTTATTCTCAACCTCAGATAGAATTTTTCTCTTTCAGCCCTATTCCCCTTGTTCTTTTCTTGAAAATCCTTGAGCTCCACCTCATGGGTGACAACTAAGATACTCGCCACTCTATCTTTATCAGTGTAGTTTTCATAGCGGCCTCGGCCGACTTGGGCAATATATTTCACATCCGTGAGGACTTTCTTGTACTGGGCCACAATGGTCACAACCTTCATCTTGTCCTCTTTTTCGCTATGCGTCGATGCCTCCTCGGTAGACTCCAAGTCCATTGGTTGTCTTTCCATTATGATAACGTGGGTCAAGTCCTCTAGGCACTCTATGGTGGATCCATACTTCTACGTTGGTGGCATTAGATCTGGATGCTTCAAGAAAATGGCATCTATGATCATCTCTACTTTCTTGTAGACCTCGCGCACCCTTTCATTCTCTTCCTTTAATTCACACCTTAGCTTAGCACATACTAGATCCTCATGTTTTAACTCCTTAGTTATTTTCTCCATCTCCTCTTCCTTTTTCTCCAGATCTGTCTCTAGGAGCTTCACTTTGTCATTCCTCCCAAATATTTTGGCCTCTACTTCCACCTAAACTTTATTCAAAGATGTTGCAAATATGTTCATCGAAAGCTATCGAGCATTTGCCAAGGGTTATTACCTCTTAATTCTGGTAACTTCATTATCTCCCCTTGGCTCATTGGAAATTCTAGTTCATCGATGTGGGACTCAAATGTCTAAGAAATCATTCTCCTTGTTTGAGGGTATGTACCTTCCTCATTAAATGATGTCATAGCCAAGAGTTGCTCCATTGGAATGGTGCTTTGAAAGCATGCATGCAACACCTTGTTCGGGTCATCATTATCGGCCATCCTATCAACTTGTGATGCCTTTGCTCTTTTTCTCCCCTGCGTGTGCCCCCAGGGAAGCTCACCACAAACTAGGGCCTCCTACTACGTTGTTGTGATCTTTTCGATACTTTCTTCTTCAACTTCCTTCAGCACTATCTCCGTGCTTCGCTCCAACTCTTGTTCTACCAAGTTTTTAATTACCTTTTATGTTTCCCTTTATGTGGCCTCATTTATCTATTCCTTAGTGAGGATTGGGGTCCTTTTTTCTTTTGTGACTTCCCGACCTACACCCTATCCCGAGTATCTTCTTCTTCCTTGTTAAACTCCCTCTTGGAAAATACGTATTTATTTTCTTCTACATCTCTCCTTCCTCCTCCGAGTCATGAACCTCATAGATAGGATGGTCCTCGTCTCCTAGTTCATCATCATCATCATCATCATCATCATCATCTCTTTCACCTCTATAGGCCTCCAAGCTCTTTGTATCCTCTAAATCATTTTCTTCTATCACCTTCTACTTCTTCTTGGCAGGAGATTCTACTTCCTTCTCCTCCTCCTCTAGTGACCTCTCCTAGGTGATGGGTTCCTCGTGCTCTGGCACTTCTTCCTCTGGATTCTTTGCTTTCACTAGGGACTTCTTTCTCTATGCGTAAGTACTGGGCTTAGTGCTTGTCTCCAGCATGCTTACCGCTTGTGTAGCCTGAACACTTGGTGCTTTCTACACCTCTTCTCTTTCCCTCTTCTTTGGCACAAGATTCTTTCTTCCTGTGGGGTCCTTAGGGATGGATACATCATTTTCCAAGTATGCACCCTTTTCAAATTTTGGCCTGATAAAAGGTATATCCTTGTTGCAGCCCTTCCAATGATTGGCAATGTTACTAGTTTCATCATCTATATCTTATGGGAGACATATCTCTCCACGTATGTGCACTTCTTCTGCAGACCAACTTCCCGCATAATTCTTTGTGGTCTTGATCTACTTTTCTAAGGTTGAACCTTAATTTATTGGCTTCTATGAACCTATTCACCCCTGCTTAAAAGTATTGCATAGTCAAGGAGAAGGGAAGCTTGCACCATGGGCTAATTGTTTCATCTGTCAACCTAAATATGCCAATGCAGAAGTGTTGATATATCACGAATTCAGGAGCATAGGTAACTTATCTAGAATTCTCCATTCCACCCCGAATGCATCCCTCACGTGCTTGTACCATTTTTCTAATTGTGCCTTGTGAGTGGTCATCATGGTCTCGCAAGTATAGTTTGTGAACCGCTTTGTAGGTAAGGGGTCCTCTTTTGGGTACTCTCGAGATAAACCTTTCAGCCCATTGGGCACTCCGATTTTGAGAAGACAACCATGAGGAGGATTTTGTAAAATAATATTTTTTCACCTTCTTGTGTGCTGCTAATGATTTCATCCGCAATGAAAGTGGATAGATTGTAGATGGTCCCCTCAGCTATTTTTCGGCATACATTAAGCCATGCCTTGTTCACCTATGTCCATCTCTCCTGATCATTAAGCTTCATAACCAGTGCACGCTCATCCTCATCATGGGGTCTGGGATCTCAGTGATGTCAAAGTATCATGACCCTTTCTTGTAGGTGTACATGGCTACTATTTCTTTGATGGCATATTTTTTGTTCAAGTCATCATCTAGAATCTCTCCCTCACAGGTAAGGCCTGTGAATTTTGAAATCAACTGGGGATTTATGCGCATCTTATGCCCCATGAAATAGAAATTATCCTCATGCACACGTGACATCAGCCACTGGTAGAGGTACTCGGGATTTCTGAAGTATGGCAGTTCATAAAGTTGCAATAACCTTGCCTTCTCCATCTATACGTTTACCTTGTCATTGTAAATGGGTATGCCTTCTGGAATTCTCTTGTTAGTTGGGTACACCAACTCCAATGCCATATCCTCTCTTTTATAGTTGTTTGATGGTTATAATCACTCACCTTCATCTTCCGTAGGTGTGATTCCCATTATTTTCCCAGCAATACCTTGTCTCGTGTACTACATTTCGTGTACCATTCTTCATTTGTGTTCTCGACGGTTGTTGTTTATCTTCCCTTGCCCTTTTGTTTATGCTTCTTTGATGAGATGGTTAGTTTTTTGGATGTCATCTTTCTGACCGGGTTTTGGTATTTATAACTTCTCCAACTTTCTCTACTCTACCACTCTATCTAGCCCTAAGCTCGATCTTCATAAAAAAATCCTTGTAACTCTATGCCCTAGTCGCCAAACCATAATTGGAAAAACCCTTCCATAAGACGGTGTGTGCTTACTTAACTTCTTCACACCCGTGTACTCCTTTCCTACTATTTTTCAAATTTACCCTAGCTATCTATTTTAGATCTCTCAAATGCTTTCTTCAACGTAAAGATCTTGCTTTGGATTCCCTAGTTCGTAAGATCTTTCTTCCCTTCATAATCACAATGTAAATAATGAAGTTCTCAATCTCTTATTTATATCTTTTTCCTTTTCTAGCATTAAATTCTCTCTCACCTACCATCATACTTTGACCTTAAATGTGGATTTTTTCATTAAGCTAGTCTTAAGGACCTTTTCCCACGTGCCATATCTTGCGCAAAAATCTCTTTTCAACCTTCGCGCGCGTAAAAATCCAACCTAATCAAGACTCTTACGTGCCTGTTCATAACGTCGAGGCACTTCTTATGTCCTTTTCCTATTTTTTCCCTCGCCTACCTCATGTTGTTCTTGTGCTCTTCCTTTTTCCTATACATGGTTTCTTCAAGGCTTTCTTAAAACCAACCATTCACGTCCATCTCTTCTCTACACACCTATTAACCTTACGCCTTTAGTCCTTTAATCGGATCATCCACTATAACTTCTATTGCCAATGCACACTTGTATTATAGGCCCATACATCACTCCACCCAACACAAAAATTGTTTTGTTGTCCTCTATGCATGCACAACCTTCAAAAATTACTATGGTTACCGACACACGACACAAAACAAAACAACAAAAAGGAATGAACAACGAGAAAGGGAAACATAAGAAAAGAAAATGCACTAAAGGAAAGTCTATTCTAACTGGAAATACTACCTTATTTACAAACACCAAGAAGACTTATTTATAGTAGGGCTTTAACCTACTCCCATTGAAGTGTCCTAGTAATCTCGTCCCATCTAGTTCTTATAACTGGCATGCGCTTGAATCAAGGATGTATGAGATGATGTAAGGGCCTAACCAATGGAATTTTAGCTTCCTAGGATGGCCTAACAATGTGTGTCTAGCATGGTCTCCTCAATACTTTGCACGTCCTCTCCTGAGTCAATTCTAGACAAGTGATCGGGTCTAGAATTACTCTTTCCTAGCTTCACAACCATAGTGAACTCAAATTCTTGAAATAGTAGGACCCACCGACATATGTGCCCTTGAAGAACAATACCATGTGGTCCGTGTAGAATATAAATGTTGTTTCCAATAGATCTTGCCTAAATTTATGCAACAAATAGATCATGGATAATGCTTCGCACTCAGTATTCATGTAATTTTTCTCTACTGGTGTTAAATTTCTGATGGAAAATCACAAGGGATGATCAACAATCCCTTCACCAAAGTTGTGCAATCTTGCTCCAATGATTGTGCCTGAGGCATCAACATGAACATGGAAAGGTTTATCCCAAGAAGGGAATCGTAGTATGGGTGCGGTGACAAGCTTATCCTTTAAATTATTAAACACCTTCTATTACGCTTCTCTCCAAAGGAAGGAACTCTTTTGTTTAAGCAAATTTTCTAAGGGCGCAGCTATCCTGGCATATCCCTTGATGAACTTCCTGTAATACCTTGTATGCCCAAGGAATCCGTGCACTGTACTTTGGCTAGTAGGTTCCCCCAGCCCCAAAATGACAACAAATTTGGCATAATCTACTAGTAAACCCTCCATATATATGATGTGCCCCAATAATGTTCCAAAAGGGGTAACAAAGACACATTTCCTAATGTTGAGGGACATCTTTAATTGCTGACATCTCTCAAACATTAATCTTAAGTTATCACAGTGGTCCTTCACTAGCCCATACACTATCCAATCATCTAGATAGACTTGAAGAAATTTGTGGATAAATTCCTGAAATGCTTGTACCACAATGTGTAAGAACACAACAAGCACATTTTTCAACCCAAAGGGCATGACCGTATAGGAAAAAATTCCCCACTCAGTGGCAAAATTTGTCTTCTCCTAGTCCTCCTTTGCAATTCAAACCTGGTGGTACCCTGAAAATCCATCCATAAAGGAATAGACTTCACGTCCGGTCACTCCTTCCAAAATTTCTTCAATGAAGGGGGTTCTAAAAGGATCGATGACACAAACTGCATTCAATTCCCTATAGTCTACACAGATCCTTATCCTTCCATCCTTTTTGATACTAATGACCATTAGACTTACCCACTCTGACTCTTCAACAACTTTAATGATGCCGCTGATATATTTCTTCTTTTACCTTCATGTGCATGTTAGGATTCATTTAGTATGACCTCTTCTCGCATTGGGTGTGCACCTTCCTTCGCTTTTATCTTCCTTTCCCCTAAAAATGGTGGACCCCTTTGAGTTCATGATACCCACAAGGGAATAAATCTTCGAACTCACATAAAAAAATCAATGATCTTGGAGACCTCCTTTTCCGACCAATAGTCCCTAATGATGGCCTCTTTAGGTTCCTATTTTGTGCCAATGTTAACCCTTTTCATATTTAACGGTTCATGGTAGGCACGCGCCCATTCATTAGCTTTATCTATCACTTCGTGCATCCCTATAGAATGGTTAACATCCAAGATTTCCACTTCCTCCCCATCAATTACATACACCATCTTCCCTTTTTCTTTTTCCATGCACGCATGCTCAAGTTGTATCTCTTTTGATTCTTCTTCCTCAAAGCACGCCTCCAAGCTAGGTTCTCCTAGCAACTCTTATATTCTATCCTCCGCCATAGCACTATCCCCTATTTTAAGGTGCTTAACAACCTATAATGCCTTATCCACTGATGGCTTTGTACTTTGATACTCGAATGTTTGAATGAGATCAACCATCAATTCTTGCCAATTACCAGTTTGACGATGCATCTCTCGAGTGTATATACCATGCACATGCACAACCTTACAAGGTGGAATACAACTTGTGAACCCATACTGAAGGTGGTAATGCTTCTGCACTCCCCATCCAGGTTGTCTCACATGCTTGGATATGGAATGAAGCGGTTTATTTACCATGGTAGTCTTGAATGACCATGGCCATGTTGCTTCTATAAAACATTACGAGAGAAAAGGATTATTACCTCATGCCACTCCAAGAGGCTCTCCCGATGTGTAGCCCACCAATGTGATGTAGTTCTAAGTAATCTATAACTGAGCATCCCTTTTCTTTTGTCCTCATCTTTCCATTGAGCTTCCATGTCCCGTAAGAAAATCTCATGGTATTCCCCTCCAGAGTAACTTGGTAACTTCCTTCCTTCTAGGCACTTGAGTGAGCACACCTTAGTTACTTTTGTTACATAACCCCTCAGCTATCACCTAATTAACTCATAGGTCTCATGCACCTAATTTTCACACACCATGCTTGTGGTATCACTCACAAACTAGGTATCCTCAAATTGGATAACTCCTTCTATAGGGTGAATTATCTTTGGGTCTCTAATGGAGTGCACATAAATTCTATCAAGGAACTCTTATCCCAAAGGTTTAGTGTAAGGTTCTGACTTCCCATCCGTCAGAGGGATAATGACCCATTCTTTCATGTTTATGAAAATGATATATCCTTTTTTGAATCTCATGTCAACATTTTTCTTATAGCACTATGGGCACCCAAGTAAAGCTGGAAAATTATCTACCTTGGCGAGTGCCAAGACTTCAAAGTCTCCAGTAAACTTGGCCCCTAAATGGTAATCACTGCATCCTTTAATACTCCAATGGGCATTGCCTTAGTTTTTTTGCCATATACATCACATTCAAAGATGGCTGCAATGCAGGCCTTCCCATTTGATGTCAGGAATCCAATGTAAGAACATTGACTTCTACTCCCATGTCAATCAATATGTTACTTAGAAGCCAACCATCCACAACTACATTCAGTGTGATCTCCTTGTCATAGTCAAGGCTATGGGGAGGGAGGTTTGCATGCAACACCTACCTTTTGCACTCTACTACCACATGTGGCATCTTCTCCCATAGCCATTCTCCTAGCAAGGGAATAATATTCTCTTGCCTTAACATTTTGCACACTTCCTTGACCTCATCCAAGTCCTTCTGCGGAGCCTCAACATTCCTTCTTTTCTCCTGCTACCTAGACTACTCCTTTAGACACTTGGGATTTCCCCTGTAAACTCGAATGACATCCATTGTCTCTTGATACACTTCCTTCTAGTGGGAAAGGTCTGGATACTTCCCATGCACCACTTCTTCCCTTGAGACTAGAGTCCTTTTCCTTGGTACTTCTTTGGCGCATGCAACTTTTGTTCGTGTTGTCACCAAAATAGGTTCTAACCCTGACTCATACACCACTCTAGGTATCTATTTTGTGTTGGCCTTCTTTATACTCACCATCCCAACACCCTTGTCCCTATGGTACTTGTTATCTCATGTGCTCAAACAACTCAGTTAGTCCTCATACTTATTCTTCTTCCTACACCACGAGCATTGCAATAACTTTGGGCACTCATGCTTGTAGTGTTCTCAGTAGATCCGCATTGAAACAGGTTCCTCATGGGAAATCACTTCTTCCTCCTTTGTGGTTACCATGACCATGGAATCCATCACGTGAACCTCTCCCATGTGCCCCTCCATCCACGCACCCTTCATAACAATGATCATAATCCTTGGAACTACTTGCAAGGCAGGCAGTCTAGTGCACACCATGATCAATGTCCGTATGGATTTGGTCAATAAGTCTACAATCTTTAGTATCATGGGTCATAGAGGTGCAGATCTTAGGGTAGCAAGACACATTCTTCGAATCACACATTGCAATAAGGAAAATCTACTCGCATCATGGTCCCTATGGAAAATTTCAGAAATCTCTTGGTATGGTTTGTACCGAATTTACGAGGGCAGCTATCCTTGGTATGCCCCTCTACTTCACAATGCACACACCAAATACCACTAGGAGTCTCATGTGTAGAGTTTGCAAAGAGTGTTTCTAATTACTTGGCCATGGCAGCAATTTGACCCTCTATAAAAGGGCTCACACCAAGTATCAACGCTTCTTACTACTTTAGCATGTAAGGAAGCCTCGCGTGGGTCGATAAATGTTCTATCGGACAATGCCCTCCTAAAAAGAGTGATCAACCCTCTAACAAACCACCGAGCATGATGAGAAGGATGAATGTCATATGAAAGTTTTGACAAGATATTTTTAAACCGTGCATCATACTCTCGTACACTTTCTGCCATTCCCTATTGGGTTTCTTTTAAAGCGTTGATGCTCTTTTGCTCAAACTCAGGGATGTGTAATTATACTACAAAGGTGTTTTTAATTCGGTGTAGTATACCACTATCGATGGGGGTCATACTTCCTATACCAACAATGTGCACACCCTTGCAATGTCATTTCAAATTAACTAGCCTTCCATTCTAAGGTTGTGATCCCCTTCATGTGTCATAGCAACTCACACTTGTGAACATGATTTGTAGCATCCTCTATACCCTGCTAGTCTAGAAAGTGTAGAGAAATTTCAAAAAATACCTGAGGAGGGGGTTGAGGCCCCTATCCTCCTGATCTAGAGCCTTAGTTTCCTCTGGTGTTCCCTCCTCTGCCAGACCCACTAGATCCACCAGGTGTTATGCCCCCGCATCAACCAATTCCACCTCCGATCCTCCCACACCCGAGTAATGGGCCGAAGTGGTCGCACCTAATATCCCCAACATTCTACTAAACTGTGTACCAATGGTCTATGAGATCATTCCACTGCTAGATGTGTGTCTTGCGCCACTCCCCGATGCATTGTCCAAACCTTGTGTATTTCCTTCGTGCCCAAAAATTCCTCCAAACACTAGGAATGGTATGTGTAGCCATAGAAGTTCCAAAGAAGAAATTATATCTCTTGGGTGCAGATTGGTCACTTCCACCGATACAAACTAGGTTAAAAATAATTTTCCCTTGATCTAGAAAACCAAGCGCCAAGGACTGGTCACTAGGTGGGTTCAAATGCACGCGAACGACTCTCCTTTCTCCGTGCAACAAACTCTCATCAAAAGCTAAAAGGGTCTCTCTCCCGCGCTTGCCAAGATGGTGTAGCAAAGACTTCTCATGTTCCAAGGCCTCTACATGAACCTCAACTACTTCCTATAATATCTACTTCTATAGATCCATCACACTTACAACCTTGTATTATCTAGCAATCTCCCTTTCATGTGCTTCACTATACTTGAGTCGTCTCTCCTCCCTTTCTTTCTAAACCGCAATGTCTACAATCTTCCTTCACCCTAGCTTCCTTTCCCAACACTCGAAGGGTTTAGCTGGCCATTGGAAATGCCTCTAAACTTAAGGTAACAATCAAGATCTTCATCACCAAAGGAATAACACGTAGAAATGATCCTCTGGACTCCCTCAAAACTCAAACTCAGCAACTTTCGGACAAGAGTACGTAGAAATGGTGTATTCTAGAGTGTAGCTAGCCAACGCACTCCCTTCCACCAATGATCCACAACATGAGTCCACATCAGATCTACATCTTGCATCCTCTGGTATTCATCTTGGGTCCATATGCATGCTCTATAGTACCAGCTTGATCTGGATACATATGCTGAGATCCATTCATACATTTCTACTAGAAAGTAACAGAATAAAGTTTCATACAACTCATGGTAGATGTTCTCTTCTACCCATCTACGTGCATCAAACTCATGTCCAGTTTTGAATCTCTAAAAAAATTCATCCCCGTGCTCTTGAACCATGTTTCAAAATTTTCCAAGGTTAAACGCTCTGTCATCACATAGTACAGATACAAAGATGCATGTCATTTCTTACAACAACTTCAAAAAGAGGTCCCAACAACAGAACCAAGATGTAGTCAATTTTTATTTCCCTTAACAAATAAGGACAACCCCATGCACTCTGGCCTATCACCCAGCAGGCATTGGGTGCTCACCTAAGGCACACATGGGTGTTGAGCCTCTCTTTTATGTGATTTGTGTAAGAATGTAGCATAGATACGTAATATAAAGATAAAATAAACTCCTTATTCAACTGAGAACTTCAAGTAAATGCTACGCTAATGTATTCATTCAGGCAAGAAGCATATTGACTAAAGATAGATCTAAACCATGAGGGAAAGAGAATGCATAATGATTATATGCATTCATATGAAACATACTAAACATAACAAAAAAACGAGATGTATATTGAACCGCAAACCACATATATTCATAGTTGAACATGTTTAGTAATCACATTACATCTATCAGGGTCATCATAGACCAAAAAGATAGTGCAAATTAGAACCATGTAGTAGGACAGGACTTGCAACCCTTATAATCCAAAAGGAAAATATTTACCCATCCCCTAATACATCACTCTTCCTACGGATCTCCTAGCCCAACCCATAAATCTCTTCACATATTTCTACAAAGATTCACCTCTCATCTGCTCTCTCTCTACTCTCTATGTTTCTCTACCGACCTCCTCTTCTTCTAACTGGTACTTGTATTTATAGCCTTTCTTAACACCTTCAAGCATTCACAGGAGTTATAGATCCGTTGCTAAGTGTCCAAGGTGGTCCTCCATGGGAACATGCTTCTTCAAGCTCGAGCTCTCCACTCTTTGCAATGATGGCCTTCTATAAACTTCCATCGCAAGGTATATTCCTTCCTAGGCCATCATGTTGTCAGGATGGTACCTTATCCACTCCGCATGCGTAGTTGGGGCACATTTTTCTCGTGTTCTGTCTGATATGCCAAATATGGCTAAGTCCCAAAAACCTTTTCTCTAGCTTGCACGTGTACCACTTGTTCTACTAAACCTTCCTAGGACCCTTTCCCCGCACGCTTTCTCCTTGTATGCCCTTATTTAAGTAGGTCGTGCTCGCCCATGCATTTCTCGGTACTTAGCCAAAATTAGGGGCCTAACACACACCATCGACAACCCCATATCAACCTCGGGAAAATGGAACTCGCTAAGGCTTTCAACAAGATATGGAGCCATACCTTTATCAAAATCTGTGATGTTAGAAGGAGAGATTGGGATGACAAGGTTTCTGTAGTACTTTTGGCATACCGGACAACCTAAAAGAGGTTGAATAAAGCAACACCCTTTCAGTTGGTGTTTGGGGCAAAGGAAATTTTCCCCATGGAATTCATGTTACCTTCTTTTCGGATTACGCACGCAAGAGGTCTGGATGATGAGCAAGCATTGAAATAATGTATTGACAAATTAATGCAGTTGGATGAAAGAAACGCCATAGCAAGATGGAGTTTAAAGTAAGAAAAATTCAAGCGAAGGCATGGCATGATAGGCACGTCATGGATAATAATCTTGAGGTTGGGAAAATGGTACTTCTATATAATTCAATTTTTTTATGCCGCCTAGAAATCTTAAGGTTTGTTGGTTGCGACCATATGTAATCATCTATTTACTTGACTTTGGTGCTTACAAGTTAGAGGCATTGGATGGAACACGGTTTCTCGATTACTTCAATGGGAGTAGGTTGAAGCCCTACTATAAATAAGTCTTCTTGGTGTTTATAATAAGGTAGTATTACCACTTAGATTAGGTTTCCCTTAATGCATTTCCTTTATATGTGTTTCCTTCATCATTTTTATGCTTTGTCAATTTAGTTCAGTGTTTTTGTAATAAGTGTGTTTGCGTGTGAGAATCGATTACAATTTAATTGTTTTTATGTGCGAGAGGATCACACATACCCTTAGTGTGGGGTGGTTTATATATAGGGTTCATTACTAAGTTGAACATAGTTGATTTTCATCCCGAACATGGGTATACATTAGGAAAAAAATTGCAGTTCTATTTGGAAGGGTGCAGATAGAAAAAATTAGTCCTAAATGAAGACCACATATATTAAAATGGATGGACAAAGTATAATGTGAGGTAGGCTGCAATAGTGGAAACTACTTGGAAGAAGGCGCAGTGGCAAAGTACTTTGGCGCATATGGTCACATGGAAGGAGGTATCTGGCCAAGAATTAGATGGCATGCCAAAAGGTTATAAGCGTGGCGTAGAAATGAGCATCACAGAAACATTGACAAATGATGCATTAATGCTTTGGGATTAGTGGTAGTTGAAGGAGTAATAAATGCAATAACTTTTTAAAATCTATATAAAGAATGGTTGTGAGGCCATTTTTACATTTATGATTATGAATTCTTGAGTGAGTTTTTTACTAGCGAGTTAACTAAGACGGTTGTCAAGAGTGGAGAGTTGCGAACTGGTTTGGTTGGTTAGAACTACACACGAGGAACTATTATGCTCCATTTATTACATTGTTTGAGCAAGGTGAATATGTGCTAGAAAGGGGATTGATGGCTAGGGTTTGATTTCATGTTAGGGCATAAGGAACCGAGTTGTAGAGCTTGAGGGAGATCTTCATTCTTTCATTCATTATTCTTTACTTTGGAGAGATAAGTTAAGATTACCTATTTCCATGGGCAAAAATGTAGTTAGTGTGGGGTAATGTTGAGCAGATAAAAGATAGCTCAAGTATGAAAGTGCATAAGGATTGGGCACGCATATGCATGGCGCATAGAAGGACGTAGAAACATAGTATAACATCGTGCACCTAGGACAAGTGTACACATGACTTAGCCACTTTTGCAGATCTATGCTATTTTTGGAGATAGAGTGTTGAGAACGCAATGACATAGAGACTTACAGTTCACATAAGGCTGTTTTTGGAGTTGCAACAGCTTCAAGTGCCATGTCTTTGAATCTTAGTCTAATAATAGGATCTATTCTTAGAGTTAACTAATAGAAGATCTATTATTAGCAGTTGCATGCTTTTGTACATTGATGTAAGGGTGCATGGCTATTATTAGCATGTAGCCTATTTTTGGAAGGTGCATGGGTGGTGAAGGGAAATTCCCCACCCCTATATATATGTATTGATTTACACGGTTCGATACCCGGTTGATACTATTTTGAGTGTAGAGTTATGTTATTTGTTTTGTTTACGTGCATGACTCATGATGACATTACTATGATGTATGAAGCTTCTGTGTTTTGCATTATTTAATATAATGGATCATATTGGCTAGATATTGGTGTTAGATGTGATTGAATATGGTTCTTGCATGGTAAATCTCATTATAATCATTGTTTAGTCAATATTTCATATGGTTTAGATTTAGATCTAGTTTATGCACTGTGGATTGGTTACTATCTATTATGGATCTGAATATATACATGCTCAATCATGCTAACATTCTAGACAAGTAACTCTAAAGAGGGACCTAGTACCCTTGTGTAATTCGGTGAGCACTCGGTTCAGTCCGAGTGATGTGTCAATGTGCCTTGGACTATTTTAAGTGAATTCTAGGCTACATCAAATTGTTATCCAATTTCACCCCGGGTGAAATTAGACAACTAGGCAGGGGGGGTTGAAGCTCACGAGAGGATTTTTTCCTCTTCTTGGTAGTCATCGAGTTAAAAGTCTTTTTCAAGTTGGGAAAATCCAACACCAGGACCCACTTATAATAAATTGGAAAAAGGTTAATAGTGTGGCCCAAGAGACTCTATAGATTGATATTCAAAGACCCCCAGGTGGAAAATACATAAGTGTCCAACGCAGTTGAACGTAATGTCTAAAAGAGATGAGAACGGCTTGATCTTTTAAGGGATCTTGTTGATTTGGTTCCCTAGCCTAGCAAGATGAGATCTAAATCGATATCCTCAAGCTCATAGTGAGTGGACCAAGTTTTCTCTTTACTGAGTGATCTAGGAGCCATACAACCGAGTTGTTTTATAAGTGGCTATACCACGCATCAAATGGAGGAGGTCACTTGTAGAGCTCGAAGCGAGATGTTTCAAGTGGGCGAGTTACACCTTATATAACCAAGTTGCATTTGTCATAAATTGTAGGAGCAAGTTGCACATTGACATTTTTGAGTTGATTTGATTCATGCATGGCACATACATCGCATGGCCCCACAAGTCACTCATGGAGCTAATCGAGCTAGTTTGGGCCACTCCAATGTTACACATTGTAAGGTGAGTTGAAACAAATGTATAGCTCAAACTAGTCGAGTCAACTTAGTGGTGAAAAATAGGTTGAATTGTGTTAAATAACCCCTCACCAAGTTTGCATCATGATGAATAGGGTTTCTTAAATGATGATCGGGGCAGATTTTGTTCCTCAAGCTATTGGAACCAAGAGGTGAGATGGTTTACAAAAATGATGTTCCAAGCCCCCGACGGTATTCAATGGAAAACAATTTACTTTAATGTATGCATGATGGGAAGAGATGGGGAAACAATGGAAGAGCTCTAGGATCGAGTTCTACATGGACGGTCGACTCAGGCTCGTAGTCGAGGGGCTCACAACAGGTCAAAAGTGTCTAGGCTTCAAATCAAGCACATCAAGCTTCCCGAGCTTATCAACAATGGCGGACCATCATAGTAGTTGGTAGAACGAGACTTGGTAGTAGAGTGGAACGTGAAATGAGCTCAAGCTTAGTCATTCAACAATGAGAAAATCTTGCAAGAACAAACCATTAAATGAAGATAGGTGAGCTTCTGAACCATGGAAGTGCTTTAAAGAGGAGGTGATTTGTGTCTCATAGAGCAAGTATAGGAATCAATGCATGGCTGAGCTATTCATAATCGATCCTAGAAATTTGAATGGAGTGAGTGTCAAGGCCAAGGAAAAACTTGGAAAAAAATGGTGAAGAGTTGGGTTGGCTCGCCGAGCCAACTTAGTGATCCGGGAGGTCAAATTTATGAGCGGACCCTTGTGACCGAGGTGGATAAAAATGTCCCAAAGGGCCTAAGGAGTTGGGCATCATGTGCCCCAAAACCTCAAAAAATGTAATTAATATGGTGTGGGAGTTTCAGGGGTCAACGACCCTCATGGCTGATCAACGAAGGGATAGGAGAGCTATGCGGGTCTGATGGGACTTGTGGGAACAAGTGCGGTCGAGGGACATGTTGCAGTACCAAGTGGCGGGAGCGATCGGGCCAGCATAAGTCGAGTTCTCAACATATGGCTCAAGCCCGAGATACAAGTTAGTGGTCAATGTGAGTGTGTGCCACCAAAACATCTTGAGGTGTCGAGATGGTGACAAATGTAGGGCTCAGATGATTGGAATTAGAAGCATGAAGCCCAATGCAATCAAATGTGACCCGGTGACATTAATAAATAAGCCCAATGCATTGAAAAAAGGAACCCGATGTGTAAAGGATAATGAGGGAGTGAGTTGGAGTGATAAGGATATTAACACATGTTGAAGGGTGTGTTTGCTAATGCAAGGATATGACTCAAAGCATGCATTGGGAAGTGGATTGGTTAATGCAATGTGAGGAATCATGCCACCAATTTGAGTTGGCCAATATAATGTTTTAAACATAACCTCCCAGAAAATAAAACATATAAATGATTTTAAATTAAGGACCCCACCATATTTTAATGTCAAAATAACTAAAATTATGTGAAAACATATAGTAGAGAAGAAATATTTAAAATGTCATTTTCTAGCAAAGATTTAATTACACAAAATCCGTGGAATGCAAGTAAGCTTGCAAATTCCCAAGTAGTTGCGATCACTCGAAGCTCATAACTTGAAAATTTCTTAATGGATTTGCACAAAATTGGTCTTGTTAGAATCATAGTTATGAGACCTTTACATAGGGATTAAAAATTATAGAATTCTTGAAGAATTGTTGGATAAGTTTTTAGGAAACAGACCTAGTTCCAAACAAGGACCCTCAAAGTGGTTGGGAGTGCAATTAATGGGCATGGGCAGCAATTTTCTCTCACTGCAAGTTGTATATCAATCAGAGATGACTTTTAAGGATTTTCTATCATGATTTCCACCCAATTTTCATACCTTTTAATTAATGTAAATTAAAAATAAAAGTTTTCTTGTTTCTCTCTCTCCCCCATTTTTCTATAAATTGAGGTGTTCTCTCATTTGTAAAGGGGGATAATTCTGGTAGCAAAACTCTGTCATTTTTGTTTTGTGAAACCAATGTGTTACATTCCTTGTAGAGGATTTCTTACATGATGATCTCGGCCTTTCTCTTGTAATAGAATGATTTGTGTATAGAAATGAAGCAATAGATGCAAGTTGTGGATGTATCTTCTCTTATTGTGTTTATTTGCATTCTTCTTGCCTCTTTATTCTTGTTGTAGGTGTATTATGTCTCTCTACTCATTATGCAGAGTTCATTATAGTGTGATTTTATGGAAATGAAGTTTTGAATTTTGTTGTTAGAATGTGGAGACCTGTCATCACCCTTTCTAATATGAATTTTTCTCACATTTCACCCTTATTTTGCTTCATCACCTCTGTAGTGTAGATTTATTTTACCTGTATGTTATTTCTCTCTCCCTAGTCCCTTGGAAGTTGTATGATAGAGATAGCTAGTATATTTATTCCATTAGAGTTAGCTTGCACTAGATTAGGAAGAGGAACCAGCCTTCTCTAGAGGTCTATCTCAAGTAGAAAGTCCCACAACATGGAAATAGTACCCATGTTACCTAGTCACATCGTGATCTCAAGAACACACACTTGTGCAAATTGTAGGGTGTTTTGATTTGGTGATAACAACTCTTGATACATTTTTTCATCTACCACCATGGCATGGGCTCTCTCCCATTATTGGATAGATCTCCATCACTCGCACACTTTGGGGTCATCAAAATTCTCCCCATCTAGTCACACGTTCTAATGAGTAGTTCCATATCCATACTACTCACATACACCTATGCCTTACTTTATCTTTGCACTTTAAGTGAATATTTCTAGCAGAAATTTCTCTTATCTATACTATAAGCACACCTTGATACATCTATCTATTCTTATGGCTTCCCTTTCTGCTCCTATGCTACTCCATACATGTTGTTCTCCTCACGCTTACTTATGGATCCTTCTATTCATTATACACATACTACTTCATATATATGGTATGCATCCTTTCATTCACTATGCATACTCTAGCTATTCTTTCTCACAATAGTCACATCTATTTGATAGAAGCTCCTTATATACACACTTGGGGGCATCATACTTCCCCCCTCCTCACTTTCTTCTTATACCATTACTTGTTCCTATCTATACAAAACAATGTTGTTACTACACACTCGCCTCACTACATGATGACTCACTCTTGTTCTACGGTTCATACTTGACTGTTGAGGGCATAATTCCTAAATGAACCTCATGTCACACACATCCATTGGGGAAACGTGGCCCCTCTCATCTTTACATCTTGTATATCACATCACACCATCACTTTTACACAACATCTACACATCTTGGTTGTCTTTACTCTTGTTATCTTATACTACTTACATGTTACACTTTGTTTCCTATGCTAGCTGGATACTTAGTATGTCATTATATTTTTCACACATGTGCATTCACATGGTATCTTGAGGTGAATGCATGACTTTTATAGATTCTTACATGATGCATGATTCTTGACAACACTCTTTACGAGTCCCACTCTTTACGAGTCCCACTTTGAGGCTCTTGGGATAATATACCTTTGTTACTCTAATACTCCACACTCATAGGTCCTATTGTTAAAATATTTAATACTTCTTGTCACTTAATTTTCATTTCTCTATACATGCTTTAACATATTATTCATCTTTCTAACATTCTAATGGGTGCTTCATGTGTAGCATTTTCCTTACAGGATTCTATACAACCATTTTTTTGTCTCTTCTTTCTTGTTGACTATTGTTTGATATTTTTGTGGGTTATGACCTATTTCATGCTTGATCATAATTTACTTATGGCTGCTTTTTCCCGATTGTCTAATGAAATTGTGAGTGATGTCCCATGTATGCAACCCATTATTCACACGGTCCCTCTTGGATTCATAGTTTCTTGATACATTGTATTTTATTACATGGTACATATTTTACACTAACACTTATTTCTACATTCATCATATGCACCCAAAACGAGGGGGACTATTAGGTAAATAAATCACCCTTATAGTAG
Organism: Taxus wallichiana var. yunnanensis; assembly: GCA_018340775.1. Classification (NCBI taxonomy): domain Eukaryota; kingdom Viridiplantae; phylum Streptophyta; class Pinopsida; order Cupressales; family Taxaceae; genus Taxus; species Taxus wallichiana. The sequence goes on along the minus strand of CM031234.1, from coordinate 426,691,075 downwards.
TAAAAAGCTCCAAAATAGAACATAGTACAAAATTGGCAAAGCCCATTAATTACAAATTGGTCCAGAATTAGACTTGGACCAAAAACGTAGAGTAGACACTAAAACACAAGATCATATAGGAATGGTGGGTACTTCTATCCCACCAAGACGCTTATGTTTGGGGCAAAATAGGAAATTTATCAGTTTGACATAGTTTCCATAAGTTATAGTACAGATCTACAGTATCATACACTTGTTTTTAGTTATAATTCGATTACAAATTGGAACATCCCAATATAAAGTGGTACTTACAATTTTAGAAGCATCATGGAAGGAGAAAAAAATAGACCTCTCTCCCAACACTATTCTCTTGGCAAGATATTTCCAAAAACCGCACTCTTGGCATGAGATCACCCAAAAACTCATCCTTAGCGTGAGATGGCCCAAAAACTCATCCTTGGCATGAGATCACCCAAAACCTCATCCTTGGTGGTAGGATGATCAAATATCTTGCTCGAAGCTTTCTTGGTTGGGAATCGATCACTCCTAACCCCATATGGAAACATTTGCAAGACAAAAAGGATAACTTTCTATCCTACACCCTCTCATACATCAGCTACATTCTTTCCTTAGCTACTCTTTTACACACTTTTTACTTACTTATACATATGTTATTCTAATTTTTCATATACGGGACTTTTACTACTCTTGTGTTTTTATTTTACAGTCTATCTATAGACACCAAATTTGGGTCTTACAACACCCTTTACCCCGTATCTCATCCCGCAACCTAACCCTACCTCACCACCTAAAACCTTACACACCTAATGATTTATTAATTACCTTATAATTAATAAATCCACATCTCCAAACCCGCCACCTCATCTCGCCACCTCACCATGACCTAGCCCTAACCCTAAACCAACCTAATTAAGACCTATGACTTGGTCCAGACCCACACCCATGACTCATCACCCCTCACCCACACCAAAACGAGCCAAATAATGACTTGACCAAGCCCACAACTGATCCCTCGGGAGAAAAGGAGGGAAAGATGGTTGTTTTACTAAAAATAGCCACTTTGACCTAACCGACATCGGTTCCTACTCGACCGCCGTCGGTTACGTAACCACCATCGGTTCCCTATTAATGACCTCCCCCAACCAAAAAGAAAGGATCCGGAATTCATTTGGGTAGGAAAGAGAAGTGAAACAAGCAGAAGAGGTTACAGAGAAGAGCATCGAGCCGAAGACTACAACTGAGCAACTGGATCGTTGTCACCCTCGTTCAAGCATTGGAAAAGACTGAGGATAGCTTCATCAGCTCACTTTCCAATACTGGATCATCCCAACTAAGCCTTACTGTCGCCACCACATTCCTTGGACCTGTATCTTCATCAAGAACCAGTAATTATTATCTTGTAGTTCTTTGTTATCATTTTGCTTTAGTTCATATCAAATGGGAACTGACCACCTTCGAAAGGAATTCTAATATTTCCGGGCCTAAGGCGGTTCCTCACATATTGTCTAATTAAGATCTGGTGGTATTGTATTCTTACTTATAGGTAGTCCTTCCCAGACAAAAAGGAGTTCTTCACAATCGATCTGATCTCTCTACGGTACGTGCACACCTTCCCAACATTCAACAGGTATTCCTCCTAGCCCTAACCCTTATCTGTTTCTCAAGAGAATGAAAGGATAGAAGCAACTCTATTCCGGAACGAAAATTCTATGCGAAACATTTTGGCACGCCCGGTGGGACCCATTTTGGGTTTCTTTCTTTCTTGCTTGCTTTCATATAGGGAGCATACTTGTTGTTTCTTTCTTCTAAATATTCACAAAATATTTTGTCATTTTGGTAAAAGAATTTGTCTTTCTTTGGAATCTTTGAACTAGTGAAAGTCATCTTCTTTGCTTCATCGAATATCATTTTCGATTTGGGTTTAAAACACGTGCATCACATTCTTGCTTGTTGTTTTTAATTCTAGTGAACGTAGATTAAGTAACAGGTCATACACGTGGGGGTGATATCCATGGTATTGATGAGAAATTAATCTTACTCTCACTGCACAACACATACCAAATCACATCATAATCAACACAATAGCTCAAACATCCCCCCTTCCCGCGGTATTCCTCCACCCGATTGAGGTAGCCTTATGAGCCAAAACAAACTTGACATCTCCCTTAGGTCTCTTGTTTAGGATTGACATCATCTGGCATCTAAGTCATAAGCCCAAAGTGATTAAAAATAATCCTAGGGTTATTCTATTCATTTGCTTGTGCATTGTTTCTCTCGGAATGTTTCACTTCTAGGAATAGAGTTGTTTCTATCCTTTCATTCCTTTAGAAACAGATAGGGTTAGGGCTAGGAGGAATACTTTAAATGTCGAGATGGTGTGTGCATACCGTGGAGAAAGATCAAGTTGATTGCGAAGAACTCCTTTTTGTCTTGGAAGGACTACCTGCAAATAAGAACACAAGACCACAAGATTTGATTAAACAATAAATGAGGAAACTGCCTTGGGCCCAGGAAATATAAAACTTCCTTTCGAAGGTGGTCAGTTTCCCTACTAATATGAATTAACACAAATGACTGCAAAATATCAATTAGATTACTTGGTTGAAACGGGTAGGAGAAGGCTGGTTTCTGGTTATAGTCAGGGTAACCGATACCGGTTTCTGGTAACCGACGTCGGTTGGGCCTAGGACCTTCTTGATAGCTATGGTGTTTGTAAGGCTGGTTTATGGATGATATTAGGAAATGAGATGATGAGAGGTAAAAGAATGACAAGTTAGATGCAATGGCACGTTGGGTAGTGGATTCGAAACGGATTTTGGAGGACTATGATTCAAAGAGCATAAGAAATGTTATAACGAGAGGACATACAAGATGTGACTTACTTGGTTTTGACAAAGACGCAAGTTGATCTCCTTTCTTTGCAAACGCTTGGTTTCTTCACTCGTCTCTGCTCGGTCAAGTGAAGATCTGGACTCTGTTTTTCGCTCCCAATGATCTCTGTTGATTCAAAAATCATTCGACCTGATCCAAAAATGAAATTCTGATCCTTTGTTTTTGGTTTGGGGAGCCCATTTACAGGGAACCGATGGCGGTTACGTAACCGATGGCGGTCGAGTAGGAACCGGCATCGGTAAGGAAAAAGTAGGCTATTTTTAGTAAAATAGCCCACCTTCCCTGCTTTTCTCCCAAGAGATCAGTCGCGGGCTTGGTCAAGTGGCTAGAAGGTCGGTTTTGGGTGCGAGTAAGGAGGCATTAGTTATGGATGTGAGTCTAGACCAAGTCATAGGTCTTAATTAGGTTAGTTTAGGGTTAGGGCTAGGTCATGATGAGGTGGAAAAATGAGGTGGCAGGTAAGGTGATGTGGATTTATCAATTACAAGGTAATTAATAAATAATTGTGTAAGGTTTAGGTGATGAGGTTAAGTTGCGAGATGAGATGCGGGTCACAAGGGGTCGTAAGACACAAATTTGGTGTCTACATTAGCCCCTTATTGTCGTGTAGCTTGTTTTGTAAAGCTGCACGGACAATAATATGAAGTGGTTTCCCCTGTTAAGGGTATAGGTAATCCCCCTCAAATCTATCACAGATTGAGTGAACGGGAAATCAGGGATAGGGTTGATAAAGGGTAAATGGGGTAGAGGGGATGGTAAGATGGTGGGGTAGGTCCAAGGAAGCAGACGCATGGTAAAATGCAATAGTATGACTAGGGTACATGATTTGACGAGCAAACCAGCAGTGCATAGGCAAAGGTCGATAGTTTATCCAAACAAGGGTGATATAATCCTGGTATCCAAGGCATAGGAAGTAGCTCCAGGGTATATAACAGGTAAGGTACAGGAACATTTAGGCATGTCCGGTAGTACCAAATGGTTGGTTTGGTTGAGATAAACGTCACGGTCTAGGTCTGAGCAAAGTTGGTCGACAGATCAAGTCAAGGACCCTAATCATGCTAAAACATGAACAGGTGAGCTCGATTGAACAAAAAACTACAGGATGGGTGGATAAAAGTGGATGGTTTTGATTTTGGGTAAGGTATTGGAGTGATACGGCCGTGGGTCGGGCCGAGTTGTTGGGTTGCAGCCTTGGGTCGGGCCAAATGGGTAGGGCGAGGCCTTGGGGCGGGCCGGTTGGTTAGGGCGAGGCCTTGGGTCGGGCCGGTAGGGTAGGGCGAGGCCTTGGGTCGGGCCGGTAGGGTAGGGCGAGGCCTTGGGTTGGGCGTAGGGTAGGGGCGAGGCCTTGGGTCGGCCGGTTTATTAGGGCAAGGCCTTGGGTCGGGCCGGTAGGGTAGGGCGAGGCCTTTGGTCGGGCCGGTAAGGTAGGGCGAGGCCTTTGGTCGGGTAGGTAGGGTAGGCGAGGGCCTCCAGGGTCGGGCCGGTAGGGTAGGGCGAGGCCTTGGGTCGGGCCGGTTTGTTAGGGCGAGGCCTTGGGTCGGGCCGGTAGGGTAGGGCGAGGCCTTTGGTCGGGCCGGTAGGGTAGGGCGAGGCCTTGGGTCGGGCCGGTAGGGTAGGGCGAGGCCTTTGGTCGGGCCGGTAGGGTAGGGCGAGGCCTTGGGTCAGGCCGGTTTGTTAACAAATGGTGTTCAGCAAAGGTGGATATAGGCGATATGTGGTTAAAAAGGGGCAAATGGTAAATAAGGGCAAAAAATTGGGGGAAAGTTGGAAGAAAAAACCGATGTCGATTCTACGTGACCGATATCGGTTAAGGGACCGATACCGGTTCATTAGGGCAACATGAAACCGATATCGGTTAAGGCGAAAAACCTATAAAAAGAAAAATACGGCTTGTCATTATCACTTTGTTATTTTGAAAACCAAATTGACTTGTCGGACGTGGAGAGTTGAGATTGGAGGTTTATTGATTGAGGTGGAGCTATTTGGCTGGAGGAGGGAGTTGTTTGCGGGCCCGTGAGAGGAGGCAGTGCATTGATTGGCCGGGACCCAGCAGTAGAAATGGAGCCATGGCACGAGCGGGGAGGAGCAGGAGGGGCTGGACCAGTGGACCACCACCACCCATCCCACCACGGCACGTGTCGTCGTGCACGGTAGGCTTGGAACTCTTTATTTTGTGCATTTGAATGGTATTAAGTGAAATTGGGGGTTTGGGTAGGAATTTACATTTTTTAGGAAATAATGAGTAAATTGACGTAATTTGAAAAATGAAGAGGATAGATGGGTAAAATAGGGCAAGTCGGCTGGGTGGGTAGGTTTTTATGGTGTTTGGGTGGGTAGATAAGTATAAAAATGTAAAAATATGGGCGGGGGGCCGCGCGGGGTTCGGCTCCTGGCAATTACAATGACCGATGTTGGTTGCTAAGCAAGCAAACCGCATCGGCCGCAAATTGTGGGACAGGGTGTGTGTTGGGTTGGACCGGTGTGGGTCGTATGTCGGCCGCGTCGGGTTGGGTTTGTATGGGTATGGGTTGGGTTGGGTTTTGGGTGAGTGTGGGTTGGGTTGGGTTTTGGGTGAGTGTGGGTTTGGTTTTTAGGTGGAGTGGGTTTGGGTTTTGGGTGGGGTGGTAGAGAGTCGGGTGTGTCGGGGGGATAAAAGGGGGTTTAGAGGATAAAGTAGATGTTGTGATAAAAAGTAGGTCTAAGGATGTGGGTTGGTTTTGCAGAGCACGTCGGCGGCTTGGCGATGCGGGATAGGATGCCCCGCTGTTGGTGCGGATGAGACCACATGTGTCCGCAGCTCACTGGGTGATCATGCGCGAGGTGGGACTCGGTGGAGTCCAAGGGTGCAGAGCGATAGAGAGATCACGGCTGATGGTCGCCCTCATCGAGAGATGGGATCCGGCGACCAATGTGTTCCATCTCCCGACTAGGGAGATGACTATCACGTTGGAGGATGTGTATCACATCCTTCGACTACCTATCGAGGGAGAGGCAGTCTTCCAGGTAGATTCAGAGACTGCCATGGACAGCATATTACAGGTTTTTGGAGATGTAGCCGCGCTACTTACCTATCACAGCATGCGAGCATTGGGTATGGTGACATGTACCGTGTGCATCGACACGAGACACGGCTGGCTGTGCTGATGATGATTGGGATCACCTGCTTCGCCCTCCCGGACTCAGAGGGAGGCCGCTTTCCACGGGCGTTGATGGGGGTGTTGCTTGAGATGATTGAGGAGCATACTTGCTATGCGTGGGCACCAGTGTATCTGGTGCAGCTATACAGAGAGCTCTGGGGTTATCGCCGGATGAGGTGATTCGGTATCTGTTCGACATTTTTGCTGCATTGTTGGGCATATGAGCACATCATATGCATCAGACCAGTAGGGCTGCCCCAGCAGCCAGGGCCACAGGTTATATACAGATACGGCTTTCAGAGGTGGTTGGGAGTCGTGGGGCAGCCACGAGCAGTGCTTGCGGGGAGAGACGTTGCCTACTACAGGCATTTGTTAGAGGGCCTGACAGTGGTAGATATCATATGGAGACCTTACAGAGGTCATCACCCGCACAGAGGAGGCCGAGTACAGTTACGCTGGATCCAGTACACTTTCTGGATAGCAGGACGGAGGCCGGAGAGTACGAGAGGATACCCCTAGAGAGGGTACGCAGGCAGATGGGGCTGCGACAGGACGAGCCACCTCCCTTCCCTCAGTACAGGAGGGATGATGTAGAGGCCCCACTGCCTGCACCACAGCCCTTGGATCCAGATTGGGTTGCTGAGAGGCCAGCAGAGATGACACAAGAGATGATCTTTGGTCAGACAGAGCATGCATGGTGTGGTGGGCTGGTGAGAGAAGCGGAGGGTGAAGATGCACCATACGCACCTGCCAGACTTGGCAGCTGTGATGGCGAGAGAGAGATCAGCTCAGGGGTCAGGTGCAGCTCTTACAGGGCGGCTTGCTGCTTGCTGCGCAGTACGAATAGGGGTCTTACGAGGCAAATAGCCCAGCTCGGAGTACGAGCACGGCCACCACCAAGAAGCCACACCACGGAGTGCGAGTGCAGTACGAGCAAAGCAGCAAGATTTAAAGCAGAAGACAACCACAGCACCACCAAAGACAGCACGGGGGGGTACTTGCAGTAGGAGTCCGGGGACCAGCCCCGATCTGACAGCGGTGGCACGGGATAGATACATGGAGGCGAGAGCGAGAGGCCCGGTACTATCAGGATGTCCTTGATAATACCGGAGCTGAGTATCAGCCATATGCGGCACACCGAGCGGAGACCTCACATAGTCGAGGTCGCAGGGAGGCGCAGCTACAGCCGGTGTGTCCATTACAGGTAGGAGGCGAGAGGCACCGCAGGGACCAGCAGGGAGAGGTGCTGAGGGTGGTGGGGAGAGCTGAGGGATCCCCACATAGTTGTTGTATAGGGACATGGGCACCGGTCTGCGAACCGGTTGTGTTGATAGAGGCCTGCGTGCCGTCATTTATTCATGTATGGATTCATTTATTCATTATATACCAGCCTGCGAGTCGAGTACGGGTTGTATATTTGATACCGGCCTGCGAGCCGAGTATATTTTTGATATGAGGGACCGGCCTGCGAGCCGAGTCGAGATTTTGGATAGTTATTGCGGCCTGCGTGCCGGCTTAGTTGTATGATGAGATCACAGAGGCCCCGATGCAGGGCACATTGTATATTTGAAAATTTGTATATATATATAGAGATGATGTTTTGATCCACATGCAGTGTTCAAAAATGTGTTTAAGTATTTCGTCAATGGTTTGTGGTATAGAATATATGATGAGTTTAATTGACATGTTGATATATGGATGATGTGTTATATGATGAAATGTTGCATGTTTTGGGCTGGTTTTATGACATTGTTATATATGTATCTGATGAGTTGGATCCAAATGATGTATAGATAGATAGTTTTTTGTTTTGTTTTGGTATCCTTAGTTGATGACTTGTTTGTTTTTGTAAAATAGATGATGTTAATGAAATTGTAATGATATGTGTGGTGGATGGACAAATATGGATAATGGTGATGAGATGCAGGAAAAGAGGCGGGCGCGACAAAAATTAGGTAAAAACGAAGAAAAGAACCATGTTTCAAAAAGGCAGGTGTATAACCGATATCGGTTAGGTAACCGACGTCGGTAGATAGTAGACCGATATCGGTTACATAACCGATACCGGTTATTTAGGTATGAGCTTTTCTAAAAATAAAAAAGCTAGGGTGGCAACTTAAGTTCTAATTTTGAGAGCCATGCAAGAAGTTAAATACGCGAACGCGACGCTTTTTGACGACTGAGACAGGTATTTGTATGAGAGATTTGAGTGGTTAGGAGTAAAGAGACGGGTAAGTGATTGTGATCGAGATTCGAAAGACGAAGGCGAGTTTGAAAAAGGTGGTGATAATGGCAGGACGAGGAGAAACATCCAGCAGGCAGGGACAAGAGGGAAGACAAGGGCCACCTCAAGCTACTGCAACCCAAGAGGTAACGTTTTGTTTGTAATTTGACTACTGCATGTTTTGGGAATAAGCTGAGGGAGAGTAAGTGGGTAGATATGAGAAAGAAAAGATGATAACAAGGGTTATAAATGAGGTGAGTGTTACGTGGTAGGGAATCAAGGGTTTTGGGTATGTCTGTGTATACAGAGAGGAATAAACGAGCAATTTATTGTCGTAGGTGGTTGTTTAGGCAAGGTGTATGAAAGTAACAGGGACCGATATCGGTTAGGGATAACCGGTATCGGTTACTCAACCGGTACCGGTTAGCTGTAAACGATACCGGTTGCTGTAGGAATTTCCAGAATTTGAGAAAAAACCCGGGGGGATTGGAGGAATTGAATGGTTTTTTGTTATTTGGATGTATGCAGGCAGAGGCAGGGTTGAGGATGAATGATAGTGTACCAGCGTTGTTGTCACGAATCCGAGCGGATGTAACGCCAGCTGAATGGACATTGATAAATCATTTGGGGTTAAGTGGAATCCGCTATTATTCACGAATCACACGTAACCATGCTATGTTACAGGCGTTGATTGAGAGATGGAATCCTGAGACAAATACCTTCTATCTGCCAACAGGGGAAATGACAGTAACATTGGAAGATGTGTTCCGTATTTTGAGACTCCCAATTACAGGAAAACCAGTATATCAGGCATTACCTAGCGCGGCACGGGGAGCGATAACAACAGTATTTGGTCCATACGCACGAGATTTAACACAGCGAGGTTTGTCATTTACGTATGGGATAATGTATGCAGCACATCCTGAGGAGACAAGGTTAGCAGTAATATTAATGATAGCGGTAGGGTATTACGCGTTACCGAGGGCGGATGGGGGAAGATTTCTGAAGGCATTGATGTGTGTTATTTGGGAGATGATAGAAAGGAACGTGACTTTTGCATGGGCACCTGCATATTTGGCGGAGCTATACAGGGGTCTATGGGCGTGTAGGTGAAATCATAGGACGACACTGGATTGTTCATACTTATTACACTGTTGGGCCTATGAGCACATTGTTTGTGTGCGACCAATAGGCCGACCCATCCAGTCAGGAGAGACCGGAGTACAGAGGTTGGGATTCAGACGATGGGTCCAAACAGAACAAGAGGCAAGATCCCAGGCTGTGACGGGTGACATTGAGTATTATAGGCAGGTATGGGAGAGGGTGACGATTGCGGATATCTGTTGGCGGCCTTACGGGAACTATATGGTAACAGAGAATATAGCTGAGGAGTTGAGGGGTGTAGAGCGATTGAGGTGGATCGCAGGGCACAGGCCAGGTGAGTATGAGAGGATTCCTCTAGATCGCGTGCGGCAATAATTTGGATTTGTGCAGGATATACCTCAGGCTTATAGACCCTATAGGAGGATCGATGCAGAGGCATTATTCTCACCTCCCGAGCCAACACCTCCGAAAGGGCACGAAGAGTAGCGGCCCGATCGCGAGGTAATGGATGCGAGAGCAGCGAGAGGCCTATAGATTATGGTGGGTAGCAGAACTGCGAGGTGTACGTGATCGTCCTGACATAGCGGTGATTACAGCAGAGAGGGATCGTCTGCAGCGTTTGGTTCAGCAGCTCCAAACGCAGGTGAATGAGACAAGAGGATTGTTAGTGGTTGCGGAGTCACGGGCGGAGAGACTAGAGGCTGGAGTCCTCCATGCGAGAGGGCGTATTCATATGTTACAGGAGAGATTGGCAGATCAGTGGGTGGTACCAATAGCCGTGGTACCATTGAGGACAGAGAGGCCTGGCGAGAGGGGTCGACGATCACGATCATCGCCTAGTTCGGGATGAGGCGTGAGGGTCTAAATAAATGTTAGCAAGGTATAAGAATAAATAAGAGTACCGACCTGCGTGTCGATGATAGAGAAGATGTATTTGTTTAACATCTAAATAAAACGAGATATGTATGTTGATTTGAGTTATAATAATAAGAATGTTTTCGTTTTGACTTTCGGTGTTTTGAAAAAGGATAAAGAGGAATGTGATTAAATAGAAATACACAAAAATATTTATATTTACCACACATGATAGGTTATGGTAGGGGATGGTCGAGCTAACCTTGGGAGACCCTATGTCTCAAGTGCTGCCTACATAGCCCATTGCACAAAGCAAGGAGGGGCCTCAGACCGATGTAGTTCTCCCTTAGGATTAGGGAGAGGTGAATTCAGGCAATTTGGTATGGTTTAGGCAATTGGTTGATTGGTAAGAATATTGATATTAATATTGGTAAGGTAAGGTTATTGGTGTCGGAAATGAATTGGTGATGTTGTAAAAGGTATAAGGAAGCGAAAGTTAGCCTACCCAAGTGGTAGGGAACCATGTCCTGATTAAGATCAACACACAATCCTAGATGCGAGGCAAAGCGGAAAGAGTGCTTCGTAGGTGAAAAGATCTAAACAAACCACCAAACGTAGAATGAGCTTGAAGCCCTAGGTACCGTGCATAGACGAGAAGTCCATAGGTGAAAAGAGTTGTATGATCACAATATATCGGGTGTACGTTACGTCCCTTGAGTTGAAACAAATGGTGAGGTGAGGTGGATGATATAGCTGAGGTACAGAGAATGTATTACAAAGTGAGTGTTCTGACGAAAGAGAACCTACCCTAAATAGACAAGTCCATGACCCAAAAGTTCTTTTGAATGAGGCCTTTATTTTACTAAATATAGACTAATCGATGCGGGAAGTCTACAAGGGATATTGATTGTGCTATTCTTGAGGTCTTCACGAAGCTGATCAATGCGAGAAGCTTCTGATAAAGGCTAACTATGTATAGCTGTCCTTCGAGGGAGTAGTCTATTTATAGTAGCAGATATGATTTTAGTGCATAGCTGTCCTTCGGGGAGCAGTCTATATAAAATAGCAGCAATAATTTGGCATATAGCTGTCCTTCGAGGGAACAGTCTAGATATAATTTAGATAGCTAGATGTTCTTTTAGCATGAAGCATCTAGTTTGGTAGGAAGTTTGACTCAAGAAAATCCCATAAGAAAACGGCTTATTTTAATACTTTGAAGTCATGGACTAGACTAAAAAGGGGAAGGCATCGTTTAGGTGAGGTGAGAATCAAACTATGTGAGCTTGATTTTTATTATGAGGCGTAGGAAGCGAAGTGCATGTGGTGGTATGTGAGCTCAAGGGACGAGCGGCGGTAGATAAGAAGTGATATAACACTAAATTCAGCAGTAAAATGGTCGAAGATGCAAGGCATTGAGGGGTTCAAGCTCAGGCTTACCATTAAGCGAAGCTAAATGATAAGTGCCTGATCCATAGGTGTGAGTGATTATGTAAGGCCCAATCCAATTGGGAGCAAATATTCCACATTTGCTCTTTTCTAGTTTGGTGACATGTTGATTCTCTTTGAGGACAAGATCACCAACCTTAAAGGTACGCTCATGAAGTCGCTTATCATAAGCACGTTTGATGCGTTTTTGATAGATTTGAAGGTGATCAAGAGTTGTAAGACGACGTTCGTCAAGGAGATCCAATTGGGCTAACCGCTCTTGGTAGAAATCATCGTTGGTGAGAATATCCTGAAGAGATATTCTAAGGGAGGGTATTTGTATTTCGAGAGGCAAAACAGCCTCGGTACCATATACCAAAGAAAAAGGTGTGGCATTAGTAGAGGTACGGATGCTAGTACGATAAGCCCAAAGGGAAAAGGGGATGTGATCGTGCCAATTTCGTCCGGACTCATTGACAACTTTCATGAGGATTTTGGTTAGGGTTTTATTAGAGGATTCGGCTTGTCCATTTGCTTGTGGATAGTAGGGTGATGAGAAGCTGAGTTTGATACCAAAGTTGTCACAAAGGTCTTGCAACAACCTATTTTTGAAAGATTTTCCATTATCTGTAATCAGGCGATGAGGAACACCAAAACGAGATAATGTGGTGGTTAATGAACTCTACAATTTTTTCTTTTTAGTTGAAATGAGTGGAATAGCCTCCACCCATTTTGTGTAATATTCGGTTCTTTGTGATAATCCATCGGTGACGTTGTGAAGAGGACGGGTGAATCTCACCAATAAGGTCTAAACCCCATTGTGAGAAGGGCCAAAGATCTCGGCGACACGGAGCGGGTGGCTAGGAGTATGTTGAAGGTTGGCATGTTGTTGACACATAACACAACGCTTAACATATTCGTAGCGATCGTTATTGAGAGTAGGCCAATAATAACCAAGGCGAAGGATTCGTTTGGCCACGGCAAGGCTAATAAAATGTCCACCACAAATACCGTCATGGACTTGTTGGATGGTATGGGTGATCTCCGCACCGGTGAGACATCGAAGGAGGATGCCATCAAAGCCACGTTTATAAAGGAGTCCCCCCATAACTACATAACGAGAAATGCGTTTAAGAAAAGTGCATTTACCAGTACTAGTAAGGTCAGATGGGAGAACAGAGGTTGTAAGGTAGTCGTGAAATTGGTGATACCAAGTATCCTGTGAATTAGCAGACACAGTTTTTATCATACAAACTACCGGGGTTGAGTAGGATGGGGCAAAAAGTTGTTGGACCACGACGAATAATTCAGAGTCAGTTGATGAAGCTGGAATTTGCGAGGCTAAGCAAGCCATAGTATCCGCAAATTTGTTAGTGGAGCGGGGAATGGTTTGGATAGAATAGTGAGTAAATAAGGCTAGAAGTGAGTCCACGTAGTATTTGTATTTTTGAAGTTCCTCATTTTTACATTGGTAGATGCCCATAACTTGATTGACTACCAATTGAGAGTCGCCAAAAATATTGATAGATTTGATACCTAAGTGTATCGCAACTTGGAGACCCAGAACAAGGGCCTCGTATTCCACTGTATTATTAGTGCAGGGGAAATCAAGCCGGAATGAAAGAGGCATAGGTTCAGCGTCAAGAGGGATGAGAACAACGCCAGCTCCTCCGCCGCGCTGGCATTTAGATCCATCGAAGAAGAGGGTCATTTGATACGACTCTTCCCCGAGTGAAAGAGTGGCGATGAGTTCGTCGGGGAATATAAAATTGGTAAATTGTTCCCCAGGTAAAGGGGCTTCCGCAAGTTGGTCTGCGATGGTTTGTCCTTTGATTGATTTCTGGTGGACGAACTCAAGGTCGAGGTCGGCGAGGAGCATGAGCCATCGAGCGATGCATTGGTTTAGATGAGGTTTGGCATACATGTAATGGATGGGGTCTATGTTAGTGATGACGAAATTTTGTGATTCGAGAAGGTAGTGTCGGAGCTTGGTAGCCACGAATGATAGGGCTAGGCACAATTTTTGTACATGTGTATACCTAGTCTCATAATCCACCAAAGTATGACTTATATAATAAACGGCTTGTTCTCGATTTTCAGAGTCACGATGTGCAAGCATGGCCCCTACAGCGTGGTCAGTGGCGGAAAGGTAAAGGTAGAAAGGGCGGTCGTCTTGAGGTGGGATAAGCACGGGTGGCTGCAAGAGATAAGTTTTGAGAGCTTCAAAGGCTTGGTGGCACTCTTCACTCCATTGAAACTCAATGTCCTTTTTAAGGAGGTGATGGAAAGGTTGACATCGATCCGAGAGTTGGGAGATGAAACGTCGGATAGATTGTAACTTACCTTGTAAGCTACGCAATTGTTTGAGATTAGTAGGTGGGGGCATTTCTATGATAGCTTTGACTTTAGATGGATCGACCTCAATGCCACGCAAAGAGACGATAAAACCAAGAAGCTTTCCCGAAAGGACACCAAAGACACATTTCTTTGGTTGAAGATGGACAGAATATTGTAACAGGTGATCAAAAATAATGGTTAAAACATCGAGATGTTCACTGCGATGTTTAGACTTGCCAAGAAGATCGTCGACGTAATCTTCAAGGATAGTGTGCATAATGTCATGAAAAATATAGGTCATAGCCCGCTGATAGGTCGCACCAGCATTCTTAAGGCCAAATGGCATTACACGGTAACAGAAGGTTCCCCAAGGAGTTATGAAGGTAGTTTTGTGTTGATCGGCAGGGGCAACCAAAATTTGGTTGTATCCTGAAAAGCCATCCATGAGAGAAAGCATTTCATGACCCGCAGTGAGATCAACAAGTTGATCAATACTTGGGAGGGGGAAGTCATCCTTAGGGCAAGCGAGGTTAAGATCCCGGAAATCCGTGCATATCCGAAGTCCCCCCGTCGCTTTAGTGACAGGTACGATGTTAGAAATCCATTGAGGATAGTCAATAGGCAGAATGAAGGAAACAGAAAGGAGTCATTGGAGCTCCTCTTTGACCAAGAAAGCAATGCGTGGATGCATTTTTCTCAATTTCTGTTTAATTGGCTTGGAATCGGGTTTCAGTGTAATGTTATGGACAGCAATGTCAGGATCAATTCCTGGCATGTCAGCATAGGACCAAGCGAAAGATTGGTTGCGAGCATGGAGGAAAGTAGTAAAGGCGACTTGTTCTGATGTGTTAAGGGATTGTCCGATCTTCACAATGTGAGGATCCTCCTCCGTGTGGATGTTGATTTCTATTGTAGATTCGTTCAGCATGGTTTGGGTTTCAGATGGTAAGGCTCGTTGAATATAAGAGTCATCCGCGCCAAGGTAAGTGAGGATGGAGTCATCATCCTGGCACTCAACAACGTTAATTGAAGGCGAGTCCTCTTCGATCATGTCTGGATATAGAAGGGGGATAGAAGAGGGGTCCTCATTATCGCGTTGATAAGTGAGAGGGCCTAAGAAGATAGCATTTATGAAAAAAAAAAGTTAGGAGGGATAGATTCGTGATCTATCGACTCAGTGGGTGACGATGGCAAAGTGGGTGATGATGGTTTGTTAGGGGTAACGTCGTTCTCTTCCAGAAGGCAACTGTCACGAGGTTCTTTCGATGTAAGTGTTTCCGAAAATCCGAGACCACTACGATCATTGTGTTTGCGTGTGGTGATGGGGATGAGCGTATGTCGGCCTTGTTCATAAAGACCAAAACCAAAGCCTTTCCAAGCACAACGAGTCAAGAAGGTGAGGGAGCGGCGACGATTTGTCGAGTACTAAAATCGGATTGGAAAGGAACCACACCAAGAGGAGGCTCAGGGGCAACGGAAGATGCGTCGACACCCCCATACGTTAGGTTAGTGCGGCAGTGAGGTGGTCCGTAGGAGATTACTTCCCCCACACGATGATCATAGTTAGGATGGGCATGTACACATCCGTACTCTGTGGGGTATGGAAAGAACTAACGTTATATAGGCGATACTCCCCCAGCGTAAGGCGCTGAAAAACATCTACTAAGGGGTCCGCGGTTGGGATGTTAGCT
The DNA here is from genome assembly GCA_018340775.1 of Taxus wallichiana var. yunnanensis. NCBI lineage: Eukaryota > Viridiplantae > Streptophyta > Pinopsida > Cupressales > Taxaceae > Taxus > Taxus wallichiana. The sequence continues at coordinate 426,675,410 of CM031234.1, read as the reverse complement.
GCGGGAAGGGAAGTGGTTTTTGCGATGGTGGTTTCATCAGTTGAAGGCGTAGGCGCGGTTGAAGTGGATGGTTGAGGTACATTTGAAGAGGATGGTTGGGTTGAATGTATGGGTGTCTTGATTGGTATAAGCACATCGTTAGGGCGGTATAACATATTGCAGGTTTTAAAGGGGGGAGGATCAGCTTTTACGGTGTAGGACTTCCCCTCGTACTCAAATTTTATGCATCTATGTAATGTTGAGGGAACGCATCCCATGGCCGGATCCAGGACGACCCAGCAAAAAATATTATATTGGAACTCTCCCTCAGGACATAGAAGAGTTCGGGTAAAGTACGTGGTCCTACCCGAATGTTGAGGATCACGGTGCCTAAGGTAGAGGTAATAGCGTCATTAAATGACCGCAACATGATGGGGTTGGCACACATGTAGCTAGAAGGGATATTCATTTGTTGAAAAGCTTTTGAAGAGATGATGTTTAGGCTAGCACCCCCGTCAATCATAACACGACGTACACGAATGTCCCGGACGTAAGCTGAGATGAACAGGGCAGGGTCAGGATCTTCTGTACCAAAATCGACAATTTCATCTTGCCGATTGCAGCAGCTTGTGGTACGAGAGACGAAGTGGTTGGGGCGGTGGGTTGTTTGGTGAGAGAGGCAACGTGATTGGGTGTTAGAATGGAGGCAACAGTAGGGTTTCATTAGGTAAGACCTCGATCCCCTGAAGAATTTCAACGAGAGCTTGTCGATGAGATTCAGAAGTCTGAATGAGATCATATAGTGTCATTTTTACGGGTGATTGGTGAAGCTGTTTAATCATGGCTCGATGGGCGGCTCCATTAGAGACGGGGTAAGCAGGTCCACGAATAACCACTTTAGGTGGTGGTGCAATCGGGATGTTGGACGGAGAAGGAGAGGACGCAGATGTGCCTTCTTTCACTTTCTCATTGTTTTTCTGCGCTCGAGTAGCAACACTAATCATATTAATCTCGTAGACCGGAGATGAAGAAGATGATTGGGATAAATCATGGTCTTCAAGAGGTGGGGTTGTAATAATGATAGATCGTGGTGAGGCGGGGATAGATGGTATAGGAGAGGGAATTGAAGCTAAAGGTCTCTCCCTTCGTAAGTTGTCTTTCTTAACCTTTCTATCTAGGAGAGGTGACTGACGAAGGATGGTTTTTAAAGCTTTGCATCCCTCCACATCATGTCCTGGTGTGCGGTGATAAGCGCAGATTTTAGACTCATCATAACCTACAGGCCGAGGTTTAGACGGGTCATAAGGTCTAAGTGGGGGTAGGGAAATGGTCGCATTCTCTACCAACATGGCAAGGATTTTAGTGTAAGATCCTTTGAGTGGGTCAAAATCGGAGGAGGATGAGGGTATTGGTTGTGTGGGTTTCGGTAATGTTTGGGCGTGGCTGGTTCGTATGGGTGGTGGTTTAGCCAAGGGGTGTTGACACGTGGTTTTCACTAAATGTGGTTTCTTTGGCGCAGGAGCTACGTTCGGCTGGTTAGATGATGAGGCTACAGATGACATGGTAGCGGAAAACAACCACGGAGAAAGGGGAGTGACAGAAAATAAATCCTTTGATGATGGAGTTTGTTTAGGGTTGATGGGTGGACAGGATACGTGGGGTGATAATGTTGATATACCCTTAGATCCCTGTATGGGTGCAGAAGGCATAGGTTGTTTTGAAGAAAACGCAGGAGGTATGATATATTGGTGCAAGGTGGAAGGATGAGGTCCCAATATGGAAGGTAGGTATGACGATGATGGTTTTGATTGTGATAGAGGCACGGATTGAGCTTGTCTTCTAGGTGGCGGGGCGGCTTTATTCTTGGATAAATCTAGTCACTTAGGTGGGTGTGTTAGACTGGGTATGGGTGAGGTCCCAAGCGTAGGGGAAGATTTGGCTAAGTTAATAGAAGTGGACGAGGCATTTGGTAGAGGTGAGGGGGGTGAAGGCGAGAACATGGGCATTTTAAGCTTCTGTAAACACTTCGGGTATATGGTGGAGGTCTCGGATCAGGTCATTTGTATTTGAGTAGAATATGGCGTACTCAAACATTCCCATAGGGCCTGTCTATCTTCTGTGGAATGACAGTCCTCACGTGTGAATGTGAACTTTTGTACGGAAGAAAGGTGGGTTGTGATTCCAGTCCACTGTGGGTGTGATACAGTGAGTAGATGAGGCACTGTATCAATAGATGTTAAGAGGTCAACCGGTCGTTGAAAAGATTTAGGCGATGAAGAACTAATAGGTAAGAGGGCGTGTTCGAGAGGATCCGTCATGGTTAAAGAATTTGGTGATGTCGGTGCAAGAGATTTCTCGTCTAAGGATGTCAAAAGGAGTGGCGTACCTTCCTCTTGTGCAACAAGAGTGGTAGAAGGGGAAGTCTGGGAAATAGATAGATTAGATAACATCCGTTCGCAGTCTTGTAGGGATGTGGTATAAGCAGACTCATCGATGGGAAGAGGAGTCTGGGCAGTTAACTCCTTTATGGGTAAAGGAATGATTTCGCTTTGGCTTGATGGTGGTAAAGGAGGTTCGGGCTCCTGTGTTAGTGAAGAGGCTTGATTCAAAATTTTCTCGATAGAGGCTTTGGGCTGGGTATCAAAGACTGCATGGATCTCATGAACACTCTCCTCGGCTAAGATATCCTGGTTTGTGTTACTGTTGGGAGAGTGATTCGGGAATGGTTTGTTGAAGATTTTCAAATTTCGGTTGGCAGGGGCATTAGGATTATCGAGGGTTATATCCCCTGCGTCAACCATTTCCTGCACTATGTTTTTCAACATCTTGCAGTTCTCATGACTGTGTCCCTTCATGCGGTGGAAGTTATAGAAGTCATTTTCTTTGTACCAGGAAGGTATGGCGCGAGTGGAATCAAACCCGGAATGAGGTTTAACAGGAGGTAATGTAATGGCTCCTGCTTTGAGCAATTTTTCCAATATCACACCATATGTTTCTCCCAAGGGAGTGTAGTTGATGGGCTCTGCTTTATACTTATAGGTGGTTTTTGGTGGGGCATTAGACGGTGTTTGAGATTTAACCATCACCGCGTGGACAGCTCCTTTTGATTTAGAAGAAGTGGACGCGTGAGGAGTGGTGGTATTTGGTTTATTGGTAGAATCAGGAGTTCGGAAATTGGGGTTTTGTTATGCGAACCGCAATTTCTCTTCCTCTAAGGCTCGAATCTCTAGTTTTGAGCCATAGTAAAACTTCATCGAATGTACGGAAAGTTTGAATTTGGAGAGTAGGAGAAATGTGCTTAGCACATGCCCACGTGAAAAGTTCGATAAGTTCATCGAGGCAAGGAGAGCATATGTAAGTTGGTTGATAAGGCGCGCCATCGTCCGACGAAATCTGCGATAGATTCGTCTTCGAATTGTCGAATGGCATAAAGGTCGGTGATGGATACTTTCTTAGCAATGTTAATGGAGAAGTGATCCAAGAAAGATTGGGCTAGTTGGTTAAAAGAGAAGATTGAGTGTTGGGTTAAAGCACTTTGTACCACTCAAGGAGTCCCGATAAGGACATGGGAAAGGTGCGGAGTAATAAGGCATCATCATGGGCAATCAAATAACAAGCATGTCTAAATGATCGCAAGTGTTGTTGAGGATCCTCTTTACTATTAAAACGAGTAAATTTCGGTAGTTCCCATTGAGGAGGATATGAGTGAAGGGGAACAGAAAGGTGAATGGGCTCCCACAAACTTGCTCGTATGTCAAGGCGCTACGACTTCACGAAATAGAAGCCTCCGTTTTTGCATTTTTTCCATCATTTGTTTAATTAGATCAGGTAGTTGGATGAGATGATGGTGTGGTTGTGGTAAACAGAGGCAAATTGGGCCAAGGACCACCACTGGAAAATGGTGGGGTTAAGTGTTGATAAGGTATGGAGGATGAATATGTTGAGGTGACAGAATAGGGATGTCCCATATAAGGTGTTGAGGTTACTGGATACGTGTATGGGAATGAAAAGGTAGGCGGAGCTTGAGAAGGAAAGCTCGTGTGGATAGGTGGCAGAGAGCAAGTCATGAATGGAGTAGTCTGCAAGAGAGATGAGGTAGGGGCAGTCGGTAGTAATGATATGTGGGGTCCAAGATTAGCCAATGAAAAGCCAATCTGAGTCATATGAACCTCTGAAGCTGTCGGATTGGGAGATGGGGCTAAAGGTGCCGGAAGCAAGGCGGTGTTATCAGGCGGAGTGGGGGCTAAATGAGCAGCTATACTAATAGGCATGCCAACAAAGAGCTGACCATCAGGCGTACGGTCAGGGGCATGAGACAAATAGTATTGTACAGTGCTAGGATTAGCATCCAGAAATTTGGCAAAGTCCTTGTCTCCTACAGGAATTTGGGGGATCTCACTGGTGTCTGTAGGATTCCCCACAGAATGTGAAGGGGGTGATTCAGGTAAAGAAACAGAGCAAGCATGTGAAACCATGGCGGTGGCTTGCTTTCGAGTGATAACAACCATGGACAGGTGTTCACAGTAGGGTTTCAATCTATCCGGAACAGAAACAGCCTTAGAATGGTGAAATTGGCGGAGTTTGTTGGTTTGTCAGGGGTTGTAGAAGACAGTAACCGATATCGGTCTAGTATCCGATGTCGGTTACACTATAGCCGACGTCGGTCAGGTAACCGATGTCGGTGTAAGAAGTCTGGGCTAACAAGATATAAAAAGGCTGCTAATTTGATTTTTAACAACGTTTAGTATATGTGTCCAATTATTGATCACAGAAGACAGAGTATGAGAAAGAAAACAGAACTAAAAACAAGCAAGATGCACACACAAATCCAGAGATTAACCCTAGGGTTAATTTTAATTATCGTGGGCTTATGCCTTTAGACGTAGAATGATGTCAGAATCCTAAACAAGAGACTTAGGGGAAATGTCAAGTTGTTTTGGCTTATAAGGTTACCTCAATCGGGCGGAGGAATACCGCGGAAAAAAAGGGGGATGTTTGAGCTGTTGTGTTAATTGTGAAGTGATTCGGTATGTGTTGTGCAGTGAATGTAAGATTAATTTCTTGTCAATACCGTGGATATCACCCCCACGTGTACGACCTGTTACTTAATCTATGTTCACTAGAATTGAAAAACAACAAGCAGGAATGCAATGCATGTGTTTTAAACCCAAATCGAAAATGATATTCGATGAAGCAAAAGAGATGACTTTCACTAATGCAAGATGCAAAAACAAAGCAAGTTCTTTTACCAAAATAATACAAAACCTTATGAATATCTTTAGAAGAAGAAAACAGCAGGTATGCTCCCTATATGAAAGCAAGTAAGAAAGAAAGAAACCCAAAATGGGTCCCACCGGGCGTGCCAAAATGTTTCGCTCGGAATGTTTCGGCTTCTAGGAATAGAGTTGTTTCTATCCTTTCATTCCTTTTAGAAACAGATAGGGTTAGGGCTAGGAGGAATACCTGTTAAATGTCGAGATGGTGTGCGCGTACCGTGGAGAAAGATCAAGTTGATTGCGAAGAACTCCTTTTTGTCTTGGAAGGACTACCTGCAAATAAGAACACAAGACCACAAGATTTGATTAAACAATAAATGAGGAAACTACCTTGGGCCCAGGAAATATAAAACTTCCTTTCGAAGGTGGTCAGTTTCCCTGCTAATATGAATTAACACAAATGACTGCAAAATATCAATTAGATTACTTGGTTGAAACGGGTAGGAGAAGGCTGGTTTCTGGTTATAGTCAGGGTAACCGATACGGTTTACATGCAACTTACGTCGGTTGGGCCTAGGACCTTCTTGATAGCTATGGTGTTTGTAAGGCTGGTTTATGGATGATATTAGGAAATGAGATGATGAGAGGTAAAAGAATGACAGGTTAGATGTAATGGCACGTTGGGTAGTGGATTGAAACGGATTTTGGAGGACTGTGATTCAAAGAGCATAAGAAATGTTATAACAGAGGACATACAAGATGTGACTTACTGGTTTTGACAAAGATGCAAGTTGATCTCCTTTGCTGCAAACGCTTCTGGTTTCTTCACTCATCTCTGCTTGGTCAAGTGAAGATCTGGACTCTGTTTTTCGCTCCCAATGATCTCTGTTGATTCAAAAATCATTCGACCTGATCCAAAAATGAAATTCCAATCCTTTGTTTTTGGTTTGGGGAGCCCATTTACAGGGAACCGATGGCGGTCAAGTAGGAACCGGCATCGGTAAGGAAAAAGTAGGCTATTTTTAGTAAAATAGCCCACCTTCCCTGCTTTTCTCCCGAGAGATCGAGTCGGGCTTGGTCAAGTGGCTAGAAGGTCGGTTTTGGGTGTGAGTAAGGAGGCATTAGTTATGGATGTGAGTCTAGACCAAGTCATAGGTCTTAATTAGGTTAGTTTAGGGTTAGGGCTAGGTCATGATGAGGTGGCAAAATGAGGTGGCAGGTAAGGTGATGTGGATTTATCAATTACAAGGTAATTAATAAATAATTATGTAAGGTTTAGGTGATGAGGTTAAGTTGCGAGATGAGATGAGATGCGGGTCACAAGGGGTCGTAAGACACAAATTTGGTGTCTACATGCATCTTGCTTGTTTTTAGTTCTGTTTCTTTTTCATACACTGTTTCAGTGATCACTTCAAGACAGTTTGGTAGGTATATTAAGCATTGTTATCCCCAAACCAGCAGCTTCTTACATCCTCTATTTGCTTTCACAGTGACCGACACCGGTCCCATACTACCGACATCGGTTAACTAACCGACGCTAGTTACATTTTGACCGACATCGTTATCTGACCGATATCGGTTCTCGTGTTCTGATTCTTGACACACCAAAGAACCTATCAATTCCAACATTTTGTTGTTGTTTTCGTTCCGGATTGATTAAATCCCTGTTGTGTCCTCTTTTCCATGGTTGTTATCACCCGAAACAAGCAACAACCATGGTTTCTCATGCATGTTCCGTGCCTTTGCCTGAGTCACCCCCTTCACATCCTATGGGGAATCCTACGGATACCAGCAATTTTCCCAAGATCCCTGTAGGAGATAAGGAATTTACCAAATTTTTGGATGCTAATCCTAGCATCGTACAATATTATTTGTCTCATACCCCCGACCATGACTACCCTTTTTATCAAAGGATAAGAATACAAGACCACCAGATTTTGATTAGACAATAAATGAGGGAACTCGCCTTGGGCCCAGAAATATAAAACTTCCTTTCAAGGTGGTCACTCCCCTAATATGAATTAACACAAATTCTAACAAATAAGCTATTGTCCAATTACAATTTGTTTACCTTATTAGAACAATAGAGAAAGGGCTGGTCTTGGTTTAGAATCAAGGTGACCGATGTCGGTCACTGTAACCGGTACCGGTTGGCTCTGTAACCGATATCGGTAGGGGCAATGTTTTAGGGCTTTTGGTGAAGGCTGGTCAGAAGGTAGTTGTGTTGTTTTATAAGGCTGATAAATGGGTGGGGTTAGGTAATGGGGTGATGAGAAGGACTCAGAGAATACGGGGGTGTTCTTGGGGGTAATGTAAGGGTGGAGGAATGACAATTAGATGTAGTGTGTTGCTGGGTAGTAGATCTAGGAATAGACTTATGATGGCAGTGGTTCAGAAATTCAAGAAATGTTATTAAAAGAACGTATAAGACTTACTTACTAGTTATTGATGGAAAATGTAGGTTCTGGGACTGTGATGACGAAGACAGGGCTCAAGTAGGATGATCTGACAACCCAAGATGAGCTATCTCCTCTCCTGATACTCCGATGAGTGTCACAAGGCTCTGGTTACTCAGTTGCAGTTTTTGGGCTTGATGTCCTTCTCTGCAAACTCTTCTTCTTTCTTTCACTTGTCTCTGTTCAGCCAAGTAAATTCTGATTCTTCCAATGATTTCTCCTTCGGATCCCCTAAAAATCCCACCCTTATTTTTGGTTGGGAGTGGTCATTTACAGGGAACCGATGGTGGTTACGTAACCGACGGCGGTCGAGTAGGAACCGGTATCGGTCAGGTCAAAGCGGGCTATTTTTAGTAAAATAGCCAGCTTTTCCTCTTTTTCTCCCGAGGGATTAGTTGTGGGCTTGGTCAAGTCATTATGAGGTTGTTTTTAGGTGCGGATGAGGAGTAATTAGTCATGGGTGTGGATGTGACCAAGTTATAGGTCTTAATTAGGTTAATTTAGGGTTAAGACTAGGTCATGATGAGGTGGCAAATGAGGTGGCAGGTATATGATGATGTGGATTTATTAATTATAAGGTAATTAATAAATAATTGTGTAAGGTTTAGGTGATGAGGTTAGGTTGTGAAATGAGATGCGGGCACAGGGGGGTCGTAAGACACAAATTTGGTGTCTACATTAGCCCCTTGTTGTCGTGTAGTAGCTTGTTTTGTAAAGCTCACACTGACAATAATAAGAAGTGGTTACCCCGTTAAGGGTATAGGTAATCCCCCAAATCTATCACGATTGAGGTAGCGTGAAATCGTGGATAGGGTTGATAAAGGGAAATGGTGTTGAGATGATGGTAAGATGGTGGGGTAGGTCCAAGGAAGCAGACGCACGTTGAAATGCAGTAGTGCGACCAGGGTACATGATTTGAAGAGCAAACAAGCAATTCATAGGCAAAGGTCGATAGTTTATCCAAACAAGGGTGATATAATCCTGGTATCCAAGGCATAGGAAGTAGCTCCAGGGGATATAACGGGTAAGGTACAGGAACGTTTAGGCATGTTCGGCAGTACCAAATGGTTGGTTTGGTTGAGATAAACGTCACGGTCTTGGTCTAGGCAAAGTTGGTCGACTGATCAAGTCAAGGACCCTAATCATGCTAAAACACGAACAGGTGAGCTCGATTGAACAAAAAGCTACATGATGGGTGGATAAAATTGTATGTTGTTGATGTTGGGTGAGGTATTTAATCGGGTGCGCCCTGGGTCGGGCCAATGGTTGGTGCGCGCCTTAAGTTGGGCCAAATGGTTGGTCGCGCGCTTGGGTCGGGCCAATGGTTGGTTATGGCCTTGGGTCGGGCCAAATGGTTGGGTGGGCCTTGGGTCGGGCCAAATGGTGGTCAGCGGCCTGGGTCGGGCCAAATGGTTGGTTGCGCCTTGGGTCGGGCCAAATGGTCGGCCAAATGGTTGGTCAGCGCCTTGGGTCGGCCAAATGGATGGTCGGCCTCGGGTCGGGCCAAATGGATGGTCAGCGCCTTAGGTCGGGCCAAATGGTCGGGTGCGGCTCGGTCGGGCCAAATGGTTGGGTGCGGCCTTGGGTCGGGCCAATGAAGTTAACAAAGGGTTTTCAGCCAAGGTGGATATAGGCGATGTTGTGAGAAAGGGCGATTAGTAAATAAGGTCAGAAATTGGGGAAGAGGTGGGATAAAACCGATATCGATTATCTATGACCGATATCGGTTAGGTGACCGATACCGGTTCTTTAGGGCATAATAGAACCGATATCGGTTATAGGTCGAAAAACCTATAAAAAGAAAAATACGGCCTGTCATTGTCATATTGTCAATTTAAAACCAATTTTAGTTGTCTGAGGTGTTGTGGTGAGATTGTTGAGTTTTTCGGCTGAGGTGGCACTATTTGAGTGGAGAAGTGAGTGATTGGTAGGCCCTAGCGAGGAGGAGGCAGCATTTGATTGGTGGAGGACCCAGCAGAGGAGAGTTAGAGCCATGGCACAGCCAGGAGGAGCTGGAGGTGCTGGACCAGCTGGACCACCACCACCCATCCCACCACGACGACGTGTCATCGTACCGGTAGGTTCGAAACCTCTCATTGTGTGAATTTGATGTTGTTAAGCTATTTTTGGGGTTTGGGTAGGAATCCATGTTTTGGTAAAATAATGAATAAATTGAAGTTATTTGAAAAATGAAGAGGATAGATGAGTTAAATAGGGCAAGGCGGCAGGGTGGGTAGATTTTTAGGGTGTTTGGGTGGGTAAATAGGGATAAATAGGGGAAAATGGATTTGGGGGCGCGCCGGGTTCGGCCCGGCAATTTTTCAGTGACCGATGCCGGTCACTAAGCGACCGGCATCGGTCAAGAAGTTTGGGGGCAGGGTGGGTTCGTGGGTGACCGGTGTCGGTCGTACGTCGACCGGCGTCGGTGGAGAGGGGACCGGTGGCGGTCATGGGTGACCGGTACCGGTCCGTAGCTAGGATTATTTATTTGGTTGGTTGGGTTTGGTTGTTGTTTTGAATGTGTGGTCATTGTTGGGGTTGTTGTGTGGGTGTTTTGGTAGTGTTTGGGTTGTTGTTTGGGTGTGTTGTAGTGTTTGTGTGTTTGGGTGTGTTGGTAGTGTTTGGGTTGTTGTGTGGTGTTTCGGTAGTGTTTGGGTTTTGTGTTGGTGTGTTGGTGTGTTTGGGTTGTTGTGTAGGTGTTTGGTAGTGTTTGGGTTGTTTGGGTTGTGTTGGTAATGTTTAGGTTGTTTTGGTAGTGTTATTAATGGTTGGGGTTTTGTGTTTATTGTTGGGGTGAAGAGGGAAGGGGTAGAGGTTGAGAGGAAGGGTGATTAGTGGGTGGGGGGAAAATGGGGCGGTTGTGTGGTCGGGTGGGTAAAAGGGGGTATAGAAGGTTAAAGGAGTTGTTTTTGAAGGGTAGGTCTAATGAAGTGAGTTGGTTTTGCAGCACGCACAAAAACGATGCGGGATAGATGCCCCCGTTGTTGAGACGGATGCGGCCACACGTGTCCGCAGCAGCAGCTGGGCCATCATGCGCGAGGTGGGACTCGGCGGAGTCCAACGTTATAGGGTGATAGAGAGGGATCACAGTCTTATGGTCGCCCTCATCGAGAGATGGGATCCGGCGACCAATGTGTTCCATCTCCCGACTGGAGAGATGACCATTACATTGGAGGATGTGTATCGCATCCTTAGATTACCGATCGATGGAGAGGCAGTCTTCCAGGTGGATGCAGAGACAGCTATGGACAACGTATCCTACAGGTATTCGGGGATGCAGCCGCGCTATTGACTTATCACAGCGCGAGCATCGCCTATGGGGATATGTATCGTGCCCACCGACATGAGACACGGCTTGCCGTGTTGATGATGATCGGCATTACATGCTTCACCCTCCCGACTCAGAGGGAGGCCGCTTTCCACGGCGCTGATGGGGGTATTACACGAGATGGTTGAGGAGCATACATGTTATGCTTGGGCACCAGTATACCTGGTGCAGTTATACCGAGAGCTGTGGGGCTACCGCCGGATGAGGCGATTCGGGATTTGCTCTACGTTTTTGTTACACTGCTGGGCATATGAGCATATCATATGCATTCGACCAGTAGGGCTGCCCCAGCAGCCAGGGCCACAGGTGATTTATAGATATGGCTTTCAGAGGTGGCTGGGGGTCGTGGGCCAGCCACGAGCAGTTCTCGCCGGACGGGATGTAGCATATTACCGGCATGTATTAGAGGGCGTGACTGCCCTGGATATTGTATGGAGGCCTTACAGAGGTCATCAGCCCCGCGGAGGAGCCCGATCACAGTTACGGTGGGATCCAGTATACATTCTGGATAGTGGGACGGAGGCCGGGAGAGTATGAGCGGATACCCCTGGAGAGGGTACGACGACAGTTGGGGCTACGACAGGATGAGCCACCTCCCTTCCCTCAGTACCAGAGGGATGATGTAGAGGCTCCACTGCCTGCACCACAGCCCTATGGACCCAGATTGGGTAGCCGAGAGGCCAGCAGATGATACTGTAGACGATGCCGGCTGCACAGGAGCATTTTTGGTATGGTGGGCAGGGGAGAGAGCCGCGAGGAGAGCACAGCCCGCACAGCCAGACTTAGCGGCTGTTAGAGCAGAGAGGGACCAGCTCAGGGGCCAGTGCATAGCTTATTACAGGGCAAATTGCACACACATACACAGCACGTATAGGTGTCTTACAGGTCAGCAGCTAGCCAGCATGTGTGCACAGCCACAGCATAGCACACCACAGTGCCCCACCACAGCACCACCACCACAGCACCACCAAGACAACAAGACAGCACCAGCACACCCACAAACCGCACAGGGGGCACTATTATTAGGAGTCGGGGACCAGCCCAAGAGAGAGATGGTGGCACGGGCCCGCTATATGGAGGCGAGAGCGGAGGCCCGGTATTATCAGGATGTTCTTGATGGTACCGGGCCGACTATCAGCCATATGCGGCACACAGAGCTGAGACATCGCGTAGCCGAGATCCTGTGGGGTGCAATGGCCACACCGGTGGGTCCGTTACAGGGAGGAGGCGAGAGGCAGCACAGGGACCAAAGCAGGAGACAAAGCGAGGGGTGGTGGGGAGAGCTGAGGGATCCCTGCAGAGGAGATAGTTTGTGTTTGTACAGTGGATATGGGCACCGGTCTACGAACCGGTTATGTTTATAGAGGCCTGCGTGCCTACATATGATGTATTCATTCATTTATTCATTTATTGTATATACCGGCCTGCGAGCCGAGTACAGGTTGTATAGGTGATACCGGCCTGTGAGCCGAGTATATTTTTGATAGAGAGACCGGCCATGAGCCGAGTCGAGATTATTGACAGTTATTGCGGCCTGCATGTGCCGGCTTTGTATTATTATGAGATCACAGAGGCCCCTATGCAGGGCACATTGTATATTTGAAACTTTTGATATATAGATATGATGATTTTGACCCACATGCTGTGTTTAAAATGTTTTAAGTGTTTTGTCGATGGTTTGTGATATTTAATGTATGATGAGTTTGATCCACATGGTTTATATATTGATGGTGTTGATGTCTTTTGTTGATGGGATGTATGTATATATAGATGATGAGTTTAATTGACATGTTGTGTTATGAAATGTTGTATGTGTTTTGTCGCTGGTTTGTGAAATTGAATGTATGTAGCTACTGAGTTGGATCAAAATGGTGTATAGATTGATGGTTTTTTTTTATCGTTTGTTGATGGCTTGTTTGTTTTTGTAATATAGATAGATGATATTGATGAAATTGTGATGAGATATGGATTTGATGAAAAATTATAGATAATGGTGTTGTTTATGCAGAAAAAGGGACGGGCGCCACAAAAATTTGCAAAAACGAAGAAACGGCTTAGGTTTAAGCAAAAAGGGGACACATGACCGATATCGGTTATGTAACCGATGTCGGTAGTTAGATGACCGATAGCGGTTATGTAACCGATATCGGTTATTCCAAAATTATTTTCCTAAAAATAGAATTGCTTGGTTGGCAACTTAAGTTCTTATTTTTAGCATTCTTATTTTTAGATGCATGTAACAAGTTAAATATGCGAATGCGACGCTGTTTGACGACTGATACAGGTAATTGCATGAAAGAATTTGAGTGATAAGGAGGAAAGAGACAGGTGAAGTGAGTGTGGGCTGAGATTCAGAAGGCAGAAAGACAAGTTATATTTGAAGAGGGTGGTGAACATGGCTGAACGAGGAGAAGCATCCAGCAGGTAGGGACGAGGGGGAAGACATGTTCCGCCCCAAGCTGCTGCATCCCGAGAGGTAAACTGTTTGGTTGTAATTTGATTCTTGCATGTTTTGTGAATAGGATGAGAGAAGTGTAAGTGGGTAAAGAGGAGAAAGAAAAGGTGATAGGCAAGGGTTGGGGATGGGGTGAGTGCTATGGGGTAGGTAAATAGGGTGGTCACGTATGTTTTTAGGTATAAATAGGAGTAAACGGCAAAATAATTATCGTAGGTGTATGTTTTAAGCAGGGTAGGTACATTTTTGATAGTGACCGGTATCGTTTAGAGATAACCGGTATCGGTTAGCAAACCGGTACATTGTTATCTATAACCGATATCGGTTACTGTAGGAGTTTCTTGAATTTTGAGAAAAACCCGGAGATTTGTTTTATTGAATAATTATGTGTCGTTTTGATGTATGCAGGCGGAAGCAGGGTTAAGGATGAATGATACGGTACCAACGTTGTTGTCACGAATCCGAGTGGATGTAACACCAGCTGAATGGGCATTGATAAATCGTTTGGGGTTAAGTGGAATCCGCTATTATTCAAGAATCACACGTAACCATGCTATGTCAGCAGCGTTGATCGAGAGATGGAATCCGTAAAGAATACCTTCTATCTGCCAACAGGGGAGATGACAGTGACTTTGGAAGATGTGTTCCGTATTTTGAGACTCCCAATGATAGGAAAAATAGTGTATCAGGCATTGCCTAGCGCGGGGCGGGCAGCGATAACAACAGTATTTGGTTCAGCTGCACGAGATTTGACACAACGAGGTTTAACATTTACGTATGGTACAATGTATGCAACACACCCTGAGGAGACAAGGTTGGCCGTGTTATTAATGATAGCGGTGGGGTATTATGCATTACCGAGGGCGGAAGGTGGAAGATTTCCCAAAGCATTGATGAGTGTTATTTGGGAAATGATAGAAATGAGCGTGACTTTCGCATGGGCACCCGCATATCTGGCAGAGTTATATAGGGGTTTATGGGCCTGCAAGCGAAAACACAGGACGACACTGGATTGTTCGTACTTATTACATTGTTGGGCCTATGAGCATATTGTTTGTGTGCATCCAATAGGCCGACCCATCGAGTCGGGAGAGGCAGGAGTGCAAAGGTTGGGATTCGATTTATGGGTCCAGATGCAGAACAAGAAGCGAGATCCCAGGCCGTGATAGATGACATCGAGTATTATAGACAGTATGGGAGATGGTGACGATTGCATGATATTTGTTGGAGGCCTTACGAGAACTATATGGTGACAGAGAACATAGCTGAGGAGTTGAGGGGTGTAGAGCGATTGAGGTGGATCGCAGGGCACAGCCGGGTGAGTACGAGAGGATTCCTCTAGATCGCGTGCGGTGACAATTTGGGTTCGTTCAGGATATACCTATGACATATAGACCATACATGAGGATTGATGCCGAGGCAGCATTCTCACCTCCCCGGCCTACACCTCCAGAAGGGCCAGAAGAGATAGCAGCCGATCGTAGGGTAATGGATGCGGGAACGACAGAGGCCTATAGAGTATGGTGGGTAGCAGAGCTGCGAGGTGCACGTGAGCGCCTGCACATAGCCGTGATTACAAAGTGAGAGAGATCGTCTGCAGATTTGGCTCACCAGCTTCAAACACAGGTGAATGAGACAATGGGATTGTTAGAGGTTTCACAGTTACGAGTGGAGAGACTGGAGGCAAGATTCCTCCACGCGAGAGGACGTATTCGTATGTTACAGAGAGATGTCATGGATCGCTGGGAGGAACCAATGGCAGTGGCACCTTTGAGGATGGAGAGGCCAACTGAGGGGCATCGACGATCACGATCACCACCTGATTCGGGAGGAGGTGCAAGGATCTAAGTGAATTTCATAGGAATATAAGAATAAATAAGGATGCCGACCTGCGAGTCGATGATAGAGAAGATGTATTTGTTTAACATCTAAAATAAAACTAAAGATGTATGTGGTTTTGAGTGATGAGAATAATAAGAATGGTTGTTTTTTTTAATGTTGTTTTTGTTTTGTTTGAAAAAGGATAAAGATGAATGTTGGCAAATAGAAATACACAAAAAATATTTATATTTACAACACCTGATAGGGTATGGTAGGGGATGGTCGAGCTAACCTTGGGAGACCCCATGTCTCCTAAGTGCTGCCTACATAGCCCATTGCACAAAGCAAGGAAGGGCCTCAGACCGATGTAGTTCTCCCTTAGAACCAGGGAGAGGTGAATTCAGGCAATTTGGTTGTGGTTAGGCAATTTGTTGGTTGGTAAAAATTTGATGTTGGTAGGGTAATGTTGTTGGTGTTGGTAGGGTAATGTTGTTGGTGTAGGTATAGGTGAAGCGGAAGTTAGCATACCCGAGTAGTAGGGAATCGTGTCCTGATTAAAGTCAACACACAATCCTAGAGTCGAGCAAAAGAGGCGAAAGTGTCTCATAGTTGAGAAGAGCCAAACAAACCACATATTAACGTAGAATGAGCTTGAACCTCTAGGTACCTTGCATAGACGAGAAGTCGATAGGTGAAAAGAGTTGTATAATCACAACATATCGGGTATTACGTCACGTCCCTTGAGTTTTGTTGCTTTGACAGATGGTGAGGTGAGGTGGTAGATATGGGCGAGGGTGCTGAGAGCGTGTTACAAGGTGATTATTCTGACGAAAGAGGACCAAAACCTAAATAGACAAGTCCATGACTCAAAAGTGCTTTTTTGGAATACTACTTTTTATGTTTTTGGACATAGACTGATCGATGCGGGAAGTCTACATGGGATATATATTTTGTTGTTCTTGAGGTCTTCACGAAGTGGATCAATGTGAGAAGCTTCTGATAAAGGCTGACTGTGTATAGTTGTCCTTCAAGGGAGCAGTCTATTTATAGTAGCAGATGCGGTGTTTATGTATAGCTGTCCTTCGGGGGAGCAGTCTATATATAATAGTAGCAATAGTTTGGCATATAGCTGTCCTTCAAGGGAGCAGTCTATTGTATAATTTAGAGGTCTAGATGTCCGTTGGGCATAAAGCATCTAGTTTTGTAGGAAGTTTGACTCAAGAAAATCCCATAAGTGTTTAATTAAGAATGTGTCATTTTGATACTTTGAAGTCATGGACTAGACTAAAAAGGGGAAGGCATCTTTTAAGGGGAGGTGATAATCAAACTATGTGAGCCTGATTTGATTTTGAGATGTAAGAAACAAAGTGTATGCGGTGGTAAATGAGCTCAAGGGACGAGCGTAAGGTAGATAAGAAGTGATATAACACTAATTTCAACAGTAGAATGGTCGAAGATGCAAGGCATTAAGGGGCTCAGCTCAAAGCCACCATTAAGCTTAAGCTAAACGATAAGTGCCTGATCCATAAGTGTGAGTGATAATGTAAGGCCCAATCCAATTAGGAGCAAATTTTCCACGTTTGCTCTTTTCTAGTTTGGTTACATGTTGATTCTCTTTGAGGACAAGATCACCAACCTTAAAGGTACGCTCATGAAGTCGCTTATCATAAGCACGCTTGATGCGTTTTTGGTAGATTTGAAGGTGATCAAGAGCTGTAAGACGACGCTCGTCGAGAAGCTCCAATTGGGCTAACCGCTCTTGGCGGAAATCATCGTTGGTGAGAATATCCTGAAGAGATATTCGAGGGAAGGTATTTGTATTTCGAGAGGCAAGATAGCCTCGGTACCATATACCAAAGAAAAAGGTGTGGCATTAGTGGAGGTACGAATGCTAGTACGATAAGCCCAAAGGGCAAAGGGGATGTGATCATGCCAATTTCTTCCGGACTCATTGACAACTTTCATGAGGATTTTGGTTAGGGTTTTATTAGAAGATTCAGCTTGACCATTGGCCTGTGGATAGTAAGGTGATGAGAAACTAAGTTTGATACCAAAGTTGTCACAAAGGTCTTGTAACAACTTATTTTTGAAAGATTTACCATTATCTGTTATTAGACGATGAGGAATACCAAAACGACAGATAATGTGATGGTTAACGAATTCGACGATTTTTTCTTTTTTGATTGAAATGAGTGGAATGGCCTCCACCCATTTTGTGTAATATTCGTTTCATGATTATCCAACGGTGACGTTGCGAAGAGGGCGGGTGAATCTCACCAATAAGGTCTAAACCCCATTGTGAGAAAGGCCAAAGATCTCGTGCGACCTGTAGCGGATGGCTAGGAGTATGTTGAAGGTTGGCATGTTGTTGACACATAACACAACGCTTAACATATTCGTAGCAGTCGTTATTAAGAGTAGGCCAATAATAACCTAGGCGAAGGATTCGTTTAGCCATGGCAAGGCCACTAAAATGTCCGCCACAAATACCGTCATGGATTTGTTGGATGGTATAGGTGACCTCCGCACCGGTTAGACATCGAAGGAGGATGCCATCAAAGCCACGTTTATAAAGGAGTCCCCCCATGACAACATAACGAGAAACACGTTTAAGAAAAGTGCGTTTTCCAGTACTAGTAAGGTCAGGTGGGAGAACGGAGGTTGTAAGGTAGTCGTGAAATTGGTGGTACCAGGTATCCTGCGAATTAGCAGACACATTATTTATCATACAAACAACCGGGGCTGAGTAGATGGGGCAAAGAGTTGTTGGACCAAGACGAATATGTCAGAGTCAGTTGGTGAGGCAGGAATTTGCGAGGCTAAGCAAGCCATAGTATCCGCAAATTTGTTAGTGGAGCGGGGAATGGTCTGGATAGAATAACGAGTAAATGAGGTCAAAAGTGAATCCACGTAATGTTTGTACTTTTGAAGTTCCTCATTTTTACATTGGTAGATGCCCATAACTTGATTGACTACCAATTGAGAGTCGCCAAAAATATTAATAGATTTGACACCTAAGTGTAACGCAACCTGGAGACCCAAAACAAGGGCCTCGTATTCCGCTGTATTATTAGTGCAGGGGAAATCGAGTCGGAATGAAAGAGGCATAGGCTCAGCGTCGAGAGGAATGAGAACAACGCCGGCTCCTCCGCCGCGCTGGCATTTGATCCATCAAGAAGAGGGTCATTGGATACGACTCTTCCCTGAGTGAAAGAGTGGCGATGAGTTCGTCAGGGAAATTAAAATTGGTAAATTGCGCCCCTGGTACAGGGGCTTCCGCGAGTTGATCGGCAATGGTTTGTCCTTTGATTGACTTCTGGTGTATAAATTCAAGATCGAGGTCAGCAAGGAGCATAAGCCATCGGCGATGCGTTGGTTTAGATGAGGTTTGGCATACATATAATGAATGGGGTCCGCGTTGGTGATGACAAAAGTTTTGTGATTCAGGAGGTAGTGTCGGAGTTTGGTGGCTACGAATGATAGGGCTAGGCACAGTTTTTCTACATGTGTATACCTAGTCTCGTAATCCACGAGAGTTCGACTTATATAATAAACGGCTTGTTCTCGATGCTCAGAGTCACGATGTGCGAGCATGGCTCCTACGGCGTGGTCGGTGGCGGAAAGGTAAAGGTAGAAAGGGCGATCGTCCTGTGGTGGGATAAGCACGGGTGGTTGCAAGAGATAGGCTTTGAGAGCTTCAAAGGCTTGGTGACACTCTTCGCTCCATTGAAAGGCAATGTCCTTTTTAAGAAGGTGATGAAAAGGCTGACATCGATCCGAGAGTTGGGAAATGAAACGCCGGATAGATTGAAGTTTACCCTGCAAACTACGCAATTGTTTGAGGTTTTTGGGTGGGGGCATTTCTAGGATAGCTTTGACTTTAGATGGATCGACCTCAATGCCACGCAAAGAGACGATAAAGCCAAGAAGTTTTCCTCGAAAGAACACCAAAGACACATTTCTTTGGTCAAGCCGACCAATATTGTAACAAAAGACCGAAAATAATGGTTAAAACATCGAGATGTTCACCGCGATGTTTAGATTTGCCAAGAAGATCATCGACGACATAATCCTCAAGGATAGTGTGCATAATGTCATGAAAATGTAAGTCATAGCCCGCACTGATAGGTCGCACCAAAGATTCTTAAGGCCAAACGGCATGACACGATAATGTAAAGGTTCCCAAGGAGTTATGAAGGTAGTTTTATGTTGATCGGCAGGGGGCAACCAAAATTTGGTCAGATCCCAAAAGCCATCCATGAGAGAAAGCATTTCATGGCTCAGAGAGATCAACAAGTTGATCAATACTGGGAGGGGGAAGTCATCCTCGGGGCAAGCGAGGTTAAGGTCTCGAAATCCATGCATATCCGAAGTCCCCCCGTCGCTTTAGTGACAGGTACGATGTTAGAAATCCATTGAGGATAGTCAATAGGCAAGATGAAGGAAACAGAAAGAAGTCATTGAAGCTCTTCTTTGACCAAGAGGGCAATGCGTGGATGCATTTTTCTCAGTTTTTGTTTGACTGGTTTGGAATCGGGATTTAGGGTGATGTTATGGACAGCAATGTCAGGATCAATTCCTGGCATGTCAGCGTAGGACCAAGCGAAAGCTTGGTTGTGGGTACGGAGAAAGGTAGTAAAGGTGACTTGTTCTGATGCGCTAAGGGATTGTCCGATCTTCACAATGTGAGGATCCTCCTCTGTGTGGATGTTGATTTCTATAGTTGACTCGTTCAACATGGTTTGAGTTTCAGACGGTAAGGCGCGCTGAATATAGGAGTCGTCTGCACCAAGGTAAGTGAGTATGGAGTCGTCATCCTGGCACTCAACAACATTAATCGAAGGCGAATCCTCTTCAATCATGTCGGATACAGAAGGGGAAGAGAAGATGGGTCCTCATTATCGCGTTGATAAGTGAGAGGACCTAGGAAGATAGCATTTATGAAAAAAAAAAGTTAGGAGGGATAGATTCAGGGTCTATCGACTCTGTGGGTGACGATGGCAAAATGGGTGATGATGGTTTGGTAGGGGTGACGTCGTCATCTTCCAGGATACAACTGACACGAGGTTTCTCTCGGTGTAAGTGTTTCAGGAAAACCGAGACCACTACGATCATTGTGTTTGCGTGTAGTCACGGGAATGAGTGTATGTCGGCCTTGTTCATAAAGACCAAAACCAAAGCCTTTCCAAGCACAGCGAGTCAAGAAGGTGAGGGCAAAACGACGATTTGTCAGGTATTGAAAATCGATTGGAAGGGAACCACCTCAAAAGGAGGTTCAGGGGTAACAGAGGATGCGTCGACACCCCCATACGTTAGGTTGGTGCGGCAATGAGGTGGTCCGTAGGGGATTACCTCCCCCACGCGACGGTCGTAGGTAGGATGCGCATGTAACTGTCCGTACTCCTGTGGGGTATGGAAAGAACTAACGTTATATAGGCGGTATTCCCCCAGCGTAAGGCGTTGAAAAACATCTACTAAGGGGTCGAGGTTGGGATGTTATTTGATGGGAAAGGAAGTGGTATTTGCGACGGCGGTTTCATTAGTCAAGGTGTGGGTGCGGTTGAGGTAGATGGTCAAGCGGTCAAGTGGATGGTTGGGTTGATGAATGGGTGTCGTGACTCGGTACAAGCACATCATTAGGGCGGTACAACATATTGCAGGTTTTGAAGGGGGGAGGATCAGCTTTTACGGTGTAGGACTTCCCCTCGTACTCAAATTTTATGCACCTATGTAAGGTGGAGGGAACGCATCCCATAGCCCGGATCCAAGGGCGGCCTAACAACATATTGTATTGGAACTCTCCCTCAAGGACATAGAAGAGTTCGGGTAAAGTACGTGGTCCTACACGAATGTTAAGGATCACGGTGCCTAAGGTAGAAGTAATAAGATCATCAATGACCGCAACATGATGGGGTTGCACACATGCAAATAGAAGGGATATTCATTTGTTGGAAGGCTTTTGAAGAGATGATGTTTAGGCTAGCGCCCCGTCAATCATAACACGACGTACCCGAATGTCCCGGACATAAGCTGAGATGAAAAGAGCAGGGTCGATCTTCAAAGACCAAAGTCGATAATTTCGCCTTCGAGAAACCGACAAGCTGCTTGCTTGCAATGAGAGACAGAAGTAGTTGGGGAGATAGGTTGTTTGGTGAGCGAAGCAACGTGATTGGGTGTTAGAATAGAGGTAACAGAAAGGTTTCGTTAGGTAAGACCTCTATCCCTTAAAGGATTTCAACGAGAGCCTGTCGATGAGATTCAGAAGTCTGAATGAGATCATACAGTGTCATTTTTACAGGTGATTGGTGAAGCTGTTTGATCATGGTTCGGTGGGCAACTCCATTAGAGACGGGGTAAGCGGGTCCTCGAATAACCACTTTAGGTGGTGGTGCGATCGGGATGGTGGACGGAGAAAGAGAGGACGCAGGTGTGCTTTCTTTCACTTTCTCATTATTTTTCTACCCTCGAGTAGCAACACTAATCATATTGATCTCGTGAATACGAGAGGAGGAAGACGGTAGGGATAGGTCATGGTCTTCGAGAGGTGGGGCTGTAATAATGATAGATCTTGGTGAGGCGGGGACAGGTGGTATAGAGAGGGAATTGAAGCTAAAGGTCTCTCTCTTCGTAAGTTGTCTTTCTTAACTTTTTTATCTGAGAGAGGTGACTGACGAAGTATGGCTTTCAACGCTTTGCATCCCTCTACGTCATGTCCGGGTGTGTGGTGGTAAGCGCAGATTTTAGACTCATCATAACCTATAGGTCGAGGTTTAGATGGATCATAAGGTCTAAGTGGGGGTAGGGAAATGGTCGCATTCTCCACCAACATAGCAAGGATTTTGGCGTAAGACCCTTTGAGTGGGTCAAAGTCAGAGGAAAATGAGGCTATTGACTGGGTAGTTTGTGGTAATGACGGGGTATGGTTGGTTTGTATGGTTGGTGGTTTAGCCAAGGGGTTTTGATAATGGGTTTTAACTAAACGTGGCTTCTTTGGCGCAGAAGCTATGTTTAGCTGGTTAGATGATGAGGCCACAGATGATGTGGTATCAGAAAACAACCACGGAGAAATAGGAGTGGCAGCAAACAATTCTTTTGATGATGGAATTTGTTTAGGGTTGGTAGGTGGACAGGATACGCGGGGTGATGGTGTTGCTATACCCTTGGATTTCTGTATGGGTGCAGAAGGCGTAGGTCGCTTTAAAGAAAACGCAGGAGGTATGATATATTGATGCAAGGTAGAGGGATGGGGTCCCAATATGGAAGGTAGGTGTGACGACGAGGGTTTTAGTTGTGATAGAGGCATAGGTTGAGGAGATTGAGTCTGTCTCCTAATGGGATGGACGGCTTTATTTTTAGATAAATCAAGCCGCTTAGGTGGGTGTGTTAGACTGGGTATTGGTGAGGTCCCAAGCGTAGGGGAAGATTTGGTTAGGTTAATAGAAGTGGATGAGGTATTTGGTAGAAATGAGGGGGGTGAAGATGAGGACATAGGCATTTTAAGCTTCTGTAAACACTTCGGGTATATGGTAGAGGCATCCGTATCGGTCATCTGCATTTGAGTAGAATATGGCGTACTCAAACGTTCCCATAGGACTCGTCTATCTTCTGGGAAAAGACAGTCCTCACGTGTGAATAGGAACTTTTGTATGGAAGAAAGGTGGGTTGTGATTCCGGTCCACTGTGGGTGTGATATAGGGGGTAGATGAGGCACTGTATCAATGGGCGTTAAGAGGTCAACCGGTCGCTGAAAAGATTTAGGCGATGAAGAACTAATAGGTAGGAGGGCGTGTTTGAGAGGATCCGTCATGTTTAAAGAATGTGGTGATGTCGGTTCAAGAGGTTTCTCGTCTAAGGATGACAAAAGAATCAAGCGAGCCTTCCTCTTAGATGCAAGAATGGTAGAAGGAGACGTTTGGGAAATAGATAAATTAGATAACATCCGCTCACAGTCTTGCAAGGATGTGGTGTAAGAAGGCTCATTTGTGAGAAGGGAACTCTGGGCGGTTAATTCCTTAATGGGTAAAGGAACGGCCAGGATTTCGTCTTGTCTTGATGGTGATGAAGGGGGTTCTGGTTCCTACGTTAGTGAAGAGGCTTGATTCAAAATTTGTTCGATAGAGGTTTTTGGCTGGGAGTCGAAGACTGCATGGATCTCGTGAACGCTCTCCTCGGCTAAGATATCTTGGTTTAGGTTACTGTTAGAAGAGTGGTTCGGGAATGGTTTGTTGAATATTTTCAAATTTCGGTTAGCAGGGGCGTTAGGATTATCGAGGGCTATATCCCCATCAACCATTTCCTGCACTATGTTTTTCAACATCTTGCAGTTTTCATGACTGTGTCCCTTCACACGGTGGAAGTTACAGAAGTCATTTTCTTTGTACCAAGAAGGTATGGCGCGAGTGGAATCAAACCCGAATGAGGTTTAACAGGAGGTAAGGTAATAGCTCCTGCTTTAAGCAATTTTTCCAATATCACACCATATGTTTCTCCCAAGGGAGTGTAGTTGATGGGCTCTGCTTTATACTTATAGGTGGTTTTTGGCGGGGTATTAGACGGTGGTTGGGATTTGACCATCACCGCGTGCACGGCTCCTTTTGATTTCGAAGCAGTCGATGGGTGAGGATTGGTGGTGTTAGGTTTGTTGGTAGAATCTTGGGTTCGAAATCGGGGTTTTTGTTGCGCAACCGCAATTTCTCTTCCTCTAAGGCTCGAATCTCTAGTTTTCGAGCCATAGTAAAGGCCTCGTCAAATGTACGGAAAGTTTGAATTTGGAGGGTAGGAGAGATGTGCTTAGCGCAGGCCCGCGTAAAGAGTTCAATAAGTTTGGCCTGAGGCAAGGCATACGTAAGTTGGTTGATAAGGCCCCGCCATCGTCCAACGAAATCTGCGATAGATTCATCTTCAAATTGTCGGATGGCATAGAGGTTGGTGATAGATACTTTCTTGGCAATGTTAATGGAGAAATGATCCAAGAAAGATTGGGCTAGCTGGTTAAAAGAGAAGATTGAGTGCTGGGTTAAAGCACTGTACCACTCCAAGGCGGGTCCTGATAAGGACATGGGAAAGGTGCGGAGTAGTAAAGCGTCGTCGTGAGCAATCGATAGAAAGCATGTCTAAATGATCGCAAGTGTTGTTGAGGGTCCTCCTTACTATTAAAACGGGTAAATTTTGGTAATTCCCATTGAGGAGGATATGAATGAAGGGGGACTGAAGGGTGGATAGGCTCCCGACAAACTTGCTCGTATGTCAAGGCGCTACGACTTCCTGAAAAAAGCCTCCAGATTTTGCATTTTGTCCATCATTTGTTTAATTAAATCAGTAGTTGGATAAGATGATGGTGTGGTTGTGGTAAACGGAGGCAAATTGGGCCAAGGGCCACCGCTAGACAATGGTGGGGTTAAATGTTGATAAGGTATGGAGGATGAATGTGTTGAGGCGACCGAATAGGGATGTCCTATATAAGACGTTGAGGTTACCGGATATGTGTGTGGAAATGAAAAGGTGGGCGGAGCTTGAGAAGGAAAGCTCGTGTGGATAGGTGGCAGAGAGCAAGTCATGAACGGAACAGTCTGCAAGAGAGACGAGGTAGGAGCAGTCGGTGGTAATGACATGTTGGGCCCAAGATTAACCAAAGGAAAGCCAATCTGTGCCGTATGAACCCCTGAAGCTGCTGAGTTAGGAGACGGGACTAAGGATGCAGAAGGGAAAGCGGAGTTATCAGGCGGAGAAGGAGCTAAATGAGTAGCTATACTAATAGGCATGCCAACAAGGAGTTGACCATCGGGCGTATGGTCAGGGGCATGAGACAAATAGTATTGTACAACACTAGGATTAGCATCCAGAAATTTGGCAAATTCCTTATCTCCTACAGGAATTTTAGGAACCTCGCTGGTATCCGTAGGATTCCCTATAGAATGTGAAGGGGGTGATTCAGGCAAAGGCACAGAGCAGGCATGTGAAACCATGGCGGTGGCTTGCTTTCGAGTGATAACAACCATGGACAAGAGTACACAGTAGGGTTTCAATCTATCAGAAATGTAAACAAATTTCGAATGTTGAAATTGGTAAGTTGCTGGTTTGTCAGAACTCAGAAAAGACAAGAATCGATATCGGTCTGCTAACCGATGTCAGTTAGATTATAGCCGACGTCGGTCACTTAACCGATGTCGGTGTAATAAGACTGGTATAAGAAAATATAAGAAGCTGCTGATTTGAGTTTTTAACAATGCTTAGTACATCTATCAAATTGTTCTGAAGTGATAACTGAAACAGTGTATGACAGAGAAATAGAACTGAAAACAAACAAGATACACAAACAAATTAACAGACTAACCCTAGGGTTAATTTTAATCAATTTGGGCTTATGCCTTTAGACGCAGAATGATGTCAATCCTAAACAAAAGACCTAGGGGAAATGTCAAGTTCGTTTTGGCTTATAAGGTTACCTCAATCGGGCGGAGGAATACCGCGGAGAAGGGGGGATGTTTTGAGCTGTTGTGTTAATTATGAAGTGATTCGGTATGTGTTGTGCAGTGAAAGTAAGATTAATTTCCTGTCAATACCGTGGAAATCACCCCCACGTGTACGACCTGTTACTTAGTCTATGTTCACTAGAATTGAAAACAACAAGCAAGAATGTAATGCACGTGTTTTAAACCCAAATCGAAAATGATATTCGATGAAGCAAAAGAGATGACTTTCACTAATGCAAAGATGTAAAAGCAAAGCAAGTTCTTTTACCAAAATAACAAAATACCTTGTGAATATCTTTAGAAGAAGAAAACAACAAGTATGCTCCCTATATGAAAGCAAGCAAGAGAAACAGAAACCCGAAATGGGTCCCACCGGGCGTGCCAAAATGTTTCGCACGGAATGTTTCAACTTTTGGGAATAGAGTTGCTTCTATCCTTTCATTCCTTTAAGAAACAGATAAGGTTAGGGTTAGGAGGAATACCTGTTGAATGTCGAGAGGGTGTGCGCATACCGTAGAGAAAGATCAGATCGACTGCGAAGAACTCCTTTTTGTCTGGGAAGGACTACCTGCAAATAAGAATACAAGACCACCAGATTTTGATTAGACAATAAATGAGGGAACTGCCTTGGGCCCAGGAAATATAAAACTTCCTTTCGAAGGTGGTCACTCCCCTGCTAATATGAATTAACACAAATTCTAACAAATAAGCTATTGTCCAATTACAATTTGTTTACCTTATTAGAACAATAGAGAAAGGGCTGGTCTTGGTTTAGAATCAAGGTGACCGATGCCGGTCACTATAACCGGTACCGGTTGGCTCTAACCGATATCGGTAGGGGCAATGTTTTAGGGGCTTTTGGTGAAGGCTGGTTGTAAGGTAGTTGTGTTGTTTTATAAGGCTGATAAATGAGTGGGGTTAGGTAATGGGGTGATGAGAAGGACTCAGAGAATACGGGGGGTGTTCTTGGGGGTAATGTAAGGGTGGAGGAATGACAGTTAGATGTAGTGTGTTGCTGGGTAGTAGATCTAGGAATAGACTTATGATGGCAGTGGTTCAGAAATTCAAGAAATGTTATTAAAAGAACGTATAAGACTTACTTACTAGTTATTGATGGAAAATGCAGGTTCTGGGACTGTGATGACGAAGACAGGGCTCAAGTAGGATGATCTGACAACCCAAGATGAGCTATCTCCTCTCCTGATACTCCGATGAGTGTCACAAGGCTCTGGTTACTCAGTTGCAGTTTTTGGGCTTGATGTCCTTCTCTGCAAACTCTTCTTCTTTCTTTCACTTGTCTCTGTTCAGCCAAGTAAATTCTGGATTCTTCCAATGATTTCTCCTTCGGATCCACTAAAATCCAACCCCTTGTTTTTGGTTGGGAGTGGTCATTTACAGGGAACCGATGGCGGTTACGTAACCGACGGCGGTCGAGTAGAACCAAGATCGTCCAAAGTCAAAGCGGGCTATTTTTAGTAAAATAGCCAGCTTTTCCTCTTTTTCTCCCGAGGGATTAGTTGCGGGCTTGGTCAAGTCATTATGAGGTTGGTTTTAGGTGCGGATGAGGAGTAATTAGTCATGGGTGTGGATGTGGACCAAGTTATAGGTCTTAATTAGGTTAATTTAGGTTAAGACTAGGTCATGATGAGGTGGCGAAATGATGGCGATGTGGATTTATTAATTATAAGGTAATTAATAAATAATTGTGTAAGGTTTAGGTGATGAGGTTAGGTTGTAAAAATTAGATGTGGGGCACGGGGGATCGTAAGACACAAATTTGGTGTCTACACTATTACAAATTTACTCACTTTAATAGTAAGGAGGACCCTCAACAACACTTGCGATCATTCAGACATGCCTGCTATCTGATTGCTCATGACGATGCCTTACTACTCCATACCTTTCCCATGTCCTTATCAGGACCTGCCTTGGAGTGGTACAGTGCTTTAACCCAGCATTCAATCTTCTCCTTTAACCAGTTAGCCCAATCTTTCTTGGATCACTTCTCCATCAATATTGCCAAGAAAGTATCCATTACCGACCTCTATGCCATCCGACAATTTGAAGACGAGTCTATCGCAGATTTCGTTGGACGATGGCGGGGCCTCATCAACCAACTTACTTACGCCTTACCTCAGGCCGAGCTCATCGAACTATTTACGCGGGCCTGTGCTAAACACATTTCTCCCACCCTCCAAATTCAAACTTTCCACACATTTGATGAGGCCTTTACTATGGCTTAGAAACTAGAGATTCGAGCCTTAGAGGAAGAGAAATTGAGGTTACGCAACAAAAGCTCAAATTTTCGGACCCAAGACTCTACCACCAAACCCAACACCACCAATTCTCACACATCGGCTACTTCGAAATCAAAGGGGGTCGTACACGCTGTGACGGTCAAATCTCAAGCACTGTCTAATACCCAGCCGAAAGCCACCTATAAGTATAAAGCCGAGCCCATCAACTATACTCCCTTGGGAGAAACTTATGGTGTGATCTTAGACAAATTACTTAAAGCAGGAGCTATCACCTTGCCTCCTGTTAAACCTCACTCCGGGTTTGATTCCACCCACGCTATTCCTTCTTGGTATAAAGAAAATGACTTCTGTAACTTCCATCGCGTGAAGGGACATAGTCACGAAAACTGCAAGATGTTGAAAAACATAGTGCAGGAAATGGTTGATGTAGGGGATATAACTCTCGATAATCCTAATGCCCCCACTAATCGAAATTTAAAAATTTTCAACAAACCATTTCCTAACCATGCATCTAACAGTAACACAAATCAAGACACCTCAGCCGAGGAGAAGAGTGTGCATGAGATCCATGCGATTTTCAACTCCCAACCCAAGGCTTCCATTGAGGAAATTCTGAATCAAGCTTCTTCACCAACGTAGGGATTTTCGCCCCCTTCTCCTTCATCAGGACAAGAGGACAGTCCCGCTATTCCTTTACCTATAAAGGAATTACCCACCCAGAGTTCTCTTCTCACAACTGAACCTTCTTACACCACATCCTTGCAAGATTGTGAGCTGATGTTATCTAACTTATCTATCTCCCAAACATCTCCTTCCACCACTCTTGCAGCAAAAAGAAGGCTTGCCACTTTTTCTGTCACCCTTAGAAGAGAAACCCCTTGATCCTACATCACCAAACTCCTCAATCATAACAGATCCCCTCAAACATCCCCTTCTACCTATTAGTTCTTCATCACCTAAATCTTTCCAGCGACTAGTTGACCTCTTAGTACCCATTGATACAGCGCCTCATTTACCCCCTGTATCACACCCACAGTGGACTGGAATCACAACCCATCTCTCTTCCATACCAAAGTTCCTATTCACACGTGAAGAGTGTCATCCCTCAGAAGATAGACGAGCCTTATGGGAGCACTTGAGTACACCCTGCTCTACTCAAATGCAGATGACTAATCCAGACACCTCTACCATATACCCGAGGTGTTTACAAAAGCTCAAAATGCCTATGTCCTCACCTTCACCCCCCTCATCTCTATCAAATCCCTCAACCATCTCTATCAACCTAACCAAGCCTTCCCTTACGCTTGGGACTTCACCAATTCCCAGCCTGACACACCCACCTAAATGTTTAGATTTATCCAAAAATACTGCCATCAATCCACCTAGGAGACAGACCCAATCTCCTCGAGTCCAATCTATACCTCTTCCACAACTAAAACCCTCACCCCAGATCACACCGATACAACAGGCTCAGCTTCAACCTTCACCATCACACCTACCTTCTATATTAGGGCCTCACCCCTCCACCTTGCCACAATACACCTTGCCTCCCACATCTTCTTTAACACGACCTATACCTTTTGCACCCCTACAGACACTCACGGGCGTATCAACACCATCGCCCCAAGTATCTCGCCTACCTGCCAACCCTAAGCAAACTCGATCATCGAAGGACTTGTTTGTTGTCACTCCTCTTTCCTCGTGGTTGTTTCCTACCACCACATTAGCTGGGGCCTCATCATCTAACCAGCTAAACATAACTTCTGTACAGAAGAAACCACGCCTAGTTAAAACCACTCATCAAAATCCCTT
The DNA here is from genome assembly GCA_018340775.1 of Taxus wallichiana var. yunnanensis. Taxonomy (NCBI): domain Eukaryota; kingdom Viridiplantae; phylum Streptophyta; class Pinopsida; order Cupressales; family Taxaceae; genus Taxus; species Taxus wallichiana. Next base: position 426,645,613 of record CM031234.1, on the reverse strand, counting down.
TCCTAAATCACCACCTGTACGAACCACTCATACCCAACCCTTACCAAAACAATCAAAAATCTCACCCACTCAATCAACAGCCTCATCTTCATCTGAATTTGACCCACTCAAAGGATCTTACTCCAAGATCCTTGATATGTTGGTAGGGGATGCGACCATTTCCCTACCCCCGCTCAGACTCTATGATCCATCTAAACCTTGACCTATAGGTTATGATGAATCTAAAATTTGTGCTTACCATCACACACCAGGACACGATGTAGAAGGATGCAAAGCTTTGAAAGCCATCCTTCGCCAGTCACCTATCTCGGATAGACAGCCTAAGAAAGACAATTTACGGAGAGAGAAGCCCTTAGCTTTGATTCCTTCTCCTATACCACCTGTCCCCGCCTCGCCAAAATCTATCATCATTGCAACCCCACCTCTTGAGAACAATGACTTATCCCTGCCATCCTCCTCTCATATTCATGAGATCAACATGATCAACATTGCTACTCGAGGACAGAAAAACAATGGAAAAGCTAAAGAAAGCACACCTGCGGCCTCTCTTTCTCCTTCTACCATCCCGATCGCACCACCACCAAAAGTGGTCATTCGTGGACCTGCCTATCCCGTCTCTAATGGAGTTTCCCACCACACCATGATCAAACAACTTCACCAATCTCCTATCAAAATGACACTCTATGATCTCATTCAAACATCTGAATCGCATCGACAAGCTTTAATTGAGATCCTTCAAGGGATAGAGGTCCTACCTAATGAAACCTTTCCCATCGCTTCCATTTTAACACCCAACCATGTCGCTTCTCTCACCAAACAACCTACCTCCACAACCACTTCTGTCCCTGTATAGCAAGCCACTGCTGTCAGTTTTTTCGAAGAAGAAATTGTCGTCTTTGGTGCAGAAGATCCCGCTCTTTTCATCTCGGCTTATATCCAGGACATCCGAGTACATTGTGTTATGATCAATGGGGGCACTAGCCTAAACATCGTCTCTTCCAAAGCCTTCCAATAGATGAATATCCCTCCTAGCTGCATGTGTGTCAACCCCACCATGTTGCGTTCATTCAACGATGCTATTACTTCTACCTTAGGCACCGTGATCCTTAACATTCGTGTAGGGCCACGTACCTTACCCAAACTCTTCTATGTCCTTAAGGGAGAATTCCAATACAACATATTATTAGGCCGCCCTTGGATCCGGGGTATGGGATGCGTTCCCTCCACCTTACATAGATGCATTAAATTCGAGTATGAGGGGAAGTCATACACCGTTAAAGCTGACACTTCCCCCTTCAAAACCTGCAATATGTTATATCTCCCTAATGATGTGCTTGTAGCAGTCAAGGCACCCATTGATCGAGCCCAACCATCTACTTCAACCACGCCTCCACCATCCACCTTAACCACACTCACACCTTCAACCAATGAACCCACTGCTGCGAATACCACTTCCTTCCCCGCAGACAACATCCCAACTTCAGACCCCTTGGTAGATGTTTTTCAATGCCTTACACTAGGGGAATACCACCTATACAATGTTAGCACCTTTCATACCCCAAAGGAGTATGGACAGTTACATGCACATCCTACCTATGACCGTCGTGTGGGGGAGGTGATCTCCTACGGACTACCTAATTACCACACCAACCTAACATATGGGGGTGTTGACACATCCTCTATCACCCCTGAACCTCCCCTTGGTTTGGTTCCCTTCCAATCTAATTTTCGATATCTAACCAACCGTCATTTTGCCCTCACCTTCCTGATGCACTGTGCTTGGAAGGGTTTTGGGTTTGATCTTTATGAACAAGGCCGACACACGATCATTCCCATAACTACCCGCAAACACAAAGATTGTCGTAGTCTTGGATTTTTTGAACCACCTACACTGATGAAACCTCATGTCAATTGTATCTAGGAAAACAATGAAGTCACCCCTTCCGAACCATCATCACCCATTTTTCCATCTTCACCCACAGAGTCGATAGACCCGGAATCTATCCCTCCTAACTTTTTTTTTGTGAATGTTATCTTCCTAGGTCCTCTCACTTATCAACACGATAGTGAAGACCCATCTTCTCTCCCCCTTTTGTATCCAGATATGATTGAAGAAGATTCACCTTCAATTAATGTTGTGGAGTGCCAGGATGATGACTCCATCCTCACCTACCTTGGTGCGGACAACTCTTATATTCAACGTGCCTTACCATCTGACACCCAAACTATGTTGAATGAATCAACTATAGAAATCAACATCCACACGAGGATGATCCTCACATTGTAAATATCGGACAATCTCTTGATGCATTAGAACAAGCCGCCTTCACTACCTTCCTCCGTGCCCGCAATCAAGCTTTTTCTTGGTCCTACGCCGACATGCCAGGAATCAATCCTGACATTGCTGTCCATAACATCACTCTGAAACTAGACTCTAAACCAGTTAAATAGAAACTAAGAAAAATGCATCCACACATTGCCCTCTTGGTGAAAGAAGAGCTTCAACGCCTTCTTTTTGTTTCTTTCATCTTACCTATTGACTATCCACAATGGATTTCTAATGTCATACCTGTCACTAAAGTGACGGGGGGACTTCGGATATGCATGGATTTTCGGGACCTTAACCTCACTTGCCCAAAGGATGACTTCCCCTTACCTAGCATTGATCAACTTGTTGATCTCACTGTGGGCCATGAGATGCTTTCTCTCATGGATGGCTTCTCGGGATACAATCAAATTTTGGTAGCCCCGGCCGATCAACATAAAACCACCTTCATTACCCCCTGGGGGACCTTCTGCTATCGTGTCATGCCATTCAGCCTTAAGAATGCTGGTGCGACCTATCAGCGAGCTATGACTTATATTTTCCATGACATTATGCACACTATCCTCGAGGATTATGTCGATGATCTTCTTGGAAAATCCAAACATCGCAGTGAACATCTCGATGTTTTAACCATTATTTTCGATCGCCTGTTACAATACTATGTTCATCTTCAACCAAAGAAGTGTGTTTTTAGTGTCCTTTCGGGAAAAATCCTTGGCTTTATCATCTCTTTGCATGGAATTGAGGTCGACATAGCTAAAGTCAAAGCTATCCTAGAAATGCCCCCACCCACTAACCTCAAACAATTACGTAGTTTGCAGGGAAAACTCCAATCTATCCGGCGTTTCATTTCACAACTCTCGGATCGATGTCAACCTTTCCATCATCTCCTTAAAAAGACATTGTCTTTCAATGGAGTGAGGAATGCCACCAAGCCTTTGAGGCTCTTAAAGCTTATCTCTTACAGCCACCCGTGCTTATCCCACCTCAGGACGATCGCCCTTTCTACCTTTACCTTTCTGCCACCAACCATGTTGTAGGAGCCATGCTCGCACATCGTGACTCTGAGCATCGAGAACAAGCATTTTATTACATAAGTCGTACTCTTGTGGATTATGAGACTAGGTATACACACGTAGAAAAGTTGTGCCTAGCCCTATCATTTGTGGTGACCAAACTCCGACATTACCTCCTGAATCACAAAACTTTTGTCATCACCAACATTGACCCCATACATTATATGTACGCCAAACCTCATCTAAACCAACACATCGCCCGATGGCTTATGTTACTCGCCGACCTCAACCTTGAGTTTTTACACCAAAATTAGTCAAAGGACAAACTATCGCAGACCAACTCGTGGAAGCCCCTTTACCTGGGGAACAATTTACCAATTTTACTTTCCCTGATGAGCTCATCGCAACTCTTTCACTCAGTGATGTGTCGTATCCAATGACCCTCTTCTTCGATGGATCTAAATGCCAGTGTGGTGGAGGGGCAGGTGTTGTTCTCATTCCTCTTGAAGGTGAACCTATGCCTCTTTCATTCAGGCTCGATTTCCCCTGCACTAACAATACAACGGAATATGAGGCCCTTGTTTTGGGTCTCCATGTTGCGTTACACTTAGGTGTGAAGTCTATTAATATTTTTGGTGACTCTCAATTGGTAGTAAATCAAGTTACTGGCATCTACCAATGTAAAAATGAGGAACTTCAAAAGTACAAACATTACGTGGATTCACTTTTGACGTTATTTTCTCATTATTCTATTCAAACCATTCCCTGCTCAACTAATAAATTTGCAGATACTATGGCTTGCTTGGCCTCACAAATTCCGGCCTCACCAACTGACTCAGACATATTTGTCTTGGTCCAACAACTCTTTGCCCCATCTTACTTATTTCCGATGTTTGTATGGTAAATAATGTATCTATTGATTCGCAGGATACCTGGTACCACTAATTTCACGACTACCTTACAACCTCTGTTCTACCACCTGACCTTACTAGTAATGGCAAACGTGCTTTTCTTAAAAGTGTTTCTTGTTATGTCGTCATGGGGGGACTCCTCTATAAATGTGGCTTCAATGGTATCCTCCTTCACTGTCTAACCGGCGCTGAAGTCACTCATACCACCCAACAAATCCATGACGAACTTTGTGGCGGGAACTTTAGTGGCCTCGCCATGGCCAAGCGGATCCTTCACCTAGGATATTATTGGCCTACTCTCAATAAAGACTACTGTGAATATGTTAAGCATTGTGTTATGTGTCAACAACATTCCAACCTTCAACATACTCCTAGTCACCCGTTACAGGTCGCACGAGATCTTTGGCCTTTCTCACAATGGGGTTTAGACCTTATTGGCGAGATTCACCCGCCTTCTTTGCAGCATCACCGTTGGATCATCACGGCAACCGAATATTACACTAAATGGGTGGAGTCTGTTCCACTCATTTCAACCAAAAAAGAAAAAATCGTTGAGTTCATCAATCATCACATTATCTGTCGTTTTGGTGTTCCTCATCGCCTGATAACAGATAATGGAAAATATTTCAAAAATAAGTTGTTACAAGACCTTTGTGACAACTTTGGTATCAAACTTAGCTTCTCATCACCCTACTATCCACAAGCAAATGGACAAGCTAAATATTCTAACAAAACCTTAATCAAAATTCTCATGAAAGTCGTTAACAATTCTGGAAAAAACTGGCATGATCACATCCCCTTTGCCCTTTTGGCTTATCGTACCAGCATTCGTACTTCTACTAATGCCACACCATTCTCTCTAGTGTATGGTACCGAGGTTTTGTTGCCTCTTGAAATACAAATCCCTTCTCTCAGAATATCTCTTTAGGATATTCTCACCAATGATTACTTCCATCAAGAGCGGTTAGCCCAATTAGAGCTTCTTGACGAGCGTCATCTTACAGCTCTTGACCACCTACAAATTTATCAAAAGTTCATTAAGCGTGCTTATGATAAGCAAATTCATGAGTGTACCTTTAAGATTGGCGATCTTTTCCTCAAAGAGAATCAACATGTGACCAAACTAGAAAAGAGCAAACGTGGAAAATTTGCTCCTAATTGGATTGAGCCTTATATTATCACTCACACCTACGGATCAGGTACTTATCGTTTAGCGTCACTTAATGGTAAACCCGAGCCTGAACCCCTTAATGCCTTGCATCTCCGACCATTCTACTATTGAATTTAGTGTTACATCACTTCTTATCTACCGTGTGCTCGTCCCTTGAGCCCATTTACCACCTCATACACCTTGTTTCGTGCATCTCAAAATGGAATCAAGCTCACATGGTCTGATCATCACCTCTTCTTAAAGATGCCTTCCCCTTTTTAGTTTGGTCCATGACTTAAAAGTATCAAAATAACAAGTTCTCAATTATACAATTCTAGGATATTCTTGAGTCAAACTTCCTGCAAAACTAGATGTTTCATGTCAAACAGACATCTAGACCTCTAAGCTATAAACTAGACTATTCCCTCGAAGGACAGCTATGTGCAAAGCCGCATCTGTTATTATACACTAGACTACTCCCTCGAAGGACAGCTATGTGCAAAGCCGCATCATGCTACTATAAGTAGACGCCCCTTGAAGGATAGCTATACAAAGTCAGCCTCTATCAGAAGCTTCTCACATTGATCAGCTTCATGAAGACCTCAAGAAACCACAAAATGCATATCCCATATAGACTTCCCGCATCGATCAGTCTATATCCAGAAAAATAAAAGCAGTATTCAAAAGTACTTTTGAGTCATGGACTCGTCTATCTAGGTTTGGATCTATTTCATCAGAATAATCACCTTATAACAAGTCCCCTACGCCCCAGTTATACCATCCACCTCACCTCACCATTCTTCACAATAACAAAACTCAAGGGACATGACGTATATCCGATATATTGTGATTATACAACTCTTTTCACCTATCGAATTCTCGCCTATGCAAGGTACCTAGAGATCCAAGCTCATCCTATGATAATACATGATTTGTTTAGCTCTTTTCAACTATGGGACATTTTTTCCTCTTTTACCCGAATCTGGGATTATATGTTGACCTTAATCAGGACACGGTTCCCTAATGCTTGGGTAAGCTAACCCTCGCTTCACCTATACCTTACCAACTCCAACAACATTACCCTACCAACATCAAACTTTTACCAACCAACAAATTACCTAAACACAACCAAATTGCCTAAATTCATCTCTCCCTGGTCCTAAGGGAGAACTACATCGGTCTGAGGCCCCTCCTTGCTTTATGTAATGGGCTATGTAGGCAGCACTTTGGAGACATGGGGTCTCCCAAGGTTAGCTCGACCATCCCCTACCATAACCTATCATGTGTTGTGTTTTGCTTAAAAATATAAATGTTTTCGCATATTTATATTGATAACACTCACTTTTGTCCTTTATTAATCCAAACATTCAAAACACAACCATTTCTTATTATTATCATCAACTCAAAATCAACATACATATTCAGTTTTATTTAGATGTTAAACAAATACATCTTCTCTATCATCGACATGCGCAGGTCGGTTTCCTCATTTATTCTTCTACCCCTATAAAATTCACGTCGGCCCCCGCGCCTCATCCCGAACTAGGTAGTGATGGTGATCGTCGACGCCACTCACCTGGCCTCTCCACCCTCAAAGGGGCCACTACTATTGGATCCTCCCACTGATCTCGCCAATCTCTCCTGTAACATATGAATACGCCCTCTCGCATGGAGGAATCTTGCCTCTAGCCTCTCCACTCGTGACTGCGAAACCTCTAACAATCCCGTTGTCTCATTCACCTGTGTTTGAAGCTGGTGAACTAAACCCTACAGGCGGTCTCTCTCCGCTGTAATCATAGCTATGTCAGGATGATCGGCCCTCTCACATGTACCTCATAGCTCTGCTACCCACCATAATCTATAAGACTCTGTCACTCCTGCATCCATTACCCTACGATTGGCTGCTGTCTCCTCTAGTCCTTCTGGAAGTGTCGGTCATGGCGGTGAGAGGGGTGCCTCGGCGTCGATCCTCCTGTATGGTCTATGAGCCATGGGTATATCCTAAACAAATCCAAATTTTTACCGCACGTGATCTAGAGGAATCCTCTCGTACTCACCTGGCCTATGTCCCACAATCCACCTTAATCACTCTACACCCCTCAAATCCTCGGCTATGTTTGCCATCACCATGTAGTTCCCATATGGTCTCCAACGAATATCCGCAATCGTCACCATCTCCCACATCTGCCTATAATACTCGGCGTCATCTATCATGGTTTCGGCTCTTGCCTCTTGCTCTGTCTGGACCCATCGTCTGAATCCCAACCTCTGCATTCCTGTCTCTTCTCCCTGGATTGGTCGGCCTATTGGTCACACACACACAATGTGCTCATAGGCCCAACAATGTAATAAGTATGCACAATCCAGTGTAGTCCTATGATTTCACCTGCATGCCCATAAACCCCTGTATAGCTCTACAAGATATGCAGGTGCCCATGCGAAAGTAACGCTACCTTCTATCATCTCACAAATAATACACATCAATGATTTTGGAAATCTTCCCCGTCCACTCTAGGTAATGCATAATACCCCACCGCTATCATTAATACCACTGCCAACCTTGTTGCCTCAGGGTGTGCCGCAAACATTATACCATAAGTGAATGTCAAACCTCGTTGTGTCAAATCTCGTGCGGCTGGACCAAATACTGCCGTTATCGCTGCCCGCGCCACGTTAGGCCCTGCCTGATACACTGGTCTTCCTATAATTGGGAGTCTCAGAATTCGGAACACATCTTCTAACGTCACTATCATCTCCCCTGTTGGCAGATAAAAGGTATTCTTTTCAGGATTCCATCTCTCAATCAGCGCCTGCAACATAGCATGATTACGTGTGATCCGTGAATAATAGCGGATTCCACTTAACCCCACACGGTTTATTAATGCCCACTCAGCTGGTGTTACATCCGCTCGGACCCGTGACAACAAAGCTGGCACCCTATCATTCATCCTCAACCCTACCTACTCACACATTAAACCAACAAAACACAAATCAACAAATAACTTCCAACGTGTTTTTTATCGCAATCCGCAAATTTACATAGTAACCGATATCGGTTATAGACAACCGATACCGGTTATTCCTAAACGATATCGGTCACTGTCAATTCCAACCACCCCACTCAAAAACACCACCTATGATAGCTTTTGCACTCGTTTTCCCCTCTCTCTGTGCCTACGCACATATCTCAAACACTGATTACCTACCCTACAACACTCACCCCATCCCAAGCTCTTGCCTATCACCTTTCTACCCATTTACCTTACCACATTCTATTTATAACCATGCAAAATCTCATTCTAACCAAAACATTATATACCTCCTAGGATGCAGCAGTTTGAGGTGGAACTGTCTTCCCTCTCCTCTCTCTGCCATTGGATGCTTCTCCTTGTTCACCATGTTCACCACCCTCTTCACTATAACTTGCCTTTTCACCTTCTTACTCCAAGCTCACGATCACTTTACTGTTTCTTTCCTTTTTATCACTTAATTCTCCCATCTGAATTACCTTGTATGGACGACAATGCCTCGCATCCTCGTATTTAACATGTTGCATGGCTCTAAAAATAAGAATCTAAAATTGCCTCCCTAGCTTTTCTATTTTTAGAAAATCTTGTTTTAACATAACCGATGTCGGTTATATAACCGATATAGGTCAAACGTAACAGCATCGGTTATATAACCGATATCGGTCGACCTACACCTATTTTGACTATATCCGGGCCTTCTATTTGTTTTCTCAAAACTTTGGCGGCACCCGCCTCTTTTCCTGCATAATGAATTGGCGACCCAAAGCCAAAGCAACCAATCACTTGGCCCAACCCAAGGCCGCAACAAATCAATCAGCCCGACCCAAGGCGCAACACAAACCAACCAGCCCAACCCAGGCCACAACAAACCAATCGGCCCAACCAGGCCGCAATAAACCAACCGGCTCGACTCGAAGGCCACACCCAATCACTTGGCTCGACCCAGGCCGCAACAAACCAATCGGCCCAAACCAAGGCCGCTGCAAAAAAACCAACCAGCCCGACCCAGGCGCACCTAATCACTTGACCTAACCCAAGGCCACACCCAACCAATCGGCCTGACCCACGACCGCACCAATTAAGTACCTCGACCGAAGCCCACAAATTACGATTCTATCCACCCATAATGTAGTTGTTTGTTCAATCGCACTCACCTGCTCATGTTTTAGCATGACTAGGATACTTGAATTGATCAGCCAACCAGCTTTGCTTAGACCAAGACCGTGACATTTATCTCAACCAAACCAACCATTTGGTAATGTCGAACATGCCTAAATGTTCCGGTACCTTACCCATTATATCCCCTGGAGCTACTTCCTATGCCTTGGATACCAGGATTATATCAACCTTGTTTGGATAAACTATCGACCTTTGCCTATGAATTACTTTTTTGCTCTTCAATTCGTGTACCTTGGTTGCACTACTGCATTTCAACATGCGTCTGCCTCCTTGAACTTACCCCACCATCTTACCATCATCTCATCATAATTCACCCTTTATCAACCCTATCCTGATTTCACATCGCCTCAATCATGATAGATTTGAGGGGATTACCTATACCCTTAACTGGGGTAACCACTTTTTATTTTTGTCAGTGCAGCTTTAAAATACAAACTACACGACAACAAGGGGAAAATGTAGACACAAAATTTGGGTCTTACGACACCCTTTACCCCATATCTCATCCCACAACCTAACCCTACCTCACCACCTAAAACCTTACACACCTAATGATTTATTAATTACCTTATAATTAATAAATCCACATCTCCAAACCCGCCACCTCACCATGACCTAGCCCTAACCCTAAACCAACCTAATTAAGACCTATGACTTGGTCTAGACCCACACCCATGACTCATCACCCCTCACCCACACCAAAACGAGCCAAATAATGACTTGACCAAGCCCACAACTGATCCCTCGGGAGAAAAGGAGGGAAAGATGGTTGTTTTACTAAAAATAGCCACTTTGACCTAACCGACATCGGTTCCTACTCGACCACCATCGGTTACGTAACCGCCATCGGTTCCCTGTTAATGACCTCCCCCAACCAAAAAGAAAGGATCCAGAATTCATTTGGGTAGGAAAGAGAAGTGAAACAAGCAGAAGAGGTTGCAGAGAAGAGCATCGAGCCGAAGACTGCAACTAAGCAATTGGATCACTGTCACCCTAATTCAAGCATTGGAAAAGACTGAGGATAGCTTCATCAGCTAGCTTTCCAATACTGGATCGTCCCAACTAAGCCTTACTGTCGCCACCACATTCCTTAGACCTATATCTTCATCAGGAACCAGTGAGTATTATCTTGTAGTTCTTTGTTATCATTTTGCTTTAATTCATATTAAATGGGGAACTGACCACCTTCGAAAGGATGTCTAATATTTCCGGGCCTAAGGCGGTTCCCTCACCTATTGTTTAACTAAGATCTAATGGTCTTGTATTCTTACTTACAGGTAGTCCTTCCCAGACAAAAAGGAGTTCTTCACAATTGATCTGATCTCTCTACGGTATGCACACACCTTCCCAACATTCAACAAGTATTCCTCCTAGCCCTAACCCTTATCTGTTTCTCAAGAGAATGAAAGGATAGAAGAAACTCTATTGCGGAACGAAAATTCTATGTGAAACACTATCCTTACAAGCAACAAGAAATAGCTCACATCAACAAACACAGATCCAACAACACACTATTATGCATATGATTCACCCCAATGGTCTACCTCCCTTACCTAGTTATCACACTTCACATTACGATCACTTCACGCTTCACACGGCTACTTATCCACTTGGCACACTATTAGCCACACTCCTCTCCAGTTACAAGGTATAAATCTTCTATCTACTTTATATTATCAAGTATTCACTCACTATCATAAAGTGGGGGCAAATGTAAAAACAAAATCGCTGCACTTGGGTACATTTCTAGGTCCTAAAGTATACTAATATATACATGATTGCTAAGTAAGAAAAATAGTCTTGAAAACTCCTTTTAGCCTTTTGGTTACTTCGTCTCTTGCACTTTATTTTCTTTACACATCTTACATTTCTACCAACACTTGACTAATTTACCTTTTGATGGCCTCATACACTAGCACCAAATTATGACAAAATCACCTAGGTGCTCTTGTCTCTCCTAGGTGATCTTGTCCCTCTCTATCTTCTTCTTCTTACTCTTTTGGGTCCTTTTTAATTCTTGGTCACCTTTTAACACTTTAGGTCATCCTTTCAATTGTCAATTACGTAATTCAAACAAGAAAATCATATATATACTTAGTTACTTATTTTAATTAAGGATCTAAGCACTATAAGCACTATCCATCACCACCTAAGCTTGCACAAAGGCACAAGAACACTACAAATCATACATCTAGAACATTCACACAAGGGAACAGGGTTGCATTGATTTCATTCTATTTCATCACACACATTTTGTATATTTGGGATAATCCGGATCTATCATGCTATCCTAGTGCAACTTTCATAAGGGAAACCTAGGGCACAAGACACGGATATACACACATGAAGAACTACATGGAGTTTGAGATGTAGTATAGTGCTTAGTTTTAAGTTCACTCTTTGGTGGTGACATTGTTGGGGTCATTCCAACTCCACATTCTACATCTTTTTAATTATTTTTATGTGGTTTTTAGGCATGTGTAGGTATTCATTTTTTTCAGGTTACGGTGTGATCAATTATCTAATAGTGAAATTAGAGTGATAAAGAACAAGTAATAATGACGATTTTCTAGCCCATAAAAGACCGATTCTAAATATCTAAGCGAGACATGGTGCCTAGATCGGACATTAGCATCTCGGGTTGCTCTTGTCCTCCTACATTCACTTTTGTTTTTTACATTCCTAGGTTTTTGAAACCTTGACAAATCATTTGACATTTTTTCCAACCTATTCCAAAGTAGATACACAAAGTATTGATTATTCCCAAGTCACACAAAATAAACTAAGTCATCTTTCCCATTTCATTTTCTTAGGGTTTTACATTGTTGAATGCTTAGTGATTGCACATTACTGTATATAATCATTTGAATATCATTCATTACAGTAAGTTACTCTGAAATAAGATTTAATTCAAATTAGATTAAATCACTACTATAACATTATAAGTATGCATTTTTTTGTATGGTTATCACAAGCATCATCAATAAAACATTCCCCATCCAAAAAAATAACCAAATTTTCTACACATGTATCATTTGTAGCAATAGAAGCAATATCATTATCATTTTCACTATCATAATAACTAATATCCTCAATAGGTGGTATTAGTGATACACCAAGATCGGTGTTATAAGTTTTTTATAGGAAAATGAAGGTCTTTCATATCCCTAGGGCCATATTCCTTACGATAAAAGTTGGATTCTTCTTATGCATTTACAAAAAAAGGTTGAATATTATTCATATGGAAAGAATCATACTTGGGTGGACTAGGCTTGGAGATACGATCACCCAACATCTTTCGGTAAGCCATTAGAAATAAAATTAACAAAACCGAATTCGGGATTCTATCAAAATCTAGGGTTTGATCAATAAATAGGTTCACTAAATGATTTTAAAAATTAAATCTTAAACAGGGAATAGAATAAATCATAAATATATAATATAGAAACATTCAATTGAAAGCAAGTGTATCCTACAAAAGGATAAGAGTGACTTAGCTAATATATAACTATCTCGGATTGGATCTAGGCTAGACATATGGTGGAACATTCTCGGTATGGATTTTATGTGCTTTTTCTACGGAGAAGAGTGATCCAAAGGTTATGTTGGATAGAATCACCTAGATCTAGAAAGTATTGCATGGGGCGTTGTTGTCCAATTAGGTGCTAGTGTCCTATTGAGAGGTGCAGATCTCTGTTCTTTCAATGTCTAATAATGTCACCTTCAACTCACTTTGTGTCACTTCCACTTCATTATAAGTCACTCTTGTCATACCTATACCTGCAAAACAAACCCTAGATACATACACAAGACTCAAATACACATTAGATGGAATAAAATATGCATATGCTTGAGTCATAATGACCTTGGTTATCACTCCAATATGATTTTCATCTATCATTTTACTACATTTCATAATCAATGTAGTTTTGGTGTGTGTGTGTGTGTGTGTGATAGAAAGTGTGTCCTCAAGTTAGGTTGCCCTTGTGAAAGTTAAAATAAAAGAACAGGTTATAACTTATTTTCCCTAAGATGATGTGTGTTAAAGACATTTCTATGTAGTTAATGATGCAACCCAAATGCAATCCTTAAGTTGTTCCTTTTCCCAAGTAATAGATAGCCCAATTGTCCCCTTTAGAATAATTAGTAGGTTATGTATATATATGACTCCTTTGCTTGAATTTTGACACTTAGTGACACCAAAGGCTGACCCCAAATATGAAATAGGAATTAGAAAAGGTTTAAAATCAGGTGCCAAGTGGTAAATTAAAATATAAGCAAGCTTGGAATAAAGTTCCAGTGAAGGAACATTAGCACTGGGTAATATTTTCCTTACTAGACCATAATATCCCCAAGATATGGAAAATAAACCGGACCACGAGCATGCACATAGGGATCCCTATGACATGACCAAAACCATAAAACCCAGAAAACATAAGACAATTTCACAATCAAAATTAATCAAAATCGAAAAAGAAATATGAGAGGTGTCACTAATAGTGTCAATCTTCTCACTTAAGAATCATGCATATAACGATATATGAGAGGCATAATGTAATACATGGAAAATTTTCGTGGTGAATATTCATTAATTTATGAATATTTTAGTTTTTGAAATTTGAAATTAGCAAATTTTTAGTGTAGGAATTAGGACCAGGTCGCCAAAATTTTCTAGGTATAAGTTAATATTAGGGGTCAACTCACCATTCCCGCAAAATATAAATTTTTGATATTCACCTTTATGTTGTCATTCGATAGCATTTTTTTATGCTACCGGCTAACAGCATAATATATGTTGTTGGCCGGTAGCATAAAATATGTTATTGGCCGATAGCATATTTTATGCTACTGGCTAATAGTATATGTGTTGTCGGTCGGTAGCATAAAACATGTTATCACCCGATAGTATATTTTATGTTACCTATCGATAGCATACAAAAAATCTACTAGCCAATAGCATTTTATAGTGATGTCGTTAGACTAAAAATGAGTATGGGATTTATTTTGCTTACACCATATTTTGGAAGGATAGATTTCTCATTGAGACGATCATTTTAAATGTAAACATCAAAAACAAAAATTCCCATACAAAATTAACAAAATCTATATTTTTTTCACAAAAATTGTTTTTTTAATTTTGTTTACTCCATATTTTGTGAGGACAAATTTCTTGTCAATTCACTCATTCTAACTGCTATTGTCAAGAAATATTTTTAACAAACTACATATGTTTTTGGTCGACATCATAAACTATCACCGACAACCTAATATATTATGTCGAATGGTAGCATAAAACATGCTACCATCTAACAACTTTTTGTATTTTCTTCATATTCACCATTAACGCAAAAGTCAATTTTCACATATTCACCAATGAATTTCTATTATTTTTATTTTGAGGGGGATCTTAAAATCTTCCTTGATGTAATAGTGATAAGTGCATAATTTTGTGTCTCATAATCGAATATCATAGAAAATTGGAGGCAATAGTATGGTGAGGTAGAGTACAAAATAAATACAACACCAAAAGTGAAGAGGAAGATCATAAGCAAGCCCTAGGATTGATATAAAGATCTAGTCACAAATCTAGTTCACCAAAATGCTTATACCCTTATTAAATTATATAAAAGCTAGATTAGTGAATTAAGTACACTAAAGGATGTAAGGGGAGCTACGGAGGTTATTTTGATTAATTAACTTCCAACATTAATTATCCAATATTATAAAAATGCATTAATACTTGTAATCAATTTATGAAACAAGATGTGAACTTGAAACACAAGAGAGTGAGTGCGCTTAGTTGATTACATATGGATGTGGGAAGTTTTGGGTATGCGGACTAATGGAAATAGAGGATCTAAACCTAATAATGCTTTGTTCTGAAACTATGACTAGAAACTATCCTGGGAAAGATCATACAACTTTATTAGGACCATTTGTATGGTCTTTGACCCTCCGCATAGTCTTGAAACTGTTTGGAATCTAGCTCTACAACTTTTAGGAGTGTCTCCTACTTTAAAATGTCTATCAATGTCAAACCCTAGTTGTTGGTCATGTTGCAAATCCCTTTAAATATTATGAAAAGATATAAAAACCCTAATGATGGGTGGGAGACCCTATAAAAAAAATTAGTTAGATTATGGGTACCCCCACACACCTCCGACATTGGTATTACTCCAAATAAGCCTCAAACTGAACTCCGTTTTCCATGTAGTATGTGATATCCGAATGAATGCAATTATGATTTGGTAACTTCTTTGATAATTCTTGGGTTGAGTTTGCCTCTTGTCAAAATAATTGGAGAAGGGATGTTTGAGTGCTTGTAGATGAGAGAGACTAATGTCTTGACTTAGTAAAAAGCTTCAAACCTATTGTGGTTTTTGCCCTGATGAATGTGCAAAATATTTTGCGAGATTTAGGGAGCACATGGTTCCTTTGGAAAGTGTTAGAAGTGAGAGTATCAATGTAGTGTCATAGGTGTTCTAGGTGTGTCAATGAAAAAAATTCTACTTATACAAGTTTACGAAGGTAAATTATTAAGAAAGGTTGACCCAAATGGCATAAAGGACTCATCAAATAATGTGAAACTCGAAAGAAAAGATGGATTATATGCACATGCAAAACCATACATATAGGTCAATAATGGATATAAACTCTTGACCAAACCATGCCATTTTTCCCAAGCATGAAAAACATGAAAACTAGATTTTGCATCCTATCAGTTAAGATTTTTCTATGGATTTTATGCATTGAACTCTCGGTTTTGTTGTAATATCAATTTGTATGCCTAAGCAAGTGGACAAGAGATCTCAGGATGTACTAATCGGGACAGAAAGAGTGTGTTTATCTTAGCAAGAGTGTATTGTCAAAACTAGAAGTGTCAAAGAGTAAATTACCGAATTTGAGTGTCTACACCACCCATAATTAAGCAACATGCCTCTCCTAGTCTTGCACATGGTCTTGACCTTCACCTTTGACTATGGGAACTACATTATCCATGAATAGGGGTTCTTGAACCTCTTTAGATGAATACGTGTACCACACTAGAACACATCAACCTAACTAGTCACCTTAATCAAGAACACTTCATGCTTTAGTATTTGTGGTCTCAATCTATGTATTATAATTATAACAAGAAAAATATTGAAATCAATTTTCACACCGAACAGGATGCTCTTTTGATATTATTCGTAGTGGTTAACGAGATGCGATTTTTGGCCTCTTTTTTCTGCTCCAACCATTCTTTAGTGTCTTAGATACTTACGTAATAGAATTAAATTTTAAATCTCAATTATATGCAATGCCCCCACCCCACCAACCCCCACCCCGCCATCACAATTTTGAATGTTGGATTCTCTCAAAAGATGCATTTATTAAGAAAAAAATTTATTTTTAATCTTTAATACTTTTAACGACTATAAAAATTAATGATGACAATAATAATAACACTTACATTTTATCGTGAAATGGCTTGACTCTATAAGAATGAAAAATACAAGCTCTATATAGGTTGAATATAACCTTAATTGACTCAATATGACACCATTGATTAAAATAAAAATTTAAAATAAATTAAATATTATTTTTGAACTATATAATTTGTAAGGTCACTCAACATTAATCGCATAGACTATTTGGCAAACTAAAATATTAAGGGTTGCAAATAAATTAAAGACAACCCGTTGTTTTTGAAAAAAATACAATATGTGTTTCAAGGATCTACGCGAATACCAGTATAACTTGTGCAAATTAGAAAAAATGTGTTATCAAAGTCATACATATAGATTGACATGAAGCACGAATATTTTATTGATGGCACAATAGAATACATGCCATGGAAACTTTAAAGACCAAAAGCTTCTAAATCTGATCATTATTTTGTGAGTGGTAGAGATAAATTACTCAAAGAGCAGGCTACTGCACGCTAAATTTAACTTTTGTCTTCCCTTAGAGGCATGTATGTTACAAAAGATAATACTAGAGTGATCCTAGTTAATTTCTTATTTAAATGCATTCCTCCTAATTTAAAGTAATAACATGCTCCAATACAAGCAGGGGCAATGAAGAATACTATGTAGTTTGGAAGCTTTTAGTATTTTTTTGTTTTTGGGAATCTTCAAAGAATTTCTACACTTTAGACTATATGATAATAGCCAATGTTACCACTCTAGAATTTTTTTGAGTTTTTTCCACCATCTTCCTGCAGATCCTATAGTTAGCAATCGGTCAACGTACCAAGATATATGGTTCCAAGAAGGAGAAGTACATAAAATAATAGTAATAATAGGATAGATTTTATATTTTTCCACTTCTGTCATTTCGATTTCATCCCTAAGATGGATACGAATGGTCTCCATGTGTTATGACCTATGGTTTTCATCTAAAAGCCTTCATATTCTATTTTTATTTATTTTTCATATTCTCTATTATATAGCTATAAAGTCGCTTGTTCTACGAATAAAAAGATGGATATTTGGGCATACATCTTTCTTATGGAGTTTTCCAGCTTTTCTCTATTATTTTTATAACACATTAAGTACCAACATTAGTGTGTTATCCACCGGTTGCAGCTCGATCAAGAGCAAGTGGTATCAAAGCAAGTTTGCTCCACTCTTGCATGTAAGAATGCACAAGGTCATAATACAAGAAGCATGGTATCAATATTCATGATCCTTCATATTACCTTCCTTGTAACTTCAAATGACCTCAAGAAATGTAAAAGGAAATGCTATATCCCTTCAAAGAATTATTTGATGAAGCCTTTGAGAGGAAAAGGAGGGAGATGATGGCACAATTTGCCGATGTCTTCTCACATTTAATCCTTGTTACTAGCCTCATCTTTGCAAATTCTCTTGCATCAAGGAGACCCTTTAAGGGCCTAACACCATTCAAGATACAGGTAAATTTTTACATTCCACAATTTGAAGGAAAAATTGATGTTGATGAATTGGATAAATGGCTTTATCAACTAGAATCATATTTTTGTCAATAAACTCTCTAATGATGAAAAGATAACATTTGTACTTCCAAAAGTAGCTATGCTTGTCAAAAAATGGAGGTAATCATACTCCTTGTAAGAAGATGATAAAAATTATGTAACACTCAATGTGAAACCCCAAAAACATATGGTAGTTTTATAGAGGCTATCAAAGAGGAATATTATCCAGTGAATAACTATGAGAACTAGTTCAAGAAACTACACTAATTGTTTCGGGGTTGTAATCATACATTTCAAGACCGTACTAATGATTTTCATACCCTATCATAAAAGTGGGTGTACACGACACCAAGAAGCGTTGAATTCTTAAATAATACAGTTAGTTGCAATATTACATCCAAGAAGAGTTGGAGGTTGAAAACATCAATACTATCAGGGAAGCCTAATGATATAAATTCAAGGTTGAAGAAAGGTTCAAATGTAGGGAAAATAAAGACCCTTAATTGTCCAAGAAAGGGAAGTATGAAACTAAAAATAAAGGAAATGACACATCACCACAAAAATAAGATAATAAGCAATCGTGGAAATAAAATACATGAAAAGACATAAGAATGCCCCAAGTCAAAGCATATAGTTGTGTCCCACTTGGTGGCCAAAAATATTTAAAAATCTAACTAATAAATAAATATTTAAAAATATTTTTAGCACATAAAAATTCAAGTAAATTACATATGCTTTGTGCATTGGTATATTTAAGCTCTTAAAAATACATTTTTGGTCATTTATACACGTTTGCTCAAGTTTTAGCTATGGGAAATAATTTTTGAAGGTACAAAAGGTGCAAAAACATGGGACACAATTATATGTTTTTATCTCATGGTGTGAGAAGGACAAGAGCAGTACCATGACATGAAGCAATTTTAACATGTTAACAAAACTTTACTAACATAGTCATGTGAGCTAGATGCGGGAGTGGCCTTTATAGAGAACCAAGGTGCATATGAAGAAGGGGATTTAATTATAGATGCATATCCATATACCATTGTTGTCAAAGCATGCATAGTGTCTTCACTAAAATATGATGCAGAGTGATTGTTTCACTCATAGATGTGGGTAAATGGGAGAGATATTCACTTTATCATAAATAGTGGTAATCAAAAATTCTTATATTTGTGGAAATACTAAAGAGGTTAAATTTGATAACAACACCTTACCCATAACCATAATCTATTACTTAGGTCATTCAAGGAAGAGACATATGTGTGAATCGATAGTGTTACCTTCCATATTCAATCAAACTATTTAAGGATGTGGTGGTATGTTATGTTGCACCATTGGATGCCTATGATGTGCTTCTTGGATAGTCACACATGTGGGATCACCATGGTGTCTATGAGACTAGTCTTAGGATTTTCATCATCACTCTACATCGTAGGCACTACGATAACCCATAGGTATCCCCTACTAAGTTAATGGCCCTGATCAATGCAAAATATTTTCAGACATTTATTTCCCAAACTATGACCTTTTTCCTACTCATGATCATGCCTTTGGATAAGAAAAAGGTTACAGTGACCACAAGAGTTGTCCCACAAAGTGAAATAGTTTAGTAGAAGCATATGGATCGATGATATCCGAATAGAAACATGTATTCATACCACCAATAGGTGTGCCTTTGCATTGTCAAGTGAATCATCTAATTGAATTATTCCTTTAGACACCACTTATGAACATGCCTCTTTACGCTTACTCAATACTTGAGAATGATGAAATCAAGCATTATATTCAGAGCTTATTCAAAATGGGAAAATTCAACCTAGTACATCACCTTGTGGAAGGTTGATTTTTCTTTCCCAAAACAAATATGGGACATGGAAGATATTCATTTAATATCAAGCCTTGAAAAATAATAGTAAAGAGAAGATACCCGATTCGACTCATTGATGACCTCTTAAACTAGTTGAGGGGAGCCAAGTTTTCACGAATATCAATCTAAGGTAAAGTTACAACTAAGTTCCCATCGATCTCAAAATGTTTAGAAATTTTCATTCAAATCAAATTAGGGATTGTTTGAATGGTTGGTCATGTCTTTGGGATGAAAAATGAACCTCTGACATTCATGAGTATGATGAAAAATATCTTGCGATTGTTCAATGATTCATCTTTAATTGTGTACTTGGATGAAATTCTTATCTTTAGTAAGATATGGGAGAAGCATGTTCAACATGTCTAGCAATTTCTTCAATCCTTGAATCAGCATAAACAATATTTTAACATATAAATGTGTTCCTTTGGAATTATCTAATACCTCAAGGATGATTCATCAACAAGAACAAAATGCATGTGGAGCCGTAAATAACTAGGTCATATGAGCCTAGACAACACCAATGGCCATCACTAAAATATGAAGTTTCTTGGGATTAGTCAACTTCTAATGCAAGTTTTACTTATTTTTATTAAATTACCCGGACTTTTGAGTCAAGTGGCACATGAAGGAGTGAAATTAAATATCATATGGTCAAAATCACAACACAATGCATGTACAGAGAAATGAAGGAGAGGTTGTACTCAACATCATTTCTAGTATTTTCATAGCTCCAATGGTCATTATAGATAGAAAAAATTCTTTAAAATACACAGGTTGGTGTATTCCTCATCCAACATGGGCATCGATGGCATACCATTGTGAGACCTTCTCTTGACACTACATAGGTACCCAAAGATATGACAAGGAGTTATATTCCATTTTGTAATACAAATATTAAAATAAATATGTTCTAAGAAAAGAGAGTGTTATACACACAAATCATATAAGCCTTTATAGTTCATAAAGACCCAAGGTAAGTTAGAGAATGATTATTACCAAATGTGGTCTTCCTGTGCGTAGTAATTCCATCTCAACATCCCGCTTAAGATGGAGAGTTTCAATTAAGTTTTTTATTATTTGATTTGGCCCTCAATTACCTCCCCTGACAATAATCCTTAACTCAAGTGGGTATGAAAGGTTAGAGTGGCCTTAAATGTATGAATATTACCCTAAATTTTCTGACATATATTAGAACCTAAGTGCTGGAACAAATGTTCTAGACTATCATTTATAGGAAAGGGTTTCATGCCACATGGAAAACATATGTGTTCCTATAAGGGATAATCTGAAATTAATTTTGGAGGCTCACTACAATCAGGTTGTAGGTCACTTTAACGTAGATAAAATAGTGATAGTATTACAAAAAAAATTCTATTGGCCAAAATTCTATCATGATGTTACCATATACATCAAGTCCTTAATAGCTTATGTAATTTCCAAGACATCCAATCAAAAGAAGGGCCTTTGCACCCCTCTTTCAATTATAGGGATGCCACATGAATCTATCTCAATGTATTTCATGTCACTTATCCTTTCCATAATGTATGGACATGACTATGTTTTTTTGGTGGTTACCAGTTTTCAAAATATTTGCATTGAATATCGGATGTTTTATGCCTATTTGATTGAAAAATAAATTCAAATTTTTCAACAAAGCACGATGTAAAAATAAGGAAGCTTTAGAATGTATAGAGAGATGATGATATTGGATCCCAAATGTGAGCATTTGCCTTACAAGAGATACAAACTGTCAAACTTGGCATTACACAAGGACAAGTTACTAGATTTTAGTGGCCTCTCCTTCATCCTTCCATATCTTCCGAAAATTATTATATATATGGTACATGGGTACACATATATTCTTTTGAGTCACCTACTCAAATACTTTACCACATATTCCTTAAAAGAGGGGGCATTCAATGGGATATTTCTACAAATACAAAATGATTGCAGGATACATGAACAAATTTCTACATGGCTCATATCCTTAGAAAATGACATGTCCTAAACAAGAGAAAAGTCACTCTAAACATTTCATAAGCGTTTCAATCAACACAAGGGTTAGGTCACATAGTAGAGTCAAACCGCATCTCACTATTACCACACATGGTACATTTTATATTATGTAGTTAGCCCAATATCTTGGTTTTAAGATATATAAGGGCACCTCTAGGGGGTTGGTTAGCTTTACACACTTGTATGAGAACCTAGAAGAACTACATGAGGCTTGATTTTACATCAAGGATATGTAGTGAAGCATTAGGATTGGTTCGAGTAGCTAGGAGTATGATTTCTAAGGATAGTCCAACCTCAAACATACACACACATGCGTGCGCATATTTTTATCCTTTGATGTTTTTAATGCTTTGGTAAAGGTGTTAGGAAATAAGGGATAAAATATACGGAACAATCCCTCACATAATTACAACAATAAAAACTAATATACGGAAAATATTACAGATCTCAAATAAAAGTGCCAAATAAAAATAACACAACACAAAGAGGTAGTATTTAACGTGGTTCACCCAATTTTGGCTATGTCCACCAAGAATCTATTGCTTAGATTTTATTATAAGTCACCGCTCTCTTAATACAATACCCAAATCTATTTGGAGTTATGCTCAACAAACTCTCTGAAACTCACACTGAATTGAGACACATCCGTAATGTTACATTAAAACCTACCATATGCACAAAACCACATAAGTAGACAATTGCTTTAGCAGTTTTACAAAACCATGGGCTAAAATTGTCCCATAAACCTATGGGTCAAAAATCTCACCCATATGAGAAAAGCATGTTTCTAGTATATTGGGCACGTTTTTTGAAACCAAAAATTTTCTCGAGGCCTCACTGTCCTTGAACTCCGGTGAGACAAATGAGAAAAGTGTACATTACTCTTAGTGTATAGTCTTGAAAATTTTCACACATGAAAATAGGCTCCACAACCTAAAATCTCCCACTTGGAGACTAGTTTTCCTCTGAGCAAGCTTCTCAACCCTTCACTAGTTTCCATGAAGACCAACCAAAGTTGAACACAGCTTCAGTTTTTCCCTTGTGACCACCTTTGTCATCATGTCTATAGGATTTTTAATGGTATGAGTCTTCTCCAACTTTAACTTCTCTTCCTCCAAAGCTATCCTGATGAAATGGTACCTAAGTTGTATATGCTTCGTCCTAGAGTGGAAAGCAGAGTTCTTAGCTAGGTGTATAGCACTCTGACTATCACTATACAAATTCCCTTCCTCCTACTTATGTCCCAAATCCTCAAGCAATTGTTATATCCAAATCATCTCTTTAATTTCCTCTGTGGTGAAACATACTCATCCTCCATGGTTGACAAAGCCACCAACTTCACGTCATAAAATCTAGCTCACCGTTGTCCCATCTACGGTGTAAATATAACTGTCATGTTCCTCCTGCTGCCTACATGTCCACCATATCTCGAATCTACATAACCATGCAAAGTGGTGTTTGATCCATTTGTAGCACAAAAATTTCCCCATGGTCCGTCTCAAATACCGAAGGATCCACTTTATCTGCTCTATCGCTGATCTCTACCTAGATCACTCATAAATCTACTCACCATTCCCATTGCATGGGAGATATCGAGCCTTTAGTGCACACTATGGCATACATCAAACCCGACAAACGCCGATGAGTAAGGTACCTTTGACACTGGTTTCTCTCATTCTCTATCTTGGGACACTTGCTCCTTTGATAACTTGAAATGTCCTACCAAAGGAGTCCTAACTGGTTTAGCATCCTACATATTAAACCTCTCCAAGACCTTATTAATGTACTCTTCCCGAGATGAAGTCATCTTCCATTCCTTTCTATCCCAAGATATCCTCATACCAAGGATTTTTTTGGTTTTCCTCAAATCCTTCATAACAAAGGAGTCACTTAGTTGTTTCTTGAGTACTTGTATTTCCTGCATGTTTTTACCTCGCAACCAATATGTCATCCACATACATACACAGGATAATATAACTACCATCTCGCAAATTTCTTTGTATACACACAATGTTCGAATGGAATCTGATATAACCTTGATCCATCATGAAGCTATCAAATTTCTTATACCATTGACGTGGAGCTTGTTTCAAGCCATATAAGCTCTTATTCGGTTTGCACACCATATCCTCTTTACCTTTGACCTCATAGCCCTCTCGGATGCTACATATATAAATCCTCCTCCAAATCACTATGGAGAAATGCAGATTTATATCAAGATTCTCTAAGTGCAAGTCTTCTACAGAACTATTCTAAGAACAGTTCTAATAGAAGTCATTTTAACTACGGGAGAAAAAATATCATCAAAATCTATACCTTTTTCTATGAAAACCCCTTGACCACCAACCAGGCCTTGTATCTTTTCTTTCCTCCTTCATCCTATTTGACTTTGTACACCCACTTGTTCTATAATTCTCTTTTGCCTTTGGGTAGCTTCACCAAATCCCATGTCGGTTCTCCATGAGAGCCTTATGCTCCTCATCCATGGTTTACTCCCACTTCTTCCTGGCATCTACCTACATTGCTTCATAAAATCTCTCTAGCTCTCCACTTTGCTAGTGAGTAATAAATAATAAAGAGAAGGAGAAAAATTTCAGGTTCTCTTCTTACCCTAGAAGACCTCCTCAATATAGGAGTTTGGGGTTCCTATTGAGGAGGTTCCTAAACTAATTCATGTGTCACTTTCCCATCCAGAAGATCCTCTACCATTGTATATTCTTTCATGGATTCTTCCTGTTTTCCCTGTAATTTTTTCTTATACTTGAATTTCTCATTAAAGACCACATCCCTAGATCAAATGGTTTTCTTGTCCTTAATACTCCAACATTTATATCCAAAGTCATCACCACCATAACCAATGAAAGTAAATTTTTCTGATTTAGCCTCTAGCTTAGTTTTATCATCCTTGTCTCTATGGACAAACACCTCATATCCAAAGACTCTAAGAAATGAATAATCAACTTTCTTACCATACCAAGCCTCCTCAAGTATGCCTCCATCCAATGCACTTGAGAGTCCTCTATTTATTAAGTACACAACAGATTGTACTCACCGCTTCTACCCAAAAAGAAAGAGGCGAGTCCTGCATGTAACCTCATGCTCATAGCACATTTCATTATTGTTTTATTCATCCTTTCTGACACTCATTTTGTTGCAAAGTTCCTAGAACCCTCTTTTTCATGTGGATTCCATTCTTAGAACAATAATCATCAAATTCATTACTGCAATACTCCCCTCCATTATCTGACTTGAGACATTTTAGCTTAAGACTTGTTTCATTCTCTACCAAGGCTTTCCATTTAACAAAAGTGTCAAATACATCATATTTGTTTCTAATACAATAAACCCAAAATTTCCTTATTGCATCATCAATAAAAGTAACATAATAACTTAAACCCCAAGATATGATACCTGAGCCGATCCCCACACATTAGAATGCACCAGCTCTAACTTACTCTCTTTCTTTGTAGGTCCAACCTTGAGAAACCTTACTCACTTTTGTTTCCCATATATTCAGTCTTCGTAGAACTCAAAACTTGTTTTTATATATCTCGAGAAAATCCTCCTTTATGATCTCCATGCCCTTATGGCTCATATGACTAAGCCTATAGTGCCACAATGGTGTATCTATTTCAAGCCACAAGATTACTAACATTAGTGCTATAAGTGGTTAAACACAAGGTTCCAACTTTCTTACCTCTTTCCACCACAAGAGAACCCTTCATATCCTTCTAAGAGTCCATTGTAAATATCACAAGACAACCATCACTTCCCAACTACCTTGCCGATATCAAATTTTGTCTTAATGTAGGCACATGTATGACATCCTACAATAGCCAAGTATTCTCATTCTCACGTATCTTAACCCAAATGAACTTTTTCCAACTATGTTGCAAGGCTTGTCATCACCAAGAAAAACATGCCCAAAATCTCTTTGAACATAATCAAAAAAATAATGCCTATGTGGAGTAGCATGGAAACAAGCCCTCGAATCTAAAACCCAAGATTCAATAATATTGTGTAAATAAAGAATCAAAGCATCCTGACATACATTACCCATTTCCAAATTTGCCTCCTTGTTTTATTCATGTTGTTTCTTCTTGTCCGAAGCTCCCAACACTCCTTCTTCGCATGCCCAAACTTTCCAAAGTTTCAAAGCATACTATCTTGCCTTTGGATTTTGACCTTGCCCGATCCTTCAATTTTCCACAGCTTCCTCTATTCTTTTATCTCCCTCTAGTTTCCATTGTCAAAGCATTCCCTAAAGGAGAATATTCCCTAGTGCTTTTTCTTCACATTTCCTCGCTTAGAATCACCCCTACCACATCCTCAAACTTCAACTTTGAGTTAGCTAGAACCGAGTTGCTTACCACCATTACCAAGCTATTCCAACTCTTAGGTAAAGATCACAAAATTAATAAATCCCTAAATTCTTCATCAAATTCTATTGTAACCGAAGCTAGCATATTTACAACCATATTAAAATAATTTAAATGATCTACTATTGAACCATTCTCAGACATCTTCATATTAAACAATTTTTTCATTAAAAATATCTTGTTAGAGGCAGAGGGTTTTTAATACAAATTCCTAATGCATCCATCAGTTCTTTTGTAGTCTTTTCCTTTAAAAATTAAATAATACCAAAGATGCAAGACACACAGATCGGGATTGTCCCAAGTGCCTTCCTATCCAAAGAAATCCCATTCTTCATCCGCCATGCTCGAGGTTTGTTCACTTTCTCAAACAACGAATATAAAGATCCTTCGATAAAGGTAACCTTCTATCTCAAGCATCTTCCAAAGACTAAAATTTTTCCCGTTGAATTTATCAACCTTTGATCTTCCATCATCTGTCATAGCTCCCACTCAAGCTAAAAATTTCCCGTGATTCAACACTTCAAAAACCAAACCAGGCTCTGATACCAATTATTAGGAAATAAGGGATAAAATATATGGAACAATCCCTCACAAAATCACAACAATAGAAACTAATATACATAAAATACAGATTTTATTACAAGCCACCACTCTCTCAATACAATACCCAAATCTATTTGAAGTTGTGCTCAACAAACTCTATAGAATTAACACCTGAATTTAGACACATCCGTAATGTTACATTAAAACCTACCATATGCACAAAACCGCATAAGTAGACAATTTCTTTAGCAGTTTCACAAAACTTTGGGTATCAAAACCATGGATCAAAACCATCCCATAAACATCTGGATCAAAAATCATGCCCATATGAGAAAAGCATGTTTCCTAGTATATCATGCACATTTTTCGCGGATAAAAATTTCTCATAGAATGTCACCCCAGCACCCCCCACTCGGGGCCGGTCCCAGACCCAAACCCTGGTGAGACAACTATGGAAAGTTAACAATACTCTTAGTGTATAGTCTTGAACATTTTCACACATGAAAATAGGCTCCATAACCTAATAGAAGGGTTCTACGAGTTAATAGGGTTTCTACTTTGTTATAGATTATTACAAGTCATCTCAAGGTTGTGCAAAGAAGAGAAAAACACAATGATGACCATATCCAGATAAGAAAAGCACTCAAAAAAATTTATATTGTAACTATATTTTAATCTAAGACTTTATAGTCCTTTTCATGGACCATACAAATCCTTCTTGGACCATTATAGATCTTGTATGGTCCTAAACCTATGATTTTCCACTCCTAGAATCGCCTCATGCAAAATCTAGAGTCCCATATTCTCTTATTTCAATTATTGACACATCTAGATAATTTCAAAATATTATTGAACAAGATGAATCTCTTTCATCTATATTATTTTGAACAAGCTACTTATAGTTTATCAATTGCTTAGTTCATTTCAAGTTGGAATGCATTATTATAGTTATGCATAGTTGATGTTTGAATTTAATTAGATCACAATGAGTAGTCTACAAATTTCAAATTGTTACGTATTTTTCATTAGAAATCTAAATAAGGGTGTAAATATTTGGTGAACTCAACTCGGGATCAAATATTCAACCTTCTTTCAAACCATAGTTTCCTAGACTTCCATATTTGCATTGTATATTTAGATTTAAACCAAATTTTCATATATCATCTTCCCTAGCTCTAGTTTGTATTAATTTCCCTAGATTCTCACGGTCAATATTACCCTTTGGATCTGTTTTTCTTAGGCTTCCTAATTGCTGAATCACCTTTCATTACATATATCAATTATAACGGATCTATTTTCAAAATTATCTAAGGTATTTATTCATTTTTATCTATTTAAAAAAACTTTGTTTTACTCTAATTCCTAGCACAATTCTCAGGAATGCAAAATTATTATTTTTAGTAATTAGAACATAATCATAATAACATATACTTTTGGAGAAAACCAAGGAGGTTTTTATTTCTGTATTGAGATTTTAAAAATACCTCTTTTGGTTTCATTCCATTAATTGTTTGTCCTTATAATGGTTGTTCTACTATTTTGATAATAATCATTTTTTTATAAAAATCACTTATGGGTCATATCTTCTATAGTCTCTTTATTGTCGGTATCCTATGTACTTATTTTTATTCTTTATTAACTAATATGAGGTTCTTATATCATATTGTGCCATCATGGTCCATCTTCAAATTCCTAAGTTTCCTTGTATGATTTACATTAATGTTATCACACATGTCTTGGAATTATTCCAACAAATAATCCTCCCTATCAATACAACACCTTCCCATGTGAATTCAATTTTGAGACATATTCCAAACCTCTCTATTAGTAATTTTGACATCTTTCATAAATCTATCTTAGAGACTATTCAAGCATTATAACATGATTTTCAAGCCCAATTTCATGTTATGGGTACTAACATAAAATCCCTCACATATGATAGAGTACATCTATAATATTCCACTTACAACCATATCCATAACATCACTATGCATCCTTATCGGTCTAGTTATAAAGCTATTGTGAGGCAATGTGATGCAAACATTATGCATAATACATGTTCTTATATAAGTGAAGTGAAAATGTTACATAGAGGAAACAATATATATGTTCCAACAGATCAATCTTTCATATTAAGGTAACCAAAATAGTAGACACCTCTTTGGTGTGAAAATAATGCTAGAAAACATGATATTCTATATGATCTAATCAATAAGTGATTAATCACTTTGTTACCTACTCATTACTATACCCCTATCATCCCTGAAAAAATCAAAGTAAAACCATTTCATATTATCATGGAATTGACATACATCATGACAAAAATGGCTATGCTTTACAATGAAAAATCCAACAACTTGAGCATAAGGGTTTTATTACCTTGATACCTAACATTGTGAAAAATATCCAATACAAT
The DNA here is from genome assembly GCA_018340775.1 of Taxus wallichiana var. yunnanensis. Classification (NCBI taxonomy): domain Eukaryota; kingdom Viridiplantae; phylum Streptophyta; class Pinopsida; order Cupressales; family Taxaceae; genus Taxus; species Taxus wallichiana. The sequence goes on along the minus strand of CM031234.1, from coordinate 426,615,843 downwards.
CATCTCACATCTAAAAATCTCGGTGGAGTACCGAAAGCTATAAAAATTATATCGGATGAGCATATGGTGATACTACATGATATAACTTATGTTGTACCACAAGACCCACCTATTCAAACAAAGGATAAGAATGTAATACCACCATTGGAGAACCTCTCTCATTGAAATAATTACATCATACTATTGTAAAAATAGAAATGGAGCATTATCGATTGAGCATCAATAGTTACACATAGACTTAAAGAACATAAAGCATTCACAATCCCAATCAGGGAACACATAACAAAGGATTTTATATATTTCTCTATTTCTCTACAAAAAGTTGGGATGGATTCTAATTCAAATTATGATATTGGTTATAATGCAAATACAAATGATATTATTAATTTTCATGTTAGTACTAAGGCAACACCTACTATGTGTGGATGGAATTTTATAAATATAAAGTCTATTGATGATTATGGTAATAATATGTATGTATGTCTACAGGCATAGGAACATACCATGGCTCCCATCCCCAATGGGGAAACACATAGAATAATTTCATAGATAACATTGATTTCTCAATTTACTAGTCAATTATGATGACAAAGATGATTTTGATCTTGATTACTATTATAATGACTATAAACACCTTGATGTATTTGATGATCATTTGCAACAACTCAATATTTATCTTATTGATGAAGAAGAGGATGATATTTCAATATAATTGTTATATATTTTTAATGATTTTTACACATTGGGTTGTGTGTAACACAACATATTATATGCAACCAAGTACTACACTCAGCTTTCCATAGAGCATGCAATAAAATCATTAGTAAGTGTGTATCCTAAAAATATATGGTGGTCATGTATCCTCTATTCGGTTAGCTCATTCATCATGACGTGTCATTGGACTTAATCCCTTCTTGAAATCCTAGGGCGTATACGGATCTCCCTTCCTTATTTTAAAAGAATATGTTTCCTTACACTATATATATATATATATATATATATATATATATATATATATATCCTCAAGTAGTTTAGTAAGGGTGATTATCCCAATATGTTTGCTAATGTTTCTAATACCATCCATAATCATCACATGTTATATCACATCTCTTCAATCACAATGACCATCAAAATCAATGTCATTCCAATATAAATCTAATTATAATATTTTTACACATATTACTTTTATTGGGTATATAACTCTTTGGTTTTCTACCATTCTATGACATCTCTTAAGTTATTCATGAATATCATTATTCTACTATGAAATATTTTAGGTCACTTCCTTCTTCATAACTTGGGGTTCATATTTTCCCCTAATCATAATATTTTCAGGTAACTATGGGGCTTCCCCTTTTATTATACATAGCTATTTGCAAAACACTTCAGAAATATTGAAATAATCACATAATATAAAACATTCAAATATGAGAAAAAATACAAAATCATGACCTCTTCTCATTTTCTTGGATAACTTATTACTTTATATGACATGTTGGTTATAATATATTACACATGTGCATTCATAAAGTATCTTGAGCTTGATGCGGGACACTCACTTTGGTCATTACACGATGATAAGAGCTAGCTTGGTCTCTTACAAGATTCTCTTGGAGGTATCCTCTACACTTTATAGGTGATTTGGCTTCATTATATATTACTTTAAACCTTCCTCATCATGCTTATTTACATACATAATGTTTTGTTATGTGTTGGATCAATCGAACTAATATGTGCGGTGTTACCTTATCATTAATATTTATATTGTTAATGTTACACATGCTTTCTACGTTGTTATCATTTATTGTTTATACAAATGCATTCCTTGATTACTTACTACATGGATTTATCTCGACTACGATGTTATGACTACGTAATTTTATATTTTCTAAGGGCCTTGCTTGTCTTGTGACATTGTGGGTGTATCATGCTTGTGGCTTCATGCCTAATTTGTAAATATGCACTTGATTATTTTATTTTGGCACATTGTACATTATAATGCAATTTTCTTATAGCATTGTGGGTGTCCCATGTTTGAAAATGGTTACAAAATTCCCCAATGATGATTCATGTCCTTTCAGAAGGTGTTCGAGTTCCTAAACCCATTCACAGTGTATATTTGTAGCCTAGACATCCTTACTTAGCTTTTCCACACTTTCTTCTAGCTTCCCACTTCATTTTTGTGCATGTTTTGGCCTTTAGTGTCAGTGTTCTACTGGACCGCCCTACCTACCCGGGGGCGGTTCTAAAACCCCTACCCCGCAGGGCAGGTGGTCCTACGCACTTTTTCTAGAATCTTCATGTGTGATTTTAACACATGTGATTTCACTTAACTTGACTTTTAGGGTGCGTTTGTGAACCAAATTGCCTAAAAATAGTCTTGATTGCATGGTATTCCTTCCCTCTTCTATTTTTAAATAGATTTAATTAGTTTGAACTACCTCTTCACCCAATGATTTGGCACTCCAAGGTTGCCTTGTGCATGAAGGCACATCCCAACCAATTCCTATATATTCAATGCTTGTATTCAAGCAAAAGGCCTAAGAATTTTGTGTATCTTGCATAGTATTGCTTGCCACAATCCTACTGGAAATTACATAGCCAAGCTCTGTTCACTTGTGTTATCTCTCTTCCACTTGCATTGCAACTAGAATTTCCTTCACTGCCATTTCTCAAGTGCCTTCTCCTATTGTTGCCTTTGCATTCCCAATTCCTTGGACTCATATGGACACATAGAGAAAGAAAGGATAAACTGAGGGGAAAATCATCACACAACTTGGATTTACCTCTGTTATGTGAATTCCAGGTTGGATTTGTTGTTTGATTTCCTTCATTCCTACAATTTATCATTGTTACATCATATCAAATAGAGTAGAAATCAATTTCCTTTCATTTGCAAGTAATTAGTTAATTTCCAAGAGGGTTTAAATCATTAATAGCAGCTCCCAGTGATGGATCCTCTTCTTCCCATCCTGTGGATCTGAAGGAGAGAATATATATAGGAGGTTGTCTACATATCATAGATCATTTGGAAAAGTTCTTGTTTTAAGTTAGTTTAGTTTCAATACACTCAACACAGGTGAATAACCACACCGGGTTATTTTGCTTGTTTAGTTTTAGTGTAGAAATATTTTAATTATTTAGAATAGAAGAAAATTGTTGTTTGTGATTGTAATATTTCAGTTTTGTGATTTGTTTAGATTAGTTTCCTTTTAGCAGTAGCATAGATTGTTAGTTTCATCTTAGTTAATTTGGACACTTCAAACTAGATCAACACTTAGATCCAAGTTAGGAAAACAAACCATAGGGAATTTACGCTACCCATTCATAGCCTCTAAATCTCCCCTTTGCCAACTCAGCTACTAGGAGATCACACTACTAGATCTTAGTCATTGATCCTCCTATAGTTAGCCACACACATTCAACATCGGCTTCTCCTGGCACGACCTCGGGGGGTCGAGTGCGGTTGAAGGTTGCATGTCAATTTTCATCCATATAAAATTGGTGAACCCACGTGAAGAAGGATTAATTCCTTCTTGTTTCCTTTTCTTTCATTGTTATTACCTCACCTTTCCATTTCTTCCCCTATTTTGGTAGGTATTTTATACTTTCTAAAATATGTCTGGAAGAGAGTTTGGTGGGCCATTTGGCTCTGATAGATATTACACCAACGTTCAACCACAACAATCCCCTTCTCTTTCGAGGTGGGGAAAATTTACACAAGCAACATGTCAAACCTCCCTAGTTACACTTCAAACCCCATTAGCTATGTAAGGATGGAGGAGGTTGATCAACCATTAAACATGCAATATGGTCAACCCAATGCAAACCATGTTGTTATCACAAATGGAACAGGTTCTTACCATAGAGTCTTGTCAAGACCTCACATTTCCATGCAATCAATAGAAGATGATATATTTTACATGAATAACTAATCCTCTTCATCAGATAGATGAGTCTTTGGATAGAATGAAGGCTACAACCTCTGAGATTTTGAATGCCTATCCTAAGATTCTTACTTCTGAGGAAGACAAGAATTATAACACTAAACAATTCATGACAGGGTATCATGAGCCTGCTCAATCAAACCCTACGCCACAGGCACCCCAACAAGGGACTCAATCCTCTCCCAACGATCTTATTTCTACTTTAGTAGGGAGGATTAGAGAACTAGAAAGTGCCCAAACTTCACAACCAACACATGCAGTAGGGCAAGAACATGGGGTATCTAGTTGAAACAAAGGATACATCCCTTCCAATGAGAAACCAACACAATATCCTATACAACAAGGTTATCCAGTTCATTCAAATCTAGGTGATCTTCTCACAGGGTTAGACACACTAGGGATGGGTCCTCATCCTTCTCAAGCTTATCCTATGCAAGGGTTGGCCGGAAGTGCATTCTCAAATGCCACCACAATAGGCAATGTGACGTTCCTTGGTTTTACACCCACTAGTCCATATCCTGGTACTATCCCACCTTACATGCACATGTATTCAAAAACTCCCCAGATGGACCCATATACCATTCCCACTCCCTACATGCCATATCAAGGGACCCCATATGTTCCCATCAAATGCTTATAATGCAGCTTATCCAACTCCTCCTCCTCCACCTCCTCATCAAGGATCTTCAATGGTGGAATCTTACACAATGGGTACATACACTGAGTACTTAAAGGAGCCTCTTGACTTCACCATACGTGGTGTCATGCTTCCACACCCATTTCTGGATCTTCCAAAATTTAAGGGAGAAGGAGACCCAAATGCTCATATCAAGGCCTACACTATTGCTATCAAGGAATTACTTCCTTGGGATGTTGTAGTGGCTAAGATATTTCCAAAGACTCTCAAAGGAATCACATTGATTGGTATTACCATATTCCAGAAGCTTCTATACATTCCTTTAAACAACTTGTTTTCGAGTTCATCAAAGCATTTGACATGAACAAGTTGTTGCGTACAGGGATTAGGGAGTTCCTGCATATTAGATAGGAGAAAAATGAATCTTCACCCATTTCATCCAGAGATGGTGCCAAGTTCTCTATTCCTCTGCAAGTGCACCCAACATGGACCAGATGGAACTTTGTGATCTTTTCCTTCACTCACTCAATCGAGAGACTAGGGAAGAAGTCCAAAAGTTTCCTTTCCATATAGTTATGAGGAAGTATTGGAAGGTGCGCTTTGATTGACCAAGCCAGCTATAGATAGTGGGCGTAAGATCTATGGTCCCAATGGGAAATTGGTATCCCCAAATCAAAATAATGCAAAATTATCAAAAAATGGTGCCAACAACCAAGGACCTAAGGGTGTGAATCACAATCATGGTGCTACCACAAATAGTGCTACTAATCAAGCCAAGAATGTTGGTTTTCCAAACAATGGTAACACTAATAATAACAACAACTTGGGAAATCAAAGAGGCCCTAACATTGTCTCTATCAACACAATTGATGTAAATCATCCCTCTTAAAAAAAAAAATCAAACCCAAGGCCCAAACCAATATCAAAACTCTGGCCAAGGGGCAAATGAATCATGGTTATAACAACCAATTTCAAAACTACAACCGAGGTTATAATCAACAACAAAGATGCTTTATCAAAGGCCAAGAGATTATGACCTAACCTATATATGGTTTCCATAAGGTTTGAGGTCATGATGATAGGACTTTCCATGATTGCAACAAGTTTCTACAAAGACTTCCCAAAAACCAAAGGCAACTCTTTGTAGACATGTTCCTAGAAAATCCTAAAACAAACCCATAGCCTAGTCATACCAGACTTGTCACACCTCAAAATGTGAACCCTAAACATCCTAGGGATTCCCAAGTGAATCCTCAAAATATAAACAAGGGTATTCCTATAGGAAACAATGACCATGAAGCCTCAACTTCTGACAACTCTCGGGTTGCTCCTAACCTTGGTTCAAATGATAATACAAAAATCTTGGGGTTAGTTGAGCTAGAGGTCGAGCCAAAATTAATGCAACAACTCGATGAAAGGAGTACATTTCACAACCCCTACCCACTCTTTCCTTCCATAGATGACATTCCTACAATCTCAAAACTAGTAGGAGCCTATGATTTAATATCGGATTTGAACAAGACCTTTTCTCACATTTCATTTCTAGATTTGTTAAAGAATTCACCTGTACGCATCATTTTGCATTGCTCAATGCACTAGGTCTTGGTCATCTAATCCATGTTACGCCACCTCCTAGTGCTCAAATAAATCATATTGAATTTGACATACATCCTCCGGACAGAATGATAGGGATATTGGGTTTGTTTTTGATATAGACAAGATGTCCATCTAACACTTGAAATTTCCCAAGAGGTGATCTTGCCTTATTTTTTTACAAGTTTGGGTTTATAAAATTGCATTAAGAGAGCCATGATTGATGATGGGGCTGTTTGTAAATGTGGTTCCCTTCTCTTTCTTGCAGAAGTTGGGATATGGAGAGACAAATTGTTCCTCTACAAGAAACACGTTACGGGGGTACGATAATCTTAAAGTGACCTCGATTGGAACCATAGTTCTTCCAGTCACGCTTGGTCCAAAAACCATCTTGATGGAGTTTTACATTATCGATAGGGAAACAAGTTATAACATGATCCTTGGGAGACCTTGGATTCATCGAATGAAGGCTATCCCCTTCTACCTATTCCAGGAGATTAGATTCCTCCATTTGGGGAAGGTCTTCATCACTCAAGGGGATCCTAAGCCCTTCGATATACACTTAGAAAACCTCAAGAAGAAGAAAGGAGTCCATACGGAGTATGAAATTCCTGTGAATCAATTGAAAAAACCACCTCCATCAAAAGAGTTAGTCCCGATCACCCCGGTGTGCCGAAGGCTGAAGTCATTGACCCAAAAACATTTGAGGTGGAAAAAATAGATAAGGGTAAATCAATATCTATGGAAACAATGTCCACTAAAACCACAAAAAATTATGAAACTCTTAGAGAGTGATGATCTGATCTTCCTCCCATTTGAACCACAGGGGATGGGTAGTCTTCTCGGTTTAGCATCTCTTCCCTCCGATGACCTAGGTCTAGGTGTAAACATGATAGAATTAACAAATGAAGAAGGGAAATTTGAGATTGAAATGATGCCCATCAAAACCATCTCTAAGGGTTGTTCTATTCTAAACCCGGTTTTAACCCATGTGCATCTGAAACTAAGCTTTCCATATCCATGGGGCAAGGCCTCATCATTCAACAAGTGTCACAAGTAAACACAACACTCTACATAGGAAACAAGGCTGAGCAGCATAGTCATGCTCACCCACACACCATGTCTCAAGAATGTGACAAAGAGGTGCACGAATGCCTCTTTTAGAAAATGATTTTAATGATTGGACATATACACTTTTGGGAAAGGGTTGTAAGTTTAAACCCAGAATGGTAGGCCCTTGTCAAGAGAATGGAAAAATTTTGAGGATCATGGTTCTCCATTGTGTACTTTTAGGGGTGAAGAATTTGATATTCATCAACTTTCTTCACCTTAGCCATCATGACATGTAGTTTCACCTGCATTTCCATATGTACATTATTACATCCACATTGCATTTTCATCTTCCAGTTCATTTCATAAAATTTGTGATCAAGGGACTTATTCTTATAGCAAATTCCTAAAAACTTCTAAAAACATTGCAAAACATTCAAATCATGTCTCTTCAAATCTTCATGGTATCATCAATTGTTTCCAAATCATTTCATCAATTCAAGCAAGATAAGACAAAGCTTTGATAATAACCATACCAAGGCCTGCATACATACTTGGTTCTACTTATAGTTTCTTCTAGATTAGGTGTCTTTTCCTATAGTTTGTTCTAGAAGCTTCATGGTGTCACATCTATCCCATATACATCTCTTTGGAAATAAGAACATTCTAGACATTTTTCCTAGATAAATAAGTCAAATGCAAATCCACAAAAAAAAATTTTTTACACATTTCTTTTCCCTACCAACCTTCGGTGTTGAGCCTGTGTCTCTTACTAGTGATGTAGGGTTGGGAAAGGAGAGAAGTGCCCTTACTCACCTATGCCTTGTCCATGGTGATGAGCCCATACTTCCTACTTGGTAGCATGGGGCAAGGTGTAGGGGTCTCTTTGAAAAACTTGAAAGTTAGAAATAGTTCATTCAAATGTTGTGAAATCATAAATCAAAACAAAGTGAGTTAGATGTCCAAAATTCCAAAAGAGTTTAAAACCTCAAAACCAGATTTTGTCAACCAAGTGGCCATCTACGGATCTAAGTCTAGATAAACTGGAAAGCAATTCACATTTTAAACTATGAAGCAAACTTGAGTAGAATGAGGTTGTAGTGTCTCAATTTGGTTTTTCCAAATCCTTGTCTTTCTCTCATCATTACCATTCAACAAATTTCTATAACTTGTGCCCTTCTAGCTCTTGGTGTTGAGCCCTCACATCTTACTGCGTGGAGTTAGGAGTGGGGAAAGTTCATTCACTTATCATATCACTCTTTCACCACATTTTTCCAAAACAATACAAAGTACCAAAATTTTCTTAGAGAAACTAAAGTTCAACATTACAATGTGATTGCATTATCATATATCAACATTACAAAAAAAAAAAAAAAAAAAATCATTCTGTTAGCATTCATATCCACTTGCATACATTCTAAAAAGCATATAAAAATGGAAGTTCTAAACATCTAGAGTACACATGTGAAGTGAGCCAAGAGGAAGTCAACTCAGATACAATGAATTACCAAACCAAAAAGAAGAGTCTTGTATATATCATAATAAATCAAGTTTGTATAATGCCATCACGCACTAGGCATGGTCAAAATGCTCATAATGAGCCCAAATATACAAAAAAATCATATAAATGCCTAAAAAAATGGACAACAAAGCAATAAAAGGCCCAATGGCCTATCAATCCCTGGGATCCCTCGAGATGGTGCATGTGCATCCAGGACTCCTACTACGGCTATGAAAATGAGAATGTACTTGAATGGTGGGAGTGCTCATGGTGGTGGCCACTAGCTGTGGTCTCACTACGAGAGTGACTCCACCTCATCAATCACTCGATTGTCTCATATGCATCACCTAGTATGGAGAGAATTCATACCTCTCACTTCCCTCCAGATGGGTGCAAACACATCAATGTGTCTACCGGATGCAAGTGGTGTCTTATATCCTCAGTCATCTCATCTCGGTCTTCCCCAAGGGGATCAACAAGGTGTCCACACACACCCATTGATGAATAAGCTCTCACCACTCTTGTAGTCATCACTATGCAAAAAAAAAAAGAAGAAATGATGAGTTAGAAAGTTACAAAAAAAAAAAAAAAAAAATACCAACTAACATTTCAACTAACAAGGTAACAAAGAAGAAGAGGATCAACATACTCGGATCTCCAGGCATCCATGTAGGATCGGTGGCTGATTTGTTTGTTGTTATGGGCTACTGGGCCTCCCAAAACTAGAGGCAGATGATTGTCCCATCACACTCATCATCTCCCTCTCTCTCACAAGGAAGTGGTCCCTCGAGAGACAAGTGTCTCTCTCTCTCTGCATCTCCTCCTCCTCCTCTCTCTCAACATCATCTGAGTGTATCATGCCACTCAGGGATCACTCTCCTCCTCCTCCATGTGAGCTTCCCCACCAGCCTCACCACCCAACCCCTCACATCCCATCATCTCCTCTCTCCAGTCTCTCCTCTCCTCTCTCTCGATCTCTCATCCCCTGTATACTCCTCAGAGTCGGAGTCCATGTCTATGGGCTCATCCTCCTCTCCACTTGTGAGCAGGTGTGGCCTCAATCTAGAGTAAGGGTGCAGGAGAGGGCACCAGCTTCCCATCGGGCATGAACAACTCACCTAACTATGATAGGCACTCCTAGAACCACCATTTTCCAACCTGGATCTCTCTAGGGCCCTTTCAGGCCTCCTTCATGGTCTATACATAGGTGCCACTGGGGAAGCATATCAATGTAAGGAAGGCCAAACTGCTGAGGAACTCGGCCAAATGGGTGAGTCTCAAGCTTCCCCATCCTGTCAACTAACTACCAGTAGTGGAACAAGCCACCACTGTGGTCCCTCCTATCCCCACAACCCTGTCCATGTCCTGGTATGGGGTGGCCACCATGTCTGTTGTGTCAAAAAGAAGCCACTAGCTGATGTGGCACTCTGAGAACTATCATCATTGTCCATCTAGCAGCCCTGATGGCCCCTGGGTCCTATGTCTGGCACTCCCCTCCCATAGGGGATGATCCACTCATACACCCAGCTCATAACCAATGTGGGGTGGCTCAAAGACTACCCCTATAACTTAACAATCTGATACAGTCATGATAAGTACTGCCAAGTATATCTTCTCCCCAGGCATAGATACGACCATGTGCCTCAATCTGTGTAATGATGGGAGCCCAACAATAAAGAGTAGTGTATCACCTCCCTTGTCCCCGATCAACCGCGAGGCCAAGATACCCATGATGGCCTTGTGATAATAGGGATGGGAGTAGTAGGAATGGATCAGACCTTCATCCCCTTCTTCAAACCAAAGGAAACCGTGGCATCCCCCATATAAGTGGCCCATAGAGTCATCATGGCTAGATCTGTTGTCTCCAAAGTCAACCATCTGCCTAGTATCAGGAACCCCAAGAATATGGTACACATCCTCTAGGGTGATCGTCCACTCACCCCTAGCACTGAAACCGAAGGTATTCTAGTCTACATCCCAATAAGAAAAAGTCACATAGTATGTGACTAGTAGGAGTAACATGGGGCACCCATGCAATCCTCCATATGCCCTACTCTCTAAGAGAGTCTATCTCATCCTAAGTCAACTGATCCAATATCATTGGGAGCCAATCACACTCCCTCTCGCGACTCCAACGGATATACTCTTCCTTCTTCTGCATCCACCAAAACATAAAAAAGAGTTAGTGACATATTTCAAGAAACAAGCTCATCAAAAACATAAAAAAACATTAAAAATCCAAAAAAAAAATTAAGTTATGGAGTTTTGGTCATTCTATTTTAAAACCACCACCCAGTGTAGGGTGGCGGTTTTCTGTGACCGCCACCCTACGGGGCAGGCGGTTCCCACCATTTCCTACTGGTGGGGTGTGGTCCTGAACCAATTTTCCATATGGATTTTGTTACCCTAAAAAATGCTCAAAAATGTAAAAAAGACCATTTTTAATGAAAAAAAAAGACTACCCTATGGGCACCCCCTAGAGACTCATTTAAAACAAGAAATTTCAAAAATGATCCCCCTAGGCAAAGATTTTGACATTTTTACATTTTAGGTTTAAAAACACACAAGTGAGGAAAACTAACCTAAGACCATGTGGTCGATCTCCCACTCATGGAGGCATGATCACGATCTCTAATGAACATTTTTGACTATTCTTTCAAAATGAAAATGGTCACGTGGGGCCAGAGAGCTCAAAAATCACCAAGTCATATGTGTAAATGAATTTGAAAATGAGTTTGTTTTATATATATATATTATATTATATATATTATATTTTGATATATATGTTGTTATAACTTCATTTTGAGTGCATATGTTCACAGGGCTGGAGCGTTGGCATAGGTATATTTCTATATCCCCACACAAATGGTAAGTCCTCTTGTCATTTTAATTTAGTGTTTATTTTTTGATATTTTATCTATCTGCACTTGAGTCTTCTTTTTCATTTTGCAGGTAGTGGAGTTTGGACGGTGACATTTTGACACACGGGCATGTGTCAGTATAGCTTCTAACTCCCCATTTCAGGAATGCCATACTCAGACTCTACATTTTATGCCTTTTCATGGCTAAGATGCTTCTCTGAGGGGGCAAATATGTACGCACCCAAAATTACATGTGCTACATTGTCGAAAAATGGTTACAAAAGTCCCCAATGATGATTCATGTCCTTTTAGAAGGTGTTTGAGTTCCTAAACCCATTCATGTGTATATTTGTAGCCTAGACATCCTTACTTAGCTTTTCCATGCTTTCTTCCAGCTTCCTGCTTCATTTTGTGCATGTTTTGGCCTTTAGTGTCAAGACCACCGCCCTGCCTGGGTGGCGGTTTAAAACCACCACCCAGGAAGGGTGGTGGTTCCCAAACCACCACCTGCTATGTGGGGTGGTGGTCTACACATTTTCCAGAATTCTCATGCGTGATTTTAACATGTGTGATTTCACTTAACTTGACTTCTAGGGTGCGTTTGTGAACCAAATTGCCTAAAAATAGTCTTGATTGCTTGGTATTCCTTCCCTCTTCTATTTTTAAATAGATTTAATTAGTTTGAACTGCCTCTTCACCCAATGATTTGGCACTCCAAGGCTTCCTTGTGCATGAAGGCACATCCCAACCAATTCCTATATATTCATGCTTGTATTCAAGAAAAAGGCCTAAGAATTTTGTGTATCTTGCATAGTATTGCTGCCACAATCCTATTGGAAATTACATAGCCAAGCTCTATTCACTTGTGTTATCTCTCTTCCACTTGCATTGCAACCAAACTTTGCCTTCAAGCTTGTCATTGCTCAAGCACCTTCTCTTATTGTTTGCCTTTGCATTCCCAATTCCTTGGACTCATATGGACACACAAAGAGAAAGAAAGGATAAATTAAGGGGACAAGTCATCACACAGTTGGATTTACCTTTGTTTTGTGAATTCCAGGTTGGATTTGTTGTTTGATTTCCTTCATTCTTGCAATTTATCATTGTTACATCATATCAAATAGAGTAGAAATCAATTTCCTTTCATTTTCAAATTAGTTAATTTTCAAGAGAGGGTTTAAATCATTAATAGCAGCTCCCGGTGATGGATCCTCTTCTTCCCATCCCTATGGATCTGAAGGAGAGAATATCTATAGGAGGTTGTCTACATATCATAGATCATTTGGAAAAGTTCTTGTTTTAAGTTAGTTTAGTTTCAATACACTCAACATGGGTGAATAACCACACCGGGTTATTTTTCTTGTTTAGTTTTTTAGTGTAGAAATATTTTAATTATTTAGAATAGAAGCAAATTGTTGTTTGTGATTGTAATATTTCAGTTTTTGTGATTTGTTTATATTAGTTTCCTTTCAACAATAGCATAGATTGTTAGTTTGCGGGAATGTTTTTAACCATGCACTCCTCGAGAAGAGGGAAAATTCCATTAGATATTTCTACAAATACAAACAAATTATTGGATTAAATTTATACAATGCTCGGATCCTCACAAAAGGCCATACATTGAAATGCGGTAGAATTCAAACATGGTCAAAATTATACATAATATCCAAGAACATGGTACATTATTGACCTCTCCATATGTTTCTAGATAGAGGGAACTTTCACTCAAAATTCTTACAAAATCTACCCAACATTTACATGATTTCTACACATGTATAAATATAGATTACATAGTTCAAAGTACGTTACATGGGGTATGAATTTTTCATTCCTTCTTCACAAAGGTATTTTGGATATAGTTATAGAATTCATTTGGGGGCATGGGCCTTCATTTCCCCACAAAATGTTAGAATTTTAATAATTAATTCAAACATAGTAGCACTTTATGAGGGAATGACAAGGGTCATTCTCTATAAGGTCTATTAGGATAAGTTGAGCCTATATTTGTCTACATTGGTGTGGTGTGTGGGCTTAGTGGAAAGTTTCAAAGCAATATTGTGAGCTTTGTATACTGATATTTCCCTTTTCTCACCATATTCTCAAAAAAGGAAGATGTCAAAGCAAAATTGTGAGCTTCGTAGATTAATATTTCCTCTTCTCTCTTCACGCTCTTAAATACGAAAGGCATAAAAATGCACGTGTCCTTCCTCCTTTACTATATCCTATGGCACAATATTGGGGAGTGATCACCTCCAATCCTATGACATCTCTAAAGCACATTTCAACTCTTCAAGGCACGACAACAACGGGAGCTCCTCCTCTCGCAAACAAATAGGTGTACTCTTTCCATGTTTTACATCCCCTTTCCGTAATTTTTGTAATGATTCAAAGTTACAATGCACTAACTATATTTTGAGTTGAAGTTCATTTTCTATCATAGACATTAGCTACACTTTTTTTGTAGGTTTCATCATGGATCATGCCAAAAACAATACATCATGAACTCCTTTCTAGTGAAAGGAACTGTTGTTCACACTTAGGTAAATTTTTCCTTTAAGCATTCCTTTTTTACTACACACTTAAAGGGGGAAAATGTAGACACTAAAATAAGATAACTTGTCCTTATGCGATGTTAAGTCTCGACCTTGTATCCTTGTCAAGACAAAATCTCACATTCGGATTCCAATCTCATCATCTCTCTAGCCATTCTACAACTAGTTTATCTTTCCATCACGCTCTGTCGACAAATATGGAAATGTTATTCAATCAAGGAGGCATAAAATATCTTATATTCATTGCAAAAACATATTTTAGGAGTTTATCTCTCCTATCCAAAATTGTATGGAAGGGTCAAGATGTGGGGTCTGGTCTTGGCTGACATGTACGGTCATGCACCTTCTCAATCACCAAATTTGTTCAATGCTAAATCAATATGTGAGTTAACATTAGTAAAACTAAGATGTGAGTTAACACTAGCAAAACTAAGATTGTGATCGTCTCACATCTAAAATAAAATAAGCATATAAGCTTCTTATTTGAAAGAAGTTTGTACTCTAGATAGTCTTAAAATACAAGTATCTAGGGTTTGATTTCGTAACGATTTTAGTAACAAACCGAACTAGGAAACATACATAATATAGCAAAGATATCTAGGGAGGGTGGAGATTATTGTACTATCTTCGGAAGAAGTGCAAGGATGTTAATTGATGGAATTAAAAGACCACCATGGTCTTGTTTGGGCTACTAGTAGTTCCAGTGGTGCTATACGGATGGACGGTCGATGTTAGGTCCAAAGTGGAGGCAAATTAAAAGAGTCCAATAATGTTTAATTACAAGTACATTCAAGATCAAAGCATCAATTCAATACGAGATAATCCTAGCATAAGCGAGTATTTTCCCAATTGAACCTCCTATTATGATCTATTTTCTAAGTTACATAAAAACATTGAGGCCATGGAGGAGGATAGGTGGCCAAAGGCGAATGCAAGAAGAGCTAAACAAAAGAAAGAGGATTTGAAGGAAACAAAATAAAATATGGGATATTAACATACATGAATGTTCGTTGACTAACTACGAGATAAAGAATTATGTGAGGGAAAAGTTTAAGTGAAGCATGTACACAAATCAAATAGGGAGGGAAACGCTTCATGCTTAATTTCACCACACATATGAGCATGACCAAAAAACCTACATAGGGGCAAAAATCAAATGGAGAGTGAAGATGCTCATAGTTCAATTGAGAAGGAGATCACACCAACTTCCCTGTGAGAGGGAGGTGAAAATCCTGGAAAAAAAAAAAAAAATGGAAAAGGATGATATATATTTTTAGCACATTAGACAAGGTTGAGTATCATGGAGTATTTGGACATCCAACAAAATATGTGTGTCTCCGATCTTTCAAACAAAAATTGATAAAAACATAGAATTTCTGGCAATAATCCTTCAGAGACATAAGGGTGAAAGTTTGGTGAATTAGAATCCAAACTATCTTCTCTTTTTAACTCTATTCATTAATTAAATTTTGTATTCTTAGGTCTTGCCAAAGGTACCAGTCTCTTCTCTTTGTCACCTATCCGCATCATAACACCCGGGGTAAATGTGATATTTTCATAGAATAATAGTTGCAAGTTGCAAGTGCAAAAGATTAGACGTTTGAACGTACAAAGACCTTTGCAAAAGTAAACGGAGTCCGATGACGCCATTTGTGATGGTATTGTTCTTGACGAGGCGTTGCATTGCATTACAGAGAGGTCTGGAGAACATAGAGCCTGGTGCGGATGAGGACGAATGAATGTATTTGTGGCAGTGGCGTCATACTCATTGCATTGCAATTTGCAATTCGCGCTACACGCCATTGCACGCCTTTTCTCGCACCTAAACGTTTCACGTAACACGTTTTAATCATATCAAGGCGGAGAAGTTTTTAACGATATCGATATTACTGGGAGTGGGGTCTGTCATAATCGATGCACATGCCAATGCAGAGGGACCCGAGCCCGACTAAATAAATAAGCGCAGCTTACTTACTTACTTATACCAAATTCGGCAATCATTTGACAATCCAGTTGAAAAAATTTCTGGTATTCCTGGCGATTGGGATGAAATACTTAGATAAGGACCAAGTTTGGTTGCTGCGGCACAAAATGCCTGGATCTGAGCAAAAGAAAGAAAGAGTCCACTGGCCATGTGGTCAGTCCAATACATCCAAAATATATCTGCTTCCGTGTGGGTCCGCCCAGATAATGCCATGCCTGACGCCTGGCCCCTCCCTCGCACTACTTAGTACTGGTAACCACAAGTTTTCCCACACTGTTCCATCACCTCGATACGACACACGTTTTGGGATTTTGTGCGTTGAAACCGGGAAAGAGTTCGAAGTTCTCCCTAACTAAACGTAGGTAAATCACTCATCAGTAATATGGTTGACTCACAAGTTAAAACAATCACGTCATACTGAATTATGCTGATTTGAGGTATGAGACGTCGATTCTTTAGTAAATAGTAAAGGAGGTGTCAAAGGTACTAAGAGTGCAGTCTCATGTAAGGGTAAGTTAAAAAAAAGTATCTAGGAGATGTGGGGTAGTAGGAGAGAAAAAATAGGATATTTTAGCATTAATAGGGTCTCATGATTTTTTTATTTTTGTGTGAGATAAAATGAGTTGGGAAGGAAAAATAGGGAGGGAAGCTTAAACATAAATGCCAAGTGTAAAAACTCCCTAAAATTTTTAAGCAACAAATTTTTGTTTGTGCCCCCAATTGCTTTATGGGGCTAGAAATCCTCTCCCTAAAATGTAGTTGCTTAGAAATTTTAGGAGCTTTGTTGGATTTTAGCAAAGAATGCTTAATTTTTTTACATGAGACCACATTTACCAAATAAATAGAAGCACTAGCCCCCAACATGGGACCACTCTAAGCATGGTATACTAGAAATTATTATCACCATGTTGTTGTGTATGACCTTCAGGATTGATGCGTTATCAAAGGAATAACGCATATATTATAGATCCAAGGGCATTTGAGTAACATATTGACTATTTTCTTTGGAATGTACTACAATGACACAACTAGCCTTCCTCTCGGTTCATCTTGTACCGATAAGACTATGCATCTAAGTGTTTGGTGTCATTTTCCATCAAAGTCATATATTGTCTCGAGTGATGCCTATGAGGTCTTGTGTAGTATCACCGATCCAAGGGCATCAAACTAACATATTGACTATTTCTTCATAAGGTACTACAACGACACAACTAGGCATCCATTTAGATTCAACATGTACCGATAAAACTATGCCTCTATATGGCTACTGTCATTTTCCATCAAATCCCAAAATTTTCTCAGTGATGCCTAGTGTAGTATAGCCGAGAGATGTAAGAAGTGACAATGTGTAAAGAGTGGGGCTAGATACATTGTCTACCATAACATTTTGAATTGGTGTATGTGCGAATGAAGATATGTCTAGGTGTATCATCCTCATCTAAATGATTTTTTGAAAAAAGGTACCGTGTGGTATAGTTGACTATGTACAATGTGTAGCACCAATGATAATGTCAATTAGATGGGCATCAATCATACAAGTTAGTGGAGGAGATACTGCATGATAATTCATACAAATTTGTTTGTCTTATTGACTTCAACATATCAACACGATTTGGTAATGGATCGTTGAATAAGCATATTCCCGAATTAGTTTGAGAAACTATCATGTTAGTGAGTGGAGTCTAAATTTTAGTGGCTAATCTTCATTAATTCACAAATATTTAGGTTTTTGAAATTTGGATTTGGCTAATTTTGAGGTGTCAGGTTGCATGTTATTTCGCCTAATTTTTTTGGGTACAAGTTACTTTTTTGGGTTGGTTCGCCTAACATTTATAGTGTAGACACAAAATCACGCACTTACTACTATTTACTATACCACCCAAGTATGTTGTTTTATATATGGATCTTGCGTAAGAAAATTATTCATTGATCACCCATTCCATAGTCCATCCACTTGCCTTGTTAGTCTTTATTATTTTTATCTTTCACACTTGTCACTCATACATCCAGCTTCGGTTAGGTCACGGGATCCTGCTGTTAGTCTTCACTCATCTATCGTTACTTATCTCTAGACATTGGCACCTAGCGCTCCTGTCCATCCTGGGCACTCGTGTCCTCTTTATGTTTGGTCTTATTTTTTACATTTGAGGTGATTCTTTACGGTTTTTCTCTCATCTCTCGAGGTACTAGTCGGTATGTCGGATCGGTAGTGTTGAAATTCGAACAAGAGATCCCTATATAAACACAACATGATACCATTATATGGGTGGACATGTCTTATTAAGGGCTAGCTATCTACATAGAGCAAGGGACTGCATTTGGGCACATTACTCTGCATACACACTTTGCATAAGAAGGGGAGTTCATTCTATTACATCCACACATTTACATTTATCTAGCTATTGCTGTTATCTCAACATTGTTGGTGCGAGGGCCACTTAGGAGCACTATTGTACACACAAGCACATAGAACTACATTGGGTTTTAGATGTAGTGCAACACTCAGTTGTAGGTCCACCATTGTGGTGGCTAAGGATAATCTGACCCCTCATTTTGCATCTTTTCTTTTTAGGATTTGATGTCTATTTAAGGGTTTTATAGGTCATTATTTCATTACAATTTTACAATAGCTCCAGAGATTATTGTGTGATCTTGTAGCAATAGAAGGCGAAGAAGTATGGAACCCTAGTGATACTTTGTCATAACCAGATCTCAAGCTTTTCGCAGACAAGGGCACCCATAATCGCACTTGGGTGCCCATTTCCCTCTCTAGGCACCCCAAATCCAATCCAGCCATTTCCACCTGTTGTTGCATTTTTTTTTGGTTCGTTGTGACGATCCTTATTCTTGTTGCATCACATTGTCCAGATCCAAATTTATTGCGAGATAAGTGAAATTAAGATAAGTACCTTACCCATCTCATTTCCTTTCATAGTTAATATTTAATAAAAAAATTAACATTTATATTTCATTGTATATCATTTGTAGCAGATCTTTGCATTTAGATTTAATTAAAATATTCATATTTTATTAAATCATTTTGGTGAACCCGTAGCATAGAACTCTTTTCCTAGGATCCACTAAAACCCTAATGGCTAAGGATAACTCTTCTCCTCCTAGGTTAGTCATGCCTCATGTAAGCATTAATCCTATTTATGATGAGGCAACCATAGTTGAACTTAGCACTCTATATCGCAACGTCACTCTTCCAAATGATACTCAAAGGAAACTCTTAGCTGGTGAATGCAATGTGCCTACTAGCTTCAATAATTCCACTATTAGTATTGTTGATGATCCATAAAGCTTTAAGTGTTGTACACCTTGTTATTCATTTAGCCATGCTCCACCTTTGTTATTTCTAATGAGAACCTAGATGATGATCTTATTAGTTTCATGCTTAATCTTGATGACAATAAACATGTGCATGCTTTTGTTTCTCATACTAGTTCAAATGATTCTATAGCTACATCTCATACTCCTTCCATTTTGAAAATGTTTTGCATGACACATCACATACTAGTTCTCCTCCTTCATTCTATGTTGATGATACACTTAATGAAATCCTTGCATCTAAATCTTTGTTCAATCTTGATGAGACACCTGATAGTCATGATTCTACTTCTCTGCATATTGCTTGAATGTGAATCCCCGCTCTTCTTTCATCTTCTTCTTAGATTGTTTCTAGTAGCATGTATGATTCATATCCTTTATCACTTCATCTCCTAATGATGTTGTCGATGTTATTCCTACACCTTCTATCGACACCCCATGTTCTTCACCACATATTACTTCATCAACACCCATATCTAGTGTGTCCTTAGCATCGACATCTTTTATGTCTCCTCTTGACATTCCTATGATCACTCATAATGGAAAATTGCAACCACTCAATACACTATTGCCATCTTCTACCATTCCTCCATAGGACATATTATCACTCATGCATGTTGTTGGCCACTTACAATCTTAAGTCCAATCTCTTACATTAGAAATCAAATCCTATTATGCTTCTATCGATAACAATTCTTTTCATGGCAATCCTATTCCAAAAATATTCACAATTTAACATTTCATAAGGAATTCATTATGCCTACCTTTACATACTTTGATGGTACTAGAAATCCATATTTGCATCTCAAAATTATCATCTAGTTATGGCTCCTTACTCTAATGATCGATTATTGCTAAAATATTTTCACCATAGTCTTATTGTTGACGCTCTCCAATGGTACACTCACTTACCTTTCGAATATATTAGTACTTATTGGGAGATGTGAGAAGCATTTCAAACGCTTTATACTCAATAATGTCCCTCAAGTCACATATGATCATCTACCTGACTTATACCAAGGTAAAACATAACCCATCATTGATTATATTTTGTGCTTCAATGCTTACATGCATCAGTTAGTCTTCCAACCCATTGACCTAGAAAATAAAATCATCTTTTTTCGTGGCTTGATGTTCGCTTTAAAGGAGATTTTGCAATATGATACATGTGAATCATTCACACTCCTTTTATAAAGTCATCGATCTAGAACATGATCTCATTATTGCACATGTCATAGATCCTCCTCCTAGTTATCCTACTATTGCATCACCTAGTTCTTCTCCTCTTCCATCTATTCAAATCCTCCTAGGACTCCATCTCCTTCACCTCACAAAAAAACTCAATCTTCTCCATTGCATAAGCATCATTTATCTCCTCTACCTCAAACTTATGCATCTCTTTCACATGAGTATTTACATTTTTCTCATCACACTAGACCTCATGATGTGTTGTGTTCCTTGCTTGACAAGCGTATGATTCACTTACCTTCTACTCAACATCATCCTCCTCATCACTTGCAACGCCAACGTGATAGACCTTACTACAACTTTCATCATTTTGATAATGACTATTGCACCCTGTGTGATCGCTTACAAAGATTAGAAGAGAATGGTGTCATTTCTTTTGGCTCTCGCTCTCATGAGCAGTCTATCTCTCCACTCCCATGGAAGCGTGTGGTTACTCCAGTTGATTTGTCTTCTTCGTCTAGTGTTAAGGTCATTTTTTTACACCACCACAAGTTGTTTCTCATGCATGCTCTCCATCTCATCCATCCATTGCTGCACCATCTCATCCGTCGTGTCATACTGCTACTACACATTGGCTTCCACAACCTTCAACATCTTCACTTCCCACCGCTGCATCACCCATCGTTGGCACCATTCCACATGATATTCATTTTGGCTCATACACTCATGCTTTTTCATTCCACATGCTTCCACCGCTCCACGTCGGCTTGGTCTCTGGTAGGTGATTTCTATCACCTTACCCCCATGACACACTTGTTCTTACATTTCTTACATGACTGTTGAGGGATATTTTATAATAAGAACCTCTCATCACTTGTGCTACACACCTTATCGATCAATATATCTTGCGCACATTATCATATCACTTCCTGATGAAACACTCTTTCTCTTACAGTTCATTCTTGAAGTATATCGAGGGGTCTTATATAAATGAACCTTATAATCTATACAATGGGGGCATCGATATTCTCCTCCCCCTCTTCATCATACTAACACATGATTCACTACACTATTATGGATGTTTCATATTCTTTCACATAATTCATTTCTATTACATCATTTATACAATACAATTTTTCATCGTTTATCTATTGCACACCATAATTACGCCGCATACATCATCACTCATTATATACAATATTGCATCATTACACATCATCAACAACTACGCATTACCAATCATATCAAAAAAAAATCGTCGACAATATCACACATTAACAATCACAAAAATAATCAACACATCATCACATCGCACAACAATAAAACATCACATACAACGATCATACGCCAACGAACCCATATATATATATATATATATATATATATATATATATATATATATATCGTTTATAATCATAATTACTAAACATCGCGTCACTGGGGAATCTCCCCTACATCGATAAATCAATATATATATATATATATATATCATATCTCATCATAGTTATCACTATCTACCACTGCGAGATCTCTAGAACTAGAAGCTTCACCACTCACCCCATGCCATTGTTGCGACCCCTATATCTCTCTACCTATCTATGCAATAGTTTGTTCTCATTACTACTCTGCCAAGTGACCATATAATTCCACATACCACGTAAATACATATTGTTCTAGGGGACCGCCACCCATAGCCTCTTTATATCATCGTGTCTCCTCACATGCCTCATCCCTCTCACTCAAGAAGCACGGTACATGTCGCTACTACTATCACTACTAGCTCGAATAAATGGGAATGCTCACCCGCATGATATCATTAACACACTCCACTTCCCTCCACCCGTAAGTGCATCAACGGAAACATTCCATGTCAACGTGTGGATAGACATGTCCACAATCAGTGACCAATACGCATCACCTTCATCCATATAACAACAAATTACACAACAGCCACAATAATTGACCAACTAACAAATCATCAAACATCACCTGAAAAATATTCACTCACGCTACCCTCTTCACACTATTTGGGGCATGTGCTTACCCCTTTACTCCTCCCACCAAAGGTAATCTCGCCGCATCGAAAAAATGGAAATAAAACACCCATCAATGTGACACCCACAATGCATGGTAGGCCTCCACACAACCTGCATCATCCATATCTACTGGCTCTATCGCCGCATCAACCTCGTCTGGCCCTAAAGGTACTAGTTGCGCTCCTGTGGGCCTTGGTCTAGCTCTAGCCCTCCTTGGTAGACTAATAGCCCTCAACCATATATATGGCTCTAAAGGCACATCCTGGGCCATACCAAACTATTGTGATATGCGCTCCACATGAAATAACTTAGCCACCCTTGAAACCAATCCTCTAGCCACATAGTCCACCGTATACACTATATCTCTATTGCATCCTTTGGTTCATATCATGGCCTCTGGCCCCATGCAATCTATCATCACTTTGTAGGTGTTTGTATCCATCTTCCTACCATGAATGCCTACCCATATCCTAGCAAATATGTTTTGCCTCACCCACTCTCCTCGCAAACCACCCACTAACCTCAATATAGAAATATTCTCATAGGCCCATATATGTAGCAATGTCAGTAGCTCCAATACCACCCCCATGCTCCTCCTACGTGAATCTATACAAATCCCTGTACAAATGGGCCAATGCACATCATGCCCATGCATACCTCATCCCATCCTCCTATATGATGAAAAAATATCATGCATCTTATACAATATGCCTACACCACCACCCTCGACTGCAATCGATGAAGCAATCACAATAGCGATGAACTTCTGCAATCATAGAAGCCCTGACCTCAATATAGCATCCAAGCTAATATGGACCTATGTATGTACTCGAGACCCTATAAAGTACCACCTAGCGGCCCTCATTTGTCTCTACACATCATCCACAACCATAACTTGAACCCTCTCACCAATGATAGACAATCATAGTATACGATACATCGTCTAGAGTAACTATCATCTCCCCTATAGGTAACCAAAAGGTGCATGTAACTGCACACCACCTCTCGCACAATGCTATGAGCATAGGTATAATATGGGGCACATCCCCCATCCTTGCTATGTTCCGTAAGTTGGCACGGTCTAGAACATCCCACTCCTCATTTGACAACCCCAATCCTAACAATGTACTCAAATGGCGGCCACCATGAAACTTTGTCAAATGGATTTCCCCTTTGCACAACACAAAACAACAACAAAAAAAATGTTATATCACCATACAAATACAAACACACATACCTCTAACATAAAAAAACACCAAATTTCACATCCATAAAAATCTGGACTTAACCCTCCAAAGACTTTAGGAGCAGGATCGGGGTGCTCAAAAGCAGTGATTAACACCCATTCATTGGTGCTCATGTCATAGGGGTCATTAACGCCCTCACCACTCTTGTCCAAGTCTAAAACGCTAAGAAAATCAAAAACAAAAAATCACCAAAATGACCAATTTCGACGCATTTTTTGAAAAAACTACACTTACTAGCTTTCTTTATCGTATGTGATACCACAATCTGCCGCCACCATCTCAAACCGACTCAATTGTGGTGCTCTCACTTGAGGCATCTTCACACACCTAGAGCTCACAATCAAACTTGCATAATTACTAAATGAAATACCTATTCACTTTTTCTATTTACTATTTATGGTAAATCTTCATTACTTACCATGCTATAGTCATTATTCACACTTATTCTTCACACCAATACACCTCGTATGGTTTCCATCATATCTTGAGCATACTTACTCCACTTCTCTTTTTTTATGTATCATTCTTTTATGAATTCCTCCTACTACCGTACCGTACACATTTCACACACACTATATTCCTCCTTGACATCGTTTCCACTTGATATATACACACTTTTGTAATATTTATCATACATATTCTATTACATCATTATGCGCTTACTTTCAGCTCAACGTTCATTCATCATCAATCCCCCTTTCACTAAAATGGGGGCATACAATTGGGGTCATCCTATAATTCCCCTCACATCATTACACGATCGTTATACATTACTAATTCCTCATTTTCAAAATTTCCTCATACATTATGTGACATTTCACACCACTTTCTGGTGATTCCACCTAATAATATAACACGGGGAAACAAGTGTAAAATATCTCCATGAGTAACCAATCAATCAATCATACACATTCAACTCGTGACAATACAAATTCAAATATCACATCAATCATTCGAAACAACACATCGTATTTATCCTCCCAGATGACCTAACTTTGGAGTTACATCACCGCGTTCCCAGATGATCTAACATGGGAAATTACTTTACATTTTGTGACTACTTCTAGATGACCTAACATGGAAGCAATAAATTTCGGTGAAACCTATGGAGTGGGGGAAATGAGATGTCATTGCCTTTCCTATAGTGCTCTTATATGGGTTATCATGTTTAAACAATTTGAAATGGATCCAAAGCAACAAAATCTAGTCTTTTTTCGTTTACAGCAGCTAGAAATTTTGGGGATTTAGTTAAAGTTGGATGGTAATACTAGACTTCTCTCCCTACACTCTTCCTCTAGAGGTAGGATGCCCAAATCTTTAGTTACCCCATCACATATCCATTGATGACAAAAAAATTAAAATCTCCAATCATTCAAACATCACAATCATCAATCTCACTTAGCACTCCTCATAGTGGTCACACGTCTCTTGTTACACCACATGGACCAACACGTCGATCCATGGTTTGTCACGCTATGTGTTCTTACTCAACACATACTTCTACCACATCTATATGTTCTTCTGGGACATGGCCTTCTCTAGACTTCTCTCAGGTACGCATCTCTATCTACTTAATGTTACCAAGATTTCACTCACCAACATAAAGTGGGGGAAAATATAGAGACAAAATCATGCACTTACTATTATTTACTTTACTGCCAACAATGTTGTTTTATATATAGATCTTGCGTAAGAAAAGCATTCAGTGATGACCCATTCCATAGTCTATCCACTTGTCTTTTTGGTCTTTATTATTTTTATCTTTCACACTTTCCACTCATACACCCGATTACGGTCAGTCACAGGGATCCCTATCTATTAGTATTCACTCATTTTTCATCACTTATCTATGGACACTAGCACTTGCCTCTCCTATCCATTCCGGTGCCTATGTCCTCTTTATGTTTGGTCTTATTTTTGACATTTGGGGTCGGTCTATCGGGTCAGTTTTGAAATTCAAACAAGAGATCCCTATATAAAAACAACATACATACCATTATATGGGTGAATAATTCTTATCAATGGATAGCTATCTAGATTGAGAAAGGGACTACATTTGGGCACATTACTCTACATACACAATGCATAGGAAGGGGAGTTCATTCTATTCCATCCACACATTTTCATTTTATCTAGCTATTGCCCACTATTTTGGTGTCGTTAGCACGAGGGTGACCTAGGAAAATTATTACACACACAAGCACACAAAACTACATTGGATATGAGATTTAGTGGAATGCTCAGTTGTAAGTCCAACATTGTGGTGGTTGAGGACAATCTGACCCCTCATTTTGCATCTTTTCTTTTTTAGAATTTGATGTCCGAGGATTTTGCGGGTCATTATTTCACTACAGTTTACAACAGCTCCAGTGATTATTGTGTGATCTTGTAGTGACAAAACGTGAGGAAGTACGAGAACCCTAGTGACATTATCAAAACTAGATCCTGAGATTTTCTACAGACTAAAGCATCCAGAATTAGTACTTGGGCATTGTTATCCAAAATTTACCCCCTCAGGGTAAATTTGATAACATGCATTAAATTCTTTGGTCCCGAGCAAGATAGATTGATTGAGGCAAAAATCATGTTTCAGGGTCCCCTCGGCCTTTTTCTTACTCTCCTGTCCAAGAAGAAAAGAGCAAGTTCTAAAAAAGGGTGAAAAAGTTGCAAAAAACAAGCTTGGGGCAGAAAAAATCATGAAAATCGGCTAAGTCCTAGTCCTCGCAACAGTTGGGATAGTTGGGACATCGGGGCACGAATCGGCCGAAAGGCCGCCAGGCGGTCCGCGCAAAGCAAAGGGACATCCGGGCCGTGGGGACGACGGATGCGAAAGGGCGAACCGGCCGAAGGTAAAAACAAAATTGACTAACTGCTGTGCAGAACAGGCTGGGACATTTGGGCCATGAGGACGCGAAGGACGCGAACCACCCGGATCGGCCGGCGCAGGGAACTTTCGTCTGGGACAGTTGGGACAAAGGGACGCATGGGACACGGAAAGCTAGAAGAGCCGAGAGCCAATGAAAGCGTGCCACGTGTCTTCACCTCAAAGAGGGACAGGGAAGCCCGAATCGGGCGGATCGGAGAAATTTTTCCCTAACAGTTTGGGACATCCGGGACAAAAGGACGTGGAGGATGTGGAAAGCCGGCAGGCCCGCGGACGAATCAGAACAGGACACGTGTCCTATGGAGCAGGGAAGTGCGGAGCTCGGGGAACTTTGAAGTTTTTTGCAAAATTTCTTTGGCCAAAAACTAAAAAGCAAAGGTCTTCCCGTGCCCCCTGCAACCAATCAATGCATGCCACGTGTCCCAGGTGGCGGGGCGCGGGGGGAAAATGTAATTTTTTCCAAAAGTTAAAAAAGATCAAAATTTTCAAAGGAAAGCCCGCAGAAAGGTGGAGGAGAGAGAATTGCTCGCGAACCAGCACCTGACACATGGCATCTGATCGGCGGAGCGCAGAAATTTTTTGAAATTTTTTCAAAATGCAAAAAAAAAAAAAAAGGTCAAAATTTAAATTTTTTTCCCGACATCCGTTTTTTGGGTTATTTTGCCCTAAAACTTCAAACCTTCATATCTTTTGATCCAAAGCTCGGATTTGCACGTTCTTTATATCATTGGAAAGCTTATGAAATTATCTACAAGATTCCATGGTCAATTTCTAATTTTGGTTCAGTTTGGATGGAGAAAATTCAAAAACGGCTCTGGTACGTGTCCATGGCCAGAAATGACATTTCAGCGACTAAATTTAATGCAGAATGGGTCGCACTCTCCTCCAATTTGGTCAAAAATGACAGGGTATGGGTTTGTAAGGTCCTCCATGCTGATTTAATGCATTTTTAGTCAATGAGGAATGGGCTCCCATGTTTTATACGTTTTCTCTCTCCTGGGCTCGACCCATGCAATGTAAAAGCCAGATTTGGCTCATTTCTAAAGGTGGAACACTTTTTGACAGAGCAGACTTTTTCTTTCACCTCCAGCAAGTGATTTTTGCAAGAATCAGACCTCTTTAAAGATTGTAACAGGTTTTCTACCTCTCTGAGGTTGTAATGCAGTGGCTTTGACATTGGAAATGATAATGCAAGCTTTGTGAATGGGTTTCAGTCCTTTGTATTATTTGCTTCATTTCAGATCCTAAATTATATATTATCAGCCTGTGTATGTTTTATGTTGCAATCTTTGGTTTGTGTCTATTTACATGACAAAAATATTCACCACTCCTTTTTGGTGCATCACCATCTTTAGTTAGTTTCAATTTTTGCATTTCTATCCCTGTCTCCTTGCAATTTAGAGTAGGATTAGGATCTGAACCTCTGTAGTTGTGCAAATATAGATCTAAATCAGAGGAGTTTGAGGAACCAGCCTCTAATCTAGAGATTCCTCTCTCAGTTTCACAAGTCCCACACTTGGAGAGAGGTTTCCATGTTGTGTAATCACACTGGATGCCTAAGACATCATTTAGAACCTTGATTTGCATCCAGGGGTGCTGTGATTTTGCACTAACAGTTTTGGCACGCCGGTGGGACACTAGAGGTCTCATTTTTATTGTAGCAAATTTGATGTGCATCTGCTGCAATTTTCTTACTTGAATAGAGCTATTATTTACATATCTGCGACTCTAATGGGAAGAATCAATCTGGTTTCAAAGCCGGCAGTGCGGGCACGAAAACTCATGAGAAGAATCACCACAAGGTCAAGAGTTGGAGAAGAAGAAGTCTTTGTTTGAATATCTACAATTATCCCCAAGAAGAAGGTAAAGAGGAAGAAGGATTCAAAGGTCTCCATCTCCACCAAACAGAACTCTCTCAACTCCTCCACCCTGTAGGCCTTTCATTCGGTCCAACAAGGGTTTTAAGACCAATTAGAATGGCACAAAAACCCCTTGTCAACTTCACAGCAAAGAGCCCACTTGCCCTCAATGCACAACATCCAATTCCTATTGCAGCCTTGAAGAACATTCCCTACTTCATAGGAGAAAATCAAACTACTCCAGGTGATCATGTTAAAGATATTGCTAACCTTTGTGCAATTCATGAAATCAATGAGATGCAAGTGGCTGTCAAGTTGTTGGCATCTTCATTCAAGGGTAAAGCATTGCAATGGTTTAGAATCCTTGGAGCTGGTTCTATCACAAATTGGAATCAGCTGTGTATAGCACTTCATGAGCAATTTGGAGAAAAGGGAGACAACTTATCTCTTTTGGAGCAGCTGACAACCATCAAGAGAGCTCCCAATGAGCAGCTGACCGATTTCAACTTCAGATTTCAAAAGACTTGGGAGAGAATTCCAGTGGCAGTCAGGCCAACAGCAGAAGGTGCTTTTCTCTACTATCTCAAAGCTCTAAATTCTAATATTTCTATGTTGATTCAGTCCATGGGAGGCATAACTATCCCTATGGCTTATAGCATTGCCATTAGGGCTGAAAATTGTTTGATCCAAGCTGGCAAACTTGCCCCTAGACCTCCCATGCCACTTGTTTCCAAGTTTAGAGAATCCAAACACCAATCAAGCACCTAATTTGGCTCCTTCTCCCACTCCTAGAAATCAGAGTTCAAATGAAGCTTCCACTTCATCTCCAAGTGCCCCAAATGAGCTTTAAGAGGTCATGAAGCAATTGAAACCTAGGCAATGAGCTGGTTACTCTCAAAAGGCAACAAGCCCAAGGTTTTAGACCTTCTTATCAACCCCAAGCTCAGCCTAACAGGCAGCCATACCAACCACAAAGGCCTCCTAATCCAGCTGCAAATATAAATCAAACAAGGCCTCCTGCCAATAGACCATTTCAGCCCTATAATCCAAATGCCATATCTGCCTCTAAGGCATTGGTGCCAACACAAACAACATTTCTCGGAGAATGACTGGGTGTTTTCCATGCAATGAGCCTCATAACCAATCCATGTGCTTTAATGGTGCTTTGAATCAAGCATTGATGGTGACAACTACTGGTGTGGAGGGTGAAGCCGGATCCAAGGAAGCTTGATCAACAACAAGAAACATTCCAACAAAGAATCAGCCCCAAATGACACCACATTGGTAAACTGGCAAGCAGAAGATTTTTGTGGCATGAATCAAGTAGTTTCTCAAGGTGTTGCAGCCAACACAAGGTCAAAAAGGAGGAATTTGGGTGAAGAACAACCATTAGCCCCAACCAATCCACGACCTTCTATGGTTCCACAAGTGGTTGGCAAACAGAATCCAATTTCAAATGCACAAGGGCAGCCAAGGACAACCCCTAGGCCAACTCAAATACCAGTTGTTGTTGCCCACATGCAAGGAGTGAATGTGCAAACCAAGGGACAACAAAGAGATCCTTCATCACCATTCAGTATCATTGATCAGATGAAGAAGACAAATGTTAATATATCAATGTGGGAATCCCTATCTATCCCGTGCCAAAGAGATCTGCTTGCAAGCTGCCATGAAGGATTGATCCACTTCAAATCAACGAGTCCAAAGGCAAGAGAAGGTACTTACGAATGCTGCCCACCTAAGGGAAATCATGGAGGACAACAAGGTAAAATGTTGAAACCCCCTCCTTTCTATGTTTCATTGATCATAGGAAATCAGCTAGTGCACAATTGCATGATAGAATCCGGGGCAAGTAGCTCAGTAATGCCTAAACAAATAGCTGATCAACTAGGGCTCCAAAGATGAAACCATATCCAAAGGGGTAGTGCAGCTGGATGGGACAACAAAGAATAACAGTTGGGGTGATTAGAAACTTGATTCTTACCTTGCATGCATGTCCAAACGTTGTTGTTTTACAAGATGTATCAGTCATAGACCTTCCACCACTCTTTCCCCTATGTTTGTCAAGGGACTTCACGGCCAAGATTGGGGGATATTTGTCTGCTGATTGGTCACACATGCTATTCAGAATGAGGTATGGAACTAAGGCTACAATCAGGTCTGAACCTATTGCAAACTTTCACATTGAGCCTTACACTCCAAGTCAAATTAATGCCAATTGCTCAGCATTTGATCAAGAAGATCACCCAAGCACTGATGAAGCTGACACTAAGGTTGGAAGCATCCCGGATCTAACTCTTGATGAATGGGCAAGCAAGGTGCATGCTTTTGATCCTTACCAAGAAATAGAAGAATCTGAGCTAGGGGTCTATTGCATACACGAAGAAAATCAGCCTATTCCTAGCATCACCAAGCCAAACCACAAGGATGACAATGAGGTATGGCAGCTGTTTTTTGATGGATCAAGGAGTAGACAAGGTGCAGGAGGTGGAGCCATGCTTGTTTCACCTCAAGGAGTAAGGTACTATTCAGCTTTTAGATTTCAGTTTGCATGCTCCAATAACACTGCTAAATATGAAGCCTTGGTGCAAGGGATGCATTGGGCAATAAAGAGAGGAATAAAGAACTTGCAAGTCTTTGGTGACAGTGAATTGATTGTAAATGAGGTCAAGGGACAGCATGCTACTAAGAATGATCTACTTAGGTGCTACAAGAATAGGGTGTGGGACCTCATGGAAGATTTTGAGGGTTTTGGCATCAAATCCATTCCTAGGGAAGAGAATCAAGTGGCAGCAGGCTTGCAGCAGTAGGGGCAGCCTTTGACATTGTGGAAAGCATTCAACAAGACAAGGTACAACCAAACATCCACGTGATTGTGAGGCCTTCAGTGCCAGATAACAATGTTAGTTGGCAAGTGTTTGAGAATGACCAGCAAATCATCCATTTCTTGCAAGAAGAAGTTGAGTTCTCAGCCAAGAATCAAGAAAAGTTGGAACAACAGTATGGTGACCAAGTGGTACAACTAAGAACTAACAAGCTGCCTAAGGGACTTATCACTTTGGAGTCCATTTTTAACCCTAATGATCAGTTTAGAAAGGAGAAAGAAAACATTCATGTCAAGAGAGAGGATTCAGTATCCATCTTGGTAGAAGAGAACAAGCCATTGCAAATTGGAAGGATGACAACTGAGCAAGAAAAGTATGAGTTCATACAGCTGTGTCAAGAGTTCTCTGACGTGTTTTCTTGGAGCTATGAAGACTTGAAAGGTTTCAATCCCAACTTAGCTCAGCATACCATCGAATTGGATCCAAATACTAAGCCTCGCCAGGCGAAACAAAGGCGACCAATCCACACATGGAGCCTCTCATCGGAAAGAATTGGACAAGCTGATTGAGTCAAGGATCATATTCCCAATCAAGCATTCTAGTTGGGTTGCCAACTTAGTTCCAATCAGAAAGAAGAGTGGAGAGATCAGATTGTGTGTTGACTTCAGAGACTTGAATAAAGCCTCTCTCAAGGACCATTACCCACTCCCTTCCATGGAGCAAATCTTGCAAGTTGTGGCTGGCTCCGAGAGGTTTTCACTACTTGATGGCTACTCAGGCTACAATCAGATTATGGTGAAGGAAGAGGACCAGTTCAAGATAGCCTTCACAACCAAATGGGGAACTTTTGCATATAGGAAAATGCCATTTGGGTTATCCAACGCTGGTGCTACCTTCCAAAGGGCAATGGACATGGCATTCAAAGGTTTGATTAACAATGTGGTGCTGATTTACCTTGATGATATCACTATTTTTTTCCAAAAATGCAGCAGACCACCTCTCTCATTTGAGGCAAATCTTCACAAGGTGCAGGAGATTTGGAGTGTCTTTGAATCCTAAGAAGTGCATCTTTCTTGCACATGAAGGAAAGCTCCTTGGCCATATTGTCTCAAAATAAGGATTAGTAATTGATCCAGAGAGGGTTGAAGCCATAAGAGCACTACCATTGCCAAGCCACAAGAAAGCCCTTGAGTTTCTTGGGAAGGATAAACTTTGTTCGGAGGTTTGTCCTGCATTTTGCAGCCCTTGTCAAGCCCATCACCAAAATGTTAAAGAAGAGCATGGCTTTCAAGTGGACAACGAAGGCAAGGAGAGTTTTGAAGCAATCAAAGAAGCCATCTCCCAAGCACCAACTCTCATCAACCCGGACTTCTCCAAGGATTTCATCCTCTATGCATTTGGAGGTAATGACACTATTTCTGCCATTTTGGTACAACGAGAACAAGGATAATGATGAGTAGCCAATTGCCTTCTTCACCGGAGCCTAGATGACTATGAGGTGAGGTACTCTTTTATTGAGAAGCATGTACTTGCATTAATTAGAAGCTTGAAGAAATTCAAGCATTTAGTCTCAAACAACAAAGTCCATTCTTCGGTCTCACATGCTTTGGGGTCAAGGACTTCCTCCTCAACAAGGATTTGAATGAGAAAAGGGCAGGTTGGATCACCCATGTCATGGAGTATGACATTGAGATCAAGATCACTAAGGCTCGGTAAGAGGGAAAGGATTGTGTGAGCAGCCTGGGTTTTGGGGAAGTAGAAAGAAGTATGTAATGAAGAAGAGGCTATTTTGACAGTCTAGGAAAGCCATGAGCCAAGTGGCAATCAAGAAGAAGACAATCTTGCCCCCACTTCTTGCTGGACCCAAGGCATTATACACTTCCTAGGCACAAGCCTATGCCCTCCTGGATATGAACAAGACCCAAAGGAGACACTTCAGATTGCGGGCTGTCCCGTATGCCATTGTTGATGGAGTTTTGTTCAAGAAAGATGTGAATGGAGTCTTCTTTGAGATGCATTAGCACAAATGTGAATTTTGGACCGAGATGGTGGCCATTTTGCACCAAGAGTGACAGCTCTAAAAATCATGAAGGTTGGTTATTATTGGCCTAAAATCTTCAAAGATTGCTATGCATGGATCAAGAGGTGTAAGAATTGTGCATTCTTCACGGAAAAGAGAGACTTACTTCGCCCTTCCATTGCATCCAATCTCGGTTGACTAACCATTCATGCAATGGGGTTTGGACTTCATTAGAGTCATTAATCCCAATTCAAGCCAAGGGCACAAATAGATTTTTACACTACGGACTACTTCACCGATGGACATGACGGTAGCACTCAAAGAGGCAAATGAGTCTAGCATCTTAGACTTTTATGAGGGGATAACAACCAGATTTGGTGTACCTGCTACAATAATCTCTGATAATGCATTGACATTCATTAGATCTAAGGTGACTGAGTGGGCTATCAAGAACGGTATCTACCTAAGCACTTCATCAAACTATTACCCTCAAGGTAATGGCTAGGCCGAGTCTACAAACAAGAACTTGTTGAGGATCATTAGGAGGACTCTTGACGAGAATCAGAGGTCTTGGCATACCAAACTGAAATCAGCCTTATGGGCTGATAGGATAACTCCCAAAAGATCCACAGGTAACTCTCCATTCAAACTTGTCTATGGAAGAGAGGCAATCTTGCCCATGTCACTTGAGTTGCCAACATTGGAACTCATGAAGCAGCTGGAGTTGCTAGAGTTTGAGCCCATGGAGGTGAGGTATGCAGATTTGATGGAGTTACAAGAGATCAGAAATCAAGCATCCCAAGCAATGGAAAAGGATCAAGCTTTGATCAAGAAGACCTTTGATAGGAAGGCCAAGGATAGATCTTTTCAGGTTGGAGATCTAGTGTTGAAATGGGATGTGGATAGAGCAAAACCGGGAAGGCATTCAAAATTTGATACCATATGGAGTGGCCCATACATGGTCACGAAGTGGAAGGACAACAATGCTTTCCAATTGGCCCCATTGGATGGTGAAGAACTGCAGATTCCAGTAAATGGAATCTATCTCAAGCGTTACTTCTAGAGGGAAATTCACTACCTTGTAAATATTAGATTAGATTTTCATTCCTCCAAGTGCTTGTGCACATTGTTTTGTTGTAGGTTAGTTTTGTTTTCCCTAAGTGCTTTGGCACAACTTGCTGTCCATGGAGATGTTTTGCAGTCCTTGCTTCCATCAGGTGATATTCCATCTTCCTCCTTACACATTCTAAGTCAGTTGGGGTTCTAAACAGAATATCTGATGACTCCATGCCCAATGGACTGCTTCAGGAAACTGGTATCTTCTACCTAGTAGGCAGGTGACCCCGCTGAGTCGCCAAATTGTTATCCAAAATTCACCCCTGAGGTAAATTTGATAACATGCATTAAATTCTTCAGTCCCGAGCAAGATAGATTGATTCAAGGCAAAAATCATGTTTAAGGGTCCCCTCGGCCTTTTTCTAACTCTCATGTCCAAGAAGAAAAGAGCAAGTTCTAAAAAAGGGTGAAAAAGTTGCAAAAAATAAGCTTGGGGTAGAAAAAATCATGAAAATCGGCTAAGTCCTAGTCCTCGCAGTAGTTGGGACAGTTGGGACATCGGGCGCGAATCGGCCAAAAGGCCGCCAGCGGCGATCCGCAGCAAAGAAAGGGACATCCGGGCCGTGGGGGACGCGTGGGGCGAAAGGGTTAACCGGCCAAGGTAAAAACAAAATTGATTAAGCTACCGTGCGAAATGTGCCGACATTTGGGCCGTGAGGACGCGAAGGACGCGAACCGCCCGGATCGGCCGGCGCAGGGAACTTTCATTCGGACAGTTGGGACAAAGGGACGCGTGGGACGTGGAAAGCCGGAAGAGCCGAGAGCCAATGAAAGCGTGCCACGTGTCTTCACCTCAAAGAGGGACAGGGAAGCCCGAATCAGGCGGATCGGAGAAAATTGTCCCTAACAGTTTGGGACATTTGGGACAAAAGGACGTGGAGGACGCAGAAGCCGGCAGGCCTGCGGACGAATCAGAACAGGACACATGTCCTAAGGGCCGGGAGTTCACGGCGTGGGGAGTGAAACAAAATTTTGGCTAAGTGTTCGATGTAAATTTTAAGGGGGAGAAATGGAAGCCAGGGCCGCGGCAAATAGGAATTGGACACGTGTCCAATGGAGCAGGGAAGTGCGGAGCTCGGGGAACTTTGAAGTTTTTTGCAAAAGTTCTTCAGCCAAAAAACTAAAAAGCAAAGGTCTTCCCCATGCCCTGTCAACCAATCAATGCATGCCACGTGTCCCAGGTGGCGGGGCGCGGGGGGAAAATGAATTTTTTTCCAAAAGTTAAAAAGATCAAAATTTTCAAAGGAAAGCCCACGGAAAGGTGGAGGAGAGAGAATTGCTCGGCGAACCAGCACCTGACATGTGGCATCCGACCCGTGAGCACGAAATTTTTTGAAAATTTTTCCAAAATGCAAAAAGGTCAAAATTTAAAATTTTTGCCCGACATCCGTTTTTGGGCCGTTTTGCCCTAAAACTTCAAACCTTCATATCTTTTGATCCAGAGCTCGGATTTGCACGTTCTTTATATCATTGGAAATCTTATGAAATTCTCTACAGGATTCCATGGTCAATTTATAATTTTGGTTTAGTTTGGATGGAGAAAATTCAAAAACGGCTCTGGTACGTGTCCATGGCCAAAAATGACATTTCAGTGACTAAATTTAATGCAGAATGGGTCACACTCTCCTCCAATTTGGTCAAAAATGATAGGGTATGGGTTTGTAAGGTCCTCCATGCTGATTTAATGCATTTGCAGTCAATGAGGAATGGGCTCCCACGTTTTGTACGTTTTCTCTCTCCTGGGCTCGACCCATGCAATGTAAAAGCCAGATTTGGCTCATTTCTAAAGGGTGGAACACTTTTTGGCATAGCAGACTTCTTCTTTCACCTCCAGCAAGTGATTGTTGCAAGAATCAGACCTCTTCAAAGATTGTAACAGGTTTTCTACCTCTCTGAGGTTGTAATGCAGTGGCTTTGACATTGGAAATGATAATGCAAGCTTTGTGAATGGGTTTCAATCCTTTGTTTGTATTATTTGCTTCATTTCAGATCCTAAATTATATCTTATCAGCCTGTGTATGTTTTATGTTGCAATCTTTGGTTTGTGTCTATTTGCATGACAAAAATATTCACCACTCCTTTTTGGTGCATCACCATCTTTAGTTAGTTTCAATTTTTGCATTTCTATCCCTGTCTCCTTGTAATTTAGAGTAGGATTAGGATCTCGAACCTTTGTTTCCATAATTAACTAAGACTTAGTTTAACCCTAAAAATCAATGCCTACTATCCCTCTAACCACCTTCCCACTCATAAAAATGTAACGTCCATTATACATCTAGGAAGAAAGGAATGAACTTGAGCTAAAAGAGGTGAGATCTGCCAATTTTAGTAAACCTAGGGAATCCCGCCTTAACCGACACCAGTCACCCTAAACCGATGTCGGTCAACCCGAACCACCGTCGATTACCATTTATTCACCTTAACAACCTTGTTTTTGGGTTAGCACATTCTGAGAGTAAGAGGACGAGAAGAGAGTTGCATGCAAGCAGAACCAGAGTCTTTTCACACACCCAGACATCCATAGCCAACACCAGGATAGATCCAAAAGCATTTGCACTCACGGTAACATTCTAGGAAGCATCACTATTGCAATAAGCTCCATTCCACCAACCGATCATCACCACCACCCAACCATTAGACCTGCAACATTGGTAAGTGTTTTTATCATTAATCATTTCCATTCTTATTCTACTCATAGAGTTGTTACCATTTTGTTATCATTCTTCTATTAACATTCCCATTCCTCCATAGCCTTCTTTCTAACAAAATCAAAAATCTCACCCATCCTTTTATCAGATTACCTATCCTGGCCCTTCCACCTCCCTAAGTGTTCTCAGCATTCCCACAGACCTCGCCATCCCCTTCTTTAGCCCCATCTAACCTCACCCAGACTCTACAATAAGGTTTTCATTGAACTACTATCACCCTACTGTACCGACAAATGCTTACCCATAACCATCGTCGGTCTCCCTTAAATCATCATCGGTTATACCCAACTGACATCGGTCTCTGTGTTTCATACCCTGTGCCAATAACGAACTAAACAACCTTTTACCAAATAACCTAAACAACCCAGAACCTGACCCTGACTAGTTCCAGTACCCTGACACCTACCAACCCTTCGGATCTGACTATAGCATAGCCTTGTTATATTAGATTTGCTTATTGTGATTAAATGAGATACCTAAATCATATCAACTACAGTAGGACTTTGCTTATTTCTCACATTAATTTATTTTAAACAGTGGATTGACAACCATCTAGGGAGTATCACACTTCCGGATCTAGCATATGCTAGGTAGTCCACTATCATATATCATTTAACTATTCTTTTGTGGTCTTGTTTTCTATTTCAGGTAGTTCCTCCCAGCCAAAAGGAAGCTCTCACAGTAAGAAGCATGGATCGAGAAGTCAGAATACACGCAAAACCATCAACCGATCAGCAATAACAAGTATTCCTCCTCAGCCCTTACCCTTATCTATTTCGTCTCAACAAAGTAAAGAAAATGGTGAAACATTTTGGCATGCCCAGTGGGACCCATCAGGGTTCTATTGCATTTTCTTCATTTCTAGGTGAAAGTTGTGTGTTTGTTTCCCTTTAAAAGGCTTACATAGTAATTTTCTTCCCTATTAATCCTCTCTTCTTTCTAATTTCTCTAAAAGAAACATTTCTCTTGGTGCATTTTAAAAGGAATCATTCTTCTTTCTTGCTTTCTGCATTTAGTGAAAGAGCATACCCTCTCCTATTCATCATTTGCTTCATCGAATGTAATCTTTTCAATTTGGGCTTAAAATTGGTTACATTACATTCTGATTTGCTGCATTTAGCTCACATTAAAATGAGGGCAACCTATATGCTGGAAGTCATGCCCAGCTAATGGTTGACACAAAGAATCGTAGAAAGCACATTCTCTCTCTCTCTGTGTCTTACCAAACTACACAAAACTGAAATATACACATCTTTCTTAAACAATATCTTACCTGGGAACACCTATCTAATATCAGTTGGCGTACTCCCACTCATTACCTCTGTCGAGTCATTATCTTAGAGGATTGCCTGCCCCCACCATAACATACCTGAAACCTTTCCTTTTAGATATCCTTCTTTATAGGAAGCCTTCATCACCAAAAACTCTATTCTAAATTCATAAGTCAGTCTCCTAAATAGCATAAGATCAACACATTAAAAATCACTTGTTAGGTACATGTTTTTAGTGTTTGATTGACGTGTGAGGATATGCTTCTCCATTTTTTCATTTTATTGCCTTTCGATTCAAAAATCACGGTTGGAGTATTATGACTTCTTCTGAGTGTGTAAGGACTTCATTGCATCATCTCCAGACCTCTGGGTTGATTATTTATCTCACTAAAATTCATAACAATCCATTTTTCTACATTTTTCCAAATTTTCACATTAACCGACATCGGTTACTTTACGATGGAAAAGTGACAAGCGAGCATGGGAATCTACAAGTAACTTTTCCTCGCACCCGACCTCTCGAGGTCGTGCCGAGATAGCCGGTGGGGATTGAATATGCGTGGGATGCAGACAAACTAGTTAGGCAATCTGATGTCTTCGACGCGCACTAGTGGAAATTACAAATCTAAGGCAAAGAAGGCCCTCCTAACCTGAACTGGTGTGATAGATCGATCAGCAAGGATGACTGCTCGAAGGCTCCAATCAATATCGAGCTCTGGCGTGATTCGGTCTATGGGTTGTGGGAATACGTGGAAAATGACACAGGGATAGTTTCGTGTATGTCTCGAGATAAGGTCATAAGGCGGATAGTAAATATAATTGACTCTATGGGCGATTCTCGACCTAGTCCGAACTCCTTAGATTTGTTATCTGCTTTGTGTCTAACAAGGATAACTGTTTGATGATGATAGGTGGAAGTGGAGTAGATCTGAATACTAATGTACGTAGGCCAGCATCTATGTCTGATTCACCTATGGACTCGTTGGGCTGTGGGATTTGTGGGTCACAACCATAGATTCGTGGTTCTTTGTGGACCTGCTATGGTCATGTGCGGAATCAGTCCCTAATCCCTAGTATCCAATAGTCATATGCTTTTTCAGCCTCTATATTTAGAATTATTAATTGTGTGATCTTTTCAGAGTATCTCACAGGCGTCTGTGTGACTTGAATTCTTAGTCGGTATCTATATCTGTGAGAGTGTCTCCTGCGTCTGGCTATGGGACCAAAGGATCACAACCGAATGTCTTCTCTCTTTCAAACCCTTCCACAGTCATGCAGATATGTATCTAGAGTAATCTATAGTTTGGTTGATTTGACCAAAACGTGTGTGCTTGGTTGTCTTCTATGTTTAACCCGTGCAGTTGGAAACTGATTTGTTGTAAGTTTACCTTTGTTAAGAAGACTTGGATCCTAAGATTCTAATCTATATTAGTTATGGCTGTGACGAGATTGGGTTGGGGCACGATTGGCTTGAATACGTATTCCCTGGGCTCTCTAGGTCCCGTGATTGTCATACAAAAGCAACAATGTAAACTAAATGCAGCAAAATAAAATTAACTATGCGAAGTATATCTATAACATATATAACTTCTATATTTTTGTTATTTTCTGATGAATTTTATAAATGAATTTGAAGGAGCAGCTATTTTAATATATCTAGAAATTGACAATTAATCTAGTGTCGAATTTTAAAACAAACAAAGTAA
The DNA here is from genome assembly GCA_018340775.1 of Taxus wallichiana var. yunnanensis. Lineage (NCBI taxonomy): Eukaryota > Viridiplantae > Streptophyta > Pinopsida > Cupressales > Taxaceae > Taxus > Taxus wallichiana. The sequence continues at coordinate 426,575,528 of CM031234.1, read as the reverse complement.
CCGAGTATAGCTACTTGCCTTGCAATGCGATTGTAAATCTATTCTAAACAATGAAATAACTATCTAATCTATTTGAAAGACTCTCGATCCTACCTCGAAGTGAGGAAAGAATCATAGTCTCTTAGAAACTATCAATCCTCACACTTCCTGGCAATATCAAAAGTAAAATTGATCAAATAAAGTGATTGGCTACTCTATTTGATATGCTTTTAATTTAGAACTTTGAAAGCTAAAACCTGGATTTCTGTAGAACAGTGGCAAATCTAATGATGTGTGTGATCTTGTCCCCTCAGTGTGACCTCCTCGCTCCTTCATGTTCACATGGATCTAGAAAAGCGTGTAATACTAGCATCAACAGAAGTAGATATTGGGACAAAGGTAGTTTAGGATACAGACTGAATACAATGTGAGTACGAAAGAGATAGCGCAAGAGTACAGAGCTTGGCTTATGCAATTCCTAGTGGGATTTATTGCGAGTCATGCAACATAAAAACGTCTAGAACCTGAAACTATCCTGCTTGAAGAGCAAAACCTGCAACTTTAATGGCTTCTTATTGAAAACAAACTATTCTAATCCAATGGATTGGATGAAATATCAACAGCACTTGCACAAGATGGATATGTGGCTTCCTAACAACAAAACAACACTAACTAAGCATGCAATGAAAGAAACTAAGAATTCTAAGCAAAATGAAAGACTAATCTATTGCAATGAGAAATTCAGAGGCAAATTTGAGGGGCCATTTGCTTGAGCACAAGCCAACTATTTATAGCATTTGCATTTACCCAAGGTAAAAACCAAATTGAACTCTTAAACTATAAACAATGGCAAAACACTATTCCAGGGAACTAGAATCATTAATGCAAGCCCAAGGTGGTGAAAAAAGGTGGTAAACATTGAAATTTACGTGAGTCGTGTTAAAAGAGCATTTTGGAAAACACGTAAAGGACCGCCACCCTGATCAGGGCGGCGGTCACGAGACCACCGCCCAGGTAGGGCGGCGGTTTCATAACTGAAGAGCAAAAGGCAAAGAAAAGAGGGGAAAAGAGAAAAGCAAAGCATGCGGGGGCTAAGCGGGGCATGCGGGATGATAACGCATACTTGGAGAGCTTTTCCGGATCCCGAACACCTTGCGAGGAGACCTGTATCATCATTGGGGCACATGTTACGTTGTTCCGATGGTGCAGTACCCTATAATTTTGGGTACGTACATATTGCCCCCTCGGAGAAGCATTTTAGCCATGAAGAGGCGTAAAACGGTGGGTCCGAGTATGGCGGTCCCGAAATGGGAAGTTGGAAGTTATACCTGATACGTCCATGTGTCAAAATGATGCCATCCAAAATTCCCGCTCCTGCAAAATGAAAAGAGAACTCAAGTGCAGATAGACAAGATAGATCGGAAAATAAACGCTAAAATAATGGGAAATGAGGACGTACCATTTGTGTGGGGGTAAGAACTTACCTCCGTCAGCGCTCCAAACCTACAAAAAAAACATTCAAAACAAGTCATGTTGTTATATATATGAAAGTGGGCCCATTTTCCTATTCATTTGTGGGTGTTGATTTGATTGATTCTGAGCTTTGGGACCCACGGTGACGGTTTCTTACGAGAGTAGAGTCAAAACATTCGTGACGAGATAGCGATCATGCCTCCGCATGTAGAACATCGACCCACTAGATCACAGGTTAGTTCTCCTCAATTTATTGTTTTTACCTCCAAAATTTTAAAATGCTAAAATCTTTGTCGTGGGGGGGTTATTTTTGAAAATGTTAGGTTCAAAAGGTCCATCTAGGGGGCGCCTACTGGTAGGCTTTGTTTTTAGTTAAAATGGTCCTTTTTCATGTTTTTTGGCCTTTTTAAGTTTAAAAATCCACGTAGGTTTTCGGGACAATACCGCTGCCCTGCCCAGGGTGGCGGTTACATGACCGCCACCTTGTTCAGAGCGGCGGTTACAAGACCGCCGCCTTGAGCGCAAGGTTGTGAAACCGCCGCCACCTCGGGCGGCGCGGTTCTCTACATAATGTCAAAAGAACACTTGTTTGAGATTTTTTTGCATTTTTAGCATTTCTATGTGTTTTCATGATTTTTCTAATGTCATTCGGATGCTAACTTACTTTGTTTTGCATGTTTTTGGGTGTATGCAGGCGAGAGAGGAGTACATTCGGTGGATCCAAGAGAGGGAGTGTGACTGGCTCCCAGCAGTGCTAGATGCCCTTTCACAAGACGAGCAGGATACTCTTCAGAGGGTGGGTATACTATGTATATCGCGGGTACCACATGTTGCACCATCCAGTCACATACTCTGTGACTTATTTTCCTACTAGGATGCTGATCGGAACACCTTCCGATTACCAGGGGTCCGAGGTGAGTGGACCATCACACTGGAGGATGTTTACCATATCCTGGGGGTCCCGATCATCGGGAGGTGACTCACCCTTGAGACAGCAGGTTCACGGGCCCAGATAGCACAGTGGGCTTCTTACATGGGAGATGCAGTCATCTCCATGGGTTCAAAGAAGGGGGTTAGAGTTCGGTCTATTCCTAGTTTGCCCATCCCCTTGCTTCATCAGGCTATTATGGGGATCCTTGCCTCGAGATTGATCGGGGACAAGGGAGGAGACACACTGCTATATTGCTGGTCCCCCATCATTGCACAGATCAAGGGTCATGGCCGATTTACGCCTGGGGAGCAGATATACTTGGGACTACCTACCACGACTTATACAGGGTAGTCCATTTACAGGGGTAGTCTTTGAGCCACCCGACCCTGGTTATGAGTTGGGTCTATGAGCACTTCATCCCCTATGGCAGAGGTGTAGAGGTGACAGATCCCGGAGCTGTGAGGGTAGCCAGATGGACAGATATGTCGGTGCTCAGAGCACCTCATCAGCCAATTGCTTCTCTGACCACTAATGACATGGAGGCCACACCATATCAGACCATGGTAGGCATATGGGGCAAGGAGGCTCTTACTTTGATCTCTTGCTCCACCACAGGTAGCTTATTGACGAGAATGGGGCGAGTGGAGATACACCCATTTGGCCGAGTTCTCAATAGCCAGCTTGGCCTACCTTACATGGGCATGCTTCCCTAGTAGTGCCAATATATAGGTAAGTTTGAGAGGCCATAGGGGGTCCTAGAGGCCGGGGTTGGATAGTTGTTACACCTGGCGTTCCTATTATAGCCAGGAGGGTAGTACGTGCTTGAGGGAGAGCCGGTGCTCCTTAGGCACCCCTACTTCAGATTGCCGCGGTCCTGCCCATAGTAGCGATGACCCCATCGACATAGACTCCGAGTTTGAGGAGTTCATAGGGGGAGAGACAGAGGAGGAGACTAAGGAGGACAGTGATCCTGAGTGGCATGACACTCAGGATATCATGCAGGCAAAGAGGGCAGAGCAGAGTGCAGAGAGAGTGACTCTGGTTTCAGAGGAGCCACTCTCCCAGGGCCATGGTGGGGAGGATGATTCCGTTATAGGACGCTACATCGCTCCAGCCACGGGGGAGCACCTCAGTCAATAGCGGCATCTGTGGTGAGTGCTGACCCTAGAGATCCATCCTGGAGGCCTGGTGATCCGAGTAAGTTACCACCCTTCCTTTTAATGTTTGTTTTTAGTTAGGATTTCCTTAGTTGCTATCTCTCCTTTTGTTTACACTTGTGTTTTATCTCTTGTTTCATTTCTAATTTGTTTTCTCCTTTGTTTGCAGAGACCACCGATGAGTGGCAGGACCTGATTCGTAGGGTATGCACCGATACCCTGATGATTCCCATGGAGAGGACCCGTGCGGAGCTATCTCGTGGATGTTGGGGCCCTCAACGCAGCAGTGCATATCTGACGTCTTTACCCATGTCTGGCATGTGGCCAGGATAGTATCGACTCTCCATACGAGTTAGCGGGGTATAGGACAACCGAGCACCTGATGAGGAGTCATTCTCGTGGCGAGACTGTGGCTGCCCCTTGGGATCCTGAGCCCTCCATGCACTCAGAGCGCCGGCGTAGCCGAGTCCTAGGCGTGGGCGTGCACCTTCAAAGGGGTCTCATAGGGGTTGATAAGCCACTTGGCTCCCTAGATTTTTGTACGATATTTTTGTATATCTCGGGCTCTTTGAGAGTTTTGACCATGCTTAGCGCATGATGGCATTGTACAGGAATTTTGATCATATATATATATATATATATATTCTTTTTGGATCAGAATTTTGGCATTTATGGCTTACTTGCATTTCCGTTTCCTCATGTGAACTATGATATTATGCTTATATGCTTTTTAGAATGTATGCAATGGAGAAAAAATGATACAAATGTTTACTTTCCTTTTGTATTTCATGATGCTGATATATGATAATGTAGATACAATGTGATTTTGAATCTTAGTTTCTGTAAGCAATTTTGGGTACTTCATATTTGCTTTGGCAAAATGGTGAAGATAAGCTGGTATGATGAGCAGATAAACCTACCCCTCTCCTAACCCCACGCAACTAGTAAGATGTGAGGGCTCATCACCGAGAGCTGAAAAGGGCACAAGTTATGAAATGTGTTGAAATAATATTGATGAAAGATAGACAAAGCTTTGGCGGAACCAAATTAGGATGCCACAAGCCTACTCCACTCGAGTGACTTCATAGTTTTGGGATGCAACTTACTTTGCAGTTTATCTAGACTTAGATCCATAGATGGCCACATGGTAGACAAAATCTGGGTTTTAGGATTCTTAATTCCCTTGGAATTTTGGACATCCGATTCATTTGCTTTTGACTCAAGAATTCAAGATTTGAATTGTTTGTTTATGACCTTTTGCGTTTGCTTGTCAAGAGGACCCCCCACACCTTGCCCCATGCTACTAGTAAGAAGTGTGGGTTTATCACCATAGGCAAGGCATAGGTGAGTAAGGGCATTTCCATCCTTTCCCAACCCTACATCACTAGTAAGAGACGTAAGCTCATCACCGAAGGTTGGTGGGGCAAGGAAATGTGTAAATTTAAAATTTTCTGTTTGATCTATATTTGACTTGTTTATTTGAGCAAAATGTCAGTGTGTTCTTATTTCCAAAGAGATATACGTACGGGATAGATGTGACACCATGAAGCTTCTAGAATAGACCATAGGAAAGACACCTATCCTAAGAAGAAACCAAAAGTGAGAATAAACCCATAGATCTTGGTATGGTTACCGTTAAGACCTTGTCATATCTAACTTCATTTGATGAAGTGATTCCAAAATAGTTTGATGATATCATGGAAATAGAGAGGTATGATTAGAGTGTTTATGCCAACACCATCATGAGTTTGTAATGAATTACTTTGAGAATAAATTCCTTGATCACAAATTTGTAAAAAACAAGCGGACAAAATGATCATAACTATATGAAGATGCAATGTAGATATAATTATACAAGTAGTACCAATTGCTTACATGTAGAATCGTTTGAGATGTAGAGAATTGACTTGTTTCACCAAATTCCTCACCTTCCAAACAGACATAGGATATATGCACCATTTCCATAGTCCTTCATGACTCGGTATGGGCCTAACCATTTGGGCGAAACTTCCTTCCTTCGCTGGTTTTTTTGTCGATCCGGTCATCAGCCTTAGAACTAGATCACCTTCATATATGTCGCATTCATAGACTTTCTTGTTATACTACCGGCACATTCGGTCAAAGATAGACTCTCATGTGCCACTGTTTCGCATCTATCCTAGCTTCATCTAGGCTTTCTAGTTGGGAGAGATGTGCTTCTCTGTAAGTGTCTTCATCTAGGATCCTTGTAATGAGATACGGAGATCTGGGTATTTCAACCTCAAGCGGAGAACCGCTTACGCCCGAATACTAGTGAAAAGGAGTGGCTCCTGTTGGTGTTCTTATTGAGGTTTGGTGGGCCCATAAGGCTAGATATAACTTCAAATGCCAATCTCACTTGTTTTCTTTCACCGTTTTAAGGAGAATGGCTTTTAACGTTTTGTTTGTTGCCTCAGCCTATCCATTGGCTTGAGGGTAATACAAGGAGGCCGTATGATGGCTTATTTTAAATTTATTGCATAATTCGTGAACTTCTTCATTCTTAAAAGAAGTCCCATTATCTGAGATAATGACTCGCGGGATACCATACCTGTAAATGATTTGGTTCAAAATGAACTTGGCGATTACAGAACCCGGCACATTAGTAAGAGGCATAGCCTTTACCCACTTGGTAAAATATTCGGTGGCCGTGATTATGAAATTATGGCATGTCTGTAGATGAGGGAGAGAATTTCCCTATTAAATCTAGGCCCCATGTAGAAAAGGGCCATGGAGTAGTGATTGGTTGTAGAGCTTGTGCCGGCATGTGAATCTCATGAGAGAATTCTTGGCACTTATGACACCTTCGTACAAACTCTACTGCGTCGTGTTCTAGAGTAGGCCAGAAATAGCCCATTCGATGTATTTTTCGAGTGGTGGCATGGCCACCGAAGTGGCCTCCACACATTCCACTGTGAGATTCGTGGAGAATCCTCTTGGATTCTTCTGTGTCGACACATCTTAACAAAGATTCCATTGAATGATTTTCGATAGAGCACTTGCTCTATGATGACGTATTTAGCTATGATAATGCGTAAACGCCTTTTCTTCGTTGTGGTGTAGCACCTTCTGGATATGCATGGTCCATGATATAATTAATAATATCAGTGTACCAAGGACACTCAGAGATAGAAGGTCGGGTTTCGATGTAGTATATGCACTCATCGGGAAAGTCCAGATCTACTAGATTGCCTCCGTCTAATGGATTATCAGCTAACCAATCCACGATGATTTGTCCTTTAACTAACTTCTAATTTACGAATTTTAATTCAAATTCACCCATTAAGGTTATAAAGTGTCCAACCTTTTTAGACCAGGACCCTTGCATGAGGAAAGTTCGTAAATGTTCTGTCTTTACAATGACCTTTGTTTCTTGATTTAACATGTAATGTCTTAAGCGTTTGGTTGCAAAGAGTATGGCGAGGCATTCTCATTCTCGCTTTGCGTATAGCATGTTTCATAGTCAAGCAATGTCCGGCTAATGAAATAGATCGCGTGTTCTCTCTTGTCATCGTCTTCTTGAGCCAGCATACAGGCTAGCAAGACATTGGTGGCTCGTGAATATAAAATTAACAGGTGATCCGGCTTAGGTGGCATTAGCGTGGGTGGTGATAACAAGAAACACTTAACTACGTTGAAAGCTTCATTGCAGTCTTCGGTCCAATCAATGCTATAATATTTCTTGAGTAGATTGTTGATTGGATGAATGGCGAAACTTAAGTCCAGGATGAATCTCCGATTGCGCCAAGTTTTCCAAGAAATGACCTGATTCCAGATTCATCCGAAGGTGGGACCATTTCAAGAACAACTTTAATTTTGGTTGGGTCAACATCGATCCCGTGTGATGATATAATGTAACCTAGGAGCTTCCCTCCTGTCACACCAAAGACACATTTTTCTAGATTTAGCGTGACTCTATATTCTATCAGACGTGAAAGAATGACGCGAAGTACTTCCGGATGGTCACAACGCTTCTTGGCCTTGGCCAACAAGTCATCTACGTAGGATTCCATAATTTTATGAATAAGATCATGAAATATATATGTCATAGCCCGCTGGTACGTAGCGCCAACGTTCTTGAGACCGAATGGCATAACAACATAGCAATAGGTTCCCCAAGGAGTTATAAACGTGGTTTTAGCTTGATCTTGTTCTGGATATTCTGATTTGATTGTATCCCAAGAATCCATCCATGAGAGATAAAAGCTCAAATCCAACTGTTGTGTCAACGATGACATCTATAGATGGTAATGGGAAGTCGTCTTTAGGACATGCCTTGTTAATGTCTCGGAAGTCTACACAGATGCGTATCTTCCCATTCTTTTTGAGAACGGAACGATATTAGATACCCACTGAGAGTAATCGACTGGTTTGATGAATCCTACTTGGAGGAGTTTCATTACCTCCTCTTTCACCATGAGAGCTACCTTGGGTTTCATTGGTCTTGATTTTTGTTTAATTGGTTTTGCATCTGATTTAGTGACGAGGTTGTGCACCGCAATGTGTGGTGCAACCCTTGTCATTTCTTTATAATTAAATGCAAAAGCCTTCTGATGTTCCTTGAGGATCCGAGTGTGTATTTCTACTTCTAATGGAGTTAACAAGGATCCTAACTTCAATATCCTTGGTTCATCTTCCGTTTTGATGTTAATATCAATTGTTTCTTCAATTAAAGAAGCGTTACCTTCTTCAAACTCAGGTGGGGCTGGAGGTAGTTCCAGATCATCTCTGCTTCTTGACTATGTATATGCTAAGTTCCTTTTGTGGGGGAAGCTCTGTCATGGGATTTCCGAAGTAGGAGGATGAATGCGGGATTAGGGATAAATCTACCACGTGATGGGTGAGATGTAATGCCGCATAGGCATTCAAGAAATCAAGAGTGGTTGTATCACTATCGATGTGGTCTAGGATAGTAGATTTGTTTTCATTTCCATTTAAAAGAGGATTTGACATTGTTTTTATCAGTGGTTCAGTATGAAGGGATACCATGAAACGGGTGTCCTCTAACTTACTATTTGGAGTAAAGCACGATGCTGAGGTTGCTATTGAATCGGCGAGAAGATTTTGTTCTCACGGGATTGCTTCAATTGATATGAAGTCAAACTCCTTGCTTAAATTCAATACAACTATTTATAGGAACATTGGTAGATCATGTTCTAGTAATTCAACAATTTTTGCAGTAGTTCCTAATGATACTGTTTCTATAATGTTAGCCTCATCTTTGAGGGCTGGGATTGTCTTGGCTAGGCTCATAGTTTCAAGATCTGTCGTAGGTACCAACTTTTCTTCTGGTTTCGTGTGTCGGTAGGTTTATTAAGTTGGTTCGTTGGGAGTTCAAACTCCGAGTGCATGCCTAGTCTTTTCTTTAGGTCAGCTAGGTGTACATCGAATGGTTTTGGATCACCTTTGGCTATGAACACCTTTCCTAAATGCAAGAATCTTACTTCTTGAAATAGCATAGAAGGGATTGCCTTCATACGGTGTATCCATGGTTGGCCGAGGATCATATTATAGTTAGTTTCCCGATCTATAATATAAAACTCAGTTAGGATTGTTTTGGGTCCTAAGGTGACCGGTAGTATTATAGTTCCAATTGAAGTGGCTTTAAGGCTGTCATAGCCTCTTAGTGTATTTCGAGTTGTGGAACAATTCGTTTCTCCATACCCTAGCTTTTGAAGGAAAGAAAAAGGGACTATGTTAACTGCTGCCCCATCGTCAACCATCACGCATTTCACATAATTGTTATAAACCCACACTTGCAAGTGTAAGGCCGGATCACCTCGGCGTGCAATCTCAGCGTCTGTTGGCATTTTGTTTATTTCGAATATGAATTCGGTGTCCCTATCCGGCTGCCCCGGAGGGTGGATATCAAAGTCTATATGGTTTACCTGTGTTTCGGAGGTGGAGTGATGTTAATTAGATGACCTAAACCCAATGCTTCTAAAAGAGCAGCCCTGTGAGCAGGGGAGTTCTTCAATAAATCCAAAAAGGAGATGTGTGAGAAGGTTTTCATTAGATCATTAATTAATTCATAAGCACGCACGGGTTTTATTAATACTTGTTGGATATTGTCTGTTTCTAGCGGTAGCTTGGACTTAGGGCCGAGAGGAATAGTCTTGTGTCCTTATTACTGCCTTCTATGGGTAGTTCGGCATCTAACTCCACTAAACCGCCTATCTTAGGTCGTGGCTGACTTCCTAATTGTGGAACAACTAACGGATTCAGTGAAGTTGAGGCTTCATGATCATTGTTTCCTATAATTACACCCTTATTTGTCTCATTTGGATCTATCTTGTTATTGTTATGATTTGGAAGCGGATCATTAAAGATCCGGAGGGGTGCATTTTGAGGGGAAACCGCCCCGTAAAAGTATTTGGTCTTTGTGAACGTAGGATCTGCCCAAGAACATATCTATAAAAAGTCATCTTTGTTCCTCCTCGGCAAACATTGCATAAATTTATTGTAGTCATGGCACATTCTAGTGTCATGGCCTCGGATTTGGTGAAAACCACAATACGAGTTAGGATTGTAATTCCTAGTTTGTTGGCTCGGTGTATATTGTGGCATAAAAATTTGATCAAATCGTTGCCTATTAAAGTTTTGCGTTTGTTGTCTTTGGTTTGAATTCTGGTTTTGATACCTAGTTGAATTTTGATTTGGATCTCGTATAGGGCTTCGCCGTTCTTGTTGTTTTTGTTGTGGTTGTGGATGATTAAAATCCACTGTATTGATTGTTGGAGTAAAGTTGTTGTTTTGTTGGTTGTTTATTTGTGGTGGAGTATTCACAACATTTACCATTCTAGCCTGATCAGTTACTCCATCTGTTGTTACTCCGTGATTTTTATTAAGGATTTTAGGTCCTTGATAAGCATGTGGTAGTAGGATAAGTTGTAGTGTTCTGGTTGGAAGTGATTAACCTCCCATTTGCTCCATATGTTTTATGACCACTATCAATTACCGCTTGATCTATTCGGAGAGCACTCTCAAGTACTTCATCGTAAGTTCTTAGTGGGAACTTCTAGACTTCTTCCTTCACTTCTCTGCTGAGAGAATGAAGGAATAAATCGCATAGTTCCATTTGGTCCATATTTGGAGCACTTGCCGAAGAATAAAGAACTGTACGCCACCTCTGGATGAAATGGGCGACATGATTCATTGTGTTCTTGCTTGATGTGTAAGAATTCCCTGATTCCTATTCTTAATAGTTTGTTCATGTCAAATGCCTTGATGAACTCTGAAATGAGTTGCTTGAATGAATGGATGGAAGCCTCAGGTATTCTATAATACCAATCGAGAGTGATACCTTCCAAGGTTTTGGGAAATATTTTAGCAACAACCCCATCCCATGGGAGTAGTTCTCGGATGGCTGTGGCGTAAGCTTTGATATGTGCGTTCGGATCTCCCTCACCTTTGTACTTGGGCAAATTGGGAAGAGGTCTTGGAAGCATGACGCTTCGTATGGTGAAATCTAAAGGCTCTTTCAAGTATTCTCGAATATGTCCCTATCGCATAGGTTTTGACCATTAATGGTGCCTGTTGAGGGAGTGGAGGTGGAATGGGTTGTTGATATGGCATAGCGTACGTGTTAGCGGGGGCGTAAGGAAACCCTTGTGTTTGAGGAATCATGCCGGGAGAGGAGAACATATCCCCTTGTGGTGATTTGGAGTACATGTTTAAGTATGAAGGGGTATTGTCCAAGAATGGATTATTTTGTACTAGACCGGGAGGTGTCAGAACGGTGTTAGAAATGATGGTTCTAGTTAGCGTTTGTTGTGAATACTGAGGGGTCACGCCTAATGTACCTATTCTTGTGAGGAGGTCTATTTGGCTAGGATTAGAATTTCCTGCCTGCATGAGTTGAGAATGGTGATTTGCCTGAGCAAGTTCTAACCCCCTCACTTTTTCTACTAACGTTGAAATGACTTCATTTGGTGAAGTCATGGTATTTTGCCTTAGCGGCGTTTGTTGTATATCATGGTGTTGTATAGGCATGTGATATCCTGCTATGAATTGATCGTTGCCCTGCCAAGTTTCCCCAAGGGCATTTCCTATATGTAATGGCATGGAGGTATTTCCTTGAAAAGAGACCTCGGGTTGTGTTTGTAGATTCCCTATAGGTGGGTACATACCTTGGGAACGTTGTTCATTCCTGGCATAACGTGTCGAATGTTCATTATCTAAAACCAGGTATGGGTCAGCTTGTCTACTAATTTGTGGTCTAAGTAGTACCTGAGGAGATGAACTAGACTCTCCTGTGAGTGTCATATTGTTCGAGCCTGAAGGCTCTGTTTGTTGTGTTTGAGTGAATTGATCCAACTCCTCTGTTTGGAAAGATGGGCTATATCTGACCCTTGGAGTTTGTGTTGACAACTGGTTAGTTGAGTAGTTGTCACCCCATACTGAGAGCGAGGGTGATGATTATCTATTCAGTTGAGCGTAGTATGCCTCAAGACCTAAGAGAGGCCTACCATATGCATCGAATCCCGACATATTCGGGGGGTATATGAATACCTGCAGAATAATGGGAAGGAGCGAAGGTGATGGTGAAAGCTGATGAGGTAGTAAAGACGAAAAAGGTTGTTTAATTTAAAAAAAAGTAGAAAGTTTCACGTTGGGTTCACCAATTTTTATATGATGGAAAAGTGACAAGCAAGCATGGGAATCTACAAGTAACTTTTCCTCGCACCCGACCTCTCGAGTTCGTGCCGAGATAGCCGGTGGGGATTGAATATGTGGGATGCAGACAAACTAGTTAGGCAATCTAATGTCTTCGACGCGCACTAGTGGAAATTACAAATCTAAGGCAAAGAAGGCCCTCCTAACTCCGAATCGGTGTGATAGATCGATCGCCAGGATGATTGCTCAAGGCTCCAATCAATATCGAGCTCTGGCATGATTCGGTCTATGGGTTGTGGAATACATGGAAAATGACCTGGGATAGTTTCGTGTATGTCTCTAGATAAGGTCATAGGGCGGATGGTAAATATAATTGACTCTATGGGCGATTCTCTGGCCTAGTCTAGAACTCCTTAGCTTTGTTAGCTGTTATGTCTAACAAGGATAACTATTCAATGATGATAGGTGGAAGTGGAGTAGATCTGAATACTAATGTACGTAGGCCAGCATCTATGTCTGATTCACCTATGGACTCATTGGGTTATGGGATTTGTGGGTCACAACCGTAGATTCGTGGTTGTTGTGGACCTGCTATGGTCATGTGCGGAATCAGTCCCTAATCCCTAGTATCCAATAGTCATATGCTTTTTCAGACTCTATATTTAGAATTATTAATTGTGTGATCTTTTCAGAGTATCTCACAAGCATCTGTGTGACCTGAATTCTTAAGCTAGTATCTATATCTGTGAGAGTGTCTCCTGCGTCTGGCTGAGGGACCAAAGGATCACAACCGAATGTCTGCTCTCTTTCAAACCCTTCCACAGTCATGTGAATATGTATCTAGAGTAATCTATAGTTTGGTTGATTTGACCAAAACATGTGTGCTTGGTTGTCTTCTATGTTTAACCCATGCAGTTGGAAACTGATTTGTTGTAAGTTTACCATTGTTCAAAAGACTTGGATTCTAAGAATCTGATCTATATCGCTTATGGCTATGACGAGATTGGGTTGGGGCACGATTGGCTCGAATACGTATTCCACAGGGATCTCTAGGTCCCATGATTGTCATACAAAAGCAACAATGTAAACTAAATGCAGCAAAAAAATAAAATTAATTATGCGCAAGTATATCTATAACATATATAATCATGTTGATGTCGAATCACAAAGCACTTCAATGTCTCTGAACTCGATGGGCTGAGACTCTCAGTGTGATTGCATAACATGGAGCTTTTCCCAAGTGTGGGACCTTGCGAAATCGGAAAAGCTCTCCGGATGAAGGCCGGTTCCTATTCCTCTGTTCAGATGCACACATAAAAATGCAGAGGGTCTACTCAAAATCTAATCTAATTTTCCAAGGAGACAGGGTAAGAAGATGCATAAAAATAAACCTAAACTAACAAAGGTGATGCACCGAGGAATGAAGAACAACTGTCTTGCCAATAAACACAAATTATTAAAATGCGATGCAAGATCATGCACAGATAACAGATTTGCAGTGAAAGATCAGGAAGATGCAAATAAACATAGAGAGGGTTGATAATCATCCACAGACATGCATTATTTGCTCCAAAGATTGATACAATACACCACAAAATGCCAAGAGACAAGGTTGCATTACGGTTTTAGATAGGAGGTTTGAACTCCACGATTCACTCCGCCAAAGAGAAGAAGGGAGGGGAAAAACAAGAATTTCCAACCCTTAGAAAGAATCCCCTCCTTACAATTTATAGGAATAATGAGAGAGAAAAGAGAGAGGAATTCGAAATCTACCCCAACCACCGCAGTTGTATTTAATTCATCTCATTATGGTGGTAGGTGAGAACCCTAATACCCCAAAAGTGGCTAACTCGTATTTTTCATTTTTAAGAATTTGTTCTCACCTAATTAAAGATATAGGACCTCGTAAGCTTTCCAAAAAGACCAACCTTGCATGAATCCGAGCTCCCACCAAAAAGTTATGGCCATCTCAATATCTCGCACTGTGGTCTCGCTTCTGCCGCCGCTCAAAATGTTGCGCCTCCTGAAGGTGCGCCATAGGCGCATCCGTGTGTGTGTCGACATCCTCTTACGTGCGCCAAGGTAAAACTCTTGCCCTATTAACACTCATTTTTGTGCACCACTTTTGTGCGCCAAGGGCGCATACATTTCATTGTCGACACTCATTTCTGTGCGCCAAGGGCGCATATATTTCATTGTCGACACTCATTTCTGCAAGGCGCACTTCTGTGCGCTAAGGCACATACATTTCATTGTCGACACTCATTTCTGTGCACCACTTCTGTGTGCCAAGGGCGCATACATTTCATTGTCGACACTCATTTCTGTGCGCCACTTCTATGCGCCAAGGGCGCATACATTTCATTGTCGACACTCATTTCTGTGCGCCACTTCTGTGTGCCAAGGGCGCATACATTTCATTGTCGACACTCATTTCTGTGTGCCACTTCTTTGTGCCAAGGGCACATACATTTCATTGTCGACACTCATTTCTGTGCGCCACTTCTGTGCGCCAAGGGCGCATACATTTCATTGTCGACACTCATTTCTGTGCGCCACTTCTGTGTGCCAAGGGCGCATACATTTCATTGTTGACACTCATTTTTGTGCGCCACTTCTGTGTGCCAAGGGCGCATACATTTCATTGTCGACACTCATTTCTGCGCCACTTCTGTGTGCCAAGGGCGCATACATTTCATTGTCGACACTCATTTCTGTGCGCCACTTCTGTGCGCCAAGGGCGATAAATGTCAGGGATTTGAGCTTCTTTGATCTCTAGAATCTTCTACTTGTCTATATCTACCTGGGGAAGATATATACAACAATTTGGCGACTCAATGGGATCACCTGCCAGCTAGGTAGAAGATCAGTGGCCTTTTAGCAATCCATTGGGCATGGAGTCATAATTAATAACCTGAAACCAACCTGATATTGTATCCCGAACCTGATACCGCAACTTCTTCTCTGACAGCATTCTGAACTGTAGAAATCATCCTGAGAGCAACAAAACCTGTGCCGGAGCACTTAGGGAAACGGAAACCTAACTACCACAAGACAATGTGCATACGCACTTAGAGGAATTTAAATCTAGGCTAATATTTACAAGGGTGAACCTTTTTCCTTTTAGTAGCAATGTTTAAGATAGATTCCGTTAACCGGAATCGGGAGTTCTCCTCCATCCAAAGTAGACAATTGGAAGGCATTACTATTCTTACATCCTGTGACCATGTAGGGGCCACTCCAAATGGCATCAAACTTGGAATGCCTTCCGGGCTTTGCCCGATCTGCATCCCATTTCAGAACTAGGTCTCCTTCCTGGAAGGTCCTTGCTCTTGCTTTCTTATCAAACCATCTTTTCACCAAGGCCTGATCTTTCTCAATTGTTTGAACTGCATGTTCTCTAATTTCTTCCAATTCCATCAACTCTGCATACCTAGCCTCCATTGGTTCAAACTCAGCCAACTCCAACTGCTTCATGAACTCCAATGTAGGCAGTTCTAATGATATAGGCAATACTGCCTCTTTTCCATAGACCAACTTGTAAGGGGAATTACCTGTAGACCTCTTTGGTGTTATTCTGTCAGCCCATAATGCTGATTTTAGCTTGGTATGCCATGTCCTTTGGTTTTCATCTAGAGTCCTTCTGATGATTCTTAACAAATTCTTGTTCGTGGACTCTGCCTATCCATTACCCTGCGGGTAATAATTTGAAGAGGTGCTCAAATAGATTCCATTCTTGACAGCCCATTCTGTAATCTTGGAACCTATAAATGCCAATGCATTGTCTGATATGATAGTGGCCGGCACACCAAACCTGGTCACTATTCCTTCATAAAAGTCTAGTATGTTAGACTCATTTGCTTCTTTGAGCGCTACTGCTTCGGTCCACTTGGTGAAATAGTCTGTTGCCATGAGAATCCACTTGTGGCCTTGGCTTGAGTTTGGATTGATGACCCCGATAAAGTCCAATCCCCATTGCATAAATGGTTGGTCAACCAGAATTGGGTGCAATGGAAGCGCTGCTAGTCTTTCTTTGCTTGTGAAGAGTGCACATTTCTTGCACTTTCTTATCCATGTATAGCAGTCACTGAAGACTGTCGGCCAATAATACCCTGCCTTCATTATCTTGAGAGCTATTACTCGTGGAGCGAAATGTCCTCCAGAATCTCCATCATGAAAATCTCGTAACACCCTCTCAATTTGACCTGTCCCAATGCACCTCAATAGAACTCCATTGATGTCTTTCTTAAACAAAACACCACCAACAAGCACATATGGAATGGCTTGTAATCTGAAGTATCTCCTCTTTGCTTTTCTCATTTCTGGAGGGCATAGGCCTGTCTGTAGGAAGTGTATCACATTCTGAGTCCAACAGGGAGTGGGCACATCATCATTTTCTTGTTCTTGGTTATCCTGTAGTACCAAGACAACCTCTTTTTCATCACCTGCTTCAACTTGTTGACTCAAGGCTAGCTGCTCACATAGTCCCTTCCCACGTACTAGTTTGGTGACCTTGATCTCAATGTCATATTCCATGACACGAGTTATCCATCCTGCACGTTTCTCATTCGATCCTTGTTTAGAAGGAAGTCCCCGACTCTGCATGAGAGACCAATAATTGGATCTTGTTGTTCGAGACTAGGTGCTTGAATTTTTTTAAGCTCCCGATTACACGCAAGGACATGCTTTTCAATGAAAGAGTACCTAGTTTCGTATTCCTCCAAACCTTGACTAAAGAAAGCAAATGGTTGTTCTAATCCTCCTTTTTTTTGTTGTACCAGATTGCGTAAATCGTGTCCCCACCACCAAAGGCATATAAAGACGAAGTCCCCGGAGAAATCTAGATTGACGAGAGTCGGAGCTTGGGATATAGCTTCTTTTATTGCCTCAAAACTTGCCTTGCCTTCGATGTCCACTTAAATGCCATGCTCTTCTTTAACATCAGCGTATTGGCTTCACAAGAGCAAAGAAAATTGGAACAAATCATGACAAAATTGATCCTTCCCAAGAAGCTTTGAAGAGCCTTCTTGTGACTCGCAATGGCAATGCTCGAATTGCTTCAACTCTTTACGGGTCAATCATCAATCCCTCCTTTGAAACAATATAGCCTAGAATTTTTCCTCGTGAGCCAAAAATATGCATTTTTGGGATTCAATGATACCCCAAATCTTCTACACCTCTCAAATACTTGCCTCAAATGATAGAGGTGATCAGCTACATTTTTGAGAATACAAAGTGATGTCGCAAGATATATCAAAACTATTTTATTGATCAACCCTTAAATGCCATATCCATTGCCCTTTGGAAAGTGGCCCCAAAGATTTGATAGCCCAAATGGCATCTTCTTGTAGGCATATGTCCCCCATTTGGTGGTGAAAGCCGCTTGAATTGGTCATCTTCTTTCACCATCACCCGATTGTATCCCGAGTAGCCATCTAGGAGAGAGAATCTCACCGAACCGGATACTACTTGCAAAGATTTGTTCCAATGAAGGAAGTGGGTAATGATCTTTGAGAGATGCCCGTTTAGGTCTCGTAATTCCACACATAACCTAATTTCTCCACTCTTCTTCCCGACCGAACCAAGTTTGCAACCCACTTGAGTGCTTGATCGGGAATATAATGCTTGCCTCTATTAGCTTGTTTAATTCTTTCTTCATCGTAGGCTCAATGTGAGGGTTGATCGGTCTCTGCTTCGCTCGATGGGCTTAGCATCCGGATCCAATTCTATGGTATGTTGTGCCAACTTGGATTGAATCCTCTTAAGTCTTCATAGCTCCAAGCGAAGACATCTGGAAATTCTTGCAAAGTCAGTATGAAATCTGATTTCTCCCCGCTCAAAGGGCCACTTTACCAATTTGAAGTGTTTTGCCTTCCCCAACCGGAATTGGCTCTGAATCTTCTCTCTTGACCTGTATGTTAGCCTTTTCCTTACGGAAATCGGTCGTTAGGGTTGAAGATAGACTCCAATGTTACCAAACCCTTAGGAAGCTTGTTTGTCCGCAGCTGTTTACTTGATCCCCATACTGCTGCTCTAATCTATCCTGATTCCTAGCTGAAAATTCAGCCTCTTCTTGCAAGAAATTGACGATCTGTTGATCATTCTCAAACACTTGCCAACTTGTGTTATTATCTGGAATTTACTGGTCTCACAATCACATGGATATGTGGCTATGTTTTTCCCTTCGATGTTGTCAACCACATCAAACGTTGCTCCAACTCTCATGCGAGCCTATCTCGCGACTTCATTTTTCTTCCCCGGGTATGGACACAATGTTGAAAGCTTCAAATCCTTAATGAGGTCCCATACCCTATTCTTGTAGCTCCTCAGAAAGTCGTTCTTTGTAGCATGTTGTCCCCTAACTTGGTTGACAATCAACTCACTATCTCCAAACACACTGCGCAAGTTCTTTATGCCCCTTTTCCCGCCCAATGAATTCCATGAATCAATGCCTCATATTCACCGTGTTGTTCGAATCGAAAACGGAAACGAAAGGCTGAAAAATATTTGATGTCTTGTGGTGAAATCAACATTGCACCACCTCCAACACCTTGTCTGCTTCTCGAACCATCGAAAAATAATTTCCAAACTTTGTTTTCATCCTTTTGTTCAGGCTGAATGATGTCGGGAATGGGTGAATTTTCTTCATGTATACAATACACGCCCAATTCAGATTCTTCAATTTCCTTGTATGGGTCGAATTCATGACTCTTGTTTGCCCATTCATCCAAAGTTAAATCAGGAATTCCCTCGACCTTAGTACCTGTTTCTAGATCACTTGAACACTCCTCTTGGTCAAAAGCCGAGCAATTTACATTGATAGGACTTGGTACATGAGGCTCAATATGGAAATTGGCAATTGATTCTGATCTGATTGTTGCTTTAGCTCCATACCTTGTCCTGAAAATCATGTGTGACCAATCTGCAGATAAATATCCACCGATTTTTGCCAAAACCTGATGTCGAATCACAAAGACCCCGAATGTCTGCAACTCGATGGGCTGAGACTCTCAGTGTGATTGCATAACATGGAGCTTTTCCCAAGTGTGGGACCTTGCGAAATCGGAAAAGCTCTCCGGATGAAGGCCGGTTCCTATTCCTCTGTTCAGATGCACACATAAAAATGCAGAGGGTCTACTCAAAATATAATCTAATTTTCCAAGGAGACAGGGTAAGAAGATGCATAAAAATAAACCTAAACTAACAAAGGTGATGCACCGAGGAATGAAGAACAACTGTCTTGCCAATAAACACAAACTATTAAAATGCGATGCAAGATCATGCACAGATAATAGATTTGTAGTGAAAGATCAAGAAGATGCAAATAAACACAGAGAGGGTTGATAATCATCCACAGACATGCATTATTTTCTCCAAAGATTGATACAATACACCACAAAATGCCAAGAGACAAGGTTTCATTACGGTTTTAGATAAGAGGTTTGAACTCCACGATTCACTGCGCCAAAGAGAAGAAGGGAGGGGCAAAACAAGAATTTCCAACCCTTAGAAAGAAGCCCCTCCTTACAATTTATAGGAAGAATGAGAGAGAAAAGAGAGAGGAATTCGAAATCTACCCCAACCACCGCAGGTTGTATTTAATTCATCTCATTATGGTGGTAGGTGAGAACCCTAGCGACCCCCAAAAGTGGCTAACTCGTATTTTTCATTTTTAAGAATTTGTTCTCACCTAATTAAAGATATAGGACCTCGTAAGCTTTCCGTAAAGTCCAACCTTGCATGAATCCGAGCTCCCAGTCAAAAGTTATGGCCATCTGAATATCTCGTGCGTGGTCTCGCTTCTGTCGGCGTTTCAAAATGTTGCGCCTCTTGAAGGTGCGCCATAGGTGCATCCATGTGTGTGTCGACATCCTCTTACGTGTGCCAAGGTGAAACTATTGCCCTGTTAACACTCATTTCTGTGTGCCACTTTTGTGCGCCAAGGGCGCATACATTTCATTGTCGACACTCATTTACGCGCACTTACATGGCGCTATGGGCGCATACATTTCATTGTCGACACTCATTTCTGTGCGCCACTTCTGTGCACCAAGGGCGCATACATTTCATTGTCGACACTCATTTCTGTGCGCCACTTCTGTGCGCCAAGGGTGCATACATTTCATTGTCGACACTCATTTCTATGCGCCACTTCTGTGCGCCAAGGGCGCATACATTTCATTGTCGACACTCATTTCTGTGCACCACTTATGTGTGCCAATGGCGCATACATTTCATTGTCGACACTCATTTCGTGGCGCCACTTCAGGCGCTAAGGGCGCATACATTTCATTGTCGACACTCATTTCTTGCACCACTTCTGCGGCGCTAAGGGCGCATACATTTCATTGTCCACACTCATTTCATGCACCACTTCGTGCAGGCGCTAAGGCGCATACATTTCATTGTCGACACTCATTTCTGTGCGCCACTTCATGCGCCAAGGGCGCATACATTTCATTGTCGACACTCATTTCTGTGCGCCACTTCGTGTGCAGGGCGCATACATTTCATTGTCGACACTCATTTCTGTGTGCCACTTCTGCGCCAAGGGCATACATTTCATTGTCGACACTCATTTCTATGCGCCACTTCTGTGCGCCAAGGGCGCATACATTTCATTGTCGACACTCATTTCTGCGCCACTTCGCATGCACCAAGGGCGATAAATGTCAGGGATTTGAGCTTCTTTGATCTCTAGAATCTTCTGCTTGTCTATATCTACCTGGGGAAGATATATACAACAATAACTTCTATATTTTTGTTATTTTCTCGATGAATTTGAAGGAGCAGCTATTTTAATATATCTAGAAATTGACAATTAATCTAGTGTCAAATTTTAGAACAAACAAAGTAACCAAGTATAGCTACTTGCCTGTGCAGTTGTAAATCTATTCTAAACAATGAAATAATTGATCTAATCTATTTGAAAGACTCTCGATCCTACCTCAGAAGTGAGGAAAGAATCATAGTCTCTCAGAAACTATCAATCCTCATAGCTTCCCTGGCAATATCGAAAGTAAAATTGACTGAAATAAAGTGATTGACTACTCTATTTGATATGCTTTTAATTTAGAACTTTGAAAGCTAAAACCTAGATTCTGTAGAACAGTGGCGAATCTGATGATGTGTGTGATCTTGTCCCCTCAGTGTGACCTCCTCGCTCCTTCATGTTCACATGGATCCAGAAAAGCGTGTAATGCTAGCATCAACAGAAGTAGATATTGGGACAAAGGTAGTTTAGGATACAGACTGAATACAATGCAAGTAGGAGAGACATAGTGTAAGAGTACAGAGCTTGGCTTATGCAATTCCTAGTGGGATTTATTGCGAGTCATGCAACATAAAACGTCTAGAACCTAAAACTATCCTACTTGAAGAGCAAAACCTACAACTTTAATGGCTTCCTATTGAAAACAAACTATTCTACTCTAATGGATTGGATGAAATATCAACAACACTTATACAAGATGGATATGTGGCTTCCTAACAGAAAAACAACACTAACTAAGCATACAATGAAAGAAACTAAGAATTCTAAGCAAAATGAAAGACTAATCTATTGCAATGAGAAATTCAGAGGCAAATTTGAGGGGCCATTTGCTTGAGCACAAGCCAACTATTTATAGCATTTGCATTTACCCAAGGTAAAAACCAAATTGAACTCTTAAACTATAAACAATGGCAAAACACTATTCCAGGGAACCAGAATCATTAATGCAAGCCCAAGGCGGTGAAAAAAAGATGGTAAACATTGAAATTTACGTGAGTCGTGTTAAAAGAGCATTCTGGAAAACGCGTAAAGGACCGCTTCCCTGAGCAGGGCGGTGGTTACATGACCACCACCCTAATCAAGGCGGCGGTCATGAGACCACCGCCCAGGCAGGGTGGCGGTTTCATAACTGAAGAGCAAAAGGCAAAGAAAAGAGGGGAAAAGAGAAAAGCAAAGCACGCGGGGCTAAGCGGGGCATGCGGGATGATAACACATACTTGGAGAGCTTTTCGGATCCCGAACACCTTACGAGGAGACCTGTATCATCATTGGGGCACGTGTTACATTGTTCTGATGGTGCAGTACCCTACAATTTTGGGTACGTATAGTTACCCGACCGGCATCGGTTTTGCTTAACCGACATCGGTTTTCTGTTCTTTTGGGTTAAATTGCCTAAAGAACCCTTATTTCATTTTCTTTATAGTCAGAGTTCCTTTGTGTCTCTATACTCTCTAGGCTTTGATAAACAATCATCATACAACTTATTCATCTAATCATCAACAATCTTTGCTTCATCTGGTAAAACTATTCCTGTCTCACAAGAACGACGCAATTACCCCCGAACCGATCGGTCACCCTTAACCGCCGCTTACCTGTGTTGAATCTCAGCTAGTATGTTTCCCAAATCCACCTATAAACAAATATTTTCTTTATTCCCGTTGCTCTCTCGTGTCATCTGTAGGATACAACATCACTTGATATACATTCATTCACATGGTGTTGACTCGTAGTCAAGCTAACACTCTCATATTTCACGTGAGTTGTCAACCACTCCTGCCTAGTCCTTCACCACCCTCTGTCCTGTCACCCATGGATCCAACCCTACTTTCCACCATTTCCGAGGTGACGAAGAATTTGCACGACTCCTTGATAAGAATCCTGCGGCCTTATAGTTATACCTTTCCCACTCTTCCACCAGGACTCCTCAGGTCAGTTGATATATGGCATGCTTGTATCCATCTCTCCCGCACTTATTCCCACTTCTGCATCAGCCCCTACTAATGCAGCATTACCTTCACCTTCCTTATCCCCAGTAGTTTCACAACTAGGCCCCATACCTGCTATGAATATTGTGTCTGTAGTATCGGTCGCACTTGTAGTATCTGTTATCCCCTCATCGACCACCCATACCATAACCTCATATGCGCCCATTTTCTCATAGATACCAATCACAACACAACCGCTTTGTGGTGTCTGGTGACCCCTAATCCATTCCGATCTTGTCCTCTCCATCCCACAAACACGCCCCAATTGCTACTAGAGTCACTATGACCTCCCCACCTACATACACATACTATCAACAATCCCCATCTCGTCCATCACCCATTCTCGGATATATTCCCTCTATGTTGATCCCATATTTTCAACCTCCCTATTCAACATCACCATACACTTTGAATGCCACCCACATCACATGTTTAGTACCACTCTCCTACACCACAAAGCGGGATCCCTTCCACCACAACATACCAATGACCTCATCAAATTAATGATGGAAAGGATACAGACACTAGAAGCATTGGTTTCCAGTTCACGTAATTCTCTCACCTATGATGAAATTTGTAATGAGCCCATTCATCTGTCCATCCCTATTCGCCCATACCTCATGTATTGGGAAATGCCAAAATTCAACTGTTGCAATAGTAAAGAAGACCCACACCAGCATTTGTGGTCTTTCAAACATGGATGTTACCTGATCATCCATGATGATGCTTTACTCCTATGGACCTTCCCGATGTCCCTGACAAGACCTACAATGGACTAGTACAGTGGGACACCAAGACACTCCATCTACTCATTTAACCAAGTAGCCCAAGCCTTCTTGGACCACTTCTTAATCAACATTGTTAATAAGGTCACCATGATTGATCTTTATTCCACACGACATTACGACAATGAGTCTATCGCTGACTTTGTCGCTCACTGGCACAACCTAATTAACCATCTCACATTTCAATTACCTCAAATTGAACTCATAGAGTTATTTACTTGGGCTTGTGCTAGACACATCTCACCAACCCTGCAGGTGTAAACCTTTCACACTTTTGATGAGGCATTCACCATGGCATGGAAATTGGAAATTCATGCTATCAAAGAGAAGAAAATTCAACTTCGTAACAAGAACAACACGTTTAAATCAAATGATGATTCTTCATCTTCAAACCCCAAAACAACTATTCAAAACCCAAGGAATTTACCAATGTCATGCAGCTTCTCAGGTTGGCCCTCCTCATCAATCAAACCTAGCCAAACCTCTTTCTAATCTTTCTCTCGTCCAAGCTTTCCAGTTGACGAGAACAAGGAAAGTACACTTCAATAGTTAAATCTTATGCTTCTCTTTTGAAAATCTTGTTAAATCTAGTTCCATTACTCTTCCACTTATAAAACCACACCTTGGTTTTGACCACGAGCACCCCATGCCCGCATGATATAAGGAACATGAATTTTGTAACTATAATCATGTCAAAGGTCATAGTGATAATAACTGCATCACCTTCAAGAATATCATCCAAGAAATGTTAGACAACGGAGATCTAGTATTGGATATCCCGAATGCACCCACTAACCAAAACCTACATATCTTTAAGAAGTCATTCCCTAATCATGCCCCATCTTCCAACAAATATGGTGAAACTTCAAACTATGATAGCAATGTCCGCGAGGTCCATGCTATTTTTGATGACATACCGGCCGCTTCTCAATTGCCTCATATCCCTTCCATAGACAAAATATTAGCCCACACTCCCCTACCTACACAAGAACGTATGTCATCTACTCCTCCACCCACAGAGGAACCCCCTTCATTTTCTCCTTCACCCATGGAAGAGTCTCAGTAATTAGCACACCGCCTTTGACCCCTCAAATTTCTAAGTAGTTGTAAGTGAAACCTCTCCTACTCATAGGAGATACATGTCCATAACCTACATCATCACAAGGAGAGTCCACCTCATCTAGGCCCTTCCTCTCCTCTACCCATGGAGGATCCTATCAAAATACCATTGCCTTTAGATGGACATTCACCACCGGACCTTCAAGATCCCGCTGATTTGATGTCATCTCTCTTACCCACAGAGTCCGAGGCTACCCATTTCCTTGTATCACAAACACATTTCATGGGGATTGCTACCCGATCCACATCGGCCCCTCCTGCAGAGTAGTACCATTTTCACACTTGGTCAATCACCTGGACTATGTTGATCAAGCCTTACTCTTGGGACACCTTCTACTTCCGCCAACCCAAATACAATTGTCACTCACTCATCGACAAAAGTGTTTCGAGAAACCAAAACAAACACAACCATGACTATTGCAACACCTTCCATGTCACCACCCATGGCCCAACTCACACCTCTACCCATAACCCAACATACATCTACACCCAAACACCTACCCACACCTATATCATCTCCCTTACCTAAACCTATTACTACCTTAGGGGTCATACCAACAGCTAGCCTTACTCACCCACCCATCAAATTAGATTTAGCCACATCTTCCAAAACTAACACTAAACTTATCCCAGCCCCTAAAAAGAAGATCCAACCTCGCCTACCACGTCATTATCACCTTCACCCCTTCCGTCTGTCCTAGGGCCTCACCCCTCGACCCTAGCCAAGCAATCATCTTCCACTAGCAAACCAAGAGTGCAGCAGCCCATCTTTGCATCACGGACCTCTTACATACCCAAGCGATCCACATAACTTCCACCCTCACCCGAAACCTTCTTACCACCCATACCTCCACTACCGTTCATAACTTCTTCAATACCCATGACACTTTCTTCTCTTTCACTCATACCTTCTACCCACCCTCTACTAACCACCTCCACAACATCTCGGTCACCCCCTCGTGGATAACCCGTCATCTTCCACCATCTTCTTTTCCCTCTACATCTCATACACCCGTGTCATCTTTTCCCAAAAAGGTGCAACCTAAAGCAAAAAAATCCACTACCCTCCAATAAGGTAGTTAAACCAACCCATTCTTCCATCGCCAGCTCTTCTACCATACTCGTGCCCAAGCAAATGCAACCAAGATTGAAGACCACTCCACACACCAAACTAGTGGACCAACCCATTCCCCCTCATGTAAAGCCTCTTCCTCCACAATCAACCATACCTGTACCCAAACCCACATTCACCTCCCATTGTGATCCACTAGCAGGATCTTACACCAAAATCTTAACCAATCTCCTCAAAACTTTTGTCATCACATTACCACCTCTTAGACCTTACAACCCACTCAAACCCAAACTAAAAGGGTTTAACAAAACTAAAATTTGCACCTACCATCATGTGCCAAAGACATGATGTTGATAACTTGTAAGGCTTTGAAAATTACTCTTGTCAAATTGTATCCTCTGAAGAAAATTTTGACGATGATGATCTTCTTGATGAGGACCCCATTGCACCTTCACCAATCTCCCCAGATCTTCTCCCATTACCTACTTAGCGACCAATATCTCCACCCCGCAACTCTTTGATCCACCCCGAGATTTGAGATCAACATGGTCCGCATAAGAGAGTTGGCCAAACCACCACCCAAATGTCAATGCGCCCTACTCATTTCACAAGGCTCTTATCCCCCACTAGGATTTTTCCCCTCATGCCATTATACCTTCCATGAAACACCCTCTCCATCTATCTCCCCTCAAATTAACATGGTTCACGTTACCACCCGTGCTCAGAAAGACAAGGGCGAGGAAAAGGAAACTAGCCCATACACTACCCCTGTACCTAGAATACCATTCGTACCCATACCCAGAGTCACCATTCAAGGTCTTGCCTATCCTATTTCCCATGGGGTCACGCACCGCACAATGCTAAAACAACTACACTAATCCCCCCTCAAAATGTCTTTATATGACCTATCTAAACCTCTGAGTCACATGGTCAAGCCCTCATGGAGGTCCTTCAATCTATTGAAGTCTTACTAAATGACCCCACACCCGTAGCCTCCATCATTACCCCCACTATGTAGACTCTCTCACTAGGTCATCACCTTCCTCTACGTCTCCACCTACTCACCAAGTGGCCGCCCTTAGGTTCGGATGAAGAGATCACTCCCTTCCAGGTATGCCGACCCCGACCCTCGCTCGTTTATCTTTGTATTCATCGATAATATATGCATACAACATGTCATGATCGAAGGTGGTGCTAGTATTAACATCATATCCTCCCATGCATATGAACAAATGTGAATACATGCCAATTACATGCATGGTAACCCGTTATGTTGCGCTCCTTCAATGATGCCATGATCTCTACCACAGTGCACCGTCATTCTCCATGTTTGCATGGGTCCTCACACTATCCCGAAATTTTCTATGTCCTAGAAAGGGGAGTTCCAGATAACTTGTTGCTTTTCCGACCTTAGATCCGCGCCATGGAATGTGTCCCTTCGAATTTACACCGCTGCCTCAAATTTGAACACGAGGGACATAATTACCCGATCCCGCTGACCCATCACCTTTCAAGACCTTTAATATGCTATCGGCCCAATGACATGCTTGTACTAGTCAAAGCATCTACCACTTTCCCCACTTCACATTCACCTACAAAACCATCACCCAAGACCGCCACCACCTCTCCTGCATCTAACCTTATTATCCCTACTGCCACTACGCCTCTATCGCCGACTCACCTATCTCCCTATCATCTAGTGAGCCGTCTATCCCCGCTACCCACATACCAACTACTGATCCCTTAGAAGGTGTTTTTCAATGCCTCACTCTGGGAATACCTCTATACAACATCAACACCTTCTTGAACCCACAAGAGTATGGGAACTGCGTCACAAGACCCCTAGTTATGAAATTTACATCGGTGATGTTTTTCCTTATGGCCCTCCCCATCTTCACACAAAACTAACGTATGGGGGACTTGATATCACCACCTATAAACCCTAACCTCCATCCCAAATCCAACCATTTTCATCCAACCTACAATCCCTCACTAACTACTGCTTCTCTCACACTTTTCTCCACCGGTGCGTGTGGAAAGGATTTGGCTTTGGCTTTTACGAATAGGGCCGCCATACTGTCATTTCTGTACCTCTCGTAAACACAATAACCGTAGTGGAATTGGTTTTGATGCTCCACCTTCTAAGAAGGTTCGCGTTGACCTCATCCAGGATGGGAAATCTTCCCCATCTCATTTACCCACATTACCATCTTCACCCACGAGTCCTTAGATCCTCGAATCTATTCCTCCTAACTTTTTTATTTCATAAACACCATTTCCACGGGATTTGTTGACCTATTAACGCGATGTCAAGCTCCTCTTCTCTCCCATTCCTATATCTTGACATGATCGATGATGATATGCCTTCTATTAACATCGTTGAATGTCAGGAAAATGAGTCCATCCTCACCTATCTTGATGTGGAGGACTCTTATATTCATCGATTGTTACCCTCTCAAACGCAAACCATGTTGAATGAATCGACCATTGAAATCAACATTAAGACTCAGGACGACCCGCACATTCTAAATATCATCCAATCCTTAAATGCTACTAAACATGAAGCCTTCGCCTCTTTCCTTTGGGACCATAGCAACACATTTGCTCGGTCCTATGTCGATATGCTGGTATTGACCCAAAATCATGGTCCACAATATCATAACCATTCCCGATGCACAACCCATCAAATAAAAGCTATGGAAAATGAATCCTGGCATTGCTCTTTTGGTCAAAGAAGAGCTTCAACACCTTCTCTCAGTTTCCTTCATTCTACCCATTGATTATCCCCAATGGATCTCTAACATCATTCCTGTCACAAAGGTGACAGGGAAGTCCACATTTTCACATACTTCAATGACCTCAATCTCACTTGTCCCAAAGATGACTTCCCTACCAAGCATTGACCCACTAGTTGATCTCACTCATGGCCATGAAATGCTATCACTCATGGACGGTTTCTCGCCTACAATCAAATATTACTAGCTCCGAGGATCAACATAAGATCGCCTTCATCACTCCTTGGGGTACTTTTCGCTATCGAGTCATGCCTTTTGGCCTCAAAAACGCGTCAGTCTACATATCAACAAGCCATGAATTACATCTTCCATGACATCATGCATCGCATATTGAAGATTACGTAGATGATCTTTTGGTAAAATCTAAACATCAAACTAGACAATTGTTGGTCCTTAAAGTCATCTTTGTTGTCTCATCAAGTATTGTGTGCATCTTTAACTAAGGAAGTGCGTATTTGTGGTACTTTCTCGAAAACTCCTGGCTTCATCGCTTCTTTGCGTGGCATAGAAGTCAATCCTACTAAATTCAAGGCCATTCTAGAAATGCCTCCACCCACTAATCTTCATCAACTTTGAAGCCTACAAGGAAATTTGCAATCTATTCGTTGTTTTATCTCACAACTTTCCAAGCATTGTCAACCATTTCATCATCTTCTCAAGAAAGACATTTCATTCAAATGGGATGATGAATACCATAAAGCCTTTGAGGTATTAAAACAATACCTCCTTCAACCACCATTGCTCATTCCTCCTAAGGATGACCAGCCCTTTTACCTATATATTTCTGCCACTGACCATTTTTAGGTGTCATGCTTGCTCATCACAATGACCAACACCGAGAACAAGCATTTTATTACATAAGCTACACCCTTCTTCACTACGAAACTAGATACACCCACACCAAAAATCTTCTTAGCCTTTGTTTTCGTCACTACTAAACTCTGCCATTACGTGCTCAATCACAAAACCTTCGTCATTACTAATACTGACCCATTGCACTATATGTATGCCAAACCCTATCAACATCAATGTGCCACACATTGGCTTATGCTTCTTCGACCTTGAGCTCAAATTCATTCATAAAAAGTCCATTAAGGGCCGACTATCACCGACCAACCGGTCGACACACCTATTTCTGGGGATCAACCATCTAACTTTGACTTCCCAGATGAGTCTATAGCTACCCTTTCCTGGCGAACCCACTTACCAAATGACACTCGCCTTCGATGGCTCCAAGTGTCAGCTTGGGGGTGTGGCTAGTGTTATCCTCATTCCTCTTGAGGGTGAACCTATGCCTTAGTCTTTCAAACTCAATTTTGATTGTACAAACAATATTACGGAATACGAAGCACTTGTATTGGGTCTCTAGGATGCATATGCCTTAGATGTTAATACAATCAATATCTTTTGTGATTCTCAGTTGGTCATAAACCAATTAAATCGTATATACTAGTGTCGTAATGAGATACTTCAAAATTATAAACATCACGTAGATATAATTTTTTACCACCTTTGACCATTGTAAACTTCAAACCACCCCACGTTCTAACAATAAATTTGTAGATACCATGGCTTGCTTGATTTCTCAAATGCCTACTTCACCCGCTGACTCTAAAATATTTGTCACCATACAAAGGATACAATCACCCTCTTATTTACCTCGTGAAGTTTACTTTGTCGGAACCATTGCCCCTGACCCACGTGACCTTTGGTATAAGCAATATGCAAACTATCTTTCCCTTTCCATTCTACCCACTAATCTCAATCGTAATGGACAACGTGCCTTTCTTAAAAGTGTCTCCCATTATGTCATCATGGGTGGCCTTCTTTACAAGCACGGCTTCGATGGTAATCTCTTATGATTACAAGTTCTGAAATTCCTTACACCATTAAGGAAGTTCATGAAGGAATTTTTAGAGGTCACTTTAGTGGTTTAGCTATCGTAAAACACATTCTTTGACTAGGATATTATTGGCCAACCCTAAACCATGACTATTGTGATTATGTCAAACGTTGCGTGAAATGTTAGCAACATGCTAATATCCACCACACACCTAGTCATGCCTTACAGGTTGCACAAGACCTTTGGCCTTTTTCTCAATGGGGTTTGGATCTTGTTGGTGAGATCAATCCCCATTCTTCACATCACCACCAATGGATCATAACCGCTACTAAATATTACACTAAATGGGTAGAGGCCATTCCCCTTATTTTAACAAAAGCCAAGAAAATATGTGAATTGATCAATCATCACATCATTTGTCACTTTGGTGTTCCTAATTGTCTCATCACTGATAATGGGAAGCAATTCAAAAACAAAACCCTATGAAAACTTTGCAACGATTTTGGCATCCAACTTAGTTTCTCATCACCTTATTACTTGCAAACCAATGGCCAAGCCAAATCAACCAATAAAACCTTGAACAAAATTCTTATGAAAGTAGTCAACGATACTAGAAAGGATTGGCATACGCACATTCCTTTTACCTTATGGGCTTATCGCACTAGTATTCACACTTTGACTGCTTCCACCCCCTTTTCTTTGGTCTACGGTACCAAGGCTATCTTACCTCTCGAAGTCCGATTCCATCTCTCTCGCATATCACTACAAGACATTCTCAATGATGATGACTTTCACCAAGATTGTTTGGTGCAACTTGAGTTATTAGATGAACGTTGTCTCAATGCTCTTGACCATCTCCAAATCTACCAAAAATGTATCAAACATGCCTATGAAAAATGTGTTCACGAATGAACCTTTCAGGTCGGTGACCTTGTCTTGAAATAAAATCAACATGTAACTAAAGAGGAGAAAAGTAAACGGGAAAATTTTC
This sequence comes from Taxus wallichiana var. yunnanensis, assembly GCA_018340775.1. Taxonomy (NCBI): domain Eukaryota; kingdom Viridiplantae; phylum Streptophyta; class Pinopsida; order Cupressales; family Taxaceae; genus Taxus; species Taxus wallichiana. Next base: position 426,543,991 of record CM031234.1, on the reverse strand, counting down.
TCCTAATTGGCTTGGACCCTATATTGTTACCCATGCCTATGGATCAAATGCTTATCGTTTGTCTTCATACGAAGGTAAACCCGAACCTGAGCCCCTTAATGCCTTGTATCTTTGACCATTTTAATGTTGATATCAAGTCCTATATCACTTTATTTCAATTGATTGCTCATCCCTTGAGAACTATTCACCTTCCATATTAGTCGTTTTGAAGATCCATGACTAAACAAGAATCACGTGATTACTCCTCACCATTTTAGTGTTGTCTTCAATATGAGTACCACAACTCTACTCAAAGCATGATTCTCATGGATACTTTTCGTCTTCTTCAAGATGGAATCCCATGGCCGTTCATCACTCAAAACCACCCCATTTCATGGTTAACTCCTATGTACTATGATTTTTTCATCCGAACAAGAGCCTACCCTTCCTCTATAGTCTAGTCCATGACTTAAACGTCCAAAAACAAAAAGGGATGCAACTCCTTGAGTCAAACTTCCAGAAAAAGATGACTCCCTCAAAAGGGACATCTCTTCACTCTAATTCCACTGCTATAAATAGACTGCTCCCTTAAAGGACAATTATATCATAGTTATTTCACAAATTCAATAAAAATATCTAGAAGCTTCCCACATCAATCAGCTTCACGAAGACCTCAAGGAGATAATATACTCATCCCATATAGACTTCCCACATCGATTAGTCTATTAAAAACAAACAAATGAAGAAAAATATGAAATTTTTTTCATGGACTTGCCTATTCTTGATCCTGGGTTTCTTGTTTTGAAAGACACGCTGTCATACACTAAGTTACGCTAAACCGCCTATTCTCACCTCCTTGCCTTTTTAGCCTAATTCCCTCATTACTCAAGGGACTTCTACAAACATGAAATTTTGTGATTATGCAACGCCTTTAGGGTCTTACGTTCATAAGCCCCTCTTTGGTATGTTTGACTCATTAGGGTTCTTATCAATTAAGCGGCTCTTTTACCACCTCTTACCATTTTCCTTCCTCATTACTTATTGATTATCCTATATAGGACCAGATCATCGACACTTATATTTAAAAACCACTCAACCATGCCTATGACCTAAACTCAACCATGCCTGTGACCTACACTCAATCATGCCTATGACCTACATTCAACAATTCCTAACACTTACCAACCCATTCTTCTACTTCATCATAATCTTCCCTAGCTTATGGGAGAACTACATCGGCTTGAGGTCCCTTTTCACCGGGACTATGTAGGCAACACTTTGAGGGCATGGGGCCCTTGGAGGTTAGCTCAACCACTCTCTACCCTAACCAATTCCCCTTTCCCTTTCCTATTCACATTATACCCTAGTTAGTTTCCTTTCTATATCAATAACTAGAAATTAAACCAAACAAGAAACAATTGCTAAACATCTTTACCATCATAATTTACACATTCATTTCATCACATCTACCATTTCTTTGCCATCATCATACATTTTCCTACAAATCATCTTAACATGATCCATACCATCACTAATTACACACATTAATGAATTAGAAATTCAATCAACCATAAAACTTGACTCAACCAGGCCTAAATCAACCTGACTCAACCATGCCTAACCAACCTGACCCCACCATGCCTAAATCAACCTGACTCAATCATGCCTAAATCAACCTGACTCCACCATGCCTAAATCAACCTGACTCAATCATGCCTAAATAAACTTGACTCCACCATGCCTAAATCAACCTGACTCAACCATGCCTAAATCAACTTAACCCCATCATGCCTAAATCAACCTGACTCCACCATGCCTAAATCAACTTGACTCAACCATGCCTAAATCAACCTAACCCCATCATGCCTAAATCAACTTGACTCAACCATGCCTAAATCAACCTAACTCCACCATGCCTACATAAACCTAACTCAACCATGCCTAAATCAACCTAACTCCACCATGCCTACACCAACCTGACTCCATCATGCCTAATCCACCTAGTTTCCATCACATAAATACATAAATAAAAATCAATAACCCCATTCATGCTATAAGTACCATCAGCTATAAATTGAAAAGTCTGTGTATACACACATGTGTACATGGATATAAATAAATACCAATCTCTCATAAAATATCATATACAACCTCACCATCTTTGGCACGTAGGCCGGTATATGATAAAAATAATAAAAACTCTCATCTACATCCTCACTCTCTTGGCACGCAGGCAGTATATATAAAAAATAAACTATACAAAAAAGGTAGGTACATATAGCTATCAGACATCACCTGCCGGATATCCTCCATCTCTGTCTCACCTGTCTTCTCCTCCTCATCTACCCTTGTACAACGCGTCAAACTAGCATCTCACCACCCACCCTCATTCTTGGACGGATCTCTGTTGGTACCTCACCCGTGAATGGCCTCCGTGCACTGGTGGCCTCGCCCTGACCTTGTCTCGGGGCTCGATGGCCCCTTGTGCTCTCCACACTATGGGTGCACAACCTGGTCCTCTCACTTGAGGCCTATTATGCTCTATACTCTCCATAGGATAGAAAATCTATCCCTATGGCCATCAATTGATCCTGGTAATACCTCACCTCACCTAAGGCATCCCTCAACCTACCTATAGGTATTGTCTATGGTGGTGCCATCGCCTCGGCCTTGTACCTGTCTCTCGGGACCCTTGTCCCATTGGTACATGTAAAGAGGGACCATGTCCATGTGCTTGTGCCTTATCCTCGAGGGACCCGGTCCCGCCCTACCAATATCTCGGGCTCAAGGGTCAGAACCTTCACCTGCAAAGGCCAACTAGCCCTGCAAACCTATAATATGTGCATGTAGGGTGGCCACATGTACCCCATCCCCATCTCCACCCTGTGCGGGTACCTATCCCTGCGCTACCTGGGCCTGTAGAGTGGCCACCTATGCCTGCAAAATAGTAACATGTGCCTCTCGCACTGCGCCTACCTCTACACTATCCCCAATTATGTAACCAAGGTCACCATGTAGGGCATCCCTCTACACTATGATGGTGGTTAAATCTGCTGCCTCGGCCTCGACGGTACTACTCGTAAATGTGTGGCCCACCACTACTTGTATCTATCAGTCACCCCGACATCATCAATCCATCAGTCTATCACCTGCTCCTCCTCGCCTTATCAAGACCTTTTCACTGTGGTAGAGGCAGGCAGAGCCTCTCCATGTCATCTCTCCTATACTGTGGGAAGGGAGGGGTATATCCTGAAGTAGCCTAAACTTTCGTCTAACCCTATCTATGGGTATCATCTCATGCTCTCTTGTACGCCGCTCTCTATCCATCGAAGTAGCCGTAGCTCCTGTAGCTCCTCTGCCATCCACCCATATGATGGAAAAACCATATAGGGCCTCCAAATAATGTCCATGCCGAACAACCCCTCTAGTAAACACATGTAATAGGATACATCATGTGTAGCCACAGCGCCTCAAGTGCTCTCCAACAATGCGGGAACCCATCGCTTGAAGCCCACCAAACAAAACCCATCTCTAATGCATTAGGTAGGGCATACCAACTGACGCACACACACAATGTGCTCATATGCCCAACAATGAAGTAGGAAAGTACAACATAGGCTAAACCTTTGTAGCCACCCATAAGCCCATAGCTCTATGTATAACTGATTCTAGAAATGTGGGTGCCCATGCAAAATGGGTCTTGTCCTCCACCATGTCGTGCAGAACCCCCATCAATGATTTTGGGAATCTCGCACCCTCTGCATCCTAGAGTGCAAAGCGAGAAACTTCCTCCATCAGCAACACTACCAGCCTCATCTCCTTTGGATGGGCCCAGTACATATCCCCATAGCTCATACTAGTGATCTGGAACCTAAACTCTTCCAGCCCCTTGCCAAACACGGTCAACATCAACTCCGCAGATGCCTCTAAGGATATCGAATACACCTGCATCACCACTATCGGTAACCACAGGATCCTGTACACATCCTCCAGGGTGACGGTAATCTCACCCGTCAGTAGATGGAAAGTATTGGTCACCGAGTCCCATCTGTCGATGAGAGCGACCATCAAACTTGGCTCCCAGGACTACATGTCGATAGCAAGATCGACCACGATTAGACCAACCTCTACCACATGGCACCAATCATTGGCCATTGCACTCCCCTCATACCTCCAGAGAAGGGGCGGTACCTATCCCACATCCGTAGCTGGTCGCTCACTCACCGCACCCAATAAAACATACTATTGTCAAAACCTTCCCATACCAAACACATACTGTACCCAATAAACCTTGTCCCCAACCCTTATTACTTATTATACTCACCGACCACTTACCCTTGCTAGACCAATCTATTCATGTCATTTATACTTATCCCCCTATTTTCCTCTCATGAAACCTACCCTTACACCTCCTGGCATATCCTTACCTCTTACCCTTGCTCTCTATTGCCCTATTTTCCCCGAAATCGGGTCGAAACTACCAAGAATGACCATTATCGGTCATGTGTAATCGGCATCGGTCACCTACTACTTGACCGATGCGATCCAAATACCACCGATGTTAGCCAATACTTGACCGGCGTCGGTCCCTCACACAGAGCCAAATATGTCCAAACCCCCCCCATTTTTCCAAAATTCTCAAAATCTAACCTAATCCTCCACTCTAACCTACCCAAACCTATCCTAGCTTCATTCCTAATCCTATTTAACCTACATTGGACCTTCCCACCCCTCATTTCCTTCATTTTTACCCATACATTCCAAATAATAAAATTACACCCAAATTTTCACCCAACCCCATTTCAATAGCCTATTTCAATCACAAATACAAGATCGGATAGAATCCTACCTCATCTTGGTGTCGTTGGTGTGGTGGTATGATTGGCCACTACATAGGTGGTCCACCCAAACCTTCTCCCACCTCTGCCATGTCCAATCACCAAATCCAATCCTCCTGACCTCCACCCAATCACAATCGATCCCCCTATGCTCATGGACCCATCTACCTAGATCCTCTCACCAACCGGTACTCTCCACCTCTGACAGGTTTGCTAATGTGCCCTTTTCTCCATGATAGGTGCAAAAGTCAAAAAGTTCTTTGTTGTTTTCTCAAAGACAACACGTGTAAATGAATCCGTCCAATACAGATTTTTCCTTTTAAAACCCCCACCCCGACTTGACCGGCATCGGTTATACCTAGACCGACATTGGTCATGTGTCCTAGCAAACCATGGTTAGTTGTACCTACACCGACATCGTCTTTTTCCCTAGAAAACCATTGTCGGTTTACCTAGACCATCACCGGTTCAACATGACTAGCATCGGTTACTGTTTTACTCCTGTCAACACCCTTTCCCCATTTCCGCCCAAAATTTACCCTTCCCACCACCTTGTTGACCTTACTCACCCTTATCGCAACCTACCTCCAAGCCTACATTACCTATACCTGTCCTTAATTACATTTAGGGACTTGTTATTTTACTTGTACCTCGGCCCTACCCGTGCCGTGACCTCACTACCTAGACTTGAAACATTGTTAATGACTTGTGAACCCATGTGCTCGCTATACCTTATGACACTATTACTTCGTTGTTTTACCTAATGACCTTACCTTGCCTATTGTCGTGTTGTTTATCCTGACCCAACCTTTGGTGTACCGGAACATACCTACACATTCCTACACCTGACCTACGATGTGATTCTCGCACCATATCTTATACCTTGGATACTAGAATCACTTCAACCTTGTTTGGATAAACCTATCAACCTTGGACAACGTAGAGTTTGCATGTTCTTTAACCCGGTAGTATGCCACCATTTATATGTGTGCATACATTTGACTATCACTACCTTTGACCCTAGCCCATTTCCCTTTTTGCCCAATTTGACCTTTACCCCATTTCCCCACGTTGTTACCTCCACCTACCCGAACTACACCTACCTACCTCACCGTTGATTAAGTGGATATTGCCATGTCTTCACCCATCGCATCTTGTGATGATGGTACCTATTTTTTAAATAATAGCCTTACCTTACCTATGGTCATGACCCTTATCCAAACAAACCTTGAACTTTTGACCTTTTCGATGTACCAAACCACACCTAAATGTTCCTACATCTTACCTCGTTGAGTTCCTAGACCATATGCTGTACCCTGGGTACCGGACCTCAACAACCCTTGTTTAGATGACCTTTATAACCCTAGATAATGTACATTTGTTATGTTGAGCAACCCTGGTATCTCATGGAATTTCACAACGTGTGCGTACGTCTGAATGCTCTACCTAATCACCCACCATACCTCTTACAATCACCATACCCTCCACCATCACCTTCTTCACACCTAACATTGTTTTCTCAAACCACCCACCTCCTCATTTTATCAAACCACTCACCACTTCCTTCTCTCACCTCATCGGTTCCTAGTTTGAGGGGGTTACCTCCACCCACGCTTAGGGAAACATTACCTTCACCCACACATGGGGCAACCACATCTTATTTTTGTCGAATCGCTTACCAATACAAGCTATGCAACAAAAAGGGGAAAATGTAGACACCAAAATTGGGTCACACTCCCCTTGGCCTCCCGTCGAATAACCAACTCAAACATATTCACCTAACCATGGCCCCTTTCACCCCACATTAATATTAGTTTAATTAACTTAATTAAATTAATACCCACCCTCACAATATACATTACTTAATTATTCTAATTAAGCTAATTTCCACCTCACCTAGCCACCTCACCTTAGACCTATTCTTGGCATGTTTCCATAACTAACTAAGACTTAGTTTAACCCTAAAAATAAATGCCTACTATCCCTCTAACCACCTTCCCGCTCATAAAAATGTAACATTCGTTATACATCCTGGGAAGAAAGGAATGAACCTGAGCTAAAAGAGGTGAGATCTAGCCAATTTTAGTAAACCTAGGGAATCCCACCTTAACCGATGCCGGTCACCCTAAACCGATGCCGGTCAACCCAGAACTACCATCGGTTACCATTTATTCACCTTACAACCTTTTTTTTGGGTTGGCACATTATGAGAGAAACATGATGAGAAGAGAGTTGCATGTAAGTAGAACCAGAGTCTTTTCACACAACTAGACATCCATAGCTAGCACCAAGACAGATCCAGACGCATTTACACTCATGGTAACATTCTCAGGAAGCATCAATGTTGCAATAAGCTCCATTCCACCAACCGATCATCACCACCACCCAACCATTGGACCTGCAACATTGGTAAGTGTGTTTATCATTAATCATTTCCATTATTATTCTGCTCATAGAGTTGTTACCATTTCTATTATCATTCTTCTATTAACATTCCCATTCCTCCATAGCCTTCTTTCTAACAAACTCAAAGATCTCACCCATCCTTTTATCAGATTACCTATCCTGGCCCTTCCACCTCCCTGAGTGTTCTCAGCATTCCCATAGACCTCGTCATCCCCTTCTTTAGCCCCATCTAACCTCACCCAGACTCTACAATAAGGTTTTCATTAAACTATTGTCACCCTACTGTATCGATGTTAGTTACCCATAACCATCGTCGGTCTCCCTTAAACCGTCATCGGTTATACCCAACCGACATCGGTCTCTATGTTTCATACTCTGTGCCAATAACAAAACTAAACAACCTTTTACCAAGTAACTTAAACAACCTAGAACTCCGACCCCGACCAGCCTCCAATACCCGACACTTACCAACCCTTCCGATCCGACTATAACAAGAAATTATATTATATTTGCTTATTGTGATTGGATGAGATACCTAAATCATATCAACTACGGTGAGAGGACTTTGCTTATTTCTCATGATAATTTGTTTTAAACAGTGGATTGACAACCATCTAGGGAGTATCACACTTCCCAGATCTAACATACGCTAGGCAGTTCACTGTCATATATCATTTAACTATTCTTTTGTGGTCTTGTTTTCTATTTCAGGTAGTTCCTCCTAGCCAAAAGGAAGCTCTCAAAGTCAGCATTGGATTGAGAAGTCAAAATGCGCGCAACAACCATCAACCGATTAAGCAATAATAGGTATTCCTCCTCAACCCTTACCCTTATCTCACATCTCAACAAAGTAAAGAAAATGGTGAAACACATAGTTAGTAGTTAATAAATTGTTTAGCATTTACATTTCATTGTATATCATTTGTACAGAGATCTTTGCATTTAGATTTAATTAAAATATTCAAATTTTATTAAATCATAAAGTAATAACCAACTTTTATATTCAAATCACCTTTTTTGTATACACGAAAGATAAATTTACTATTGGTCAACAAATAAGCTTCTTGGTCGGTAGCATTTCCTTTCTAAACATTCGCCAAGTAATACCTATGGTTTTTTTAGGGTGGGTCTTAAAATTTACCCTAGGCTCAAGATTTTGTATGGAAATAATGGTGTTATCAAGAATCTCTTGATCTTCATTTGTAGTCCAAAACATCTATTTGTAGAGTGTTTGCGACATTGATGATAGTCTCAAGCATGTGGGTTATCAAGCCTAGGTTTGTGTTGTTTTGTCATATCAATGACTCGTAGGCGATGTTAATCAAATTATATTACACTTAACCAGCTTTATATAATATAATGCATTGAGGTTGCGGAAAATGGTTGTAGCATGGTGTAAAAGTAGTTGTAGTAGTTGCTATAGGAGAAAGTTGTGCAACATTAATGGTTTTATCCTTCTTGGTCTCAATTGACTTACCTTTTATGGGGGTTTGAATTGATATTTTTGTTTTTAGATGAGCATGTGGTACCATAAGTTAGCATGTTGTTGTAGTGCCCATAAATTCTCAACCCAAAATCACTCTAAAACCAGGTAATTTTTTTACAAACGCTATTGACATTTATTTCTTCTTATTTGGTTATTTCTTCTTTTATTTTTACGAAACATTTAAAATATAAAATGGGTTAAACCAATTGTGACAATAACTAGTACCATAAGAAGGGGGTATTCAACATAAAATTTCATTTCCTAACATGGGTTGAATACCCCGTTTTTGATATTCAACATAAACTTTGAATTGATATTTTTGTTTTTAGATGAGCATGTGGTACCATAAGTTAGCATGTTGTTGTAGTACCCATAAATTCTCAACCCAAAATCACTCTAAAACCAGGTAATTTTTCCCTAAGGGGGTATTCAACGTAAAATTTGAATTGATATTTTTTTGTTTTTAGATGAGCATGTGGTACCATAAGTTAGCATGTTGTTGTAGTGCCCATAAATTCTCAACCCAAAATCACTCTAAAACTAGGGTAATTTTTTTTACAAACACTATTGACATTTATTATACAATGACAACCGATGGGTTTGTTTCCACCACATGCTCACAAATTACATCACTTACAAAACCGATAGGTACAATACATGTTACAAAACTAGAACAACTTATTTGGTTATTTCTTCTTTTATTTTTACGAAACATTTAAAATATAAAATGGGTTAAACCAATTGTGACAATAACTAGGATTAGGAGAAGGGGGGTATTCAACCCATTTTAGGGAAATGAAAGTTTACGTTGAATACCCCCAACATGTGTGTTAGGTAACATTAGAGTAGATTCAGGTCTCTAAGTCTTTGTCAACTTAGGTATTCATTTCCCAAACATATGTGTTACCTTTTTACAAGATTGCATACTACAAGAAGATGATCATTTTTAAATTCTACAATGAAACTAAGGGAAAAGTAATTCTACCTCCATGACCAATATTTTTGCACATCATGCCAAAAAACCTTATTCCTTCAAATGAAATGATGCATCCCACCCCATACATTTGTACATACACACAAACAAGACAATAATAGACTAATGTCTCATTTTCTTAAATGAGTGAAACACAATACAATGGTATAATCACCGAGGGGAATAAGAAAAAAGGGTTTTTCCACATTGTTCATCGGCTAGCTGGTTTACATATTCATTATAATTAAATATGCTTTAGAAATTAGATCATCATTATAATTCATTTGTTAATTTCGATGTAACACCCATACTACAACACCCAAAAATGGGTTTATATTCCATTGTTATCCAAAAATAATGATAACTCACCTTCCCTCAAAAGGATAGAAGTACAATTTTAAATGATGCTAAAAACACCAAACACATCGTAAGGGGAGGGAAGTTTAAAACCCACCGTGAAGGAGAATCAGCAAGGGCGGGGCACTATAGTTAGCTACAAAGAGCTTAGTCTCATATACTTTAACTATTTCATAGAAGTCCTCAAAATATGTACAATTAAGAAATGTGACTTGTTCATAGAGATTTGGAATTATACTAATGGCAAATACCTCGATCAACTCATTTTCATCGATGTACTTAAGTCTATCGATGTGATTATTATTTTGTTATAATGTAAGTGTGTAACATTGAAATTTCAAATTTTCAATCATGGAAATGGACCCAAGTGTCAAAATTTTCTTAAATCCCCTCCCCGAGTCATCCTTTGATCATCCTACCTTTTGTGGCATGACCCTCCATCCTCAAAAGCTTCATAGTGTGATATACATCCTTCCCAATCCTATCCAAGGTTGGTGTGCACCTCTAGGGTTGATCAAGAAGCCTAAATTAATATGAAGATGTCATGGAATATTTTTAAAATACATTGGAATGAGTTTAGGGAGATTTTGGAAAGATTCAAAGCTTTTGGAGCAAGAACATGGAAAGTGGGTTTTGGAGGCTTAACGAGCTTGTAGTGGAAAAAAGCACTTGAACTTCAATATAAGATTCCAATTACTCCTAGATGAGTCAAGAGGGGAAAAAATACCATCAAAAATATAAAAGGATACTTTACATGATGTGGTTTTCATATCTTTCACAATACCTAAGAATTTCTCATTCTGCAAACCAATCTCAATAGACTCACCTGGTCTTCCCAAATTGAAAAGTAGAATATTTTAGAGAATAATCCATAATAAAGTATTTAAAACCATTAAATTGATCTTAAAATGGTCTTGGGAGTCAAATTTATATAAAATTTCACCTAAAAAGACCTCCTACATCTCTGGAAAAGTTGGTTTCATGATTTCAGCAGTTAGTCAAATTTACAATTGGAAACTGGCTCATTTTGGTGTCTAGAGTATCCCGAATGTCCCAACTATCCAAAATTTATGGGATAGTGGGGATAGCATGGAAAATAGGGACAAAAAAATTAACCCTACCCCAAAATTGAATCCCTTGGACCCTCATATGACCCTGTTCCTCTTCGACAAGGTGTTAAGTGACCAAGTATGCAAAATTGGCTAAGTATTGACCTTCCTACCCTTGGGAAAAAAATTGCCCCTACTGTCCCAACTATTTGGGAAAGTCAGGAAAGTTGGGATAGTAAAATGTACCCCACCCCTAGCTAGTGCTTAGGTTCTTCATATGACCCCAAATTTCGTCTCCCAAGTGTTATAACATTTCTCTCTCATCCTCCATGCTCACCACTCATTTTCAGCCACTTTTCAGGCCTTGGGAAGAGAGAAAATTTTACTTTCAAAAATATCTCATGAAATTTGGGAAGGTAAGGATAAAAAAATTGCCCCAATCCATGAAGTGCAAAACATAGTTTTGACCCATCATGCTTTCTCTCACCCACGGTCAAGTTGTAATTAGTCAGGAAGGAGAAAAGGTCACGAAAACTCATTTTTGTCTAACTATTTGGAATTATTCATTCATCCTCCATCACTACACCTAAAAAATATTCAATCCTCCATTAATGGCTGCCATGATGCAGCATAAAAAGGTCAGTGGGGCTCATCTTCACTTCTCGAGGTTCCAACAGGTGGAAATGCAGAAAATTGGAGGGAACAATCCTTGAAAAAACTAGTTTCACATGAACTAGTTTTCGTTCCATGAAGTACCTATTTTTAGGGATATAGGGGACTATTTTTTATTATCATTCTTCCCTATTTGAATAAATATTCAATTTCCCAAATTTTTTGGCAAAATCATCCGAAATTCAAGGAAGGATCTTTGGAAAATCTAATTTCGTTGAAACTAGTTTTTGCATCGATGAAGTTGCTTATTTTTCAAGATATCAAGGACTGAGTTTTTATTAGTATGTTTCCCCTTTTCATACTAAAAATATTAATTCACTCAATATTGTGAGTTTGGATCACCTGCAATAGCCGAAACGGTGCAAAACAAGGCGGAGAAAAATTGGCAATTTTCCCAAAATAACAAGTCCGGAAAAAGTAACCTACTAAAAATAGAAAGTTGCTAAAATAGCAATGCATCATCAACAGAAGAGGATGGAGTGTGTCAAAAGGTTTAGAAGGTCAGATTTGAGAAAAATAGGTGATATGTCCCAAAATAGTAAGTCCCGGTCCTACCGATAAAAAGAAAGTATCCATTTTTATGCGAAAAGTCACAGATGGCTCCATTTTTGCTCATATTTTTATAAGAAATTTACATATAATAAATGAATAATTTTCAGAATATAACACAACACAAGAGATATTGGGGGCCAAGATGCCCAAATATTCAATATATGCAGAATAATACCCTTAAGGTAGGGCAACACCATACAATGCTCCTTAAGGAAGGAGTAACTCCACAATCTCCCAAGATGGGAATCCACTTCGAGGGGGAAACCTCCAATATACCACTACCAAATAGAAGACTCAACACATAACTCTATCACATGATACTCACCCCCTTATATAGACATACATTACTCTTAATAGATGGGTAACACCTAATCCCAATGTAGGCCAACTCATTACCCAATATAACTAATTCCTATGTGACTAACTAAGGGGATGTGTGCCACATGTCGGCATCTCCATCAATCCATATAAATTATAATATCATATCCCAAGGTACACAGCATTGCCTCCCTTTTTGACATGTTTCATCCCTGAAACATAAGAAGAAGCCATATAATGAGTGTGTTGTAAATTATTGCACACTTGTCGCCATTCTCGATCATCCAACCACCCATATGAGATCCTAGTGGGTGATGCTACTCCAAACCTAATTCCATATTCCATTGGACTCATCTGATTCCATCCTTTTCCATATGTGATCCTCCTCGGTATCCATGCATATCCATGATAATTATTCATGTGATTCCATGTCATATAATTGTTGCTCCATTGATTCCGTATAGCCCTGATTATTGCTCCTCCAATTCCCTGCATATTTATATAGATTTCTGCCCTTATGTGGCCTAACATAACTCCATGATTTTTTCCTCTCATGATGATGTGGGTGTCTATATGGTGCAACCTTAGTATGCTCAACCTTATCAATCTTTTCCTCTACTTTCTTTTCCTCTTCCAACTTGTTTGTTATTTCTTTTTTCTCTTGAGTAGAGAAATTATTTTTGACTTTTTCATCATGTTCTTCATCATCTCCTTTTGATTCATCCTTATTCCCTTCTTCACCATCTTCAAATTCATCTTCATGATCCAATTTTACATTACTTTTTCCTTGTTAAGTGTGATATCTTGCAATGTAATTTTCTTTCTCTTGTACCATAATTTCATGAATTTCTTTTGCACATTAATATTAATTGTTCCCAATGTCTCTAACCAAGGATATCCAAGAACAATATCCATACCATCCATATCTAAAGCATAAAAATATGAATGTAAAACATATTTATCCATAGAAAGCTTTAAATATTCAAAAACTTGAATCTGCTTACCATCCATTTGAGATTCCTTGATATGCTTTGCTTGAACATGTAGATGTTGAGCTACATCCATATTGATGAAGTTATATTTTTTGCTAGGGTTTATGAAAACAATTACCTTTTTCCTTTGAATGTGCCCTTCAAACTAAAATATTGAAGCTTCCTTCCTTGGAGATGCATTATTTGAACTTGTATCTCGATCTATTGTCTCTCCTTCTAAATCATGTGTAAGGAAGGAGTAACTCCACAATCTCCCAAGATGGGAATCCATTTCAGGGGACACCTCCAATATACCACTACCAAGTAGAAGACTCAACTCATAACTCTATCACATGATACTCACCCCTCTTATATAAACATGCATTACTCTTAATAGATGGGTAACACCTAATCTCAATGTAGGCTGACTCATTACCCAATATAACTAATTCCTATGTGACTAACTAAGGGGATGTGTGCCACATGTTGGCATCTCCATCAACCCATATACATTATAATATTATATCCCAAGGTACATAGCACTTTTTTATTTTTAAAATCTTCATAAGGTTATAGGATGATCTCGTAGCTCAAACAAAGAAATGAAACCTCCATAAGGGTCTCAGGAGCATCTTCTTGATCTCAATTGTGCCCAATAACCTCGGTGAAGCATAATAGAGGAATGTCTGGATCACTAAGCAACTAGATTCATCAGAGGAATTCATCATGCTTATCATCTAGGCTTGAAAACATCATCATCTCATCAAGATGAACTGGTTTAAGTGATAAGGTTGAGCTAACTAAGTTAAACTCGGTGAGCTGGATGGGTCGGTGACACGAGTGGATTCTATTTAAGGAGTATATCAAGCAATCTGGTTGCAATGAGTTGAGCTGACTAAGTGAGTTGAGTTGAAGTGAGCTCATCGATCCGGTTGGCTAATTGGGTAGATTGAGGTAAGTTGAGTTTGAGTTGGGTTGGTTACGGCGGTGAGCTAGTCAAGAACTCATCCTTTTTCATGAAGAGCATATGCAAGTGAGTCAAGTCAAGCAAGTTTGGTGAGCTAGTTAAATTGCTATAAATCTAATAAAATTGGGAAAGCTCGATGATCTAGTTGGAGTGAACTCAGTGATCTCTATGATCTTAGTGAGCTAAGGGAGTTGATAATTCCAGCATCAAGGGGATCATCATGAGCAATGGTTGTAGTCATCTTGAGCTCACATCAGGGGATCTCTCAATAGTGTTTCTAAACACTCATTTGTCATCTCGAGGTGTTTGTTCATCATGCTTCATATCAGCTAAATCTACATAAGAGGTAGATTCTTCAATAGGTTGGTCAATACCTATCCCTCCTCTCCTCTCCCTTTCTTCTAATTCTTCATTGTACACAATCATTGTATTTTTTCCTATTCACTTAAGTGACATATTTGTAATTTTTAAAAGTATTCTCTCAAAATTATAAGAGAGATACTTTATTTTTTTCTTATGGGGGCAATTGAAAGGTCATCAGTAGAACAAGAACATGAAGATTCATGTGGGGGAGTAGAAAGGTCAATTCACAAAGCTATGAATTGGGATGAATTTTTCCATTCCAAAGGATCTTGAAAATTTAGTTCTTTGTAGCAATGGTGGATTGTGATTAGGGTGTTGATCTTTGTATCACCAACACATGAAATAAAGATACATTTATTTCATTCCTCTTTTCCTATGTATTATTCTATTTCTTTCTTTTATGCACTTTGCAAGCATAGTGATCAAGAAAGAGTTGTGTATCTTTGATAAACTAATCTAAGAACGGTGTGTCTAGGTTTGTTCTTTTCACTATATAGCTTCATTGTTTCTTCCTCTATATTGAATGTTGAACTAATCCGGTTATTGGGTTTGAATTCTAAATTGTAAATCTAATTTAATGTTGTATATTGTATCATATTTGTTATATCAACAATCAAATCGTAATCTTTCCCATGCCTAATAACTAGAAATTTAATTTAGGGTTAAACATTTTGGTGAACCCACTTTTGATTGAATCCTTAACCTAATCTAGGATCTATTCCTTGTGTATTTAGCCTCATCGACCTCAAAACCCTAGCTTTTATAGGGTTCCATATTTGCATTGTATATTCAACCCTAAATTTGATTTGCATAAATGTTCCTAGGGTTTCATGGTTAGTTCTACATTTTGGGTCACTTTCTAGGGCTCCTAATTTCCAAGTCATCTTTTGTTGCATAATGACTCTATTTCAAGTTCCTTTAAGGTTATTGTTTATTTTTATATATTTAAAGACAACATAATTTTGTTCTCCCTCATTTTTAGCACATTTTTTAGAAATTCATAATTACTTCACGTTTACTTTAAGGTAGGATTCAAACTTTCCCATCGTTTTAATATGAAACTCTTTGAAAAATAACTTTTCCATCAATGAATATGATGATTAATTTTACCATCAATTAATACAACAAAGAACTTTATCATCATTAGAGTGGATTCTCTTGAATGTTATAGACCCCAAAATACTTTTACATCACTCATTAGATGGGACAACATTTATGGACCTTAACAACTTTACATCACTTGATAAGACAAATAACTTTACCATCAGTTGATGAGACAAATAACTTTACTATCATTAGATGGGACACCCTTGAGATTATGACCCAAAGAACATTAAAGCAACACAACCAAATGGGACAAAAACTTAAGCACCACTATAAGGGATGGTGAACTTTACCTTTACTAGATGGGAAACTCTTTGGTATTACAAATTCAATGAACTTTTCCATCATTGAGTGGGACATATAAATTTATCGAGATAGAACTATCTAGTATTACATACCCAAAGAATTTAACATCACTAGATGCGACAAAATAATGTACCATCACCAAATGGGATCTACTTTATAATATTACAAAGCCGAGAACTTTATTATTAGTAGATCGGACAAATTGAATGGACATAGATATTTTCCATTAGTGAGACACTCTCTAGTGTTTTAGACTCAAAGAATTTTACTATCACTCCATGACACAAAGAATTTACTATCACTCCATGACACAAAGAACTTTACAATCACTTGACAAGACCCTCTTGTTCGGGGACCCAAAAATATTTATGATCATAAATGAAACATCATCCAATATTACAAGTCCAATTTAGTCCCTTTAATGTTGCTCTTATGTCTCTACTAATCATCTCAACTATGGGAGACAAAGGCATGTAATATAATGATGGTTACCATACACCATGAGACAAAAAGTTTACTATCACTCAATCGGACGCTCTAGTCTTATAAGATCCTCAAATAAATTTTCCCATCACACATAAGACACTCTCCAAAAACATTTATCTTGTCACACACAAAATGCTCTCCAAAAAGCTTTACCGTAACCCAATTTAAGGCGTGTATTGTTGCACTTGAGAATGGGAGATGGGTTGTGAGTATCCAACCTATAAGATACAACTCTTGTACTATGATACCACATATATGCACTTTGCATAAAATCATTATGCACCCCATGCAATTCGATGGATTCTACATGCAATTCGGTGGATTCTACATACAATTATCGAGTTATTCTCATATATCAATGAATTTTAAAGAGTAGTATCTAGCGAATTGACACATAATGACTGGTAAAACATTGTAGTGATAAATGAGGGATCACATAATAGATTCGCAAAAAAGATAGTGTAAGTTGATAAACAAAATATGTTTATTAAAAAATATATTTATCAAAACGTGAAATGACAAAATAGTATAAATAACATACACATAAGATATACGAATGCTATCCTATAGATTGGATAGCCATCACATGGGAGATGGAGACATTCTTTAATATGAAGGACCCAATTTCACCAACTTCCAAGTTTCCCAACTAAGAAGAAACAAGCATTGCAAAGGAAAAGTTGATACATCCGTCAAATTTAAAGCACAAAAAGAACGAGGACAGCAGGCCAGTCCAAAAAAGTGGGGGAGGGAAGGATAGAGAAGCAAAATTGCATGTGTGGTAGGTATGAGATCAGATCATGTATGACGACGAAGTGGAATCTTTATAATAATACATACATCTGTTTTGTTGGGCGGAGTTTCCCAGCTCTATCCAGAGGCTCTTGTGGGGACTGGGTCCAACAAAATAAGGTCCGTCCGCTTCCTCTTTTTACGAACAAGACGATATGATTGTGATGAGGGCAGTGCTGTACACCACTCTGCACTACACTAGTGGAGAATCTGGATCAGTTTGAGGAAAAGGATTATTATTTCTACCACCCATGGACAAATTGCAAAGCGATTCGAAGCACGAGCCGGCAGAGTTGAGTTTAGCTGGCCTCGTGTAAAATATATAAATGAAAATGAGCTCGGTCCCCAATGAGCAGAGAGCAGGCTGTAATCACAGAGCCTGCATGAATGTGGTATGTCAGATCCACGAAATGCCTGCTCTGATATACAAGTGGGACGCATGCAAGAAAACAAGCCTGCCTTGCATTGCATGCGACGTTCGCTACGTTCCACTTGAAACATATCAATCGCTGCACGCTTCGTTTGTAAACGGCTACTCGTCATTGCTTGCACTCGTCACCCAACGTGCAAACGGAATGTTTAACTTAATCCCACATTCATAACGACTTCCACAAAGAGTAATTGGGTTCATCTCATAAGTGGGGACTCCCAAGCCGTACATAAATTTAGATGGTATACGTGGAGTCCTCACACGTTACATGAAGATTAAATTTGATGGTCGACTTTACCTATGTGACAAGTTTCAACCTACACTATGTTCTCGGAAACAAGGTGATGTCACATGTCACGATTTCATTGGCTATTTATTTAGAATATTACATATAATATCAAATAATATTTTAAAAATTATAGATTTCCCAATGTGGGCCAAATGCCCTACTATGAATTATATTCAAAAATACACTTAACGCACTATTCGTTATGGAAAACAAATAACTCCCCTATCGAAGGCCTCTTCGAGGGGGGAACCTCCTTATTATAGTATACATTCCAAATACAATATTTCTCCTTTCCGATGTCTTACACAATGATACCTCCTTTCTTATATGGACCCTCTTACACTAATAAGTATGTGTATTACTAATCCCTATGTAGGTTAACTCATTGCCTAATATAATAAATACCAAAGATTACTTATATGAATTCATATTATACCCACTAAGAGGATGTGTGCGACTTGTTCGCATCTCCACCCCCAATATACACCATTATATCATTTTTCTATATGCATTACACCATCTCACAAGTCGATATTCCCATGTTAGATCTCGGATAGATTTTCTTTAGTGCGCGCGAGAGACGAGCCACATTTCATTCACTATCACTTTGATAAGTGCTCATTATTTAAATCCCATTTACTTGCATAGGTCCCATGGGCTTCCACTTCCACCAAGAATAGTCATCTAAGCTTGAAGATTTTAACGTATATAGAAGACAAAGGTAAAAGTTCTTTAAGTAGTTCCTTATTAGAGGTTTAAGGAGTTAATCGCGGTGATAGGACAAGATATATGTTGTAGGTGATGCAAAGCGTTCATGGTTTTCAAACACAAGGTAAGGTTAAAAACCATTATCAATCCCCAAAATATCTCATCTCTCTCTCCCCCTCTCTAATTGGCTTCATGATCAAAATTTGGCTTTGTTGAGTAATGATTGTTATCATTATCACTAGGATAAATTTTGATAACAAAGGTTTGATTTCATAGATCATATATAAAATTATTTTTCTTCTTCTTGAACTAGCATCTAATTTCATTACATTTGGGTTTTCCTAATATTTTCTTATTTTATTCGAAAATAATAAAGAAACCACATGAGATGAAGCTATGTGGCAATATCTTGCCATAGGACTCACCAAACAAAGATTAAAAATAAAGATAAAGAGTTTAAATTGGAGATAGCTAGAGGTTGTGATACTTGTAATATTGTTGTACCAAGGAGAGTGTGTCGTGCCCAAAAATTTCAACCAAATAAAAGCTCAAATAATTTCTTTTCTTTTATTTTTCTTTTTTAAAGTTGAAGGTTTTATTGAGTTTAATTTAGCTCAACTAATTAAAGCAAAAATGTGTGGGAGTTTGAGTTACATACCCAATGAAATTATTGCAACTATTAGTTAGGTTTTAAAATAATGTAGAAGTTTATTTAATTTAGTACAAGTTAAGATGATGATGATGATGATACTAAATACCATCTCCATAGGAATACAACTAAACTTTGATTCTATTATGGTTATAACACATTATTAAGGATAATCATAGTTGTGAGTGGATAAGACGCATGTCTCGATTTGTAACATTAAAAATGTTGTCTTCTCGATACTTCCACATATTTCACCATTTTCTTTACATTTTGAATGTGACGAAACAGATAATGTTATGGGATGAGGAGGAATACATGTTATGATGGTTGGTTTGAAGGTTGTGCGCGCGCATTCTGACTTCTCGATCCGATGTTGACTGTGAGAGCTTCCTTTTGGCTAGGAGGAACTACTTAAAATAGAAAACAAGACCACCAAAGAAGAGTTAAATAATATATGATAGTGGACTGCCTAGCGTATGCTAGATCCGGAAGTGTAATACTTCTAGAGAAATTTCACACCACTATTTTTATAAAACAAATTATGAAATAAGCGAAATACGTACATAAACAAATCTAGTGCTAGTATTTGAAAGGAACGATAAGAATATTGTTCCAAGCCGTGATCTCAGATGATAATAGCACACCACATTAGATTTACAAAGCAGAAGAGCTAAAATACCATATATGGAAATCCATCATAATCCATAATGCTCAATACATTACAATAGAATGACTTGAATTATTCAATAAGAAATATGTACATATAGGAGGAGGGAAGTGCAACTACTACCTAAATCAATGGTGAAGAACTCCCACTAACTGATACTAGTAGTTAAGTTAACTCCAAAAGACTAGTAAGTTAACTCGACATAACTGAGAAGCTAACTCCACACAACTAGTACACATAAGCAAGCTAACCCAACAAGTGTAGGGTTAACACAAGTGTAAGAATTATCCTAATAAATAAATAAAAGGATAAATAATAACCTACACTAACACCCTCCGTAAGCATAGCTTAGGTGGGTGGAAAAGAAGGTTTGTCCCGCAACAAGGCCTCGATGAGATACCCACGTCACAATGACAACAACTAGGAAAAATGGACATTGCGAGGTACCCAAAACCAAGTAATAACAAAGTAGAGAGAAAAATCCTGCTGCAAGATATCCTCGAAGCTCGACTCCAAAACTCGTGCAATGCTTTGAAAAAGTGTGGTGCACACTATGGTCTCAATCCACTGCTCGATCATATAACTCAAAAACAATCGACACTTTGGGCTTCACTGCGGAATAGCTCCATGCGAGGAGATTGTCAAAGGAGTGATGTCAAAAGGGAAAAACAAACACCAAACATAATTTGATCAATCACAAATAGGTGTGCCACGATCCAAGAAAAAGCCAAGGTAACAAGGCAAGGACACGAAACACGAAGTAGTATCAACACCACACCCTCTCGAGACTACAAATGGGTAGAGTGACACCACAGATCTATATGAGTTGTCAAAATAAACTACTCGAACATTGACAAACTAACACTGGGCTCCACCATAATAGCTCCCAATTAAGAGAGACTGTCAACATGCTAAAAAAAGTGTCGAAAATACAAATCCAAAATATCTCAACAAATAAGAGAGATATAAATGTATACACCCATAAATACAAGAATGCAATACCCAAAATTTTAGGACGGCGGGCTCAACCAAAATGCATCCACAAGTGATCACATCATCTATCGCTTTGATACCATGAAAGGAAGGGTTTATTTTTTTCATGTCTATGGAATTTGTTAGCAATTTTTTGCAGCATGCATTTTTATGCAAAACGGAGTGCGGAATTGGATTTGGAAGGTTCCAAAACCCTAGAATCGACTATAAACTCGACCATGTTTTGAGACAGTCAAATCTAGGTGCATTCTTTTATCCATTGGATATAAGCGTGTACCTTCTGGACACATTCTTTTACCCTCTGGGTATTTTAGTTTTGGATGCAATCTTTTATCCACTTTGGACGCAGATATGTACCCTCTAGGTGCATTCTTTTATCCATTGGATATAAGCGTGTACCTTTCGGATGCATTCTTTTACCCTCTGGATATTTCGGTTTTGGATGCAGTCTTTTATCCACTGGACGTAGATCTGTACCCTCTGGGTGCATTCTTTTATCCATTGGATATAAGCATGTACCTTCCAGATGCATTCTTTTACCCTCTAGATATTTTGGTTTTGGATGCAGTCTTTTATCCACTAGACGCAGATCTGTACCCTTTGGGTGCATTCTTTTATCCATTGGATATTAATGTGTACCCTCCGAATGCAATGATTTACCCTCTGGACATTTAGGTTTTGGGAGCATGCTTTTATCCTTTAGTCACAAGCATGTATCGTGTGGATGCACTCTTTTACCCTTTGGACATTTGGGTGTCATGTGTACCTTTTAAAAAAAAAGATCAACATTAAAATATTATTTTAATAAAAAAACCTTCTAGAGCTCATAACTTTTGATCCGTAGCTCAGATTAAGGTGATATTTTTTTGAAATTGTGTATTTTTCAAGATCTACGTATTGGTGAAATTTTTATACACATATTTCAAATGTAAAAGGTATTGTTACTCATTATAATATTTACATGCACTCAATTATAAAGTACCAAATCGGGAGGGTACTTCATATCACTATCAACATCGATCTAATTAAATACTAAAAACTATGTAGGTCAAGGTCTTCGGGACGAGTTGCGGGTTGTTTAGTTGGATTGCGAGTCATAGACAAGGCCTTAACGGGGTTGGGTATGGTGTTTGGGTTGTTTTGGTAGGTAGGTAGGTTGTTGGTTTATACAGTGTTGACAGTACAAAGGTCGGGGTCGGTCAGGTATGACCGACCACGGTTAGGAAGAACTGACGGTGGTTATGGGTGACCGTATGTACCCAAAATTGTAGAATCTTGCACCTCCGAAACATAGTTACACGTGCCCCAATGATGATGTAGGTCTCCTTGCAGGTGTTCGGGATCCGAAAAAGCTCAACAAGTATGTGTTAACATCCCGCATGCCCCGCTTAGCCTCTTGTGTGCTTTGTTTTCTCTTCTCCCCTCCTTTTCTTTGCATTTTGATCTTCAATGACGAAACCGCCACCTTGCTCGGGCACCGGTCCTTCACGCGTTTTCGAATGTTCTTTTTAATGTGACCCATGTAAAAATTCAACATTTACCAACTTTTTTCACCGCCTTTGCTTGTATTTATGATTTGGTTCCACTGGAATAGTGTTTTGGCATTGTTTATGATTAAATAGTTCAATTTGGTTTTCACCTTTGGGTAAATGGGAATTCTATAAATAGGTAGCTTGTGCTCAAGCAAATGGGCCCTCAAATTTGCCTCTCGATTTCTCATTTCAATAGCTTAGCCTTTCAATTTTGCTTAGGATTCATAGTTTTATTTTTGCATGCATGGTTAGTGTTGTTTAAGCATTAGGAAGCCACATAATCTTCTTGTGCTAGTATTATTACTATTTCATGCGATTCATTGGAATAGGATAGCTTGGTTTTCGGTAGGGAAGCCATTAAAGTTGTAGGTTTTGTTCATCAAGAAGGATTAGTTTCAGTTTTGGACATATTATGTTGTATGACTCATGATAAATCCCGCATTAGGAATTGCATAAGCCAAGCTCTATTCTCTTGCGCTATCCCTCTCCTACTCGCATTGTATTCGATCTGCATCCTAAGTGCCATTATTTCGATACCAACTTCGTTGATCTTGTAACATCTCGTTATCTCAGTTTTGAGTCTACGACAAAAACTATCAGATAACCCTACAAAATTTTTAAGCTGGTTTTGCAAAATTGCCCTTATGAGAGAAAATCGGGTTTTCGGGTTTCGCGAAACAGTCAACATGTGTTTTGAATGTTTTATGTCTTATGTTCCCGAAACCCGAAACCCGCTTCAAGTAAGTCGAGTCGGGTTTTCGGGCCTTCGGCGCATCGGAACATGCCTTATCCGAAACATGTTTTGTGTCATCTGTCTTCCGATACCCGAAGTCCGATTTAGTCCTTCATGTCGGGTTTTCAGAACTTTGAAGCACCTAAACATCTCATGTTTTGTGTCGCCTGTCTTCCGATACCCGAAGTCTGATTTAGTCCTTTGTGTCAGGGTTTGAATTTTGAAGCATCTAAACATCTCATGCTTTGTGTCGATTGTTTCCCGACCCGAAACCCAAATTGCTTTACGACTTTGTGTCGGGTTTTCGGACCTCCCGAGCATGCTGACATGGTGTTAATGCCGAGTTGTCGGGTGAGTTGGCACGTGCCAAGCCGAAGTGTATTAATTGCAAATTTTCTTATAAATATGCGGATTTCCACGTCATTTTTACCGGACGTATTTTTAACTCGTGGATTTTCGCGCATGCTTCTCCAACCTCGAAACCCGAAACTCACCTGTGCCCGATTGAATCGCCCATTTTCGATCTTTTCTCGCTCTGGTTGAAGGTATTTCTCTCTCCATTCTTTGTTCTTGGTTTTTATGGATTGATTATGGATGGACTTCTTCCCATTCCCTTACCAGGTTTGTGGGGTTTTTATTCTTTTTCCTTTTGGGGTTGTTTTCCAAACAGGGTTTATGTTTTAGGGTTTATTTCTTTGGAATTACCACTTTGTGATTTTTCCCCAGAATTTTGTTGTTGGAATTAAGATATGTTTGGTATATGAATGGTAAAAAGAATTTACATGTTTTAAATTCAACCAAAACCCTGTTCCTCCTTTTCGGGTTTTGAAAGGTGTTGTGCAGTATTGAAGACCCGAAGTATATCAGAAGATTAAAAGGGTCGGGTTTTCTCAAGATTCCGACATCTGCAAAAGTGTCGGGCTTTCTCAAGTTTCCGACATCTTTAAAAAGTGCCGGGCTTTCAAAAGTTTCCGACATCCTCAGCGCATCGGGTTTTCTGGATTCCCCGACATACTCCTCAGTGTGTCGGACTCTTCCGTTCTTCCGGCATCTCCAGTAGGTCGGGATTTCCACAGTGTGCAACATCTCCTGATCTCTAAAACTCTCTTCCTTCAACATCCTTCATGTCGGACCCTGGTCCATCGCAAGAAAAGGCTGAGAAGTCAGGAAGAATGAAATACAAGTTCAGAAAGGTGGAGTCTCCGTCATATATCGATTGCAATTATGACATCCGAGATACAGAGCTCGGGAATATAGATATTGAAGATTTCTGGAGTAGGGTAAGGAGTTCCTCCCAAACTCCGTGGATGAAAGCGATAGCCGATAGTGGCTTACCTCTTGCAGCGGGTTTTCCCATGTCCGCTCAGTGCCCTGAATTCATCTTATCCTGCGCTTCCAGTTATGACTCTGTTTCTCGTTCTGTGAGAAATCAGGCAGGAGAAGTAGTGATCAAATTGGACGGAGGTTACTTTGATGACCTCCTCAAACTGCCAAATTTTGAAGAATATGGAGAGTTGGATGTCAAGTCAGCTCAGAAATCCTGGGATAACAATCAGGAAGATTGTATCAAGCATGTAAATAAGAAGTTCCTGATCAAGGCCAAACCACAATTATCTTGATTCCCAAGACCATCCCGGGAGTGATTTCATCCAGGAGATCAATGACATCATCACTTTGTTGAGTCGGGTTTTCGGTTTACCTGAATCAAATGTGTTCCAAGGGTGGATGTATCAATTCATGATCACCATCAAGAAGAATCAACAAGGGATTGACTGGGGCACTCTCATTAGTAATGAGATAGATTCCCAACTGACAACAGTCTTGTCCACAGGGAAATTTTATATGTCTTCATATGTCACATATGCAGCGGCCGGGATGAGGAACTATCCCGGATTGGATACCAAGGGAAGCAGGACGGGGAACCATGTGTATCAATACTTCCCTCAACTGACAAGGAAGGGATCCCAAGACCAATTCAGAAGGGTGAATGACGCCTTCTTTTATGAAAACATCTACAGGCTAAACCCTGAGTTGAGAAAGACAAGAGTCTCAGATGAGGCCTGGGCTGAAGTTTCCAAATGGGGATGTGTCTTCTTACAATTCAAGAAGTTCACATATCTTCGGGTAGTCATGTACTCGGGGATCCTTTCCGTCTGCCTCGATATCCAGGGGATAAACTGATATTGATGGAATTGGTTAGGCAACTGTTGGATTTCCATAAATTCCAACAAAGTAAACATAAGGCTGTTGTATCCTTCCCAATTTCTATTGGGAGATACACTTGTTCGACAGTGGTAAAAGCTAAAAATGTTATCCATGAGCTTCAGGACAAGTTGAGGAAGCATATGAAGCCCCGAGATGGGTTTGACATTCGAGGAGTCCTCAGGGCGTATGGAACCCTGCACCTGCACAGGCCAAGCATAGAGGACATTTGGATTGATCTGCGTGATGAGGTTGCTTTGTTCGCAGGAAGGATCATAGCAGATTGACAATTGCTGAGATTCAAACACTTGAGCTTGTTGATTTACCAGAAGGTACTAGTGACAATGAAAGTGTTTTGGATCTTTCCTATGATGGACTAAATGAAGATCAATATGTTTTCCCACCTATTGATTGGTCAATCAATGAAAAATCATCCATCACAGATAGGTTGACTCGATTCTTACACGCACCAAAGCATGGCTCTCCTCTTGGGAATGAGTTTTAAAGATGATAAGTTTTCGAGTTGGGTGCTTGGAGCGGGGCCCTCCAAAAAGGAAAAGGACAAAAAATCTTCTAGGGGGCCTATAAAGGTCAAGATTGTCAAAAAGAGGAAAGAAAGAGAAATCTCTTCAATTGTTTCTCCAGTTGAAATGGTGAATGTGCCAGAATCACCAACACCACCAAAAATAGGAGAAATTACTTTGGAAGGAGAAGGAAGCCAGCCTCTGGTTTCACCATTTGCTTGATTGCTCAACCGAAGAGATCTTATCTCTTGCATCCAGTCTTTGGAGTCACGAATCATGCCTCTTTCCTCACAACCACTCCTACCTCCTTATTCTCCATCAACTTCTTCAGTAATGGCCAGTATTTTCTCTGGACTTTCACCCCTCTCTGCTGGGACCCAAGTGATCACCAACACGCCCCCTCCTGTGCCTCTTTTTATTGGATCTACTACCACATTGGTAACTATTCCCCCTCCACTAGTAGAATCTTCTCCCCTTGAGAGTATGATACCAGCTTCTACAACCGTGGCAACTCCCTCTGATACGCCGCAATGGCTACTCGAGCAAACTCCGAGGAAGAGGAAGGTGATTGTGCCCCTACCAGCCTTTGATTTCAGCTCACTCAAGGCTCCTACTGCTAAATCAGTCAAGAAACCCAAAACAGTTTCAAGGGTTTTGGTGGACGCTTCAGAGATAGTTCGCAGATCGCCACTCCCGCGATGTTGAAAAAAACTAAAGAGGACATAACAGCCTCTGATTATCAGATAACCAGGGTGGCTCTAGGAAGAGTGACAACAGAAGGGGCGCAACAAGATGCGCGGGATGCCACAAACGTGTTGTGCCAGAAGTTGAAAGAAACAAAAGACAACAGAGATGAGCTTAAAGGAAAAGTGGAGCAGTTGACTGAGGTTTTGCTTAAACTCTCAAAACCCCTTGAATCCATACCATCTTCTTCTGTCCCTGTCAGATTCGATTTCTCATTAGTACCTACAATTGAGAAGATTGCTATAAAAGGAAGGGTAGTCGATGAATGGATCCAAAGGTTACTCCAACAGGGGAAGGAGGTGATACAAGACGTTGTGAAAGTTCATCAATCTGTGGGGGATATTCAGAAGGATGGAGAGAAGATGGATGATGAGTTTTCTCAAGAAATTGAGACATCTTGATTTGACTTATGAAGCTCTCCAGTATTAAAGCAAATACTAGCACATCTCTTGGTAGAAGAAGGCGTTATCCCACATATGGATAAGCATTTTCAGTGACTAAAGCCATCGGAGTTCGGGGTGAGGATTCGCAACGAAGCTGCGGTAAGTTGAGAGAATCAAGGATAAATTGATTGATGGAAAAAGCAATTTGGAAGAAGAGTTGCTTTGAAGATTTGTCCAAAGGTGTCGATTGGAAACTCGGGTGTCTATCAGTGAGATGATCTTTTCAAACAAGTCTAAGAGTTTGTTCGCGCATGAACCAACGCACGGATTTGGTATTGAGATCATTGATCGATTTGTAAGAATTGAACATTCTTTTGAGGCCTTGAGAAAGCTCAGCAAAATATTGAAAAAGCTTCCCGGTGGTGCTAGTGATATCCATGAAACCTGCGAAATTTGGAATGATCATTCTACTGCACCTGATGAAAATGAAATGCAAGGCATAATTCGAAGGTTCCAAGAATTTCGAAACAAACAGGTGCAGCTGGAGGAAGAGAAAGATGAAGGAGCGAAAGATGATGATTCAGATTAATTCTTGATGTTTCATGTCATTTCAATCTTGAAATCGACATGTCTTTTTCATTTCTGTTTCATCATATAGGAAGCAAATTTTGACTTGGTCTCCTGCGTGAGAGTCAAGCAAAATAGAACTCTTTTAAAGAACACTATTTTCTAGGATTTATCCTATTTTCTCTCGTTCCCTTTTATTATAAATAAGGGATGCTTATGCATTCCAAAGGGTCGAGATTTTTGTAATATTCGGAGCTATTGGAAAGAAGAAAAACTTTGTGTTTTCGTTCAATCATTTCAAAGAATAGAAGTTGATATTATTTCACAAACTTTGTGTTGTGGGATATATCTTTCTTAAGACATTGTTCTTACGTTCATGATCTTAAGCTATTCTTTGCATAGCATCTTATTGTTTCTAATCATCTCAGACATTATATTTATGATCTAAAGCTCGTATGATTATTTCGTGCTCTGCGTTTACTCGAAAGAAAATACGTTTCTCTCATTTCCTTTCCATTGTGCTTCTTTCATTGTAATAGTTTCTAACCCCGTTCATTTACAAAAGCAATACCTTTGAATCGTGTGAATGTGGATTTCAGGATTCTATCC
Source organism: Taxus wallichiana var. yunnanensis (assembly GCA_018340775.1). Lineage (NCBI taxonomy): Eukaryota > Viridiplantae > Streptophyta > Pinopsida > Cupressales > Taxaceae > Taxus > Taxus wallichiana. The sequence continues at coordinate 426,515,342 of CM031234.1, read as the reverse complement.
CAACCCCCAATGGTTAGATTAGTGTGAATATTGTATATATTGTTTTCGTTGTGTTTTAGATTAGTAGCAAGCAGGCAGCCTCACCTGTCTTTGAGGAGGGATTTAATCCCATATACTGTGGTTGAACCTCATATTTTGGGTTGACAAAATATCCAACCAACAACATCACACGCTTTTCTGGATTCACGTGAGCACGAAGGAATGAGGAGACCACAATGAGGGGACAAAGCCACACACAACCGGATTCACCACTGTTATGCAAAATCCAAGTTCAAGCTTTCAAAGTTCTAGTTAAAACATATCAAATAGAGTAGTCAATTATTTCATTTTAGTTAATCTCACTTTTGATATTGCCGGGGAAGCTATGGGGATTGATAGTTTCTGAGAAACTATGATTCACTCCTCACTTCTGAGGTAGGATCGAGAGTCTTTCAAATAGATTAGATCAATTATCTGGTTATTTAGAATAGATTTACAACTGCACAGGCAAGTAGCTATACTCGGCTGCTTTGTTTGTTTTAAATTTCATTATTCATTTAGTTGTCAATTTCTAAATATCTTAAATAGTTTCTCTTTCACATTTCGTTCAAATAAGTTCATCAGAAAAACACAAAAATAGAAGAATATACATAGATGTATCCTGCATAGTTAGTTTATTCTTTCATTAGTTAGTTTTAGATCATTTCCTTTTGCATGACAATCACGAGACCTAGAGAGCCCACAGAATACATATTCGAGCCAATTATGCCTCAATCCAATCTTGTTACAAGCAATAGCTGATATAGATCATAATATTAGAATCCAATTCTTCCGAACAACAACGGACTTACAACATATCACTCACGCTTAAGAGGGTTAAACATAGCAGACGACCAAGCACACACGTTTTGGTCAAACTAACCAAACTACTGATTACCTTAGACAAATATCTACATGACTCGTGGAAGGGATTTAAAGAGAGAAATATTTGGTTTTGTGACCCTTTGGTCCCATGACCCAGGACATAGGAGACATTCTCACTAACATAGACACAAGCTTTAAGAATTCGGGTTGCGAGAACACCTATAAGGTACTCGAGAAGATTGCATAACTTGTAGTTCTAAATATAGAGGCCGAAAAGCATATGACTACTGGATATTAGGGATTAGAGATTGATTCTACATATGACCATTAAAGGTCCACAATAACCACAAATCTACGGTTATGATCCATAAATCCCACAACGCAATGGACCCACGAGGTAATCGACATTGATGCCGGTTTACACACGTCGATTCGGATCCACTCCACTTCCACCTATCATCATTGCACAATTATCCTTATTAGACATAAATAGCTAACAAAGCTAAAGATTTATGGACTAGACCGGAGAATCAACCATAGAATCCACTAGTACCCATCATCCATCTTATGACCCTATCTGGAGATATACACGAAACAATTCCAGGTCATTTTCCCCGTATCCCGCAACCTATAGACCGGATTACGCCAGAGCTCGATATTGATTGGAGCCCTCGAGCGGTCATCCTTGCTAACCGATCTATCACACTAGTTCAAGTTAGAAGGGCCTTCTTTGCCTTAGATTCATAGATTCCATTAGTGCGTGTCGAAGATATAAGATTACCTAACTAGTTTTCCTATACCCCACGTGTATTCCATCCCCACAGTGTCTCTCTCACGACCTTGAGAGGTTGAGTGTGAGGAATATTTACTTGTAGATTCCCATGCTCGCTTGTCACTTTTCCATCGTACAAAATTGGTGAACCCGACGTGAAACTTTCTACTTTCTGGTTCGGAGTCATATTTCTACTTGTTCGTCTCATTAGTATACTTTTCATCTTTTCCGCCTTGTTAGCCTTCACATCAGCTTCACCCACAAAATTGGTGAACTCGACATGAACATACACAGTTATTTCATTGTATTTTTCATAATTCTTCCATCCACCTTCATTCTTTCCCATTATTCTATGGGTATTCGTATACCCCGAATATGTAGGGATTCAACGCATATGCAGACCTTTCCTAGGTCTTGAAGGATATTACGATCAACTGAATAGATAGCCATCACCCTCGCTCTTAGCATGGGGTGACAACTATTCAACTAACCAATTGACAACACAAACTCCACCCCAAGGACTAGATATAGTTCTTCTTTCCAAATAGAGGAGTTGGATCAGCTCGCTCAAACACAACACCCAGAGCCTTCAGGCTCGAACGCCATGACGTTTACAGGAGAATCTGGTTTGTCTCCTCAGGTATTGCTTAGACCGCAAATTAGTAGACAATTGGATCCATATCCATTTTTAGATGATGAACATTCAGTGCGTTATGCTAGGAATGAACAACGCTCTCGGAGTATGTACCCACCTATAGGAAGTTTACAAACACAACCCGAGGTCTCGTTTCAAGAAAACACCTCCATGCCACTACCTATAGGAAATACCCTCGGTGAAACTTGGCAAGGCAATGATCAATTCATAGTGGGGTACCACATGCCTATACAACCTTAGGATATACAACAAATGCCACTAAGGCAAAATACTGTGACTTCACCAAATGAAGTCATCTCAACTTTAGTAGAAAAAGTTAGAGGGTTAGAGCTTGCTCAAGCAAGTCAAAATTCTCAATTCATGTAGGTAGGAAATTCCAATCCTCCGCATCATCCCAGCCAAGTAGACCTCCTCACAGGAATAGGCATGTTGGGCATGCCTCCTTAGTATTCGCAACAAACCCCAACTAGAACCGCATTTTCTAACACCATTCCGGTGGAAAATATGACACCTCCCGGTCTAGTACAAAATAATCCATTCCTGGGCAATACTCCTCCATACTTGAACATATATTCCAAATCACCACAAGGAGATATGTTCTCTTCTCTTGGCATGTTCGCTCAACCACAAGGATTGCCTTATGCCCCTACAAATGCATATGCCACGCCATACCAACAAACCATCCCACCTCCACCCCCTCAGCAGGCACCATCGATGGTCAAAACCTATGCGATAGGGACTTATTCAGAATATTTGAAAGAACCCTTAGATGTCACTATACGAAGTGTCATGCTTCCAAGACCTCTTCCCGATTTGCCCAAATATAAAGGGGAAGGAGACCCAAATGCACATATCAAGGTCTATGCCACAACTATTTGAGAATTGCTCCCTTGGGACTGGGGTTTTTGATAAAATATTTCCTAAAACATTAGAGGGCATTGCCCTCAATTGGTATTGAGAATACACGAAGCTTCCATACATTCGTTTAAACAACTCGTTTGATTCATCAAGGCGTTTGACATAAACAAAATATTGAGAACAGAATTAGGGAGTTCTTGCACATTAAACAAGAACACAATGAATCTGTTGCTCACTTCATCCAAAGATGGCATACAGTCCTTTATTCTTTGGCAAGTGCTCCAAATATGGACCAAATGGAACTATGTGATTTATTCCTTCATTCTCTCAGTAGAGAGGTAAAGGAAGAAGTCCAAAAGTTCCCACTAAGGACTTACGATGAAGTACTTGAGCACCCTCCAAATAGATCAAGCGGCAATAGATAGTGGTCGCAAGACGTATGGAACAAATGGGAGGCTAATCACCCCTAGCCAAAATACTATGACTTATCCTACTACCGTAAACGTCAATCAAGGACCTAAAATCCTTAACAAAAATCACGGCATAACCACAGATGGAGTAACTGACCAAACAAAAAAAGTAAATGTTGTAAATGCTCCATTTCCGATTAACAATCAACGAAACAACAACTTTACCCCGAAAATCAATACAATGGATTTTAATCATCCATAACAACAACAACAAAAGCAGACCCACACACGGTCTAAGTCAAAATTCAACTGGATATCAAAACCAAAACCAAAACCAAAGACAACAAATGCAAAATCCTAATGGTCAACAGTTTAATCAGAGTTTTGGACCACAATATGCGCCAAACCAACAACCTAGGAATTACAATCCTAACTCGTATTGTGGTTTCCACAAAATTTGAGGCCACGACACTAGGACTTGCCGTGATTACAATAAGTTCATGCAACATTTGCCAGAGGAACAAAGACAACTTTTCATAGATATGTTCTTGGTAGATCCTGCATCACCAGTGCCAAATACTTTTATAGGGGCAGTTTCCCCTCAAAATGCACCCCTCAAGATCTTCAACGATCCGCTCCCAAATCACAATAACAACAAATTAAATCCAAATGGGATGAACAAAGGTATACTGGCAGGAAACAATGATCATGAAGCCTCGACTTCACTAAATCCACCTGTTGCACCACAATTAGGAAGTCAGCCACGACCCAAGATAGTCGGTTTAGTGGAGTTAGACACCAAACTACACGTAGAAGCTATAACAAGGACATGAGAGTATTCCTCTCAGCCAAATCCAAGTTACCCGCTAGAGGCAGATAACATCCAACAAATATTAGTAAAACCTATAGGCACCTATGATTTAATTAATGACCTAACAAAAACCTTCTCTCACATCTCCTTTTGGACTTACTGAAGAAATCTCCTTGCAGTGGCTACTCTTTTAGAAGCATTAGGTTTAGGACATTTAATTAACATCACTCCACCTCTCGAAACACAGGTAAACCATATAGACTTTGATATCCACCCTCCGGGGCTGTTGGATAGGGATACCGAGTTTATATTCGAAATAAACAAAATGCCAACGGATGCTGAGATTACACGCAGAGGTGATCCGGCCTTACATCTGCAAGTGTGGGTTTATAACAATTACGTTAAATGCGCAATGGTTGACGATGGGGCAACGAAGTTAACATAGTCCCCTTCTCTTTCCTTCAAAAGCTAGGGTATGGAGAAACAAATTGTTCCACGACTCGGAATACGCTAAGAGGCTATGATAGCCTTAAAGCCACTTCGATTGGAACTATAATACTACCAATCACCTTAGGACCCAAAACAATCCTCACTGAGTTTTATATTATAGATCGGGAAACCAACTATAATATGATCCTCGGCCGACCGTGGATACACCGTATGAAGGCAATCCCTTCTACATTATTCCAAGAAGTAAGATTCTTGCACTTAGGAAAGATATTCATAGCAAAAGGTGATCCAAACCATTCGATATACACCTAGCAGACCTGAAGAAAAGACCAGGTGTTCACTCTGAGTTTGAACTCCCAACAAACCAACTTAACAAGCCAACCAACTCGAAACCGGAAGGAAAGTTGGTACCTACAACGGAGTTAGAAGTTATGAACCTAATCAAGAATATCCCAGCCCTCAAGGAAGAGGCTAACACTGTAGAAACAATATCATTAGAAAATATGGCAAAATTGTCAAATTGCTAGAACAGGATCTACCAATTTTCCTGCCATTTGATTCTATAGGCATGGGATATACCCTAGGAGTTGGTTCTCTTCCAACAGAAGAACTCTACATGGTAGAAGTAACCAAGCGGATGAAATAGACAGAACAAATGTCCCAACGTCCATCTTCCCAATTAAATATTGGACTCTTCATTTCGATGGAGCTAGATGTCATTATGGGGTTGGGGCAGGTGTGATCTTTACTTCACCCAAAGGAAAAATCCTACCATTCGCCTTTAAACTAAATTTCGAATGTACAAACAACGGTGCTGAATACGAAGCCCTCCTCCTTGGCCTCATCCCGGCTAGAATGCTCGGTGTTAATGACATCGGGGTGTTAGGAGAATATCAATTAATAGAAAACCAAGTCTCTCGAGGTGTAGCAGACCGGAGCTAAACACTTACAGCTCTACAAAACAATAGTATTAGATTTGAGCAAAGAGTTTGACTTCATATCAATTGAAGCAATCCCGCGAGAACAAAATATTCTCACAGATTCGATAGCAACCTCAGCTTCATGTTTCACTCCAAGCAGTGAGTTGGAGGACACCTGTTTCATGGTATCCCTTTGCACTGAACCATTAGTGAAGAAAATGTCAAACCCACTTTTAACGAACATAGCTGAGAACAAATCTACTAGCGTAGATCACATTGATAGTGATAGAGCTACTCTTGATTACTTAAACACCTATGCAGCGTTACATCTCACCCATCACGTGGTAGATTTTTCTTTAATCCCACATTCGTCTTCTTACTTCGAAAATCCCATGATAGAGCTTCCCCACAAAAGGAACTCGACATATACGCGGTAGAGAATGGAGAAGATCTAGAACTACCTCTAGCCCCGCCTGAGTTTGAAGAAGGTAACACTTCTTTAATCGAAGAAACGATTGACATTAACATCGGAACAAAGGATGAACCAAAGATCTTAAAATTAGGATCTTTGTTAACTCCATAAGAGATAGAAATACACACTCGAATCCTCAAATAACATCAGAAGGATTTTGCATTTAATTATAAAGAAATGACAGGGGTTACACCACACATCGCGGTACATAACCTCGTCACCAAATCAGATGCAAAACCAATTAAACAAAAATTGAGACCAATGAAACCCAAGGTAGCTCTCATGGTGAAAGAAGAAGTAATGAAACTCCTCCAAGTGGAATTCATCAAACCGGTCGATTACTCTCAGTGGGTATCTAATATCGTTCCGTTCTCAAAAAAATGGGAAGATACGCATTTGCATAGATTTCTGAGACATTAACAAGGCGTGCCCTAAGGACGACTTCCCGTTACCATCCATAGACGTCATCGTTGACGCAACAGCTGGATTTGAGCTTTTGTATCTCATGGATGGATTCTTGGGATATAATCAAATCAGAATATCCGAACAAGACCAAGCCAAAACCACATTTATAACTCCTTGGGAACCTATTGCTCTGTTATGCCATTTGGTCTCAAGAACGCTTGGTGCTACATACCAACGGGAAATAACGTATATATTTCATGATCTTATACACAAAATTGTGGAATCCTATGTAGATAACTTGTTAGCTAAAGCCAGGAAGCGTTGTGATCACCCGGAAGTGCTCCGTATCATTCTTTCACGTTTGATAGAATACGGAGTCACATTAAACTAGAAAAATGTGTATTTGGTGTAACAGGGAGGGAAGCTCCTACGTTACATTATATCGTCACGAGGATCAATGTAGACCCAACTAAAATCCGGGCTATTCTTGAAATGATCCCACCTTTGAATGAATCGGAATCATGTCGCTTCTTGGGAAACTCAGTGCAATCTAAAGATTCATCCCAGATTTAAGCTTTGCCATTTATCCAATCAACAATCTACTCAAGAAAGAGTATAGTATCGATTGGACAAAAGACTGCAATGAGGCTTTCGAAGCAGTTAAGCGTTACTTGTTGTCACCACCTACGCTAATGCCTCCTAAACCAAACTGCCCTTTAATCTTATATGCACGAGCTACCAATGTCTCGCTAGCCTAGCATGCTAGCCCAAGAAGATGATGACAAACGAGAACATGCAATCTATTTTATTAGCCGAACATTACTCGATTATGAGACACGTTATACGCAAGAAGAGAGAGAATGCCTCGCCATAGTCTTCGCAACCAAACGCTTAAGACATTATATGCTAAATCAAGAAACAAGGGTCATTATAAAAACAGACCAATTACAAACTTTCCTCACGTAAGGGTCCTTGTCTAAAAAGGCTGGATGCTTTGTAACCTTAATGGGTGAATTCAATTAACTTTTGTAAACCAAAAGTCTCATTAAAGGACAAATCATTGCAGATTGGTTAGCCGATAACCCGTTAGACGGAGGTGATCTAGTAGATTTGGACTTTCTCGATGAATACATATATTACGCTGAAACTAGACCTCCCATCTCGAATGTCCTTGATATACTAATATTATTAATTATATCATGGACCATACATATCCAGAAGGTGCTACACCACAACAAAGAAGGCGGTTACACATTATCATAACTAAATACGTTATTATAGAACAAGTGCTCTATCGTAAGGCTTTCAATGGAATGCTTCTAAGGTGTGTTGACACAAAAGAATCCAAGAAGATTCTCCACAAATCTCACAGTGGAATATGTGGAGGCCACTTCGGTGGTCACGCCACCGCTCACAAAATACATTGGATGGGCTATTTCTGGCCCACTCTAGAGCACGACATAGTAGAGTTTGTACGCAAGTGTCATAAATGCCAAGAATTTTCCCACGAGATTCACATGCGGCACAAGCTCTACAACCAATCGCAACTCCATGGCCCTTTTCTACATGGGGCCTAGATTTGATAGGGAATTCTCTCCCTCATCTACGAGATGGCCATAACTTCATAATCATGGCCACCGAGTATTTTACTAAATGGGTAGAGGCTATGCCTCTTACCACTATACTGTGAATACCGTAATCACCAAGTTCATTTTGAACCAGATCATTTGCAGGTACGGTGTCCCACAAATCATTATCTCAGATAATGGCACTTCTTTTAAGAATGACGAGGTCCATGAGCTATGCAGTAAATTTAAAATAAACCATCATACAGCCTCCTTGTATTACCCTCAAGCCAATGGATAGGCTGAAGCTACGAATAAAACTCTAAAGTCCATTCTCTTAAAAACCGTTAAGGAAAACAAATGAGATTGGCACTTAAAATTATATCTAGCCTTGTGGGCCCACCGAACCTCAATAAGAACACCCATAGGAGCAACTCCTTTCTCATTGGTATTCGGAGTAGAAGCAGTTCTCCCACTTGAGGTTGAAATACCCAGTCTCTGCATCTCATTACAAGGGATTCTGGATGAAGACGCTTATAGAGAAGCACGTCTCTCCCAACTAGAAAGCCTACATGAGGCCCGATGGTCGAGATCTTTGAACAATGGCATAGAGTTTATGTTGACCGGATGTACCGACGGATAACAAAAGGGTCTATGAATGAGATATGTATGAAGGAGATCTAGTTCTAAGACTAAACACCCGATTGACAAAAAGACCGGTGAAGGAAGGAGATTCTGGCCCAAATGGTTGGGCCCATACCGCGTCACAAAAGACTATGGAAATGGTGCATATCTCTTATGTACACTGGAAGGTGAGGAATTCAATGAAATAGTCAATTCCTTGCATCTTAAATGATTCTATGCATAAGCAACCCGCACTATTTGTATAATTATATCTACATTGCATCTTCATGTAGTTAGGTTCATTTTTTCCACTTGTTTCATACAATTTTGTGATCAAGGAACTTATTCTCAAAGCAATTCATTACAAACTTCTGATGGTATTGACATAATCATGCAAATCATACTTCTTCACTTTCATAATCACATCACCTGTTTTTGAATCATCTCATCAAATAAAGCTAGATATTACAAAGTCTTGACGGGAACCATACCAAGGTCTACATGCTTGTTCTCACTTTTGGTCTCTTCCTAGGATAGGTGTCTTGCCTATGGTCTGTTCTAGAAGCTTCATCGTGTCACATCTATCCCGTATGCATATCTCTTTGGAAATAAGAACATACTGACATTTTGCTCAAATATATAAATCAAATGTAGATCAAATAGAAAATTTTATTTTTACACATTTCCTTGCCCTACCAACCTTCGGTGATGAGCTTGCATCTCTTACTAGTGACGTAGGGTTGGGAAAGGATGGGAATGCCCTTACTTGCCTGTACCTCATCCATGGTGATAAGCCCACGCTTCTTACTAGTAGCATGGGGCAAGGTGTAGGGGGTCCTCTTGACAAATAAACGCGTTGAAGATCATAAGCAAAAATTCAAATGAACCTTTGAAATCTTGAGTCAAAAACAAATGAATTAGATGTCCAAAATTCCAAGAGAGCTAAAAACCTTGAAAACCAGATTTTGTCTATCATGTGGCCATCTATGGATCTAAGTCTAGATAAACCGCAAAGCAAGTAACATTCTAAACTATGGAGTCACTTGAGTAGAGAGTAGGCTTGTAGCATCCTAATTTGATTCTGCCAAATCTTTGTCTATCTCTCATCACTATCATTCAACAAATTTCATAGCTTGTGCCCTTTCTAGCTCTCGGTGATGAGCCCTCGCATCTTACTAGTTACGTGGAGTTAGGAATGGGGCAAGTTCATCTGCTCATCATACCGGTTTATCATCTCATTTTGTCACAACAAATATGAAGTACCGACAAATTGCTTATAGAAACTAAAGTTCAAGATCACATTATGTCTACATTATCATACATCAGCATCACAAAATACAAAAAGAAAGGAAGCACTTGTATCATTTGTTCTCCACTGCATACATTCTGAAAAGCATATAAAAACAACATTATAGTTTACATGTGGAAATGAATCACAAAAACATAGATACCAAGAGTCTGATCCAAAAGAATAGATATATATATATATATAATCAATGTTTCTGTCTGATGCCATCATGCACTAAGCATGGTCAAAACGCTGAAAAGAGCCCGAGAAATACAAAATGAATTGTATAAATAATCTAAGAGATCCAAGTGGCTTCTCAACCCCTATGAGATCCCTCCAAAGGTGCATGCCCACATCTAGGACTCCAGCTACGCTGGCACTCTGAGTGCACAGAGGGCTCATGATCTCGAGGAGTAGCTGCGGCCTCGCCATGAGAGTGACTCCTCATCAGGCGCTCTGTTGTCCTGTATCCTGCCAACTCGGTACGGAGGGTAGTCACCATCCTAGCCACATGCTAGACAGGGGAAAAAATATTGGTATGCCTACCGGCATCTTTGAAGGCTCCCCTGCGTCCATGGATAGCTCCGCACGGGTCTTCTCCATGGGGATCATTAGGGTATCGGTGCATACCCGTGAATCAAGTCTTGCCACTCGTCAGCATTCTCTGCAAGCAAAGGAGAAAATGAATTAGAAATACTCAAAAGATAAAAAAAAAAAAAACAAACAAAAGGAGAGATAGCAACTAAGGCAATCCTAAACAAACATTAAAGAGAAGGATGATAACTCACTCGGATCTCCGGGCCTCCAAGATGGATCTCTAGGGTCAGCACCTACCACAGATGATGTCGCCGCTGACTGATGCACTCCTCCTTTACACAGGGTCCACATAACATCCTACTACGGACTCATCCTCTCCACCCAAGCCCTGAGAAAGTGGCTCCTCTGAAGCTAGGGTCACCCTCTCCACACTCTGCTCCGCCCTCTCCACCTGTAAGATATCCTGAGTGTCATGCCACTCAGGATCGCTGTCCTCCTCTCCACCTCGACTCACTGACCTCAGCCTCGGTCTCCTCCTCTGTCTCTCCCCTGTGAACTCCTTGGACTCAGAGTCTATATCAATGGGTTCGTCCGTGGGGGACTGGCGTGTCTGAAGTAAGGGTGTCTGAGGAGCACCGGCTCTCCCTCGAGCGCGTCTACCCTCCTAGCTGATGGGGATGCCGGGAGTAACAACGATCCAACTCGGCCTCTAGGACCTCCCTAGCCTCCCAAACTGATTTGTATACTGGCACCACTAGGGGAAGCATACCCACGTAAGGAAGGCCAAACTGCTGAGGCACTCGACCAAAAGGATGTATCTCCACCTTCCCCGTCCTGTCCATAAGCTGCCTTGTGGTGGAGCAAGAGATCAAAGTAAGGGCCTCCTCACCCCATAACCCTGCCATGGCCTGATAGGGTGTGGCCTCCATATCATCAGGAGTCAAGGAGGTGATGACCGGCGGTGGGGTGCTCGAGCATCGACATATCTATTCATCTGGCTGCCCTCACGGCTCAGGATCTGCCACATCTACACCTCTCCCATAGGGGATGAAACGCTCATAGACCCAACTCATAACCAGGGTTGGATGGCTCAATGACTACCCCTATAAACGAACCACATGGTACAAATCATGATAGGTGGTCCCAAGAATGTCGGGCCCCAGGCGTAACCGCCATATCCCTCAATCTGTATAATGATGGGGGACCAACAATAAAGTAAAGTGTCTCCTCCATTGTCCCTAATCAATCTCAAGGCAAGGATCCCCATAATGGCCTGGCGAATCAAGGGTATAGGAAGGCTAGGAATAGATCGGACCCTCACCCCCTTCTTCGAACCAGTGGAGATGATTGTGTCTCCCATATATGAAGCCCACTATGCTATCTGAGCCCGTGAACCTGTTGTCTCAAGTGTGAGCCATCTCCCGATGATCGGGACCCCCAAGATACGGTAAACATCCTCCAAAGTAATGGTCCACTCACCCCGACTCTCTGGAAACTAGAAAGTGTTCCGATCAGCATCCCAATATGAAAACAAGTCACAAAGTATGTGACTAGAAGGTGCAACATGCGGGACCCATGATATACGCAGATATCTGAGCCCTCGAAGAGTGTCCTACTCATCCCGAGAAAGTGCATCTAATACTACTGGAATCCAATCGCACTCTCTCTCTCTCGACTCCATCTGATATACTCCTCCTTCACCTACATACACCCAAAAACATACAAAAGGAGTAAGTTAGTATTCAAAATGACATTAGAAAAATCATTAAGACATATAAGAATGCTAGAAACGTAAAAACAATTTCAAACAAGTACTCTTTTAGCATTCTGTGAAGAACCACTTTTGCCTTGAGCGGGCGGTGGTTCCGTAACCACCACCTTAAAGGTGATAGTCTTGTAACTACCGCCCGATCGGGGTGATGGTCCTATAACCACCGCCCCGCTCGGGCGGGTCGTGTCCCGAATTTCCACGTGGGTCACGTGCCCTAAATGACACCTAAAAACACAAAAATGACTATTTTAACCAAAACAAAGCCTACCCATTAGGCACCCCCCTAAGTGACCCTATTAAAACTGACATTTTAAAAAATAATCCCCCCATGACAAAGATTTCATCATTTTAACATTTTGGGGATAAAAACGGTAAATCAAGAAAAACTAACCTGTGATCTCGCGGTCGGTGTTCCGCTCGTGGAGGCATGATCACAATCTCGTCCCGAACGTTTTGACTATACTCTCGTCAAAAACCGTCACCGTGGGTCCCAGAGCTCAAAATCAATCAAATCAACACGCGTAAATGAATAGGAAAATGGGCCCACTTTTATATATATAGCATCCTGACTTGTTTTGAATGCCCCTTTTCGCAGGTTTGGAGCACCGACGGAGGTAAGTTCTTATCCCCGCACAAATGGTACATCCTCATTTCATATTATTTTAGTATTTATTTTTTGATCTATTTTATCTATCTACACTTGAGTCCTCTTTTCATTTTGCAAGTAGCGGAATTTTGGATGGCATCATTTCGACACACGGGCGTATCAGGTATAAATTCTAACTTCCCATTTCGGGACCGCCATACTCGACCCACCGTTTTATGCCTTTTCATGGCTAAAATGCTTCTCTGAGGGGGCAATATGTACGTACCCAAAATTGTAGGGTATCTTGTACCTCCTAACACGCTTACACGTGCCCCAATGATGATGTAGGTATCCTCGCAAGGTGTTCGGGATCCAGAAAATCTCTCTAAGTATGTGTTAACATCCCACATGCCCCACTTAGCCCCTATGTGCTTTGTTTTCTCTTCTCCCCTCCTTTTCTTTGCGTTTTGATCTTCAGTGATGAAACCGCTGCCCTGCTGGCGGCGGTCCTTCACGCATTTTCCAGAATGTTCTTTTTAACGTGACTCACGTAAAAATTCAACGTTTACCAGATTTTTTCACCACCTTTGCTTGTATTTATGATTCTGGTTCCCTAGAATAGTGTTTTGGCATTGTTTATGGTTAAAGAGTTCAATTTGGTTTTCACCTTTGGGTAAATGGGAATTCTATAAATAGCTAGCTTGTGCTCAAGCAAATGGCCCCTCAAATTTGCCTCTCAATTTCTCATTTCAATAGCTTAGCCTTTCAATTTTGCTTAGGATTCATAGTTTTATTTTTTGCATGCATGGTTAGTGTTGTTTAGCTGTTAAGAAGCCACATAATCTTCTTGTGCTAGTATTATTACTATTTCATGCAATTCATTGGAATAGGATAGTTTGGTTTTCAGTAGGAAGCCATTAAAGTTGTAGGTTTTGTTCATCAAGAAGGATTAGTTTCAGGTTTTGGACATATTATGTTGCATGACTTGCAATAAATCCCGCTAGGAATTGCATAAGCCAAGCTCTGTTCTCTTGCGCTATCCCTCTCCTACTCGCATTGTATTCAATATGCATCCTAAGCTGCCATTATTTCGATACCAACTTCATTGATGCTAACATCACACGCTTTTCTAGATTCACGTGAGCACGAAGGAACAAGGAAACCACACTGGAGGGACAAAGCCACACACAACTAGATTCGCCACTGTTATGCAAAATCCAAGTTCAAGCTATCAAAATTTCTAGTTAAAACATATCAAATAGAGTAGTCAATTATTTCATTTCAGTTAATCTCACTTTCGATATTCTTTGGGGAAGTCATGGGGATTGATATTTTACGAGAAACTATGATTCACTCCTCACTTCGAGGTAGGATCAAGAGTCTTTCAAATAGATTAGATCAATTATCTCGGTTATTTAGAATAGATTTACAATCGCACGAAGTAGCTATACTTGGTTGCTTTGTTTGTTTGAAATTTCATCATTAGTTTAGTTGTCAATTTCTAAATATCTTAAATAGTTGCTCTTTCACATTTCATTCAAATAATTTCATCAGAAAAACACAAAAATAGAAGAGTATACATAGATGTATCTGCATAGTTAGTTTATTCTGTCATTAGTTAGCTTTATATCATTTCCTTTTGCATGACAATCACGGGACCTAGAGAGCCCACAGAATACGTATTCGAGCGAATCATGCCTCAATCCAATCTTGTTACAAGAATAGCTGATATAGATCGAATCTTAAAATCCAATTCTTCCGAACAACAACGGACTTACAACAAATCAGCTCACGCTTAAGAGGGTTAAACATAGAAGATGACCAAGCACACACGTTTTGGTCAAACCAGCCAAACCACAGATTACCCTAGACAAATATCTGCATGACTGTAGAAGGGCTTGAAAGAGAGAAAATATTCGGCTATGACCCTTTGGTCCCATAGCCAGATGCAGGAGACATTATCACTGACATAGACACTAGCTTAAGAATTCAGTGTTGCGGAACGCTTGTAAGGTACTTTGAGAAGATTGCACAACTTGCAGTTCTAAATATAGAGGCCAAAAAGCATACAACTATTGGATATTAGGGATTAGAGATTGATTCTACATATGACCATTAAAGGTACACAACAACCACGAATCTACAGTTGTGATCCACAAATCCCACAACCCAACAGACCCACGAGGAAATATGACATTGATGCTAGTTTACGCACATCAGTATTCAGATCCACTCCACTTCCACCTATCATCATCGCATAGTTATCCTTATTAGACATAGAAGCTAACAAAGCTAAAGATTTCTAGACTAGACAGAGAATCGGCCATAGAATCCACTGTACCCATCATCCATCTTATGACCCTATCTGGAAATATACACGAAATAATTCCAAGTCATTTTCTAAGAGAGCCAAGTGGCTTCTCAACCCCTATGAGATCCCTTCAAGGTGCATGCCCACATCCTGGGACTTCGGCAACGCGTCGGTGCTCGAGTGCACGGAGGGCTCACAATCTCGAGGAGCAGCTGCCTCCCCATGAGAGTGACTCCTCATAAGGAACTCTTCGTATGTATACTGCCAACTCGGTATGGAGGGTAGTCACCATCCTACCCACATGGCGATAGGGGAAAAACATTGGTATGCCTACCTGGCTGCTTTGAAGGCTCCCCTGCGTCCATGGATATCTTATCAAGTATTACGCCAGAGCTCGATATTGATTGGAGCCTTCGAGTGGTCATCCTCGCCGACCGATCTATCACACCGGTTTAGGTTAGAAGGGCCTTCTTTTCCTTAGATTCACGATTCCATTAGTGCGTGCCTAACTAGTTTGCCTATACCCCACATGTATTCCATCCCCACCGATCGCTCTCGGCACAACCTCGGGAGGTTGGGTGCGAGGAATAGTTACTTATAGATTCCCATGATCGCTTGTCACTTTTCCATCATACAAAGGTCGGTGTCTGTACAAGCGGGATGATAATACTCAATAAGATCTGGTTGTGGGGTTTGAGCTGAGGTCAGGCAAAGATGACAGAGGGCATGACAAGGTATATGGGGATCTTAGGAACACTTAGAGATATGTAGAGGTCGGGTATAGGTGGTTTTATGATGTGGATGGAGGAATGGTTGAGTTTACAGAAAGAGGAATAGTGGGGAAAAGGGAATGCAAGTAGAAAATGACAACAAAGATGACAAAACCTTTAAAACAAGACAAGGATGAAATAACATAGGTGATAAATGTACTTACTGGTGTTGCAGGTCTAATGGCTATGTGGTGGTGATGATTGATCGATGGGATGGAGCTTGGTGCCGCAGTGGTGCTTCTCGGACTGCTACCGTGAGAGAAATACCTTTGGATCTATCTCGATGTTGGCTATGACTGCTTGGATGTGTGAGAGAGCTCTAGTTCTTGCTTGCATGCAGATCTCCTTTTGCTCCCAAAATTTTAGAATGTGGCTAACCTTTCGAATAAGGTTACCAAAGTGAATAAATGGTAACCAACGACGGTTCCTAGTTGATTGACGTCGATTTACGAAAGACCGATGTCGGTTAACGAAAGACCGATGTCCATTAATGCGAGATTCTCTAGGTTTACTAAAAAATGACATATATTTTTTTCATTTGGGTCAGGTCTACTCATTTATTCGCGGATCAGAATGGATGTTATATTTTTATGAGCGGGAAGGTGGTTAGAGGAATAATAGGCATTGATTTTTAGGGTTGAACTAAGTCTTATTCATTTATGGAAACATGCTATGAATAGGTCTATGGTGAGGTGTCTAGGTGAGGTGTGCATCCATTTAATTAAAGTAACTAAGTTAAATTAATAAATGGGGTGAGGATGGGTATTAATTTAATTGTAAATAATTAAATTAATATTAATGTGGGGTATAAGGGTCATGGTTAGGTGAATGTGTTTAAGTTGGTTATTCAAAAGAGGACCAAGGGGAGTGTGACCCAATTTTGGTGTCTACATTTTTCCCCTTTTTTCACGTGGCTTGTATTGGTAAGAAACGCTGACAAAAATAGGAAATGGTTGTGTCGAGTGTAAGTGAGGGTGGTGTTGCCCCAAGCGTGGGTGAAGGTAACCCCCCTCAAACTAGGAACCAATGGGGTGTAAGACGGAATCGGTGAGTGGTTTGATAAAAGGAGGAGGTGGGAAAATGAAGGTCAGTGGGCGCATTAGGTAAAGGGTAAAGTTCAAAATTGGGTAAATAGGTAAATGGGCCAGGGTCGAAGGTAGTGGTAGTTGAACACACACACACGTTGGAAACTACGACATGCTACCAGGTTAAAAAGCATTCAAACTCTATGTTGTCTAAGGTCGATAGGTATATCCAAATAGGGTTGAAGTGATTCTAGTATCCAAGGTATAAGATATGGTGCGGAAACACAACGTAGGTCAAGTGTAGGAACGTTTAGGTATGTTCTAGTACACCAAAGGTCAGGTCAGGATAAACAACATGATAATAGGCAAGGTAACGTCGGTAGGTAGAACAACGCGGGTAATAACATCACAAGGTATAACAAGCACTGAGGGTAAAAGATCACAACAATTGGTTCATGTCAAGGTATATAGGGAACGACATGGGTAAGGCCAAGGTTTAGGTAAAATAACAACTCCTAAGATGCATCAAAGGCAATGTAGGGGTAGGATGGGTTTGTAGGTATGGTTCAATGGGTGTCCTAATGATAAAAAGGTGTGTTGGCACTAATGGTTGCAAGTAAAAGGAAGCTTAGCAAGACCAAATAGTTATAAGGGTGGACCGATGTCGGTTATAGGGTGACCGACATTGGTTGGCTAGGGCACAAATAGGACCAGCATCGGTCAGGTTGGGTTGGGTTTATAAAACAAAAATTTTGTATTTTACGGAATCATTGTTGTGTTGTACCATTGGAGAAAATGACAGAGCTGTTTGACTTTTGGTGCTTTTTCCGAGAGAGAAGGACAGGGAATTGTACTGGTTGAGGTGGAGAGTACGAGTTGGTGAGAGGAGCTAGGAGACAAGTCCACAAGCTCGGGGGAGTGATTTGATTGGGTGGAGGTGGGGAGAGAATTTGGTGATGGCGAGGCGGCAGAGAGAAGTCAGGTGGACCACCGGTGCAATGGCCCACCATGCCCCACACGAGACGGAATCGTGACAAGGTAAGATTCGATCTCATTATTTGTTGGTTAGGTAATTTTGTTTGTAGAAATCGGGTCTGGGTAAAATGTGTTTGGGAGAAATTAAATTTGAATTTGGAATGTATAGGGAGAAAATAGGAAGGGAGGAAGGTGTAGTTAGGTGAATGAGGGTTGGGGAGGGGTTGAGGGGGGATTTGGGTAGGAATGGGTGGGTAGTTAGGGGGAAATGGGGAATTTTGAGAGAAATAAGGCAGGGTTTCAAAGATTTTTGCCCTCGATAGTGACCGACGTCGGTCAAGGGTTGGTTCAGCGTAGGTGGGAGTTAGCCGACATTGGTCACGGATGGGGTGACCGATGCCAGTTTTGGGTGACTGTGGTCGGTTGATACTAACCGATGTCAGTCATCATTTGGAGGAAATTGGGCCCAAAATGAAGGGGAGTGGGTGGGTGAGATAGGTCAGGAGATAGGAAGGTATAGTTACCTAAAAATGTTTGGGTAAGGGGGATAAATAGGTATGGTCGAGGGGTGTGAAATTGAGATTGGGGGGAAAGGTAGTCTATTAGGGTTGGGGTGGGTAGATAGGTCATGAGATAGGAGAGGTCTTGGTCAAGGGTGGAGTTGAGTATGGTCGGGGTCTAATGATTTTATGGTTTGTTGGATGTAGGCGAGGGACCAGTTGTGGATGCGGGATAGGGTACCTCCCTTGCTATTAGCGATGCACGAGGGAGCACGCCAATCGAGGAGTGGTGCCATGTTGCAAAAACGTGGGCCTGATTAGGTTAGACTCTATCGACACGTGGTCCAGAGCTGAGTTTGATGGTTTCCCTCATCAATATATGGGATTCGGTGACCAACACATTTTGTTTTCTCGACAAGTGAGATGACCATCACCTTAGAGGATGTTTATAGGATTCTGCAGCTGCCGATAGTAGGGACGCAGGTGTATTTGATTTCCTCATGAGGCAACTGAGGAGTTGATGTTGGCAGTGTTTGGTGAGGGGCTAGCGGAGTTGAGGTTCCATAGTGCCAGCATGAGTTATGGAGATATGTACTGAGCCCATCCTGAGGAGATGAGGCTAGTAGTTTTGATGATGGAGGTAGTGTGTTATTTTGCACTACCAAATGTAGAGGGTGGGAGATTCCCATGGGCATTGATGGGGATCTCGTGATATGATGGAGGATATGACCCGGTTTGCATGGGCACCAACATTCTTGGTGTAGCTTTACAGAGAGTTATGGGCCTATGGGTGATTACGACGGTTCAACTTATGTTGTACCTTCCTTCTTCATTGTTGGGCATATCAAAGCACATCGTGTGTGTGCGTCCAGGGGCATGCCCCGACCGATGAATGTGAGGCGGGTATGGTTCGGGTGGGCTACGTGCTATGGGTACCTATTGTTGGAGAGCATCGAAATGCTGTGGCTACACATGATGTAGCATATTACAGGCATGTATTAGAGGGGTTTTCTAGTGTGGACATCATTTGGAGGCCTTATGTGGGCTTCCCATCATATAGTAGATGGAAGATGAGTGGAGGAGCTACAATTGCTCTGATGGATAGAGGGGCACTATGCAGGAGAGCATGAGATGATACCCATTGACAGGGTCGATGGCATTTTGGGTTACCATAGGATGTACCTCCATTGTTTCCACAAGACAGAGAGGGACAACATGGAGAGTCCTATGCCTCTACCACACCCAATAATACTTTGGACAACACAGGAGGAGCAAGTGGTAGACCGGCGGAAAAGGGGCCTCAGAGCCGATGTAGTTCTCCCATAAGCTAGGGAAGAATATGATGAATTTAGGGGGATGAGTTGGTAGGTTTTAGGTATGATTGAGTGTAGGTCATAGGCATTGTTAATTCTTAGGTGATAGGCATGGTTGAGTCTTAGGTGATAGGCGTGGTTGAGTTTAGGTCATAGACATGGTTGAGTTTAGGTCATAGGCATGATTGAGTTGTTTTAAATCTAGGTGTCAATGATCTGGTCCTGTATAGGATAATCAATAAGTAATGAGGAAGGAAAATGGTAAGAGGTGGTAAAAGAGCCACTTAATTGACGAGAAACCTAATGAGTCCACCATACCCAAGATGGGATTATGAATGTAAGACCCTAAAGGCCTTGCATAATGGACTATTCTAAGGGTGAAGAAAGTCACATGATCACAAAATGTCACGGTTGTGGCAATTCCCTTGAGTAGAAAGGAAATTAAGATGAAAAGGAAATGAGGTGAGAGTGGATGGTTAAGCGTAACCTAATGTGAGATAGCATGTTTTTCTCAGCAAGAAACACTTGATCAAAAAATAGGCAAGTCCATGACAAATTTTTTATCATTTTCTTCATTTTTTTTTGTTTTTAATAGACTGATCAATGTCGAAATTCTATATGGGATGAGTATATTATCTCCTTGAGGTCTTCGTGAAGCTGATCAATGCGGGAAGCTTCTGGGTATTTTTATTGTATTTTTGCAAATGACTGTATATAGCTGTCCTTCGAGGGAGCAGTCTATTTATAATAGCTAGATAGAGAGAAGAGATGTCCCTTTTTTAGGGAGTCATCTTTTTGTTAGAAGTTTGACTCAAGGAGTTGAATCCCTTTTGTTTTTGGACGTTTAAGTCATGGACAAGACTATAGAGGAAGAGTAGGCTCTTGTTCGGAAGAAAAAACCATAATACATAAGGGTTAACTATGAAAGGGGTGGTTTCAAGTGATGAACAACCATGGGATTCCATCTTGAAGAAGACAAAAAGTATCCATGAGAATCATATTATGAGTAGAGCCAGTAGTACTCATATTGAAGATAAGGCTGAAAGGTGATGGGTAATCACATGATTCTTGTTTTAGTCATAGATCCTAAAAAACGGGTAATATGGAAGGTGAACATCGCTCAAGGGACGAACTATCAATGGACATAAAGTGATATAGGACTTGATGTCAAAAATAAAATTGCTGAAGATGCAAGGCATTGAGAGGCTCAGGTTCGGGTTTACCTTCGAGTGAAGACAAATGATAAGCACCTGATCCATAGGCATGTGTAATGATATAGGGTCCAATCCAATTAGGATCAAATTTTCCCCACTTACTTTTCTCTTCTTTGGTTACATGTTGATTTTCTTTTAGGATGAGGTCACTGACCTGAAAGGTTCGTTTGTGAACATGTTTTTCGCAGGCACGTTTGATATGTTTTTGTAGATTTGGAGATGGTCAAGAGCATTGAGATGACGTTCATCTAATAACTCAAGTTGTGCCAAACGATCTTAGTGAAATTCATCGTTGTTGAGCATGTCTTGTAGTGAGATACAGAGAGATGGAATCGGACTTTGAGAGGTAAGATAACCTTGGTACCATAGACCAGAGAAAAAGGTGTGGTAGCAATCGAAGTGCAAATACTAGTGCAATAAGCCCATAAGGCAAAAGGAATGTGTGAATGTCAATCCTTGCCAGTATTATCAACTACTTTCATAAGAATTTTGTTTAAGGTTTTATTGGTTGATTCTACTTGGCCATTGGTTTACAAGTAATAAGGTGATGAGAAATCGAGTTGATGCCAAAAGCCTTGCATAAATTATACAGGTTTTGTTTTTGAATTGCTTTCCATTATCAGTGATGAGGCGGTGAGGAACACCAAAGCAAAAATGATGTGATGGTTTATGAATTCAAATATTTTCTCGGATTTTTTAGAAATGAGGGGGATGGATTCCACCCATTTAGTATAATATTCAGTAGTGGTTATGATCCATTGATGGCGTTGTGAAGAATGGGGATTGATCTTGTTGACAAGATCCAAGCCTCATTGAGAAAAGGGCCAAAGGTCTCGTGCAACCTGTAAGGCATGACTAGGTGTGTGATGAAGATTAGCATGTTGCTAACATTTCACACAACATTTGACATAGTCACAACAATCATGGTTTAGGGTTAGATAATAATATCCAAGGTGAATAATGCATTTTGCGACAGCTAAACCACTAAAGTGACCTCCACAAATTCCATCGTGAACTTCCTTGATGGTGTAGGGAATTTCAGAACTTATAAGGCATCATAAGAGAATATTGTCAAAGTCACGCTTATAAAGGAGACCACCCATGATGACATAATGAGAGACAATTTTAAGAAAGGCACATTGTCCATTACGAGTGAGATCGGCGGGTAGAATGGAAAGGGAAAGATAGTCTACAAATTACTTGTACTAAAGGTCACGTGGGTCAGGTGCAATGGTTCCAACAGAGTAGACCTCATGAGGTAAATAAGAGGGTGATTGTAGCCTTTGTATTGTGACAAAGATTTTAGAGTTAGCGGGTGAAGCGAGTATCTGAGAAGCCAAGTAGGCCATTGTATCTACAAACTTATTGGTAGAACGTGGGGTGGTTTGAAGTTCGTAACGGTCAAAGGTGGTCAAAAGTATGTCTACGTGATGTTTATACTTTTGAAGTATCTCATTACAACACTAGTATATACCATTGACTTGGTTTATGACTAGTTGGGAATCACCAAAGATATTGATTGACTTAACATCTAAGGCATAAGCAACCTGGAGACCCAATACGAGTGCTTCGTATTCAAAAATATTGTTTGTACAATCAAAATTGAGCTTGAAAGACAAAGGAATATGTTCATCATCAAGAGGAATGATGATAACACTAGCCCCACCTCCACGCTAACACTTGGAGCCATCAAAGAAGAGTGTCATTTGGTAAGTGGGTTCATCTAAGGAGAGGGTAGTTATGGATTCATCTAGGAAATCAAAGTTAGAGGGTTGATTCCCAGAAAGAGGTGCATCTGCTAGTTGGTCAGTGATAGTTTGGCCCTTGATAGACTTTTGATGAATAAATTTGAGATTGAGGTCGACAAGAAGCATAAGCCAATGTATAACACGTTGATGTTGGTAGGGTTTGGCATACATATAGTGCAAGGGGTCAATATTAGTAATAACGAAGGTTTTGTGGTTGAGTAGGTAATGGCGGAGTTTGGTGGTGACGAAAACTAAGGCTAAGCATATTTTTTTGGTGTGGGTATATCTAGTTTCGTAGTCCAAAAGGGTACAACTTATGTAATAAATTGCTTGCTCTCTGTGTTGCTCATCATGATGAGCAAGCATGACACCTAAAGAATGGTCAATGGCAGAAATGTATAGGTAAAAGGGTTGGTCATCCTTAGGAGGAATGAGCACTGGTGGTTGAAGAAGGTATTGTTTTAAGGCTTGAAGGATTTATGGCATTCATCATCCCATTTTAATGAAATGTCCTTCTTGAGAAGATGATAGAATGGTTGACAAAGATGGTCTAAAAGTGTGATGAGATAAAATGATGAATGGATTACAACATGCCTTATAGGCTTCAAAGTTGATGAAGATTAGTAGGCAGAGGAACTTTTAGAATAGCCTTTACTTTAGTAGGATTGACTTCTATGCCACTCAAAGAAACGATGAAACCAAGGAGTTTTCCATAAAGTACCACAAAGACGCACTTATTTAGTTGAAGATGAACACAATACTTGATTTGGTGGTAAAAATGACCTTAAGGAAGGCCAGGTGTTTGGCTCGATGTTTGGATTTGGTAAGAAGATCATCTACATAATCTTCCACGATGTGATGTATGATGTCATGGAAGATTTAAGTCATGGCTCGTTGATATGTAGTGCCAACGTTTTTAAGGCCAAAAGGCATGACTCAATAGTAGAATGTCCCCCAAGGGGTGATGAAGGTTGTCTTGTGTTGATCTTCTGGAGAAAGTATGATTTAATTATAACTCGAGAAACCATCCATGAGTAATAGCATCTCATGGCCGATGGTGAGATCAACTAGTTGGTCAATGCCTGGTAGAGGAAAGTCATCTTTGGGATAAGCTAGGTTGAGGTCATGAAAGTCCATGCAAATGTGAAGTCCTCTTGTCACCTTTGTGATAGGAATGATGTTAGAAATCCATTGGGGATAGTCAATGGGTAGGATGAAGGAAACCGAGAGAAGGCGTTAAAGCTCTTCTTTGACCAGAAGAGCAATGCGAGGATGCATTTTCTGCAGCTTTTATTTGATGGGTTTGGCATCAAGAATGGTTACGATATTGTGGACCATGATTTTTGGGTCAATACTGGGCATATTGACATAGGACCAAGCAAAAGCATTGCTATGGTCCGAAGGAAAGAGGCAAAAGCTTCCTACTCAGAAGCATCTAAAGATTGGCCTATATTTAGAATGTGCAAGTTGTCCCGAGTGTTAATGTTGATTTTAATGGTCGATTCGTTCAACATGGTTTGTGTCTCGAAGCTGTTGTTACTTTCTCCTGAGCATACAAGTGTTGATATGTGATTTCTTGTAAAAGGATGTGTTCCTCGATTTAGAAATCATGCTTGATATGTACTGTATTTTCTTTGCAGATCTTTGACTGAGTCAGAATATGATTAGACTCTTTTATCTATTTCATTTTGCATCTGAGTTTAATCTGATCTCGGAATGAATTATAGAGTTATCCATCTATAATACCTAGTCTTGGATCAGTGGAATTGATCCAAGTATTGCTTTAAGTTTGTTCATGATGAATTAAAATTACAGACCTTGAACAGGTTGCAAGGTCTAGAAGCATTGAATAAGCTAGTCAGGAGTATGACTTAGGCTGATCAAGTGAAATGAATTGGTTCCCGATATGGAAGTATATCTGGAAGGTCTCGATCGTGGACCAGGTAATAATTCGGTTACATACGATTCTGCAGCCTAAGGCAGAACAGGAGCTAACCCTGTTCAAGAAGGTATGATGTAGGTCTTTTTCTGAGTGTACAGAATGTAGACCTAACTGGAATTATTAATGGTTAGTAACCTAAAACTAAACCTAACCTAGGGGTTAGATTAGTATTAATCTAACCTAGACCTAGGCTAAGTGCTAATGTCCTAAGTTGGTATCTAAGTGTAATGTGGTTAGAATATGTATTATCCTAAATTCTAACCTAAGATACTAACCTAACTATTGAACAAAATGTATGGGGACCTATGGAGGGGTGCGAACCATGGGCGGATTTTTCTATGTCTTTAAATGCAATTGGATAGGTATGAAGGACAGGTCTTGGCGGAGGTTTTAGCAGCAGCTAACCTAAGCCGACGTGGCAGGTCGCCAAAACTGAAAATGGCCTGGGAATTTTATTTGACTGTCGCCAATTTTGGCGGTCGGTGGAAGTTGAGTTTAAGCGGGAAAGTTGGTGTAAATGCATTCAATGTGCTCGGTAGTCGAGCTCGGAACTCGCGTGAAGGCATGCAAACTGGGAAGTTGTTGGTTTGTTTGGCTTATCGCGAATTTCGGTTTTCCTTCTGCCTGTTCACTGGTTCTTCGCACCAGCCTTCCTTGTGTTGCATGGCGAACATGAGGATATCTAGCTCTTTTCTCTGGCAAGGGGAATATATATGTCATGGAGATAGCAAAATTTTGTTGGTCGCTCTAACTTGGAAAAGGAAAAGGAAGTCCGAGCTCTTCCAAAGGTGAGTGCCTTGAATTTTGAGTAAAAATCCAGGCATGTTAGGCCCTAACCTTTAAATATCTTGCTGTCTTTCAAGTGATTTCATTAGAACAACTCTGTTCAAATGATTTATGGGATAAATGATTTTCTATGGTTGTCTTGTGTGATTTGATACTGTATCTTTATGCTGTTCGTTTTTACAAATTTAACCCTTAATGGGTATGTGTTGTACTTCGAACTGTTCACTGTTTTGTTGTGCTTCACATTCCGGCGTAGGTTTGTGAAGCATGTGCTTGAAGAGTATCTTCCTGCTCCGTGAGAATCCCGTGCATGCTTCTTTTGCTGGGTTCAGGATACGGTAGAAACTTGTTGGTAGAAACTTGCTGATAAAAGTTTGTTTATGGAAACTTGTTGTTTGTAACTTGTTGTTAAGGCTTGTTTCTTGTCAAAAAAAATACTGTTGGACTTTTGTGTGAATGTCCAGTCTTATTGGATTTCTTTGCATGTTGTAGTGGTTATCTTTTGTGAAGGATACAGAACCTAGTAGGGTTTCGCTATGGCATTTTAAGTTATTTTGAACGAATAACTTCTTGTGTTTCTGTATATTCGTTGCGACCTTTCTTTGGAATTGTGTATTCCTTGCTTTGTGGTTCTGGGTTTCAACCCGTTAGCAGTATGCAATATATATAGGTATATATTTGTTATAATCAGAACGACTCTGTGGAGTCGATAGAATGAATTATTTATATTTGGACCTCTGTTCAAGTTAAATATAATTGAACCTTGGTGATTGATGAGCCAGTGACTCGAAAGAATAACATGTACTAAGACCTCTGTTATTTGTAGGAATACCTTCGTGTTGCATGGATTTTGTGGTACAGATTCTTTGGGTGTGTTTTTACGTTTTCATTCTGTGCAAATTGTGCGAAGAATTGGCAAAGGTTCAGTTGTGTTTCTTGTTGTGAAATCGGTAATTAAAATTGCTTTTGCCTGATTTTTATATGTACACCATTGATTTGCTCAGATGGAATCTTATGCAATTATTTGTATGGTTACTGTTGTCCGGATCCAGTTGAATTCTTGGAAAGTAACCTGTATTTTAGTCTCATATTGAACCTGATTTTTGGGACACTGTCGTTTTGTCACTGTTTGAGTTCCTTGAGTATGGTTAATTATCATGTGTACTGGCTCTGTTGAAGTGAGTCGCGAATACCATACTTTAAACTTGAATGCGTCCAGGTGAGAACAGATATGCTATTTTTCCTTTCCGTTTATCCCAGTCCGATTGAGACTGAGTATGTTTCGGAAATTTTGTGTGATTGTCTTGGCATAGTCTTAAGGAAACATCAAATTGTTTAATGAAATAAAGTCTGTTGCTGACCGTGATATACTAGAGGTTCTTTGATTTCGAACTTGGTTCGAAAAAGCCTTACTGCGTGTAAAAGGGACTAGCGTTGGGCTATAGGTTGATATATGGGATTGTAGGCGTGTTTGTCTTCTGTTGCATAACTATCCTGCCTTGAGTTGGACTGATCTATAAGCCGTCGACTGTACCTCGACAGGAAATGTGGTGATTTTCATGTTGTTTAACGCTTCCTGTAGAGTCTGTTGGTTGATAGTCTGCACTATTGACGTGTTAGCCACTGTACAGGAGTTTTTGCTGTGTTCGATTTTTATTATGACAGTGAATCTTCTTGTGGTTGTCGGACTTGTTCGTATACATACTGGATGAATGCTTTCCATATGTGGAGACGGTACAGTAGTGAACTTGTATGAAGGGAAATGAGAATGATTTGTTTCTTTCTCTTTATTTATATCAATGCATGCCGATATCTGTCTAACAGTTGGAATTGTTTTTGTATCTTATTGATTTGCTATGATATTCCTTATTCTGATGAAAGTAACGATTGTTCAATGTTGCTGATCTTGGATTCAAGATAATTGTTTGGATACTTTCGTTCTTTGATTCTTAATATTTGAAGAAATATTTGAGAAGTGATTAGGACTATTCTGTAACGATGATAGAGTTACACTTTTATAGTCATTTTGTATTACAAAGGCATAGTCTGAATATGTTTACTTGTTTGGATAATTGATCTCATTTAAACAGGGTGTTTAATGAAAACAATTGATGGATTGCAATTGTTTTAAAAGTTAGTGCTTATCATGCTCAGTTCATCGAACTGACTCATGTTGACTATTTTTGCAGATGGTTGCCGTAAGTGGTAAAAGCAATGCAGATCTGACAGGATGATCAGATTGTTTAATTTGATTTATAAGGAATTACAGCTTGATTTTCTAAATGTACTATATGTGGAAAGATGTTTCTTTTCCGTTAAGCATTGTATCAAGTATGCTGCTTGCATAAAATGTATTTGTATAGTTATGAAAGGAATAAAAATAAGTATTGATACTTATGTGTTGTATTCTTAATTCTGATAGTTGACCTTCTTCGGTTTATATACCAGAGTGGCAATGTTATCTTTGTGTAATTGGATGCTTTTGTGATTGACAATGAAAGCTTAAAGAAAATGTGATTGAATTCTTATGAGTGTTTAGTAGCTCTAATTTGTTCTATCGAAAGCTAAATTGAAATTTAAATCATTGTCTTTTTAAAAAGATAGGGTTAAAACGAACCTAAACAGAACACTAATCAAGCTGAGGTAAATTACTAATCCCTAGTCCTAGTATGGCAGGACAACATTAAATTGGATTCTTAACCAATTATATCTTTATACTAATAAGTATGATATAAATTCAGTTAAGAGAACTGAAATAAATCTAATGGGGTTCAGATGGCAATCTCATATGAAGGTAATGAGATAATGTCCAATTCTGTTGTTTTAGAATCATGTGTATTCTAATGACTCCTTGATGAGAGCTTGACCTTAATACCTCTACCATGTAATGGGTTTTATTGAGGAAGGTCGTCTTAAGACGAAGAATCCAGGGATTGGGAAAGGCTAACCTATGGGGAAAGTCTTTAAAGTAATTTAAAACTCAACGTGCGTAACGCATATTATTAAGTAGATCTTTTCGAGGCGGATTTAAAGGTTGACGACACAAGTCAACTGCAGGGTTGTACCTCCGAGAAGATTAGGATCTTCTCAAAGTTACAACAATGCAGGTGACTTATGGCGACACCCTTTGCATTGATCGCTAAGATTTACACTTTGATCTCGACGAGTTACTCAGGGACCAATTAGGAATGTGGCCATGTTATAAGGCTGCCTAGGAGGTTCGGGGTATCTTGACACACTGGTCTAACTGCAGGGTTAAACCAGTATGTCATCGTATCCCTAATACTCGTGGGCATCCATATAACATTATCACCTTGTTAATCTGTCTCCGAGTGATTAAGTTGTGAAAGGAAGGACTGATAGTAGTCAGTGTAAGACATTCTATATAACATAAGAATGGGGTGAAGGGCGTATTCCAGATTGACGAGTATGCCGTTAAGAATACGAGACATAAAATGTATGTTTCAAATCTTTGCCAAAGTATCGCAAGTCATTTCTGGCATTGCGTTGTCCTAATTCACCTAGTCTAAGGGATGAGATGCCGATGAATAATGGTAACAATTATTCAGTTAGGTTCCTTGGACAGAGCATTCTGAATCCCAGAATAGGGAAGAGAACCACAGGAGTGAAGTGTTAAATAATAACGCCAACTCATATTACTCATGAATAGATCGGTAGATAACCGAGTCATGAAATGAATAGATCGGAGGTACTCCGAGTCATTACAGCTGCATATGGTTATCTGTTAAATGAATGGTTATTTGATTTGTGAGTTCTAAATTATGTATTTAGAACCAGGATGCATTTATCAAAAAAAAAAAAAAATCACTTGTTCTAAGTTATAAAATGAGGATGTTACAATATCTGGGCATATTGACATAGGACCAAGCAAAAGCATTGCTATGGTCCAGAAGGAAAGAGGCAAAAGCTTCCTACTCAGTAGCATCTAAAGATTGGCCTATATTTAGAATGTGCAGGTTGTCCTGAGTGTTAATGTTGATTTTAATGGTCGATTCGTTCAACATGGTTTGTGTCTCAGAAGGTAACGACCGGTGAATATAAGAATATTCCGCACCAAGGTAGGTGAGGATGGACTCATTGTCTTGACATTGAATGACATTAATAGAAGGCGTATCATCATTAATCATGTTAGGATATAGGAATGGGAGAGAAGAGGGAGCCTTGCCATCATGTTGATAGGTTAGAGGTCCCAAGGAAATTGTGTTTACAAAAAAAAAAGTTAGGAGGAATAGATTCGGGATCTATGGACTCCGTGGGTGAGGATGACGTGAGTGAACAAGGTGGAGAAGTTTTGTCTTCCTTAATGAGGTCGACACGAGCCTTCTTAGGAGGTGGTGTGGAAAAGCCAATTCCACTACAGTCATTGTGTTTATGGGTGGTACAGGAAATGATAGTATGGCGGCAATGTTCGTAAAAACCGAAGACAAAGTCTTTCCATGTGCAATGGTGAAGGAAAGTGTGAGCGAATTGGCGGTTAGTTAGGAAGTGTAAGTTAGATGAAAATGGTTTTGTTTGGGATGGAGGTTTGGGTGAATAAGTGGCGATATCAAGTCCCCCATATGTTAGATTAGTGTGAAGGTGGGTAGGACCATAAGGAAAAACCTCACTTATGTGGTAGTCATAACTAGGGTGTTGACGCAGGTTCCCATATTCTTGCGGTGTAAGGAATGTGTTGATATTGTACAGGCGGTACTCCCCCAGTGAGGCATTTAAAAATACCTTCTAAAAGATTAGTAGTTGACACGTGGGTAGCAGGGCTAGATGATTGGGAAGTAGGTGAGTTAGTTATAGAGGTGTGGCGGCAGTAGGAATAACGGGGTTAGATGTGTGATAGGCAATGCAGACTTAGTGGATGGGCTGGTGGGTGAAGGTGAAGTGGGTGTAGTTATAGATGCCTTGACCGAACAAGTACATCGTTGGGCCAAGATCAACATGTTACAGGCATTAAAAGGTGATGGGTTGGCTGGGATGGTGTAGTTATGTCCTTTTTGTTCAAATTTGAGGCAATGGTGTAAAGTTGAAGGGACACAACCCATGGTGTAGATCCAAGGTCGGAAAAGCAACAAATTATACTAGATCTCCCCTTCAAGGACATAGAATAGTTCCGAGACAATGCGGGGACCCACGTAGACATGGATAATGATGGTACCCGGGGGTAGAGGTCGTGGTGTCATTAAAGGAGCGCAACATAACCAAGTTACCATGCATGTAATTGACTGCAGTATGCACATTTGGTTGTATGCATGGGAGGATATGATGTTAATACTAGCACCACCATCAATCATAACACGTCATATGCGTATATTATTGATACGAAAAAGATGAAAAGAATGGGATCAAGGTCATCGAGTGGAAGGGGGCGATCTATTTGTCCTGAAAAGCCGAGGCGGCTACTTGGCGAGTAGGTAGAGGTGTAGAGGAAGGTGATGACTTAGTGAGAGAGGCTACATGATGATGTGTAATGATGGAGGCTATGGGCATGGGTTCATTTGGTAAAACCTCGATAGATTGAAGGACCTCCATGAGGGCTTCATGATGTGACTCAGAGGTTTAGACGAGGTCATATAAAGATATTTTGAGGAGGATTGGTGCAATTATTTTGGCATTGTGTGATGCGTGACTCCATTAGAAATAGGATATGCGGGACCTCAAATGGTGACTTTGGGTGTGGGTGTAGATGGTATGTTGGGTACAAGGTTGGTTGATGGGCTAGTTTCCTTTTCCTTGCCTTTTTCTTTCTAGGTGTGGGTGGCAATGTGGATCATGTTAATCTGAGGGGAGGTGGATGGAGAGGGTGTTCCATGGAAGGTATAATGACATGAGGGGAAAAATCCTAGCGGTGGATAAGATCCTTGTGAAATGAGTAGAGCACACTAACATTTAGGTGGGGGTTTGGCGAGCTCTCTTATGCGGACCATGTTGATTTCAAATTTCGGGGTGGATAAAAGGGTTGTGGGGGTGGAGATACTAGTCACTGAGTAGGTAATGGAAGAATATTTGGGGAGATTGGCGAAGGTGGAATGGGGTCCTCATCAAGAAGATCGTCATCGTCAAAATTTTCTTCAGGAGGACATAATTGGACAAGAGAGGTTTTAAAGCCTTACAGTTCTCTACATCATGTCCTAGCACATGATGGTAGGTGTAAATTTTAGTTTCTTCAAACCCTTTTGGTTTGGGTTTGAGTGGGTTGTAAGTTCTAAGAGGTGGTAATGTGGTGATAGAAGTTTCGAGGATATTGGTTAGAATCTTGGCGTAGGACCCCGCTAACGGATCACAATGGGAGGTGAGTGTGGGTTTGGGTACAGGTGTGACTGATTGTGAAGGAAGAGGCTTTACAGGAGGGGGAATGGGTTGGTCCACTAGTTTGGTATGTGGAGTGGTCTTAGGTCTTGTGGGCATTTGTTTGGGTAAAGGTGGGGTAGAAGAGCTGGCGATGGAAGGTTTGGTTGGTTTGACTACCTCATTGGAGGGTAACAAATTCTTAACTTTGGGGTGTACCTTCTTGGATAAAGGTGACATGGGGGTACATGATGTAGAAGGAAAAGCAGATGATGGAAGGGGGCGAGTTACCCATGGGGATAATCATGGTGCAGAGATCGTTGGCAAAGATTGTGTGGAAGGTGTGAGTGGAAGAGAGGAGAGTGTCATGGGTAGTGAAGAAGTTATGGAAGGTAGTGGTGGTATGGGTGGTAAGAAGGTCACGGGTGATGGTGGGGGTTGTGTGGATTGCTTGGGTATATTAGAGGGTCGTGATGAGGAGGTGGGCTTGCATTCTTGGTTTACCAGTGAAAGAAGGTTTCTTGGCCAGGAGGTCAAGGGGTGAGGTCCTAGGATGGACGGAAGGGGTGAAGGTGACAATGGTGTGGTAGGTGAGGTTGGTGTATGAGGCCTAGCAGGTTGGGTCTTCCTTTTAGGTATAGGAATGAGTTTAGTGTTGGTTTGGGAAGATGTGGCTAAATCTAATTTGATGGGTGGATGAGTAAGGTTCAATGTCAGCATGACCCCTAAGGTAGTGATGGGTTTAGGTAAGGGAGATGATATAGGCGTGGGTAGGTGTTTGGGTATAGGTGTGTGTTGGGTTGTGGGTAATGACATGGAAGGTGTTCCAATAGTCATGGTTGTGTTTGGTTTGGTCACTTGAAACACTTTTGGATAGATTGTGGAGGTGTCGGTGAGTGATAATTATATTTGGGTTGAAGCAGGAAGTAGAAGACATACCTAAAGAAAGGCTTTATCAACATAATTTAGGCAATCAGCTAAGCATGAGAATGGTACTACTGTAAGTGGGGCCGATGTGGATTGAGTAGTAATCCCTATATATATACGTTTGAGAAACAGGAAATGGTTAGCTTGGACTGTGGGTAAGAGAGTCGAAAGCAGATCAACATGATCTTGGAAGGCCAATGGAGAATGGTCACCTAAAGGCAATGGTGTTTCTACAAGATCCTCTATGGGTAGAGGAGATGATAGGAAAGACAAGGTAGACTCTCCTTGTGATGGTGTAGGGAGTGGACATGTGTCCCCTATGGGTAGGAGAGGTGCTACTAACGACGCTTGGTAATTTGAGAGGCAAGAGGCGGAGTGCTAATTATGGGCTCTTTCACGGGTGAAGGAGAAAATGAAGGGGGTTCCTCTGTGGGTGGAGGAGTAGATGAAATAGGTTCTTGTGTAGGTAGGGGAGTTTGGGATAGGATTTCATCTATGGAAGGAACAGGGGGAAATTGGGAAGTAATTGGTTGAAGTGTCACCAGGTTTGGCTAGAAGATGGGGCATGATTAGGGAATGGTTTTTTGAAGATATGTAGGTTTTGGTTGGTGGTGCATTTGGTTATCCAAGACTAGATCTTCATTGTCTAACATTTCTTGGACAATATTCTTGAAGGTGATGTAGTTACCATTACTATGACCTTTGACACGATGATAGTTATAAACGTCATGCTCTTTATACCATGCGGATGCATGGAGCGATCGTGGTCAAAACCAATGTGTGGTTTTATAGGTGGAAGGGTAATGACACCAACCTTAATAAGATTTTCCAAAATAGAGGAATATGGTTCCCCTATCGGGTGTACTTTCATTGTTCTTGTAAGAACCGGAAAGTTTCGGCGGGAAGAGATTAGCGAAGGTTTGGCTTGGTTTGATGGGTGAGAGGGTCCAAACTTGAGGATCATGGCATTGCGAGATCCTTTATATTTTGAATAGTTATTCAGGGGTTTCAAAGATGAACAAGCCTCATTTAATTTGAACGTGGTTTTTTTATGTAACTGAATTTTCTTCTCTTTGATAGCACGAATCTCTAATTTTCATGCCATGGTGAATGCCTCGTCAAAGGTGCGGAAGTTCTGAACCTGTAGGGCTGGTGAAATGTGTCCAGTGCAAGCCCAAGTAAACAACTCTATGAGCTTAGTTTGACGTAATTGAAATGTGAGCTGGTTAATTAGGCTGCGCCAATGAGTGAAAAAAGTCAACAATAGACTCGTCATCATACTGTCGAGTGGAGTAGAGATCATTCATGGTGACTTTCTTGACAATGTTGATTGAGAAGTGGTCTAAGAAGGCTTGGGCTACTTGATTAAATGAGTAGATGGAATGTCTAGGTAGCCCACTATACCAGTCTAATGCGGTCCTATTACGGACATCGGGAAGGTCTGTAGGAGTAAGGCGTCATCATGGGTGATCAGGTAACACCCATGTTTGAAAGACCTCAAATGTTGTTCCAGGTCTTCTTTACTATTGAAACGGTTGAATTTGGGCTTTTCCCAATGTACAGGGTATAGGAAAATAGGAATGGACGGATGAATGGGCTCATTACAGATTTCATCGTATGTGAGGGAATTGCGTGAGCCTAAAACTGATACTTCTAATTTCTGCATCCTTTCCATCATTAACTTGATGAGGTCATTGGTAGGTTTTGATAGTAGGGGGCCTCCCATGGTGTAAGAGGGCCTTTGTTGAACCAATGATGTGGGTGGCATTCTAGTGTATGGTGATGTTGAATAGGAAGGTTGAGAATGGGGGACCAACATGGAGGGCATATACCTAGAATGAATGACGAGACGAGATAGGGGTTGTTGATAATATGTATATGTAGGTGGGGTAGTCGAAGTGACTCTAGTAGCGATTGGGGGTAGAGACTGCAGGATGGAGAGGACAATATTCTGGAATGGGGTAGGGGTCACCGACACCATGGGTGGTTGTGTTGTAATTGGTATATGTGAGATAATGGGTGCATATGGGGTTATGCTCTGGGTGGTCAATGAAGGAACAACCAATACTACGGGTGCAACTGATGTTGCAAATGTAGTGGTCATAGCGGGTGTGGGGCTTAGCTACAAAACCACTGGGGGTAAAAAGGTGAGGGTAATGCTAAACTAGTAGGGGCTGATGCAGAAGTGGGGACAAGGGTAGGAGAGATGGATATAGGCATGCCATATATCAACTGACTTGAGGAATCCCGAGTGGATGAGTGGGAAAGATAAAATTGTAAGGTTATGGGGATTTTGATCGAGGAGTCGTACGAACTCCTCGTCACCTATAGCAATGGTGGTAGGAGGATTTGGATCCATGGGTGACATGATAGAAGGTGGTGAGGGACTAGGTGGGAGTGGTTGATGACTGGCGTGGAATATAAGAGTGTTAGTTTGGTTATGAGTCAACACCATGTGAATAAGTATTGACCTAGTAAGACTGTATTCTATAAATGACACAAAAAATAATGAGGAAAGAGAAAAATGAGGCTAGGAGGGTGAATTTGGTCAAGGTTTGGATTTTAAAACCAAACACAGACACCGACAATGGTCGAAGCTAACCGATGGATTAATGGGGAACCGATGTCGATTCTTTATGGGAAAATACCAATTTTAGAAAGTGAAACAGGACTGATGAATGTGTAATGGGGAAATTGTGTATGACAAAAATATCAATAGAGGGGAATAGGATGGTGCCCTGAGGGCCAAAAATAGAACAGAAGGAGTGATGAAGGCTATTCTAGGAAAAATAACTAGAAATCTAGAGTGACATTGTTAAGTTTAACCAATGATGGTCAGATGTGTGAACCGATGATGGTCACTGGACCGACACTAGTTACTTATGAAATGAGAGATAAATGAAGAAACTAGGCTTTGTGAATTAAATTTGGTGAAGAATCAAACTCGAAATATGAGAATGAGAAGATGGGGCCCCGACGCACTCGGGAAAAGTCAAAATACTCCAACTACGATGGTGGAGTGTGCAAGGAAGAAGAATAATGTAGATTCGTAGTCTCACACCTCAAAACACAAGTCAAGAGGAATGCTAAGAAAAACACAATCCTAAAAGTGATTTTCTTATGTTTTTTTAGCTTATGCTATTTAGAATCTGACCATGTGAATTCAGAATAGAATTTTTGGTTGGGAAGGTGTCCTACGAAGAAGGATATCTAAAAGGTGAGGTTTCAAGTTATGTTATGGTGGGGGTGCTCTCTGATAGGTGACTGGACAGAGATAACCAATTGGGGAGTACTTGCTAATCCTCTGATCGTGTGATCATTGATAGACATTCCCAGGTAAGATGTCATTTAAGAAAATGTGTATATTCATATTTGTGCAGTTTGGTAGAAGAAGAAAGAGAGTGCTTTCTACGGTTCAATTGTGTCAACCATCAGTTGGGCATGACTTCTAGCATATAGGTTGCCCTCATTTTAATGTGAACTAAAAATGCAACAAATCGAATGCAATGCAAGTGTTTTAAAAACCCAAATCAAAATATTATTTTTGATGTAGCAAGTGATGAATAGGAAGAGGAATGCTCTTTCACTAATGCAATACGAAAAGAAAGAAGAATGTGTTCTTTTTAAAGCACCAAAAACACGATTGATTTTAGACAATAAAGAGAGGAAGAATGATTCCAGAGAAGAAAAATTAATGTGTAAGCTTTTTGAAGGGAAACAAACACACAACTTTCACCTAGGAATGAATAAATGCAATAGAACCCCTGATGGGTCCCACCGGGCGTGCCAAAATGTTTCACCGTTTTCTTTACGTTTTGAATGTGACAAAATAGATAATGTTATGGGCTGAGGAGGAATACCTTATGATGGTTGGTTTGAAGGTTATGTGCATGTTTTGACTTCTCAATCCCGATCTTGATGTGAGAGCTTACTTTTGGCTAGGAGGAACTACTTGAAATAGAAAAAAAGACCACCGAAGAAGAGTTAAATAATATATGACAATGGACTGCCTAGCGTATGCTAGATCCGGGAAGTGTGATACTTCCTAGAAGGCTTTCAACCCATTGTTTTTATAAAAAAATTATGAAATAACTAAAACATGTACATAAATGAATCTAGTGCTAGTATTTTGATTTGGGTACCTCAGATCACTATTAGCGTCGATCCAATTAAATACTAAAAACTATGCGGGTCAAGGTCTTCGGGTCAGGTTGTAGGTTGTTTAGTTGGTCTGTAGGTCACAGATAGGGTCTTAATAGGGTTGGGTAAGGTGTTTGGGTTGTTTTGGTAGGTAAGTTAGTTGTTGGTTTATACAAAGTGTTGACATGTACAGAGACCAAAGGTGTCGCGGGTATGAACAACCATGATTAGGAAGAACTGACGGCGGTTATGGGTGACCAAAGGTGTCGGTAGAAGCGAGATGATAAAACTCAATAAGATCTGGTTGTGGGGTTTGAGATGAGGTTAGGCAAAGATGACAAAGGGCATGACAAGGTATATGGGGATCTTAGGAACACTCAAGAGATATGTAGAGGTTGGGTATAGGTGGTTTTATGATGTGGGTGGAGGAATGGTTGAGTTTACAGAAAGAGGAATAGTGGGGAAAAGGGAATGCAAGTAGAAAATGACAACAAAGATGAAAAAACCTTTAAAACAGGAAAAGGATGAAATAACACAGTGATAAATGTACTTACTAGTGTTGCAAGTCCAATGGCTATGTGGTGGTGATGATTGATCGATGGGATAGAGCTTGGTACCGCAGTAATGCTTCCCAGAACGCTACCGTGAGAGCAATACCTCTGGATCTATTGTTAGGTTGTGCAGCCTATTTTCATGTGTGAAAGTGTTGAAGACTGTACACTAAGAGTAATGTACACTTTTCATGTATCCTCTCCTAAATTGGGAGAACCACGTTAAATATTGTCTCTATGTGTTGTGTTATTTTATTCTGCACTTTTATTTGAGATTTGTAATATTTTATGCATATTAGTTTCTTATTCATAGCGATTCTGTAAGGGATTATTCCGCATATTTTATCGCTTATTTCCTAACAATTGGTATCGAGCTGGTTTGGTTTGTTTGAAGCGTTGAATTGCGGGAAATTTTTATCTTGAGTGGGAGCTATGGCGAAAGATGGAAGATCTAGGGTTGATAAATTCAACGGGTAGAATTTCGATCTTTGGAAGATGCGAGATGGAAGATTACCTTTATCGAAGGATCTTTATACTCATTATGCGAGAAGGTGAACAAACCCTCGAGCATGACATATGCGAGAATGAGATTTCTTTGGATAGGAAGGCACTTGGGACAATCTGGTTGTGTCTTGCATCTTCAGTATTATTTAATGTTTCAAAGGAAAAGACTACAAAAGAACCGATGGATGCATTAGGAAGTTGTATGAAAAACTCTCTACCTCTAATAAGATATTTTTAATGAAAAATTTGTTTAATATGAAGATGTCGAGAATGGTTCAAGAGTGAAATCATCTAAATGATTTTAATACATTTGTAAATATGCTAGCTTTGGTTACAATAGAATTTGATGAAGAAGTTAGGGCTTTATTAGTTCTCTGCTCTTTACCTGAGAGTTGGAATAGCACAGTAATGGCAATAAGTAACTCGGTTCTGATATCTCAAAGTTGAAGTTTGAGGATGTTGTAAGGGTGATTCTAAGCGAGGAAATGTGAAGAAAAAGCTCTGGTGAATCTTCTATTTCAGGGAATGCTTTGATAGTGGAAACTAGAGGGAGACAGAAGAATAGAGGAAACCGTGGAAAATCAAAGGATTGGGCAAGGTCAAAAGAAAATCAAGAATATGGCACTTGTGGAAAGTCCGGGCATGTAAAGAAGGACTGTTGGGAGCTTCAGGACAAGAAGAAACAACAGAAGAAAACATGGAGGAAAATGTGGCAACGGGTAATGTATGTCGAGATACTTTGATTCTTTCTTTGCACAATATTATCTTGAATCTTGGGTTTTAGATTCGGGGCTTCTTTCCATTCTTCTCCACATAGGCATTATTTTGTTGATTATTTTCAAGGAGATTTTGGGCATGTTTTTCTTGGTGATGATGAGCCTTGTAGCATAGTTGGAAAATGTTCTGTGTTAAGATGCAAAATGTAAATACTTGGCTATTGAAGGATGTCATACATGTGCCTACATTAAGATGAAATTTGATATCAGCAGGGTAGTTGGGAAGTGATGGTTGTACTGTGATATTTACAGTGGACTCTTGGAAGGTTACCAAGGGTGCTCTTGTGGTGGCAAGAGGTAAGAAGGTTGGAACCTTGTATTTAACCACTTATAGCACTAATGTTTGTAATCTTGTGGCTTCAGAAGTAGATACAACATTGTGGCACTATAGGCTCGGTCATATGAGCCATAAGGGCATGGAGATCATAAAGAAGGATTTGCCTGGATATACAGAAATAGGTTTGGAGTTCTGTGAGGACTGCATATATGGGAAAAAAATTGAGTAAGGTTTCTCAAGGTTGGACCTACAAAGAAAGAGAGTAAGTTAGAGTTGGTGCATTTTGATGTGTGGGGCTGCTCTGTATCATCTCTTGGGGTTCAAGTTATTATGTTACTTTTATTGATGATGCAACAAGGAAAGTTTGGGTTTATTGTATTAGAAACAAATTTGATGTATTTGACACTTTTGTTAAATGGAAAGCCTTGGTAGAGAATGAAATAGGTCTTAAGCTAAAATGTCTCAGGTCAAATAATGGAGGGGAGTATTGCAGCAATGAATTTGATTATTACTGTTCTAATAATGGAATCCACAGGTAAAAGACGGTTCCAGGAACTCCACAGCAGAATGGGGTATCAGAAAGGATGAACAAAACAATAATGGAACGTGCTAGGATCATGAGGTTACATGTAGGACTGCCTCTTTCTTTTTGGGCAAAAGCGGTGAGCATAGTTGTGTACTTGATAAACATAGGACCCTCAAGTGCCTTGGATGGAGGCATACCTGAGGAGGCTTGGTATGGTAAGAAAGTTGATTATTCATTTCTTAGATTCTTTGGATGTGAGGTGTTTTTCATATAGACAAGGATGATAGGACCAAGCTAGAGGCTAAGTCAGAAAAATGTACTTTCATTGGTTATGGTGGTGATGAATTTGGATATAAATTTTGGAGTATTAAGGAAAAGAAAATCATTCGATCTAGGGATGTGGTCTTTAATGAGAAAGTCATGTATAAGTAGCGATTGCGGGAAAACAGGAAGAATCCAAGAAAGAATATGTAGCGGTAGAGGATCTTTCGGATGGAAAAGTGACACGTGAATCAATCAGAACCTCCTCAATAGGAACCCCAAACTCCTATATTGAGGAGGTCTTCTAGGTAAGAAGAGAACCAACGTATTTATCCTTCTCTTTATTATTTATTACTCACCGATAGTGGAGAACCGAGAGCTTTGATGAAGTAATGCAGTAGATGCCGAGAAGAAGTGGGAACAAGCCATGGATGAGGAGGACCAGGCTCTCATGGAGAACCCAGACATGGGATTTGGTGAAGCTACCTAAAGGTAAAAGAGCATTACGAACAAGTGAGTGTTCGAGTTAAAGAGGAAGAAGGAGGCAAGAAAAGATACAAGGCCCGGTTGGTGGTAAAGGGGTTTGCACGCATGAAAAAGGGTATAGATTTTGATGAAATTTTTCTCCCTGTAGTAAAAATGATTTCTATTAGAACTGTTCATAGGAATAGTTGCAACAAAAGACTTGCACTTAGAACAGCTTGATGTAAAGACTGCATTTCTCCATGGTGATTTAGAGGAGGAACTATATATGCAACAACCAGAGGGCTATGAGGTCAAAGGTAAAGAGGAGATGGTGTGCAAACTGAAGAAGAGCTTGTATGGCTTGAAACAAGCTCCACGTCAATGGTATAAGAAATTTGATAGCTTCATGATGGAGCAAGGTTATATTAGATGTCATTATGACCATTACATGTATATAAAGAAATTTGAGGATGGTAGTTATATTATCCTGCATCTGTATGTGGATGACATGTTGGTTGCAGATAAAAACATGCAGGAAATAAAAGTACTCAAGAAGCAACTAAGTGAATCCTTTGCTATGAAGGATTTTGGGGCAGCCAAAAAAATCCTTGGTATGAGGATATCTCGAGATAGGAAGGAACAGAAGCTAACTTTATCTCAAGAAGAGTACATTAAGAAATTCTTGGAGAGGTTTAATATGTAGGATGCTAAACCGGTTGGGACTCCTTTGGCAAGCCATTTCAAGTTATCAAAGGAGCAGTGTCCCAAGACAGAGTAGGAGAGAAACCAAATGTCCAAGGTACCTTACTCATCAAAGTAGTTGGTAGTTTGATGTATGTCATGGTGTGTACCAGACTTGATATTGCCCATGCAAAGTGGGAGCAGTGAGTAGATTTATGAGTGATCCAGGAAGAGATCACCGGAAGGCGACATTGGATCCTTCGATATTTGAGGGGGACCATGGAGACAGTTTTGTGCTATAGTGGATCAGACACCACTTTGTGTGGTTATGTAGATTCAGATATGGCTAGAGATGTAGACAACAGGAGGAGCATGACAGGTTATGTTTACACTGTAGGTGGGACAACAGTGAGCTAGATTTCATGACTACAGAAGTTGGTGGCTTTGTCAACCACAGAGGCTGAGTATGTTGCTACCACAGAGGAAAGCAAAGAAATGATTTGGTTACAACAATTGCTTGAGGAGTTGGGGCATAAGCAGGAGGAAGGAAAGCTACATAGTGATAGTCAAAGTGCTATACACCTAGCTAAGAACTCTGCTTTCCACTCTAGGACGAAGCATATACAGTTAAGGTACCATTTCATTAGGAAAACTTTGGAGGAAGAGAAGTTGAAGCTGGAGAAGATCCATACTAGTCAGAATCCTGCAGACATGATGACCAAGGTGGTCACAAGGGAAAAACTGAAGTTGTGTTCAGCTTTGGTTGGTCTTCACGGAAACTAGTGAAGGGTTGAGAAGTTTGCTCAGAGGAAAACTAGTCTCCAAGTGGGAGATTGTTAGGTTGTGGAGCTTATTTTCATGTGTGAAAGTGTTGAAGACTGTACACTAAGAGTACTATACACTTTTCATGTATCCTCGCCTGGGGTTCGGGGCGCAGCCCCAAATTTTTTTTTTTGGCCTTAAAACGTGCCCGATATATCGGGAAATGTGATTTTCTCATATGGGTGGGATTTTGACCCATAGGTTTATGGGACGGTTTTTTCCCATGGTTTTGATACCCACGGTTTTGTAAAACTGCTTAAGTAGTTGTCTATTTATATGGTTTTATGCATATGATAGATGTATGAAAAATATTGTAGATGTGCTTTGAATTTGGGTGTGAATTCTGTAGAATTTGTTGAGCATAGCTCCAAACAGATCTGAGGCATTGCATTGAGAGAGTGGTGGCTTGTAATAAAATCTAAGCAAGTGATTCTTGGTGGACGTAGCCCAAATTGGGTGAACCACGTTAAATATTATCTCTTTGTGTTGTGTTATTTTATTCTGCACTTTTATTTGAGATTTCTAATATTTTATGCATATTAGTTTCTATTGTTGCGATTATGTGAGGGATTTTTCCGTATATTTTATCTCTTATTTCCTAACATCTATCTCGATGTTGGCTATGGTTGCTTGGATGTATGAGGGAGCTCTAGTTCTTGCTTGCATGCATATCTCCTTTTTCTCCCAAAATTCAAGAATGTGGCTAACCTCTCAAACAAGGTTACCAAAGTGAATAAATGGTAACGACGATGGTTCCTAGTTAACCGATGTCGGTTAAGGTGAGATTCTCTAGGTTTACTAAAAATGACATATATTTTTTTCATTTGGGTCAAGTCTGCTCATTTATTCGCGGATCAGAATGGACATTATATTTTTATGAGCGGAAAGGTGGATAGAGGAATAATAGGCATTGATTTTTAGGGTTGAACTAAGTCTTATTCATTTATGGAAACATGTTATGAATAGGTCTATGGTGAGGTGTCCAGTGAGGAGTGCATCCATTTAATTAAAGTAACTAAGTTAAATTAATAAATGGGGTGAGGATGGGTATTAATTTAATTGTAAATAATTAAATTACTATTAATGTGGGTATAAGGGTCATGGTTAGGTGAATGTGTTTAAGTTGGTTATTCGAAAGAGGACCAAGGGGAGTGTGACCCAATTTTGGTGTCTACACCACGATCTATGCAAAGGTTTTGCGAGAAAACCAAACCGACCATGCCCATGCCGAAATAGCGACTTATTCTTCATCACCCTCGCACACACCTAAACCTTTACCATCAAATGAACTTTTGTCGATGCTTAAAGCCTTACCTACATCTTGTTATCCCGTAAAATTGACAAGGGCAATTTTACTGATAACCATACGAAAATTTTGTTCCGATCCCTCGTTAGGGATCCCTTGTGTTCGAAATGTTGTAAAATCCCTTCCCGGGAAATCTAGTTTTCGAACTTAGTCTTTTTGAGCCTTTTTAGCTGGGCGCATGAAATTGCTTTGCAACAAAAAGTTTTGATGCGCCCCCTTAAAAACCTTTGCGCATGGTTTTCATGTCAACACAACTTTTCATGCGCCAAAGAAGGTTGAACCTTCCCTGCGTGCGCCAAGGCGCATGCGCTTGTGTTGGTACAACTTTTGTTGCGCCACCCTTTGGTGCGCCAAAGGGCGCACATAATCTTAGTGCAACAAAAAGTTTTGGTGCGCCAAAGGGCGCACATAACTTCATGTCGACAATGCTTTTGGTGCGCCAAAGGCGCGCTTTGTCTCCTGTTGTCAAATACTTTCGTGCGCCAAAGGGCGCACGCTTTCTCCTGTCGACAGCAACTCTCATGCGCCTTTCAAAAAAGTGGGTGGCGCATTTATGACCAGCTTGCATATATATATATGGTTTGCGCGCCCAAATGTCATTTTCACTTTTCGCTGAGCACGTGATTTTTTTGAGCCTGTCAGCCCCTGCCTCGTCGTTTTCATCGCCTTGTGGACCCGTTCCCGAGCTTTTGCTATTTATCCAGGTATGAGGTGTCTTTCTCTCTCGTATGTTTTGTGTTTTCAGTTCTTGGTGTGTTCTTGGTCTGGTTTTAGCTTGCTAAGTTGGTTTTGAAATACAAATGTGTGGGCCTAGCCTCCTCCGTTTGCTGTCTGCCCCCATGCTATCCTTCCTCTTTCCAGATCTGCTGGAGAAGGACGTTTTCTTGAAACAGTGGTTGTGGCCCTCCTGATCTAGATCATTTTATCTACCCCACTGAGCCTTTCAAATAAGAACGAAGGAGTAGAAGGAACCTACATCATGTAAAACCCCCTCTGAGAGTTTAGTTCTCTGTTTTCCTCCTTGGCGCATCTGTCACCCCTGCAACATCATGAACATTTGCGCCCCTTTGGCGCATCTGACCGCCTTGTAATCTGCAACATCCCTGCGCCAGAGGCGCACCCAGCCTGTTTGTTGCATCATTAACCTCTGCGCCCTTTGGCGCGCCTCTTTCACATGCTACAAGTGTCAAATCTCGCGCCCCTTTGGCGCGCCATCCTTTTGTGCTGCATCACGTTTCCATGCGCCCATGGCGCACCCAGCTTCCATGCAACACAAGCTTTATCTGCGCAAGTATGAAGCTATAAAGGCGCAGGCGCATCCCCGATTGCAATAACATTATGTTGTGTAAACTCTTCATGCGCCGCGCCATATTTCCTTCGGCGCACGAAAAGTCCATGTTACACGCTTTTCCCATGCGCCAAAGGGCGCACCCAATCCTAATGTAACATGCAAGGCCCATGCGCCTTTGGCGCATCCTGTTTCCATGCAACACACTGTTCTCATGCGCCTTTTATAAAATGCAATCTGCAACATCCATGCGCCATGCGCCCTATTTATTTGGCCTGCAAGTTGCAATTTTCATGCGCCCTGCGCCCTGAGCCTTAAAATCTCTAACTCTTTCTTCTGCTGACATTCTAATGGAAGATCAAATGGCTAATTCAACCTTTTTGGATTGGGTCTCGCTTCTTCTTCATACGGATCAAGCATCGAGTTCAAAAGAACATATGTCTACATCCAAAGAAGAGACCCACCAAACCAAGAGGAAAGGCTAAGCTTACGAGAGGAAGA
The DNA here is from genome assembly GCA_018340775.1 of Taxus wallichiana var. yunnanensis. Classification (NCBI taxonomy): domain Eukaryota; kingdom Viridiplantae; phylum Streptophyta; class Pinopsida; order Cupressales; family Taxaceae; genus Taxus; species Taxus wallichiana. The sequence continues at coordinate 426,470,466 of CM031234.1, read as the reverse complement.
GATGAAGTACAAATATCAAAGGGTCGGGATGCCCAATCACGTGTGAATGCGGTATGGATGTCGAGACTCGGAATGGGTCACATTGACATGGAAGAATTCTCAGGTTAGAACTCGAAGGTTACAAGAAGTCCGTGGATGGACAAATTAATAGCGGTGCCACTGCGCTTCGCCGAGGAGGAATCCCCGGTGCCGTCCAATAATGAATTCATGATGGTGATTGCTCAATCTTACAACGAAGACACAAGATGTGTCGAAAACAGCAAGGGCGAGGTAGTCATCAACCTCACCCCGTCATTTTGAGATGATACTTGCATCCTCACCACCGGCACTTCATGGCCGTCGGCCAAAAAGAGTGCATCAAGGCACAGGAAGATAATGAAGACCAATGCATGTAACTAATGAACGAAGTCTACTTGAAAAACAAGAAGGTGGTAACCCGGTGGCCCCAGATTATCCACCGCAGTGATTTCTCAGAAGAGCTCAGTGATACTATTACTTTCCTGAGCAGAGTCTTTAGGCTTTCTGACGCCCACTACTTCCATAAATGGATGCTGCGGTACTTGGAGACAATGAATAAAAATGTGCCTGAGCAACGCTTTTGCTGGGGGGAGATTATAAGCAAAGCACCATTTCCGAGCGATTAAATATTCAAAGACAACGGCAGAGTATTCCATATGAACTCCTACGTGGTCTACGCCGGCAGTCGGAGAGGGATTATCCAGGGCTAAACCGAAGTGGAATTTGGCCTCAGGTCAAAATATATGAATATTATCCAGAACTGAGGCTGGAGAATAGCATCCCTCAATTCGCCAAAATTAATGATGCTTTCTTCTATCACATCATTTTCGCTGTTAAGGCCAAATCTAACTCATGGTCGCATGACCAAAAACATTGTGTCAACCGTGGAGAAGTGGGGGGCCTTGTTCACCCAGTTTCCCACATTTACCTATCTGAGGGCGGTCAACTTCTTGGGCGAGCCAACCATGCCGAGGTATGCTAGACCTAAGCTGATTCTACTAGAGCTATCAAGACAGCTGGTCACATACCATGAGAAATGCCTCAAAAGAAAGAGGGGCGGAACTCCTTTCCCCCTCACAGTAGACCGATACACATGCTCCACCCATCACAAGGCGAAGGAAATGTTCACAGAGCTGGAGTTGCTCAATTTAAAACATGACTTCCCGGCCAGCCTACCTTTGACCCAAGGGGGCTGCCTCGCCAGGGGCTAAGCTTGATCCGATCCATGTCCCTCAAATTGAGGATATTTACATTGACGTCATCCACGAGGTGGAACTCAGAAGAAAGGATCATTCTCGCTTAGCATTGGCGGAAATTATCCAATACGGAGTGGCCATTGTCCCCAAAGGCTTCCAAACAACAGAAGATGAAGTGGACAAGGTGTATAATGACACGGAAGGGGATGATTGGCCCTTCCGGCCATTGGCGATGCGAGCAAGCTCCTCAAACAATTGAGGAGAGGGTCAAGGAGACTATGCGCAGAACAGAGCACTGGTGCCGCATGAACGGGCTGATCTACCTCGGGGTAGATTTCACAACTTCCCCATTGGGCAATGCACCTCCAAGGTCCAAGAAGCAGCTAAAAGGCAAAGGTGTAGAAGGTGAATCTAGCACCATTCAGGAAGAAGCCCCTGAAAGTCCTCTTTCCACAGCGCCTGAACAGGTAATAACTCTGGATTCGCCAGAGAAAGAAGCGGCAGGGGATAGTCCCATACGCCCATCCACTCAGGATGTCGGCATTGCTACAACCACAGAAGTCCCTTCTATCCCTTCTTCTTCTCTTCCTTCCCCTCCTCAGTGACTCACGCGACCACCCCTTTGGTCGTGTCCTCCGCCCCTTCTTCTACTCTTTCCCCCACCTCTTCGTCTATCTTCTCCTCCCTCGCTGATTTATCTTCTTCCATTTCTTCCCTCATTTCCGGGCTCCCTTCCCTTCCTTTGTCTTCTGCAGCTGCGGTTTCCCTTCCTCCCGTGGACACTTCTTCGGCTATGCTTTCAATGCCACCGCCGCGTGTCTCCACGTTTTTCCCCTCTTCTACTGTTGCTCCCTCCTCCTCTGTCTCTGGTCCTTCTTCTATGGGACCAGCCTGGATCTCTCAGCAGCTGGGCCAGCAAAAGAGGAAAGTTCCCATCGCTCCGATGGACTTTTCAGTAATTCCAGCCAAAGGGGCAAAGAAGCAAAAGCCTGTAACACGCTTCTCTCAAAGTGCTGCAGGTGAGAGAGTTATGGAAATAGCATACCCTGATCCCCTCAAGGAGAAAAAAGATCTGTCTCCGACAGATTTTACTGTGACTCAAGTCACAATGGGGACGTCTTCTGAAAGTCTCCAGGGGGAAGCTCTTTCCGCAGTCGATGCCCTCTCCAAAAAGCTTCAAGAAATAAAAGAAGAGAAAAGGCTGCGAAGGAAGCCAGAGCAGATATATCCTTCAAGCCTTACGAGAAGATGGGTAGTGCACCTCCCACGACCGCCGAGACTTCGAGCTTCTCGGCCAGGAGAAAATCAATGAATATTCAAAGATCGGCAAGCGGTATGGCGTTTTACGCTTGGAGGAGCCGATCCTCAAGGACAAGGTGAAAGAGTGATCGCGAGTATGTCAATTCATATCTAAACATCAAAAAGGCAAACAAGGAACTCCAAGTATTAGCGGGTCCCATATCGGAAGAGCTAGATCATGCTAGACTCCAACATGAGACCTTTCAACAAATGTTCGATTGCTCGGGCTGAAGATCCGGTCAAGTTCGGAGTTTTCGGCCATCCAAGGGCCCTCAACAAAACCATGTCCACTCTGACTATCGGATAGATCAGCTGGAATTTGTTCGGAAAAGATAGACAAGGTGAAGGAAGAGGCCTGGATGCGATGCATCAAATGGAGCGAATTTTTCTTAACATGTCTCCGTGGCTGCTCACTCCTTCCTTTACCATGAGATCACCGATGAAACTATCCGGATCTTTAAGGAGATCGCTTCTCAAGAACGGGCGAGAGGTCACATTTGACACTTGAATCTATCAACAACCTACTCGGCTTTGTAGGGACTTCGCCGGGTTCCTCATCGAGGCGGAGAAAGATTATTCTAAACTCCCGAAAAGCTCATAAAGCGAGCGGGAGACTTGCGAAGCAATCAGCGAATCAACACAAGGATCCATCACGGGATCAATTTGGGCCCATGATTAACAAGTTTTTGGAATACCGCGCTCGGTTCCACATATCATCTCTCGAGCATCGATCGTGCGAGCAACCCCATTTCGGCCACAGGATGACGATGACGAGTAGTTTCTTCTTCTTCTTCTTCTTCTTCTTCTTCTTCTTCTCTCTATTCTCCGACTTTCTTGTTGAAATGTCTAAAGAGTGTTGGCACAAATGATGACATCATCCATGTTGCATCATGGGATGATGTCATCCATCAAGTTGTCAAAAGTCAACATGACTTTTAGATATTTTGTAAATATCTTTGTAAATAGGTGGTTGGCTCCTTTTTGCCTTTTTTTCCTTCTCCTCTCTTCTATAAATACTGGAATACTTGTTGTATTTGAGGGTGAACATTTTTTAGATGAAAATAGAAGTGAGGAGAGAAAGACTTTGAGCTTTCTTATAATGAAAAAACAAATACAAATATTAAAACTTTGTGCTCAATAGTCATGTGTTATGCATTAGATCTTCTTTACGTTAGATCTTTATGTGTTTAATCTATTGGATTCATATCTACTTTTCCTCTGTCATTTGCTCATCAAGATTGCTTTGTTTATTTATGCAAGTAGGTTTGGCTCTATTTACTACCAACCCAAAAACATAAATCTTCCGACCTTTCTCGCTTTGGAATTCATTTCTTTTCTTCCTTTGGATCTGTTCCTTCTCTTTTCCCTCTTTCATTCCTTTCTTTTCACAAACTGAAACACTCTACTGGGATGAGATCCCAAACCCCGAAGGCGTAATCATGAGACTTGCATAGATTCTGCTGCGGTAGAATAACAATAAACTAGTTTCGCTTTGGCTTGACTCAAAGAGGGGCTAAGCCCCGCACACCGTTGGCTCGTCTATCCATAGATCTGTCCGGTGACAGATTTTCGACCAACACATCTATATCATCCTCCACGTCCAAACCCATTACCACATTGGGAGTCATGCAACTCACTACAAAACACACTTCTAAGAAATGATTTAAACTAAGCTTTTACAATTAATTGTGAGGGTGGAAATTATTTTTGTCAATTAAATTAATTAGGTTTAGATTAATTAAAAAAGTATATATTTTACTAAAGATTTACCGATTATAACGACTAAACAAATTTAAAATCATTATAATATCATTTGTCAAATTAGTTCTTTCAAATCCTTATTAACTAAACCGAGTTATCAAATAATAACTTATACTTTATTAAATTGGAATGATGGCACCCACTTAATTTAATTAAGTTTATTCAACTCCCTAAATTTCAAATATAGGAAAGTCAACACCGAAGTAGCCTTCTAGGGTCAAATTTGAACCACTCGATCAAGAAAATCTACACAATTAGATTTTAGGATTTGAAATAGGTTGTCCTAATTTATGTTAGGGAAGAATAAAAGCTTCACTCTCTCATTTTCTCTCGTTATTTTTGGTTTTTTTATAGTAGGGTTTGTTTGAAGAAAAGATCCATGGAATTGTTGGTATTGGGGTGTATATGAGTATAAATTTATATTATTTTCTTATTATTTATTTATTGTAGGTGTATATATATTTTATTTTTAAAAGAATGATATGTGTGTGTGTGTGTGTAATTATATCAAAGAAAAATAAGTCCGTTGAATTTAAAAGAGGCCCAAATCACAATATTTAAATTTAAATTTAAAGATTAATGTCTAGAAGTAACCAAAAATGTTAATGGGACTACAAGAGGAGCAAAGAGAACAAGACAATGCAGGAAAATAAAAACAAAGACAAAATAAATACAAGAAGCAACAGGAAAGAGACAAGATACAACAAGTCTATGTGTCATGCTTAAGAGGTTCTACGCCTGGTAGATCGTGATTGGTGTGTGGAGTCATGAGCTCGTTTATGCCACCAATGTTGTGTAGAAGGCTAAAGGAATGAATCAATAGTCTGAGACCCAAGGCTTCCATGATGATGTTTGAGGAGGCCATATCTATGTTGGGTCATCTCCTTGATAAATAAAGCTACACACCTTTGGTCTTCATAATGGATAAGGGCTTGTAATGAGCCTTGAGTTTCTCGAAGAGACAATAGTACTTGCCACGGATCTCATAGTACACAGGACAATGGAATATAAAGTGCTCCTCTGATTCATGTTCATTATTGAAAATTGTGCAAGTGTGTTGGTCTCTAGGAATGTAATGATTTGTCTCCATGTGAAGCTAGTGAGAAAAAACTCGTAGTTTGCCCAAGGGGAATATCAAACCAAGTGGGAGCTTGATGTAGTTGGGGGGAATGACACATTTATCTTTAATTTGGAGATAATGCTCCAAATAGTGGCGCATTTTTGTTGGCAATGGATCTATTGGTTCAATCCGAGTTTATTTTATGCAAGCTTTGTAGATCTCCTCTCTAATTCCTCTATGAATTTACCTTTTTAGCATGTGGGGAGAATTAATAGAGAATGTGAGAGGGGGAAGACGATTAATATCCAATTTGATGCTTTGGAGGAAAGTTGTACAATGTGCATACATAATGGTTTGGATCCCCAATTTATATAGCCTCATGGATTATTGGAGAGCCTTGAAGGGATATTTATTTTTCCCAGTTGGTGTATCTTCCATACATCTTAAGCTAAGTAACATCACAAGATAAAATATAGTTGAGATGCAGAGAGGGTACGTGTCAAATTCAACCAAGATGATTGCATGTGGAACTAAGCATTTTCCCTAGAGATTCCTGGATAACATGGAGACAAGTACTCTATCAACACGATCCCAACCAATGTGTCAAGATCAGGGCCCAAAATCTCACAACTATACAACACTATTGGTGTCACTAGAGTTTGGAAAATGCACAATTTTGCTTTGGCATCTTGAAATTGAAGTTGGAAACATTGTCTCTCAAGTGTATTGAGAGTTGCATAACCTTTACATAATCTCTCTTCGCTGCATGAAGCATGTTCAAAGGAGGGCCTATGAAATTCACTCCAAGATAAGTGTAAGAGGAGACCACTTCCACCAAGTTTCCTTTTTACATGAGGTTAGTTGCATGGGCAACCCTCTTGGTTGTATTAAATACCATGACCTTAGTTTTCCTCAAGTTCACTTGTAAACCATGAGTATCACAAAAAGAGCTTAAGATGTCAAGGTTTCATTGTAGGCCTACAACAAGTATGTGACATGAGGATGATATCATCTGCAAATAATAAAATAGCAATGATGATATCATATAAAAGACAACCATCATCTCGAAGACTGAAATTTGTAATGATGTACTCCAGTTCATCAATGTAAAGATCAAATAGAGTAGGAGAAAGTGGGAAGCCTTGTTTAACACCGATGGTGCTATTGATATCACTTGTATAACCAGTAGGAGTTTGGACTTGGCCAACCACCTTTTCATAGAGTGTCATCACAAGAAGAACCAAATGCTCTAGAATTTGAAGGTCACGAAGCCGTTGGATTAGAAGGTGTCTAGGTACAGTATCAAATGCCTTTTGAAAGTCAACAAAACAACAATAAACCTTACGCTTGTTGGCCCTTGCTTCTTCAATTATGGCTCTAAGTGTTAAGTTGTGGTAAATTGTGTGGTGATCCCGTCAACCCCGCTTGTCCTTTTTCATGGAGTTTCTTTGATTCGGTGTATCTGGATATAAAATCATCTAACATTGTAGCAAATAATCTTCTCAAAGTATGCCCAATCATGATGGTTCTATAATTATTTGTATCATATTGATTTCCTGATTTAAATATGGGGCAGATGATGTGAGACGTCCATCTTTGGTGGGAATCCATGGGAAGCCACTAAATTAAAGAGATTAGCAATGTGGACAATCTAACTACCATGGCCACAAAATAATATTTCAAGTGAGTGATAGTTTCCACCTCTTCCCCATTTATATAAGAGATGTGGTGAGGTGCATTGCCCTATCCCTATTACAAAGGGGTGAGGTGGCACAATCCACCCCAAGAATATTGTTTTATAAAAAGGAATTTGTGGGAGCCTAACCCCCATTAACGTGAATAAAATTAATATTATCATTGCTACACAATGTGTAAATAACACCATATTTTGGCTCATTTTTGCATTGTAGATCAATTTTTGGGGCATTTTCTTGTAAAAAATTGCTTTGAATTTTGTGGCATAGAAGTGTTGCAAACACAATGACCACAATTTTAGTTGTGTGTCACATTAGTACCACGTTTATCTCGATTTACGCAAAATTTGCATTGCTTTTCCATGCATTTGTGCCACTATTCATGATGTCAATCAAGCTACTATTACAGGGGAAAGTGACACAAATGTGATGCAAAGTCCCTTTGAAAAATTAAAAAATGCAATATAATTATTTCAAATATGAAATAATTTTATAATACATTTTATAATATATCTAGTGTGTACACACACTATGTGTGTGTGTTTTTATTTTATTGTTTGTAAATGTAAACAAAGTTGTCATATGTTAAATTAATGGTACACATAATAAAAACTAATATTTAATGTCACTAAAACAAACAAAATTAATAAGATCATAACAAAATTTACGCAAATTAATTATATTTAAAATATATAAAAAAATTGTAAATTACAATGCTAAAATAAAATATCATACATCATTTTTACATATTTTCTAAATGAACTTAACATTACTAAAATAACATATGTCAGTTTTCAAACATAAAATAACGTTTTAGGTAAGTTTACGAAAAAGATATCAATGTATGCATGAATATGAGGAATTAGTTAATTTCTAATGTAAAATACAATAACATGAATTCAAATTATAATCTATATAAAAACTACTACTTTGCAAAATAGCTAAATCATCAACTACTCATCATCATTTAAGAGTTCGTTATCATCATGATGACAATCTATGTGTTCATTATTTGTATTGTTTGAATTGTGTTTCATTCCATGCAATGATGGGTTTCCATAGTTGTAGTCGGGATCATCATCATCATTAGTACCCTCTCTAAAGTCAAGGCCATCAAATAAAAGTGAAGGTTTATTCACCTACAATAACATTATTTAATAATTATTATAATATTTCAAATTAAAATTCTATGAATAAAATATTTGAAATTCAAATTTTGTTACCTACTTGATTTTAATAATTATTTAAGAAATTAATGACGTCTTACCAACACAAACCCATGAGAATGTACTCATTCATTGAATGCATTAGTGTTCCATCCAAGGGATTTCAGTTGTGCCTACAATTGTTCATTGGATTTAAAGTCCTACATCTTCTCATGTATAAAAATATTTAAAGTTACAAATATAATTGAGATATGAATTAATAAATGTTGTATACTATATTATTTAAATAAACTTACAAATTTGCAAGCAACCTCATTTATGCTCATTTTTCCCAAACGATGAGTCATCAACTTCCTCTGAATCATTCTAGCTTAGTGGGTTTTGTCGTAGATACTTTGGACCCTTATATTAATATCAATACAATATGAAAAACTTTGAATTAATGAATTTGAAGAAAACATAACTTTATTAAATTTATATTGGTGTTCAAGTCCAAATTACTAGAAGCCCATTTTGTGTCCCATTTAAGCCACTTTTCACATTGTATTTTCCATGAAGATGTATTCATGTTGATAGGTTGGTGCGCTAGTCTCTCCTCATGCATATTACCCCTGTAATTCTCTTGCACATTAAATTGGTCATAAATTAATATATAAAAAATATAAAACATCATTTTAATTTATTTCACTATCATACCCATATATGTCTTCTCATCCTCCTAAATGCCTCTGTTGAAATTACTTTAATAGTTTTGACATCATAATAGACACTACAAAAATCTTTTTTAGTAGACACAATGATGCGGGAGCATAACTTCTAGAAACCATAAATTTTGATTAGACAAAGGGATTGTCTTGAAATTTTCCATGGTGGTAGTTCTTGATTATTAATACGCCGTCACCAATGCTTCCGAAAACTTTGGGTGAATTTTAGCATATTTTTGGGTCCAAATTCCTTTGTCTAGTGGTCTAAAATTGGTTTCAAATGTTTTTTTTGGTTTTTTGGTTTTGTCTAGAACTTTGAGTTCTAATATCTTTTACTATGTTTTATGTCATCATCCAATATTTGGTGTACTTCTTAATTTACACAAAGATATTTTGTATGCAAAAATTGGGGTCCATCCGAAGTGTTTTACTTTTTAGGGCTTTTATGTTTTAGGGTTTTCTTAGAGATAGTGGGAAATAAAAGGAAGATTGTAATGTTGTAAAAGATTAGTGTGGATTCAAGAATGAGAATATAATTATTTGAATATTTTGGAGTTTTACAAAATCATGTGTGTGTGTGTTTTGGAGGCATTTCGACCTCTTACAGATTTGGATTCACATCATGCAACTAACCATTTCCTACATTTAATTGGTTGTGATTTGTATTTTAAGTGGCAATTTTCAATAAATAGTAATTTTTCTCACATAATAATTCTTTTTGAAGTACCTAAAAGAAAATAATGAAATTAAAATAATTTAAATTTTTAACAAATTTGATAACATGCAAAAAAAAATTAAATTAAAACAAAATGTAAACTAATATTTACTTGCCACGAATATCTTGTAATATTTTCATGTCATGGTTCACATACAATTTCACATGTAAACTCCCCCATACTCAATACTTGTACTCATTCAGTGTTAGACGAGATGGTTGGTCCTCTTCATAATCGATTGAAATTTTTTTATCCCCTTTATTGCTACAAGAAACACCTCCTCAACACTTGTGGGGGATATTCTCCTATTATTTAAATTCAAAAACACCATATTTATGAGGTCAGAGGAAGACATTGACACGAAAGACGATGATATGTAATTATACAATAAATTAAAAAATCAAATAATTCTAAAAATAAATTATAAATATGACTACAAATAATATAGAAATAAATAACATTTTATCTTCTTGTCTCCCTTGAAGTAAGGGAATCATGATAGGTCGCCTCAGAAATGTCACACTTTTGGATCGTTCATCACGAGATGTACGATGTTGCGATAACACTGACACTAAAGAGGATCTACAATTATTCAATGAATAAAAAATTACAATAAATTATAAAATATAAAATAAAATTTAAAAATAATTTCACAATATAACTACAAATAATATAGAAAAAATAATGTTTTATCTCCTTGCCTCCTCAGTAGTAGGTGAAACATAATAGACCACTTTAGAAGTATCACCAATTTGGTATCATCTATCATGAGATGTAGGGGTTGCGAATATATGGGCACTAAAGAGGAGGATCTACAATGATATGATAAATTTTAATCATGACTACAAATATTATTAAATAAAATAATATAAATATTACCTCCTTAGTTCCATTATATCATGTGAAACAAGAATGTCGAGTCTCAAAATTTTTATCACTCGAGTATCGTCAAGAAGCATATCAAGAATATGACAGATATCTAAATTTTGATTTTTATGATATGAATTTTGAGACACATTACGAGTGTTGTATGGAGGAGGAAGAGTACTCTTCCTCTATATCTCACACAACAACTTCATGCACATTGCTTCCACCATGACCCACACTTTGCAATGCCCTTTTCAAAAATAATGATTGATAATCTCGGGTTTCTTGTTTTTATGTGCTTGATATTTAAAAACAAATAAAAATAATTTATTAAACGTAAGAAAATAGTGTTTCTTGTACTAAAAAAATGTGATGGTTTGTTGTTTATTATAAGGCTTTGTTTGTTTTTGTAGGGTTTTTTTCCAAATATTTGCTACTTTGTTTGTTTTCCAAGGTTATTTTTCTAGGATTAAGGTATTTATTACTAGAGTTTCTTTGTCTTTTTGTCGACTAATATTTTTACTAGTTTTCTTAAAAAAATTGTTTATGTTTTTTTATAGGGATTCCTATTTTTTCTACCTGGTTTGTTGCTTGTTTTCATAGTATTTTTAGTTAGGCTTAGTTATTTTTGGGATAGACTTTGTTGTTTTTTTGGGCTAGGGTTTCTTGATTGTTTACTAAACTTTGGTATCTTTTTTATTACATGTTTTGTTAAGGTTTTTGTATTTTGGGCTAGAATTTACTATATTTTGTGCTAGATTTTGTTGTTTTTTCTATTTTTAATCTATGATTTAATTTTTCACATAAAATTTGATATTTTCTTAGAAAATATATCTCTAAACCATGCAAAAATGCAATAAAAATTGTATGCACACCTCTCTTCGTTTGTCCTTACATATTCCTCCTCTTCCACCTCCTCATTACATGTGTTTTCTTCTCATGTCTATGATATGTTCTTCCTCCTCTTTAAATGCTATGTTTTTATTTTCTCCATACCCTTCTTCCTCAATGTTCTTCTTCTTCCACACACAATTTGTTTTCTCTTTCCTTTCCTCCTCTACCTATTTCCCCCTCTACATTTAACCCCTAACATATTCTTCATGGGACCATATTTTTTCAATGATTTAACTGAGCACATAGAACTAATAATAATGAAAATGACCCGGATGGGGACATCCTTTTTGTTTTTTAAGTAAGGGAATTGTTAGTGCATAATCACAACACCCTTGAATGGCCTAGGTGTGGAGTGGGGCATTCGGTTTGATTGCACAACATGGGACCATCTCTCAAGTTGTGGACTTGTAAACCGAGATGGCCCTCCGAAGAAATCCGGTTCTTGCTTCCTAGGAATGGAGTGAGATGCTCTGTTGAGGGAGGATGAAACAAGGGAGAAAGGAAGATGGGAAGGTCGAGACAAGTGACACAAACCCATATCATAATCCATGATCAAAACTCCATGAAACACAATGCCCTGCACCTGCAAATGTGAAATACATGCACGAAACCAGATTTTAAAGGGGGAGGCACAGGGAGACAACAAAAAATGCAAATGAAGAAACACCACAAAAACACATTTTATTGCTCTATATGGGTGCATAGACCATTACATTTTTGCTTAGAGGCACAAATACGCTTGCCAGGCATAGGAGAAGGTTTTCAAATAAAAATGGAATCGGAAACAAAATTGACATAGTCTCCTACACTCGAATGTCTCTCTCCCTAAAAATGAGAATTATTACAATATATAGAAAGAATAAGATAGAGAAGAGGGAAAAATCGAATCCTACTTCAACCACCACGAGATATGCATTGAATCCTACCTTGAAAGCTTCAACCACCACGAGATATGCATTGAATCCTACCTTGAAATCTTCAACCACCATCAATCAATGCCTCTTGCAAATCCGCCCACAATTTTTCGAGTATGTCATTCCCTATGTCTGGTTTGTGTGTCGAAGAAGGAGAACAACAGATCAAATCATCAAATCGAGTAGTTGAAGAAATTAGATTCTGCATTAACAGCCTGGAAGATGTTTTCCCATTTTTCACCTACCAGAGCCTACTAAGAATGATATTTTATGTTTCCATGGTGTAGAGGGTGTTGAGATGTTTCCAAAAAGTATTCTCCCACCCAAATATGAGTTTTCAAGTCAAAATATATGGCCATTTGAAATTTTGGGTCATGGGCGCGCAATATTTGAATAAGTCTATCCATACCGAGTCCATGTGGCAGCCCTGCACTCATTTGAGCTTTGCCCCCTTCCCTCACTCTTGAAATTGTACCCATGAGACATGTTGCAGCTTTCGCAGCTCCTCGAGCTCCTTTGTATTTTCCCCTTAGTCTTTTTGCTTGGTGGCTAAAGGTCGACCACTCCTGGACACATGGAGGCTTCGCACATGTCTGAAAACTACCTCCAGACTTTCCTTTTGAAGTAGTGCCACACCGACACTTGGATACCTCCACCGCCTACCTTTGTTTTGACTATTCAACCCCCGACTCTGTCCCTTTTGGACCTAGGACACCGTGCTCGTTTGAGTCTCTGCCTAGGGTCCCGCTTTTGAATGTGCACCATTGAGACACTTGGAACCCTCGCTAAGTTGAAGAATTTTCAACTACTTTGTACAACTTTTGGGGCTCTAGACATGTGGAGGCCTAGCACAAGTTTGAGTCTACCTTTTGGTTTTATCCTTTGGAGGTGCACTATTAGGAAACTTGGCAGCTTCCACTATCTCCTCCATACTTAGCCAATTTTGGGGCTTGTTCTGAATCATTTGCAGAGCCCAAAGACTTCGAGCCTTTGTTGTTTCTTTTCCTTTGAGCCTCTAGTTCTTTGACACTATTTCTTCTCCCTGACCCTGTTATTCCATTTTAGAGCCCGCTTGTAACTTGTCTGTTGGATTTGAAGCATGTCTTGTTCTACGGGGCCGTTTCTTGAATTTCTTCTTGCACGGGTCATTTTTGACTCTTTTGGGCCTCTGTTTTCTTTTGTGTCGTTCCAAAATGTGAGCTCACGGGTCTGAATCATTCCCTTCATATTTCCTTTGTGTGGGGCTTGTTCGACCAAATTTTTCTGGGGTGAATTTCGGATAACAGAATATCACAACACAAATTGTGTCAACCATGTGCGACATTTTCACCGCATTTTTGCATCGTATTTGTGTCAAAAATGGAAAAAAACATAAAACACAAATCAACACGAATTCGACACAAATTCGACTTTTTGCACATAATGTAGTATTGTAGTAAATTGGCACTACTCTCTCTCTCTCTCTCTCTCTCTCTATATATATATATATATATATATATATCTTGGTGTTCAAAAACACATAATGTTTATTTGAATAATTTTATATATAAACATTATGTTTTTTCATAGTTGTTTGAATAGTTTGGTTATGTATACATATACATATACAAACACACACACACACACACACACACACACACACACACACACACACACACACACACACACATTATGAGATTCATATATCCTTATAATTGGATAAAGGCATGTAATGTTGGTATAGAGTCACTTAATTATAATATTACTCCCTATTTTATATTAATTCTTATATATATATATATATATATATATATATATACTTAATTGTTCAAAAACACATAATGTTTATTTGAATAATTTGATGTATAAACATTTTTTTCATAGTTGTTTGAATAGTTTGGTTATGTACACACACACACACACACACACACACACACACAATGAGATTCATATATCCTTATAGTTGGATAAAGGCATGTAATGTTGGTATAGAGTCACTTAATTATAATATTACTCCTATTTTATATTAATTCTATTAAAAATAATAGGTTCTTTTATTCGCGTGCACGCGTGCGTGCGTGTAAAATCAAGTAAAATAGCATATCATTTCTAATAGCACTAACATAAAATAGGGAGTAATATAAGGATATATGATTTTTATATACAATGCAATAATGCTAAGTCAAGTTATTATAAACCGCGACTTTACATTCCAAAAACAACATCTTCATAACCAAATTCAACCCTTTATTTGTAAAATCAATAAATTGAAGAGATTAAAAGATCCAAATAATATTTCTACGTGCATTCGCATTACACAAGGGAAAGGAAGAAAGGAGAGAGAGAGAGAGAGAGAGAGAGAGAGAGAGAGAGAGTAACTTGTTCTACTTTGATACATACTCATTACTTGATTTACTTTACAATAAAATAACCATTCATTTCAACATTCCTTTAAGAGATAGAAAGAGATAGAGGTGAGGGAGATATTTAAACTTATTTTCTTGAAATCAATACAATAATAATTTCACTTGCACACATCCACATTCTCTTATTTTGAAAACACTTATTTTAATGTCATCACTACAAATTTTACAAGTTACAATAATGAAGGTCACAAACATTAATACACAAGTCCAAATGGACAACAAGATATTCCAACTCCAAATGCACTAAGTAAGCCATATAATCTTCATTTCAAACAAAGTGAAGACAAAGGCTATATTTACCTCTCAACCATACAATGTGGGAATTTATTTCATTCGCTTTGTCACTTGAATCCCCAAACTCAAGAGTAATTCAAACAATAACATACCCAACATTCGGTGGAAGACTTAAATGTTTTCAACACTTGCAAAAGCATTCCCAAATCAACACAAATAATAGTTTTATTGGATAATGATGGAAGAGACAACACTCTACTCAATATCAAAATCAAAACACACAAGAAAATCCAAATGAGATATAGGAGGGAGGAATACAATCAATTGCATACAATTGAAATTCCTACATCCATCCTAGGAAATGGAATTTTCAAGGATATAATCTTCATTTCCATATATAAAAACTAACAAGATTCATATATAACTTCACCTTATCCATCCTTTATAATTGCGAAGAATACAAGAAATGGACCACTTACATCATATATCCTCTCTTGCATATAAACACTCTTTCTCACTAATAATGGTGGTAATACAATGGTTACAACTTTCAAAAATAAAAACATATAATTTCTCAAGTGAGCAATAAAAACCACAACACATTATATAATGAGCGAGATATATAATTTTCCTATTTCACATGCAAAGAAAATAAAAAAATTCAAGATCTTACCTCTTCTCTACCTTGTACAATACTTCCACAATCCAATCCAAGTTCAATCAAACCCTACAAGCTTTTAATTTCCCAAAACCAGATCAAATTTCAATAAAGAAATCAACACTCCCAAAAATACATAACCCCTCACTTAATATCGAACTCAAATAAATAGAAAATAAGGCCAAAGTGAGCAACCAATAGGATCTTATGGGTATAAACATGAATCAGTTACACTTTTACCTTGATTTCATCGAAGAAATTTGTAATTTAATTTAGGAATGACAGAGGGGAAAGTGATATTCCATTCTAAATGAGGTTATGGTGTAAACTAATGATATGTTATAATTAAAATATGCCACCTGATACAAATTTTTACATAAACATCTATATAGTTATGTTCCATTTCGAGAAGGATCTAGGGTTATTTTTAGAAATTTACAAATATGGGTACAAAGTTACACACAACATGAATATATGAAAATATTAATATTATGTAGGGTAGGTTTGCACATTTCTTCTACATTAGGAATTGTAGTGCCTAGTCATTTTTTGGATATTTTCCATGCATATTTTATTTATTAGTAAATTTTGCATGTGTGCGTGTGTGTTATACACACAACTTAACTGCCTTAAACTTGTTAAAATTTCATTTAGTGTTTTCTAGCTGAAAAAATACATATTTGTGTAATGCCTAGTTATTTTTTACAACCTTTAATAATCCATTTAATATTTTTAAAATATTAAATTATTTATAGATTTCAATTTTATCTTAAGTTTTCATCAAAATTTACAACCACATAAATATATGAAATTACTATTATGTAGGGTATCTTTGCACATTTCTTCTACACGCCTAGTTTTTTTTTTTTTTTTTGAATTTTCCCATACATATTTTATTTATTAATATTTTTTAATTAATATATACCATTAACAAATATATATTTGTTATGCACAACTTAAGGTGGCCTTAAATATGCCAAAAATAATTTAGTTTTTTTAGGTGAAAAATACATATTTAAATATAATGCCTAATTATTTGTTACAATATTTTATATTTATTTAATATATTTTTAATATTACTTAATTTACATATTCTGAATTTATCCTTAATAGTGTTCACCAAAACCGTAACTCGATTCATACTTTTACCCTTACCACATAAAGCAAGCTCCATCCCCCAAAACAAGCAACAACTCTCTTACAATTTCATTTAAATTTCTTACGCTTCACATGGACTCCTTACATTCCTTACAATTTAATCCAATAATAATAATTTTCACTTACAACAAGTAACCCCCATATAATGTTTCACACACAAGCACTCAAATCGAGCTAATTTCTCAAATTTTTCTTACACCATAAATACTTACACATGTAATTTCACATTAACTAACTTATACTCACTTACACAAGTTATTGATTTTACTTGGACATGAATTTCAAGACCATTAATATGGTCCTCTTTGGGCCTTAAAGTTTTCAAAAATCCTAAGACAATCCAACCACCATATGGGTAGATTATGAGGTTCATTTGAGGGTATACGACAAGGTTTTCTTGTCCAACACTCCACCCAAAAGTGTTATGTAAGGCCAAATTCGAGTTTTTATTTAGGATAAAAATTCAATCAATACAATATTTAATAAATTAATAAAATAAATAAGGTCACTAACGAAATAATAAAATAATGAAAAAGGGTCAAAAGAAATGGGATAGTTCCAACACCATTCATGAAGCTCACATAAATCAAGTTGTAAAAACCTAACTCTAAAGCTCCACACGTTAGGTGACACGGTGTTAACAAGTGAATCACTTAGGAGGTTGTCCCATCTGTCCTAAGATAGATAGGCATGTGTACAAATATATGAGTAACAAACGTGTTTCGTAAGCACTCAATACATACATCATATTCACCCAACACAACATGCCAATTATATTCACTACAATATAAAACATACCATTACGCGTCTGAATTCATCGCAATTCAAACACATCAATTATGATCACATCAAGACACCATTTAGACATCATTAAATGTTTTAATTAATCCAAAATATCATTTTTGGAATCAATGTTTTAATCATTCACATGTGGCTTGTCTAAAATTTTTTGTGCACAATCAACAATCATTTACATCAATATTCAAAATTACAAACATTCTAGCAACAACGCCATATAAACCATTATAATACTAAATATTAAAATTTATGACCATTCCCAATGTTATTATAATTCAAACAATTTCATATAAGACAACTTTCTAATCTAGTATGCTCCATTTAAGATATATTCATTGTTGTTTTTAGTCAACAATTATAATCATTTAAGATAATTCTACACATAGCAAATATCGTAATAAACCGCAATAATAACTAGGTTTAACATTTAATGCTATAGAGGTTTAGAACCACAATATTCTAAATTAATCATTAGAATGTCTAGTGTTTTCATTTACCATATTCATAGTTAACACAATAACTCTAAATTATCACCATGATCATCAATGTATATATAGTTAATGCAATAAGTCTATATTACCTCCATGACCACACACACACACACAATAATTCTAGGCATAACAAATATCATATTAAATTTCAATAATAACCAGGTTTAACATTTAACATGATAGAAATTTAGAGTCACAATATTCCAAATTAATCATTAGAGTTTCTTGTGTTTTCATTTACCATTATAGAAATAAAATCACACACTTGGGTACTTTTCCAGGTCTTAAAAGCATGCTATCATTTACATGATTCCTAAGCAAGAAAACTAGTGGTTGACAACTATCTTTGGCCTCTTTTCTTTGTCTCTTGTTTTCTATTTGGTCTTACATACCCTACACCCAGTTAGAACTTCATTTATTTATATTTCATGGCTTCGAGACACCGGTGCCCACCATGACAACAATTCCTAGGTGCTCATGTCCCTCCTAGGAGTTCTTGACCCTTTCTTACCTTACTCTCTCTTTTTGGGTCTCTTTTATCTTTTGGGCATCTTTTTCACTTACGGGTCGGCCTCCAGTTTTTAATCACAAAATTCAAACAAGGGAATCATATAAATACATAGTTATGTGTTCAAAATGAAGGACAAAGTATTAAACATTGCTACTATCACCTAATCTTGCATCCAAAAGGAACCTAAAACACTCTAAAGAATCCATCTAGTATGCATTCAAGGGACAAGGACGCATCAACTCTGCATACACATCATAGGAAGGGGAAGTTCATTTTATTCCATCCACACATTCTACTAAATTTCTACCTTTTAGGTACATCCCACTATCAAGTGTAACTTGCACAAAAAGGAATCCTAGGGCACCATTCTCAAACACACTCACAAGAACTACATGGAATATGAGATGTAGTGCAACACTTGGTTGTAAGTTCACTCTTGGGGTGACTGCTAGGGTCGATTTGAATCCTCATTATACATCTTTCTTTTTAGTTTTGATGTGGTTTGTGAGATTTTGCATGTGAATATATTTTTGTAGGTTACATGTGTCTTTAGCGATCATAGTGCGGAAAACATGTGATCAACAAGGGATAATTACGTCATTTGAGTGACACAATAGAAAGTAGTAGATCTGGAGCTTTTGCACGGTCACACATGCGCCCAAGAGTAGTCACCACCGCCCGTGTGCCCTTGTCCACCTCTTGGCGCCCTGTCCGACCTTATTCTTAGGTTCCAGTTTTTACAGAGATCAATAACAACACTTTGCTTTCCTCTTGTTCATCACTTCTCTCTACTCGAGATCAGCCCCAAATTATAGGAATATCGCCTAAGTCCTCTAATCTTATCTTCTTACTTAGGGTTTCATATTTACATCTTAGTTTGTTTGTGTCATTTATGTATTTCATCAATTATTTATACATCAACGGCTTTGAATATTAGATTCAATTAATTCCAATTAAATTAAATCAATCATATTCATAGTTAGAAGTTCTTCTTGACATGGATGTGGGAGGGCCCCACTTTGAACCTTTGGATGTCCCTTCCTTGGTTATCGAGGAGGGTGGACTAAGGTCCTTCCCAAAAAGATTAGTATTGTCTCGATCTCGATCGCGCCTTGAGTCATTCTCGTAGTGACTCCCAACACGGTTCTTAATGTATTGGTTTATCGATGTTGGTCGGCCACCGGTGGTGGCCTCTCCATTTTCAAGCGTCAACGCTATATTATTTATCCCTTTGTACTCAATGTTTTTTGGTCCTCTCAAAACCAAAGTTTTTACCCTATCTAAAAATATATTCATAGTTAACACAAACACTCTAAATTATCATCATGTTCATCACAACACACACACACACACACACACACACACACACACACACACACACACACACACACACACACACACACACACACACACACACACACACACACACTTTCATGTATGTATGTATGTCATCGTAAGTAATGAAAACAACTAGATTCATTCATAGAACATAACCAATGAGATTTTAACATTTTTTTGAAAACAACACATGTAAAAAATGAAAATCTACCAAATACTTTCATAAAACCAACATTGAGAGAACAACTCATTTCAATTTGATCAAACCCTAGTGAATAACAATAGAAATAGGGGCACACAAGGCAATGATGCATACTTTGGCGCTTATGAAAACCCAAGTTACAATAAGCAATCCACATAGGAAACTAGTAATACAACATCCGATGTGGCGAAAATGTGTCTAAACAAGTAGTGGGAACATCTCAAACCCATGTAAATGGATGTTACACCCCACATGCAACACCGGACTCAAAACCATAATCCCATTATTGTTAACTAGTCTACAATACCTCCATCGCGCATTTGAAGTAAACCTCCTAGTATCATTACAAATGACCCATACCAAGTGGGTACAAGACAACTTTAGATATTTTCCTTGCCATCACCAAGAATCCAACACTATCTTAGGTGGATATGTGCAAGACTAAATGGGATGCAATGTTGTGTAGAGGAAGTAATCAATTGTGTTCAATCTCCCAAATGAACTAAATAAACCCTAATAATGATGTATTAATTGACGACACGACATTCTACCATGTGCTTAGTGAATCAGTGATCGATGACCTTCACGAACTAGACGATCTTTTACTTGGACGGACATGGCCTACACCGTCGATGCCATGTGTACAAGGTTAAATCCCACAATAAATTACGCCTAGATCAACGTAATTATATTCTATATGAACAATTAACATCATTCCACATTGGTTATAATTTATTTCTTTCAAATTCTAAAATATTATATTGAAAAATCATTATAAACCATTTAAAGTTGAGATATTTGAGGACAAAACCTATTATAACCATAGTTAAAAGGAACACGTGTTTGGATAAAATTGTGTGGAATTTTTAAACGACCAATATTTTAGTTTACATCGATAATTTAGTATTAGGATGAAGAAATTATATGATGAATTATTTGATCTAATTCTAAATATTTATATGGATATATCATCAATATTGGTATTTTCATATGTAGTTCATTTTAAGTCAAAAGGGGACTTCAAATCCCCCTACGAAGTAATCGACGTCGGAAATTGTTCTACAACAAGAGTTGAAAGGGATTGTGGGGTTTGTAATGTATGTGGATAAACAATTTAGGATGACCTTAAATTTGATGATTAATCTAATTTCCATTTCACTCTCATTAGAAGTTTTTTCTATTTCTCAAAAAAACCAATTAACAAACGTAATGCTTTGACCATATAAGATGGAATCAACAACATTTCTTCCGGTCAGAGACATCGAGGTAACGGGATCGATATTATTTATGACGAATCGTTCTGAAAAGATGATAGAATTATTAAGAATATAACGTTAAAGAAACCTTGTCATTTTTCATAACACTAAGAGTCCAAAACACACACATCATTATCATGTATGGAGAGTGGGAGGGAGAAGAATCCTATGTTGCAATTAAGCAAACGTAAGTTTTCCAATAGGACATGGTTTGATGTAGAGAGAGAGTTTGGCTTGGTTAGAGATGGTGTGTGTGTGGGGAAGGGGGACTAGTACAAAAAGGGAGGAAATGGGAAGTCGTTGTCCAAATTATCTCGAATCTGTTGTACAAAAATGTCATGTATGTAGTGTGTAAGCAAGTACGTTAGGAGGGCATTATTCTACACGCACGGATCTCGTGTTTCCCTTGCCCTGCCAACGTCCGTGCGATGCATATTCATTTCAGGGGGCCGCAGACGGTACGTTAACATTACATCCTCTGGTGGGCCCCGCCATTTTATTCCTTTGCAGCTTTTTATTTCCTTTTAAAAATCTCCGAATATTCTATTCATCCCTGTGACACAAGAAGACGTTGAGATTCTTCTCCTTCTCTCGAGTGGTGGGGGCCTATTCGACAGTTGCAATGCGCACTACAAAACCCTTTACTTTGCTTTCCGCCAAATATATTTTCGAGAGTGGAGTTATATATAGTATTTTTTAAATACATATTCTAAGGCTCTTTAAATAATTGTTAATCATTGGCGGCTGCATTCTCTTGCCGTTTCATTTGCTCCTTTGCTTTGTGTTCTTCCAACTTCACATGCTTTTTCTTTTTCTTTTATTTTAGTGAGGTCATGTCTTAAGTTTGGCTTTTCATAAACAAAGGAGCTACTTCTCATCATAAATGCCCACTCCATTTAAAATAAGTGCTACATAAAGGAGAACTCATCATTATAATCGGCTTATTTTATTCCTATAATCA
This sequence comes from Taxus wallichiana var. yunnanensis, assembly GCA_018340775.1. Classification (NCBI taxonomy): domain Eukaryota; kingdom Viridiplantae; phylum Streptophyta; class Pinopsida; order Cupressales; family Taxaceae; genus Taxus; species Taxus wallichiana. Next base: position 426,448,165 of record CM031234.1, on the reverse strand, counting down.
ATTTTATATATCGATATTTTTTCTCAACCAATCACAATCAGATTTTTTTAGTTTTATATCGTTTACATTATAATTTTAAGAAAACAATTGTATTTTATCGATTTATTTTACATACTTTATCTTGTGATTGAGTATTATTCTTTTCCTTTTAATGTAACCTTCAACAAACTTAACAAAATAATGATATCATATTATTTATTGTTAATGATGTCTATCTTTATAATTGTCGAGTTTAACTTTTCATTTCATGTTAAAAATGATATACAACAATTCATTAATGTTTCCATTATATTGAAATTTTCATCAATATCCATATATATACATATTATATTGTTTTATATATATTGTCACATGCACACTTTACGAGACCACATGTATCTACCCATAAACATGTTTCTTTCACTTTAATATAAAACCCATGCAAAACTTTTCTATCAATATTTTCTCACTAATAATTATTACATGCACAATTTATCATTACAAATTCACTAATTTAATAATTTACAATACAATGCAAAACATTTCCTCACACACACCCACACACGCACGTACACAATTTAATTTGTTTGCTATATATGTATGTATGTGGTTCGACAAAAACATAACAAATTGTAATACTATAATATGAAATAGTCACGTTACTGACCTTTATTATATCACAACTTTATCCCCATGTTCAATTATCAATAGTCTTTATTGTAGGAAATAAGTCTCAAAAAATCTTTTTAACATTTTGGATCACATATCGTGACATGTTCACATACGAGTCGACATTGTCAATATAGGATCATCCTTCAATCTCAAGAAAAGGCATCACTTATTACTTATTGAGTTGAAACATGTATTTGTCTAACAATAACGTGACATGCATGAGATTGATTCTAAGATAATAATAGTGCACAATATTATCACCTAGTTCACATGGCCCATGTCTCGCATAAAAACAACATAAATTTTGTAAAAAAATCTAAAATTTTGTTAGAAAGAAATTGTAAAACTAGCACAACTATCTTAAATACATCTATATGGGAAAATCTAAGAGAATCTATATTAATCTCAAGCTTTTTGTCTTGGATTTGGAACATACCACAATGATTAATAAATCCATTATCTTCTCCAAATATTTTGTTCACTATTTGCACAATTTAAATAATAGAAGAAACTTCTACATTATATTAAAATAAGAAGAATATTACAATATGAAAATATGCTCTATTACAATTCATTACTTCACGCTCACACATAAATACACTTATGGGGTTGGTTTGTAGACAAAACCCAATGGTAAAATAGGTCCAACTAAATAATACCCAAACAACCACTTATATAACTTATTGACATAAGTTATTAATGAGTCTAGAGTATAATATTGATTCCTAAAGTACTCAAATGTATTTTATTGATTATAAGAGGTTGTCTCAAATGTGAAATGCATGCCTCATAAAGCATCGATAAATAACATACTAACAAACATATACTATAATGACAAATGTTGTACTTGGCATATTCATCCTCTTTGACCATTTTGTACCCATATTGCAATATAAACACAATCATGGGTTTTCTCAACTACATAAAAATTTGTCTCGATGACTATTTAATACCTCTACATGTCATATCTACCTTGATGCCAAAAAAATGACCTCCTTTCCTCAACACTAACGAATGCTAACAACCTTGTTAGCTTATACAATAATTAACGATCGAAGACCAACACGCTCTCTTCCTCCTATCCCGGATGAGAGGTGAGAATTCCTTGCAACGAACAACATGTCCAAACATGAATTTCTCCTTATTAATCATTTGAAAGAACTCAAAAACTAAAATGAGATAGAAAAACTCAAACCTATTATTTATCCAAAAACGTCACTATAACAAAACTCGATCTCATAGTTAGCAAGTCACTCAAGATGGGTGTGTTTTTAACATTATCAACTTGTTCAATCCCTAGGGACACGTAAACCTCTAAATGTAACATGGTCGTATTAACAACACTAATGGTGGAAAAATTTGTTATGTTCATGGTTTTATCACACACTTTACAATTTCAATTTTGAGAAAAATCATGGTGTTAAATTCAACCGAAAATGCATCCATTGTACATTTAGTTCATTATTTCTCCATTTTTATTATATTTTCTCATCAAATCATATCCAAAGACTCCAATACACATAAGTGATCTTGCAAATGTGGATGTAGAACTTCCAACACCATTGGGTGAGTGGTTACATGTTGACGATAGGCAAGAAAATTTAAATTTCTAAAAAAATGTATTGGTATAGGCTATAACACTAAAAACAAGATTTAAAACATTGTCTTTGCAAACACCAAGATTTGACCTCATGACTTCCATCTCAATGTTTTATTCAAATGAAATATGACCAAATCCACTAGGAAAAAACTAGATAAATATTGACTTAGACTTGGATATAACTTGCCTTTACATGTGTTTGTTACTTGAAATTAACGCTCTAAGCAAGATTAATGAGCTACCGAGAGTAAACTTGTGACCTTAACATGATTACTTCCTTCATTAATTAACAAATTCAAACCATACACATAATTTTATATCCAATAACTTTTATATAACTCAATTTTCAAGATAACTCAAAATTAAAAAGAAAAGACTTCAATCGTTTTTCGACCGAACATTGCAAGTGTATACAAAGAGGGTTTTCACCCAACAATTAGTATTCTTAGGCCCACATATACATCAATATTTTGTTTCAATAAACAAATCCTAAGCACCACATCAAATAAATCAAAAGTATTCTTTTTCACCATAGTCTAGTATGCTCATGACCTATATAACCTATGCCCACACAAACAAAGAATTAATCACATTAACAATAAAGAGTCTCTTGCACAACAATATCCACACACATAATATTACCACATTGAAAATCGTTTTTACCCATGAAATTATTCACTCCTTGTTTCACTTCCGCAGTTATTAATATTAAAAAATATCTCTAATGATCCAAGTTTGTAAATCCCTTGTTATAATTATTTTGAAACTCCATTTCTAGCAAATAATTTGAGCGTGTTGAATTTTTAGGAAATATAAATGTTCATGGACTCTTCACACATCTTTTTATTGTGCTAAAAGTTTATACACTAAACCAAATAGTAAAATAATTTAATAAATCCACTTCTTCATACTAAATTCACACCTTTACTAATAATATACTTTCTTCTCAAATTACATTTTCCATCTTTCTCATGGGCTTCAAAACTCTTTTCAATAGCTTTTGTTTCATGGATTGGAGCTTAATATATAGGACCCAAAGGTCCAATAAACCCAACTAACTATATACTCAAACAATTGTGTTCATATAGCTTAATTCAATATAAGTTATTAATGAGCAATACAATATTCACTCCTAAAGTACTCTAACGTATTGCATTACTTTTAAGGGGTATGGGAGATGCATATGTCCCATACAACTTCTAACAAATAACATACCAACAATTTTATAATGTTTTTGATTACACGACCCAACATATTTCTCACTAGTAAGCGTGAATTGATCACAATCTTGTTGTGCCACAATGTTGGGCTTGAACAAATCTTTTGAGGAAAAATATGCTCTAAAATCTAATGTATGGACAAGATATTATGATTATTTGATTGACATTCCAAGCAAGAAGAAAAAAATTTAAATGATGGTCCAATGGATGCCGAATTTAAAATTGAAACTTCCACATAAAGGTCAAATAAACGTCAAATTTAAGGATGACCATTAATGTTAACAATTCACAAACATTAAAAACCTCCACTATCACCTCTAGTTTTTATTGTTTTCTTAGCTTAAAGTTTGCTCCCACTAGCCTCACAATGAAAAAAATCACCATATCCCTCAAATTGCTATATAAGGGCACAATTCTTTTACCTCTTCAAGATTCTCTTAGATATTTCCAAGTATTCATTGTATATGAAGACTAGAGATGCTTAACTCTCTTCCCAAGGGGACATATTTGACCTTCGATAATGGCTTTTGAAAAATAAATTCCTAAAAAGACCTACACTACGATAATTACTACTTCCAATAATCTCTAGTTATTAATAGGAAGAGGCCCTATGACCATTTTAAAAATTTAAATGATAGACTAATGAGATATTATAGACTTGCAATTTATATGCCCTTACATCCATCCCAAACGTTTTCATCACCTTAAATATCATGAATATTTTTTATAACAATATATTCATCTCGTTGCACATGACTCTCCTCTTTTTTGATCTCATATTTTATTGAATTGATACTTTATAGTTTAGTTTTCTCTATTGTAATTTATAGAATGTAGTATTCCCTATTTTTTTATATTATATCTCAACTTTTGGTAGATACTAACATATAATTAACTAAATTAAAATATTTATTATGTGCGACATGGGATAGATTCATACTCCACTAGTATAATTCGAAAGTCAAAAGATTTTTGTTCGTTATAATATGAACTATGAAATTCATTGTTTTTATTTATACTTTCTCCGTTCTAAGTTTGATCCCTTTTTCTAAGATTATTCAAAGGACGGCGAAGCGATAAAATTAATGTATAGAATAAAGGGAAAATGGGGAAAACATCATTTTAAAAATTGGAAATAGTTTGTAATTATGAGAAAATCTTCTTATTCACACTATGGTTGGGAAAGGTATCGTTTTCATGTGATAAACGTGAAGTATTATATCATTAAATAGCAACTTACGCATTAAAGTCACCGTCATTATTGAGGAGAATAACTTTAATTAATTTAATGAAAAAAACTCAATTGTTTATGCCCTTTTCAGTTTCAATTCTTCAAAGGCATAAATAAGATTACACGCTCTCCACTAAGTGTTTTTGGTTTATGTTCCAACTTCCACTCAACATTTGTACTATAAAAATAATGAAAATGGAAACATTAACAAGTCAACATTTGATCTTTTTAACTTATTATGGAAGTCAATTTTTGTATGGAATTCATTTATATGCTTACTTTAGTCCATTAAAGTGAGTAAACATACTTATATTACTTTATAAGAATGGAATATTAACCTTCTAATAATTAAGTACACGTATAAATTTCAATATGGATTAGACATTTATGATTTTAAAATAGTTAAATTTATTATTATTTAAATGTTAGATTGACTTGCTTTCATGGGTATCATCAAAATCAAAGGTGTTAGTGGATAATCAATAATGTAATAATTTAGTGCAAATATGTGTTTTTAGTGCTAACATAACATCTTGAGTGGCTATGACAGTTATGAGTGCAATGTATACCATTTAAATATTTTTTCAAATGATGTTCATAATGAGAGTATCTAAAATTTAAATATTTTTAAAATAATCATGACAAGGACAATGTTTAAAAAATGATATCACAAAATGACCATTTAATTAGTGCACGCATGTAAAGCTAGTTAATTCAATATTTAAATGGTGTTGTTCACCTTAATCATATTCTATTTTGTTTGAATGTGAAAAAAATTAAATGGTTGTTTTATTTTTCTTTTCAAAAGATGTTTGACACAAAATATTACTTTTTAATGAAATATATATATTTCTTCCAAAACCAAATTGAAAATAACGCATCCCATTGGTGTATGGGTGAATTAATTATGATTAGTTTTGTCTTCTAAATATTTTCTCCTTTCCAAATTGATTTGTTTAGGATGTCATTATTGTCTTGTGTGAGTCTCTATGTAGGATTCGTTCATAATATAGTTCTTCCATTATGAAAGAACAAACATATCTCGATATACTTAAACAAATACATATATAGCTACATTTTTATATATATATATATATATATATATATATATATATATATATATATATAGAGAGAGAGAGAGAGAGAGAGAGAATCCATTTGACAATTTCCCAATGAAGTCCTAATCATTATGTTTTATTTAAATTATTTTTATAATACAACTCATACCTTCCAACTAAATATTCGACTTTATTGATAACCGCATCAACTTGATCAAGAACATAACATTATTATTTTCCATATCATAAGGATGTATCTATGAGTTATGCTCCTTCATGTATCTAAATTTGCGCTTTACAACGACATTCCACTCTCATGAAAATTTCATTTTGTTATAATATAAAGTTCGTAATGTGTAAGGACACGTAAGCAAGATCTCTAATGGTATATCATTTTGAAAAGTCTTACAAACTAATTTAGACAAATTTTGTTATCATCATTGCTATCATTATCACATAGCCAATCATTTTTAATATTTTTTTTTTGGATCTCTAATAAAAATGTACGAGAAGTTCAAAGCTTTTACCTTACTAAATACCTAAAATTGACACAAATGCCAATTTATGTGCCACTTTTACTAATTAGCGTGTATGGGGATATCAAACAACAAAATGGTACTTAATCGCACAATTTTTAGTTCTTTGTGTCATATGGATTGATTATGAGCATTTAATGCTTAGTTATACTATTTTCCTTCTTATCTTGTTAAGTCGCATGAATATCTTCAAACTTGTTTGTATTTATTTTATTATTCTTGACCACATGACAAGATTGAGTACTTTGCATGACAAAATCAACTTCTTACACTTTCCCACAATGGAAAGTTCTTTCTTGGCCCATTTTCACTTTTTTTGGGGTCTTGGTCCTTTTATTTACCATCATTTGCAATTGTTTCTAAGTCTACGAGTTAGATTTTGTGTGCCACCGGGTTCTAATTTCAAAGTAAAAGACTCATATATTTACAAAGTCACTAAGAGTTGAAACACAACCACATGCAAGAGCGACAAGGACAATACAAGGGATGAAAAGGGCATTATACTAATTCAATCGCATCAAACACTAAATATATTTTATTCTACAAGGATAAAATAAAGCAATTTTTCATTGTCTATACAAAGTGTTTATTATTACATGCGAGGACATATAGATCTTGAATTATCACAAGTGTACTTGCACTAGGTGGGAGAACTACATTTGGGTTTATGCTCCACATAGGCTAGCGTAGTGAAGTGCTTGGATAATCAATGGGGATCTCCAAGGTTAGTCTAATTGAAAAACTCCTTAACCGTATTCCCCCAAATCTAATGCATTATGAGTTCTTATGTAAGAGAGCAGTGGTTTGATTTTGCATGTACATTCATGCACATCCGGAGTGAAAAAAGCCGAAAAAGGGAAGAATATACAAAGATGAAAATACAAATATTGAAATAGAACTAAAAATAATTGTTGGACAAGTCCATACAACTTCGTAGGTTGTGCAAGTTGATCAAATCTTGCTATTTGATTTTGTCTAAAGGTTAAATACAAATAAATTTCAAAGACAAAAACAAGTACAAAATATTTCAAGTTCGTTCCTTAATTTTTACACCTAGATCTACCCTATAACACACTAAAAAGCTGATTGCATCGTTTTCTTGTGGTTTCACTATATTGTATCATGTGCTCTAATTAATTAAATGTCCGAAATCATTTACTATATTTCATACATGTGTTTGTTGATAAAATTTTCTTCATCCTGTCCCATTAGTGAGCTAGATAACAAAGAAAATCAAGTAACCTCAAAGATGTGGGGTTTAAGGTACTGTAGAGCTGATGGATGTAAATGGATGGGCGCAAAGTGAATGTCCTTGCTGCGAGCTAGATAGACCTGAAAAATAGAGGCAACTAAGAGGAAAAAAATTAGATGGTATATGTGGGGGTTTCCCGACGAAGTTGGTTCCAAGAAGCACGAGCTTCCTTATGCGGATGTCAACCCTCGTTTGATAAGATAAAATGATATAAATGAAAGATAAATGGATAACATGCAGAAATTGATAAATAATAGAACTTGAAAATTCGATGTATAGAAGAGCTACCGATATAGATAAATAACAGAACTTGAAAATGTTGATGTATAGAGGAGCTACTGATATGATCCAAGTAAATGTAGAGCAAACCAAACTAAGAGAATCACAAGGGCATGAAGATGGTATTATGGTGATACAAGTGGCATTACAAGGGCACTATGATGATATTATGATAAGTGAGGGGCTATAATGTCGAGGTTTTCTATCACTCTTCACTTGTTCAAAAGAGGGGGAAGGCCTGTATTTATAGCCTGGAGATGGGGTTAATTTAGGGGTTATCAAGTAATCTGGGTTTGACAAAGTAACCTTGGTTAGGTGAGTGGGGGACATGATTTGAGTGATTAGGTGAAATAATGGATTTGATAAGGATTATTCTACATTATTTAAATCATGAGTGGGGTTCATGATTTGAATGATTTTGGAGTATTTAATTATTAGGTGGGGTGATATGACTTAATTTGGAATATTTGGATATTAGTATATAACAAGGTTTAATTATTTGAAAGGGGATTAATTAACTAATTAAAATTAATTGAATATGTGTTTTTGGTGGGAAATGGGATTTATTCAAATTTAGGGGGAATGGATTTGAATGGGTAAGCCTAATAAAGGAGGGAAAACACAAGGTGAAGGGGAGGAATGATACCAAAAATGGTGTCTACATTTGCCCCTTTTTGATGAGTGGTTTACGTTGGGCAAGACGCAAGACAAAAATGATGAAGTATTAAAAATATGATTGATTGAGTGTTCCCCCTCAAACTTGGGATTGACAACATAAAGGAATTCAATCACGAGTTTGAAAGAGATAGATGTTAAAGGTTAGGTGGGTGATGAAAATATGGGTAAACACATAACCAAGGAAAGATGCGATAGGTAAAATTATCGCAATAATAATGAAAAATATGGTGGTGAATCCAATATCACTTGGTAGAGGAAAATTGTGGTCTCAATGGAGACAAGTGACAACGTTGTATGGACCAAAGGAGAGTGGGTGAAGACCACATAGAATATATGTAGACCGGGATGACCAACGGGTCATAGAAAGCACCAAAGTATGCACAATGAAATGCAAAAATTATGTTAAATCCTTCGTACACGAGGAATCGAGAGAAAATTATGCATCCACAAGGACGAGGATGAAAACAAAGGTGTCCCAACACAGGACACGAAGAGCGGCTGAAAAGGTGAGTTGGAATACAAATGGTGAGGTAATATGCCCTAGGCGAGGGGGTGAATAGTATTGAAGAGATATTTCCTAAGGAATATGTTTTGTTGACAAGAAAAGACTAGAAGAAGAAAGTAGAACAAACGTTGATTCATGGAAATGGGGAATATTATGATCATGTTTTCCAAGAAAAAGTAGAGCAAGAACTTGCAAGGGAAAAGGTGATAGTTGATGGTTGTTATGGTATCCTCAAAGACAAAAATACCATGGGAAGAAATGCTTAGAAATGGATATGATGATGCCCCTCGAGAGGGATGACGAGGATAAAAGAGGTGACAAAGCTCTCAAAAAGAGGAGAGGTCAATGTTGCAGAGAGGAGGACGAGAATGGGGTGTAATGAAATGGATTGATGGTGCTGCAAAAAATGGAGAAATATCATAATTGACCGTGAATGCTAGGTGTGAGGATGTGTTGAAGGACGTAATGAGTAAGAGTGGCAAAAAAGGAATGAACAAGAGTAGTGGTTGATTATGAGAAGAGCAAGAAAGGTCAAAGGTGAAGGAGACAAGGGTATGGAATAGAGTGGATGGAGATGGAGGAGGAGAAAAAAGGAATGAAAGAGGGAGAAGAGAATAAGAGAGAGGGATGATAGGGGAAGAAGGAAATGATGAAGGAAAAACAAGGAGAAGACAAGAAAATGACAGAGCAGAGGGTGAAATTATGAAAAAGGAGAGAGATATTCAAAATGAAGGGAGTGAAGAAGGGTGAAGGAGATGAAGGGAGAGAAATGATGGAAAACGAAAGAGATAATAGAGCTGAGAAGATATAAACTATAGAAGTAGGAGGTGAAGAAGACAAAAATAGGTGGAAGAGAATAATAGAGAAGGATGATAGGAGAAGGGAATGAGGAAAGACGAACAAGAAGATGAGATGAGAGTAGGGGAAAAATTAGGAAAAAGGGAGAGAAGGATGGAAAAATGAAGGGGATGAGGATGATGAAGAATTTAAAGAAGATGAAAGAGGAGGTAGAATGGAGAAAAGAAAGAAACGATGAGGGACTAGGAAGATGTGGAGAAGATCAGAGAAAAGAAGAGAAACTAGTACAAAATGAGGGAAAAGGTGGGGGTGATAGAGAAAGGAAGGGGAGGGTAGGAGGAAGGTGAAAATGATGGGGGAAGAAGAGATGATAGAGCAGATATAGGGAGAAGATTGAAGGGCCCAGATTACTGTGAGGAAAACCAAGGTAAAGAATATGGAACAGATCGCATGGAAATGCATGTGGATGGTGAGATGATAAAAAGATGGGACAATGTTGAAGAGCCAGGTTATCAATGGGGAAGTAAGAAGGAAACACGAAGTAAAAATGGGGAGAATATGATACAGAGGAAGTGGAATAAGACAAGGATTAGAAAGGAGAGAAGGATAACAGAGAAAATGATGCATAAGGAAGGAAACCAAGGATGAAGATTTGCAGTGAAGAGTGAGCAAAGATCATGAACATAAAGAGAAGAAAATGAGATGAATGACACAGATTGTAAATTATGTGGAGATACATGAAATGATGATAAGAGGATGATGAGAAAATAGAGAGAGGGTATATAATGAAGATAATAGAGACATTGAAGAGGGTTAAGGGAAGATGGAGAGGTGGGGAAGAAGCGACAAGAAATTGTGAGAGTGAAGAAAAGGGAGGTGAGGGAAGAGAGAATGGGGGATAGAAAAGGGAATGCCAAAGGTGAACAAGGGATGTTAGGAAAAGTCCTCCAATAATGATCAGTAGAAAATTATGGGAGAAAAAGTGAGGAGAGGGAAAAAGTAAATGAGGAATGGAAGAGGAAACACCAATGAAGGGACATTAGGGGGAGTCCACAGATAATGATCCATGGACACAGAGGAAGGAAGGAATGAAGAAAAAAGAAGTTCAAAGAGAGGGAACAAGGTCATGCGAATGAGGATGAGTGAATTTTAGGGGGAGTCCACCGATAATTATTAGCATAGAAATGGAAGATGATGATGAAATAATGTTAGGGGATGATCAACAATAATGATGGGTAAGCATGGGGGTAGATATGTGGGGAAATTTGAGAAGATGGAGTGGAAAGAGTAAAGAAAGGAGGGATAATGATTTGTGCTAAGATGAAGGTGAGGAGAGGATGTAGTGGATGAGGATGAATGAGGGAAAGATGAAGAAACAAGACATGAAAAGAATGGAAAGAAACAATATGAAGGATGATGGATCAAGAAGGAGAAAATGGGGAAAGGAACATGGTGATAAGCGGAAGATAGGAGATGCATTCTGTGATATGATAGGTTGAGAAAGGATAATGGTAGGAGGAAAATGTAGTTGGTAAGGAAGACCAGGAGGAAGAAACAATCAATAGAGGGAATGAAGAATGAGGTGAGGGAGAAGTCCAGAATGATGAGTTCAACTTAAGGAGGACTCTTAAGTAAGAATGTCATGAGACGAAAGTAGTTAAGTAAGCTTGAAAAGCGAGGGATGATGAAGATGAAAAGTGGGAAAACATGAGGTAGTTTTGTGAGAATGAAAGAATAGGTGAGAGGATGTGATGACAAGAAAATGTGGATGGTGAGAATGTGAAGTGATGGGGGAGTGCAAGATGACAGACCATCCTTAAGAGGGACTCTTAAATAAGATCTCCATGCTACAGGAGTGGTTAAGTAAGATCGCCAAACCGAAGAAGAAGAATGATGAGAAGAAGTAAGTGATTGATGGAGTTGGTGGGAAGAGGGTATGACAAGATGGACTGAAGGGGAACCCTCAAGTAAATTTACCATCTTTATGAGTGTGTGTAAGTAAGATTACCAAGAAAAAGATGAATACTAGAAAGAATGAGAAAATAGTGAGTGGTGTATGTAAAAATGAACAAGAGGTGATAACAAGGAAGGGAACAAAAGAGTGTGACATGAATGGATCAAAGAATATATACGCTTTAGATGAAGAGTGTAAGGGAAGTCCTTAATGGGATGCCCATGTGATGGGAGTGATGATGTAAGAGTGTCAAGTAGAAGAGGAAGAGCGGAAAGACGTTTGAGGTGGTGATTGTCATCCAATGGAAGAGGAGATGGTACAGAAGGTTCTACAGTGGGAGGATCTAAGGAAGAAGGTATACCTCAACTAAGAGTCCCTAACTGTATGGATGGTTAAGTAAGATTTTCAAGCTGAAAGTGGAAGAGTGAAAAGGGAAAATTGGGAAGAAAGGAAAGGAAGATACATAGAGTGGTGAAAGGGGACATGAATGGTGAGAAGGTGATGTGGGGATAAGTGGTGATGAGTGGAAATGAGGAGAGAGGATCAATGGATCAAAGACATTATTGATCATGGTGGGGGATAAGAAGTTGCAGGATAACGAACTCACCTTGAGAGGGATCCTCAAGTAGGATTCACAAACTGCAATGGAGATCAAGTAGAATTCCCAAAGAAAAATTTTTATTAGCGAGAGCATTCATAGATGTTAACAAAATTCATGGAATTATGGATGATTGTAAGATATGCCATCCTTAAAGATAAACATATGGATATAGGTGGCATAGTTGGAAATTAGATATGTAAGAGTGCAATCTGGAGATAAATTAAACATAATTGTAGTCAGGAGGATATGGGGAAACCATGCCTCAAACCGGATTGGAGGTAAACAAGAAAGGAAACCACTCAAGGCATTGCACTTGCAGCCAATAACAAGTGTTAACACATAAGTAATGATAGTTAGCTATACCAAAAGACCATGAGGGGAATATGGATGAAATAATCTCATAAACCTAATGTCAACACGACAAAGGGATTTAAGATGTAATTTGTATGCGGGAAGAGGATTCTCCATGGGTGGTTGTTCCTAGGACTATACCCCATCTTTAGGTAGGGGAAAGAGAGAAAACTAATCAATGCGAGAAGTTTGCTAAGAGAAAGTTGATCAAAGTAGGAAGTTTTTTGAGGATGCTAATACAGTAGAAGGCTGATCAATGTGGGAAGCCTTCACTGCCATGATAAGAGAGTAGCCATCCTTTGAGGGTATGGTCTACTTTTTTCTTTTCTTTGGGATTTTGAATTTTTCTTTTAGATGGAAGGATAATATATGCATGATAACTGTCCTTTGGGGGAGAATTCTATACTTATTATATGTTTTTATGAACAATTTTCCTTTGATGGATCAATTTTGTTTCGGATAAGATAACATGAGATAGGAACATTCATAATTTTTACTTTATTTTCTTTTTGTGTTGATTTTCTATTTGATGGGGAAGAGTTGGGTATAGCTAGGTAGACCACTTAAGAGGGGATGATGATCATACAAGTGACACCCTTGGACCCTTTATGTGGTTTCGATAGGTAGATAGGAGGGTGATGGATGTAATGATTGCGAAGTTATCACCAAAAAGAAGAACCTATCCATAAGAATAATGTTATGGACAGAGTCGTGGTGCCCATATTTAAGGTCATGACTAGGAAAGTGACGACAGACCACATAATTCCAAATCATTATAGTGATAGATGGAAGAGGTTCATGATGGAGGAATGATCTAAGGATATAACTAAGTGCTCATTGGTAGGTATGCTAATAATAGAATGGTCGTAAGTGCAATGCATTAAGAGGTCCAGTCTCGATTTACCAAAGATGGGAAGCCAAACAATAGAATTTGGACCCATACTTATGCATGATAATGTAAGGTCCAATCTAGTTGGGAGAAAAATTCCACGTTGGCTCCTTTCTAGAGTGTGAGTGAAAGATAGGATAAAGTCTTAGGGGAGGAAGATAGGATACGATGATATAGATGAGTGAAGATAAAAATTATGTGCTATCCTTGAGGAAGCGAAATAAATATGGCACCCCACAAAAGGGGAAAAAATGGCCACAATGATGGACTTAAAATTAAAAACATGGTCTCTCAAGGGAGAGATGAATATGGCCACAAAAGTGGGCTTTAAAAAGAGATGAATATTTGGACAATATTAATTTGGATTTAATATTGGATGAGATGGATTGGATAAGGCGATATCAAAAGTGAAGTCCCCCAACATCAAGGAAGTTATATGGATGGATAAGAGATGAATTGATGCGAAGGGATGTTAAGGATGAGGGGAGGATGTCCCCCTAGAAAGGGAGATTATATTAGATGCGGATGAGTTAGTGGATGCCAAAAGAGTTTAGATAGGATTGTTTTGGATTTAGATTGGATAAATGGTTAGAGACCACAAGGGTGATTGGAAAGATAAAAATATTGATGAATAATGAAGGACCTTCCATAGGAGGAATGTCATGTGCAAGAGAGATGTTAAGGGATGATGTTGATTAGTGCATTATTTGGCTCATTTATATCATTCCTATGGTTAATAAATTGTCATTTAGATATGATTTGCTAATGCATGGGGATGCTTTGTATAGTTATATCTTAGTGAGTTTGATGCATTTTCCTTTCTTTTGTTCATGCAACCTGATTACCGTATAACCTCCTACTAACTGTCTTCATGAGGGAAATGTGATGATGTGTGCAGGGAAATGATGAACATTTATTGCCGATGTAATTAAGAAGTCCAAGTTTGGAGCTGGAATGTGGGAGCGAGAAGACTTTTTCCACCCATCAACCTATAAGTATGGGACTTGTTTCTAACAGTCCCATAGGAATTTATGAGTCTTGGTTAATGTTGATTAGTGGGAGATGTTAGTACAGCTATTATTGTGTATTCGTAACTACTTGTGTCTATTAAATGACACCTTCGTAAGAACAATGGAGTATCTGTTATTTTTTGAGATATAATCTACAATATATAGCATGTTGTTTTCAGCACTCTCTTTTTCATATACTGGATATGTCATGAAACTTATTTGAATTAATATAAGTAAGCATAATTTTGAGGATCTAGAGTCATTTGAGATTTCCTCTGTCCTAAGGGAGTGATCAGGGGATCAATTTTAGTGTTAAATTTTCCTAAAACTTCCCTAAAAATGCCAAAGTAGTAGGGCCTTTAACAAGCTTTCCAACGACTGTAAGAACGTGAAAAATGGACACTCTGAGCTCAAGATGTGTTCGGTCAAAGTTTAGTCAACAAGGAAGTCAACTTTGGTCAATAGGTCAATATTGGACCAATACCATTGCGACATGTGGCAAAAGGAGAAAAAGGAAAAAATTAAGGTGGTCTTTTATCATTTCATTTGGGTCAAATTTCATATTACTTTGTAATTATTTGGCACATTATTTGACATTTATCCAAACCCCCACGCATTTGTCTAAGGATAATATTTTTGGCATATTAATCTCCAAACATTAATGCAAACCCTTATCCCTCCATGCATTATATCCTACATGCCACATCCATCATGATCAAAGTGCCAAATTTGGGTCAAATACCCATCCACTAAACCCACGGCATTCAAAATGGCTCAAAAACAATAAAACTCCAACCACCTCCACCGCTTTAGCATTAGAATATGGAATTAAAGCAAAATCCACGGAAAAATGGTAGGAGGCGGATTTGATCCCCCGACCTCATAGGTCTAAAGAAAATCCACTAACCAACTCACCAAAGAGGCTCGCTTGGATATAAAATGGGTCGCTTGCAACTTATACAAGGGGCCAGGTCTGTGCAAAGGAGGATAAGGACCAGATCTCTGAAAACGCCATTTTTGAAGGCCTTACACTCAGATTGGGAACTCGAGTAAAAAGATGAAATGAAGGAAATTATAATACGATTCCAAAATGTAAGATTTGATATTTTTTGTTGATTTTTATCCTATTTTTGGAAGCTTTGAATGCAGTTTTTAACAGGGATCTACAAGACAACTAGTTGGAAAACACGAATTTCAATGCACTTCTGGTCCGAAATGTGACTTGGTGTAAACATGAAAAGTGTTCAGAATTCAGATATGATCTCAGATATATGATTTTTTTCATATAATGTTTTTAAATCTCCATTTGTAGGTGTTTTTATAACACAGTTGCAGGGAGATCACATTGTGAAAACACTGTAGGAGCCACGGATCATTCTTGGGACAATTTCTGCTATTTTTCAGAGTTCTTGGGACATTGATCAGCTCATTTTCAGGTTGTGATTCATTATTGGTTGTTTGTAAGAGTTATTGTACTTAAATTTCAATATTATTAATGGATCGGTTCAATCCGAACCCGGGGACGTAGGAATTTCAACCCCATAAACAATCTTGCTTATTATCTGAGTGTTTTCAGTTTTCTAATTATTTATTTGTTACCCAAGTTTTCCAAACTTCTATGGATGCATAATAATCAGAATTTAATCAATTTTTGGAGTTTAGAATACTTAAAAATTGGTTAAGAAAATCACGATCTTTGGAAACTTTTAAAAGTGAAAAAAATACAACACACATTTTCGAGATCATGGAGAGCAAGGGCCCACTCGACCAAGGAGACCGGAGGTCATTTACATTCACATACACATCTGGTTTCCTGATAAGATTTATTACAATCTCTATTTCAGTATGTTTCATGAAATTTCAGTTTCAACATATTTGCTTTCCCTATTGAAATATCTATTCATAACATGTGTTTCCCTTTATGAAAATTTTAGTTAGCATGTGCTTTTACTTCTACTGATTCTTAGTTATGAGTGTGTAATTTCAATTCCGTTCTTTCAGATTTTGTGTGCGCATTTCCATTTAATTTAGAAGTATAGATTTTAAACTTCATTTCATCACAGTAACTAAATTTCGTAGATTTATATTGAGTTTTCATATATTAGTAACCAACTTAGAAATATCTCACAACAACCCCCAACAGAAGACCCAATAAGAAAAATGGTTACATAAAGCTCCATTACATACAACCTAGGACACAACCCCAATTTATAATGACACTAATAGAAGATTTAGTTAGTTAAATGATTGGAGAATACAATGACCCATCATTTTTGGTGCCATTTCTAGGGACACCATAGCACACCACATCATTTTTCTCACTTTACATGCTATGGGTGTTAATGGAGTTCACATATGCAACTAGTAGAAGTCTTGGGCCTTGTTTCAATAACCAACCTTGATGCATAGGCCATGAGACGAACAAGGGAGATTTATACCACGCAACATCCAACACATATCTCCAAACAAATTACACGAAGGGAACACTGAGAGTGAAACTAAATCCAACACAATGCTTAGAAACCTTTTTGAGCGTTGTGCATCCTTCAACTAGCAATCGAAATGGACCATGGGAATAATGGAGATCGACCCTTGGGTAGAACCTTTACTTATCCCATTGTCTTAGATGAGGATGAGGATGCACCCATGAAAAAAATCTCACCATCCATCCTCCCTATCTTTCGAGGCATGTCTATGGAAGACCCCGATCAGTTCTTGTTTGAGTTCAAAATTCTTTGCCAAACCTATGACTACAAAACCAACAATCAAAAACTCAAACTCTTTCCTTCCACTCTCAAAGACTCTACTATGAGATGGTTCATGGGGTTGTCCTCTAACTCCATTGATTCTTGGGAAGCCATGGAGACAAACTTTTGGATAAATACCAAGACTACTGCAGGGGAAGGGATAGGAAAGAAGAGTTCTTCCAGATACAACAAAAAGAAGATGAAAATCTAGAGGATTAGTTGGATAAATTTCTCTTTCTCCTACATGCGAGACATCATTAAGACAATTTTACTTACAAGTATTGACGAGGAAACCAAATATTCCCTCCATCTTATGGGAGGAGGATATGTGCATAAAATTACTATGGAACAAATCACTGAGCTATGTAGAAGTTACTCCAGAACATGAGGGGGTATAAGGAAGATAAAAACATCCAAGCTTACCCTAAGTACCTCTGAACTTCTAGAGGAAATGGCTAACATGAAATCAAATATTTTTTCACAATTAACATCAACCATAGATGGGCTTTAGGCCAAAACTAGTGCTTCCAAAGAACCTCTGGATATATATTTCCCGAAGTATATGAAGAGACATCCCCGAGAGAATGTCCTTTGGATGTTATAGACATGTGTTTGGTCTATGAAGTTGTTGACAGGACACTAAGCATTTCACCTTATTATCACAAAAAAGGAGGATTGAATGTTGTCTCTCAAGCTAATGTAGAGGTAATTTTTTTCAAATGCCAAATAATCAAGTTGTATATTCCCCTTGACCTGCTCAAAACCCCTGGAGGATGTCATGACCCGGTCAGATCCTCACCTACTTGGGACAACCTGAGTGGACAACATCAAATTAGATGACTTACCCACATCCACCACCCCGGATGAAGCCTTACACTCGGCTAGGTTAGACAACACCGACCCCGTAAGTCCATGACACAACCAACAATGGGTACCTCAATAGAATCCTAACCAAAATCAAAACCGGACACCACAACAAAACATTAATCAACAAAGGAGGTTCCAAAGAACCAAAACAAGCTTTAATGGCCCCACCAAAAACTATCAACAACATGGATAGGAAACACAAACGTAACTTCAAGCCTAGCACATGAGCGAACCCTCAAAATCAACAGATAACTTCAATTGATGAAGCAAGACCGAGTAATACAATGCATGTTAATACTATTGGTAATTTGCGACTAAGGTTTGGGAAAACATTGAATCATCCTATTGTTATCATGAAAATTCCTATAGACATTGATAAAGAAGAGACACTTGAGGAAAATGAAGGAACTGCACCTTCTCTAAAAACACAAAACACTCATAATGCAGTCAAGAAACTAATCAAAATGCCCATAAAGCTCCTTTTCTTGAGCGATTACAGGACATTTGAACTGTAGATGAAACAACGCTAGTTCAAGAGTTGAAAAAGGTGCACATTGAGGTCCCACTTCATGAGAAATAAGGGACATTCCAGAATTAAACCAAACCATTAGAAACAAGTGTATAAAGACACCTGGAAGAAAGAAGAAATACCCAAAGCCTGTCAGGGTGGAAGAAAATTTGGCTGATCTTGTTGCTGGCACACTTATTTCACCAAAATACAAGGATCCTGGGAGTCCAATCATTACCATTTGTATAAACAATCAGTCAATATCTAACGTTTTGGTGGATCTTGGTGTTGCCATAAATGTTATAACAACAAATATGTTCAATCTACATCGTCCTTGACAGACAACAACCTACCAATACCGTTCTTGAATTAGCGATTAGTCTATTGCTTTGTACTAGATGGTGTGATTGAGGATATAATGGTCACCATTGAATCCTAGGAGTATCATGTCAATTTTATGGTCCTACAGCCTAAAGCTCAAAAATTGGGATATCCAGTCATCTTGGGACGACCTTGGTTGGCTATTGTTGTTGCATATATTGACTGTAGGTCGGGAAAATGACTATTCTAAATGGGTAGAAATCCAAACATATTTCATTATATCCTCCTGCCCAGCCTTATGTGTATGCTTGTGAACATGTATGGGTGGATTCTTTGGATACTAATTCTCTCAGTTCTTCTTATTTGGCCACCATTGCAGTGCAAAACCATATGATAGAAGTTGTTGAGTCATACACATTGACTGATGCAGAGGATTTGTGACTATGGAAATCAACACATTGCTACGGAAATTGGAACTCGATCAAGACCCATTTGTTCTAGACACATCCGATATTGTTGCCTTGGTAAGTGATACTTCTAATGAAGCTTGTAAAGAAATCTATGCTTATAATACAAAATCCACAGTCTCTTGATTTCTATTGTCCTTTGACCAAGATTTTGTCTCTTGATAATGTATCCATTTTACACATGCTTCAGCCCCATGTTTTCCCATTGAATTATTTAATCACCAATGCAGAGCTCACCATTTTGGAAGATACCAAACAAGTGCTTGTTGATATAGGGAAAGAACCGACCATTGTAATAATTTGGAGGCTATCTAAGAGGCTAGGGTTCTCGAGATTTTGAGGAAACATTCCCACGCTTTTTCTTTGGATTACACTAATATGAGAGGAATTCATCCTACAATCTGTAATCACCATATCTACACTGAGGATGTTAAACCCATAAGGCAGCTGCAATGAAGAATTAACCCAACGCTTAGAGACATAGTAAAAATGAGATAGAAAAATTGCTAAAGGTAGGATTCATCTACCCTATATCTGATAGTCAGTGGGTCTCACCATTAGTTATAGTTCTAAAGAAAAATGGTAAATGGAGAATCAGTTGACTATAGGGAACTTAACAAAGCCACCAAGATAGATGATTTTCCCTTGCCTTTTATCAACCAAGTTTTGGACGATCTCGTCGGTAAGAAATATTTTTATTTATTGGATGGGTTTAGTGGGTATAATCAAATAATTTTACACCCGCCGACTAGGATAAAATTACCTTTACTTACCCTTGGGGTACATTTACTTATTGAGTCTTACCTTTTGGGCTTTGTAATGCACGTGCTATGTTTCAGAGAGTAGTCTTGGCCATTTTTGTAGATCTTACAAATGATTGTGTTGAGGTTTACATGGATGATTTCACTATCCACGGATCCACTTTTGATGAATATCTAAATAACCTTGAAAAATTATTGAGTAGATGTGAGAAGCACTAACTATCCCTGAGTCATGAAAAATATCTGATGATGGTTGATCAAGGAATTGTCTTAGGTCACCATGTTTCTGCCAAAGGTATACAAGTCGACCCCAAAAAGATCGCAGTCATCACTTAGCTACCTACACCAAAAAATTAGACTGACATCAAAATTTTCCTTGGACATGCAGGGTATTATCGGTGATTCATTAAAGACTTTAGTAAAATTACTACAAGCTTATGTTTTCATTTCTGAAAAAAGACTGTGTTTTTGAATGGTCCCCTCAGTGTCAACATGAATTCAATATTATCAAGGAGAAGCTGATGACATCCCCAATCTTACGAGGTTTTGATTGGGGAAAAGCTTTCCATATCCACACTGATGCCTCCAATACATCTATGGGAGCTATTCTTGGGCAGTAAGATGAAGAGGATCACATGTATGCCATTTAATTTATCAACAAGAACCTGACTCCTACGGAAAGAAACTATACCACTACGGAAAAGGAGTTTTTAGTCATTTGTGTTTTCCTTGAATAAATTCGAAATTACATCACTTTGGGTATAAAATATTTATTTATACTCGACCACTCGCCATCCGATATTTGATAAATAAACCAAGTAGTTGGAGGTTGGATTATTAGATGGTTACTCTTATTACAGAGTTCAATCGACCATGATTGATAAGCCTAAGAAATCTAATGTTGTTGCTGATTTTCTTCGAGATTGAATGTTTCAGGTGATGATGAGGCAATCTAGGATCAATTTCATCAAACATTTTTTTCTATGTCAATTCGGACTCGTGGTTCACGATCTTGCAAATTATTTGACTACAGGAAGTTTCCTACCTTTTTACTCATAAAGAGAGATGAAGATTTGTTAAAAATAGTGGAACATATAAATGGTGTAATGGAATTTTATTCAAATGCTATCCTGATATGGTTCTTCGTAGTTGTATTCGAGAAGATGAAGTATAGGACATACTGCGAGCTTGTCATGATGAGCTAGGAGGAGGACATTACTCAGTAAAGAGGACAATTCACAAAGTCCTTAGAGATGGGTACTATTGGCCTTCCCTCCCAAGACTATCAATAAGTATGTGTGGCAATGTGATACATGTCAAAGAATGGGGAAGCCTACACTATCCATGGGAATGCCTCTTAATCCGCATGATTGGTCTTAGGACCATTTGAGAAATGGGGAATTGAATTCATTGGACCTTTTGATCCTCCATCTTTTGGGAAAGAATACCTATTGGTATGCATGGACTACGCATGAAATGGGCTAAAGTTCAAGAATTGACATCTCGCCAATGAGGATGTTGTTACTACTTTCTGTCAAATGAAGATATTGCTACACTTTGGGGCCCTCGGGGCCATTGTATTTGATCAAGGTCCTCAATGTGTGTCTAAAATGATTGAGGTTTTTATGGAAATCTATCGAATCAAGCACCAAAAATCGTCACCATATCACCCCCAATCCAATGGGCAAGATGAGGTCACCAACAAAGAACTTGAGAACATTCTAACTAAAGTGGTCGGTCTAATAGGAAAAATTGGGTACTAAAACTTCCCAAGGAAATTTGGACCTATAACACAACCTAGAAAATCACTACTAGTTTTTCTCCCTATGAGTTGGTATATGTGAAGAAGCCACTAGTACCCGTAGAGTTAGAGTTACACACCTGGAGAACAACATTGGAAGTTGACATCAATTTGGATGAAGCACATCGTGAATGAGTGATGCAGCTGAATGAATTGGATGAAATGTGGATGGAAGCACAACAATAGGAGGAAATTCTCCAACATCAGAGGAAGACTTGACATGATGATCAAATCAAATCCAGGACGTTTCACGAGGGGGAATGGGTCTTACTCTTTGATTCCAAATATCAACAATTTAAAGGTAAATTACGTATACATGCTTTGGTTGCACGACCATATCGAGTGTTTCACTTGATTCTTAGATGTTTCTTTGAATATTGACGAAACATATAGGGTAATAGGTGTAGGAGGAATACCTGTTGAAATGATAGTTGTTGGGTTGTTGCGCGCGTATGAATTTTGAATTCACAGCTAACCGTGAGAGCTTCTTTTTGGCTGGGAGGAACTACTTGAAATGGAACACAAGACCACTAAATAAAGTTAAACAATATGTGCAGTGAATTGCCTAGCGTGTGCTAGATCCGGGAAGTGTGATATTTCCTGAGACGATCACCCACCGTTAAAACAATTTAATGCTGGTAATGAAGTAAATCCTATTGTAATTGAAATGATTTAGGTATCTCATTAAAAACACAATAAGAAATATCTAATCTAATAGGCTAGGTTAAAATAAGATCCGAAGGTCAAGTAGTTGGTTATGGTTCTCTGTAGGTTTGACAAAGGTCTCAGGTAGGTCACATGTGATTAAGGGTGATGTGAGAATAGGTGGGGTAGGTTACTGTTCTAGGTTGTATTGGTAAATATAGAGACCGACGTCGGTTAAGGGTGACCGATGCTGGTTGGGGAGAACTAGTGCTGATTACTGTGGAAAACTAGGAATGCCACATAATGAGATTTGGATCTCCCTTATGATTGCGCAAAGGACTAGGTTGGTTAGAGTGAGGTATTAGGCTATTTGGATGGGGTTTGGCGAGGTTTTAATGGGGATATGGAGGGGTGAGTACTAAAGGAGGTCAATGGGTGGCTAGGAGAACAAAAGATGAAGATAAAATGATTAAATGAATGAACCAGAGGTGTAAACTATTCTACTTACTTGAAATCTAGTTATGGGTGCATGTGAGTGATGGATGAAGGTGCTTTAAGAGGTTAAATGCTATTAAGGATTACCAAATGTTGGAAAGCTCTCTGCATGGGCTACATGTGCATTCCTTTTTGCATGGTTGGATCAAATATGTGCTAGGTGATTGTTGGATGAATGTTGGATGTATGTACAAAAGAAAATGCTTGATTTTCTTCCTTGCATGCGTGTTCTCATGAAAAATTGTTCTCAAAGGATGTGTTATCTCTCAAGAATCTACCAAATTTTTGTCAACCTCAAAAATAAGTTGGTTTTGGGGATTAAAAGGTGACCGACGGTGGTTCCGGCTTAACCAACAACGGTTAGGGGTAACCGACGCGTCACAAGGTGGGATTTCCTAGGTTTACTAAACTAGGCAGATCCCCTTGATTTTCTAGGGATATTGTGTCGTTAACTCACGGATTAGATTGGAAGCTTCTTGTAAGCATGTGGGAATGTGGTTAGAGGGAATGTAGGCATTGATTTTTAGGGTTTGGGTAAGTCTTAGTTAGTTATGGAAACTTACTAAGAATAGGTCTTAGGGTGAGGTGGCTTGATGAGGTGTCTAGGTGAGGTGTAAGTGTGGGCATTATCTAAATTAAGATATTTAAATAATAAATATGGTGAGGATAATGAATTAATTTATTAAATTAATTAAATTAATATTAGTGGGGTGAAGGGGGCATGGCTAGGTGAATGTGATGAAGGTATTTATTTGTCGAGGGACCAAAGGGGAGTGTGACCTAATTTTAGTGTCTACATTTTTCCCCTTTTTGTTGTGTAGCTTGTATTGGTAAGTGATGCTAAAAAAATAAGATGTGGTTGCCCCATGTGTGGGTGAAGGTGATCCCCTCAAACCAGGCCCATAGGCGATGCGTAATCGCGAGTGGTTTGATAAAAGGGTAAATTTGATGAAAAGGAAGGTGGGTAACGGGGAAAAAGGAGCAAGGTCTACTCGGGTAATCTAGGTAATGGGTCAGGGTCAAAGGTAGTAATAGTCAAATGCACACACATATATAAACTGCAACACACTACTAGGTTGAAGAGTAGGCAAACACTACATTGTCTAAGGTCGATAGGTTTATCCAAACAAGGTTGAAGTGATTTCGGTATCCAAGGTATAGGATATGGTCAGAAAGCACAACGTAGGTTAGGTGCAGGAACGTTTAGGTATGTTTTGGTACACCCAAGGTAGGGTTAGGAGAAATGGTCACAGCAAGAGGCAAGGTAAGGTCATTCACTAATCAACACAGTAACAATGCTGCAAGTTATAGCAAACATATGAAGTCAAGAGTCACTAGCGATGGTCCAGTCCAAATATCTAGGTCATGGCGCGGGTAAGGCCAACGTACGGGTAAAATAATGAGTCACCAAAGGAGGAAAAAGGTAGGTAGTAAATGATGAGGTCATGAGGGTGAGGTAAATAGGTGGTAAATTGGTCGGGTGAGGTGAAAAAAAAAGGAGGGATAGGCGGGGTAATAGGGTAAAATGTTGGGTTTTGTGGAAGAGGGTGATCGATGCCGATCGGGGGTAATCGAGGTTTGGTATAGTCTGACCACCATGGTAAGGTAGACACGTGATTGATGCCGATGAAGGTTAAACGAGAATCGGTTAGGTTGGGTTTGTTGTAGAAACAAAAAATCTATGTTTTTTGTTATTCATTTATCATATAATGAATTGAGAAAACAAAAAAAGAGAGAGAAAAGATGGAAAATTGTCCAGACGGAACGAAGTGTTGAGTTGGCAGTCTGAACGGTGGGTGATTGGTTAGTGAGAGGCATGTCCACAAGATTGGTGTGTGTGATTCGATCGGTTGGAGATGTGGGTAGAGATTTGGTGATGGCAGAGGCCGAGAGAGGGATCGGGCGGGCCACTAGTGCAACAGCCAAATGTGCCACAAATGCGATGATGATAACACGATGAGGTAAGCATCCAACTCTAGTTGTATTTGGTTAGATAGATTAGGTGATTTACAAATTGGTTTTTTAGTTTTTGTTTTGGGTGGGGAAAAAATAAAATTTGAAAATGGGAGGGTAAAGTGGGTAAAATAGGAATGGGGAGAGAGATAAGTGGGAGAGGATGGGAGGGGATGAGGTGTAAGGGGAGGTGTGTGTGAGTTTAGGTGGGTAAAAGGGTCAGGGTGGGAAGTTTTGAGAAAGGGGGTTCTTGGGTCGTGGTTTTCGCGCGACAGGTGACCGACATCGGTAGGGTTAAACTGGTATCGGTCACAAAATAGGTGACCGATGCCGGTTTAGGGGTGACCGGGTTGATTAGAGAGAACCGAAACTAGTTAGGTTTTGGAGAGCAAGGGGTCAAAAGTATCACAGGTTGGGTGATTGAGATGGGTAGGGGTAAAATAGGGTGTTGGAAAATGATAGGGGCAAGTATGGGTGTGATAAATGTAGATTAATGTGTTGTTTATATTAGATGCAGGGGAGAGATCAGCTACATATGTGGGATAGGGTTCCACCCCTGCTCGTGATAGTGTGTGGCACAGTGACCCCTGAGGAGCTGCAGCATGTGGAGGCGGTGGGCCTGAGTGGGGTCTGATGTTACCGGCATGTAGTCCGGAAGCCTAGTTTGATGATCACGCTCATCGATAAATGGAATTCGGTGACCAAACCTTCCACTGCTTGATGGGTGAGATCATAGTCACCATGGAGGATGTGTTAAAGATTTTGTAACTACCCATATTGGGTACACATGTCTACTCTATTTCCTCCGAGGCTTTGGAGGAGTTGATGCTGACGGTGTTTGGAGAGGGGATGGTCTAGCTGACATTCCATAGTGTCAGCATTCACTATGGAGAGATGTACCTAGCCCGTTTGGAGGAGATGAGGCTAGTAGTTCTATCGATGGAGGTAGTGTGCTACTTTACACCGCCGGATGCGAGAGGGAGGCGTTTTCCCTGATCGTTGATGGGGGTATTACATGACATGATGATGGAACAAACCCACTTTGCCTGGGTACCTGCATTTCCGCAGCACGATTATACAGGAGTTATGGGCTATGGGCGAGTGCTGCTTGGGTTCAACATGTGTTGTACATTTTACTTCACTACTGGGCATATGAGCACATTATCTATGTGCATCTAGTGGGTATGCCCCAGGCCGATGCCTTTTTCGCCAGGCTATGTACGAGTGGGGTATAGGCGATGGGTGCCCGTTATTGGAGAGTGGAGATTAGACAGGCCCACACATGGTGAGGCCTATTTCCGACGACTATTGGAGGGGTTATCTAGGGTGGATATCATTTCGGAGGCTATATGTGGGCTTCCCCTCATATAGGTAGATGCGTGATGAGCTAGCTGAGCTGCAGCTACTGAGATGGATACAGGGTCACCATACCGGGGAGCACAAGATGATCCTGGTTGACAGAGTCAGGCGGTAATTTGGGATGCTACAGACATACCTCCACCCTTCTTGTAGTATAGGAGAGATGATGTGGAGAGGCCCTTACCTCTACCACACTTAATGGTGCCCCAGGTAGGAGGAGGAGCAGAAGTGGACCGAGATTGATGATGCCTGGGTCACAAAAAGGTATAAACAGTGGTGGGTGGCTCATTTACGAGCCATACCACCCAGGCCAGGGTAATCGGATCTAGCCACCATCACGGTGCAGAGAGATGCCCTATAAGGGTAGGTGGCTACTCTGATTACCTAGTTGGGTATAATGCAGACATAGATGGTGAACTCAGCCCGGTAGAGGTAGCGAAGCTACATGTACAGTGTGCCTGTGAGGCCCAGATGGCCGGGGGTGGGGATAGAGATGGAGATGAGGATGATGGTCGGGTGGCGGCCTTATAGGCATAGGTGACTAGGTTGCAGTGGGGCTAGTTGGGCATGTAACTCGTGAGTGCAGATTGGGGCCTTATAGGCCCAAATATAGGCACACGAGGCGAGAGGCACCACCACAGACACCGGGATAGGGTCCCAATTCATAGGAAGGAGTGGGACAGGTATCGCAGACATGTACGAGGGGTCGAGGCCTATGGGACCACCACAGACCATGCCTATATCCAAGTTACAGGATGCCCTAAGTGAGGCCAGATACTACTAGGACTAGTTGATGGTGGCCAGGATAAAATTTCTATCCTATGGAGAGTACCTGGGACAATAGGCCTTGAGTGAGAGGACTAGATATCATACTCACAGTGTAGAGAGCACAGGGGGCCATCGAGCTCTGAGGCCAAATCATGGAGAGGCCACTAGCTCATGGAGACCATCTCCAGGTGAGGTGCCAATAGGGACCTGGACTAGGGCTGAGGAGGCAGAGGATATAGGCAATACATATATGGAGGATGTGCGCCGAGATACCTGATATATGGCTCCTGATTGTTGATGTATTGTAGTCATTTTTTTGATATATACCGCCTACGTGCCAAAGATAGTGAGGATGTATGAGAGTTGTATATTTTGAGCATATACCAGCTTGCATGCCAAAGAGATTTTGTATTGTTTTATTGTTTTATTACATATGAGACCAGCCTGCGTGCTGATGACATTTTGTATCAAGTATCGGCCTATGTGCCAAATGATTTTGAGATGATGGACATGATTGGATATCTGTGTACATTGTATTGAGACACATATTTATTTATATGATGAGATACATGAGATGCTTGATTTTTGGTGTTTTGATGAGACTTTTGATTTTTGTTGTGATATGGATGGAAATTAGGTGAGTTAGGCATGATGGAGTCAGGTTGGTTTAGGCATGGATCGAGTTAGGTCTTAGGCATGGATCGAGTCAGGTTGGTTTAGGCATGGATTGAGTCAGGTTGGTTTAGGCATGGATCGAGTTAGGTTGGTTTAGGCATGGTGGAGTCAAGTTAGTTTAGGCATGGATTGAGTCGGAGTTTGGTTTAGGCATGGATTGAGTCGTGTCTAGTTGAAGTTGTGATTCATTAATTTGTGCAATGAATGATGATATGGGTCATGTGTAAGATGTTTTATAATACATGTATGATGATGGTAGAGAAATGGTAGTCATAAGAAATGTATGTTGTGATGATGATAAAAATGTTAAGCAACTTGTTGTCTGTTTGGTTTGATTTTCAATTGTTGATATAAAAAGGAAACTAAGTGGGGTAGAATGTATTTTAGGAAGATGAAAGATGGATTGGTTAGGGTAGAGAGTGGCCGAAATAACCTCCAAGGGCCCCATACCATCGGAGTGTTGCCTACATAGTCCTGGCGAAAAGGGACCTTAGGCTGATGTAGTTCTCCCATAAGCGAGGAAGAATATGAGGAAGTATGAAAGTGAGTTAGTAGGTTTTTAGGCATGATGGGTTTAGGTAATTGAGGTGTTAGCAGGTTATAGGTAAAGTGATATGGGTGATGTCGATTGTGGAAAAATAAGAAGATTACCCCAAAGGTAAGCGTCGAGAACCAAGTCCTGTATAAGGTAATTAAAACATAAATAACGACATTTAAAAGATAAGTGGAGGTAATAAAGCCACTTGATTGGTTAGGATCATACTTGAGTAGATCATACCTTGGAGGAGGTGATGAATGTAAGACCCTAAAGACATTGAATGATTTATTATTCTAAGGTGAAAAGTAGTTACATGATCACCAAATGTCTTGGTTTCTAAGAGGTCCCTTGAGGTGGTATGAAAATGCGGTGTAAATGGTGAGAGGGGTGAAAGGTGGGTAATTTCGTATGATATGAGGTGGCATGCTTTTGGGCAAGAGATCCAAGGTCACAATGGGCAAGTCTAGGACTAAAAAGTTTTCTATTTGGAATTGTATTTGAGATAGACCGATCGATGTGGGAAGTCTAGATGGGATGAGGAATTTGACTCCTTGAGGTCTTTGTGAAGCTGATCGATGCGAAGCTTCCACTTTTTTAAAAGCTTTACATAGCTGTCCTTCAGGGAGCATCTATTTACAACAACAATTATTACCGAGGAAGATGTCCTTTTGAGGGAGTCATCTTTTTATTAGAAGTTTGACTCAAGGAGTTGGGTCCCATGTGGGGCTTTTAATTCATGGACAAGACCAAGGTGAAGAATAGGATTCTTGTTCGAAAGTAGGGTGAAACGACCATGGGATCTCATCTAAAGGTGGACAAAAAGTATCCATGAGAATCATGCTATGTGTAGCACTTTGGTACACATATTCAAGAGAAGATGACAAGTGGTAGTACTCACATGATTCTTGTTTAATCATTGGTGAGGTGTATGAAGTGGATAGCACTCAAGGGACGAGCATGGAAAGAAGTAAAAGGTGAGGTAGGACTAAAAGTCAACAATAGAATGGTTGAAGATGCAAGGCATTAAGGGGTTCAAGTTTGGGTTTACCATCAAGTGAAGATAAATGATAAGCACCTGATCCATAAGTATGAGTCACGATGTATGGTCCAAGCCAATTAGGAGAAAAATTTTCATGTTTACTTTTTTCTGATTTGGTTACATGTTGATTTTATTTTAGGAAAAGGTCACCGACTTGGAAGGTTCGTTTATGGACACGTTTATCGTAAGCACGTTTGATATGTTTTTGGTAAACTTGAAGGTGATCAAGAGTGTTAAGATGACGTTCGTCTAATAACTCCACTTGCTAAACGGTCCTGGTGAAAGTCATCATCATTGAGCATGTCATGGAGAGAAATGCGGAGTGAGGGAATCTGGACTTCAAGAGGTAGAACAACCTCACCATAGACCAGAGAAAATGGTGTGGTCATAGTGGAAGTGTGGATACTAGTGCGGTATGCCCATAGGGCAAAAGGAATGTGCGTATGCCAGTCCTTCCTAGTATCGTTAACCACTTTCATGAGAATTTTATTTAGGGTTTTATTAGTGGATTCGGCTTGGCCATTGGTTTGTGGGTAATAAGGTGATGAGAAACTTAGTTGAATGCCGAAGGCGTCGTAGAGTTTTTATAATGTTTTTTTTTGAATTGTTTTCCATTATCAGTGATGAGGTGATGAGGAACACCAAAGCAACAAATAATGTGATGATTGATGAACTCACATATTTTCTTAGCTTTCATGGAGATGAGTGGTATGGCTTCAACCCATTTTGTGTAGTATTTGGTAGTGGTGATGATCCATTGATGTTGTTGGGAAGAATGGGGGTTAATCTCTTCGACACGATCCAAACCCCATTGAGAGAAAGGCCAAAGGTCATGGGTGACCTGTAAGGTGTGACTGGGTGTATGATGAAGGTTGGCATGTTGTTGGCATTTTACACAATGTTTAACATAGTCGCAACAATCATAGTTGAGGGTCGGCTAGTAATAGCCTAGGTGAAGAATACGCTTAGAAACTGCAAGGCCACTGAAGTGACCTCCAATATAGCATCATGAAATTCCTTAATGGTATAAGGAATTTCAAAACTCGTGAGGTATCATAAGAGAATACCATCAAAGCCATGCTTATAGAGAAGGCCCCCCATGATGACATAATGAGAGACCTTTTTAAGGAAGGCGCGTTGTTCATTACGGGTGAGATTAGGGGGTAAGATGAAGAGAGAAAGATAGTCGGAGTATTGTTTGTACCAAAGGTCACTCGGGTTAGGGGTGACAGTTTCATGGAGGAAACATTGTGAGGTAAGTAAGAGGGCGATTAGAGTCGTTATACAATGAAAAAGATTCTAGAATCGGCGGGTGAAGTGGGTATTTGAGAAGCCAAGAAGGCCATGGTGTCTATAAATTTGTTGGTTAAACGAGGGATGGTTTGCAGGCGTAATACCAAAGGTGGTCAAAAGTATGTCTACATGATGTTTATAATTTTGAAGTATCTCATTACGACATTGGTATATACCATTTACTTGGTTTACGACCAATTGAGAATCACCAAAGATGTTGATTGATTTGACATCTAAGGCATAGGCGGCTTGGAGACCTAATACGAGCACTTCGTATTTGGAAATGTTGTTTGTACAATCAAAATCTAGTTTGAAAGAAAAAGGCATGGGCTCACTATCAAGTGAAATGAGGATAATACCAGCCCCACCCCCAGGCTGACACTTGGAACCATCGAAGAATAATGTCATTTGGTAAGCGGGTTCGTCCCAGGGGAAAGGGTAGCAAGAATTGACTCATATGGGAAGTCAAAATTAGAGGGTTGATCCCCAAAAATAGGTGTGTCGGCCAATCATTCGGTGATAGCTTGGACCCTTGATGGAATTTTGATGAATGAATTTGAGGTCGAGGTCAGCTAAAAGCATAAGCCATCATGTGACACGCTGATTTTGATAAGGCTTGGCATACATGAAGTGTAAGGGGTCGGTGTTGGTCACAACATAGGTTTTGTGGTTGAGTAGGTAATGGCAGAGTTTGGTGGCAACGAAAACTAAGGCTAAGAAAAGTTTTTCAGATGGGTGTATCGGGTTTCATAGTCCAAAAGAGTATGGCTTATGTAATAAACCACTTGCTCCCTATGTTGTTCATCGCGATGAGTGAGCATGGCTCCCAAGGAGTGATTGGTAGCTAAGATGTATAGGTAGAAAGGTTAATTGTCTTTAGGTGGAATGAGTATGGGTGGTTGGAGAAGGTACTTTTTAGGGCCTCAAAAGATTTGTGGCAGTCATCATCCCATTTAAAGGAGACATCCTTCTTGAGTAGATGATGAAATGGTTGACACCGATTAAATAATTGTGAAATGAAATGGTGAATAGATTGTAACTTACCTTGCAGGCTATGGAGTTGTCTAAGGTTAGTAGGTGGAGGCATTTTGAGAATGGCCTTGACTTTAGTAGGGTCAACTTCTATACCACATAGGGAAATGATAAAGCCTAGGAGTTTTCCTGAGAGGACCGTGAAGACACACTTCTTAGGCTGAAGGCGAACACAATATTTAATGAGACGGTCAAAAATGGTTTTGAGGACTGGCAAGGTGCTCGAGCGGCATTTAGATTTGGCAAGGAGGTCATCCACGTAATCTTCCAATATACGATGCATGATATCATGGAAGATGTAAGTCATAGCCTTGATATGTGGCACTAGTGTTTTTAAGGCCAAAAGGCATGACTCAGTAGTAGAAGGTCCCCCAAGGGGTGATGAATGCGGTTTTGTGTTGATCCTCTAGGGCAAGCAGGATTTGGTTATAACCCAAGAAGCCATCCATGAGTGATAACATCTCGTGACCAGCGGTAAGGTCAACCAAATGGTCAATCTTGGGTGACGGAAGTCATCTTTTAGGAAAGTGAGGTTGAGGTCATGAAATTCCATGTAAATACGAGTCCCCGTTACCTTAGTGATAGGGACAATGTTAGATATCCAACGAGGATAATCAATGGGTAATATGAAGGAAATAAAAAAGGTGCTTTGAAGTTCTTCTTTGATGAGAAGGGAAATGCGAGGGTGCATTTTCCTCATCTTTTGTTTGATGGGCTTGGCATCGGGAATAGTTATGATATTGTGGACCATTATGGTGGGGTCAATACCGGGCATGTTTGCGTAAGACCAAGAAAACTCATGGTTATGATCTTTGAGAAAAGAAGTGATGGCTTCTGTTACAAAATCTAAAGATTAACCGATTTTTAGGATGTGTGGGTCATCCCGAGTATAGATGTTGATCTCGATAGTTGATTCATTCAACATGGTTTCTATCTCGGATGGTAATGACCAATGAATATATGAGTCTTCTACACCAAGGAAGGTGAGTATAGATTCATCATCCCGACATTGAAACACGTTAATAGGTGTATCATCATCGATCTTTTCGAGTACAAGAAGGGAAGAGAAGGGGGGCCTCGCCCTCGCATTTATAAGTCAAAGGCCCCAAGAAAATGGTGTTTATGAAAAAAAAGTTAGGAGGGATACATTCAGATCCATCAACTCCATCGGTGAAGGTGGTGATGAAGGTGGAGTGGGTGAAGGAGGTGGAGAAGGGTTGATGTTCTTGGTGAGTTCAATGCGGGCTTGCTTAGTAGGTGGTTCAGAAAACGATACCACTACGGTCATTATGTTTGTAGGTGGTACATGGGATGACAGTATGGTGGCCTTTTTCATAAAATCCAAAACCAAAACCCTTATACGCACATCGGTGCAGGAAGGTGTGGGTGAAACGGTGATTGGTGAGAGACTGGAAGTCAACAGAAAATGGGCAAGTTTGTGATGGTGGTTCGGGTGTGTATGTGGTAGTATTAAGTCCCCCATAGGTGAGACTGGTATGGAGATGAGGAGGACCATAAAGGAGGCATTCTCCTATGCGGTGATTGTAACGAGGGTGTTGGTGAAGGCTTCTATACTCTTGTGGAGTAAGGAACGTGTTAACACTATATAGGCGATACTCCCCCAGAGTGAGGCATTGAAAAATGCCTTCTAAGGGATCAGTGGTTGGTATGTGGGTAGTTGGAATGGATGATGTGTCGGAGGTTGATGCGGGGTGGAGTTAATGGATTGGGAGGCTAATGGATTGGTCGTGGAGGTTGTGGTAGTGGTAGGAATGGAGGAGGCATGTGTGGTTGAGGTAGTGACTATACTGGTAAGCGGAGGTGTAGGTGAAGTGGTAGTGGTTGTGGAGGTAGATGCCTTAATGGGTATAAGCACATCATTAGGTTGGTAAAGCATGTTGCATGTTTTAAAAGGTGATGGATCAGCTGGAATGGTATAGGTGTGTCCTTCATGTTCAAACTTTACACAAAGTGATGCAACATGGAAGGAACGTAACCCATGACACAAATCTAGGGTCTACCAAGCAACATGTTATATTGAAATTCCCCCTCCAAGACGTAGAATAGCTCTGGAATAGTGTGGGGGCCCATGCAAATGTGGAGAATGATAGTGCCTAGTGTAGAGGTGATAGCGTCATTGAATGAACACAACATGATAGGATGTTTATGCATGTAATTGTTGGGTATGTGCATTTGAGTGAATGCATGGGATGAAATGATGTTAATGCTAGCACCCCCATCAATCATTACACATTTTACATGTATACCATCAATATGGACAAAGATGTAGAGGGTTGTGTTTGGGTCATCTGTTTGGTGTAGTGTGATCTCTTCCTCTGAGAAGCTAAGGGAGGCTATTTGGTAAGTAGGGTGAGGTGTGGATAAAGGGGGTAATTTGGTGAGAGAGGCTACATGATGGGGTGTGATAATAGAGGCTACAGTGTAGGGTCATTGGGTAAAACCTCAATAGATTGAAGAGCCTCCATGAGAGTTTGACGATGGGATTTCGAGGTTTGGATTAGGTCATATAAGGACATTTTGAGGGGAGATTGGTGTAATTGTTTGATCATGGTGTGATTTGTGACCCCATTAGAAATAGGGTATGTGGGTCCACAAATAGTAATCTTAGGTGTGGGTGCAGATGGTATGTTGGGTATAGGATTGGTTGGTGGGTCAGTTGCCTTTTCCTTACCTTTATCCTTTTGAGTATGGGTAGTAACATGGATCATGTTGATCTGAGGGGAGTTGGCAAATGGAGAAGGTGTAGGGTGAGTGGTATAATGACATGACAGAAAAAAACCTACCAGGGAGAAAAGCCTTGTGAAGTGAGCTGGGTGTAATGACATTTGGGTGATGGTGTGGCAAGTTCTCTAATGTGAACCATGTTAATTTCAAATCTTGGAGGTGGCTCTAGGAGCTGTGGGGGTGGAGGTCGTGGTTGTTGAGTGGGTAGTGAGGGAAGGACTATGGGAATGGGTGTTGATGAAGTAGTGTCCTCATTGAGAAGGTCGTCATCATCAAAGTTGGCTTCGGAGGACACAACTGGATAAGGATAGTTTTTAAAGCCTTGCAGTTCTCCACATCGTGCCTTGACACATGATGGTAGGCACAAATTTTAGTGTCATCAAACCCTTTTGGCTTGGGTTTGAGGGGGTCATAAGGTCTGAGTGGTGGTAATGTGATAACAAAATTCTCAAGGAGGTTGGTTAATATTTTGGCATAGGACCCCACTAGTGGATCACAATGGGAAGTGAAAGTGGGTTTGGGTGTAGGTGCGGCTGATTGTTGAGGAATCGGTCCTTGTAGGAGGGGGAGTGGGTTGAGCCATGGTTTTGGGTGCTAGAGTGGTCTTGGGTGTTGGTCATGTTTGTTTGGGTAGGGGTATGGTAGATGAATGGGCAGGAGGGTGTATGGTTGTTTTGACTACCTTATTAGAGGGTAACGGATTTTTGTTTTTGGGTTGCACTTTCTTGGGTAAAGGTGATATGGGTGTAAAATATCTAGAGGGAAAAGTAGATGGGGGAAGAGGGAAAGTTACCCATGGGGATAATGGAGGTGCTATGAAGGTAGATGATGCAGGTTGAGCAGGGGGTGTGAGAGATAGAGACTGAAGTGTAGTGGGTAATGAAGAAGTTGCTGAGGGTATTAGAGGTATGGGTGGTAAAGATGTCATGGGTGCGAGTGTAAGCCGTTTCAGGTGCCTAGGTATGTTAGAGGTGTGCGAGGAAGGAATGGGATGTTGTGTTTTTGGTTTATTGATGGATGAAGGTTTCTTGACCGTGTTGGAAGGTTGAGGTCATAAAACAAACAGAAAGGGTGAAGGTGATGCGAGTACAATTGACGTCACTGGTATGAGTTATATAGGTTTGGTTCTTCTGTTTGGGTGCTAGAGTGGGTTTTGTATTGACTTTGGAGGATGTGGCTAAATCCGGTTTGATAGGTGGATGAGTAAGGTTAGTGGTTGGGGTGACCCGTAAGGTAGTAATAGGTTTAGTCAAGGAAGATGCTTGTAGGTGTGGGTTTGGATTTAGATGTATGTTGGGTTATGGGTTAGGGTGTCATGGATGAAGTTGTGATAGAAGTGGTTGTGCTTGGTTTGATTGGTCAATTTTTTTTTGGGTAGATAGTGGAAGTATCAAAGCAAGTGACATCTGCATATCCGCTGAGACCGAAGCGTAAGATGCCCCCACATAAGGCTCTATCCTCATAATCTAAGTGATTGAACAAGCATGAGAATGACACGTCTGTAGGTGAAGTTGATGAGGACCTAATGGCTATTCCCTGTAAAATGTGTCTTAGAGATGGGGAATTTATTGGCTTCGACTTCCATGGGTAAGAGAGCCAAAAGTAGGTCTGCGGGATCTTGGGTAGCTGATGGAGAATGTTTGCCTAGAGGCAAAGGTATCTCTACTAGGTCTTGGATAGGTGGAGGAGATGACGGTGCTCCTCTATGGGTGGAGGATATGGTAGGTGCTCCTCTGTGGGTGAAGGAGATGATAGGTACTCCTCTGTGGGTGAAGGAGATGATAGGTACTCCTATGTGGGTAGAGGAGATAAACAAGTATCCTCCATGGACTGAAGAAGTACTGTAGGTGACAGTTCTCTAGGTGGAGAAGCCAAAGGTGAAATGGTCTCAATATTAGCAAAAGGCTCCTCCACGGTGAGGAAGGAGGTGAAAGGTGTTCCTCTGTGGGTGGAGGAATAGGTGAGGTGGGTTCTAATGTAGAAGGAGGATTTCGAGCTAGAATTTCCTCTATGGAAGGAATATGGGGTAATTGGGAAGCAAAAAGGGCATCACTGAAAATAACGTGGACCTCGCGGGTATGGCTATCATGATTTGAGGTCTC
The DNA here is from genome assembly GCA_018340775.1 of Taxus wallichiana var. yunnanensis. Classification (NCBI taxonomy): domain Eukaryota; kingdom Viridiplantae; phylum Streptophyta; class Pinopsida; order Cupressales; family Taxaceae; genus Taxus; species Taxus wallichiana. Next base: position 426,411,436 of record CM031234.1, on the reverse strand, counting down.
ACCGGTTTGATCGATTTAAGGGGCATGATTGGGAAAGGGTTTCTTGAAGATGTGCAGGTTTTGATTGGTAGGTGCATTAGGATTATCCACAGTTAACTTTCCTTTCTCAAGCATTTCTTGGAAAATGTTTTTGAAAGTGATGCAATTGACATCACTATGACCCTTTACTCGATGATTGTTACAAAATTCATGTTATTTATACCATACAAGCATAGGGTGAGCGGGGGTCAAAACCAAAGTGTGTGGTTTTATAGGAGGAAGGGCAATGGCCCCAACTTTGATGAGCTTTTCTAAGACATAAGAGTAAGGCTCCCCAACTGGGGTGTATTTCCATTATTCTCATTTGAATTGAAAAGTATAAATGGGTGAGAGATTAGATGAGGGCTAGCTTGATTTGACGGATGAGTGGGGGCTGCCTTGAGTACCACTGCGTTAACGACGCCCTTGGCCTTTGAATAATTATTCTACACTTTGGAAAAAGAAGAGGTATCATTCGACTTGAATGCCAAATTTCTTATTACGTAATTGGATTTTCTTCTCTTGATGGCGCAAATCTCTAGCTTTCATGCCATGGTGAATGCTTCATCAAATGTTCAAAAGTTTGGACCTCGTAGGGTCGGTGAGATATTTCTAGCACAAGTCCGTTTGAAGAGCTCAATGAGTTCTATTTGTGGTAGTTAGAAAGTGAGCTGATTGATAAGGTGATGCCATCGAGCAAAAAAATATGTGATAGATTCGTCATCATACTTGATGTGTGGAGTATAGGTCGACCATGGTAACCTTCTTGACGATATTGATGGAGAAGTGATCTAAGAAGGCTTGGGCTACTGATTAAATGAAAATATAGAGTGTCTAGGTTACCCACTATACTAATCTAACGTAGGTCCCATCAGAGACATGGGAAAGGTCCTTAAGAGCAAAGCATCATCGTGGGTGATTAGGTAGCACCCGTGTTTAAATGACCAAAAATGTTGTTGCGGGTCCTCTTTGCTATTAAAACAGTTGAATTTAGGCATTTCCCAATGCATGGGGTATGAATGAATAGGAATGGATGGGTGGATAGGATCATTGTAAATTTCATCGTAAGTGAGAGTGTTGCGGGAGCCAAAAACCGATGCCTCCAATGTCTAGCATCTTGTCCATCATCAATTTGATTAGGTCGTTGGTAGGTTGTGATGATTGGGTGCCTCCTGTAGCATGAGAGGGTTGGTTTTGGGCATATAACGGGGTGGCATTCCAGTATATGGTGCTGCCGTGTAGGTTGATTGAGAAGAAGGTAGTGAAATAGGGGGTACGTACCCAGAGTGAATAATAGATGAAACGAGAGGCTACTGATAGTATGTATATGGAGGTGGAAGGGTCATGGTAACCCTAGTGGCAATGGGGGCTAACGATTGTGGAATGGAAAGGACCACGTTCTAAAAAGGGGTAGGGGTCACCGACACCGGAGGTGGTTGTGTAGCTATGGGTATATGTGAGATAATAGGGGTAGATGAGGTTATGTTTTGGGTGGTTGTTGAAGGTATGGTGGATGTGGCGGGTGCAATAGATGTAGCAGATGCGACAGTCATAGCGGGTATAGGACCTAAGCGCAAAATAGTTGGGGTAAAGTAGATGCGGGAAACACAGAGCCGAGATGGGGCTGGTGCATGAGTGGGAGTGAGAGTTCGGGGGATAGATACGGGCATGCTATATATCAATCCACCCAAGGTATCTCAAGTGGATGAGTGGGAAAGGTAAAAATTCAAGGCGACAGGGTTTTGGTCAAGGTGTCGTGTGAACTACTCATCTCCCAGCGATAGTGATAGGTTGGATATGATCCATGACAGGTGATAAAATGGAAGGTGGTAAAGGACTAGGTGGGAGTGGTTGACAAATGGCATGGAATACGAGTGTGCTTGCTTGTCTTCGGGTCAGCACCATGTGAACCAAGATCTTGATCGTTAGGCCGCTTCTCTATAAATGACACAGAAAAATAACAGGAACAGTGAAATAGGTGGTAAAAAGTGGATTAGGTACCAAATGTTGGCTAGAAAGTGACATAAGATAACCAATTCGGTCGGGGTAAACCAACGCCGCTAGGGGTAACCACCTGCTTTAGTCACTTTATGGGAAATGGATAGTGAGTCAAAAACAAGGTATAAGGTCAAATCTGATAGGTATGCCAAACCTGATGTGTTTTACAAGGTCAATGGGAATGATAGTAGTGACAGAGACTCGAAAATTTAAAGAAGGTGAATAAATGTCCCTTTGGGTAGGTTAACCAAAATGATAGTGAATCAATGCCGGTTAGGTATAACTAATGACGGTCGGGGGCTAATCGATGACGATTCTGGACTGACACCGGTCACTTTGAAATTGAAATAGTGACAGAAGAAAAATGGTTGTGAATTAAAATCTGATGTGGAATCAAACCTAGAAATCGAGAATGTGGTCTGGTCTAGAACACTCGAGAAGAAGACAAAATACACCAACTATGATGAGAAATGTGTAAGGAGAAACAAGAAGAATGAAGAACATGACCTCTCACCTCAAAATGCAAGCCAAGCAAAAACACTAAGAAAAATGCGATCCTAAGAGTGATTTTTCGATTATGTTTTTTTAGCTTATGCTATTTAAGGACTGACACATGAGTTGAAAAGTAGAGTCTTTTTGGTGAGGATGGCTTCCTACAAAGAAGGATCTGAAAGGTGAGGTTTTGTGTATGTTATGGCGGGGCGGGCTTCGCTTTGAAGTATGACTCAAAAGAGAAGTGAGCTAGGAGTACCTGCTTGTCGTCGGATCACCGATTTTTGACAGACATTCCCAGGAAATTTTTTGTTTAAGAATATGTATTTGTTTTGAATTTGTGCAATTTGGAAAGACTTAGAGAGAGAGAGAAATTTTCTTTCTATGATTTGTTTGTCAACCATCAGCGGGAATGACTTCCAGTGTATAGGTTTCCCTCAATTAATGTGAGATAATGTGATAAATCAGAATGAAATGCAATGATTTTTAAGCCCAAATCAAAATATGAAGTTTGATGACATAAATGGTTGAATAGGAAGAGGGATGCTCTTTCACTAAAATGCATAAAATAAGAAGAAATGATTCTTTTTAAGTACACCAAAAGAAAGGTTTCTTTTAGAGAAAATAGAAAGAAAAATAAGGTTACCAAGGAAGAAAATTAATGTGTATGCTTTTTAGAAGGGAAAAAAACACACAAATTTTCCTAGGAATGAATAAAAATGCAAGGAACCCCGAATGGGTCCCACCGAGCATGCCAAAATGTTTCACCTGATTCTTAGACGTTTCTTTGAATATTGACAAAACAAATAGGGTAATGGGTGTAGGAGGAATACTTGTTGAAATGTTGGTTGTTGGGTTGTTGCGCGCATATGACTTCTGAATCCACAGATGATCATGAGAGATTCCTTTTGGCTAGGAGGAACTACCTAAAATGGAACACAAGACCACTAAATAAAGTTAAACAATATGTGCAGTGAACTACCTAGCGTGTGCTAGATCTAGGAAGTGTGATACTTCCTGACAGTTTGTCAGTCCACTGTTTAAAACAATTTAATGCTGGTAATGAAGTAAATCCTATTGTAATTGAAATGATTTAGGTATCTCATTAAAAACACAATAAGAAAGATCTAATCTAACAGGCTAGGTTAAAATAAGATCCGAAGGTCAAGTAGTTGGTTTTAGTTCTCTGCAGGTCTGACAGAGGTCTCAGGTAGGTCACAGGTGATTAAGGGTGATGTGAGAATAGGTGGGGTAGGTTACTATTCTGGGATGTATTGGTAAATACAGAGACCAATGCTAGTTAAGGGTGACCGACGCCGGTTGGGGAGAACTGGTGCCAGTTACTGTGGAAAACTGGGAATGCCACAGAATGAGCTTTGGATCTCCCTTATGATTACACAAGGGACTAGGCTGGTCGGAGTGAGGTATTAGGCTATTTGGATGGGGTTTGGTGAGGTTTTAATGGGGATATGGAGGGGTGAGTACTAAAGGAGGTCAATGGGTGGCTAGGAGAACAAAGGATGAGGATACAATGATTAAATGAATGAACCAGAGGAGTAAACTGTTCTACTTACTTGAAATCTGGTTTTGGGTGCCTGTGAGTGATGGATGAAGGTGTTGGTAAGAGGTTGAATGTTGTTGAGGATCACCAAATGTTGGAAATATCTTGCATGGGCTACATGTGCATTCCTTTTTCCTAGTTGGATCAAATTTGTAGCTTTGGGTGATTGCCTTTGGATGTCCAGGCAAGAGAAAATTCTTGATCTTCTTCCTTACATGCGTGTTCTCATGGAAAATTGTTCTCAAAGGATGTGTTATCTCTCAGGAATTCACCAACATTTTTCCAAAATCGAAAATAAGGTGGTTTTTGGGATTAAAAGGTGACCGAAGGTGGTTCTGTTTAACAAAGCGACGGTTAGGGTAATCGGCGTTGGTCAAGGTGGGATTTCCTAGGTTTACTAAACTAGGAAGATCCCCTCGATTTTTTGGGATCTCGAGTGGTTAAGTCGCGGATTAGACTGGAAGCTTCATGTAAGCATGCGAGAATGTGGTTAGAGGGAATGTAGGCATTGATTTTTAGGGTTTGGGTAAATCTTAGTTAGTTATGGCAACTTACTAAGAATAGGTCTTAGGTGAGGTGTAAGTGTGGGCATTATCTAAATTAAGATATTTAAATAATAAATATGGTGAGGATAATTAATTAATTTAATTTAATTAATTAAATTAATATTAGTGGGGTGAAGGGGGCCATGGTTGGGTGAATGTGATGAAAGTATATATTTGTCGAGGACCAAAGGGAAGTGTGACCTAATTTTATTGTCTACAATCATATTGATAAAGTGTTTGATAACGGTTCTATGTGACCGGTAACGATCGATGGCGATAGAAGGACTCTTCTTGTGAATGGCCACAGCTCGGGATTTATCAATGACCTCTTGACAAGGGAACTTTCACCAGTGACATCATACTGAGTGAGGAAATGCATGTTGAGGGGGCTCTTCACACCTTTGGCCAGAGTAATTGTTGTCTTTCAATTTCAATAAAGGAGGATGGTCATGACCTTGATCTTCTTCCCTTAGTTAGCCATTTTTTTCTTTTAATAAATGTAGAGATCTTCATTGTTTCAAGGCCACTAATCACATTTTATCTTAGACTGCAGGATGTGGAAATCTACGGATATCGGATGCTGAATTAGCATGGGTAAGTGAATTCTAATTCACTACGAGATATTTCCTTATGAAGAAACTCCCCATGCATAAACTTATCATAATTACATCCATACACAATGTTCGATGTATTTATTATGGATATCCTACCGAATCTAACGCTATGGCATGACAACATGATGGCATAATGAGTCATGATTTTTGTGCACACACCGTATGTGTCGCATTCTACGAAAGGGACAAGTGGCATTTTTGTTTCAAGCGATGGGATGTGTGCCATCTCACATATCAAAATTACTCATGGATACCTAGTCTTGTCAACCTTTTTACGCCACCAAATTTTCTCTGCTTTTATGTGATTCAAGGATCTAGGTGCATTTCAAATTAATAGTTCCTAACTACTTCTTGCCGTTGCTTCATGAATATTGAACACACCTTTCTACCTGCCATCACACTGTGAATTTGAGCACGCCCTTGTTCTTATTTCTCTACTGTCTGGATTCATTTTCCTTCATCATGAGACAAAAGAAAAATTCAGAGCCCGATTCTTCAGACCAATTACTCAAAAATGCCACGCTTTCATAGGTATTTTATGATTTTGGTTGGCTTGACTTCATCTAGAAATTTGAAGGTTTTGATGAAGGAATAGTGGATGAATTCCTAGATAATTTTGAAGCTACTTTCTCATGCGTTGGAGGGAAGTGAGTGGAGATTACCATCTAGGTAGTTTTTGAACTATCTAGGTTTACCAAATTTTGTTTGAAATTCATGAAAAATGCTCCCCTCAAAGAATTTTTGCTTTATTTCATGAGGAGGGTGAGGAATTTCCCGAGGTAATCCTTACCTCTTAGGGTGTTCAGAAAGGAGTTAAGAGGGAAAATATTCCATACATTTGGAAAGAGATGGACAAATAGGTTAATGAATACTTTATATGTGATGGCTAGTCATCTGTGCTAGGTGGTGATTCACTAAAAATTATCATTCATTTAAAGAAAACATGTGTCAACCCTGCACTCAGGGTGAATTTACCGAAATACTTGGCAAATGCAATTATCAAAGTCAGCCAACAATACAAAATCGGAGGAGGAAAGGCAAAGTCTTCTAAAGCACCCAGGGCTCATTCACTTACTGTGCTCACATCAAGTTTTTTTAAGCCAAAGTGAAGGCTTGAAAGGATGAATGTGAGGGAAGGTTCCAAGCCAAAGTATCCCAAACTATGGCCATCTTACACACCTCAGCTTGCTATCTTATCATTTAGTTGCCATACACACAAGAAGAAGGAGGAACCTGGTTCTCAGAAAAACATGGAAAAATATGGTGATCAAATGAGCCCATCTTCAACACCTTCCAGTTCTCAAGGTAGAAATACCTTGACTCCATATTCTTCTATTTTCCTATGACCGCGATGGTCCTGTGCATTCCATAATCCTAGAAGTTCTTGGTTGGAGGGTTTTGTTGGTGCTTTAGCCCCTGTGTTGGAGGTAACGGATGAGAAAGAAAACTTGGCCGTCCCCACTAAAAATCACCGAGACACTATATTAACTATAGCTATTCTGACCCCACAAAGCTTGGCTATGCCCTCATCTTAAAAAGTCCACTGCATCTCTGAAACTAATTCGACTGACCAAGCACAAAATCTAACTCTTGAATCAATTGCAATGGAAATTAGACGTGTCGGGTTGTGTCAAGTTACCGATCCTCACGGTTATTTAGAAGAGATTGCACTCCTAAAAGGCTAGCTGAAAGGTATGGAAGAAAAAATATGTCTTTACAAACTAAATTTACTCAATGCACAGTAGAAAAGGTTAGAGAAATCACAACTTTATAAATAGAAGTTAGCAGCCTAAAGCGACAGAGAGATAGAGGTCTTAGTATTTTGAATGATTTCCACCAATTGTCTCTTCAAAATTTAGAATTAAAAAAGGAAAATAAGAAATTAAAGGGGGAAATGGAAATCATCCAAGGTGAAAAACAAAAATTGTAGTCTCTTTTGGACTTTGTCTGTCCTTTGGCTTGTAAGCTCCTGTCTTGTAGGAGACCATCTTCAATTTACAACATGTTTGTTCAGGAACAATTTTACTCTTGGCAGTTTATTGTAGTTGTGTTTTTAGGTGCCTTACAAAGCCCCTGATGGTAATGTTTTCTTATCCATTTACAAATCTAGTACCCTCAAAATTCAAAACCTACTTTGTGAGTTCTACCTCCATAATATGTTAGTTCCCAATGTCCCTGACTTCTTCATTAACTTGTTTGTGGGGGATTTTCAATTAAAATTCTTTCAGTCCTTGCTTTGAAATCAGATCACGTGGGGTGAACAAATGGATATCTTTAATCACACAACTCAAATAATAGGATTCTATATTCGGCCTACACATCACAATGATGTGGCTATGTGGAAAAACTTTAGATCTCTTTACTACCAAGCTGGTATTGGAGAGAATACCTCAAAGATATTATTGAAATGTGTGGGAGAATTTGAAACCTATTGATCTCAGAAAATCTTCAACTTTGGAATTATTCACAAAATCACAAATTAATCACCTTTGTTTACTTTCTATTAGAAAATAACGAGATAGCCAAGATGAATGAATTACTATTGTGCTTAGAATCAACAATTGTAGTAAAGGAAAGAATATAAGATCATAACACCAACAATTTTATCCTGGAAAACCTCTAATGGAGGAAAAACCAGTCGGGAAGGGAAATTTCTCTTTCTTCCCACTTCTATTGGCCAATTCAAATCAACAAGTATAGAATTTACAATAAGTAAGAAAGAGAAGTAGATAATATCTCAACACTTCCTTTTAGTTACTTGCTTGTTCTGTCCAACACTCCTTTCTTCTATAAAAATACAATTTCCAACACCAAGACTTCTTGCTCACTTGCTCCCATGCTTCGATGATCTTATACACTTCTACAATCATGTATTTATAGCCTTTCTCATGTCCTCTCATGCACTAGAGAATGGGAAAGGTCATGAAGGAGAAGAGAAACGAACATCCTTTCAAATTCAGAGGTTGTTCGTTTCAATTTTAGTTTTCTATCCACATATGGCCGGGACCGCCACCTGTGTAGATTGGTGGTCCTGGGACCACCTCCCCGCTAGGTGGCGGTTCTCGTAATCATTTCCCGTGCAGACGGTGGTCTTGTTACTTAAAAGATAGAACCTCTGTTTCATTGTTTTCCTTCTTTGTGCTTGACTATTTTTGATGAAGTAGAGTTATTTTGGATCCCTATGGATCACACCTCCCCTTCTTAGGAGGATTTTGGTCCCACAAAAGCTTAGTGGGGGAGTAGATGAGGAAAAATTCCCTCGCTTGCTCCTTCGAATACCACTGGGCCTACCTTGGTGTCTTTCCTTTCACCAATTTGCTAAGACTCTTGTGGACCTCTTCTAGTCTCTCCGACATTCTTCGTAGTGATAAATCCTCCTCCAATTCACCTCATGAGTCCAAGACGCAATCCTCAATGGAAGGTAGCAACTATAGTTCTTCATCTTCATCCAACATGGATGGCTCATATAGGTGCAAGTTCTCATAATTTACTATAGAGTACATCCTCATGAATGATGGTAAGTCAAGTCAAAAAGCATTTTCCCCAACCTTCTCCAATATGGTGAAGGGTCCATATCGTAGTGGCTTGAGCTTTCATGCTTGACCTTGTAGTCTATCCTTTCTCAAGTAAAGCCAAAATTTGTCTCCAACATGAAGCTTGTGTTCCCTCCTATGTTGATCATTCCTAGCTTTGTACTTTGTGTAGACACTAAAATTAGGTCACATTATCCTTTGGTTCCTCGATGAATAAGCACCCTTCATCACATTCACCTAGCCATGACCCTTTCACCCCACTAATATTAATTAAATTAAATTAATTAATTATCCTCACTATATCTATTATTTAAATATGTTATTTTAAATAATATCCACACATACAATTCACTTAGAGAACTCACCAAGCCAACTCATCCTAAGACCTCGTTCTTAGTAAGTTTCCATAACTAACTAAGACTTACCCTAATCCTAAAAATCAATGCCTACATTCCCTCTAACCACATTCCCACATGCTCACAAGAGGCTCTCAGTCTAATCCATGTGTTAACGACATGAAATCCAAGGAAATCAAGAGGATCTCCCTAGTTTAGTAAACCTAGGAAATCCCACCTTGACCGACGCCGGTTACCCCTAACCGTCGCCGGTTAAGTCGGAACCGCTGTCGGTTACCCTTTTAACCCCAAAACAACCTTATTCTCAAGGTTGAAAGTTGGAAGTTGGAAGTCGAAAGAAAAAAGGTTGGTGAGCATTATCACATCTCAGAGAGATAACACATCTTCAAAGAGTGAATTCCAGTGAGACCACACATGCAAGGAAGGAGATCAAACATCTTTTCCTACACAGCCATCCCAGCCAAGATTTGATCTAACCAAACAAAGAGAAATGTACATGCAGTCCATGCAGAAGCTTTCCTTCAGTTGGTGATCACTTACAACCTTCAAACCTTTTATCAACACCTCCATCCTTCACACACAGACATCCATGACCAGAATCCAAGTAAGTATAATGTCATACTTCTCTGGTTTATTTGATTTCATCATTATTTTATCATCTATTACTTACCTAGCCACCTATTGACCTTCTCTAATGCTTCCAACTCCATATTACCATTAAAAACCTTGCCAAAGTCTACCCTAGTCACCTAATACCTCATCTCGACCAACCAAAGTCCTTTGTGCAATCACAAAGGAGACCTAAAGCTTGTTCTGTGACATTTCTAGATTTCACAAGAACAAAGACCTGGCCACACTTGATCGCCATCGGCTACTCCCTAACCGACATCGGTCTCTGTATTTTCCCATACACCTAGAATAGAGACCTACCCACCTAATTTCATCTCACCCTCATCCACCTATGATCTACCCGAGACCTCTGTCAAACCTACAGAACCCAGAACCCATCATTTGACCTTTGGATTCTATTCTAGCTTAGCTTATTAGATTAGATCTATTTCTTATTGTGTTTTAAGTGAGATACCTAAATCATTTCAAATTACAATAGGATTTACTTTGTTTACAACATTAAATTGTTTAAAATAGTGGACTGACAGCCATCTAGGAAGTATCACACTTCCTGGATCTAGTATACGCTAGGAAATTCACTACCCATATTGTTTAGCTCCTTCTGGTGGTCTTGCTTTGCATTACGGGTAGTTCCTCTTAGCCAAAAGGAGCTCTCACAATCAGTTTGTGGATTCGGAAGTCATATGCGTGCAACAACCCCCCCAACCAAAGATTTGAACATGTATTCCTCCTACGCTTGTTACCCTATTTGTTTCATCAACACTTCAAAGAAACGATCTAAGAATTAGGTGAAACATTTTGGCACACCTGGTGGGACCCATTTGGGTTCCTTGCATTTCATTCATTCCTAGGAAAAGTTGTGTGTTTATTTCCCTTCTGAAAAGTGTACACATTAATTTTCTTCCTTAGTAACCCACCTCTTCTTTCTATTTGCTCTAAAGGAAACTTTTCTTTTGGTGTAATTAAAAAGAATCATTTCTTCATGTTTTCTGCATTGTAGTGAAAGAGCATCCCTCTTCCTCTTCATCTTATTATGTCATCCAACTTCACATTTCAATTTGGGCTTAAAAATAAAGTGCATTCCATTTTGATTTATTGCATTAGCTCACATTAATTGAGGGCAACCTATACGCTAGAAGTCATGCCTAGTTGATGGTTGAAAAATGAATCATAGAAAAGAACTTCTTTCCTTTTCTCTTTCTCTGAGTCTTACCAAACCTCACAAAAATTTAAAATACATACATTCTTAAACAACATCCTACCTAGAAGAAGTTGTAGGTGATCACACGATCACAACACAATGGGCACCCAACTCACCGGTATGTCGATTCATACTTCGAGCAAAGCACGCCCCACCATAACATACCTAAAACCTCACCTTTTAGATCTTCTTCTTTATAGAAACCATCCTCACAAAAACTCTATTTCATAATTCATGTGTTAGTCCCTAAATGGCATAAGCTAAATAAACATAATGGAAAAGGCACTCCTAGGATCACATTTTCTTAGTGTTTCTGCTTGGCTTGCATTTTGAGGTGAGAGATCACGTTCTTCACTTTTTGTTCATCCTTGCATGCTCCTCATCACAACTAGTGTATTCCAGCTTCACCTGAGTGTGCCTAGGCCATATCATCATCATTCTCAGAATTCTAGGTTTGATTCTACATCAAATTTTAATTCACAACCACGTTTCTTTCATCACTATTTCAATTTCATAGTAACTTAGTAAATCGCTTATACCCAACCAACGTTGGTTCCAGTCCTTTGCTAACCTACTCAAAAGGACATTTTTATTCATTTTATTCCACTTTTCATAGCCCTTGTCACTGTCATCATTCCCATTAGTGTTGTAAACATCATCAGATTTGGCATACCTGTCAAATTTTACCTTACTGCCTTGTTGTTCACTCACCGTCCATTTTCTACGATTCTACGGTAGTGGTTACCCCGACCGGCATAGATTTTCCCTAATTGGCATCGGTTAGCTTGTTTCACATTCCAGCCACCATTTGGTACTTAATCTACTTTTTGTCACTAGATTCACTTGTTCCTGCTGTTCTCTATGTCATTTACAGAGACGTAGCCCTACTTGATTAGTATTGTTTCACATGGTGTTGACCCGAAGACAAACAAGCGCACTCGTATTTCACACCAATTGCTAACCACTCCCATCCATCCTATTACTACTGCTACCAAAGATGAGGAGTTCACATGGCTCCTTGACCAAAACCCTACTTGCCTTGCGCTTTACCTTTCCCACTCGTCCACTCGAGATGCCTCGGGTTAGTTGATATACAACATGCCCGTATCTATCCCCCGACTCTCGCACCCACTCCCGCATCAGCCCCATCTGGCTCCATGCTACCCACATCTACCTTACCCCGGTCGTCTCACACATATGTCCTATACCCACTATGACTGCCATGTCTGTTACCTCCGTGGCACTTGTTACATCCACCGTACCCTCGATAACTACCCCAAACACAATCTCATCCACTCCTAATGTCCCACACATACCCATAGCTACATTACCACCTCCAGTGTCGGTGACCCCTACCCACTTTCAAAACGTGGTCCTTTCCATTCCACAATCATTAGCCCCTATTGCCACTAGGGTTACCAGGACCCTTCCACCCCAATATACATACTATCAACAACCTCCCGTTTGCCTATTATACATTTTGGGTACGTGCCCCCAATTTCACTTTGCCTTCTTCTCAATCAACCTACATGGCAACCTGTTGTGCAAATTCTCGAGTTTGTAAACTTTACCTAATTTCCATGTTTAGTTTTTCTCAGAAAACATTTCATTTGCTCGAGTTGGTGACCTGCAATTCATTTTATCTAGTTGAATGCCTTCAAGATGCTCATGATGTGGTTATTTTCCCCTAATTTGAAACAATTTCCAAGTTCCCCTCTTGTTGTGCCTTAATTTCTTCTTATTTTTGGGCTGTGTCATTTTTCCTTGCCCAAATCGTGAAAAAACTTGAAATGGATCAAATCTGAGTTATTTGAGGTTAAAATCCTACTCCCCAGGTTGAAAACAATGTAAAATCATGTTTCACTTGATTTAAAACCGAGAAATCTACATTCCTTGTGAAAAATTTGATTTCTAGGGCAACCTCGGTATTTTTACGTTTTGACGGGCATACAGGTGTCATTTGCCCGTCAAATTCATCTTCGCATGTTATTTCTAATGTGGCACAATTTGATTGGTTGGAGGATCGGTGGGTGGTAGAGGTCACTTAGAAAATTTTCCTTCATTTTTACAAATTTCTCAAAGTCATTTTTTTTGCCCAAAGGCCCACAACGAATAGGATGGTGACGCATGACAGGAAGAGCATGCGGATGGCGGTGAGGGGGAGTTGGAGAATTTTTTTTGCTCAAGATGTCATGGGAAAATTTTGACTGAGGGCCTCGCCTCCAATGAAAAGTGGACATGTGTCCAGGAAGGTCAAACGGAGCAGTGGGAACTTCGAAAAATTTGTTGTTTTTGGGCTCAAAGTTACAAAGAAAACATTTTGCCCGAAGGCCCATGTCGAATTGGAGGAGGGCACATGTCCAAAATTTGGCGGAGGTTTGGAGCATGGAGAGAAAATGGAAAAGTTTACAAATTTTGGTGAAAAATCTCAAAGTAAAAAATTGACCCATGGAAAATTTGGAGGTGTCCCCCACGGCCAATCAGGGGGTGACACGTGGCATTTTACAAAAGGTGAAAAGGGGAGTGTGGGCCCACAAAAGGTTTTAGTGCTCATGGAGGGTTGAAGGAAAATGGAAGGGTCGGCTCCATAGCGAATGGGAAGGTGACATGTGGCAGGGAGAGAGCGGGTGTTCGGGCCTGCGGGGAAAATTGTCAAAATTTTCCAAAGGCATAAAAGGTTACAAATGCAAATTTTAAAGGGAAGGGGCCCACGCCAATGGTTTTTGGACACGTGTCCACCTTATCCAAAGGAAAAAGGGAATATCTAAGGATCTAATTGGCCACGTGGAGGGCGGAAATTTAAAGTTGATTTTTTGATTGACGGTTACTGTGCATTTCCATTTTTGGGACACCATGGGAGCTCCAAGGAGCTTGGAAATCACGTTTCTTCACCAAAATGCATGAAATTTTATATGATTTCGCATCCCCTCAGCCTTCTGAGTGCAATGGAATCATTTTTATGAGATAATTCGGTGCCCTATGGTGTTTTTGATGAAATTTTTATTCAGGCTGTGTAAAAATGTGAAAGGTGAAAAATTAAAGTTGCAGAGGTGAAAAATGATGAAGTAAAAGGTGGAAAATGATTGCAAATGCATGTTGGCATGTATGAATGCCAAAAACATGACCCTAGGATGGATAAGGATCTAAATTCATGCAATATTTTAAAATATTTGTGCATCCTGGCATTTTACGAGTTGTTTTACAATTTAATGTCATTTTCATGAAATGGATAAGGTTTCTTGTAACAAATTTGATCCCTAAGCATATTATTTGCTTGGGAAGCAAGGATCCAAGCTGGCATGAGGTATAAAAGATATTTTTGAAGCATTTTATAGGGGAAACAAAATAGAGAAAAAGACTCAGAAAATTTTCAAGCAAAAAGGCTAGAAGAAATCCATTTCTCTAGAGAAAACTGCCTGAGAGCCATTTTCAATTCCATTTTTGTATCAGATTTCATCATGTTGAGTTGGTTTCAGTTGTAAAGCCATCAACAGGCTCTGAGATTGTTCTCATGACTTTCCCTTGCTGATGTATCTGATCATTTTCTGATTATCTGTTCATTCTCTTGGAAAAATTTACATATACTTATGTTTCAGAATGTTTTCAGTTTATGTTTCTTTCTCATGTTGCAATCTTGTGTTTAGGATCTCTTTGATCATACAGGGTCTCATTTATTTTTGATGGTTTAATGGCATTTGCAATCTTATATTCAGAAGAGCTTTCATCTGATAGAAGATAAACATATTTAAAATCATTTTACCGTCCTTGAATAATGAGACTGCTTTTGTAAACTTTTAGGTGCACTTCGGTCATGATTAAACAGGATTCCTAGATATTTTGTTGGTATTTTACTTCAATCTTTTGTGGCAGGTTTATCAAAGATTGTGGAAGAGTGCAGATTCGGGCCCATTTGTGCACATATCCTAGTTGAAAGAGCATTTAAAACCTTTGGAGGTATTCTCGTTGTGTAGGTGTTACAAATTTCTTGCAAAGGTTCTCAAAGAAGTTGGTAATTCCTAGCTAGTCTTGTCTAAAACATCTCCCCACAAAATTTCATTCAAACTAACTCATCCTACCTATACTACCCCTGTATTGCATTATGTGTCAACAAAAGAATACAATCCTTCCACCAAAATGCACAAAGTATATCAAGGTTTCATCATGTCTTTAGCAGCCTTAGCCTTGTTTTGAAAGCATTTCCATCATTTAGTAGTGACAACTCCTTTGAGTTTGGATAATGGATGCTTGATCATGTTTTCACAAGGCCTCTTCCATACCATATGCAAAACACAAGGATATCTCCATCTCCTTTACCATATAAGGGCTGCAATATAGGTTCTCTTGCCTTGGTTGATAGGCACAACCTAAAACAATGAGGGTTAGATCAAAACCCTTTTGAAGGTGCTATCCACTCCCTCAAATCTTGAATGCAAACAAGTAGATAGGTGTGCTCCCACTACAAATGACATACAAACCATCTATCTATCCTTGAGTGTCTTGTGCAAGTTCATGATGCTATTCAAGTTGTGAAGGAGATTAAATATGGATACCAACACCTGAGCTCCATACACCGGAGTGCCACCCCGTTATATGCCCAAAACCAACCCTCTCATGCTATAGGAGGCACCCAATCATCACAACCCACTAATGACCTAATTAAATTGATGTTGGATAAGATAAAGACACTGGAGGCATCAATTTCTATTTCCCGCAACACTCTCACCTATGATGATATTTGCAACAAGCCCATCCACCCATCCATTCCTATCCTTTCATACCCCATGCATTGGGAAATGCCTAAATTCAATCGTTTCAATAGCAAAGAAGACCCGTAGCAGCATTTGCGGTCGTTCAAATACGGGTGTTATCTGATCACTCATGATGATGCCTTGATCTTGAGAACCTTTCCCATGTCCCTCACTAGACCTGCATTAGATTGGTATAGTGGGTTACCTAAACATTTTATATTCTCATTCAATCAGTAGCCCAAGCCTTCCTAGATCATTTCTCTATCAATATTGTCAAGAAGGTTACCATGACCAATCTATATTCCATACATCAGTATGAGGATGAATCTATCGTAGATTTTGTTGCTCATCGGCGTGCTTTGATCAACCAACTTCCCTTCCAATCGCCACAAACAGAACTTATCGAGATCTTCACATGGGCTTGTGCTAGGCATATCTCACCAACCTTATAGGTCCAAACCTTCTGAAAATTTGATGAAGCATTCACTATGGCATGAAAGTTAGAGATTCGGGCCATCGAAGAGAAGAAAATCTAATTACGTAATAAGAATTTGGAATTCAAGTTGAATGATACATCTTCTTCTTCCAAACCATAAACCAATTATTCAAAAGCTAAGGCACCGCTAATGCGGTGGGTACTTAAGGCCAGCCAAAGACATCTGTTAAATTAGGCTACCCCTTCATCTAATCTCTCACCTATCCAGACTTTCAATTTAGACGAGAGCAGTGGAAATATACCCCAATTGGGGAGCCTTACTCTTCTGTCTTAGAAAATATTTTCAAAGTTGGAGCCATCACCCTTCCACCTATAAAACCACACACTAGTTTTGACCCTGCTCGCCCCATGCCCACATGGTATAAATAACATGATTTCTGTAACTATCATTGAGTAAAGGGTCATAGTGACAAAAATTGCATCACTTTCAAAAATATTGTCCAAGAAATGCTTGAGAAAGGTGAGTTAACCGTGGATAATCCTAATGCACCTGCCAAACAAAACGTAAATATCTTCAAGAAACCATTTCCCAACCATGCCCCTTCGTGTGATCAAACTGGTGAGACCTCAACTCACGATACCCATACCCGTGAGGCTCACACTATCTTGAATGATGTACTTGTCACCACCCAATTACCCCATATTCCTTCCATAGAGGATATCCTAGCCCGAAATCCTCCTTCCGCATTAGAACGAACCTCCCTTGTTACTTCACCAATAGAGGAACACCTTTCATCTCCTTCGTCACCTACAGAGGAGTCTTCCACTAACATTGAGACCATCTCACCCATGGCTTCACCACTTAGAGAACCTTTACCCACAGTACCTCCTCCACCCATAGAGGAGCACCTATTACCTCTTCCACCCACGAGGAGCACCCATTACTTCCTCCATCCACGAGAAGAACCTATCCATTCCTATACTTATAAAGGAGCTCCCATCATCTTCTCCACCCATTATAGGCCCAATTGAGATACCTTTGCCTCTTGGCGAGCATTCTCCTTTAGCCAACCAAAATCCTACAGACCTACTTTTGGCTCTCTTACCCACGGAAGCTAAAGCTAGCCAATTCCCCATCTCTAAGACACATTTTATGGGAATTTCCATTAGGTCCTCACCAACTCCACCTATAGATGTTTCATTCTCACATTTGGCTGATCAATTAGATTATGTGGATAGGGCTCTACTATGGGGCACCCAAGTTTACTTCCCGTCTCAACATAGATGTAGAGATCCCTTGCTGATACCTCCACTATCTACCCAAAAATATTTCAACCAATCAAACCAAACCCAACCACCTCTATCACAACCCCTTCCATGACACCTATTATAGCTCAAACCGCACCCTTACCCATAAATCAACCTACACCTAAACCCAAACCCACACCTACAACATTTTCCTCGACTAAACCCAATACCACTTTAGGGGTCACCCCAACCACCAGCCTTACTCATCCACCTATCAAACTAGATTTAGCTACATCCTCCAAAGTCAACACCATACCTACTCTGACACCCAAACAGAAGCACCAAACCCATAGAACTCATACCCCAGCTGCACCAATCACACCTGCACCTGTCCCATCCATCTTAGGATCTCAGCTTCCCCACATGGTCAAGAAACCTCCACCCATCAATAAACCAAAAACACAACAACCCATTCCTTATTTACAAGCCCTTGACCTACCCGGACACCCAACCCGACTTACACCTACACATGTAGCCTCTTTACCACCCATACCTCCAATACCCTCATATTGCTTTGCTACCCACTACACTTCAGTCCACTGCTCGCACACCTCAAGCACAACCCCCATCATCTACCTTCACAACAGCCCCATTATCCTTGTGGGTAACTCGCCCTCTTTTTCCATCTACTTTTACTTCTAGACCTTTTACACCCACATCACCTTTACCCAAGAAGGTGTAACCCAAAATTAAAACTCCACTACCCCATAATAAGTTTGTCAAAATGACCACACACCCTCCTTCCCATCAATCTACTATACCCATACCTAAACAAACACGACCGACACCTAAAACCACACTAGTACCCAAACCCATGGCTCAACCCCATCCTCTTCTAAAAACCATTCCTCAACAATCACCTACACCTACACCCAAAACCACGTTTACTTCACATTGTGATCCACTAGCGCAGGATCTTATGGCAAAATTTTAACCAACCTCCTTGAGACCTCTCGTCATCACATTACCGCCACTCGGACCTTACGACCCCCTCAAACCAAGCCAAAATGGTTTGACGATACTAAAATTTACTTAGAAAATCATGTTCCAGGGACATGATGTGGAAAACTGCAAGGCCTTGAAAACCATCCTTATCTAATTATGTCCACCAGAAACCAACTTTGACGACGATGACCTTCTCGACAAGGATCCTGCTTCACCAACACCCATTCCCACACTGCCCACTCAATGACCACAACCTCCACCCTCACCTCTCCTAGAGCCACCCCCAAGATTTGAAATTAACATGGTTTGCATAAGAGAAGTTACCACACCACCACCCAAATGTCATTGCGCCTAGCTCACCTCATAAGACTTTTCGTCTCCGGAGGTTTTTTCCTTCATGTCGTTATACCACTCACCCTACACCTTCTCCATTTGCCAAATCCCTCAAATCAACGGATATACGTCACTACACATGCACATGAAGGGAAAAGGAAAGGCAACCGATCCACCAACCAATCCTATACCCAACATACCATCTACACCCATACCCAAAAACTATCCGCGACCCCATGTACCCCATTTCTAATGGTGTCACACATCACACCATGCTCAAAAAATTACACCAATCACCCCTCAAAATGTCCTTATATGACCTCATCCAAAGCTCGAATCCCATCGTCAAAGCTCTCATGGAGGTTCTTCAATCAAATTTG
The DNA here is from genome assembly GCA_018340775.1 of Taxus wallichiana var. yunnanensis. Lineage (NCBI taxonomy): Eukaryota > Viridiplantae > Streptophyta > Pinopsida > Cupressales > Taxaceae > Taxus > Taxus wallichiana. Next base: position 426,392,338 of record CM031234.1, on the reverse strand, counting down.
GTTTTGCCTAATGACCCTACACATGTAGCCTCCATTATCACACCTATCATGTAGCCTCTCTCACTAAATTACCACCTTCATCTTCACCCCACCTTGTTCACCGAGTGGTCTCCCTTAGTTTCTTATAGGAAGAGATCATGCCACACCAAAACGATGACTCGGACTCCAGCCCTCTTCATCTCTCGTCCACATCGATGACATACGGTACTCCATGTGATGATTTATGGAGGCGCTAGCAGCATTAACATCATTTCATCCCATGAATTCGCCGTATACACATACCTGAAAATGGCATGCATAAACATCTGGTCATGTTGCATTCATTCAATGATGCTATCACCTCTACATTAGGCACTGTCATCCTCCACATTTGTGTGGGTCCCCGCACTATTCCAGAATTGTTTTATGTTTTGGAGGGGGAATTCCAATATAACTTGTTGCTTGGTAGACCCTGGATCCGTGTCATGGGTTGCGTTCCTTCCACTTTGCATCATTGTGTAAAGTTTGAACACGAAGGACACACCTATACCATTCCAACTGACCCATCACCTTTTAAAACATGTAACATGCTTTACCGACCCAATGATGTGCTCATACCTATCAAGTCATCTACCTTCGCAACCATTACCGCTTCACCTACACCTCCACCTACCAAGACACCATTACCGCTTCTACCGCACATAACTCCTCCATTCCTACCACGACCATAACCTTTATGGCTTCCCCATCAGCTTCCCAATCTGTTAACTCCACCTCCGCATCGACCTCTCGACACATTATCCATACCAGCTACCTACATACCAACCACTGATCCCTTGGAAGGTGTTTTTCAACGCCTCACTCTAGGGGAGTACCACCTATATAGTGTCAACACATTTCTTACTCCAAAAGAGTATGGAATCCTTCACCAACACCCTCACTACGATCACCGTATAGGAGAATGTCTCCTTTATGGTCCTCCCCACCTTCGTACTAGTCTCACTTATGGGGGACTTGATACTACCACTTACACACCTAAACCACCATCACAAACCCATCCATTTTCCACTGACTTCCAATCACTTACCAATCACCATTTTACCCACACCTTCCTACACCACTGTGCATGGAAGGGTTTTGGTTTTGGATTTTATGAGTAAGGCCACCATACCATTATTCCATGTACCACCCGCAAACATAATGAACATAGTGGTATCGGCTTCCCCAAACCACCTACCAAATAGGCCCACATTGAACTCATTAGGGACACTAGCCCTTCTCCACCTTCTTCACCCACTCCACCTTCATCACCACCTTTACCGATGGAGTCGATGGATCCTGAATCTATTCCTTTTAACTTTTTGTTTTCATAAACACCATTTCCTTGGGGCCTTTGACTTATTAACGCGAGGGTGAGGCCCCTTCCACTCTTTCCTTCCTATATCCTGAGATGATCGATGATGACACACCTTCAATCAATGTCATTCAACGTAAGGATGATGAATCCATACTCACCTACCTTGGTGAAGAAGACTCATATATTCATTGGTTGTTACCCTCTGAAACACAAACCATGTTGAATGAATCAACTATCGAGATCAACATTCATACTCGGGATGACCCGCATATCCTAAAGATCAAAATTTTTTTAGATGTCACTAATAGGAAGCCATCACTTCTTTTATCGAGGTCATAACCATGCTTTCGCCTTCGTCTTACATAGACATGCCCGGATTGACCCCACCATAGTGGTCCAAAATATCGTAACCATTCCCGATGCCAAACCCATCAAACAAAACTTGAGGAAAATATACCATCGTATTGCTCTTCTCATCAAAGAAGAACTTCAAGTGCCTTCTTTCCATTTCCTTCATCTTACCCATTGGTTATCCTCATTAGATTTCTAACATTGTCCTTATTACTAAATTAACAGGGGGACTCCACATTTACACAGGACTTCCGTGACCTCAACCTAGCTTGCCCGAAAGACAACTTTCCCTTACCCGGTATTGGTCACCGGTTAACCTCGGTGGTTGGTCATGAGATGCTATAACTCATGGATGGCTTCTCAAGTTATAACTAAATTTTTCTTGCCCTAGAATATCAACACAAGACCCAATTCATTACCCTTGGGGAACCTTTTCCTATCGAGTCATGCCTTTTTCCTTAAAAACACTAGTGCCACATATCAGTGGGCTATGACTTACATCTTCCATGATATCATGCATCACATATTGGAAGATTACATGGATGATCTCTTAGCCAAATCTAAATGCCACTCTAATCACCTTGCCATCCTCAAAACCATCTTTGACCGCCTCATTAAATATTACGTCCGCTTTAAGTCTAAGAAGTGCGTCTTCATGGTTCTCTCAAGAAAGCTCCTGGGATTTATCATTTCCCTCTGTGGTATAGAAGTTGACCCTACTAAAGTCAAGGCCATTCTGGAAATGCCTCCACCTACTAATCTTCAACAACTCCGTATCCTGCAAGGTAAATTGCAGTCCATTCACCATTTCATTTCACAATTATCTGATTGGTGTCAACCATTTCATCATTTGCTCAAGAAGGATGTCTCTTTAAATGGGATGATTATCACACAAAGTTTTTGAGGCCTTAAAACAATACCTTCTCAAACCACATGTACTCATCCCACCTAAATACAATCAACCTTTTTACCTATATATATCCACTACTGATCATTCCTTGGGAGCCATGCTCGCTCATCACGATGAACAACATAGGGAGCAGGTGCTTTATTACATAAGCCGTACTCTTTTGGACTATGAAACCCGATACAACCATCCCAAAAAACTCTATTTAGCCTTACTTTTCATTGCCACCAAACTCCGCCATTACTTACTCAACCACAAAACCTATGTTGTGACCAACACCGACCCCTTACAATTCATGTACGCCAAACCTTATCAAAATCATCGTGCCGCATGATGGATTATGCTTTTAGCTAATCTTGACCTCAAATTAATTCATCAAAAGTCCATCAAGGGCCAAGCTATCACCGACCAATTGGCCGATGCACCTATTTCTGGGGATCAACCTCTAATTTTGACTTCCCGTGATGAGTCAATCTTGCTACCCTTTTCCTAGAAAAACCCCTTACCAAATGACACTCTTCTTTGATGGTTCAAAGTGTCGGTGGGGGTGGGGTTAGTATTATCCTCATTCCTCTTGATGGAGAACCCATTCCTTTGTCTTTAAAACTAGATTTTGAATGTACCAACAATATTCTTTGAATACGAAGTGCTCGTACTAGGTCTCCATGCCACCTATGCCCTAGATGTTAAATCAATCAACATATTTGGTGATTCTAAATTAGTCGTAAACCAAGTCAATGGTATGTACCAATGTAGTAATGAGATAATTCAAAAGTATAAACATCATGTAGGAATACTTTTGACCACCTTTGATCGTTACACCCTTCAAACCATCCCACGTTCCACCAAAACATTTGTAGATACCATGGCCTACTTAGCTTCCCAAATACCCGCTTCACCTACTCGATTCCAAAATCTTTGTCACCGTACAATTCCTCCATTCACCTTCTTATTTACATCACGATGTTTACTCGATCGAACTAATACCCCTAACCCGAGTGACCTTTGGTAAAAAAATATTCCAACTACCTTTCTTTCTCCATCTTACCTCCATATCTCACCCGTAACAAACAATGTGCCTTCCTTAAAAGTTCTCTTGTTACGCATCCCGGGAGGAATCCTCTATAAGCGCGGATTTGATGGTATTCTCTTACAATGCCTCACAAGTTTTGAAATTCCTTATACCATCAAGGAGGTTCATGATGGCATATGTGGAGGTCACTTTAGTGGCCTTGTTGTTGCTAAGCATATTCTTCACCTAGGCTATTACTGGCCGACCCTTAACCATGATTGTTGCGACTATGTCAAATGTTGTGTAAAATGCCAACAACATTCCAACCTTCATCATACACCCAGTCATGCCTTACAGGTCGCTCGTGACCTTTGGCCCTTCTTTCAATGGGGTTTGGATCTTGTCAGAGAAATCAATCCTCATTCTTCCCAATGCCATTAATGGATCATCACTGCTACCGAATACTACACAAAATGGGTAGAATCCATACCACTTATTTCCATGAAAGCCGAGAAAATATGCGAGTTCATTAACCACCACATCATTTGTCACTTTGGTGTTCCTCATCATCTCATCACTAACAATGGAAAAAAATTCAAAAACAAAACATTGTAAAAACTTTGCGACGCCTTCGACATTCAACTTAGTTTCTCATCACCCTACTACCCACAAACCAATGGCCAAGCTGAATCCACTAACAAAACCCTCAACAAAATTCTCATGAAAGTGGTTGACAATACTGGGAAGGATTGGCATACGCACATTCCTTTTGCCCCGTGGGCCTACCGCACTAGTATTCACACTTCCACCGTGACCACACCCTTTTCTCTAGGTCTACTGCAGACAAAGGTTGTTCTACCTTTCAAGTCTAGATCCCCTCACTTTGCATTTCTCTCCATTATATGCTCTCTAATGATGAATTTCACAAGACTTCTTAGCACAACTAGAGTTATTAGACGAACACCGTCTTAACGCTCTGGATCACCTTCAAGTTTACCAACAACATATCAAACATGCCTATGAAAAACGTGTTCATAAATGAACCATCCAAGTCGGTGACCTTGTCCTGAAAGAAAATCAACATGTAACCAAAGCAGAAAAAAGTAAACGGGGAAAATTTGCTCCTAATTGGCTTAGACCATACATCGTGACTCATACCTATGGATTAGGTGCTTATCGTTTATCTTCTCTCGATGGTAAACCCGAGCCTGAGCCCCTAAACACCTTGCATCTTCGACCATTCTATTTTTGACGCATTGTCCTACCTCACCCTTTGTCTCTCTCCACGCTTGTCCCTTGAGCGCTACCCACTCCATACACCTCCCTAATGATTAAACCAGAATCATGTGAGTACCCATCAATTGTTATCTTCCCTTGAATATGTGTACCATAGCACTACACATAGCATGATTCTCACGGATACTTTTCATCTACCTTTAGATGAGATCCCATGGTCATTTCACCTTGCCTTTTGAACAAGAGTCCTATCCTCCACCTTCGTCTTGTCCATGACTTCAAAGACCTCACATGGGACCAAAATCCTTGAGTCAAACTTCTCATAAAAAGATGATTCCCTCAAAAGGACATCTTCCTCTTGAAAAATTGCTGCTATAAATAGATTACTCCCTTGAAGGATAGCTATGTGAAGCTCTAAAAAAATTAAAAATGAGAGCAACCGAAGCTTCCCGCATCGATCAGCTTCATGAAGACCTCAAGGAGTTCCATATTATTTATCTCATATAGACTTCCCACATCAATCAGTCTATCAAAACAAAAAAATTTAGTCATGGACTTTCCCGTTGTGACCTAGGACCTCTTTCCCGAAGGGCCTACTACCTCATACCATATAAAAATTAACTACCTTTCACCCTTCTTACCATTCCCACTCTCATTTCCTCATTTCCTCAAGGGACATCTTAGAATTTAGACATTTGGTGATCATGTGACTACTTTTCATCATAGAACATGTCAATCATGCAATGTCTTTAGGGTCTTATGTTCATCACCTCCTCCAAGGTATGATCTACTTGGTATGATCCTACCAAATCAGGTTGCTTTATTGCCCCCTCTTATCTTTTAACCATCTTTGCTTACATTTTGATTACCTTATATAGGACTTGGTCCTCAATGCTTACCTTTTGGGTAATCCTTCTCTTTCGCCATAATTGCTTTCACCACCATCATTTTACCTACAATCTACCCACACCTATCAAACCTAAACCCACAACATGCCCAAAAACCTACCATCTCATTTTCATATTCTTCCCTAGCTCATGGGAGAACTACATTGGCCTGAGGTCCCTTTTCTCGGGCCTATGTAGGTAGCACTCCAAGGGCATGGGGCCCTTGGAGGTTAGCTCGGCCATTCTCTACACTAAATAATTCATCAACCATGCCTAACTCACCATTTACATCACATTTCACTCAGTTCCCCTTTTATATACAAAATTGGAAATTAATCCACATACATAACAATTTGCTACATATTTTATACATTTATTACGCTTACCATTTATCTATCATCACTATGCATAGATTATACCACATCTCACACATGACCCATAATATCATTCATTGCAAAAATAATGAATCACAACTTCACCTACTTTCAATATATCCATGCCTAATCAACCTAACTCAACCATGCCTAACCAACCTAACTCGATCCATGCCTATAACCTGACTCAACCATGCCTACCAACCTAACTCGATCCATGCCTATAACCTGACTCAACCATGCCTATAACCTGACTCGATCCATGCCTAAACCGACCTGACTCCATCATGCCTAACTCACCTAATTTCCATCCACATCAAAGTAACAAATCCATATCTCATCTAACACAAGCCATAAACCAATATCTCATAAACACATCAACAAATCACAAAATACCATGTATCTCATCATATAAATCAATCAATATGTATCTCAATATACATGCCCATCTCATCATGTCCATCATCTCAAAAATGTTAGCACACAGGCCGATATACAATACAAAATGTCATTGGCACACATGTCGGTCTCATATATACACAAAAGAATGAATCAATACAAAATATCTTCGACATGCAGGCTAGTATATGCTGAAAATATAAAAATCACTCATACAACCTCACTATCTTTGGTACACAAGCCGGTATGTGATAACAAATACAACTATCTTTAGCACACAGATCGACATATATATATAAAATAACTAATATACATCAAACATTAGGTGACCACATATTAGGCATATTGTAGGATGTCCTCCATCTCTGTATCACCTGTACCCTTAGCCTCCTGTGTCCTTGTTGGCACCTCACCTAGCACTGGTCGCCGCGCGTTGGTGGCCTCTCCCTGATCAGGCCTCAAAGCTCGCTAACCTCCTACACTCTCCACACTATGAGTGCGGGATCTCGTCCTCTCACTGGATGCCTGCTGTGCCCTGTACTCGGCATAGGATATGAAATCTATCCCAGCCACCATAAGCTGGTCCTGATAATATCTCACCTCACCTAGGGCATCCCGTAACCTAGATACATGCATGGTCTGTGGTGGTCCCATAGGTCTTGGCCCCTGTACCTACCCTATGCTTTCCTGTGAACTAGGACCTAATCCTAGAGCCTGTGGTGGTGCCCCTACCTATGTGCCTATATCTGGGCTTGTAAGGCCCCAATCTATGCCTGGGATGTGGCCAATCGGCTCTATTAACCTACCACTCCGAGCATGTTAGGGCCACCTTTGACCATCCCCCGACCATCTCTACCTCCTCCATCTCCTCCATTCACCATCTAGGCTCGCACGCTGCTACTCCGTTACGTCACGCGTAGCTCTACTACCTCCGCCTCCGAGCCCTCCAACTATGTCTGTAGTAGACCCAACTAGGTAATCACCATCGCTACCTACCACCGTAGGGTGTCTCTCTCTGCACCGTAATGGTAGCTAGGTCTAATTGCTCCGGGCCTGGGTGGTATGGTTCATAATCGATCCACCCACCATTTCCTCGTACCTATATGTACATCCGACGTCATTATCTACCAATCCACCGCTGCTCCTCCTCCCCCTGTAGGCATTGTAGGGTGGGTAGAGGTAGGGGCCTCTCCTTGTCATCACTCCGATGTAAGAGTCTCGAACTAACTTTCATCAAACTCGTCTCACCAGATCATCTCATCCTCCCCATGACGACCCTGTATCCACCTCTCTAGCTAGAGCTCAACTAGCTCCTCATGCATATGCCTATATGAGGGGAATCCCACATATGGCCTCCAGATAATGTCCACTCTAGACAACTCCTCCAAGAATGCTACCGGAAATGGGCCACATCATGTGTCACCTATCTATCCGAGTCTCTCGATATCCAATCACATGCACCCATCTCCTATATCCCACCCGCACAAATCTAGGTGGGAATCCATCTTCTTAGGGCATCCCTATAGGTCACACACACACTATGTGCTCATATGCCCAATAGTGTAGTATAAATGTATAACACATGTTAAACCCGTGCATGCCCACAACTCTCTATATAGTTGCACTAAGAAATGCTGGTGCCCAAATAAAGCATGTCTCATGAACCATCATATCATGGAGTACCCCCATTTGTGATTAGGGAAAGCATCTACCCTCTCGTATCCGGTGCATAGTAGCACATTTCCTCCATCAACAAAACCAATAGCCTCGTCTCATCCGGATGGGCTAGGTACATCTCTCCATAGCTCAAACTGGCACTATGGAATCTCATATCAATCGCCCCCTCACCAAAAATTGTCCCAATCAACTCCTCTCGAGGGTTTGGAAGAGATAGAATACCCTTGGGCACCCAATATGGGTAGCCAAAAAATTTGAAACACGTCCTCCGGGTGATAGTCATATCACCCGCTCTAAGGTGGAACATGTTGGTCACAGGATCCCATCTATCGATGAGTGTGACCATCAAGTAGCCGGGCTTCGAACAACATGTCGGTAGTGATGAATCCCACTCAAGCCCACTGCCTCCACATGCTACAGCTCCAAAGGGGTCACTATGCCGTGTAATGTCACCGGTGAGGCGCAACCCTGTCCCACATATATGCAATCGCACTCTCCCCGCATCCAATCAAAGCACGACATTAATCCACATTTACCATGACCATATTCACCAATTATCATTACCCTTCACCCTATTTTCACTCTAACCATCTCAACTACCTAGCCCACACCACTTTTGGACCTCGTGCCTCAAATCGACCGGTTCCTTGTTCATACTAACCGACTCCGATCACCCTTAAACCGGCATTGGTCACCTGTTTGGTGACCGATACTAGTTCACCTTTACCGACTATGGTTACCACATAACTAGCATCGGTCATCTGTTTGGTGATCGATACCATTCTTCTACCCAACCAACATCGGCCAAACTTGACCGACACGGTCCGGTCAATGTTGGGAAAAACCCGTGACTTTCCAAAACCCCTTTTCTAAAACCTCCCCCGCCCTTGTTACCCCACCTACAATGACCTAAACTACCCCTGGACCTCTACCCACCCCACCTATACCATTTACTACCCTTCCCCTCCCTCTTTTTTCCCGTTATTCCCCCATACCCAAATTTTATTTTTACCCACCCAAAAAAACAAAAACCCACAAAAACCTAAAATAACAATTATCCAAACCTCTAATCTATCTAATTAACAATGTAGAGTTGGGTGCTTACCTCATCACATTGTCATTGCCCTGGTGGCATGTCCGGCCGCTATGCCAATGGCCCGCCAGATCCCTCTCCAGCCTCTAGCCATCACCGAATAGCTACTTGTAACCTCCAACCAATCAAATCTCTCACCTTGATCCCATGGACCCACTGCTCACCAACCAAACCCTCATCCAATCACACTACCAAATTACTATCCCGCTTCCTCCGGAAAATTTTCTCTTTTTTTTTTTTTGTCATTTTCTCACTTTGTAAATAACAAATGAACAATAAATTTTTTTTGTTTTGTTTTTATAACCAACCCGACTTAACCGACGCGCCTTGACCGACATCACCACGTGCCCCGCCTCACTGTCATCAATTTTCCTATACCGGCATCAATTTTCCATGATCGCTATCGATCATCCTCAACTGCACATTGCCCTCAATTAAGCCCCTTTTACCCCACCCTTTACCTTGATCCTTTACCCCACCCCTCACCCTGATCCTTTACCCAACCCATTTACCTTACCTTTCCTGACCTCCTCATTTACTACCTCCATTTTTCCTCCTTTGGGGACTCATTATTTTACCCCTACCTTGGCCTTACCCATGCCACGACCTAGATATTTGGACCTGGACCATCGCTAGTGACCTTTGACCTCATGTGTTCGCTATACCTTGCGGCACTATTACCTATGTTGATTGACCGATAACCTTACCTAGCCTATTACCATGATCGTTTATCCTGACCTTACCTTTGGTGTACCGGAACATACCTAAACATTCCTACACCTAACCTACATTGTGTTTCCTAACCATATCCTATACCTTGGATACCGGATTCACTTCAACCTTGTTTGGATAAACCTATCGACCTTAGACGATGTAGAGTTTACCTGCTCTTCAACTCGGTAGCATCTTTGCGGCTTTATTCATGTGCGTGCGTTTGACTGTTGCTACCTTTGACCCAGACCCATTACCTAGATTTCCCATGTAGATCTTTAACCCTTTCTCCCCATGCCCACCTGCCTCTTCCTCCCATTTACCTTTTATCAAACCACTCATTGATTCTCCCTTCTGCCTCGTTAGTTCCTAGTTTGAGGGGGATCACCTTCACCCACACATGGGGCAACCACATCTTATTTTTGTTAGCGTCGCTTACCAATACAAGCTACGCAACAAAAAGGGGCAAAATGTAGACACTAAAATTAGGTCACACTACCCTTTGGTTCCTCGACGAATAAGCACCCTTCATCACATTCACCTATCCATGACCCCTTTCACCCTAATAATACTAATTTAATTTAATTAATTAAATTAATTAATTAGTCTCACTATAGCTATTATTTAAATATCTTATTTTAAATAATATCCACACATACAGTTCACTAGACACCTCACGAAGCCAACTCAACCTAAGACATGTTCTTAGTAAGTTGCTATAACTAACTAAGACTTACCCAAACCCTAAAAACAATGCCTACATTCCCTCTAACCACATTCCCGCATGCTCACAAGAGGCTCTTAGTATAATCCACTAGTTAACGACATGAAATATGAGGAAATCAAGAGGATCTCCTAGTTTAGTAAACCTAGGAAATCTCATCTTAACCAATGCCGCTTACCCCTAACTATTCTTTGGTTAAGCGGAATCGCCGGTTACCCTTTTAACCCAAAAACAACCTTATTCTCAACGTTGGAAGTTGGAAGTTGGAAGTCAAAAGAAAAAGGTTAGCTAGCATTATCACATCTTAGAGAGATAACACATCTTCGAGAGAGTGAATTCGGTGAGACCATAGATGTAAGGAAGGAGATCAAACATCTTTTCTGCACATGTCATCCCAAATGATAAGATCTGATCTAACCAAGTAAAAGGAATGTACATGCAGTCCATGCAGAAGCTTTCCTTCAGTTGGTGATCACTTACAACCTTCAAACCTCTCATCAACACCTCCATCCTTCACACACAGGCATCCAAGACTGGAATCCAAGTAAGTATAACATCATACTTCTTTGGTTTATTTCATTTCATCATTATTTTATCATCTATTGCTTACCTAGCCACCTATTAACCTTTTCCAATGCTTCCACCTCCATATTCCCATTAAAAACCTTTCCAAAGTCTACCCCAGTCACCTAATACCTCGTCCCGACCAACCAAAGTCCTTTGTGTAATCATAAAGGAGACCTAAAGCTTGTTCTGTGACATTTCTAGATTTCATAAGAATCGGCACCAATCATACCTAACCGTTGCTCGGCTACCCCGACCGACATCACTCTCTGTATTTTCCCATATAGCTCAAACAGAGACCTACCCACCTAATTTCATCTTACCCTCATCCACCTATGATCTACCCGAGACCTCTATCAAACCTGCAAAACCCAAAACCCATCATTTGACCTTTGGATTCTATTCTAGCTTAGCATGTTAGATTAGATCTATTTCTTATTGTGTTTTAAGTGAGATACCTAAATCATTTCAAAATATAATAGGATTTACTTTGTTTACAACATTAAATTGTTTAAAATAGTGGACTGACAATGCCATCTGGAAGTATCACACTTCCCGATCTAGCATATGCTATGCAATTCACTACCCATATTGTTTAAATCCTTCTGGTGCTCTTGCTTTGCATTACAGGTAGTTCCTCCTAGTCAAAAGGGAGCTCTCACAATCAGTTGTGGATTCAGAAGTCATACAAGCACAACAACCCATTAACCAACATTTGAATAGGTATTCCTCCTACGCCCGTTACCCTATCTGTTTCATCAACACTTCAAAGAAACGATCTAAGAATCAGGTGAAACACTTTGCTTGAGATTTTTCTAGCTATTATTTGACCTTGAGATGGATTTGTCAGATCCTCTCAATGAACTTGTTAGCTCTATTCACCTCTGTGTCTCGTGTATCCTCCTCATCTTACTGCCAAACTGCTATGTATAGTGGATTTGTAGGTAGATATACCAAGCATGCTTCAAATGGTGACTGCATAGTGAATGTGTCTACTACCCGGTTATAGGAATGCTGAATGTAGGCTAAGGACTCATCCCAAGTCCTTGGGTACTTATTGTTATACCCTCCGATCAACTGTACCAATGTCTTATTTACCACCTCTGTTTGTCCATCTATCTATGGATGGAAAGTCATGCTCCTCTCAACATTCAGTATCCATCTTGTCCCACAAAGTAGTCCAAAACTTCTGTTGTTATAGACTCACATCACCCCTGGATGCAGATCAGGCTTCTAGGTTGATCACTCTAGCATCCAGTGTGATTGCACAACATGGAAACCTCTCTCCAAGTGTGGGGACTTGTAAAACTGAGAGAGGAATCTCCAGATTAGAGGCTGGTTCCTCAAACTCCTCTGATTTAGATCTATATTTTGTAAAACTACAGAGGTTCAGATCCTAATCCTACTCTAAATTGCAAGAGGGCAGGGATAGAAATGCAAAAATTGAAACTAACTGAAGATGGTGATGCACCAAAAGGAGTGGTGAAACATTTCTGTCACGCAAATAGACACAAACCAGAGATTTGCAACATGAAACATACACAGGCTGATAAGATATAACTTAGGATCTGAAATGAAGCAAATAATACAAACAAAGGACTGAAAACCATTCACAAAGCTTGCATTATCATTTCCAGTACCCAAATCACTGCATTACAACCTCAGAGAGGTAAAAACTATTACAATCTTTTGGAGAGGTCTGATTCTTGCATCAACCACCTGCTGGAGGTGAAAGAAGAAGTTGCTATGTCAAAAATTGTTCCCCCTTAGAAATGAGCCAAATCTGGCTTTTACATTGCATGGGTCGAGCCCAGGAGACAGAAACGTACAAAAACATGAGAGCCCATCCCTCCTCGACTGCAGATGCATTAAAATGGCATGGGGGACCTTACAAACCCATACCCTGTCACTTTGACCGAATTACAGGAGAATGCGACCCATTCTGCATTAAATCTGGTCGCTGAAATGTCACTTCTGGCCATGAACACGTGTCAGATCCATTTCTCAATTTTCTCTCTCCAAACTACACCAAAATTCAAGATTAACCCTAGAATCACGTAGAGAATTTCATAAGCTTTCCGTTGATATAAAGAACGTGCAAATCTGAGCTCTGGATCGAAAGATATGTCGATCTGAAGATTTAGGGCACAAAACAGTGAAAACGTGTTTTGAAAATCTTTCCCGCGCTCTGCCACCTGGATGACACGTGTCAAGCGCTGATTGGATGCATAATTCTCTCTCCTTCCCTACTTCATTGGACACGTGTCCTCTTTTTATTGGCTCGGGTCAGTGCTTGAAACCTCGCCCTTTGACTTTTGGACTTTCTCCCTTGTGACACGTGTCGTGATTTGATTGGTCCGCGGGTCTGCCGCTTTTCGCGCCCTTCGCGTCCCTCTGTCCCGGATGTCCCAAACTGTTTGGGACAAAAATCTGATCCACCCGAAATGGGCTTCCTTATCCCTCATTCGGCCGATGACACGTGGCGTTGCTTGATTGGCTTTCGGCTCCTTCGGCTATCCGCGTCCCACGCGTCCCTTTGTCCCAACCGCCCCAAAGGCTTTGAAGTTCCTCGCTTCGCCGAACCGGCTGGTTCAAGCGCCTCTTCACGTACATTTGTTCCAACTGTCCCCGCATCGCTCGGGACAAAATTCTTCCGAACCACCCAAAATGGGCTTCCTTTGCTCTCGGCCGCTTCGCCTTTTCGCGTCCTTCGCGTCCTCGTGGCCCAGATGTCCCAACTGCTTAGTGCGAAAGTTCTCCTTTTCGGCCAAACCGGGCGGTTCGTGCCCTTCGCATCTTCATGTCCCAAATGTCCCAGAGCAGTTAGTCGATTTTCTTCTCCTTCGGCCGAACCGGCTTTCCGCGTCCCACGCGTCCCGACGGCCTGGATGTTCCTTTGCCTGCAGAGATTACCTGCGCCTTTTCGCCGATTCCGCGCCATACGTCCCTCATGTCCCGACTGCTGCGAGGACTAGGACTTAGCCAATTTTCACAATTTTTTCTGGCCCAAGCTTGTTTTTTGCAGCCTTTTCACCTTTTCTCAGAACTTTCTCTTTTCAACCTGGATAGGAGAGTTAGAAAAATTTCTGAGGGGACCCTAGAAACATGATTTTTTCCCTGAATCCATCCATTTTCCTGGGACTTGAGAATTCTGATGTATGTTATCAAATCAACCCTGGGGGTGAATTTGGATAACAATTTGGTGACTCAGCGGGGATACCTGCCTGCTAGGTAGAAGATACCAGTTGCCTTAAGCAGTCCATTGGGCATGGAGTCATCAAATATTCTGTTTAGAACCTCAACTGACTCAGAATGTGCAAGGAGGAAGATGGAATGTCACCTGATGAAAGCAAGGACTGCTAAACATCTCCATGGACAGCAAGCTGTGCCAAAGCACTTAGGGAAAACAAAACTAACCTACAGAAAAAAAATGTGCACAAGCACTTGGAGGAAAGAAAATCTAATCTAATATTTACAGAGGTAGTGAACTTCCCTCTAGAAGCAACGCTTGAGATAGATTCCATTGACTGGAATCTGCAGTTCTTCACCCTCCAGTGAGGCTAATTGGAAAGCATTGTTGTTCTTGCACTTTGTGACCACATATGGGCCACTCCAAATGGCATCAAATTTTGAATGCCTTCCCGGTTTTTCTCTGTCCATATCCCATTTCAACACTAGATCTCCAACTTGAAAAGATCTATCCTTGGCCTTTCTATCAAAGGTCTTCTTGATCAAAGCTTGATCCTTTTCCATTACTTGGGATGCCTAGTTTCGATCTCTTGCAGCTCCATCAACTCGCATACCTCACCTCCATGGGCTCAAATTCAAGAAACTCCAGTTGCTTCATGAGTTCCAACGTTGGCAACTCAAGTGACATGGGCAAGATTGCCTCTCTTCCATAGACAAGCCTAAATGGATAGTTACTTGTGGATCTTTTGGGAGTTATCCTATCAGCCCATAGGGCTGATTTCAGCTTGGTGTGCCAAGACCTCTAATTCTCATCAAGAGTCCTCCTAATGATCCTCAACAAGTTCTTGTTTGTAGACTCGGCCTGGCCATTACCCTGAGGGTAATAGTTCGATGAAGTGCTTAGGTAAATACCATTCTTGACAGCCCACTTCAACTACCTTAGATCCAATGAATGCCAATGCATTATCGTAGATTATTGTGGTAGGTACACCAAATCTAGTTGTTATCCCCTCATAAAAGTCTAAGATGCTAGACTCATTTACCTTTGAGTACTACACGTCATCCCATTTGGTGAAGTAGTCTCGTGGTCATCAAAATCCATTTGTGCCTTGGCTTGAAATGGGATTAATGACTCCAATGAAGTCCAAACCCCATTGCATGAATGGCTGGTCAACTGAGATTGGATGCAATGGGAGGGCAGCAAGTCTCTCTTTTCCTGTGAAGAATGCACAATTCTTACACCTCTTGATCCATGCATAACAATCATCAAGATTTTAGGCCAATAATAACCAGCCTTCATGATTTTTAGAGTCACCACTTGGTGCAAAATGGCCACCAGCTGGTCCACCATGAAACTCTTCTAATACCCTTTGAATCTGACCTATGCTAATGCATCTCAACAACACTCCATTTACATCTTTCTTGAACAAAACTCCATCAACAATGGCATACGGGACAACCTGCAATCTGAAGTGTCTCCTTTGGGTCTTGTTCATCTCTGGAGGGCATAGGTCTGTGCCTAGGAAGTGCATAATACCTTGGGTCCATCAAGGAGTCGGGGCAGCATTGTCTTCTTCTTGCCTGCCACTCAGCTCATGGCTATCTTGGACTGTCAAAATAGTTTCTTCTTTGTTGCATACTTCTTTTTGCTTCCCCAAAACCAGCTGCTCACACAATCCTTTCCCTCTTACCAGCTTGGTGATCTTGATCTCAATGTCATACTCCATGACACGGGTGATCCAACCTGCCCTTTTCTCATTCAAATCCTTGTTGAGGAGGAAGTCCTTAACTCCAGCATGTGAGACCAGCAACTGGACCTTGTTGTTTGAGACTAAATGCTTGAATTTCTTCAAGCTTCTGATTACTGCAAGTACATGCTTTTCAATAAAAGAGTACCTCACCTCGCAGTCATCTAGGCTCTGGCTGAAAAGGCAATTGGCTGCTCATCATTATCTTTGTTTTGCTGTACTAGAATGGCAGAAATAGTGTCATCACCTCCAAATGCATAGAGGATGAAATCCTTGGAGAAGTTTGGGTTGATGAGAGTTGGTGCTTGAGAGATAGCTTCTTTGATTGCTTCAAAACTCTCCTTGCCTTCTACTATCCACTTAAAAGCCATGCTCTTCTTTAACATTTTGGTGATGGGCTTGACAAGGGCTGCAAAATCTGGGACAAACCTCCGAACAAAGTTTATCCTTCCCAAGAAACTCTGAAGGGCTTTCTTGTGGCTTGGCAATGGTAGTGCTCTTATGGCTTCAACCCTCTCTGGATCAATTGCTAATCCCTCCCTTGAGACAATATGGCCAAGGAGCTTTCCTTCATGTGCAAGAAAGATGCACTTCTTGGGATTCAAAGACACTCCGAACTTTCTACACCTCTGAAACACTTGCCTGAGGTGAAAGAGATGGTCTGCTGCATTCTTTGAGAAGATAGTGATATCATCTAGGTATACCAGCACTATCTTGTTGATCAAGCCTTTAATGCCATGTCCATTGCCCTTTGAAAGGTAGCGCTCAAGATTGACAGCCCAAATGGCATTTTCCTGTAAGCATATGTGCCCCATTTGGTTGTGAAGGCTGTCTTGAATTGATCTTCCTCCCTCACCATAATCTGATTGTAGCTTGAGTAGCCATCAAGTAGTGAAAACCTTCTCAACCAGCTACAACCTGCAATATTTTCTCCATGGAAGGGAGTGGATAATGATCCTTGAGAGAGGCTCTATTCAAATCTCTGAAGTCGACACACAACCTAATCTCTCCATTCTTCTTTCTCGATCGGGACTAAGTTGGCGACCCAACTTGAGTGTTTGATGGGAAGATGATACCGGCCTCAATAAGCTTGCTTAACTCTTTTCTCATGAGAGGTTCAATATGGGGATTCACCGCCTTTGCTTCTACTTGACAGTGCTTGGATTCCGATCCAAACTCAATAGTATGTTGTGCCAACTTTGGGTTGAAACCTCTTAGATCTTTGTAAGTCCAAGCAAAGACATCTCGTGAACTCTTGACAAAGTTGAAACAAAATCAGATTTCTCTTATGAGGTACTTACTTTGCCAATCTACAATGTTTTGCCTTCTTCCACTAAAATAGGCTTTGAATCTTCACCCTTTACTTGAATGTTCACTTTCTCCTTCCGGAACTGATCATTCGGGTCGAAGATTGACTCCAAGGTTATGAGGCCTTTTGGTAATTTGTTAGTTCTCAGCTGCACCACTTGGTCACCATACTGCTGATGCAACTTGTCTTGATTCCTGGCGGAGAACTCAGCTTCTTCTTGTAGGAAATTAACAATTTGCTGATCATTCTCGAAGACTTGCCAACTTGTGTTGTTATCCGGAACAACTGGTCTCACAACCAATTTGATATGAGGCTAAGATTTTTCACTTTTGATACTTTCTACAACATCAAACGCAGCCCCAATTGCTGCAAGTCTGTCAGCGGCTTCATTCTTTTTTCTTGGGATAGAACTGATGCTAAAAGCTTCAAGATCTTCAATAAGATCCCATACCCGATTTTTGTAGTTCTTCAACAGATCATTTTTGGCAGCATTTTTTCCTTTGACTTGGTTTACGATCAGCTCACTATCACCAAATACTTGTAAATTCTTGATGCCTTTCTTCATTGCCCAATGCAGTCCATGAATTAAGGCTTCATACTCAGCCGTGTTGTTTGAACAGGAAAACTGGAAACGGAAGGCTGAGTAATACCTTATACCTTGCAGTGAGATGAGCATAGCTCCTCCTCCTGCACCTTGTCTACTCCTTGACCCATCAAAGAACAATTTCCATACTTCATTCTTGTCTTTATGATCCGGCTTGGTGATGCTGGGGAGAGGTTGATTCTCTTCATGTAAACAATAAACTCCTAGCGCAGATTCTTCTACTTCTTGATAGGGATCAAAAGCATGTATCTTGTTTTCCCATTCATCAAGAGTTAGATTTGGGATGCTTCCAATCTTGGTGTCAGCCTCATCAGTGCTAGGGTGATCTTCTTGATCAAATGCTGAGCAATTGGCATTAATCTGACTTGGAGTGTAAGGCTCAATATGGAAGTTTGCAATAGGTTCGATCTGATTGTGGCCTTAGTTCCATATCTTGTTCTGAATAGCATGTGTGACCAATCAGCAGACAAATACCCCCCAATCTTGGCTGTGAAGTCCCTTGACAAGCAAAGGGCAAAGAGTGGTGGAAGGTCTATGATTGATACATCTTGTAAAACAACAACATTTGGACATGCATGCAAGGTAAGACTCAAGTTTCTAATCACTCCAACTGTTGCTACTGCTGTTCCATCTAACTGCACTACCCCTTTGGATGTTATTTCATACTGGAGCCCTAGCTGATCAGCTATTTGTTTGGGCATGACAGAACTACTTGCCCCGGAATCAATCATGCAATTGTGTACTAGCTGATTTCCAATGATCAACGAAACATAGAAAGGAGGGGGCTTCAACATCTTACCTTGTTGTCCTCCATGATTTCCCCAGTGTCAGGGCAAGCGTTTGTAAGTACTTTGTCTTACATCCGAACCCACCGATTTGAAATTGCCCAGTCCTTCATGGCAGCTTGCAGATCTCTTTGTCCTGGGATGGATAGGGATTCCCACATCGATATATTGACGTTAGTCTTCTTCATCTTTTCAATGATACCGAACGGGATGAAGTATCCTTTGTTGTCCCTTGGTTTACACATTCACCCCTTGCACATGGGCAGCAACAGCTGGCATTTGAGTTGGCCTAGGGGCTGTTCTTGGCTGCCCTTGTGCATTTGAAATGGGACTTTGCTTGCCAATCATTTCTGGAGTCATAGAGGGTTGTGGATTGGCTGGGGCTAATAGCTGTTCTTCACCCAAATTCCTCCTTTTTGACCTTGTGTTGGCTGCAACACCTTGAGAAACTGCCTGATTCATGCCACAGAAATCCTCTACTTGCCAGTTTACCAATGTGGTGTCATTTGGGGCTGATTGCTGTTGGAATGTTTCTTGTTGTTGGTTGTTTCCTTGACTGCCCTCACCCTCCACACCAGTAGTTGTCACCATCAATGCTTGATTGAGAGCACCATTGAAACACATGGATTGGTTATGAGGCTCGTTGCATGGAAAGCACCAATCATATTCTTGGGCCATGTTATTTTGGACTGGCACTAATGCTTTAGAAGCAGATACGACATTGGGGTTATAGGGCTGAAATGGTCTATTAGCGGGAGGCCTTACTTGGCTTTGATTTTGATTTGCAGCCTGATTTGGTGACCTATTTTGTTGGTATGGGGGCCTAGCCTGGTATTGCGCTTGAGGCTGATACGGTCTAGTACTTTGAGCTTGCTGTATTTTGATAGTAACCAGCTCATTTCCCAAATTTTGCAATCAAGCTTTCATGACCTCTTGGAGTTCATTTGAAGCACTAGAGGATGAAGTAGAAGTTTCACTTGAACTTTGATTTCTAGGGGGGGAACAGAGCCAAAGTGGGTGCTTGACTAGTGCTTGGATTTTCTAAGTTTGGATACAAGGGCATGGGAGGCCTAGGAGCCAGTTTACCAGCTTGAATAAGACAGTTTTCAGCTCTAATGGCAATGCTATAAGCAGTAGGTAAGGTTGTGCCTCCCATAGATTGAATTAACATAGAAATATCAAATTCAAAGCTTTAAGGTAATATAGAAAAGCACCTTCTTGCTATTGGCCTGACTGCCACTGGAATCCTATCCCAAGACCTTTGAAATCTGAAGTTGAAGTCGGGCCACCGCCATCGGGGGGCTCTCTTGATAGTTGTCAGCTGCTCCAAAAGAGACAAGTTGTCTCCCTTCTCTCCAAATTGCTCGTGAAGTGCAATACACAACTGATTCCAGTTTGTGATAGAACCAGCTCCAAGGCTCCTAAACCATTGCAATGCTTTACCCTTGAATGAAGATGCCAGTAATTTGACAGCCACTTGCATTTCATTGATTTCATGGATTGCACAAAGGTTAGCAATATCTTTAACATGATCACCTGGAGTAGTCTGATTTTCTCCAGTGAAGTAGGGAATGTTCTTCAAGGCTGCAATAGGAACTGGATGTTGTGCATTGAGAGCAAGTGGGCTTCTGCCTGTGAAGTTGACGTAGGGATTGTTTTGAGCCATTCTAATTGGTCTTAAAACCCTTGTTGACTGAATGAAAGGCCTGTCAGGTGGAGGAGTTGAGAGAGTTCTGTTTGGTGGAGATGGAGACCTTTGAATCCTTCTTCCTCTTTTCCTTCTTCTTGGAGATAATTGTAGGTATTCAAACAACACTTCTTCTTCTCCAACTCTTGACCTTGTGGTGATTCTTCTCATGAGTTTTTAGGCCTGAGCTTGGAACCAGTTGATTCTTCCCCTTGGAGTCGCCAGATATGCAAATAATAGCTCTTTTTAAGAAAGAAAAATGCAGCAGATGCACATCAACCCTACTGCAATAAAAATGAGACCTCTTGTCCCACCGGTGTGCCAAAACTGTTGTTGCAGACTCACAAAGACTCCCCGGATGCAGATCGCTTCTAGTTGATCACTCTAGCATCCAAAGCAGTGATTGCACAACATGGAAACCTCTCTCCAAGTGTGGGAACTTGTGAAACCGAGAGAGGAATCTCCAGATTAGAGGCTGGTTCCTCAAACTCCTCCTCGATTTAGATCTATATCTTGCAAACTACAGAGGTTCGATCCTAATCCTACTCTAAATCAAGAGGGCAGGGGATAGAAATGCAAAAATTGAAACTAACTGAAGATGGTGATGCACCAAAAGGAGTGGTGAAACATTTTTGTCATGCAAATAGACACAAACCAGAGATTTGCAACATGAAACATACACAGGCTGATAAGATATAACTTAGGATCTGAAATGAAGCAAATAATACAAACAAAGGACTGAAAACCATTCACAAAGCTTGCATTATCATTTCCAAAGACTCCAAATCATCGCATTACAACCTCAGAGAGGTAAAAACTATTACAATCTTTTGGAGAGGTTTAATTCTTGCATCAACCACCTATTGGAGGTGAAAGAAGAATTTGCTATGTCAAAAATTGTTCCCCCCCTTAGAAATGAGCCAAATCTGGCTTTTACATTACATGGGTTGAGCCTGGAGACGAAACGTAGAAAACATGAGAGCCCATCCCTCCTCAATGACTGCAGATGCATTAAAATGGCATGGGGACCTTACAAACCCATACCCTATCACTTTGACTGAATTACAGGAGAATGTGACCCATTCTGCATTAAATCTGGTCGCTGAAATGTCACTTCTGGCCATGAACATGCGTCAGAGCCGTTTCTCAATTTTCTCTCTCCAAACTACACCAAAATTCAAGATTAACCCTAGAATCATGTAGAGAATTTCATAAGCTTTCCGTTGATATAAAGAACGTGCAAATCCGAGCTCTGGATCGAAAGATATGTCGATCTGAAGATTTAGGGCACAAAATAGGTGAAAACGTGTTTTGAAAATCTTTCCGCACTCTGCCACCTGGATGACACGTGTCAAGCGCTGATTGGATGCGTAATTCTCTCTCCTTCCCTACTTCATTGACATGTGTCCTCTTTTTATTGGCTTAGGTTAGTGCTTGAAACCTCACCCTTTGACTTTTGGACTTTCTCCCTTGTGACACGTGTCGTGATTTGATTGGTCCGCGGGTCTACCGGCTTTTCGTGCCCTTCACGCCCTCTCGTGTCCTGATGTCCCAAACCGCTTTGGGACAAAAACTCCCAATCTACTTGAAATGGGCTTCCTTATCCTTCATTTAGCTAATGACACGTGGCGTTGCATGATTGGCTTTCGGCTCCTTCGGCTATCCGCGTCCCACGCGTCCCTTTGTCCCAACTCGTCCCCAAAGGATGAAGTTCCCGCTTTCGCCGAACCGGGCGCCACGCCCTTCGCGTACATTTGTTCCAACTATCCCGACTGTCTAGGACAAATTCTTCCGAACAGCCCGAAATGGGCTTCCTTTGCTCTCGGCCGCTTCACCTTTTCACGTCCTTCACGTCCTCGCGGCCCAGATGTCCCACCTGCTTAGTGCGAAAGTTCTCCTTTTCGCCGAATCGGGTGGTTCGCGCCCTTCATGTCTTCATGTCCCAAATGTCCCAGAGCAGTTAGTCGATTTTCTTCTCCTTCACCAACCGGCTTTAGCACGCCCCACGTCCCGATGGCGCGGATGTTCCTTTGCCTGCAGATCGCTCGCGGCCTTTCTACTTGCCGATTCACACCCAGACGTCCCTCATGTCCCGACTGCTGCGAGGACTAGGACTTAGCCAATTTTCACAATTTTTTCTGGCCCAAGCTTTTTTTTTGCAGCCTTTTCACCTTTTCTCAGAACTTTCTCTTTTCAACCTGGACAGGAGAGTTAGAAAAAATTCTGAGGGGACCCTAGAAACATGATTTTTGCCCTGAATCCATCCATTTGCCTGGGACTTGAGAATTCTGATGTATGTTATCAAATCAACCCTGGGGGTGAATTTGGATAACACTTCCCAAGAACCTGGAATCCCTATTAGAGACAATAGAATTTGGCAAACCAAAATGCACCCATACATTAGCAAAGAAAATATCTGTTGCCTCATATTCTTTTACTATTTTTTTACATGCCATAAGAATACACATTTTACTAAATCTATCCACAACAATATAGAGATAGTCATGACCATGTTTAGACATAGGTAATCCTCCTAAAAATCCATATAAATTTCCTCCTACTGACGAGTAGGTACTCTTGGTAAAGGCATATACAAACCTTCCTTCATAGTTTTAGGCTTGCTAGTAAAACAAAGTTTACATCCACAAATAAATTTTGATACTTCTTCTTGTATGTTGGGCCAGTATACATACCTTTGTAAGTGGGCTAGGGTCTTAGCAACACCAAAATGTCCCATTACCTTTGAGGTATGTGATTCCCTCATCAATAGAAGTCTTTCTTCTTTAGGCACATAGAGTTTCCCCCATTGGTAGAGCAGTCCATCCTTGAGATAACAGTCTTCAATGCCCATCTTTTCAACCCCTTGGGACTGCAACTTCTGAAATTTTACCCCAAACTATTTGTCTTAGGCATAAGCTTCTCCATAAGCTTCCTTCGTGAAGGGCTTGACCTGAGAGATAGTGGCCAAATAGGAGAACTTTTCCTATGTGGGTGGCCTAGACAACATGTCTACCACCAAATTTGTACTACCTTTCTTGTATTTGATCACTAGATGGAACTGCTAAAGAAACCCCATCCATTTGTAGTGCCTTGCCTACTGCAATTTAGACTCGTGCTTGCAAATACTAGAGAGGTTTGTGGTTAGTGTGCACAATAGTTTCTTTACCCAACAAATAATGTTTCCATTTTTTAATTACTTGAACTAGTGCATACATTTCTTTATCATATACTGAATATCCTTTAACTGCTGAAGTGAAGGTTTTAGAATGATAACATATGGGTTTACCTCCTTGAAGAAACACTGTGCCCATAGCATAATCACTAACATCTGTCTCTACTTCAAAAGGCTGCTGCAAACTAGGAAGAGCAAGTATTAGAGCATGACTAATCTTGTATTTCAATAACTCAAAGGATTTTTCTTATTCCTTACCCCAGTAAAAACCCTTACTCTTTGCGGCCACTATGTGTAGAGGTGCTGCAATCGCTAAGAAGCCCGGAATGAATTTCTGCATGTACTTGATCGCTTGCTCTCATAAAACTTCTAGTCTATGTGGCTCCTATTGGTGTTGGCCAATTTGTAATGGCTTCCACCTTATTTGGATCCACTCATAGCTCTCGTCCTCTAACCATGTGTCCAAGATAGACAAGTGATTGTCTGGAAAATTCACATTTATTCATATTACAAAGAAGCTGTTTCTCCCTGAGAACTTGCAAGACTTGCTGCAAATGTGTTAGATGTTCTTCCCATGTGGCACTAAAAATCAAGATATCATCTAGATATACAATGACACATGAATCTATGAAATCCTGCAATACATCATTCATCAATCTCATAAATGTAGTGGGTGCATTGCATAATCCAAAAGGAAGTACTAACCATTCATACAAACCCTATTTTGTTTTGAAGGCAGTCTTCCATATATCCTCCTCCATCCTGACTTGGTGATAACCTGACTTGAGATCCAACTTCGTGAAAAATTTGGCATGCTTTGAAGCTAGTCCAAGAGATCATCTATATGGGGAAGTGGATATTGGTTATTTATGGTGATCTTGTTCAAAGAACGGTAGTTGATGCACATTCTCCAAGAACCATCCTTCTTTGGAACCATCACAATAGGCAAACGACATGGTGAGGTGATCAAACGCATCACCCCTTGGTCTATTAGTTCTTGGAGTTGTTTCTTTACCTCAGTACTCTCCAACAAGGATTTCCTTTACAACCTGATGTTCGGTAGAGGTGACTTTGGCAATAGCTGAATCTCATGCTCTACTTTCGGTTTTGGTGGTAATCCACTAGAGCTTGAAATACTTCCTAAAAAGATTGAATAATACTATCCAAATATTTTTTTCCTTGTTAGAAATCTCTCAAACTTCTACCCCATATTGTTTATCCTTTAACAAAAGTAAACAAAACTGATTATAATTTGACTGAATAAGCCATTTTGCTTGGTTAGTACTTACCATAGTAACCCGTGTCTTACACTGGTGTGCCCGGATGTTGTAGCTGATCCCATCCTCGACCCATCTCAGTATCGCTTTTCCTTCTCATAAAGATAAGCATCCCTAACATACAAGTAAGGAGTCCCAAATACCACATCAAAAGCATCAATTGGAATAACGTCGGCTTTAAAAAATCTATATATTGGAATTTATCCCAAACTTGACCTTACATCTTCTTGTTACTTGAATTTCAACACCCTTCTTCACCCAACCCAAAGGATATGGGTGCAGATGCTCGTAAGTCTCAAGACCAAGCTTCTTTACAAATACCTCAGAAATCAAGTTAGATTGAGAACCGGTATCAACCAAATCATTTAGCTTATTCCTCTTGATCTGGATTTTGATCTAGAATATTCTACTCATCTCCTCTTCACTGTCCATGTTGGTGGCCATGCATCCAAGCCTTTTGTCTACATCAGAGTCATCTTTGATTTCTACCTCCCCTTCTATCTTTACAGTGTCATGGACTTCTTGGAGTCCTTGGTTCAGTTCTTTGGATGTAACTTTGGATGCAACTTCCAACATGTAGCATCAGTATGACCATTGATATCACAATTATTGGAAAAATTATTGGGATCTTTACAAGTATTTAAAGTAGTGGCAGCTTGTTTACCTTTCCCTTTCCACTTACTCTTGTTACTTGTTTTCCCATAATCCTTTTTCTACTGATTTGTTGATTGCTTTACCCTCGGCTCTACTTCTCCTTGCTTTTTCTCATCATCTATGTAGTATGCCTATACACATGCTTCATTGAGATCCTTGGGCTTTGTGGAGATGAATTTTCTTCGAAGGTGAGTGTGAAGTCCTCCCAAGTATTTGGTTAGAATATCCTCATCCTCCAAATCCATGTTCAACAACATGGCTTGCCTCTAAAACTTTGTAGTATAGTCCTACACACTTTGACCACTGCCTTGTCTAAAATACTGCCATTTAATCATTTGGTCAGTTTTATGGCCAATAGGATAGAAGTTAGCTCTAAGTAATTCCTTAAATTCTTGCCAAGATTTCACAATAGGATGTTTCTTCTTTTCACAAGTAGTTAGATGAGTTTCCCACTAATCTAGAGCATGTCCCTCCATTTTGATACGTGCAAAGGTAATCCTTTGTGCCTCAGTGACATTATGGACGTTAAAATAGACTTCTAACTGTTTCAACCATTTATCTAGTAATTCTACATCTACTTGTCCTTCAAAGATTTTGATTTCTACTTTAGTCTCAACTTTAAAAGGAGTATGTTTAGAGTTTACCTTTTCTCTTGTGTTAGAATTCTCTTCTTCATGCTCTTCCCCATAATCTTCCTCATGGTGACTCTTTCCTATAGCAAACTTTTTGGCTAAGTCTCAAACCACCGAGTCCATGGAGTCTTTCTTGACGGAAGCAGTCTTCTACAAATATGCAAGTTCCTCCTACCTTCTAAACATCCTGTCCATCATGGTCTCCAACATCTCTATTCTACGTACTCAAGTTCTATTCCTCCATTTCTCCCCAATTCTCTATTTCCACTTCTTTGTAGAAATCTCTCGAATTGCAAGGTAAAGCTTCTTTGCCTTTAGATCTTGTCACTGTCATACAAATTCAAGAATGAAATACCACAGTCCTGGACACTTGTTAGCTTTGATACCAAAATGATCTGTAAACTCTTCAACTTTGGAATTATTCACAAAATCACAAATTAATTGCTATTGTTTACTTTCTATTAGAAAATAACAAAGATAGCTAGTGAATGAATTACTTTTGTGCTAAGAATCAACAATTATAGTAAAGGAAAGAATATAAGCTCATAACACCAACAATTTTATCCTGGAAAACCTCCAATGGAGGAAAAACTAGTCAAGAAGGGAAATTTCTCTTTCTTCCCACTTCTATTGGCCAATTCAAATCAATAGGTACAAAATTTACAATAAGTTAGAAAGATAATTTAAGTTGGAGTATGCGATAAGGTGATGCCCTCATCAAAATCATAAGGTAGTTAGAAAAAACTAGCAAGCAAAAGATAATGATGAATGGGTAGGACTTCGTATGACCACCTCTCCTCTTGATTCATACTACCACATGGAAAAACACTACTGCATAATCAAATGACGGTTTTACGGCTTGGGTTGGAGTAACTTCCAACACTTAGTGATGTAAAGGTACCAAGAAGCAATATGTTGACCATTTTGAAGAGTATGACATTGCCCAACAGATTTTTCACGAGCTTAGTGATAATAACCAACACTAACATCTCCCACTAATGACTAGTTTGAAGAGTCTTGATTAATGTTGATTAGTGGGAGATGTTAGTGCTGGTTATTATGGTGTATTCTGTAACTAATTGTGTCTTTTAAAATACACCTTCGTAAGAACATTAGAGTATCTATTATTTTTTGAGATATAATATGCAATATATAGCCCGTTGTTTTCGCAGACTTTCTTTTTCATATATTGGATATGTCATGGAACTTATTTCAATTAATATAAGTAAGCATAATTTTTAGGATCTAGAGCTGTTGAGATTTCCTCTGTCCCAAGGGAGAGTAAGTGCCCACTCGACCAAGGAGACATGAGGATGTTTACATTCACATACGCATCTAGTTTCCTGATAAGCTTTACTGTAATCTCTATTTTGGTATGTTTCATGAAATCTCGCTTTTAACATATTTGCTTTCCTATTGAATTTTCTATTTAGAATGTGTTTTTCCTTAATGAAAATTTTAGTTAGCATGTGTTTGTACTTCTACTAATTCTTAGTTATGAGTGTACAATTTCAATTCCATTCTTTTAGATTTTGTGTGTGCATTTCCATTTAATTTATAAGTATAGCTTTTAAACTTCATTTCATCACAATAACTAAATTCCATATATTTATATTGAGTTTCCATAGATTAGTAACCAACTTAGAAAGATCTCACAACAACCTCCCAACAGAAGACCTAATAGGAAATCTGGTTACATAAAGCTCCATTGCATATAACCTAGGACACAGCCCCGGTTTATAATGAAACTAATAGAAGATCTAGTTAGTTAAATGATTGGAGAATACAACGACCCATCAAATGTGGATGGAGGAATCATGGGAAACCCGATAGATGGGATACGAATTGGATTAGATATAGATGGAGAAGGATGTCCCCCTGAATGAGGAAATCATCTTTCTCAATAAGGTTATGGATGATTGTTTGAAAGGCCTTACAATGTTCAATTTCATGGCCCGAGGTATGATGATAAGCAAAAATGTAATTGGGATTGAACCATGATGGATTTGGACTATGGGGATTAAAATATTTAATGGGAGGAAGCGTGATGGCATATATTTGAATTAAATGTTGAAGGATGTCTATGTAGGACCCAATCAAAGTGTCATGGGGAAGGTAACTCTTGTGGGTTTTGATAGAATATTTTGGCTTGGAATTAGGGAAGGAGTGAACTGGATCGATGGATGAATTAGGTATCTTAAAAGATGAATTAATTTTGAGAAGATGGTTAGATTTTTTGGATTGGGATTTATCATTACGAGATGTATTAGATGAAGGGGCTGACCTTAAAATAGATTTTGTAACATTGGATTGATGAAAAGAGGGAAGACCTAACTTCTTACGAGGCTTCACAGAGACTTTTTGGGATGCTTAGCAAGATTCGTAGATTTTGATTGAGACGGTTTACTCTTGGCATGGATGATAATAACCTCAAATAGAGGATCTAAATATTGTGGTGTAGGGGTGGATATTGATGGAGAAAGATATGTTTGTATGATGTGATTAATAATATCTATTTGATATTTGGAGTGTGTGGGTTTGTGCTTGGTTAATGTGGAAATAGTTGATTTGTGAATCCCTTTTGTATTTGCCTCAGGGTGGAGGAGTTTGTTCTATAAAATTTTCAAGAGGTATCATGTATAGAGTTACAAATTAAGAGGATTTGGTCAATGTGATAGAAGGATTAACTAAAGAATATAAGGATAAAATGGGTGATGTGGCCATGGGAAAGGATATAGTTATAGGTGATGAAGATGTCAAGGTAGGGGTAAAGTGGATTTGTTAATATGATAGATATAGGGGTAGTTGGGATGGATAGGGAGGTGGGCATAATTGGGATATTTTGAGATGTAAGTGATGTGGTGATGGGTATGTTTGATGTAGATGTGGTTAAGGGGTTGAATATGACAAGTTGAGGCATGATAGATGTTGTGGATGTGGTAAAGGTAGTTGGTGTGGTTGGTACAAAAAAAAGTGCAGAAGGAGGAACTGTGATTGATTCTAAGGATGGTATAATGGGTAAAGGTGGAATGGATGTAGGTAAGGTAGTCAAATCTAATGAAGGGGATGTGGTAACTGATGGAGTAGATATGATAGGTAATGAAGTAAATGCAGGAGTAATATCAGGTGTAGAAGTAGGTGGGAATGGTTATTTCATAAATGTTTTGAGGGGTAAGAATGATATGTTTGTGAATAGGGTTGATGTTATAGATGTGGATGTATGGATAGGTTTGTTTTATGTAGATGTGGGTGAAGGAACATATGTGAGAGATGTAGGGATAGGTGTGTATATCAATGGGGCTGAAATAGGTGCTAAGGATGAATCTGATGTGATAGATTGGGACATGATCGAAGTGGATGAAGTAGATGGTATAGTCAAAGTTGATGTGGATGTGGTAAGGGTAGGAGTAGGTATAGGTATAGGACAAGTAGTAAAAGTTGATATAGGTGTGATAGTTGTGGATACGATAGGTTTTGAATAAGGAGTGGGAATAATGTCTAAGGTAGGAACATGTGGATTCGGTGATGAGATGAGATCTTGATTGATGGTGTTAATGGTGTAAGAATTTGATAGTTGAGATGTAAAAGGGGTGGCTTGATTTGTTGGTGGTTGATTAGGAAAAGGTTGCATAATTCTATTAAGGGGTTGGCTAGGTGAAGTGGTGGAGCTATCTATTT
Organism: Taxus wallichiana var. yunnanensis; assembly: GCA_018340775.1. NCBI lineage: Eukaryota > Viridiplantae > Streptophyta > Pinopsida > Cupressales > Taxaceae > Taxus > Taxus wallichiana. Next base: position 426,362,332 of record CM031234.1, on the reverse strand, counting down.
GGATATCCCCTTGATTTATAAGTTGTTGGATATGATATTTGAAGGAACGACATTTCTCAATGTCATGACCTTTGACTTGATGATATTTACAATAGTGGGCTTCATGATACCAAATAGGCTTGGGTTGTGAGTCGTCCATAGGTCATATGGGAGGAATTTGGATGGAGTGTACTACCATCAACTTGTCAAATACAAAACTATAGGATTCCCCCAAGGGGTATAGTTAGGAGATGGTCTAGGGGCTTGTTGTTGAGGCCACATGCTAGATGTAGGTGTAGATGAGGAATTAACAACCACGATGTTGGACGCACCCTTAAATGTGTCGTTATGTGTGGATGGTTTAGTAAATTCAATTTTAGGTTTGGTTGATTTGAGTTTAAGATGACCTTGCTCAATGACACGGGTTTTGAGTTTACGAGCCATGGTGAAGGATTCGTCAAAGGTTCAAAATGATTGGATTTGTCTTCAAACATGAATGTGAGCAGAGTTTGATGAGTTCGGTTTGTAGAAGAGAGAAGGATAGTTGGTTTATAACATCGTGCCATCTTGTAAAAAAGTTTACGATGGAATCATATTCAAATTGTCAGATGGTGTATATGTTAGTGATAGTGATTTTGCACACAATGTTGATCAAAAAGTGTTCTAAGAACAACTGCATGAGTTGGGTGAAGGAAAATATCAAGTATTGAGGTATACTATTATACCAGTCTAACGCAAGACCAACCAAGGACATGGGGAAAGTGTGAAGCATTAGGTCTTGATCATGTGTAATAAGATAACATGCATGTTTGAATGCATGAAGATGTTGTTGGGGATATTCCTTGCTATTGAACTTAATGAACTTGGGAAGCTCCCAATGAGGAGGGTAAGGTTTGATAGGAACTGACAGATGAATCGATTCGTTACAAATTTGTTCATAGGATAAAGTAACCTTGGGTGCCAAGGTAGCGGCTTCTAGACTAGCCAACCTATTCATAAGAGCATGAATATGATCATTCAATGTGGTGATAGGTTGGGATTGGATTGGTTGTGTGTCATAGAATGTATCTTCATAAGGCAGTTGATACGTTTTTGGATGTGTGGGGGTTTTAGGAACCATTTGATAAGGTGGTTGATTAACTTGTGGATGTGCACGTGTTTGGGGAATCATTTGATAAGATGGTTGATTAATTTGCGGATGTGTGGGTGTTTGGGGAATTGTTTGATAAGGATTAATATATGTCATGGGTTGAGATTGGGTAAGTTTCGCATAGGTTGATGTTGAGAAATAGGGACATGATATGATTGTTTAGATTGGGTAGGATGTTGTGGTAAATGAAAAGTGGGGATATGAGTGTTAAGAGTTTGAGATGGTTGGAGCATATGGTGGGTAGGAATGTAAGTGTTAAGAGATTGATATGACCGGATAAGCATAATTGTAGCAGATGGAATAGAGTTGGCATAAACGACGTGTGGGGAATATGGTCCACCAATTCCATAGAATTATAGGATTGAAAGATTGTGGGGGATTTACGAAGTAAGAATTCATAAATGATATGGGAAAGAGGTCCAAGAGTTCTAAAGGATCTGAAGATGGGGGTGTAGTTGGTCTAAAAAGGTTGGATTGGTGAGGGATATGAGAATTAGTTCCAAGGTGGGGATAATTTTGCATGACATGGCCCTCATAAGGTGAGATCATAGAGACAAGGGGTTGGGAAACTGAAGGTGTGGTCTCAAGTGTGGAATCTTGTTGGGAGAGATCATTAGGGGAAGGGATGTCATTCGATGGAGTGGATTGTTGTTTTGTTTTGACCCGAGAAACAGTGACAACAAACATGAGATAGACAAACATTAGTGTATGTAATTTATTAACAAAAAAATCAAGAAATAAGTTTCTTATCATCATGATTAATTAGAATATGTGAAAAGAAAAGAAAAGTGGATAATAAAGGTACCTAAAGAACAACAGTCTAAAGCTGGTTTCTAGTAGTTTTGTCTGAGGATTGTCTCGGTGACTTCTTGTTGGCGATGAAATCCCAATAATCAATTAGGTAAGGAGATGTTTTGATGTGTTGATTTTGTTCGTGAGTCTAGGTTATGTGTGGTAATGTGAGATGCAAAAGGTTAAACCCCTATTTAAACTATGTGAGAAAGCAGGATGCACGGGGTTCTTTTTAGACCAAATCCCAAATGTGAAGTTTGATGCAGACAATCACCTAGGAAAGGGAAATCACAATGCAGAAAGGAGAAAATAGGGAAAATGAGGAATACCGGAGAGATTTTTTCCTTTTTATCTGACTACACATGATAATGACATGTTAGAAAGAGGATATTAGTGACTAGGAACATCTAGTGGCCCTAAAGTTATACCATTCATGATTGTAGAAGGGGCCTGTGAAAGATATTTTAGGCATGTTTATGTTTCAACAATTGATCTTTGATGGCATAATTCGGTGGTCAGCAAGTTCATAGAGTTCACAAGACATTAGTGACAAGATTGTTGTGGTTAGTGTGTTGTGTATCATTCGTATGAATATAAGCCTGTAAGAGCTACAAGGAGAAGTTATCCTGCACAAAGAACCACAAAATTGATTGTGAGAAATTAAAATTAATTGTTAAAATTGTTAATGACGACATACAAATCTACCTAAAGCAACGAAAATGTTTAACCGACCCAAGAAATGATGTAGATTTAATGTATTTTTGAGGGAATTAAATGTATCAATAAATGTGAGATAGGCATGTAAAGACGTAATTGAAATAAGAAGTGAACTAAATGCCTAATAAAAACAAATTAATCAACAAAAATAAGCAAGCTCGAATCGATAAAAAATATGAATAATTATTAGGTCGATGTGAGTAGGATTATAGTGTGTTGACTAAGGGAAGAGGAAAAACTGAAAAGTGGGTAGGGAGAGTAGACTTTTAGGATGGGAATGTGGAATTTAAGAGGATAAACAAAAAAGTGGGTAGGAGAGTAGAATTTTAGGATGAGAATGTGGACTTTAAGAGGATAAGCCGAAAAGTGGGTGGGGAGAGTAGACTTTAAGGATGAAAATGTGGACTTATATGAAAAAAATGAGGATGTTGAAGGAGGACAAGGACAATTTAAAAAAAAGTGAATGTAGATATTATACATGAGTGGGACCTCACGTGGACTTTAAGGAATAGGATACGCCAAAAGGTGAATGTTAAAATTTGAATGTATATATGATATAACGATGATCGAAAGGTGGACGGAAAGGAGGAAAAGATAACTTAAATTAAAAGTGTTTGAATTTATATAACATGATCAAGTAAATGATGGTGGGCCAAGTATGAAAAATAACTAATCTTATATTTATAAAATCTTCCCTCGTGGTAATGAAGTAAATCCTTCCAGGTAGATCAACACAATTCTAGATTTCAATGCCAACATTCATTCAATACCACCAAGAAATTCCAGATCTCAATTACATATCAACACTTAGCATGTGCAATTATAGGAATACGTTGACTACATGGATATTTTCATAAAAAGAAAGAAAAAGTCTTTAAAGTATATTATTAGATAAGGTTGGGTTGTGGATCGTGAGTGTGTGAAGCCAAGGGGAATTTGGGGTAGTTTTTGTTAGGATTTCCATTTGGTGGTTTTGAAGATCTTAGAGCTTCCGTTATTTTAGATAATAATGAAAGGTGTGTTAGAGGATGTCATTCTTCTCTTAATGTTTACAAAAACTATGTCCAAAGTAACTCTAGTGCTTGTAGGATTGATAACACCAAAATCACATCCCAATGAATTATGGTAGTATTAGTCATACTACACTAGTTCCATGTCATGCATGTATGCATATAGCTTAGGAACACTTGATTAGGGATGGGATTTTATGATTTGGGTTAGTAACATGACAGGTCTAAACACATCAAACACAATCCCATTAATGGGTGGGATGAGAGTGGTCATGTGTGTGTGGTAGAGGAAGTGCATGGAGGGGCTTAGTGGGTGGGGGTTATAGATGGTAGATTGACTTAGGAATGCATGTAGGAAATGTGAATGATGGTGGGGTAGAGCATTAAAACATTGGGATCCTTGATACTCCCTATGATGTGATGTGGGAATGGTGGATTAGGTTATTCTGAGTGGTTTATGGACATGTGGAGGTGGGTGTAGAGCTCGGGTGGTAGAGTGGCTGAGGTAGTTGGTTAGGAACATGGTGTATTGTGGGCAAGAGATGTCATGACCCCCTAATCAAAACAAGAATTTTGTGTGATGTGGAGAGGATATAAATTATTGGTTAGTGATTTTGTAAAATGCCTCACTAGTTGGTGTTGTCCAGATCGAGAGAGGGTTGAGTCAACACTCACCATAACAATATTAATGAATGAAAAATTCGATCAACACCCACCACAATGAAAAATCTAAGTGAGGAACATGGGATCCGAGTTAGGATCCAATCTTCACAAGATTAAAGGAGATCAATTTCAACTTGGGAGTTGTCCACCATATTAACAAGTTAGGTTAAACATGAATATTTATGATTGTATCAAGATAGGAGTACTTTGAACAATTCAATATTGAGTTACAAACTTAACAAGATTATTATGAGGCGTCGGTGTTGAGGAGCGAGTTTGAGCTATGGGAAGTGAGTTAGATGGATGAGACCTTAATGGTCATCACATAGATTAGGGAAGGAGTGTTGAGAGAACTTGGGGGTGAAGTGATGTATATGGGTGGAAAGGGAGAAATCAACGAGTGGTGTGAATGATGGATTGGGAAAGGGAAATGACAACATATGCAAAGTGTGGGACAGTTGTGGATGAATTTGTATCTCGAGTGGGAAAAGTACAAATTATCCACAATCTAAAATACACACCGAAGTTATGTATTTCGGAATTTGGGTTGAAGTGCAAGTACAAGTCATGGGTAGTGTGTTTGGAACAGGCGTAGGGAGTTAAATAGTGAGTTGGGTGTGGACGTGAGGAAGTAGCTTGGTGAGCCGGCCATGGCATGGAAAGGAGGAGATGGGTAGTGAGTAGGGATGTGAGTTGGGATGGGCCATGTGGGAATAGCTTGGTCGAGGGGTGAGCTAAGGAAAGTAGGGGATGGGTGGGGTGAATTTTTAGGATAAAAGTGTTGTTATTATTACTTTATTATTATTTTTTGTTAAATTATCACTATTACCATAGATAAACACAAATTACTATGAACCACCAAATGCAAACGACAAACTAATTAGTCAATATTAATCAATATAAAACTTTATCCTAACTATAAAGCACCAAACACTAACCTTTTGAAGATGACTAACTGAGACATTATAAACAATAAAGTGACGAGAATACCACCACCAAAACCTTGCAAACACATGAGTCTAAAAATGAAATATTCACAAAAGATATCTAAATAGATGACAACTCACAATCGGGATGATCATTATATTTCTAAAACCTACACAAAATAAGTAAAGTAATAAAAATTACTAGATCTTGGGATTGGTGCCACCGAGCGTGCCAAAATTTTGATCAAATTTTCTTTTTCCCTATCCAGATTAGTGAGCTAGATAACAAATAAAATCAAGCAACCTAAAATATGTGGGGTTTAAGGTACCTGTAGAGCTGATGGATGCAAATGGATGGGTGCAAAGTGAATGTCCTTACTACGAGCTGGATAAAATTACAAAACAGAGGCAACTAAGAGGAAAACATATTAGATGGCATACATGGGGGTTTCCTGATGAAGTTAGTTCTAAGAATCACGAGCTTCCTTATGCAGATTTCAACCCCTGTTTGATAAGATAAAATGATATAAATGAAAAATAAATGCATAACATGTAGAAACTGATAAATAACAAAACCTAAATATGATGATGTATAGAAGAACTACCGATATGATCCAAGTAAATGTAGAACAAACCAAACTAAAAAAATCAAAAGGGCATGAAGATGGTATTATGGTAATACAAGTGGCATTAGAAGGGTACAATGATGATATTATGATAATAAATGGGCTATAATGTCGGAGGTTTTGTATCACTCTTCAATTGTTTGAAAGAGGGGGAAGGCCTACATTTATAGCCCTGGAGGGGGTTAGTTTATGGTTTATCAAGTAATCTAGGTTTGATAAAGTAACTCATAGTGTAGAATCGAGATCACCCCGAATGGCCTACGTGTGAAGTGGGAATTCGGTGTGATTACACAACATGGGACCATCTCTCAAGTTGTGGGACTTGTAAAACTTGAGATGGACCTCGGGAGAAAGCCGGTTCTTGCTTCCTAATCTTCCTGCCACAAGCTACTCCAGTGCAGGTAGAACTTATTCTATCTTAATATAACCATTACAAGGGGGAGAGAGAGAGAGAGAGAGAGAGAGAGAGAGAGAGAGAGAGAGAGAGAGAGAGAGATGATACACCGAAAAGGAAGTGGTTGAATCACAGATCTGACTATCTCGAAGTGGAGAGAGGTGAGCATAAGAGAGGGTGGATAGAATGCACCACATACCAGAGATAGATTTCACATGGAACACCACTTCAAAACCCATTAAGTAAAGCTCCTAGAACTTGCGAAAAACATCAGAGTATGCACAATATACCCTGCAATGATGAGAGGTAAGAAGAGACAACAAAATAAGACAAGGATGGACAGATGCATCATGAAACAAATTTTATTTCTCCAAAATGTTACATGGTACATCATCAGTGGGAAAGAGGCAAGAACATGCCATTACAGAGCCATGGGAGGAGGCTTAGACTCCACATCCTACCCTAAGGAAGAAAGAGAGAGGGGCGTAAAGGAGAAACAATGACAAACCTTTGAATATGCCCCTCCTGTATAATATATAGAAGAATGAGAGAGAAAGAGAGGGAAAATTGAACTCTGTTCCAACCACCCTTGTGGTGCATTAAATCCTACTCTAAAATCTCAACCACCATCAATCAATGTCCCTCTCAAATCCACCTACAACTGTCGATTCTGGTTCCCTATTCCTATTTGGCATGTTGAGGAAGACGAACGGAGGATAAAATCAAATCTGATCTAGTGGTTGAAGCAATCAGATTCTACGTTAATGGCCGGAGAGACATTTTCCTAATTTTCATCCACCAAACCCTACTAAAAATAGTATTTTATGCTTCCATGGCATAGAGGGTGTTGAGATGTTTCCAAAAAGTCTTCTCCCACCCAAATTTGAGTTTCCAGTCAAAAGATATGGCTGTTTGAAGTTCCTCGGGTCAGTGCTTAATTTTTAAAGAGTCTTTCCACATAGGGTCCATGTGGCAACCTCACGCATCTTGGAGATATGGCTCTTCCTTATGCTTTTGAAATTACGCTATATTAACATGTGGTGGTTTCCACAAGCTCCTTGGGTTCCCTTGTAATTTTCTTGAGTCTTTTCTACTGGCGGAGGTACTGTGCCTAACCTGAGACATGTGGTAGCTTCACGCATGTTTGAAAGCTGCCCCCAAATTTTACGTTTGAAGTTGTGCGGTTGAGACACATGGAGGCTTCCGTAGGTCATTATATTTTTCAATGGCTACTCTCACCTTTTGGACTCTAGGACGTGTGTCAAGTTGGTGCTCATTTGGGGATTTGTTTTAGGTCGTGCATTTTAAATTAATTTGAGGCAAAATGTGGCACACTTCATGGTCTATGAATTTTCAACGGCTGATGAGACCTTTCTCTGATTCTAGGACATGTGTCAAGTTGACGCTCATTTGAGGATTGCTCTTTGGACCCAACTTTGGTGTTGTGCTGAGATGACATGTGGAGGATTCCATTGGCCTATCCTAAGCTTGGAATTTTCAATGAACAGCTCTATTTCCCTTTCAGACTTGGGACATGTGGAAGCTTGGTGCTTGTTTGGGGTCTCCTCTTTGGACTTAACCTTTGGATAAGCACCGATGGGGCACGTGGAAGCTTCTACTGATTCTTCCATACTTAACCAATTTGGGATCACTCTGGATTTATTTATAAATCCCGAAGACTTTGAACCTTTCTCCATTTCTCACTTTTGAGCCCTTGGTTTCCTTGACATTGTTTACTTCCTTGTGTCACACCCCGCTCCTCCCTTTCGATTTCACATGTAACCTAACTCTCGGTATTTGGAATGTAGGATGTTCAACTAAAATGAAATTTTGATTTCTTCTCGTGCGAGGTCGTGTTTGCCTCCTTTAGGCCTCTGGTTTCTTTTATGTTGTTCAACCTCATTTTGACCCTATGCTCCTTGAGTCAAGCTTGCTTGTCTCTTTATTTTTCATTCTGAAATGTGAGCTCGTGGGTCTGAATCGTCCCCTTTAGATTTTATTTATGTGCGGGGTCTTGTTTGACCAAATTTTCTAGGGGTGAATTTGGGATAAAAATTTGGTGACTCATGAGGACATCTCGCACTACTAGATGAAGATACTAGTAGCCTTGAAGCATCCATTGAGCATGAAGTTAAGAATGATAACTTGATACTAATCTTGTCTCTGATCTATGAGCCTGACCATTTGTACTTGGTGACTTTTAGCCTTCCCACGTGTTTGCACTCTCAATTTTTATAAGAAATCTTGGAACCAGGATTTTGAGAGTAGAAAATTGTTTGACTTAGGGTTTTCAACCATCCCCGAATGAACTCTAAGAATACCTCACTGCATGGTGATATAACCTCAAAGCAACAAAACACAACAACACACACCATGTACAAAAGATCAAATCATACATGCCTCAAATGAGACATGCAGAGTGTGCACAAGCACTTCTTCTGCTGAAAAAAAATCTACTCCTACTCCTATACTAACCAGAGAGAAAGGGACTCAAACAAATCCTGCAACTAGAAGGGAGAAGTAGATTCCCTTCCTCAAGAGGGGCAGCCATGCAAATGATTTGACACTAAATATGGCTTCTTGTATGAGTGAAAAAATGACTATAAGCTGGTCCTCCACCCAAATCATCAAGGTGTCAACTAGAAACAAGACAAATACCTCTTTTAGTTGCTTTGTATTTGGATTGAAGAGGTATTACAGCTGATCCTTGGTACTTTGAAACTCATCCTCATGCTCAAAAGTAAGCATGACTAGTTTTGGCTTCTCCCTTGGCTCCAATGAAGCCAAGTACATGATTGGGCGTGGCTTGACCCTTCGAATGTGACCTTTGTTATGAAAATTAACTCCAAAATGGAGTCTTTTTGTGGACCTTCTTGGATGGATGGTGTGAGAGAGATGATGACATCCTCTTGCTCTTTCCCTTCCTTCTCTTGTGAAGAACATGGAAGACTATGATCCTCCAACCTTGGTTCTAGAGGGATGTCATGAAGTGCAGGCTATTGTCCTTAAAATCTCTCCTTCATGGTAGTAGGCTCATGTGCTTGGAAGGTGGATGATGGAGGAGAAAATGATGTGATCTTTATGGGCTCCTCTCCATCAAAGAAATCTTCCAATTCTGATAGACAATTTGCCTCCTTGCTTTCCTGCTGCATGTGTTTGACCTCCTCCATGGTGTCCTCTGATCTGCAATTTTCTCACCATGGTCCCCTCTCTCTTCAAACATGAAGTTTGAAAGCTCAAAATCTTCTTCAACATTAGAGTTTGAAGGGGATGAAGTGGGAGGAAGAACTGAAGGTTATCTTGTGGCCTGATCCACACTTGGAGCCTCTGAAACTGTATGGTCCTCCTCCATTATGGGTTCATCAATCTAATCAGTCCCTTGAAATAAAAGCAAAAATTTTCAATGATGCTTTCTTCATTGAGTGGATTCAAACCTAATTTTATCTCTCCCATCTACTCCTCTTCAATGGGACTTGGAGATGGTTGTTCTTCCTCCTTAACTGGTTGTGCATCTTGGGTTAGATCAGCATCCTCTTTAGACAAAGTTCCATAAACAAACTACTGATTTTATTCCTCTTATTCTTTCTCTTCTTCTACTGCAAACTCATCCTTAGCCACCACTAGATCTTCAATATTTACCTCCTTTTTTGGCTTAACCATCAAGGGGATATTTGTAAACTCAAATATTGTAGCCCAACTCTTCAAATTTTCTGTCATTTATTCTCTGTTGGGCTCCCCTTCTTGATGTTCTCCTTGACTAGATTCTTGAGTCTCTTCCCAACATGGACTTGGGAAAACAAGAGGAGTTGCGGTTGGTTGGGTTCAACCAGTTTTGCTATTGTTTTTGGTGGAGAGGGGAGTGGAACTTCTTGTTTGTTTGGAGGGGATGACTACTTGGAAGGGAAAAGGGAAGAAGAATCAAGATGAGGTGGAAGACTAGGAGATGGGGAAGGGAAGTCAACACTTGGGGCAACAAGTGAGGGGCTTGACTCATGACACTACTAAAATGATAAAGATTGAGGAAGAGGAAAAGAAAATCTAGGAGGTGGTGGACTTACCCATTGACAAGGTTGTCTTGTGTCCAACTCATAAGCCTCAATATCCTCAATCCACTATGTAAGTTGAGGTAGCACTTCAACCATGAAGTCAAGCTTCTCCTGAGGGTTGTAATGTCTTGAAAAGGGCCTCCCCATGGACAAGGTTCCCTAAAACCTATCCTGAATGTCTTCATCTATGTTGTAGCCCTAGATTGCACCATGCTAGCCTCTATCCCTTGAATCTTCTCCAATAGATCAACATCTTCCATGTAGTTGTCACCATCATACGCATCCCCTTGTTCTTGATAAGCTTCATGGCCAAATTGGTTTTGACCCTACTCATATGGGTAAGCATAATGGTTTTGGATATGATCATAATGCTAATCTGGAGGAGCTGGGAAAAACATTGGAGGTGGACTGCACTACTATAGGTGTGAATTCCATGAAGGGAATGAATTCATGATTTCACAACTTCATGAAATGGAAGAAAAATGGGAGATATGGAAAGAAAAGTGAATGAAGATGGGTAGAAATGGATGGAAAAGGTCTGCAACTTCAGAGATGGGGTTGTTGACTAGATGGAGTCACTAGATGTGCTTGCATGTGCCTCAAAAGGCTGAACCTTAACAAGAACACACCAACCTGCTAAGATGAAGTGGTAAGGTACTTCAGACCTATCCCACCAGGCGTGCCAAAACTGTTAGTGTAGAATCAAAACACCTCATATGGCCTGGTGTGAAGTGGGGAATTCGGTGTGATTACACAACATGAGACCATCTCTCAAGATGTGGGACTTTTAAAACATGAGATGGACCTCCGGAGAAAGCCGGTTCTTGCTTCCTAATCTACCTGCCAAAAGCTACTCCAAAGGGAAGAACCTATTCTATCCTAATCTAACCATTCAAAAGGGACAAAGAGAGAGAGGGTGAAAGATCCTACACTAAGTGGTGATACACTAGAAAAGAAAGTGGTTGAATCACAGATTTGACTTCCTAGAAGTGGAGAGAGGTGAGTAGAGGAGAGGGTGGAAAAAATGCACCACATACCAGAGATAGATTTCACATAGAACACCACTTCAAAACCCATTAAGCACAACTCTCAAACCTCGCGAAAAACATCGAGTATGCATATGATACCTTGTAATGATGAGAGGTAATAATAGAAAACAAAATAAGCCAAGGATGGATAGATGCATCACGAAATAGATTTTATTGCTAAAAAATGTTACATGGTACATCATCAGTGGGAAAGAGGAAAGAAAATGCCATTACAGAGCCATGGGAGGAGGCTTAGACTCTGCATCCTACCCTAAGGAAGAAAGAGAGAGAGAGGGATAGAGGAGAAATAATGACCAACCTTTGAATATGCCCCTCCTGTATAATATATAGAATAATGAGAGAGAAAGAGAGGGAAAATCAAACTCTATTTCAACCACCCCTATGATGCATTGAGTCCTGCTCTGAAAGCTCAACCACCAATAAATTTCCTCTCAAATCCACCTATAATCTGTTGATTCTAGTTCCCTATGCCTACTTGGCATGTTGAGGAAGATGAATGGAGGATAAAATCAAATCTAATCTGGTGGTTGAAGTAATCGATTCTCAGTATTAATGGTCAAAGAGACATTTTCATAATTTTCATCCACCAAAACCTACTAAAAATAGTATTTTATGCTTCCATGGCATAAAGGGTGTTGAGACGTTTCCAAAAAGTCTTCTCCCACCCAAATATGAGTTTCCAGTTGAAATATATGGCTGTTTGAAGTTCCTCGGGTCGGGTGCTTAATTTTTAAAGAGTCTTTCCACACAGGGTCCACATGGAAGCCTCACACATCTTGGAGATATGGCTCCTTCCTTATGCTTTTAAAATTGTGCTATATTAACACGTGGTAATTTATGCAAGCTCCTCGGCTCCCTCATAATTTTATTGAGTCTTTTATCTTGGTAGAGGTACTGTGCCTAACCTGAGACACATGGTGGCTTCCCGCATGTTTGAAAACTACCCCTAGATTTTATCTTTGAAGTTATGCGGTTGAGACATGTGGAGGCTTCCATAGGCTCTTGGATTTTTCAATGGCCACTCTCACCTTTTGGACTCTAGGACACGTGTTGAGATGGCGCTCATTTGGGGATCTATTTTGGGTCCTGCCTTTGAAATTACAATGAGGTGACACGTGGCACCCTCCACTAGTCTATGAATTTTCAACAGCTGACGAGACATTTCTCTGATTCTAGGACATGTGTCAAGTTGGTGCTCATTTGAGGATTGCTCTTTGTACCCAACTTTGGTGTTGCGTTGAGATGACGTGTGGAGGCTTCTACTGACTGTCTCGAGCTTGGAATTTTCAATGACTGTCTCTATTTTTCTTTCTGGACCTAGGACATGTGGAAGCTTGGCACTTGTTTGGGGTCTCCTATTTGGACTTAACCTTTGGATAAGTGCCGATGGGGCATGTGGAAGCTTCCACTGATTCTTCCATACTTAACCAATTTGGGATCACTTTGGATTTATTTGTAAATCCAAGACTTTGAAACTTTCTCGATTTCTCACTTTTGAGCCCTGGTTTCCTTAACACCGTTTTCTTCCTTGTTAACCCTTCTCCTCCATTTCGATTCTACCCGCAACCCGAGTGTCGGTATGTGGAACATAGGATGTTCAACTGAAATGGCCTTTTGATTTCTTCTTGTGCAGGGTCGTGTTTGCCTCCTTTGGGCCTCTGGTTTATTTTGTGTTGTTCAACCTCATTTTGACCCTGCGCTCCTTGAGTCAAGCTTGCCTGTCTCTTTTTGTCATTCGAATGTGATCTCACAGTCCAATCATCCCTCGCATATTTTCTTTATGTGTGGGGTTTTGTTTGATGAAATTTTCCAGGGGAAAATTTGGGATAACATAACCCTAGTTAGGTGAGTGGGGGACATGATTTGAGTGATTAGGTGAAATAATGGATTTGATAAGGATTATTCTGCATTATTTAAATCATGAGTGGGGTTCATGATTTGAATGATTTTGGAGTATTTAATTATTAGGTGGGGTGATATGACTTAATTTGGAATATTTGGATATTAGCATATAATGAGGTTTAGGTATTTGAAAGGGGATCAATTAACCAATTAAGATTAATTGAATATGTATTTTTGGTGGGAAATGAGATTTATTCAAATTTAGGGGGAAAATGGATTTGAATGGGTAAGCCTAATAAAGGAGGGAAAACATGAGGTGAAGGGGAGGAATGATACCAAAAACTGGTGTCTACAAAGGTAATTTATAATATGAATGTATATACTTTGTATATTCTAATCCTATTAGGATTTTAATCTAAATAAATTTAATTAGGGTTAATCATTTAGTGAATTCACTTATTGATATTCCACACCTTTTACCCATATATTTTTCCCTTCCATGATTGTAATTTTTTTCCTAATTCTTGGTGTTACAATTCTAACCATCGGTGGGAATAAAATCTCTTCCATGAATTCAAAAACCTAATTACCTAATTATGTGGCTTCCATGGACACTTTGATCTCTAAGTATCCACTTGAATTCCTTCTCTCATATGGGGTTAAGACCTCTTTATGGCCCCATCTTCCAAAGCACCCTTATCAACTCATGTTGTGTCCTTCTCTTATGATAGTAACAATACTATTGTGAAAGCGTATACGCTAATGAAAATAGTATTGATGCATATAAGGAAAATAATGATGGCCTTAATTATACTTATGATTATCAAGATGAATGTGATAACTTTCCTAATGAAGAGGAATTAGCTAACCCTTCTTCTACCCATACCATACCATACCACACACACACACACAAAACTAATAGTGACATGTCTAATAAAGAAGAGGTAGCTAGCCCTTCCTCCACCCACAATGTGCCTTTTAGTTATGAATATCACATTATTAAGGATCTTGAATGCATAACTAATTACAATGATATCCATGAGGTATATTAGAATGATAATGATCGTGATTTTGATGATTATAATGAAAATTTTAAACACTAAATCAATTATATTCTACAAGGTTAAGTATGAAGCAAGAGACTCCCAAAGTAAGAGACTCATATATTTACAAATTCACTAAGAGGTGAAATAAATCCACAAGCAAGAGCGACAAGGCTAATACAAGGGATAACAACGATATTATGCTAATTCATTTTCTCAAACACTAAATATATTCTACTCTACATGACTAAGTATGAAGAATATTTTAATTGTCTATATTGTGTTTGTAGACACCAAAATATGCACAAAATCATTATTACATCATGTTTTTATTGGAATTATTTATGAGTTTTGAATAATGAAACAAGATCTTATTGACATCGTATCTTTTTGTATTGTTATTTATGGCTTGATTTAACCCTATCTCATATTATTTCAAATTTTTGGTTTGATTTTGAGTTACCTTACAAAGATCTTTAGTAGTTCCCTTTTCTTTGTTTTATTATTTCTAATCTGGTCCAAAATTGTACAAAGTCGAACCATATTATGTGGTCCCGACCCTTTTATATGGTCTTGACCCCTCTTACTTTTCAGTTGTTTTCTCTTTATGGGCCCATTTTTACTCTTTTATGTTTCAAATTATATTTTCTAGCTCTATATTTCCCGCTACTAAGGTATGGATTTCAAATTAATAACTCATATATATACAAGTATAATGTAGGCATTTATTAGCTAGCAAATGCATATTTATCTACCATCTACTAAGCTAAAGAAGCAAGAGACAAATATTTATACTACATGACCAACATAGAACGGCATAAATTTTAATTTTTCATTTACACACAAGGGTTTATATTAGGATGAAGTAACATATCATGCTATCACTATTGAGGCATTAGGGCTAAACTAGTTCAAGGGATAGTTGCAAAAAAAATTAACTCAAAGCACTAGGAAAACCACATTGAGTTTGAAATGTAGTGTAGTGGTTAATGAATCATGAACGTGGTAACCAATGAGGTTAGTTTAAATCAAGCATTTGCATCTTTATTTTTATATCTAATAATTTCTCGAGTGTGTTGCAGGATAGCTATGGTTTATTTTGTAGGTACATGTGCAAAATAAAGGATTAGAGGTGGATATGAATATATAATAGTGTAAAATAAGTAATAACAAAGGAAACAAAAATAATTATATTCTAAGGGGTTAACTTTCTAAGAAAATAGGGAAGGTTAGAGCTATACCATACGGTCTTGACCCTTTTGTACAATCTTACACTAGAGATTATTTTTGAAGAACAACTAGTTTGGGTTTGCCTAAAATCTTGCATAGTTCACATTTTTCGGGGTGACATAGTCTCAAACATCTTTAATATCATCTAAGTAATTTTTTTACCTCTTTTACAATTGTAATTGATATTTTTGTTAAAAATTATTTCCAATAGTTTAGTTTTCAATGTAAATCATAGATGATTGTATATCTCTATAATGTATAATACATAGTGTCCAAATCTACTTAAAACTAGCTATATTAATTAATAAACTCTAAACTTAATCAAAAGTTTGATTAGGGTTGATACATTTTTTTAAACCCTCTTTTGATCAATCCCTTCACATAATCTAGGATATTACCACCTCATTTGTATTAGGCTTTCTATTCTTCAAACCATAAGGCTGCCTTAGGGCATGTGCGTGCTTTTACGAGCGTATTATTATTCTTTGTGTAATCATTCCTTGCAAAAACATAGTGGTTACCATCCCTCTAACCATGTCCATACCACTTATGTGAATGCAATATATGTGATTCCCTCTTCATATATATTATGGATGATATAGTATACAATTGTGATTAAGATTCCAATCCCCTTGAATTTTGAGACAAACCACCTTGCTTTGCTCCACCACCTAGGACCCTTCCTCCTCTTGAGGAAGTCATTTCCGTAAATGAGATCATGGAATTTTTATGTCCCATTTCTACTAGCAATGATCATAGTGATCCTAGTTGTGAGGATAATGTATCTAGTTGGGATAGTGATGGTGAACAACCATCTTCCACTCTATATGATGAGTAGAAAAGATCTTCCTATTTGGGTTCTCAAATGTCAAGATCCAATATAAGAATGACCACACCATGTAAATACAAAGGTTCTCAAGGATTTCTAAATTTGTAAATATAAAGGATAGTAGCCCTAACCCTAGGATAGTTATAAGTTTCTAATGCCTATAACCAAGATAAAGATAGGTATCCTACTAGGATTCTAAAATAGAAGAGAGATAACCAAGGGGTGGATAAAGCCAAGGGGCGTAGTAGTAATAAGACAAAGCAATAGATCAAATAAAATCTAGATCTACTCTAATCTATAGCGACACATGCCCAATAAAAATAAGCACATATATACAAAATGAAATATGAAAGAGGGTTAGAAATACTGACCTATAACATGTGTGTGACCATTAGATCATAATTATCCATAGATCCAACACCACCGAGAGATAATCGTTATGGGATGAGAATGGGAAATCAAAACAAGAATATCTCTATTCATAACTCACTATGGTGACCCAAATGAAAAGAGGTAAGCTCCAAGACTCCAAAGTATATCAATAAGTATGAATTAGTGAAAAATAGTGCAAACAAGAGAAAGTATAAGTGTAAGAAAATATTTTTAATTGGTTATACTTACTAAGAAAACATTTGGGTATATACACTCGATGCGATCATCTCGTGGGAAATGATGCAGACTATAGAAAATCCAAGACAAACACCATCACCCATGGGTAATGGTGTCAGCCTTGAGGGAATCCCTAAGGTAAAATGATGAAAACATGAGGAATGGAGGATAGGGAATAATGGGGATGCAAAAGGAAGATATAGAGTGACCAAAATCAAGGGTAACAATATTAATAAGAAGAAACAAGTATATGATGGAATAAGTAGACATAATGAGTGTAATGTGTGAATAAAGGGAAGAAATGAAGCATGTATAAGGTGAATAAGGATAATAGTGACATCTCTCAAATGATGTGGTTTATCCCATATGAAAAAGTATGATCATACCCTTATCTCGACAGGCCCCTTAAGGCACGCACTTAGGAGAAGAATGCATTAATAACCCCTACACAAAAGAAATGATTAGCAAAAATTAAAAATATGGTGTATACACACTTCACTTGTAGATTCCCCTCCTAATGCCATTGATCATATATACTCTAGTGATAATGAGAGTGTTTCTATCTTGCATGAGGATGATATTCCTTCCATTCATACATTGATTAATGGCATTCCTTATGTTTTTGACGAAAAGTTAGCATCCTTTTATAGTGAGTTTTTCAGTGATGAAATACATGATGATTCTTCTCTCCTTGCACATGATATGAATGAACAAATTTTTGTGTCTCCCACTCCTCTTGAATGCAAAAATAGTGACTTTAATTATAATATTTCTATTTTGCATGTACACGATTCTACTTGAATTCCTAATCTTCCCATTGAATGTGAAATAAATTATCTTCCTTACACCATAAATGTTTTTACTAAAATTATTAAATGATAAAACGATAAAAGTTATTCCATTCCTATGCGTATACTATGATTGATACAACTTGTGTTTCTACTTCTCCTCTAGAAAGAAAATGCACATATTTTATTAATACTTCTTCACCACTTGTAAATGATAATGTGCATAATGATGACATTATTTCTATTTCTCTTAGCAAAATGAACATGTTGATACTCCTCTAGTTGCATGTAATACAAAGTTTGGTTTCCTCTCCTACGGTGAATGATTTTCTTGTGGATAATATTAATACTCCTTTAGAACCTCAATGTGCGACCAAGCCCATAGAACCCAAAATTCTACCTAATGACACATCACCTCATATTTCCTTTAAATGAAATAGTGTTCATATGGGCTTTGTTAATGGTAAAGTAAAACCATTAAATGGTAATTTTTATGTCTATGATATACCTCCTCTACGGTTCTTCTCTCTTATGCATACAATAGGTGATTTGCAACAGAAAATACATACTTTGACCCTAGAGAGAAAATCTTACTATGCTAGCATTGATTCCAATACTATTTATGGAAATCCTATTTGGCATAAAATATTCCAATCACATTTCCATAGGAATTTTTTCACGTATTCATTCCAATTGTTTAATGGCATCTCAAATCCTTATCTACATCTTAAGCATTATAGGAATTTATGGTTTCATATCACAATAATAGATTGTTTCTCAAAGCTTTCCTAAGAGTCTTAGAGGCTATGTATTGGTTTACTCACCTTCCTAGTGGATATCTAAGTACTTTTATAGAACTTAAAGATGATTTCCTATCCCACTTTAGTTGCAATAGAGGCCCTAGGGCTACATATGAGTGCTTACCCTCCATACATCAAGGTGAAACCAAACTATTATTTGACTAAATCTTGCGCTTAAAAAAACCTACATTTATTATTATATCAACCCATTTAGCTATAGATGCAATATATATTTTTTGATTTCTCATACGAAATATTAAGGAACAATTACTTTATGACACATGTGATTCATTTACTGAGCTTTGTCTACATGTTATTGATCTAGAGAAAGAGCTTACACTCCCACATCAACCTAAGCCTCCAAATGAGAACATTGCAGTTACTTCCATTATGCATGATTATGATGCACCACTAGAATAAATACATAATGATACTCAAGTTAAAATATTTCACCATGGTTAAACTTTTTCTATCATCCCTAGCCTAAACCAAAAGTATTATAAATACTCTTCCTAGGCCTAAGCTTAAATTGGTATATTTTGAAAAATCTATTGATAGGCTACATGACATCCTACTTACACTAATAGATAAGGAGTTAATTCAAATTCCATATAATGATGATCATCCTCATCACCATCTTAAATATGAAAAGGGAAGGTATTTTTATAATTTTCATCATTTTAATGGACACCACGACAATGATTGTTATGCATTGGATCATTAACCTAAGCTATTTGAGGAAAAATACATTATCTCTTTTGAGACACACTATTATGATAGATATACTTTACCTCCTTTGCAACATCATCCAACAAAAAGTGTTACCCTCACTAAGAATTACTCCACTTACAAATCAATTTATGTTTCTCATGATGAATTTATTCCTCCACAAGAGCTTCCATAACCAACATACAAATGGTGGCCATGGAGAATACGAATTTTATACCAAAATTTACACATGTGACTCATATAAATTATTTGATACAATTAGAAACACGTCTAGTTAAACTTGAGATTCACATTTGATTTGAATTATATGCATTTTGGTCTCTAGAGTGACTATTCACATCTAGTCCCACTAGATTTTACCATCACAATGTTTTAATTACCCATTTATTATGCTCACTATATATGTATCTTATGACCACTACCATTTCACTAAGTACCTCATGACACACATGATGATCACACTTCCTTCTTTCTTAAGATTATATTTCATATCCCTATATGTGTATTTGATCTTATGTAGAGGTTACACACATACTACACATTACGATTTCTCATCACTATTCACACATTGATGATCGCACAATCAATTTCTCAAATCATTCAATCCATATTATCTCAAAAATATTCTAATGACATCTACTCTAATTTTCTTACACATCACACATATTACTTACCACTATTAACAAATAGATATACATCATCCAATGTACACATCACGACATAAAATAATAAACCCCAACATCAAAATAAAACCAAATACATCCTCTCATATCACCAACTATGCTACAAATGCTATATAAAAATTACACCAAACACAATTTTTCATTGTATAAAATCATTATTTATACATATATATAGTACACAGAGGACCTTGCCCTTATCCAACATGTATACACATCATCATTACCCTCATCAATATACTCAAACATTCAACCAATTCATGAGGAAATTATTCACCTCCACGATAGATCATAAAATACAAAATTATATTTTTCTTGGGCATAGACCCTCCAAAATTGAAAAATTCTAACATAGGTCAATACTATACAAGAATGCCAAGATTTTAGTATTGTCTTGCCCATAACAAATTATCCTAGACAAGGGACATATCATATGAATTTTTCCATTTTCACAAATTCAATAAGCTATCTACAACATTTTCATAGTCTAAGATACCTATAACTCAATTCAACTTATACTAGTGACATGAGCATATCACCACTTCTTACCTATACTATTGTGATTCAATAAAAACATGGGATTTTCTCGGCATGATCCCTTACCTATCATTTCTCCAAATCTATATGAATAATTTCAATAACATAACCTTGTATCAAGACATGACACTTTGTTTATCCCTTCCATGCTTTATAATTAGGAAATTACATCAATACCTATTGGTGAAATAATTTTTCGTATGAAAAATTAGATGTCTTCACAAATACTCATTAGGTTACTCCCCTAATTCTTGTGTATGGGAAGGCTCCCATTATTGAATTTAAACTAATCTACTCCTATCTATACACTGTGGGGTGGCCAAATCAACCGAGGATTAAACAAGAACACTTCACTGAACCTGTCAAAAAGTGCTTGTATGGGGTACAAGTGAGGAAATTGTAGTGATGAGGGGTGAAGGAGTGAAATTAGGCAAAGGAAGGTTATTGCTGTGAGTAGGAAAAGAAAAATTCACACCCAATAACCATAGCAGTTTAACATTAAATTAGAGGAAAGCAACGATGCAATCCATTATTGAGACTAAAAATTAAAGACACACAATTCTTTAAATTTGTCAATCAAAGATAAATCTATTTCTTGCTGACTATAATTACAAAGTGCATAAGACAGAAAATATAAGAACACATAAGAAAAGGGAATGGAAGAAAATTAGCTTTTATTTCTTATGCATTAATGATACACAGGTTCAACAACATCAATCCACAATTGCTACCAAAGAGTTAGAATTAAATCTCTCAAAGATCCTTTGGAATGGATAAGCCATACAAATTTATATCAATGCAAATTGACCTTTCACTTATCCCCCAAATAACTCTTCATGATATCATTACAACTTGTGACTTTACATCTTCCTAGGAAGTGAAAATAAGTTCCCTTTTTATAAATCAAAGGGAATTTTACAATTCAACTTTAGAAATTCACTTAAGTGAATGAGACAAAATACAATGATTATGCCCAATGAAGAATTAGAAATGGGAGAGAAGGAAGAGGGAGAAAGAGATAAGGGATAAGAAGTTTCCATAGCCAATGAAGAAATTCCCTGCGATGAAGAATTTTTCAAAACGAGCTTCGCTCCTTGAATTCCTTGCTAAATTGAGCTATCATAGTTGTCAAATTATCCTCCTATGGAATACAAACACAACCCAACATCTTGGTACATGTCCCGAGGAAATCACCGATCTTCTTGCATTAACTAAGCCATTTTTCATGATTCTTTGCAATCGCAGAATGCAACTTTTGATATTGGTGAGGGACTCCAAGATATCTTTGTTGAAGGAAAGAGATGTGAGGATTGAGATAATGAATTAACATATTAAAATAATATTTAACCAAACATTATAAATGACATTAAACATAAAATAAATGAAATAAAGTAAATAAAACAGAGGCAATATTTAACATGGAAAACCGCTAAGGGTTAAAAACCATGGAATAAAATAATTTTCCATTTATTGAGAAACTTTAACACAGTCCAACAACTCCAACTCCTCACTTCTCTCCCTCGTAATTCACCACACGTGAATTATTACAATGATCCGTTAATAATTTAACCCCACAGTCATATATAAATTAAGTGACAGGACATGACTTTTTACAAAGAGCCTCAATTTAAATAAATTGATTTAGTTAAAAACCAATTAACCATAAACTCATATTTTATATTAATTAATTAAGAATATAAATATTCTGAATTATTTAATTATAAAATAAGGTTTATACTAACACTTAATATTATGTTCTAACACTCCCCCTTAATATTAAGTGGGAACATATGCCAACATTACCTATTTATACAACAAGATTTACAAATCCATAAACCATTAGTGAAGGTTTAGGCTAACATATCACTTTTGAAGGATTTATAACACCTTCATCATGCTCAACTTACCTTTTGGTACAAAAGGATTTGGAATCCATAAATTAGAAGTTATGATTTAGGATAAGCATGATTTGTGAGACTACATCTCACAGTTTCTCATGGAAAATTCTCAAACCACATCTCTAGGAGCCTTTTATAACACAAGGACCTCCTTTAAAAATAGATGCAACACACTAGACTGTACACCGTAAACTTAGAGTTATAAGTTTAAAAAGATCATAAAGATATTTTTACAATGCTTTATAATGGAGAAGAAGTATAGAGGATAAATATATCAACCGACCGACCATTAGGAGGTGAAATTGCCATGCACACTCCCCTTAAAGAAAAATCTAAATGCCAAGCATTGTACTAAACTTGCATTATTTTACAACACACACTTCATCGTAAACATAATCTATGCAACCTAATCTTCGACAAGTAGTACTAGAGATCTATATCACCACAGAGGATATTCTCTCAGATAAGGAGAATATGAACATATATATGCTTTGTTCTTTGATTTTGAACTGGATTATTCTCGACGAAATAAAACTCTAGCAATCACATAGAAAAAGAATACTTCCTTTAGCTTCCTTGTGTATCTCTTCCAATAGCCACTTCAACCACATGGATTCTTCATTGCTTCCAGGTGCACTTCTCTACTCTACCTGAGTAGAAGAGATGGAGATTGTTGGTTGCTTTTGATGTTCCAAGTAATGGAGCCTATACCAAAAAAATTGAACACAAATCCAGATGTATATTTTATATCCAACACAACATCAACATGGTTAGAGTCATAATATCCATATAGACATCATAATATAAATCTCTATTGATTTCACTTTTAACCATTTGTAAAATTTAAACAATAGTTGTATAACAGATTACCATAACAATATGCTTAACAAATAACCATGTTGAAAAAATTTCAACATATTAATCTTATAAAATATATATTAGATGCAATCAATATTGGACGTCTCAATACCAACACAAAGGTGTCTCGAAGTGTTATTTGATATGCATATAATAATATTTTAGCAATCAAAGATTAATTTAATCAAATTAACATAGAATATATAATTCATATATTCTTTCTATAAAGACTTTCTACCTCAAATGAACAATTTAATATAACATCATCCATTGATACTTCTTGCATACACTAAGGTGAGGTTTTGTTGTGAGAAGATACTTGAACTTAATCCTCCTTTGAAATTAACACAAATCAACTCTTTGTGAAATAATAATAATAATAATAATAATAATAATAATAATAATAATAATTGATAGTAATTTTGTATAAAAAACGTAAAATATACCATGTTTAATAAATTAAAAAAATGGACAAGGTTATTCATATTTGATCATGGAACTCTAAGAACATTATGCCGAATATATAATTTAGTTTGTGTAATTCGATTATAGAAATAATTTATAGTTATATATAATTTTTTTACTTAGTCTCATATCACAATATAAGTGACCTTATATGAGCACGATTATATTTATTTTATGTATGCAATGTATAAATAACACTATTTTACATTTTTGAATGAAAGTATTGAGAAATTACCAATACCACAAAATTTGTTTCATAAACATAAAAAATGATAAAATTTAATCCCTATTAGGGAATTAAATTTTACTATTAATTATATCCACATATTATGAAAAAATGTTTATAATAACACTTTTGGGAACTTTTTAAGATAGATATGACCATGTGGGACAACATATCATTATCAATATAAAGAGTGTGATTGTGGGTCGGTAAAGAATATTCTTGACATATTTGTTGTCACTTGGATCGTGCACTGTTGAATCGTTAGATGATCCATTGCATAATGAGAATATCCCCAAGGTGTGGGACCTTGGCTCCTTGGGATGAACCTCCAAAGAAGGCTGACTTCCTTCTAAACTAAGTGCATCTAATATAAGATTAGATTGTGAAATCTACAATGCTATAAAACAAACTAAATTATCCAATTCTTCGAGAAAAAAGGGGAGAGAGATAGCTGAAAATACATGAAAAATGTGACGAACCAAGATTTTGATGAAAAATAGGATCAAATTTGCAAGAAAAAAATACTTTTACAGAATAATAGATGACATGCACATCTTTCTATTTCTTTTCTCCAACAAAGAATTCTTATGAAAGTAAGATTTACTAATAACATAAGGGATTTTTCCTATTCCACAATTGAAACAATAAGTCTCATTAATCACAATTGCAATCTTGCTAAAGAAATATAATTAGTGTGAAGGTATGATAGATCATCACATACAAGGAAATAAGAACATTCACAAGTATAAAATGAGCTATTTGAATACACAACACATTAAATAGATGAAGGAAAAATATTGATTTTGTATATAGTATTGAGGCTAAAGCCTATATATGAGTGCTCAAAATAATAGAGCCTCCTTACACAAATGATCCAAAAGTATTGAATACATAATGCATCCTCCTATTTATAGATTAAGAAGGTTGAGCAATTATAACCACCCTTCTTAATCATTACATACTAAAAATAGGATGCATTTACATTTGAAAAATAGTCTCCCACAAAAATAGCTGTGACAAACGGTTGTGCAAATTTGACCAGTCAAACTTGATCTTCTATTGTTGACTTACATGGGGGAAATTAGGACTTGCGATGCACGTCTGCATTTTCGACATGTAGTTTTGACATCCAGTTCCGACATGTAGTTCCAACATGTACAAAAATTGCAAAATGGAACTCAACCTATGAAATGCAAAAGTGCAAAATGGAACTCAACCTCCGAAATGCATAAAAGTGTAAAATAGAACTCAACCTATGAAATGCATAAAAGTGCAAAATGGAACTCAACCTTTGAAATGCACAAAAATTGGAAAATGTAACTCAATCTTTGAAATGCACAAAAGTGCAAAATGAAACTTAAAATCTGAAATGCACATAATTTTAAAATGAAACTTAAAATCCAAAATACACAAAAGTGAAAAACAAAAATTAAAATCTGAAATACACAAAAGTGCAAAATGGAACTTAAACTCTGAAATGCACAAAAGTGCAAAATGGAACTTAAAAATCTGAAATGCACAAAAGTGGGGAAGGGTTACATCAAAGCTTTAAGAAACATGGATTTTTCAAGGAATAGTCATACAAATGGGAAAATTGGTTTAAAATTCAACATTTTTGGAGACCTCTAGGGAATGTTTTCTGCTAAAAAAATTCCAGAGCCTTAATCAAGTCCATTAGGTAAAGAGTCAACAAATGCCTCAAACCAAATCAAGCAATGATGATTTTCTTCCCATGACATAAATGGAGGAATTTCCAATGGCTCTTTTTTGGGTGACCCGTTGATCCGAAGGGTGGTATTTAGTTGAGTATGCCATGTTGTTTGGTTATTTTCCATAGTTCCCTTGATGATCTCGAGAGGTAGGAAACCTACACAAAATGGCCATGCAATAACAACCGAGGCACAAAAGTTATGTAAATTTTTTGAAAATCATACATGGTTTAAGAGGAAACATGTAGAGTGTGTGGAAGAACTTCTTTTAATGAAGGAAAACATACCTACCCTAGTCTAACCAAAGGAAAAGTAAGGTTTCTTTCCTCACAAGATTAGACCATGTAACTGATTTGGAACCAAATATAATATTTAATAAGAGTGGAAAAATCATTCAAACTGATTTCCCACATCATTCAATAAGGTATCAACAACGAAAAAGAATACCTTCTTTAGTTGTTTTACATTTGGATTTGAGAGGCATTGCTATTGACCTTTGGTATCTTGAAGCTCTTCCTAATGATCTAAAATGAGCATGAATGGTAGAAACTCTATTATTGGATCTAAGCTAGCCAGATACCTAATTGGGCATGGGTTGATCCTTTTGGTTTGCTCATCTTTTTTGCAATTAGATCTAGGACTGGAGCTAGTAGAGACCCTTTCCTCTTCATGGTGGATGTCTGCAAGCATGTCCGGAATTGATATTGTTTTCCCCGACACAAACATCCCCGCTCCGAACCCCATATTCTCATCCTCTTCTTCCTTAAGAAAGAAGCTAGAGATCTCACACTGATCCTCATTAAATTCTTGAGACCCTTATTGTGTT
This sequence comes from Taxus wallichiana var. yunnanensis, assembly GCA_018340775.1. Classification (NCBI taxonomy): domain Eukaryota; kingdom Viridiplantae; phylum Streptophyta; class Pinopsida; order Cupressales; family Taxaceae; genus Taxus; species Taxus wallichiana. The sequence continues at coordinate 426,335,911 of CM031234.1, read as the reverse complement.
ATTATAGTGACTACGGATGCTCTTGATGTATCACCGCAACTTTCTAAAAGTGTAGCAAGTTCTAGACATGCAGAGCAATGAGGATCATTTCATTCAGTTGTAACATCTTGCTCACTTGGAATCCCTTCTTCCTCTCTTACATGGATGGTACTAGTGTTCAAAAACACTTCCTCTTCCCATCCATTTCCAATCTGCTACTTCTTTACATCTACTTAATTTGTTTTGATGTTCAACCTTATTTTTGCATGATTTTCATGCTCTCATCCTCCCAATCTGAATTAGAACAATACTCAATATACATGGAATTATCTTCTTTTATAGGAGAATAATCGAAACAAGAGGCTTATTATGTGTTGCATTCTTGGGAAGAGATATTTTCTTCTCAAGAGATCTAATTTGATTAATTGGAGAAGCCAAATGATCCTCTAAAACATACTCCCTTTACTGCTGATCTACCCTTTCCAAAACAACTGTATGATTTTACATATTTTTTTTTGTTGGGAGTGCTACGTGGGTTTCTCCTCTTGAAAATCATAGTGAAATTCATGCTTTACCAACCTTGTAGGATAATTTGGTTTAGTGAGTGTTGGGTAGGGCATGAGGGAAGTATTTGAGACACCAAAAATTTTATAAACATTATTGCAAGGTTTAGGAAAGTTGGGTAATGCCTTGGGTGGGGATGGGAGGGAGTTTGGAAAAGTATGAGGAGTGCTTTGGGCATGATAAACTTGTGGAACATTGTTATCCCATTTTTGAGTTTTCGCCAAAAATGAGATAACCCTAAGAAATTTTTGGAGATAATTTTCTAAGGATCACCTCTCAGAGAGAGATAATCAGGTTTTCGGGTTTCATAAGCAAGACAACATGTGTTTTGGGTGTCTCATGTCGTGTGTTCCCGAAATCCGAAACCCGCATCAAGTAAGGTAAGTCGGGTTTGTGGACCTTCGTCGCATCGGAACATGCCTTATCCGAAACATGTTCCATGTCGCCTGTCTTCCGATACCCGAAGCCCAATTTACTCCTTTGTGTCGGGTTTCCGGGGCCATCAAGCATCATGCTTCATGTCGATTGTTTCCCGCAACCCGAAACCCGAATTACTCTAAACACCTTTGTGTCGGGTTTCCGGATATCCTGAGCATGCTGACATGGCATTAATGCCGAGTTGTCGGGTGGATTGGCACGCGCCAGCTGAAGTGTCTTAAATGCAAATTTTCCTATAAATATCTAGATTTCCACGTCATTTTTACCAGACGTACTTTTACCTTGTGGATTTTCGCGTATGCGCCTTCGACCCTGAAACCTGAAATTCACCTCTGTACCTGATTGCATTGCTCATTTTTGATCATTCGTTGTCCCAGTTGAAGGTATTTTTCTTCAGTCTTTCTTTGTGGTTTTTATGGATTAATTATGTGAGGAATTCATCCAAGCTTCTCATATGGGTTTGGGATTTTACCTTTTCCATTTTAAGGGTTGTTTTCTAAAACCAGTTTATGTTTTAGGGTTTAACTCTTTGAATTATCACTTTGTGTTATTTCCTAATGTTGTTGTAATTAAAATATGTTTGGGATATAAATGATGAAGAAAGAACTTGCATGTTTTAAAATCAACAAAAACCCTATTCCCTCTTCTCGGGTTTCGCAGGGTGTTATGCAGTATCAAAAACCCGCAGTATATCAGAAAATTTGACGTGTCGGGCTTTCCAAAATCTCCGACATCTTCAAAGTGTCGGGCTTTCCAAAATCTCCGACATCTTCAAAGTGCCAGGTTTTCTCAAGTCTCCGACATCTTCAAAGTGTCGGGTTTTTTGGACTCCCCGACATCCTCCTCAGTGTGTCGGGTTTTCCACCCTTCCGGCATCTCCAGTAGGTTGGGGTTTTCACAGTGTGCAACATCTCCTAATCTCCAAAACTATCCTCCTTTGAAATCCCTCATGTCGGACCCTGGTCCATCGCAAGAAAAGACTGAAAAGTCAGGAAGGATGAAATACAAATTCAAAAAGGTGGAGTCTCCATCCTATATCGATTGAAATTATGACATCCGAGATACAGAGCTCGGAAATATAGATATGGAGGATTTCTGGAGTAGGGTAAAGAGCTCTTCCCAAACTCCATGGATGAAATCGATAGTCGATAGTGGTTTACCTCTTGCAGTAGGTTTCCCTATGTCCGCTCAGTGCCCTGAATTCATCTTAGCCTGCGCTTCGAGTTATGACTCTGCTTCTCGTTCTGTGAAAAACTAGGCGGGAGAAGTTGTGATCAAGTTGGACGGAGGTTACTTGATGACCTCCTCAAGCTGCCCAATTTTGAAGAATATGGAGAGTTAGATATCAAGTCAGCTTAGAAAGCTTGGGATAATGATCAGGAAGATTGTATCAAGCACGTAAATAAGAAGTTCCTGATCAAAGCCAAACCGGCTATTTCCAGATTCCCAAAACTTGTCCCCAGAAGTGATTTCATTTAGGAAATCAATGACATCATCACTCTGTTGAGTCGGGTTTTTGGTTTACCCGAATCAAATTTTTTCCAAGGGTGGATGTATCAGTTCATGATCACCATTAAGAAGAATCAACAAGGAATTGATTGGGGCACTCTCATTAGTAATGAGATAGATTCCCAAATGACAACAGTCTTGTCTACGGGAAAGTTTTATATGTCCTCATATGTCACCTATGCAGCGGCCGGTATGAGGAACTATCCCGGGTTGGATACCAAGGGAAACAGGATGGTGGACCATGTTTATCAATATTTTCCTCAGTTGACAAGAAAAGGGTCTCAAGACCAATTCAGAAGGGTAAACGATGCCTTCTTTTATGAGAACATCTACAGGTTAAATCCTGAACTGAGGAAAACAAGAGTATCTGATGAAGCATGGGCTGAAGTTTCCAAATGGGGTTGTGTCTTCTTGCAATTTAAGAAGTTCACATATCTACAGGTAGTCATGTACCTAGGGGATCCTTTCCATTTACCCCGATATCCAGGGGACAAACTGATCTTGATGGAGTTGGTTAGGCAATTGTTGGATTTTCACAAGTTCCAAAAAAGTAAACATAAAGCCACTATATCCTTCCCAATTTCTATTGGAAGGTATACTTGTTTGACAGTGGTAAAAGCCAAGAATGTTGTCCATGAGCTTCAAGATAAGTTGAAGAAGCACATGAAGCCCCGAGATGGGTTTGATATTCGAGGAGTCCTTAGGCGTATGGAACTCTTCACCTGCACAGACCAAGCATAGAGGACATCTGGATTGATCTACATGATGAGGTTGTTGTCTGAAGAAAAGATCATAGCAGATTAACACTTGCTGAGATTCAAATACTTGAGCTTGCTAACTTACCAGAAGGTATTAGCGATAATGAAAGTGTTCTGGACCTTTTCTATGATGGACTGAATGAAGATCAATATGTTTTCCCACCTATTGATTGGTCAATCAGTGAAAAAGCCTCCATTACAGATAGATCAACTCTGATTCTTGCACACACCAAAGCATGGCTCGCCTCTTGGGGGATGAGTTTTAAAGATGATAATTTTTCAAAGTTGGCTACTTCAGAGGCGGGGCCCTCTAAAAAGAGAAAGGAAAAAAATATTCTAAGGGGCCTATAAAGGTCAAGTTTGTCAAAAAGAGAAAAGAAAGAGAAATCTCTTCAATTGTTTCTCCAGTTGAAATGGTGGATGTGCTAGAATCACCAACACCACCAGAAATAGGAGAAATTACTTTGGAAGGAGAAGGAAGCCAGCCTCTGGTTTCATCATTTGTTGATTGCCCAACTGAAGAGACCTTATCTCTTGCATCCCAGGCTTTGGAGTCTAAATCTGCGCCTCCCCCCTCACAACCACTCCTACCTCCTCATTCTCCATCAACTTCTTCATCATGGCGGTATTTTCTCGTAGACTCTCACCCTCTCTCTGCTGGGACCCAAGTAATCACCAACACGCCCCCTCGTGCATCTTTTTATTGAATCTGCTACCATGTTGGTAACTATTCCTCCTCCGCTAGTAGAACCTTCTCCCCTTGAGAGTATGATATAAGCTTCTACAATGGTGGCAAATCCTCCGATACACTATGCAATGGCTACTTAAAAACTCCGAGGAAGAGGAAGGTGATTGTACCCATACTAGCCTTTGATTTTAGCTCACTTAAGGCTCCTACTCAAGCTAAATTGGCCAAGAAACCCAAAACAGTTTCAAGGGTTTTGGTGGATGCTTTAGGGCATAAGTTTGCAGAGATCACCACTCCCGTGATTGACAAAACTAAAGAGGACATAACAACCTCTGATTATCAGATAACCAGGGTGGCTCTAGGAAAAGTGACAGCAGAAGGGGCACAACAGGATGCACGGGATGCTATAAACGTGTTGTGCCAGAAGTTGAAAGAAACAAAAGACAGCAGAGATGAGCTTAAGGGAAAGGTGGAGCAGTTGATAGAGGTTTTGCTTAAGCTCTCAAAACCCCTTGAATCCATACCATCTTCTTCTGTCCCTATCGGATTCGATTTCTCATCAGTGCCTATGATTGAGAGGATTAATAAAAAAGGAAGGGTGGTCGATGAGTGGATCCAAAGGCTACTCCAATAGGGGAAGGAAGTGATTCAAGACGTTGTGAAAATCTATCAATCTTTGGGGGACATTCAGAGTGATGGAGAGAAGATGGACGATGATTTCTCTCAAGAAATTGGACATCTTGATTTAACTTTCGAAGCTCTCCAGGCATTAAAGCAAATACCATCACAACTCTTGGTAGAAGAAGGCATCATCCCACATGCGGATAAGCATTTCCAGCTGACCAAAGCCATCAGGTTCAGGCTGAAGATTCTTAACGAAGCCTGCGGTAAGTTGAGAGAATCAAGGGATAAATTTATAGATGGCAAAAGTGATCTGGAAGAAGAGTTGTTGAAGATTTGTCCAAAGGTGTCAATTGGAAACTCAAGCATCCTATCGAGTTGATGATATTTTTGAACAAGTCCAAGCTTCATTGCTCATGAACTAACGCGTGGATCTGGTATTGAGATCATCGATCGGTTTGTAAGAATTGAACATTCTTTGGAGGCCTTGAAAATGCTCAAAAAAGATTGAAAAATCTTACTTGGCGGTGCTAGTGATACCCATGAAACATGCAAATTTTTTAATGATCATTCCATCACTTTGATGAAAATGAAATGCAAGGCATAATTTGAAAGTTCAAGAATTTCGAACAAACAGGCTCAGTGGAGGAAGAGAAAGATGAAGGAGCAAAGATGACGATTGATTAAGTCTTGATGTTTCATGTCATTTCAATTTTGAAATTGACATTTCTTTTTCATTTCTGTTTCGTCACATTTTTGAATCATATTTTGACTTGGTCTCTTATGTGAGAGTCAAGCAAAATAGAACTCTTTTAAAGAACACTATTTTCTAGGATTTATCCTATTTTCTCTCTATTCCTTTTATTATAAATAAGGGATGCTTATGCATTCCAAAGGGTCGAGATTTTTGAAATATTGGGAGCTATTGGAAAGAAGAAAAAAATTTTGTTTTCTTTTAATCATTTTGAAGAATAGGAGTTGATATTATTTTGCAAACTTTGTGTTGTGGGATATATCTTTCTTAAGACATTGTTCTTACGTTCATAATCTTAAGCTATTCTTTGTTTAGCATCTTAGTGTTTCTAATCATTTCAGACATTATATTTATGATCTAAAGCTCGTATGATTATTTTGTGCTCTGTGTTTACTCGAAAGAAAATACGTTTCTCTCATTTCCTTTCCATTGTGTTTCTTTCATCGTAATAATTTCCTACCCAGTCCATTTACAAAAATAACATCTTCGCATCGCGTGGATGTGGATTTCGGGATTCTATCCCAACCCCAATGGTTAGATTAGTGTGAATACTGTATATATTTTTTTGCTGTGTTTTAGATTAGTAATAAGCAGGCAGCCTCACCTATCTTTGAGGAGGGATTTAATCCCATATACTGTGGTTGAACCTCATATTTTGGATTGACAAAATATCCAACCAATAGTTTTTGGTGACTCCGCTGGGGAATATGGATTTATAGTATAAATCTTATCCTCTTGGTGTCTGGTGACTCCGTATTTGCCTTATTTTTAACAAGGTCTCTTTCCCAGTTCAAGCTGGCGTAAAGATCTTCACTCGGTCCCACCGAGCCCAAGGTGAAATTGACCCACTCTTTGAGTTGCTACAACAGCACAATTTCAGCCTGTCTCCCAACAGCATTGTTTCTAACCGAACCAGAAGTTCTTCGCCTGTTCGGAGAAACCGGATCCCCGTGGAATGGGAAGCGTCTGCAACTTGTCGTGCACTACTCTTGTCTGATACTCGATCCCTATACGTACTCTTTTTAGAAGAATGGCAGTACAACCTGTGCCTTGGGGTGCAGTTATTGGTCCTCTTTCTTTAACTCCACCATTGCACGAGTTACCACATGGATCATGTAAAAACATTCCCAAGTTCAATGGGGATGGGAAGCAGCATCTTGACAAACATATTGCATCTTTCTTTGTAGCATGCGGTGTCCTTGGAGTAGCTCATGAAGATGTCTCTATTCAACTCTTCGTTGAAACGTTGCACGGTGCAGCAGCTGAATGGTTTTATCACCTTCCGAATGCGTGCATCACAAACTGGGCTACCATGCGGACCAAGTTCGAAGCACGTTTCAAACCAGCCAAAGATTCTCATGCCTTGTTAGCTCAACTTACTCATATGAAGAAGGAATCACATGAACCCATGCGGGACTTTGTGGCAAAGTTTAATAAGCTGATCCGAAAGATTCTGGAGATAGCTGTACCAACTCCGTAAAAATCAGAAATGCTTCTTCATTAATGCTCAACATCCCATTATGATCTTTTTATTAAGAACGTCAGTTATCCTAGATTTGGTTGTCACTTAGTCAACAGCTATTGAAATAGAGGATGATCTCATTTTGGCCGGAAGGATCAGGAAAGATGTACCCAAGGCTAAAAATCAAGGTTCTTCCCAAGGTAATACTGATCCTATGTTTCAAAAAATGGCTAATGATTTGATCACTTTAAAAAAGAAAATGTCCCAGCAGGTGAGCAATGTTCCGTATCGGGATATCCCTAGATGGAATTTCAATAACAACAATGGTGCGCCTGCAAGGGATAGGCCGCGATTAACTCCTGCTCAATGAGGCTAGCAATTGAAGCTCCTCCTATTAATGTGGCAATAGAAATAGTTAAAGAAGAGGAAGAACCAGAAGAACAAGATTCTCCCGAGGCTTTTGAAGCTTCAGGATATGCCGATGAGTCTTACGACGATTCGGCTGGTGACTCCAGCATTGGGTATTTGGAATACGATGAAGATGAATGTGCACCGGATGGTCAGTCATTTGCTGTCTTCACTCAATCCCAATCTCAGAATCCAAGAAAACCTCTTGAAAACCCCAAGGAGAAGAATAAGGAATCTCCCATAGCCATAGTTAAGAGAGGTACTCCTATTTCAGCACAAACTGAAAGAGAAGTCACCAAAAAAGCAACTTCTCCTCATTCTCTTTCTCCTAAGGTCAGTGCCCTAGCTTAGGCTCATGTGATTAGAACTGAGCCTACCATCACCCCTTCTTATACTGCTTTTGACATTATTGATCATGCAAAGAGAACCAAAATCCAAATGTCGGAAGCAGAATACCTTCAGTCAAATCCTGAACAGTTTGAAAAACTTGCCAAATTCATCAGAAGTAAAGCGGCTGTTCCATCACCTTCAAAAGGTCTCCTTCCAAATCCTACTCAACTCCCACCTCAGAACAATCTGACCTCTACTTCTTCTTCAGGAAATATTGAACCATTTTATTTGTCTTTACTTATAAATGGGTTTAAACTCAGCAATTGCATCATCGACTCAGGAGCCTCCGACAATGTTATGCCCGCAAAAGTAGCCCACGCCCTTGGGCTTACTCTGACTAAGTCATATGGACGATGTTACTCCATGGAAACTAAACAAGTTCCCTTAATTGGTCAAATCAAAGATGCACAGTTTGCCTTCGTTGCCTTCCCGGAGAAGAGAGTGAAAATGACCATTCTAGTTGCTGACATTCCCGCAGCTTACGGTATCCTCTTGGGTAGAGGTTTTTGTAAAGACATCGGGGAGAGATCAATATGGATTGGACCAAGGCCAGGATTCCAGTCAATGGGGTTTATCAGGTTCTCCATCCTGAACCTCAGGCGAGGTATTTGGTAACTAAATCAGATGATCCTAAAGCTCAAATTCTTTTCGAAGATGCTAGCTTTGGAAATTATTTCATGACTTCAGAGATACCGACTGTGGATGTCAAGGAAAAGGATCCCAATGCTATTTGGACCCTCGAATTCGATGGTAGCTGCTCAACCACCGGATCGGGCGCTGGTGTAGTTCTTATATCTCCTAATTCTGAGATTTTCCCATCAGCTTATAAGTTGCAATTTGATAATACTAACAACATGGCTGAATATGAAGCCCTGTTATTAGGATTAGAAATGGCCAGACAAAAGGGAATTCAAATCTCAAGGTTTAGGGGGATGCGGAGCTGATTGTCAACTAGGTCAAGGGAATCTATCAGGTAAAAATGATCGCTTGAGACATTACAGGAACAAAGTTTGGGATAGTATAGAATGCTTTGATGCATTCTCTATTAAGGTAGTTTTGAGAGATTATAACGACAAGGCTGATTCTTTGGCCATGTCTGCATCCCTCCTTCTTCCTCATCCTCAGTTCAAACAAGATACATACTCTATCGAGATTGTGTACCGCCCCAGTATCCCAGATAATGTGACTCACTGGCAAGTGTTCAATGATGATCATCAGGTGTTGGCTTTTCTAGAAAAGGCTGACAATTTCAGTGAGCTGTACTTCGAAGGTTCGGAATCAGCTTTCCGTGAATCTATCTCAAATTCATATCAAGAGGTTGATGGTGAGTTTATCCAGCTTAAAGGAAACAAGATACCCAAAGGTCTGGTTTCTCTGGAGGGTTTGTTCGACAAGCATGATCATTTTATTCAAAACAAGAGACAAGTTGAAGGAGCTTCTTCCTCGGAAGTAGATCAAATCAATCTAGGTTCGTCTGATCAACCTCGGATGGTGAATATTGGGAAATGTTGTTCCCCAGAAGAGAAAGCAAGATTCACTTCACTTCTGAAGAGATACATGGATGTGTTAGCCTGGTCTTATGTAGATTTGAAATCCTTCAAGCCCAAAGATGTACAACACAGTATCCCTTTGAAGCCTGATGTGAAACCGTACAGGTAGAAACAAAGACATTACAATCCCAAGATCTCAGGAACTATCCTTGCGGAAATCCAGAAGATGTTAGATGCTAGAATTATTTTTCCAATCCATCACTCCACCTGGATTGCTAACATCGTTCCTGTCAAGAAGAAGAATGGTGAAATCCGAATTTGTGTTGACTTAGGAACTGAATCAGTCTTTGTTGAAGGACAACTATCCCTTGCCTATCATGGATCAGGTATTACAAACTATTACTAGATCAGAAATGCTATCCATGCTTGATGGATTTTCAGGATATAATCAAGTGGAGGTAACTACGGAGGATCAACACAAGACGGCCTTCACAACCCCATGGGGTACCTTTGCTTACAGGAGGATGCCTTTCGGCTTGATCAATGCCGGAGCCACCTTTCAGAGAGCTATGGACTTGGCATTCAGAGACCTGATGGGCAAGGTCATAGTTGTATATTTAGATGACTTGACCATTTTCTCTAAAAAATGGAGTGATCACTATGATCATTTAGAGCAAGTACTTTTGAGATGCAGGCGTCACGAGATTTCGTTAAATCCCAAGAAGTCCATGTTTGGAGTGACCAAAGGAAAGCTGTTGGGTCATATCGTGACTAAAGAAGGAACCAAAATCGACCCAGAGAGAGTAAAAGCCATTTAAAGCCTTTCCCTACCCACAATTAAAACTGGGGTTCATTCATTCTTTGGAAAGGTCAATTTCTTGAGAAGGTTCGTACCTAATTTTGCTGATAAAACCAAGGATATCCTCGGGATGATGAAAGGAAAAATTCCATTTCGATGGAGTACTGAAGGGAAGCTTGCGTTTGATGAAATCAAAAGGGCAGTTGCTTGCGCTCCTATCCTAGTATGTCTGGATTTCAAAAAATATTTCATCATGTACAGCTACGCCTCTGGTCATATAGTGTTGCCATCCTGATGCAGGAGAACGGGGAAGGAATTGAAGCTCCCATCGCATTTATGAGCTGCCCATTGAAGGAACATGAATTGAAGATGTCACAAATTGAAAAGCATGCTTATGCAGTGGTACGAGTGGTGAAACATTTTAGGTACTATGTGCTTAATTCCCATACCCTCGTTCTCGTTCCCAACACTGCCGTTAAATCCATTTTGACTCAACAAGAGCTAGGGAGCCAACGAGGTACCTGGATAGCTAAATTTTAGGAATATGACTTGGACATCAGACCTACCAAATTAGTACGAGGAAGGGGCCTGTGCCAATTGATTGTAGAAAATCATGCTGAAGCAGAATGTGAAAAGACTCAAGATACTTCTTTAGAGTTGCCCATGGTGCTTTTCGTGAGTACAACTGATGAATGGTACACGGATATTGCTTTATTTCTAACTTATGGTGAATGCCCTCCACATTTAAGCCAAAAAGAGAAGAGGACGGTCAAGTTAAGATCTGCGAGATACCTCCTGTGGGATAATGGGATATATAAGAAAGGTATTGATGGTGTATTCCTGCGCTGTGTTGATAAATCACAACAGTTAAAGTTATTAGAATCCTTTCATAGCCTAGCATGCGGAGGACATTTCTCATCCTCTGTAATAACTTATAAGATCCTGCGGGCTAGGTACTATTGGCCTACTCTTTTCTGGGATTCAGCTGAGTGGGTGTCCAAGTGTGAAGCTTGTCAACATTTTGTTGGTCATCCCAAGCTAGCAGCTCTTCCCTTGAAGCCCGTAGTGATTGAAGAACCTTTTCGCCAGTGGGGAATTGACTTCATTGGAATGTTGAATCCTACCTCCAGTGCCAGACATAATTACATGTTGACTGCTACAGACTATTTTACCAAGTGGGTGGAAGCTGCACCAATCAAGCAAGCAACCTCAGAAGTGTGTGTAAGTTCCTTAAAGAAAATATAATTGTCAGATTCGGTGTGCCTCACAAGATTGTGGCTGATAATGCCTCCAATTTCTCATCGCATGAGTTGACAGAATTTTGCTATGGATTTGGCATCACCCTAGCTCACTCATCTGATTATTACCCCCAAGGCAATGGGCAAGCTGAGTCCAACAACAAGAACCTGGTTACCATAATTAGAAAACTAGTAGATGAAAACCAGAGGGCATGGCACAAAGCATTGTATGACGCGTTGTGGGCTGATCGAATTACCCCAAAGCGAGCTATAGGAATGTCTCCTTTCCAAGTGTTGTACGGGATTGATGCTGAGATACCTATCTCAGTGGAGTTTCCAGCCTTACAGTTGGCCAAAGCAGTCGAAGACATGACTTTTCAAAATTCTATTGAGAAAAGGGTTATGTATCTAGCCAGGCTAGAGGAGGAATGAAGCAAGGTGGTTGATCGCATTGCAGATCATCAAAGAAAAGTAAAGAAATTTTTTGATAAGAAATCAAGGCAGCGTAATTTCCAGATTGGAGACCTGGTGTTGCTTTGGGATAAGAGGAGGGAGCAGAAAGGAATGCACGGGAAGTTCGACTCTTTGTGGAAAGGACCTTTTAAGATCCATGAGCTGAATGGTGAAAATAGTTTCCTTCTATCATATCTGGATGGAGGGTTACTCCTTTTCCTTTCAGCAGACAACATCTAAAGTTGTTCCATCACTAATGCAAGATGTTCTCTTGCATTGTACATACTTTACTTTCTGTTGTGTGTTTGCTTTTAGTCTTCTTTCTTTCTTTCTTTTTTTTTTTTTCGGTTTTCTTTCTTTTCTGACTCCGTAGCCCAATGGATATAGCCAGAGATTCTAAGTTCTCTTCCTTTGATATCACAAAAGAAGTCCCCAACTAGAGCCAGTTGTTATCCCATTTTTGAGTTTTCACCAAAAATGAGATAACCCTAAGAAATTTTTGGAGATAATTTTCTAAGGATCACCTCTCAGAGAGAGATAATTGGGTTTTCGGGTTTCATAAGCAAGACAAAATGTGTTTTGGGCGTCTCATGTCGTGTGTTTCCTAAATCCAAAACCCACATCAAGTAAGGTAAGTCAGGTTTGTGGACCTTCGTCGCATCGGAAAATGCCTTATCCGAAACATGTTCCATGTCGCTTGTCTTCCGATACCCAAAGCTCGATTTACTCCTTTGTGTCAGGTTTCTGGGGCCATCAAGCATCATGCTTCATGTCGATTGTTTCCCACAACCCGAAACCTGAATTACTCTAAACACCTTTGTGTCGGGTTTCCGGATATCCTGAGCATGCTGACATGGCATTAATGCCGAGTTGTCGGGTGGATTGGCACGCGCCAGTTGAAGTGTCTTAAATGTAAATTTTCCTATAAATATCCAGATTTCCACGTCATTTTTACCAGACGTACTTTTACCTTGTGGATTTTCACGTATGTGCCTTCGACCCTGAAACCCAAAATTCACCTCTGTACCCGATTGCATTGCTTGTTTTTGATCATTCGTTGTCCCAGTTGAAGGTATTTTTCTTCAGTCTTTCTTTGTGGTTTTTGTGGATTAATTATGTGAGGAATTCTTCCAAGTTTCTCATCTGGGTTTGGGATTTTATCTTTTCCATTTTAAGGGTTGTTTTCTAAAACCAGGTTTATGTTTTAGGGTTTATCTCTTTGGAATTATCACTTTGTGTTATTTCCTGGAATGTTGTTGTAATTAAAATATGTTTGGGATATAAATGATGAAGAAAGAACTTGCATGTTTTAAAATCAACAAAAACCCTATTCCCTCTTCTCGGTTTCGCAGGTGTCAGTATCAAAAACCCGCAGTATATCAAAAAATTTGACGTGTCGGGCTTTCCAAAATCTCCGACATCTTCAAAGTGTCGGGTTTTCCAAAATCTCCGACATCTTCAAAGTGCCGGGTTTTCTCAAGTCTCCGACATCTTCAAGTGCTCGGTTTTCTGACTCCCAACATCCTCCTCAGGCGTGTCGGGTTTTCCACCCTTCCGACATCTCCAAAGAGGTTGGGGTTTTCACAGCAGTGTGCTGGCATCTCCTGATCTCCGAAACTCTCCTCCTTCGAAATCCCTCATGTTGGACCCTGGTCCATCGCAAGAAAAGACTGAAAAGTCAGGAAGGATGAAATACAAATTCAGAAAGGTGGAGTCTCCATCCTATATCGATTGCAATTATGACATCCGAGATACAGAGCTCAGAAATATAGATATGGAGGATTTCTAGAGTAGGGTAAAGAGCTCTTCCCAAACTCCATGGATGAAATCGATAGTCGATAGTGGTTTACCTCTTGCAGTGGGTTTCCCTATGTCCGCTCAGTGCCTTGAATTCATCTTAGCCTGCGCTTCTTCAAGTTATGACTCGCTTCTTGCATTCCGTGAAAAACTAGGCGGGAGAAGTTGTGATCAAGTTTGACAGATGTTACTTCGATGACCTCCTCAAGCTGGCCAATTTTGAAGAATATGGAGAGTTAGATATCAAGTAATCTCAGAAAGCTTGGGATAATGATCAGGAAGATTGTATCAAGCACGTAAATAAGAAGTTCCTGATCAAAGCCAAACCGGTTGTTTCCAGATTCCCAAGACTTGTCCCCAGAAGTGATTTCATTCAGGAAATCAATGACATCATCACTCTGTTGAGTCGGGTTTTTGGTTTACCCGAATCAAATGTTTTCCAAGGGTGGATGTATCAGTTCATGATCACCATTAAGAAGAATCAACAAGGAATTGATTGGGGAACTCTCATTAGTAATGAGAGAGATTCCCAAATGACAATAGTATTGTCTATGGAAAGTTTTATATGTCCTCATATGTCACCTATGCAAAGCCAAGATGAGGAACTATCCCGGTTGATATCAAGGGAAACAGGACGGTGGACCATGTTTATCAGTATTTTCCTCAGCTGACAAGAAAAGGGTCTCAAGACCAATTCAGAAGGGTAAACGATGCCTTCTTTTATGAGAACATCTGTAGGTTAAATCCTGAACTGAGGAAAACAAGAGTATCTGATGAAGCATGGGCTGAAGTTTCCAAATGGGGTTGTGTCTTCTTGCAATTTAAGAAGTTCACATATCTATGGGTAGTCATGTACCTAGGGGATCCTTTCCATTTGCCCCGATATCTAGGGGACAAACTGATCTTGATGGAGTTGGTTAGGCAATTGTTGGATTTTCACAAGTTCCAACAAAGTAAACATAAAGCCGTTGTATCCTTCCCAATTTCTATTGGAAGGTATACTTGTTCGAAAGTGGTAAAAGCCAAGAATGTTGTCCATGAGCTTCAAGATAAGTTAAAGAAGCACATGAAGCCCCGAGACGGGTTTGATATTCGAGGAGTCCTTAGGGCGTATGGAACTCTGCACCTACACAGACCAAGCATAGAGGACATCTGGATTGATCTACGTGATGAGGTTGTTGTCCGAAGAAAAGATCATAGTAGATTGACACTTGCTGAGATTCAAACACTTGAGCTTGCTAACTTACCAGAAGGTACTAGCGATAATGAAAGTGTTCTGGACCTTTCCTATGATGGACTGAATGAAGATCAATATGTTTTCCCACCTATTGATTGGTCAATCAGTGAAAAAGCCTCCATTACAGATAGATCAGCTCTGATTCTTGCATGCACCAAAGCATGGCTCGCCTCTTGGGGGATGAGTTTTAAAGATGATAATTTTTCAAAGTTGGCTGCTTGAGTGGGGCCCTCCAAAAAGGGAAAGGAGAAAAATCTTCTAAGGGGCCTATAAAGGTCAAGTTTGTCAAAAAGAGAAAAGAAAGAGAAATCTCTTCAATTATTTCTCTAGTTGAAACAGTGGATGTGCCGAATCACCAACACCACCGAAATAAGAGAAATTACTTTGGAAGGAGAAGGAAGCCACCTCTGGTTTCATCATTTGTTGATTGCCCAATTGAAGAGATCTTATCTCTTGCATCCTGGCTTTGGAGTCTAAATCTACGCCTCCCCCTCACAACCACTCCTACCTCCTCATTCTCCATCAACTTCTTCATCATGGCCAGTATTTTTTTCTTTAGAATCTCACCCTCTCTCTGGGACCCAGTAATCACCAACAAGCCCCCTCATGTGCCTCTTTTTATTGAATCTACTACTATGTGGTAACTATTCCTCCTCCGCTAGTAGAACCTTCTCCCCTTGAGAGTATGATACCAGCTTCTACAACAGCTGGCAACTCCTCTCGATACACCGCTGCAATGGCTAGTTGAACAAACTATGAGGAAGAGGAAGGTGATTTTACCCATACCGGCCTTTGATTTTAGCTCACTCAAGGCTCCTACTGCTAAATCGGCCAAGAAACCCAAAATAGTTTCAAGGGTTTTGGTGGACGCTTCAGGGCATAAGTTCGCAGAGATCACCACTCCCACGACTGACAAAACTAAAGAGGACGTAACAGCCTCTGATTATCAGATAACCAGGGTGGCTCTAGGAAAAGTGATCAGAGAAGGGGCACAACAGGATGCATGGGATGCTATAAACGTGTTGTGCCAGAAGTTGAAAGAAACAAAAGACAACAGAGATGAGCTTAAGGGAAAGGTGGAGCAGTTGACAGAGGTTTTGCTTAAGCTCTCAAAACCCCTTGAATCCATACCATCTTCTTTTGTCCCTGTCGGATTCAATTTCTCATCAGTGCCTACGATTGAGAGGATTAATAAAAAAGGAAGGGTGGTCGATGAGTGGATCCAAAGGCTGCTCCAATAGGGGAAGGAAGTGATTCAAGACGTTGTGAAAATCTATCAATCTTTGGGGGACATTCAGAGTGATGGAGAGAAGATGGATGATGATTTCTCTCAAGAAATTGGACATCTTGATTTAAATTTCGAAGCTCTCCAGGCATTAAAGCAAATACCATCACAAATCTTGATAGAAGAAGGCATCATCCCACATGCGGATAAGCATTTCCAGCTGACCAAAGCCATCAGGTTTAGGCTGAAGATTCTTAAGGAAGACTACGGTAAGTTGAGAGAATCAAGGGATAAATTGATTGATGGCAAAAGTGATCTGGAAGAAGAGTTGCTGAAGATTTGTCCAAAGGTGTCAGTTGGAAACTTAGGCATCCTATCAGCTGATGATATTTTTGAACAAGTCCAAGAGTCTGTTTAGCATGAACCAACACACGGATTTGGTATTGAGATCATCGACTAGTTTGTAAGAATTGAACATTCTTTGGAGGCCTTGAGAAGGCTCAGCAAAAGATTGAAAAAGCTTCCCGGTAGTGCTAGTGATACCCATGAAACCTGCGAAGTTTTGAATGATCATTCCACTGCGCCTGATGAAAACAAAATGCAAGGCATAATTCGAAAGTTCCAAGAATTTCGAACAAACAGGCTCAGCTGGAGGAAGAGAAAGATGAAGGAGCGAAAGATGACGATTTAGATTAAGTCTTGATGTTTCATGTCATTTCAATTTTGAAATTGACATGTCTTTTTCATTTCTGTTTCGTCACATTTTTGAATCATATTTTGACTTGGTCTCCTGCGTGAGAGTCAAGCAAAATAGAACTCTTTTTAAAGAACACTATTTTCTAGGATTTATCCTATTTTCTCTCTACTCCTTTTATTATAAATAAGGGATGCTTATGCATTCCAAAGGGTCGAGATTTTTGAAATATTGGGAGCTATTGGAAAGAAGAAAAACTTTGTGTTTTCTTTTAATCATTTTGAAGAATAGGAGTTGATATTATTTTGCAAACTTTGTGTTGTGGGATATATCTTTCTTAAGACATTGTTCTTACGTTCATAATCTTAAGCTATTCTTTGTTTAGCATCTTAGTGTTTCTAATCATTTCAGACATTATATTTATGATCTAAAGCTCATATGATTATTTCGTGCTCTGTGTTTACTCGAAAGAAAATACGTTTCTCTCATTTCCTTTCCATTGTGTTTCTTTCATCGTAATAATTTCCTACCCAGTCCATTTACAAAAATAACATCTTCGCATCGCGTGGATGTGGATTTCGGGATTCTATCCCAACCCCAATGGTTAGATTAGTGTGAATATTGTATATATTGTTTTTCTATGTTTTAGATTAGTAATAAGTAGGCAGCCTCACTTATCTTTGAGGAGGGATTTAATCCCATATAATGTGGTTGAACCTCATATTTTTGTTTGACAATATATCCAGCCAACAAACATCAAATGAAGATAAGGGAGAAATGAATCTTTTTATCTTTGGAGAAAAAAAGATGGATTTTTCATTTTTGCACAAGGGAAAGGAATAATTTGAGATGGTGAGGGGAGAATGGTGGAAATGGACATGGGTCTCCTTTGGCCAACCTAAATGAGAATCTTCTTAGATTGAGATGTAATGGAAAAATCTTGAGGAAGGGCGCGCCTCCTGGGATTGGATTAACACAACCAAATTAGTATTAAAGGACCTTAAACAATACAAGATTGCCATACCTCGTGAGGGTCTAAATTCTCAAGGAATTCAATGTCAAGTACTTGCAAACTTGGTATTAAGGTTAGAGTTAAAATCCATTAGGGCCCGCTATATTTTGTTGAGATGTTCCATGAGAGTGATGACATCTGCATTCTCCTTGATCGATTATCCAATTGTTCTCCTAGCTGATCCCATGTGGAAATGGATTGTGAAGCTAAACTGTTATACTAGTCTTTTGCTCTACCTATGAAAGATGAAATAATATTTTTGAGGAAAATTTTATCTTTTCTAATGTTGTGAATGGAACAATGGTTCACTATATCTTGAATGTGATCAATGGGAGATTGATCTCCATTTCCATGGAAGAGGGGTAAGTTTTTAGGGTTGTTTTGGGGATATTGTCCCACTACTACAAATGAAGGGGATAGAGTTGAAATTAGGAAATGGAAGAGATATTTGGAGAGCCATGAGAAAATGAGGGCATGCAAATGATTGCAGGAATGGAGGAAATTTTTTGAAAATTGAGAAAATGGGATGGTTTGAATCAGTGGAGTCTCTAGATGCATTGAGAAGTTCCTCCAAAGGTAAAATACCACTAAGAACACATCAATCTTATTAGCATAAGCTGAAGAGCACTTCAAGCTGTCCCACCAAGAGTGTCAAAAATTGTTCTCACTTGGATCACACACCCATTGAATAGTTAGATGATCTAATGCAACATGGGAGCATCCCCTAGGTGTGGGACATTGGATCCTTAGGATGAACCTCCAGAGAAGGATGAATTCATTTTAAACTAAGTGCATCAAATATAAGATTAGACTACAAAATCTACAATGCTATGAAAAAAACTGAATTATCAAATTGTTAAGAGAAAAGGGGGGAGAGATAGCTGAAAATACATGAAAACGACGGTGCACTAAGAGTTTAATGAAAAAGAAGACCATCTTTTCAAGAAAATAATACTTTTATAGAATAATAGATGACATGCACATATTTCTATTTATTTTCTTCAACAAGGAATTCTTATTAAATTAAGATCTACTAATAATGAAAGGGATTTTTGTCATTCCACAACTAAAAAAATAAGTCTCATTAATCACAATTGCAATCTTGCTAAAAAATATAATTACTTTGTAAGGTATGATACATCACCATTTATAAGGAAATAAGAAAATTCACAAGTATAAAATGAGTTATTTGAGTACACAACACATTTAAAAATAGATAAAGGAAAAATATTGATTTTGTGTATAGTATTGAGGCTAAATCTTGTCTATGAGTGCTCAAAATGACATAGCCTTCTTACAAAAATGATCCAAAATTCTGAATACATAATACATCCTTCTATTTGTAGATTAAGAAGGTTAAGAAATTATAACCACCCTTATTAATTATTACATACTAAAATTATGATGCATTTACATTTGAGAAACAGTCTCCCTTAAAAATGCAAAAAGGTTGTGTAACTTTGACCAGTCAAACCCGATCTTCAATTTTTGACTTCCTTGGGGAGCTTGGGACATGTGATGCATGTTTTCAATTCCGACATGCGAGTTCCGACATGTATTCTTAACATGCACAAAAAGTGTAAAATGGAACTCAACCTCCAAAATGCAAAAAAGTGAAAAATGGAACTCAACCTTTGAAATGCAAAAAGTGTAAAATGGAACTCAATCTTCGAAAAGTGAAAAATGGAACTCAAGCTCAAATGCACAAAAAGTGCAAAACAAAAATGCACAAAAATGAAAAATGGAACTTAAACTCCAAAATGCACAAAAGTGCAAAATGGAACTTAAACTTTGAAATGCACAAAAGTGCAAAATGGAACTTAAACTCCGAAATGCACAAAAGTGCAAAATGGAACTTAAAATCTGAAATGCACAAAAGTGCAAAATGGAACTTAAACTCCGAAATGTACAAAAGTGGGGGTGGTTTACATCAAAGCTTTAAGAAACATGGATTTTGCAAGGAATAGTCATGTAAATGGGCAAGGTGGCTTAAAATTCAATAATATCTAACTTCCATTGTTCATACTTATATTAATTATGTTTCTTGACATACTACTAGATGGATTATAATGCATGAAAAATCTTGTATTTGAATTAAAAATAAATAAAATTATACCCTTTTGACAAGTAATGTTGCAATGAAATGACCTAAATCATTTGCATAAAAAGGTCACGGTAGAACTATATTTAAAATTTCCATAAAAAATGGGTAATTAGGTCCATAAGAATAATTTTTTGAATAAAATAAATAAATATATAAATAATAATAATAATAATAGATGATTCATAAAAATAATGAAACAGACGGGGTGGACAAAGAAAAGATGGAGTAATCCTATTACATGACCGTTTTGACTAAGTACATACCACTCGCGAGGATTTTAGGCATGTGCGAGGCATGCACGAAGGGAGTGCATAGGGAAAAATGGATTACGCATGAAGGCTCATGCCTAAGAAAGAAACCTCTGGGACTTAGCCAATTTTGTGAATCATGGGATAAAAATAGAAGACTGAGTTAGAGTTCCAATCAAGTAAACGTTTCAATTCCAGAGAAAAGTAAGGAGGATGGGTAACCAAGGAAAGTCCATTTTTGGGATAAAGCCAATGCAAAGTGAAGATGAAAGACCATGCATGGATCAATCTAATAATAGGATTAAAGAAGAGTTTATTTATAGGATTAATATATTATTAGGATTGATAGAAAATCATGCACGCTTTATGACTATTTTTGGATGTACGCATGGCTATTTTGAACATGCAGTCTATTTTGAGAATGCATAGGTAGTGAAGGGAAAGTACCCACCCATATTTATTATATGTACTTTTTTTTAGTACCATGACCACCTCCTATTGTTAATGTTTGAGTCTGTGAGTATTTGCAAGGTTATGGATTAGGGTTTGATGTTTGTGCATGTTCCAGTGCTAGCTATGGTTATTTTTTTAAACTTCTATTATGTAATACTTTGTTATGATGGAATATGAAGGATGGATTTTGGTAATTGATGTGTCTGAATATGGTGATTACATGGTGCATATGATATTAATTTTTATCTAATCTGTGTGTTTCTTTATTACATGTGTTTCTAATTGAATGTATGCAATGAGGTCTTATGATTGAATGAGTACCTAGTTATGTATTATTATGAATCTACATGCTAACATCTTGAAAAACATCAAAAATTAGGGACTTGATAGCTTCACGTGCTTCAGGTAAGTGTTTAGATATATCAGAATGAGGTGTCAGTGTGCATAAGTAGTTAGGTGAAATAAAAGGCTACAAATCCAATCTTCTTTTAGAAGTGATAAGATAAAATGTGTGTAGGATAGATCAAAGTGTACAACATAGGAATTCTATTTATGTAGATTCATTATAATTAATATGAAAGGTTTATGAGAAAACATAACAAGAATGAATATAGATCAAGAAATGCACAAAATAAATAGTATACTAATAATAATGTTAATGTGCTAATATGAGGCAAATTCATTTCATCTATTGAATGGTATTAACACATAGTGGAGGTTATTACATTAGTCCAAGGCATTCAAATACACTCTAGGTTACAACATGGAACATTTGGAAAAAAATAATGACAATATCCTTGATCATTGGAGAGGAATTAATGAATTTCCCTCATCTTATGCCACATAATCGATGGTTGTATCCTTTTCTATCACATGACGTGGTAGCAAGGTATGGCTCGGTGTTGGTAGGATCTAATACAAAGGATCCATGTCATCACTTAATGATTTGAGGTTTTATAAATTCATGGGCCTCATTTTCATTTCAAGGGATGATGTATCATGGTGGCACATGTTGGCATTTAGTGGAATTATCTTCCTTTACATAGGTCACCTCTTATTAAATTTAATTCACCTTGCCTTCCACCTATTGAAACATTCTCCCTTCTCATAAAACAATTAACTTAGTGATTATTTTTATTTTAAAAATATATCCACAAATTAATTTCAAATGACCTTGGGTCCAAAGTTTCTAAGGGCTTATTCATGCTATAAAATACACAATTATTACTTTTTATTTCAATCATAATCGGTGAAGAAATACACGGTGTATCCTAACTCTTGTGTAGGGTAGATAATCAGATCATCATGTGGCTAAATATTATAGGTGACGTGGTCCCAACAAAAATATTCGGTCTAAGGTAATGAACTCCTATATATTCTAAGGAGGCCATGTGAAGGAGCATTTCAAAACATTCAACCGCCGACAAATAAGGAAAGCAAAAATACCAATTCTAATGCTAAGTTAGAGTGACCAATCATATGGCAAGTGGAATCTATATCCACTAACCAAATCTCATGCTAAATTCAAGTCACCACCATCCACCATTCCACATCTGGTTTCTAAGCAAAGATATGCATAACCTAAGTCATAATGCAAGTAGAGAAGTTCAAATGTCCAAATCCACAACGTGGCATTTACCATCAAGTGAAATTCTAAGTTAAGTACATTTACCACTCCATATTAAGTGCTAATGGACAATGAGGAAAAAAGGAATATATGGCCTTATTAAAAAATGAACACCATATAACCTAATAATTTTTTAAAGGTATGTTTAAATGTCTTTAAACTAATTGGTTAATGAAAAAGGGTGGCCAAACCTAAATTAAAAGTTATGACCAAGTAAAAAGTGGTTATATATACGATATAATATTTTAAATATGTAATTTAAATTAATTTTACCATGTTGACTCAAATTAAAGTGGTGACTCAAAAGATTCCTTTGGTAGGGGTTTTGTAAATATATCAGCAATTTGATCCTTAGTCCCAACATATTCTAATTTCACCTGCTGATCTGCAACTTTCTCTCTCAAAAAGTGATACTTAATGGGAATGTGCTTTGTCCTGGAATGCATGACTGGATTTTTCGAGATGTTAATAGCACTAGTATTGTCACAAAAAATGGAAATAGGATGCTCATACTCTACCTTCATGTCCTTCAATGTTTGCTTCATCCAAAGCACCTATGTACAACATGCCACTGCTGCAATATACTTTGCTTCATTGTAGACAATGAAACTGAGGCCTGTTTCTTGTTGAACCATGACACTAATCTGTCACCAAGATAAAAAGCTCCCCCACTTGTACTTTTCCTATCATCAACACTTCCTGCCCAATCTACATCTGTGAATGCTATAAGAGTGAAATCATCACTCTTTGGATACCATAAACCATAATCCAACGTACCTTTCAAATATTTGAAAATTATTTTTACTGCTGCCACATGAGTTTCCTTTGGTGCCACCTAAAATCATGCAACTAATCCAACAACCTACATAATATCTGGTCTAAATGTTGTGGTATATAGCAAGCTACCTATCATGGACCTATACAAGGTCTGATTAGCATCGGGAGACTCATCATTCTTACTCAACTTGCAACCTGTAATCATGGGTGTACTAACTGGATTGCAATCTTCCATTCTAAACTTTTTCAACATCTCCTTTATATACTTGGTTTGTGAAATAAAAATGCCTTGACTAGACTGCTGAATTTGCAAACCAAGAAAATAAGACAACTCACCAAGCATAGACATCTCAAACTCCTTTTGCATCTCCTCTGCAAATTCTTTGCATAGTCTCCTGCAACCGCTTCCAAAAATAATGTCATCCACATAAACCACAACTATCACTTGATGTTCTCCTTCTGTCTTGATGTACAAATTGCTATCCGCAATTCCCTTTTTGAATCCTTGTTCCTGCAAGTACTTGTCCAATCTAGAGTACCAAGCTCTAGGAGCTTGTTTCAAACCATAAAGAGCCTTTTTTAACTTGCACACAAAATCTAAATTTTCTGATAGAATAAAACCTTCTGGTTTCTCTATATAAACTTCTTCCTCTAAGTTTCCATTCAAGAATGCTGATTTTACATCCATTTGATAAACTTTAAAATTATTGAAACAAGAAAATGCTAAAAACATTCTTACCACTTCCATATGAGCAACAAGTGCAAATGTCTCCTCGAAATCAATGCCTTCAACTTGTGAGTACCCTTTGCACACTAATCTGGCTTTGTTTATGAAAAATTATCCTTCTTCATTCATCTTGTTTCTAAAGACCCACTTGGTACCAATGATATTCTTGTCCTTTGGCCTTGGTACTAACTCCCATGTGTCATTCTTTTCTATCTGATTAAGTTCTTCTTCCATGGATTTTATCCAAAAATTATCCTTGCTAGCTTCATTAAAATTACTCGGTTCAACTTTTGACAATAAGGAAAAGTTTACCTCTTGTGGTGCACTTGCTAGTCTCCTCCTTGTTTGTACTCCAGTATCTTTGTTTCCAATGATTTGATTTGTTGTATGATTCTTCTGAATGAATCTAGATGGTGTCTTTGTGTTTTCTTCTTCTTCTTCTTCTTCTTCTTCTTCTTCTTCTTCCTCTTTCTCAGATTTGATTTCTTCATCCTCTTTTTGCACCACTGAGTGTCCTATTTTCTTCTTCGGCTTCCAATCGTCGACTTTCACATTTATACTTTCCACTACTTTTTGTAGTCTCTTGTTATAGCACCTGTAAGCCTTGCTTCTTGATGAATAACCAAGGAATATGCCCTCATCTGCTCTAGAATCAAATTTACCAAGCTCATCTTCATTGTCTCTCTTAATGTAGCACTTACTTCCGAACACTTTGAAGTGTTTCACGAAACTGGTCTTCCCTTCCATAGTTCGTATGGTGTCTTTTCTATGTTTACTCGAATCTATGCTCTGTTCAGAATATACACCATTGTGTACACTACTTCTCTCCAAAAATCATCTGGTAACTTGGACTCATTTAGCATTGTTCTAGCCATTTCCTACACTGTTCTATTTTTCCATTCAACTACACCATTCTGTTGTGGTGTTCTTGCTGTAGAAAACTGTCTTCTGATTCCATGCTCTTCACAAAACTCATCAAATTCGTTAGACATAAATTCACCTCCTCTGTCTGATCTCAAACACTTAATCCTAGAGTTTGTCTCATTCTCAATCAAAGCTTTAAATTTTTTGAATTGATCAAAAGCTTCTGATTTTCTTTTAGAAATGCAACCCATGTCATTCTAGTAAAGTCATCAATTAATAACATAAAATAAGAATCACCTTGCAAGCTTTGTGTTTTTGTTGGCCCACAGAGATCAATATGAATTAGCTCTAATGGCTTCATTGTAGAGTACTCCTTTGTCTTGAATCTGACCCTTGTCTGCTTCCCATGTTGACACTGTCTGTAGATAGTACTTTGCGGTTTTGTGATCTTGGGTAAATCTCTCACTGCTTGTTTTGAGCTGATTTTTACCATGTTGTCAAAATTAATGTGACCCAATCTCTTGTGCCATAACCAAATTTCATCAATTTGACTCATGCAACACTTTTCTCCCTTCACATCACTTAGCATGTACAGGTTGTTCCTTGTTCTATTTGCATCTGCAACCCAATTACCTATATCCTTCTTTCTAATTTCACAACCCTCAGCATAAAACGTGAGTGTATAACCTTGATCACACATTTGACTGACACTTAAAAGATTATGTTTCAGTCCTTCAACGAGTAAAACATTTTCAACTTTAGCTTGACCATTTAATTTTATGTTACCTCTTCCTGTGATCTTGGTTGTAGTGTTATCTCCAAACTTTATTGTACCTCTACTGGCCTTTTTCAGCTTCAGGAACTTGCTTCTATCACCTGTCATATGGATAGAACATCCACTATCAATGTACCAAGGTTTTTCTTCATCTTGTGCATGGAGCGCATGGTTTGTACCAACATAGCCTCTTCCTTTTCTCCCTCCTTTATCTTTTGCCACACTTTCTTATTGTTGGCTTTCTGAATGATTTGTTTTCCCTCTTTCTCTTTCGTTGGCTTTTCTGTAATCTTACTCCTATGAAATCTTGCTATGTGGCCAACTTTTTTGCATTCATAACATCTAATCATATGCTCATTTAAATTTGACTAATCCAGTAACAATTATAGTGGCGCAACTTCCGATTCCAAAGACCATAACTTTTCCACCCTACCTTGTCTCGCACCCCATCTTCAATGTGGACCTCCTCAAGCCATACCATCCACATTTTTTGGATACTTTAGTCACAACATGAACAATTGGACATCTCCGAGCTCAATCCAACAAGTCTTTCCCACCTAAAGAAGATTAGATTGTGGACAATTTGACTAAGACCACCGAGGACAACCTATTCAAATCTATCGTGTGATAAAGAAAGGAAATCTCAGTCACCAAGGTGAGTGGCTCACTGCATACCAGTTAAAGAAGTAATTTCCACATTTGATGGGGCATCTTAATGTAATGGGGACCATTTCTTTTGAAGGAGGGAGGAATGATCCATTTAGCAATTATAGTGGCACAACTTCCAGAGACCATAACTTTTGCACCGTACCTCAGATTGACTCAAATTCAAAAGGAAACAAAAAGCTTGTAATGTGTAAAATGTGATGAAGAGGTGTGGAAATCTATTTGGAAACGTTTGAACCTAGAAATCCATGTTTAAGAGGCCCAAATTGTGATTTTTGTAGTGCTTTGTCTAAAATAGTAAATTCTAAAAATAGTATGTTTCGTGAAATTAGTGCACATGTAAGTCTTGGAAGATGAAACACCTCATCTCCCTCGAGGTAAAAATGACCTTCCAAATTCCTCTAGGTGTCCTTTCATATTTATAAAATTATTATAAATGCATATATAACCTGAAAAGGGATAGACATCTCCTGGTAGAGATAATTTCGATGTATTTGAAGTCTTTGAGTAATTTACATCTTTTTCTTTTAGATAGTTGTTTTGTAATTCATCCAAAGCAAAAATGTTAACTGTTCCTTAAGTCTGAAACCACTTGGTTAATGCAGCAAAATAATTGTAGTTTCTAGCATGAAAATTCTGATTCCAACTCTAAAACCTCGATCTACAGTCCATCATCTTATGACCAAAGTTGTGACATGAAAAACAATAACCATAAAAAGAATACCTGGTCATGTAGGGTTGCCTCTGATAAGATAAACTTCTGAAACTTCTTATTGGTACCTTATTCCACTTGCTCTCTTCTTTGTTTTTGTTCTGTGGAGAATGATCTTCTTGTTTCTTGTTGCTTTCTCCTTTACTGGAGCCTTTTAGGATATCTGCATAGTTGGCTTTCTTCTCTGGTTCTTTGGTCTCTTTCTTTTCTACTTCATTGAATCCAATACCACCTTTGGATGATTTTGGTTTCTGTTCTCTTAGAATGTTGCTCAACACCTTAAAACTTTTTTCAAACTTGAGTCTCTTGTTCAAATTTTCAGTTTCCTGTCTTAGTGCGACAATCTCTGCCTCCAATCTCTCACATTCTTTTTCTTTTGATTTCAGTTGTTCTCTGATCACTTCCTCTATTCTTTTTACCTCTTCAACTTGGGTCTTTAGATCAATAATAGTATTCTCATGTTATTTGTCAGCATGCAGATTTATCTTTGCTTCTTCATACTCTTGAAGTTGCAATTTTTGCTTCAGGGTCTTCTTTTTGAGTCTCTTGATCTCACCCAAGGCACAAATGAGTTCTTCTTCTAAGTTTACCTCACCTTCTTCATCAACTGCATCTTGATTCAAATTTTCCATCTTCAAGGGCCATAATTTTTTTTTCTTCAATGTCACCTTTTGAACAATCTTCCTCTGAGCTATCATCTTCTCTAGTGTATAGACTCTTCTTGTTTTGGTTCTAGTTCTTCTTTTCAAACTTCATTTGCTTGAAATTCTTTTTGTAGAAAGGATTTAATTTCTTTTCTTTGACAGGCTCTTCATCATCACTTTCACTTTTTGCATGTGGACACTTAGTTGCAAAATGTACAATCTCACCACAGTTAAAACATTTAAAAGGAAGTTTACCTTTGTACTTGCGGATCCTCTTTTCAGATTTTTCACCAATAGGGCTTCTTCTTCCTCATCGGATTCATCATCTGATTCAACCTTCTTCTCCTTTCCTTTTTAAGATTTTAAAGAAGATTCCTTTTTTCTTGGCTTATCTAGTTCTGTTATCATCTCATAAGCCATGAGTATTCCATGTAACTCATCCATTTTAATTTTATCTAGATCCTTAAGTTATTCAATAGTTGAAACTTTAACATCAAATCTAGGAAGTAGAGATATTAATACCTTTTGTATTATTACTGGGTCTTCCATCTCTTCACACAAAGCCTTTGATCATGTTTACGGTCTCATCCACACAGAGTAGATATGCTGCAATGTTCTCTTCCTCTTTCATCTTTAGACTTTCAAACTTTCTTCTGTGTCTAAAGCTTTGCCATCTTTACTTTCGAATCTCCTTCATATAAACTGTTGAGCTTATCCCACATCTCCTTGGTAGTTTTGCAAAGCATAATCTTTACAAACTCCAAATCTGCTACACCACACAAAATAGCATTCATAGCTTTAGCATTATTTTCACATGCTCTCTTACCACCGGATCTGTCAGTGGCGTTTCCGGTGCTGTATAGCCATTCTTAACCGAATTCCAAATATCATGTCCAAGAGAATTCAAATAGGTTCACATCCTTATGCTCCAAAAGGCATAGTTTGATCCATCGAACAATGGAGCTTTATTTGTGGAGAATCCTTCCTGAGCTGCCATTGTGCTTTCTGATCTACCTTAGCTGTTAAGCTACACAAAAGGAACCTGCTCTAATACCAATTGTTAGAAGCATGGGAATAATGAGAGGGGGGTGAATCAGTATTCGATAATAATTTTTTTTTCTCTAACTTATTAATTTTCTACTTAACAAGATATTCAAATCTAAAAGTAAAATGAGAGCATACACAAAAATAAAATGCACATGACACTTTCTTATATATAAAAAGGAGAGAAAAAACCACTTGTGGTTTCCCTAAAACCATGTGCCCATACCATGGGCCAATTTGCTCCAAATATTAAATATTTGCTCCAAATAGAAATATTCTCTTACACATGTAAGAGTAACTCCTCTTACGCATCATAGAATCTCTTACATGTCATAAAATCTCTTACGCATCATAAGCTGCCATAGAATCTCTTACGTGTCATAAACTGTCATAAAATATCTTACACGTCATAAGCTGCCATAGAATCTCTTACACGTCATAAGTTGTCATAGAATCTCTTATGCATCATAAGCTGCCATAGAATCTCTTACGCGTCATAAGCTGCCATAGAATCTCTTACGCGTCATAATATCTCTTACACATCCCGCCATGTGTCGTAAGATTCCTTGGTGATGTTGAATATTAAAATATTCAAATTTTGACATCACACTAATTTTGACATGGATAAATATTTTACAAACACTAATGTTGTAATGTTGAATATTAAACAAATATTCAAACCTCAATATTTCCATCAACACTAATGTTGTTCCTTTGACATAAATGAAAAAATACTCAACATATTTGTCCATGGCTCACTCTCCAACATTTCTTAAATCTATGGAAAAGGCTCTTCAGGAGTGGAAATTAAGTCTGTCACTAGAGCACCTTCATTAGGTTACTTGTGAAATCAACTCTTGATCACCATGGGGAAGCTTTGACCTCGGAAAAGACATACCTAGATTCTTCAAGAGATAAAGGTTCTACTTGTGAATCACTCTTTCTTTCCTTTACTTAGCTTAACTTCACCAATTCTCCTAGCTCACCAAGCTCACTCAACCCAAACTCACCAAAATGCGGATGGTTTCAATTGATTGAAGATTTATAATGATGACTTATTGAGCTCTTAATACTTTTTGAATATCTTAGCAGATGTATGATGTCTCTTATTTTTAACTATTGTGCCCTACAATGTTATACTTTACTCTTGTACACGATCAGTAACCAAAATGATACCTCATGATCCTTGTGAAGGATGGATTACCTTTCTTGAGTAATGCCACCATATCATAACCTCATGAAGATGTTGAAATGTAGTGAGATGAATGAAAATAGATCCAACTACAAATTTATGCACCAAAAATGGATACTTTCTATTTCTAGCATTAAACTAGGACCTACTATTTTGGGACATTTCACAAGTTTTACTCAAATTTAAACTTCTCACTCATCCTGTAATACTTAGTTCAAATCCGTTGACGATGATTTTCTATTTTGGAAACTTTCTATTTTTAGATAGTGCCTTTGCTTTTTTACTTTTTTTTTTTTCCTTTTAACTTAACTTGCTTAGTTTAACATTTTCACTATTCACCGAGTGTAATTTTTTTGAGAGGACTTGCTATTTTGGGTGAGTTCTTGTTTTAGTAAGTAGTGACACTAGATACTTATTATTTTTAAAATATCACTTCCCCACCTTGGATTTAAATTAAAATTCCGTCATTGGAACAGGCTTGCTCCCGGTATTCCATGCTCAAAATTTCAGTTTCAATCCTTTTGTCTGAATGTCTAGAAACCGAAAAAATAGAAGCTAGGGAACAAAAATGTGGTTTAATACCATTAAAAAATGAGGGCATCACTTGATATTATGTTACTTTCTTCTCAAATTTGCATGGGATGGAGAAAAATAGTGAAAATTTCATTATGATTTGTTCACCAATTAGAAAGATATGATTTTTTTACGTTTGGGAGTATGTAGTCGAATCAAGAAGTTTGGGAATGATGTCGGGATAATGTTTAGGTTTAATGGAGTTTATTACTTAGAATCCATGGTGTTCATGAGAAAATATTAAATGGGAATAAGTTATTGTTGTGTTTAAAATTTTTGACAACATTTTCCATTCATGGGCAAGAGAAGAAATGAGAAGCAACAAGGTAGCAATACTTAGCCAATTTTTTGGTTTTCCTCCAAATTAGAATGGGGTGTAATTTTTGTCCTAATTTTACCAAAGGGATGGGATATATGGGGTAGAAAATGTTTTACTCATGTGGAAGAGATAAGTGGAGAGGGGAAAGGGCTAAAAAATGGCTTGCGGAGCCTTCTCGGGGTCATGTGGAGAACCATGGGCCAAGACAAGCATGGGAAATTTTTTGTCCCAACTATCCCAAAGGGATGGGATAGATGGGGTAGAAAAATGTGCCCTTACCCTGGGTTGAAGTTTCAAGTTGTGATTGCGTGATGAGAAGGGCTGGAATGAGGTGAAAAGGAGCTTAGCTTGCATCATAGAGCTTCACCAGGGTCATATGATGGACCGAGAGGAATAAATATATTTGGGATCATTTTTTTGTCCCAAATATTCCAAAGGGATGGGAAATATGGGACAAAAAAGTGTTTTCTTAACCTTAGGGTGACATGTGTCCACCTGTGAAAATGGCTAAGTCCCGAAAGCTTACCTTGAGGAGAGCCTTGAAGATGAAGTTTCGAAGCTCCAAGAGGACGTTTTTGGAACTTATTTATATGAAATTGACTCCAAAAAACCTTATGAGATGAATGGGATGGGTTTCATGATCCAATTATTCTTGAAACCCCTTAAAAATAACATTTTTTCTCGGCATAACAAGGCATGTATACTAAAAATGGCATGTGGGAAGAAGTGATTGGGTCTTATGAAAAATAAGAAAGTTCCTTAATTTAGAGAATTTAATTGTATTTATAAATATATAATGTTTTACCTCTAAATCCTTATGGATTTTCTAGAATCATCTTCCGAATCTCAGGCACTATTTTGAATTGCAAGCTCCTTCACCTTCAAAAATCCGCATTCACTGAACTTGTTCCTAAACCTTAAAATATTACCTAAAATTTCCTAAATCACTTAAAATATGTTCTTAGATCGTTAATACCGCTTATCAATGAATTTTTTCCTACAAATATTTCCTAGAGGATACACACCTATCTCAAAAAGGCCAAAAGTAGCCTTTCTAGGCTTACTAAAGAATTCTCATTTGAAAGCATTGCATTAAAATAAGTGAGTCACTCTATCTCAACATTTCTAGCATTAGGAAAGTGTATACAACACATATGAGGGATTTCAAGGATCAGAAAAGAATGGCATGGAGGGTAGGATGATTGGAAGAGGTATTTAGGAAGGTTTTCCAAATTTTTTTGACACTAGTGTATAGTTGTCATGTTCCAACGTATAATTTTTCCCTTGCAACAACACATGAAAACAATACCAAATTAGACCACTTTAACCATTTTACACAATCACAAGATGTTGACACTTACTAGCTCATCCACTATCTAAATTGTAATGACATTCACGACTTGATCAACATCCTAAATCCTCTTTAGCATGCGACATCCTATCTCTTCCCAATTTATCACAAAGAAAATGCAAAAATTAATCAACGTAATACTATAAGCACTATTTGAATTTCAAGAATACTATCTATAGTATAGGTGACCTTGTGGCCTACAGTTACATATCATGACCTACTTCTATCAATTGCTTCATGTCTCACACTTCTTCATACCATATATGGTCTTGATTTCTCCAATTATTTCTCTTCAAAATAAGATTTTTATTTTACCTATTTCTATACTAAACCATGATGAATCTTCATTCATGTCCCATAACTCTCAATTTATGCAAGTATATTTACACATGTTAATCCTATGTTCTCCTATAACACTTATTATAAGATAAAATTCATGCACCAATCTAATCCACATTTATTCTATCAAGAATTGATATTATTTTGTCACTTTCTACACACTCTATATCATCTTTGAAATAATACCCTCTTCTTGAAATACTCCTACGAATCCAAATCCTTTATAAGGATTCTATTTCTATTACACACTTGCTACAAAAATCCATACTACTATATTAAACAATCTTACAATGATACAATTCACACCCAACACTTTATCTTGAAATACTCACTATGTTTAGTCACTACCATCTACATCACATCCTCCAAGACTATGCACACACTCTTATAAATATATTTCTATCTCTACACTACTCTAGTTAGTTTATCACAAATCCTGATTTCTCAATTTACGTCTCAACTCACAACTTCACAATGGTATGGACCATATCTTGGGAATTGTTTACCTATTTTACATGTTGTTTATACCATTGTGATCATGCTTCGACTTATTCAACATCGATACACCACTATACTATACCACTCATCATATATGGTTGTACACAAGTTTTTCTCCAAAAATATAAATCTTACTCTAGTCCACACATACTACTCCATTTTCTCTTGTCAATCACTCTATTTAATATTACAAATTACATTTCTTAAATCTTAAATCTTATCCACTACATTACACATTATTTGGCAAACTCTCATCTTTTGAATTTTATCTCAAGTGATATTATTTCACACTATCCATTTCATCTAAAGGGGGGAAACTCTATAGGATGACCATACATGGTTATCTAATCTTCTTCTACCAAATCAACATTTAAAAGCTAGTGGATTGATCATACAAGGCCATCTTTCTTTTTATGCATTACATAAGAATAAAATGATGTTGGCTATGTAAGGGCACTCTTTCTCATTGTCACATAGTTCAATATAACTCTATTACCCTACATTCACTACAAGGCCATCTTCCTTTTATGCATTACATAATAATAAAACAATGTTATGTATGTAAGGACACTCTTTCTCATTGTCACATACTTCAATCTAACTCTATCACCCCGTAGTCACTCTTGAGCACGAAAGAAATCTTCCCACTGGACACAAATTATCATGAACATGGAATTCCAATGTATTTGGTACAAAATTAGGGGAAAAAATCAAGTATTTCAAACTCACAAAAGCACTAATA
This sequence comes from Taxus wallichiana var. yunnanensis, assembly GCA_018340775.1. Taxonomy (NCBI): domain Eukaryota; kingdom Viridiplantae; phylum Streptophyta; class Pinopsida; order Cupressales; family Taxaceae; genus Taxus; species Taxus wallichiana. The sequence goes on along the minus strand of CM031234.1, from coordinate 426,302,740 downwards.
CTACAATCTATAACAATACACTTGTATAAAAAATGGTAGGGAATCTGTCATTTCCCTTTCACCTTAGAGGGGTTTCCAAATATCTGATACCTAGATTCATCTCGTAGTTGTGTGGTCCCATCATTGGGAATAATTATAGTGTGTGACTAGAAGGCTTGTGACACTCTTCCCTTGGTGTTGGGACACCCGCTACCCATATTTTTACAAAATTAAACACCTTGTTGGGGATTTGATCACCCCCAACTCTATAAACATGTCAATTATGAAACTCCATGTATCCAAAAATTATTTTTTAATTACAATTTCCATTTAGACACCTATGGCATGTTTCTCCCTTATCTCTATATGGGTTAGTGCGGCGACTCATGTTATTCACCACACACAATTGATTTCTCTTGACATGCTTGTGGTTGTTCTTATTTCAACACTCTCTCAAGTATTAATTTCTTCTCGTTTACACTAGTAAATTTCATTCACTAGCATAAATGGGGGAAATTTCGACACTAAAATCTGCACAAAATCATCATTACACCATGATTTTATTGGATTTATATACATGTGATTTTTGAACAATAGAATAAGGTCTTATTGACATCAATATCTTGGCGTAATTATCTTTATGGATTGATTCAACCATATCTATTACTATTTCACCTTTTTTATTTGATTTTGAGTTACATTATAGAGATATATGGTAGTTCCTTGAACTATTTTATTGTTTCTAAGTTAGGTAAAAATGTACAAGGTCGAACCGTACCATACAAAAGATTGACCCTTACGTGCACTGTCTTGACCCTCTTACTTTAAAGTTGTTTTCTCTTCATGGGCCCATTTTTCACTCTTTTGTCTTTCAAATTATATTTTATGGGTCAAAATTTCTCACCACTAAGGTCTAATTTCAAATTAGGAACTCACACACACACACACACACACACACACACACACACACACACACACACACACACACACACACACACACACACACACACACACACACACACACACAAGGCTAATGCAGGCATTTATTATCTAGAAAATGCCTATCTATCTATTATCTACACAACATAGGAGGGCATAAATATGAATTTTTCATCTATACACAAGGGTTTCTATTAGGATGAAGTAAAGCATATCCTCTATCCGTATTCAGCATAAGGGAAAAACTTGGTAAAGGGATAGTTGTATGCAAATCACCAAAATAACTAGGAGAACTACATTGAGTCTAAAATGTAGTGCAAGACTTGATGACTCATGAATGGGATGTCCACTGAGTCAGTTTGAATCAAGAAATCACATATTTATTTTTAGATCTAATGATTACTTGAGTGTGTTACAAGATAGCTAGGGTTTTTCTTACTCGTATATGTGAAAATATAGGGTTCTAAGTGGATCCAAACATACAAAAGTGTTAAACAAGAGATAATAAAGGGACCTATAAAACCAGATTCTAAGGTGTTAACATTCCAAAAAAATATGGAAGGTTGGAGCCATATCACATGGGCCTTACCTGTTTTACGATCTTTCACGAAAGATTATTTCCCAAGAATATTCGGTCTGGGTTCATCTAGAATATTGCATATTTACTAGTTCTGGTGGTGACATAGTCTAGAACATATTTGCTATCAACTATGTAATTAATTTCACCTCTCTTGCAATTTCAATATATATGTTAGTCCGGCATGGTCAGCAAATAGTTTATGTCTCATTGTAAATATGTAGATGATTACATATCTCTATAGTCTATAATACATAGTGTCTAAATCCACTTAAAACTAGTTGCATTCATTATTCAAATCTAAACTTAATGAAAAGTTTGAGTAGGGTTGATAGAATCTTTATTATTATACGAGGACATATCGATCTTGCATTATTAGAATTTTACTTGCACTAGGCGGGAATATACATTTGGGTTTCGCTCACATGTGGCGGTGTAATATAGTGCTTAGATAATCAATGAGGATGTCCAAGGTTAGTCTAACTAAAAAAATACTTTAACTTTATTCCCTAAATCTAATGCTAATTTGAGTTCTTCTCGAAGAGAGATAGACTTTTGAATTACATTTACATTCTTGTACATTTGGAGTGAACAAAAGTGAAAAGGTAAGAGTATACAAAGAATAAATTGCACAAAGTAAAATATAATTGTATAAGCTTGTTAGAAAATTCTATACAAATCGTAGAAAGGTTGTGCAAGTTGATCAAATCCCGCTAGTTGATTTTGTCTAGATGCGTAATATCTACTTAGTTTCACGGATGAAACAAGTACGAAATATTTCAAGCATGTTATTTCACTTTTACTCCTATATCTACTCAAAAACATAAGGAAAATATAAGTTCACAATCCCCTTGTGGATTCACTATATCATATCATGCACCCTAATTAATTGAATACCATAAATCTTTTTCTATATTTTCACATCTATGTTTAAATGTATAATTTTTAATATGAGTGCATATACTTTCTATATTATAATCCTATTAGGGTTTTATTCTAAATAAATTTAATTAGAGTTAATCATTTAGTGAAATCACTTATTTATATTCCACACCTTTTATCCCTATAGTTTCCCCCTCCATGATTGTCATTATTTTCCTAATCCTTGTTGTTATAATTTGAACCATTGGTGGGATTGAAATCTTTACTATGAATTCAAAAACCTAAATATCCAATGATGTGGCTTACATGGATACTTCTATCTATAAAAATCCACTTAAATTCGTTATCTTATATGGGGTTAAAACCTCTAGTATGGATCCATATTCAAAAACACCCTTACTAACTCATGTTGTTCCCTTCTCTTATGATAATAACAATACTATTGTGAAACTATGCACAATTAATGAAAATAGTATTGACTGTCTTCCTAAAAATAGTGATGGCCTCAATTATGCTTATGATTATCAAGATGAGTGTGATAAATTTTCTAATGAAGAGGCAATAACTAACCATTCATCTACCCATACCAAACCTTATATCTATCGATTTCAAGTAATGACAATGAATCATGTATACCTAATATTAAAGTGTCTATTAAAGAGGAGGTAGATAACCATTCCCCACCCACACCATGTCCTTTAGTTCTAGCTATCATATTGTTAAGGATATTGAATTCATAACTAAAGCAAATGATATCTATGGGGGATATTATAATTATAATTTGGTAGATGTAGGATAATGAGGGTCAAAAGTGGGGGATAAGTTCCATTTTTTTTTTTTGAAATAAACAAGACATGACCTTGGAGATATTTTTAGAGGCAACTATTCAAATAATGTAATGATAACGTAACAAGATAAACTATGACATTTTGATTCCGGTTTCTAAATATGTAACTTTTTAACATCTAGATGAGCTAATATGAAATTTACTCATTTGTAATAGTGACATAGTACATTTTTGTGAAAAACATAAGATAAGTGCATGTGTACAAACACATTTTTAGATAAAATGAATGAATTTTAAAATAAAATTTCATACAAGGATTTAAAGAATGTTGATTTTTTTCATATTTTTTCAATAAATATAATAATTTTAAAAGTATAGAAACTAAGAACAATGGAAACACAAGTTCACGAACACAATTTTTGAGATTAATTTCATATATTTGAAATTTAATTTTTTAAATGGTAGCAAAAAATGGGTAGATTGAGGAGATATAAGTTTTGTAATTCACTGTCGACCATAAAAAAGTTACTAAATTATTAGTAACACTAATGAGTCAATCATAATGAGTTACATTATGTAGAAATTAAGTAGTATTTGAAACTAATAATTTAATTTGATTTTTTTTTCGAAACCTAGATTATCCCCTCTACAAACATTTTGATAAATATTTTGTGCCTACAAAGGAGAATTAATATTTTAAATCCTCCAAAATCCTTCTTGGATGATCACATGCAGATCCAAACTCGAGGCTCGATCCCCTAGCCAAAATCCAAGGCTATTTAGGAGGAAAGAACACTCATTTTTACAAAAATAAAAAGAGTGTACACCCTTTGAAAAGGGCATACACCCTTTGAAACATCTATTTTAAATTAATTTATGGCACTATAGAGGGTGCACACCATTTGTAGTCAAAGGGCGTACACCCTTTCAATTAAAAATGGAGTACGTCCTTAGTTTTTCAAAGGGTGTACATCTTATTTGAATAATCTTTTTAATTTTTAATTTTTCCCATACCTATTAAAAATAGGTTTGGGAAGAGTATTAAAAATGGTGTACATAGTTTTTAGAAGTGCCAACGCCCTTTACAAAAATAACCACAATCGACAAAAAATTGATCCCCAACTTTGCGCATCCACCCGCTTATTGTGATTATGATGATTATAGTGACAAGTATAGTGATATAAAAAGTGATGAATGTATTTTTACCTTATCTCAATTATACAATGAAAGAAAATGATAGTGGCACATATTATCCTTAAAACATAAATGTTACAGATGATATAAATGATTACAATATTCCTTTGTTTTCTCTAGAAAAGTTTAAGAGTGAATGGGATGTTTCTCTTTCATTTATGGAAATGAAAAATGATATAAGTTCTTGTGACATCTCTCTCTCTCTCTCTCTCTAATTTTAAATGGATAAGGATACAAATAAATACAACATTTCTCTACCTTCTTTTCTTGACATAGAAAAAGATACAAATTATTGCAAGATATCTCTACCATCCTCTCATGAAATGGAAAAATGATACAACCAATTACATTATTCCACTCTTGAAATGAAAAATGATACAAATTATTTTAATGATTTTCTTCTTCTTAAGAATTAGGAAATGATAACAATGAGTGTAATACTTATTATAAATCTTCTCCTAATTTACATGATTTCTATGATGATTATGAAAACATTTCTATAACTTCTTGATAATATGCCATCAGGTATTGAATCTCATGATCATAGTACTATGCATATTATTTGTGAATGCCTTCTTAGTGCCTCTAGTAATGAAATTCCATCCACACTACCTTAACTTGAATGTGTTACACGATCTTATCCTAAGAAGAATAGTATTCTAATAGATACAATCAACTATAAAATATAACCTTTAAATGAAATTATAATTACTCCTATTATATACACACAAGAGGTCATATCCCTCATGCATATTATAGGTTATTTGCAACAAAAATTACAAATAATGTCACTCAAGAATAAGGCTTACTATGTATGGATTAACTCCAATTCCACATATGGGAATCTAATTGTGTGTAACATTTTAATCTCCTCAAATCATAGGAAAATTCCTATATTGTAATTATTCAATAGAGGAAATGACCAATATCTATACCATAAGAAATCTTAATCTTGAATGGTTCGACATAATAATGTCGATTATTCTTAAAATTATTTTATAAGATATTAACTAATAAGGCTCTCTATATTGGTTCCATCATCTCCCAAGTTAATATTTGAATACATTTCTATAAATATAAGAATATTTTATAGTCTAATATTTATTTAACACAAGTTAAATTGTAGGGTAATTCCCTTAACTTATATTTTATTAATCGAGGGTTATAAACAAGTTATATATTCATATTTTTAATCATTCACTAAGATCCAAATTAGAATATAAATCCAAGAAATAAATAATGAGAAAATATTAAAAAATCACTTAAAACAAAGAGAGGAATTCACTTATTTGATATAGTGGTACACGAAGTGATATAGGTATGCAAACTAAGTTTGTAGATTCAAAAGGACCTAGAAGTGCTTTGTCTCAAGAATTAGAGTTGGTGAATGCATGTATAAAAGATATCATATTTTGAGACTCGAGTCGAATATAACCTTGTCCTTTATGGTATGGTTTTGGAATACTATATGATAGGGTTTTAAAAATTTTGGTACTTGTCTCAGTAACTTGGAGATGCACTTCACTATTTGGTGCTAAGGTTTATAAATGTGTGAAATTATGTGGAATGACTTGTAATCGATAAAAATGATAGATACATGTACTCAAAATTCATGAACACATTAGATAATAAAGGAGAAAACCATGTATGGTGAGTTTGGAATGACCTTGGTGGTCAACTCATACTAAACCAAAAGGTTCGCACTACATGCACTCGAGTGGGATAAAACCTCACATATTTATCTTGTTATAGGTGTCAGGTGTGAATTGAAATTGAAGCCAACCATATTATGTAGTTTTTAGTCTCTTAAAATAAAGATAACATGTGTAGCTATAGATATATTGAAATGTATGGTGTACCATTCATGGTAACATATATAGTGCTAGTGTATGAATACCTAGAATGAATTACCTTGACCATTTTAAATAATTTTTAATATGTAGACTTGGATTGTCCTTGCCTATGGATTGGCTCTTAGATAGGTAAGTTAGAATATTGGAATTCATTAAGTTATTTTGATATGATGTAGGGGGTTCTCTAAATAATGTGTTCTTATTGTATGTAGTGCCCGTTCAAACAACCACTTGCGACCCAAGAAACAACCTAGGGTTAGCTAGAAAAATTATGGGATAATTTTTTTATTAGAAGTATCTACAACCAGGTTACAAGACAACAAGATACCATTGATAGGTTCCCAAACAAAACCTATTTACCAAAACACAAATTTCCTTTATTTACTTATCTCAAGTTCACAAGGTTCAAATTGTAGGGTTACATGTTCTAGTTAGTTTTAGGGAGAAATCTACCCCTATACCCACTCTCTAACAGGATCATAGTTTCAACTAGATTTTTCTCATACTTAATTCTTCAAAAATTTCCAAACCATTCCCATTGGATAGGAAATTTTCTCACCTTTCCGGTGATATAAAGAAGTCCTCCTAACTCCTTCTGGAACTCGAGATATAATCCAAAGGAGTTTTGGGATCAAATTTTCCCAAGGGGGACACATGTCAAGAGGAGGGGAAAACCCCTTTGGCGGGTTGGCAAGTCATGGGGCATTTTTTGGAATTTTTCCCCATGCGGTGCAAAAGAAAAATTTCTCCCGAACCTCACCGCCACCCCCAAGGTGCCACGTGGCACTCTCTGATTGGCCACGGGCCGGCGGGGTGAAATGGAAATTTTTCCAAAATTTTCAAAAATCTCAAAGGGCAAAAAGTTTCCACACCTCCGCTGCTGCCTCATGAGTACACATGGCAGCCTCTAATTGGCTGCGCAGCCAACGAAGCGAAATGGAAAATTTTACCAAAATTTTTCAAAAAATTTTAAGGGTTAAAATTAATCCGCCCCTTCGTTTAAGCCCCCAGAGGACACGTGGCGCCTCTTGATTGGCTGCGGGCCAATGGAGGAAAAAGGAATTTTTTTCCAAAGGTCCAAAATTTCAAAAAATTTCCTAAGGTAGAAATGGCAGAAAATTTTTGGCTTGCGGGCACAGTGAAATTTTTTCCAAAATTTCCGCCTAAGCTCAATAATTTCAAAGTGCCATAACTTGAGCTAGAAAGCTCAATTTTGGGAAAACAAGGACTTTTCGGAAAGATATCAATTCCCTCTTTGCATAGAAAGAATAAATTTCACCTTTTGTTAAGTTCTTAGGGTCAAATTTTCAAAAATGATTTGCAGGTTTAAATTTGTAAACTGGCATTTTTCCAACTTCCCAATTTGATTAAATTTGAACTCCTCCTTCACTCCACATGTCAAAAAAAAATGGAGGATCAATATAGGGAGGGTTTAGAGTTTTTTATTGAAGTTAATTTGTCAAATTATTTAATTTTACATTTTTCCAGCAATGGATGGTAAAATGATTGTGCAAGCTCCGATTTGAAATTCATCTAGTTTTAGAGATTCATTCTTAACTGTTTTAGTGAATTTGAGTTTCTTAAGTCTTCCTAAATGTGAATTTAAAAGTTTCATAACTTATTGTTGAGTGTAAGATTGAACTCGCTCATTTTTAATAAAGCATAAATTGCTAGTAATGAGTTTAATACGAAGGACTGCTTTGAAATTTGTTTATCATTTCTTTGTGTTTTGATGTGCATATGATTCCTAATTTATTCAAATACAATTGCTTATAAAAACCATTCATTTCTACATTAAATGCAGTTTAGAATTCAATTCAAATATACATTTTTCAAAAGAGAACAATACTGTATTCCTTCCCACGCATTCTTTCTTTCTTTTCTCCTTCAAATAGCAATTAAATTTCAACAATAATTCAAATCAAATGTGCAATACACTTTGAGAAAGAAATGCATTCTTTCATTTTTCATCAAATACAACATTACAACTTTCCTTTTTCATTTGTTTTCAAATATAATACATACAATAACAACACTGTTTCTTATTCCTTTTCAAAACAGAGATATCATTCTTGGACAACAAAAAAATTCCAGTATACAATCCAATTTTGAAACTACTTCAATCTTTTATTCATAATTCAATGACACTTTTACAACTTAACTCTCTTCTAATTAGATTACAAAATACAAATTACAATGCTTATAATATCCTTTACATTTCTTTCCGAAAACATAAAACAAGTGTAATTCTTCTTTACATTTGTCAATATAACTATAACTTCCATTAACAATGCAATGCTTCACATTACAACATATATACATTCATCCACTCAAAGTGGGAGAAGTTACATTAAATTACTCAAAGGGAAATGATTGTCAAACTATGAAATTCCTTCTCCAAACAGCAACATGCTTGTTTCTTCTTCTTTACAACTTTGATCACAACAAGGAAGGGGGAAAGACAACACTCTCCACCCAACCAAGACATCCAATGAGAAAGGAGAAGCCATCCTTCCCCATTGGCCCCGAGCCCCAACCATATTGAAATGGAGCATGAATATCAACACATGGCAACAAAGACTTCTATCACATACAAGAAACATTCACATTGTATACAATAAATAAAATGCACAGTTCAAAATAAGACAGTAGTTCCCAACTGCATTTGAAACAATTCATACAACACATAGGCTTGATCAAGCAAGCCAACAAGAGCAAGAACTATGGGGAACTCCTTATGCCTCCCAATTTGGAATTGGGCATCCACCAAAATCATACCACCATAAACACATCAAATCCCATAAACCTTATATCTCCCAACCCCTCCTTATGCCCCCAAATTTTATCCCTTATGGCCCCCTAAAGTAAGAAATGCAAGCAATTTCTTTTCCAAGGTGGATCCCAAACCAAAACTCCCTCCATAATAAAATAGTGCCATTGGAAATCCCTTATGCCCCCCATATGAAATCCCCATAGCCTTCTCCTACACCATGCCCTAAGCAATCTACCCAACCAGCCAAGAACACAAACACAAACACCATTTAAACATGCATGCAAGAGAAGGAAAACATTTAAAACATAGCTCAAGATGCCTACCTCTCCATAATGGAGTTGTTTCCAAGCTCACAAGCTTTCCACAATGTCAGTGTAGTCGAAAACCAAAAAGTATAAGCATGCAAAAAGACTCCAAGCTTCCTCCACAACAAGCTCCAAAACAACAAAAAAATGCACCCCCAAGAGGAAAATAACAAAGTTTCAACAACCTCAAATGAGCAAGAAGCTTTGAATTTAAAGGAGAGGGAAGAGGAGAGGATGATGTGGATCCTTGTGGGATGCCACATCATTCTTCCTCAACCCCAAGAGGAAAGTCAACATCCTCACCAAAACACAATAAATAAAAATGACAAAATGACTTACACACTCCAAAATGACCCATACTTCAAAAGGACTGCATTAAAAATATGTAAGGGAAGTGCAATTAAAACTTACAAATTGTCACTTCAAAAAGCATTAAAAATGCCTAAATTTAACCTCCAAACCATAGGCATGGTTGGTGGATCATTTTAAGAGGTGTGGGACAAGTTTAACTTGTCCCACAAGCCTCCAAATTTGGCCTCCAAGGACAATTTCGAATTCCTAAGGAGATGAAGTGTTTAACATTCCAAAATCTGCCTTACATACTCTTACATATTTCTTACACATTCTTACATGTTAACTTACACACTCTTCCAACATTATTATTTAAAATCAACAACTTTATTAATTACATTCCATGTCCCAATTAAATTTAAATAAAGTTTAACTATATGACTCTCACATTAAAACTATCACATTTAAATTAACTAAAAGAAGGAACACATTACTAAGAAAAATACATACAACAATAATTAAAAAGAACACATAATTAAAACACATATCCCATGGTCACATATAATGGAAATTCCTCCCCCCATGGGAAATCCTAACATAACACAACACACAAACTCATAACACAGTTGCCATGGTGACCTTGTTGAATTCACCTGAATTTCAATATGGTTAGTCTCCAGTTCCCCGACATTGTTGTGATTTTTTTAACCTGTAAAATGCAAATACCTCCTTCAGCCTCATGGCCATATCAGAACATCCAAAATGATATAAAAAACATTTCAAAATCATCTAATCATATGAATCATGACAATATCAATAATACAACATTATCATTTTTAATTAATTTAATCAACTATATAATCATCAATGATCTATCATACTAGGTCTACCCAAAATATCCAATGTCATAAGTCCAAATAAACATTTATACTATGTCCATGTCAAACATTGTATCATCAACCTCATATAAAAATGTCTCTAGTAACCATCATGCATAATAACTGAATCCAGATCAATAATAATCCATGATCTAACATCTAACCATCATACCAAAACAAAACATAATAGTGTCCATAATACGATCAATAGTATCAAAAAGTGTCAAAGGGAAGTGGGCACTACATTGTATATGGAGATATGAGAGCTTTTAAAATTAATTGAAATAGTATTTTCAAGACTACTCTTCAAAGTGCCAAGTTAGTTTAAATGATGAACTAGAATTGTTTACATAGGTGTCTATTACAAAATTTTACATTAAGGAAGAATTATAAATGATCCATAAAAATATAAAATTAAGAAAAGACACATTGGGAGAGCAACAAAAACACCATACATGTCATACCAAACCATAGTACACACTAGTCTAAACCCATATCCTTTTGTACAAGTTATTTTTATAAATTGAGAAAGATGCTTTAGAGTTGTGCTCTATTTTAGACCACTACAATTATGTATATTTATGATTGAGTAGTAGATAAATTCATGCATTAGAAATGATAATATGACATTTGTGCTTATGAATGCACACTAAAAATAATTTAGGGATGAAGTCAAAATTGAAATTTCAAAATGGTGAATTTATAGATTTATATGGCTACATTGCCCCACTTTAAGTGTAAATTTGAACATTTATTTATTAAAGGAAAATTCACATGAGTGTGGAAACACACTTTGTATTCACTAGATATTGTGTTGGTTCTTTTTTGGTGGTGGCACGCTCACATAGACACTAGAAAACACATCTTGTGGATAAGGTCTCCTTTTTGAAAATACCAAAAACATCATAAAACACAATAATCCCAAAAATAAACTAAAAATATAAAAAATCCATAAAATTGTGATAAAAGACATCTCATCACTCATTACTAACCCTCACCCCACTCACATTTAATCATGTCCATCCCACCTACGCATTTGTATGCCCAATGCAGTATGGACCCTTATCATCCCACCCATCTATTCACATTGCACCCATATGTTTCATAGTATTTTAGACACACTAAAAAAATATTAAACACCACTCACCTCACCATTTCATCCTCTTGATCTTCCCTTGAATCTTTGTGTACTTGAGCCCATACTTGGGTTGTCTCCTCTTTGCTAGCATATTTTGGTATTACAGGTTTTGGAGAGGTGAAGGAGGATAAAAAGGACTAATGTAACTCACAAGATCAACATTTTTATGAAATTTCAACATAGGTTCCAATCGTGCTTGTGACTTACCTATAACATCCATGCAATTTTTAATGAATCAAACTCATGACTAGTTTACGATTGAGTTGGGTATACCATTCATTTCAAAGCATTGTTTTGTCATTTTTCTTCAATAAAATGTCTTTTATCTTCTTAAATGGTTAGGTATTTGACCAAAGTAAGGTCCCTTAACAAAAAAATAATTAACATTTTCCAAAGTGTGTTTGTGTGTAGGTTATATATCGGATAAGGAATTTTACCCACTTTATTCATTAAAAGAACCAAAAATTGTCCTTCTCTTTTCAATTACAACATAATACCATCTATTTAGTTGCATTAATTTGGTGATTTATATTAACTAACACATCTTGTAGGTGATCCAAATTTAGAAATACATTTTGGTGACCATGGTGGGAGAATTTTGGTTGTGGGTTAATTGATTTTTTTTTTAATCTAATAGTGTTTTGTTTAGGGTTTTAAAGTCCTTTAATTTTGGTTTTAAATAGTTGGTTTTTTATATCTGATAAAAAAATAAAAAATAAAAATTTATGGTCGTAAGCCAGTCGTAGGCATGATTGTGTTGCGATGTTTCTGAAAAAATGTAACAATATGGTTACATGGTAACTACAAACATGGCTGCTTCGTAATTTTATTTTAGAAAAAAATAAACACTTTTTTAAAAATAGAAATAAATCTTACTACATATTCATTACAGGTTTGGATAAGGGTAAATACTCATCCACATTATTGTGGTAAGTGCCTAGGAATAATCCCTAAAAATCATTGTGAGGAGTGCTATAAGAACCATGAAGTAGCTGGCCCATTGAGAGGACTCCTTTGAAAAAAGGAAACACCCCATCCCAATTGACTAGTTTTCACTCGTGAGGTAAATCAAGAGCTTTACGTGGCAATGGATCCATCTCGATTGATTGAGGAGTAAGTATGTGACCTACATTTTTGGGTGATCGGTAGTCATTCATATAAAATGGGTGGCCATAGAGAATCCTTAAAACCACTAGGAAACTTAACGGAATAGGGATCATATTTTCAATGTATCATAACGTATTGCATTCAAACACAAAATAAAAATATAAAAATAAATCATCTTCCTAAAACATAATTTTCAACGACATTCACTCACTTCTCAATTACATCCGTGACTATTCCTAACATTCGACACAATTTCCCTACATTTATACATCATCTATACATTTTTACCAATTGCATATTTTTCCAAGGCCCACCATAGGCATGATGCCTTGAAAATTTTCCATCAATCACATTTCAAGATCGATCATTACTTAGATCCTATTTGCATCACATTTCTTGCATTATGTCATTTTTGTAAAATTTCCTTATCTTAGTCACCGGTGTGAATATTGTGTGATTTTTAGTTAGATCATTTTTTCATTTTTATTACATCCTAGTCATTTTTCATTTGTTTGACATCATCTCCTATCTAACATTCACCATTCGATCTCCGGTATTCCATGTGCGTTGGTGGTGAAAATCAATTTGAATTAATTAATATATTGTCTATTGAATCACAATCATTTAATTATCAAACCAAGGGATGTAAACTTGAAACATTTCTAGTTCTCAGTATACACATTAACAATAGATTTAAGAGGTTGGAAATAAATATTTGTCACAACAATGCTTGAAACTAAGAAAAAATGATAACTGAAATGAATGGTTTCTAAATTCTAGTACTAAGACAAAGCTATAAATTCATAATGCAAATACAGAAAGTAAATGGTTCCTAGGTAAGCATACATGCAATGAAACAAGACAACAATGGAGGGGTTTAATAGACTGCAAGTGGGCCCTGACTTGGGTGCTAATCCCTCCTAAATTATGCAAATAGAGACTAATAAACAAAACTCAAATATTTATTGAATTTTCATGAATATTACATCAAGGAACAAAGAAATATCCTCTATGAATTTCTTAGATAATGAATATGTGAACACCTCTCTATTACCAACACTAACCCTTTATTTTATACTTCTCATCTTATAAAAAGATGTTAGAAGAAGAAGATTTTTAGTCTCTAATCACAACTTTCCTCAACATCCATTCCCAAACATGTAGGAATACAATCTAGTTTAGTCTAGAAGCTCACCCAAGGCACACATGGGTGCCAAGTCCCTCCTTTATGTGAACTTCATGAGAACGTTCTTTCTTAACATGAGGATATAATACAACCTGAAAATAAGTGCATCCATTCATGTAATTTAAGCTATAAGCATTAACTCCTAACCTACCGCACCTAAACATAGAACAATATGATCAACTCAATTAAAGTAGAATCAACCATGAGATAACATCAAGAAAACCTATAACACACATATGAACATAAGGAAAATGCATAGATTGAGACCCATTACACATAAGTGTTTCAGAATTACTTCATTATATTTATTAGCCCAAATATGGTAGCCAAGATTACATCAAAAGAGTCCCATTCATGGAAATTCTCACACTAGCAGAGATTTCCTTACATCACAGAGCTCACCATTCTAGATTACCCACTATCTCTATATCCCTTGCTCCCCTTTCCTTTTTTACTAATGCATCCATCCTTACTTATCTCTCTTTCTCTTATATGAAAACCATCCATCCTTCTATAATAATCATTCTCTTTTCCTCTTAACCACTCATCATTATCACCTAAAAATCCTAAAGGAATCAACTTATGATTTCTCTACCACTACCCAAGAATATGCCAGATGTCACCATGCTTTTCCCTCAATTGAGTTCCTTTTAACATGCATGTGCTAGTTAATCATTAATAACCTTGACTCTTTATCCTTTCATGATAACCGTATTGTTGCCCTGTAATATCCTTTCCTTGATTTGTAAGTCTCCATGGCTTATCCACATCTGTATTTGGTCACTTTTCCATTTTCTCCCTACGCATCTTTTCCTGTTTTCCAAAACTCACTAAGTCCTAAATCCTTCCTACCATGGTGCGAGCCTTCCCACCTCTTCAAGAATTAATTTTGCATGTACCTTCATGCCCTACTTCCATGTGCCATAAGGCTTTGCACCTTAGGTACTTAGTTACTTTAGGGGCCCAACATCACCCCACACTAAACTGGTTGCCACCCCAACAATCCTCTGTGATTCTTGAACAAAAAAATCTTATCGACTGCAATGCTCGCTCTAAAGGATAAAGAATAGTGGTTGGAGAGAATCAATAAATAATTGAGGAATGGGGGGGATGCTATGTGATGAAATGGAGGATTTTGGGAATTATGTATCTATCTTGTACTTCAATTTCTCTCGTGCCTTCAATTCTAATCGACCTTCCCCGGCACTTCACCTATAACACTTGACACCTAGTCCGAGATGATTTATTCTACCCTCCTCTTCAAGTATGTTTATAGCCACCCCTAACTCCACATAGAAACCCTCCAACTCATCCATTCGCTTCAAGGTGATGAAATATCAAAGTTCTCTAATTATTAAGTCTAGCTATTTGCACTTTGTCTTGATTTTATCTTTTTGAGCCGTGGTGTTAACGACCAAATGTATGTGCTTCGCTTGTTAGCGGGGATGGTATCTTTTAAAAATTTGAGTACTTCCTCTTCCTCTATTACTCATGTGTCGATGATTGTCTCACATTTTCTATAGATATTGAAGCCCCTACCAATATATTTTCCTCCTTGAGTTAGGAGAGCAAGTCTTCCAACTCAATGATCTAGGCTTCAATTGTAACCTTGTTTTCTTATTTTTCCTTTACAAGTTCTACAAATTGTGGGGCATGCACCATCCTTTATGTTAATGAGTAACATCCCTACGAGGTCCTTGAGCTACTCCATTTCATCCTTGTAATTGGTCTTGGCTTGGCTCACCAATGCTAGACATTGTCCCAGATGCTTTTTATGAGGGCTCCACTGGTCATATGCCTCATTTGTTCGTGCCTGTTCTCACCTCAACCCTTGGTGCAATCTATCTATTTATTTCTCCTTTCTTTTTTTCTTTGTGATTAGGGTCTGATTAGTGGCTCCTACATCCAAACTATTTGGGAGCACCTCTCCAATAATTTTTTTGTAATGTATTGTATGCCTGATTTTTTGTTAGGTGGTTAGGATCCACCACTTTGTATACTTCTCCTCCCTTCTTATTCAAATGAATGGTCTTAGTTGCATGATCATTGAACTCAAACTCAGGCTCCTTGAAGTGGTAGTGCATGGTTCAACTAAGCATATTTTTGGTTCTTGGCACACCCCTTCTTGATCCATCAAATCCCATCCATAAATTTTCTCTAGTGGGAGGGTGTCCTAGAATCTCACATGCAGGACCTTCATGGGGTCATCCATGAATTCCATATGTGGGGACACGAGTGTCCACTTCTTCTATGTATCTTTGTAATTTGTCCTATTCTTCTTCAACCCAAGGGTGAATCCCTTATCCTCCTTTATGGTAAAGGAGTCCCCTTTATCTCCCCTTGTGCTTTGGTCATCTTTGGTGTAGAGGCCTTGCGTGTTGGACTCTTTTCGACCCCAAAAATATTCCTCCCCTTCCTCTCGTGCCTTTCCTTCATCCATGGCCTTTACTTCAATTTCCTTTCCTTTTAGCTCCACTTCTAGTTATACCTTAAAAGTGGTGGGGTCTTCTTCCTCTTCTTCCTTTGAGCCTATTGTGGGGCTTGATGCGTCATGTGTCTTATGTATCTTTTCTTCAAGCTCTTCCTTCTCTCCCTTGTGCCGTGGAAATTAAGCCTTGGTGCCACCCTATACCAAAGTGTTGGCACCCTTACTACCATTCCATCGTGTATAGTACTTCCTATTCCCCGGAAGTATGTAACTTCCCTTCATCCTACTCTTATTTTTCTTCTTCTTCTACTACTGATTTCATGCGTGGGATTTATGTTCCCGTATATTTGGAAAGGGGGAGTCCATAACCTCCACCTCAATTCCCCCATGTGTTTTGGGGTGCAATCGTATAAACACATAATGGATGTATCCATTGATAGTAACACTGACACAGGGTGCAAGTCCAAAAGGTTTAGCTCTAAAACTTCAATATAAGTAGGTTAAGTGCCATACTTGTTTGTAGCACACAATGTGTGGACATTGACATCCACCTTGTCTCGCATAAAAAAAAATTTGTGCGCATCCTTGATCTGGTTGATGGCGTACTTCATGTATTTGGCCATGAAAGTGAATGGGAGCTTACACCATTGCTCCATCTCTCCCTTGGCCATAAAAACATTTGCTAGATAAAAATTTTGTGTAATGTAGAATTTTATTTGGTCCCCAACAATTTGTGGTAACTCATGGGGAATGTGCCACTCATTCTCAAAAGCTCCACGTAATGGCTTGAACCATATGTTCATCTGAGCCTTGTAAGCACTCGAGATGGTCCCATCACAAGTGAAATTTATGAGTTAGACTGTAAGGGATGTGTGCATGGGTGGGTGAAGTGAAATGTTCCCATCTGGTCCATATGGGATACTAATCTCCTAGAACATGATGAATAGCAGGATGGAGCCCCATGTTATCTTTGATCTTACCTCAATTTACACTTGCTCGTCTTTGATAATGCCATTCACAATAAATTGGGAAAATTATAGTGTGCCCTCTTAGACACCCTATAGGCCATATATAGAAACCTCTAATTAATGTCCATACATGTTTCTCACACCCCCATTTTACAACTAATGAGCCAAGAGGCAAATCTTAACGCTTGGTCTAGAATATTTGTAATTACCTATGCCCTACCTCCCTTTTCATGGTATAATTTCTTTGCCATCTCTTCAATCTTTGAAGTGGCACATAAATCAAGTTCCATATCCTCTCCAGTGTTCTAGAAGCCTATAACCATCCAAATCAAATGGCCTATGATCCTCATTCTTCTTCCCGTAAAGTAGAAGAAGTATTGATGCACCCGCGACATTAACCACTTGAACAATAGGGAAAGTTTGGCAAAGAGAGGCATCTCCCATAACTATAAAAATCTAGTCTTTTGCAGCTCCTATTACATTGAGTCGTCAACCTTAGGGTTTCTAAGCTCATCCACCATTGGAGTGTCTGATACTAGGTCCTCCCACATCAAATTTTCATTTTCAGATGTCCTGTGGTTATATTCGTTGATCTTTCATTTGTATAGATTCAAGCTCCACTTTTCTAGCCTTGATAACTATAGGAGTGTACTACATTTCTAAGTAAATTTCCACAAGATCCTCATTTTCCACCACCAGTCTCTTTATTTGATCCTTCTTTGGTGCCATCTTCCTCATTTTTTCCCTTATGCCCTAGGTGCATTGATCCCCTCTTTTGTCTTCCCTAACTCAATAGCTTACCCATTTCTCTTTCATGCAACCCTCTTCCTGCTTATATGTTATCTTCTCCCCTCCTTGTTATACCACAAGATTACACTAAAAATTACACAATTCCACTTGGTTCATGATAGTGTTTCGTGTCATTGTTCTTCATAAAACCCTCATTGCAACTCGAGCTTGGGAGCACAATAATAAATCTCTAAAATTAAAGTAGTCAAAATGACTATTCTTACCTCTTATTTATACTTTAGCGATGCCTTAGAGTTCCTCCAAGAACGTGTTCTAATGTCAATTTCTAATAAATCGATTTATTTCACTTAAGTCAACTTTTGTGCCTTCCCTTGCGATTTTCAGCTATAACCTTTTGTCACTCCAATACCACTAAATTACCACAAACCTCCTTCACAGGCGTGCATCACGCACATCACCGTGCTGAAGTACATAACCTTTGTGTTGTCTACTAAGTAGTTCCTTATGGTGTCTGCCTACCATATCTCATACCGCACAATCCTTCCCTTCTTGTGGTATTCAAATTTCTTTCAACCCACCTTCATAACCACATGAATTTATGCATCTTAGCCATTACATTGCTATTTTTTTTGTTTTTGCATGAATTTTTTCCCAACGATCCCACTATCGAAGTTGTTGTCAATCATGTTCAATATATCTACTACTTCACCTCACACAAAAATATATGCATGGTCCCCTATGCATAGAACCTCTTACAATACAATTATGTACCAGACACCAATGCACAAAAGAAATAAAAATGACGACAAACGAAATAACCGAAAGAAAAAGTACTAGAAGCAAATCTAATCTAATTGGCAATAATGCCTTATTTTTAACTACACAGAAGCCTTATTTATAATAGTGCTTCAACCTACTCCCATTGAAGTAACCCAGTAACCTCATCCCATTAAACACTTGTAATTGGCATGTGCCAAAATCAAGGATGTACGAGATGATGTATGGTCCTTGTTTCACCGTTTTCTTTAAGGATTTAGACGAAATAGATAAGGGTGTGGGCCAAGGAGGAATACCTGTTGCGATGGTTGGTTTAAAGGTCGTTGCATGCATTTTGACTTATTGATCCAATGTTGACTTTGTGATATACTCCTTTTGGCTAGGAGGAACTCCCGAAATACACAAAAAGACCACAAGAAAGAGTTAACCAATATATGTTAGTGGGTTAGTCTAGCGTGTGCTAGATCCAGGAAGTGTGATACTTCCTCGGTGGCAGTCAACCCATTGTTTAATACAATTTAATGTAAGAAATAATGTAAATAAATAGAATCCTACTGTAGTTGATATGATTTAGGAATCTGATCTAAATACAATAAGAAAATCGAACATAACAAAGTTAGGCTATGATCGGATATGGAAATAAAGTAAATAATAAAGGTGCTATATAGGTCGGGGCCAAATTTTGGGTCACTTGGGTTAGTCAAAAATGGTTATAGGGATCTAGTATTAATAGGATCGCCAAATATAGAGACCAACATCGGTTTGATATGATCGATTTACTTCGGTTTAGTGAGAACCAACGACAGTTATTGTGGGATGATAATAACTTAGTATTTCATGGTTTTGGGGATTTATATGAGACCGAATCAGAGATAATAAGGATTTGATTTAGGTCTGAGGAGGTGTTAGGAATATTTAGAGGTACTCAGGAATGGCCAGAAGTGATTAAAATGGTTATGAATGATGAGAATGATCGGGTTCATAAGAAGGCAATAGTGGTGAGGTAAAAATATAAATGGTGGCTGATAAACAAAGGTGAAGAACCCTTATAAATTGAATAGAAGTGAAATGGTATAGGTTAGAAACACACTTACTGTTGTGCAGGTTCAATGGCTAGGTGGTGGTGATGGTTGATTGGTGAATTGGTGATCGCACACGGAAATACTTCTCGGAATGCTCCCATGAATGCAAATACCTTTTGATCAATGGTTGTGTTGGCTATGGTTAGTCTGGATGTGCGAAATAGATCTGGTTCTTTCTTGCATGTAGATCTCCTTTGCTCCAAAAACTTGAGAATGTGTCTAACCTCTCAAAAAGGTTATCAAAATGGTTATATGGTAACCGAAAACGGTTTCGGGTTGACTGACATCGGTTAAGGAAAGATATCCTAGGTTGCCTAAAATAGTAGATCTTGGCTATATTTTTCCATCTTTTCTAGTTGGTGCCAGGTCTAAATGGAACGTTGCACTTAGATACGTAGGAATATGGTTAGAGGAAGAATAGGCATGTGCTTTTAGGGTTATACTAAGTCTTAGTTCATTAAGGTAAGTAGGGCTAAGTCTTAGTTAGTTATGGAAACATGCTATGAATAGGTATATGGTGAGGTGTCTATGTGAGGTGGCTAGGTGAGGTGTGCATCCATTTAATTAAAGTAATTAAATTAATAAATGGAGTGAGGGTGAGTATTAAATTAATGTTAATATGGGGTGAAAGGGGGCTAATGTTAGGTGAGTATGTTTAAGTTAGTTATTCAAAAGGGGACTAAGGGGAGTGTGACCCAATTTTGGTGTCTACATTTTTCCCCTTTTTGTTGCGTAACTTGTATTGGTAAGTGACACTGACAAAAATAGGAAGTGATTGCCCCATGTGTGGTTGAAGGTGATCCCCCTCAAACTAGGCACTAATGAGGTGAAATACAAAATCGGTGAGTGGTTTGATAAATGTGTAGGTGGGGAAAGGTTTGAGTATTGAGGGAAAGGGTGATGATCAACTCGGGTAATGGGTAATAGGTCATGGTCAAAATTGGGTCATGGGTAATGGAAATCAAATGCACACACATGTATAGATTGCAACACGATAGCAAAATCTACTTTGTCCAAGGTCGATAGGTTTATCGAAAAAAGGGTGAAGTGATTTAGGTATCCATGGTATAGGATATGGTTGAGAAGAACAATATAGTTTAGGTGCGAGGAACGTGTAGGTATGCTCTGGTACACCAAATGTTTGGTCGCGATAAACGCCACGATTATAGGAAAGGTATGGTTGTTAGGCTAAAACAACATAGGTAAAAACATCGTAAGGTATAGCGAGTACATAAGGTCAATGGTCACACCAAGTAGGTCAAGTTCAGGAAAATAGGTCATGACACAGGTAAGGCCAAGATATAGGTAAAATAACAACTCCTAAGATGCAACAAAGGAAATGTAGGGGTAGGTTGAGCTTGTAGGTATGTTTTAATGGCTGATCAAACTTATAACAAAAGTGTGTGTTGGCACTAATGGTTACAGAAAAGGAAGCATAGCAAGGCTAAATAGGTAGAAGGGCCGATCTTTGCTGTTATAGGGTGACCGACGCTCGGTCCATATTGGTTGGGTTTATAAAACAAAAATTCCATATTTTATGGAATCATTGTTTCTTTGTAACTTTAGAGAAAATGATAGAGATATTTGAATTTTGTGCCATGTTTTCAAGACAAAAGGACAAGGCATTGTACTCGACTGAGGTGGAGAGTACGAGTGGGTGAGAGGAGCTAGGGAGACGCGTCCATGAGTTTGTGGGTATCGATTTGATTGGTTGGATTAGAGGAGTGATTTGTTGTGATTTGGGCATGATAGAAGTAGGAGAGGGTTCGGGTGGGATACCAAAGATAGCAGCTAGTCATGCCACCATGCCGATGACATTGAGATGAGGTAGGATTTCATCCTTTCTATGTATTTATTTGGGAAAATAAGGTATGGGTATGGGTTTTGGGTATAGGTATATAATTAAATTTGTGGTGAAAATTGGTGTAATGAGGAGGGGGGAGGTCTAAGATAGGTTAGATAGGGGTGGGGAGGGGTTTGGTTTAGCTTTGGGTAAGGTAGGATAGGTTTTTAGGCTAGTTTGAGAAATTTTGGGGAAAATGGGGGAGTTTATAGATTTGGTTAATGTGAAAGTGATCGACACCGGTCAAGGTTTGGCCGACTGGGTGGGAGATTCCCATGGGCACTGATGGGTGTTCTCCATGACATGATGGAGGATAGGACCCGATTTTCTTGGGCACTAACATGCTTGGTGCAACCGTACATCAGTAGGTTATGGGCCTACGGGTGGTTGTGGAGGTTCAACTTGTGCTACACCTTTCTCTTACACTGCTAGGCATACAAGCACATCATATGTGTGCATCCAGTTGGTATGCCCCAACCAAATGCATTCAAGGTGGGATTTGTTTCGAGTGGGTTATAAGCATTGGGTGCCTATTGTTGGAGAGCATAGGGCTACTAGAGCTACACATGATGTAGCATACTATAGGCGCATCTGGAGGGTTTATCTGGTGTATACATTATCTAGAGGTTGTATGTCGGCTTCCCCTCATATAGATAGATGGTAGTGGAGCTGGATGGATTACAACTGGTGAGATGGATAGAGGGGGTGTCATGATGGTGAACACGAGATGATCCCCATTGAGAGGGACAGCATTGTTGGGATTTCCCAGATGTGCCACCTCCATTTCCACATTATAGGAGGGATGACATGGAGAGACCTATGTCTCCACCATGACCTACGGTCCGATTGATGATGTAGGCTATACATATGCATACAAATGGTGGTGGGTAGCCTAGCTACAAGCAGCACCACCCAAGATAGGACAATAGATGTGGCCACCCTCATAGTTTAGAGGGACACACTGTAGGGATAGGTTTCCACCTTACAAGGCCAGATTACAAGTTTACAGGGGCGCTTAGTAGGGTTGCAGGCATGAGGTGGCCACATTACGGTCACATTTAGTGGCTCTTCGCACCCGTGATGGAAGCATAGGGATAGGTGCCTACATAGGGAGGGGATGGATATGGGGTGTAGGTAGCCAACCTACGGCACATGTAGTAAGGTTGTAGGGCCAGGTTGGCCACTTCTTAGCAAAAAATTGTGGCCTTAGAGGCCCAGGTCACAACTCAGGCACCAACATAGGGTTAGGGACAGGGTCCCATGGTATAGGTAGAGGGTCTAAGACTGATGGGGCTACCTCATATAGTATTGATGGCATAGTTCAACGATGCCTTGGGTGAGGCACGGTACTATCAAGATCACCTTATTGCTGCAAGGATAGATGTCTCCTCTTATGCAAAGCACAGAGCACAATAGGCCTCAAGTGAGAGGATGAGATCTCATACACATAGTCTTTGAGAATACGAGGGGAGAGAGCCCATAGACATGTTCAAAGAGAGGCTACCAACTCATGGAGGCCTAACCCCACTATAGGATGGGAAGAGGCCAATACGAGACATATGCGGGGTGGAGAGATGTTGGTAGGGTGTCGCATGAGAGTGGAGGAGGAGGAGACATATGAGACGAGGATTGACATTAGATGGGGAGATGATTGAGCCCATCATGAACCATAATTTTTTATTTTTGTGATATATATACCAGCCTGTGTGTAGATGCAAGGATGTATATGAGAGATTTTGACTTTTTGTATATTCTAATCGGCTTACGTGCTAAAAGATTTTGAGATAGTTGTATATGAGATTTTTCAGATTTTTGATCATAGAATGCCCCGCATACCAAAGATGGTGAGGTTGTATATGAGAGTTTTGAGAGATTTATATTATTTGTATCAGTGTATATTGGATGGATACACATATTTTTATGATGAGATAAATGATTGTGTATGATGTACTTGTGTTGACATAATTTGATTGTTATCCGGAGATGGGTGTCAACTAGGAGTATTGGACATGGTGGATATAGTTTGGTGTAGGCATGATTGAGTCGGGTCGTAGGCATGGCTGAGTCAAGTCATAGGCATGATGGAGTCGATTATAAGCATGATGGAGTCGGTCATAGGCATGATGGAGTTAGGTCGTAGGCATGATGGAGTTAGGTCACGCGACATGATGGAGTCAGGTCGCAGGCATGTTGGAGTTAGGTCATAGGCATGATGGAGTCATGTCACTTTAGGCATGGTGGAGTCAAGTTTTTGGTTTTGATTAATTTCCAAGTTATCGGTAACATGGGGAATAAATGATGAGTTATATGCATGTTATGGTGTAGATTTTCAAAATCTTTGATATTGTGGAAAGGTGAAATGATTGATTAGATGTTTTTATGATGTGGTGACATGGTAGATATGTATGTTTGTATTAATTTCCAAGTGTTGTAGAAATTGGAAACGAAGATAGAATATGAAATAGGAAAATGGGGGAAAATAGGTTAGGGTAAAGAGTGGCCAAGCTATCCTCCAAGGGCCCCATGCCCTTAGAGTGCTACTAACATAGTCCCGACGAAAAGGGGCCTCAGGCCAATGTAGTTCTCCCATAAGCTAGGGAATAATATGATGAATTAGAGGAATGGGTTGGTAGATCTTAGGCATGATTTAATGTGGGTCATAGGCATGGTTGATTCATTTTAAATATAGGTGGTGATGGTATAGTTCCGTATAGTATAATCAATAAGTAATGAGGAAGGTGAATGGTAAGAGGTGGTAAAAGAGCCACTTAATTGATAAGAACCCTAATGAGTCCACCATACCTAAGATGGGCTTATGAATGTAAGACCCTGAAGGTGTTGCATAATGGACTATTGTAAAGGTGAACAAAGTCACATGATCACAAAATGTCACATTTGCAGCAAGTCCCTTGAGCAGAGAGAAAACTAGGGTATAAAAGGCAATGAGGTGAAAGTGGATGGTGTAGCATAACTTAATATACAAATACATGTTTATTCAAAGAAGAAACCCGGGATAAGAAATAGGCAAGTCCATGATGAAAATTTCATCATTTTATTCATTTGTTTGTTTTTAATAGACTGATCGATGTGGGAAGTCTATATGGGATGAGTATATTATCTCCTTAAGGTATTCAAAAGTTGAACGATGTGGGAAGCTTTTGGATATTTTTATTATATTTTTGCAATAACTTTGTATATCTTTCCTTGAGGAGTAGTTTATTTATAATGGTGAAATAGAGAAAATAGATGTCCCATTTTGAGGGAGTCATTTTTTTGGTTGGAAGTTTAACTCAAGGAGTTTAATCCCATTTTTTTGTTTGGACGTTTAAGTCATGGACAAGACTATAGAGGAAGATTAGGTTCTTGTTTAGAAGAAAAACCATAGTACATAGGGGTTAACTATGAAAGAGGTGGTTTCAAGGATGAACGACTATGGGATTCCATATTTTGGAAAAAATGATGAAAAATATCCATGAGGATCATGATGTGAGTAGAAAGCAAAGGGTACTCGTATTAAAGATAAGGTTGAAAGGTGACAGTAATCACATGATTCTTTTTTAGTCGTTTATCCTCACAAACAAGTAACATAGAAGGTGAACAAATCTCAAGGGATGAGCGGTCAATAGACGCGAGAAGGTGATATAGGAATTAATGTCAACAATAAAATGGTTAAAGATGTAATGCATCAAGGGGATCAGTTTGGGTTTACTTTCAAGTGAAGACAAATAATAAGCACGTGATCCATAGGCATGGATACCAATATAGGGTCCAAGCCAATTAGGAGTAAATTTTCCCCATTTAATTTTCTCTTCTTTAGTTACATGTTTATTTTCCTTCGAAGGAGGTCGCCAACTTGAAAGGCTCATTCATGGATGTGTTTTTTTATAGGAACATTTGATACATTTTTGGTAGATTTTGAGGTGGTCAAGAGAATTAAGACGAAGTTCATCTAATAACTCAAGTTGTGCCAAAAAATATTGGCAAAAGTCATCGTTGTTGAGTATGTCTTGTAGTGAGATACGAGAGATGGAATCCGGACTTCAAGAGGCAAGACAACCTTGGTACCGTAGACCAAAGAAAAAGGTGTGGTAGCAGTCAAAGTGTGAATACTAGTGTGATAAGCCCACAAGGTGAAAGAAATGTGTGAATGCCAATCCTTGCCAGTATCATCAACTACTTTCATAAGAATGTTGTTCAAGGTTTTATTGGTCGATTTTGCTTGGCCATTGGTTTGTGGGTAATAAGGTGATGAGAAACTAAGTTGGATGACAAAAGGATTGTACAAATTATGTAGGATTTTGTTTTTGAATTGTTTTCCATTATCAGCGATGAGATGGTGAGGATGATCTGTAAACTCTTCAACTTTGGAATTACCCACGAATAAAAATTAATCATTGTTTTTCTACTTTCTATTAGAAAATGATAGAGATAGCTAGCAAATGAATTATACTTTTTCTTAGAATCAACAATTTACTGAAAGGAAAGAATATAGACTCATACACCAACAATTTTTATTCGGAAAACTTCTAGAGGAGGAAAAACCAATTGGGAAGGGAAATTGCTCTTTCTTCCCACTTTTATTGGCCAATTCAATAATAAGTACATAAATTACAATAAGTGTGGAAGAGAAGTAGATAATATCTAACACTTCCTCCCGAGCTTACTTGCTTGCTCTGTCTCAATTACTCCTTGCTTTTACAAATCACAATTCCAATACTAAGAGCTTCTTACTAACTTGATTCATGATTTGATGCCTTTGTTCTCTTCCATAACATGAATTTATATAATTTCTCATGTTATCCCATGCATTGGAGAATGGGAAATGTCATGTAGAAGAAGAGTTATGGACACCCTTTGGAATTCTCGGGATTATCTACGTCATATTTTATTTTCTGTCTGCAAGATCTAGGACTGCCAGCTAAATGGAGACTAGTAGTCCCAGTGATCGTTGCCTTGGTGGGGCAAGGTTCTATAACCGCCACCCTACATAAGGTGGCGATCCTATCACTAGACAGACAAAACCTCCACGTATTTTTTTTTCTTCTTTGTGTTGGATGATTTGATAATGTAGAGTGATTTTGGATCCTTATGGATCACACCTCCCCTACTTAGGAGGATTTTGGTCCCAAAAAATTAGTGGGGGAGTAGATGAGGAAATAATTCCCTCACTTGCTCCTTTGAGTACCACTGGCCTACCTTGGTGTCTTTCCTTTCAGTCCAATCTACCAAGACTCCTGCAGACCTCTCCTAGTCTCTCTAACCTTCTGCTGTAGTACTACATCCTCCTCCAATTCTCCTTGTGATTCCAAGACACAATCCTCAATGGAAGGTAGCAACTGTAGTTCTTCATCTTCATCTAGCATGGATGGCTCATATAGGTGCAAGTTCTCATAGTTTACTATAGAGTACATCCTCATGAATGATGACAAATCAAGTCAAAAATCATTTTCTCCAACCTGCTCCAATATGGTGAAGGGTCCATATCGTAGTGGCTTGAGCTTCCATGCTTGACCTTGTAGTCTCTCCTTGCTCAAGTAAAGACAAAATCTATCTCCAACATAAAGCTTATGTTCCCTTCTATGTTGATCATGCCTAGCTTTGTACTTGGACTGATATTTTTCTAGTTTGTTCCTTGACTTTGAGATGGATTTTCTAGATCCTCTCAATGAATTTGTTTTCTCTAGTCACCTTTGTGTCTCATGTATCCTTCTCATCCTGCTTGTCCAACTGCTATGTCTAGCAGATTTATAGGTAGATATCCCAAGCATGCTTCAAATGGTGACTTCATAGTGGATGTGTGTACTTCCCAATTATAGGAATGTTGAATGTAGGCTAAGGACTCATCCCAAGTCCTTGGGTATTTTCTGTTATACCCTCTGATCAACTATACCAAATTCATGTTTACCACCTCTATTTGTCCATTTGTCTGTGGATGGAAAGTTGTGCTCCTCTGTAACCTTGGTATCCATCTTGTCCCACAAAGTATTCCAAAACTTCCCCAAGAACCTGGAATCCTTGTCGAAACAATAGACTTTGGCTAACTAAAATGCACCCATACATTAGCAAAGAAAAGATCTTCCACCTCTTGTGATTTTTGTCTTTTTACATGCCATAAGAATACACATCTTACTAAATCTATCAATAACAACATAGAGATAGTCATGGCCATGTTTACACATAGGTAATCCTCTGCAAAATCCATAGAAATGTCCTCCCACGATTTGAGTAGGTATTGGAAAAGGCATATACAAACCTTCCTTCCTAGTCTTAGGCTTGCTAGTACAACAAAGTTTACATCCCAAAGATAAATTTTGATACTTCTTCTTCAATATTGGGACAATACATGTACCTTTGCAAGTGGGAAAGGGTCTTATGAAAACTGAAATGTTCTTCTAATTTTGAGGTATGTGCTTTCCTCATTAATAGACATCACTCTTCTTTTGGCATGCAAAGCTTCCCCCATCGGTACGAGAAGAATTTCTTTAAGATAAAAATCTTCAATCCTGTCTTTTCAGCCCTTGGGACTGCAACTACGAAATGTCACCCCAAAGTCTGTCTTGGGCATATGCCTCTGTATAAGCTTCCTTCATGAAGGGCTTGATCGAGAAATAGTGGCCAAACAGAAAGCTTCTCTGTGTGGGTGGCCTAGGAAACATGTATACCACCAATTTTGTACTACCCTTCGTGTATTTAATCACTAGATGGAACTACTTAAAGAACCCCATCCATTTGTAGTTCCTTTCTTGCTGTAATTTATACTATGCATGCAAATACTAGAGAGGTTTGTCGTCAGGTGTGCACAATATTTTCTTTACCCAACAAATAATGATTACATTTTGTAATTTCTTGAACTAGTGCATACATTTCCTTATCATATACGGAATATCCTTTAACTGTTGAAGTGAAAGTTTTAGAATGATAACATACTAGTTTACCTCCTTGGAGCAACACTGCACCCATGGCATAATCATTGACATCTGTCTCTACTTCAAAAAGCTGCTAAAAATTAGGAAGAGAAAGTCTGAGCATGACTAATCTTGTATTTCAATAACTCGAAGGATTTTTCTTGTTCCTTACCCTCAAAAATATTACTCTTTGTGGCCACTATGTTAAGAGGTGTTGTGATCATGGAGAACTTTGGAATGAAATTCAGCATGTACTATACTAATCCCATAACACTCCTAGTTTCTATGGCTCCTATTGGTGTTAGCCAATTAGTGATGGCTTCCACCTTCTTTGGATGCACTCGTAGCTCTCCTCCTCCAACCACGTGCCCAAGATAGACAAGTGACTATTTGGAAAAATTCACATTTCTTCATTTTACAAAGCGATTGTTTCTCTGAGAACCTGCAAGGCTTGCTGAAAATGAGTTAGATGTTCTTCCCATGTGGCAATAAAAATCAATATATCATCTACGTATACAATGACACATGAATCTATGAAATCCCACAATACATCATTCATCAAACTCATAAATGTAGTGGCTGCATTACATAACCCAAAAGGAAGTACTAACCATTCATACAAACCCTATTTTGTCTTGAAGGCAATCTTCCATAAATCCTCCTACTTCATTCTGACTTGGTGATAACCTGACTTGAGATCCAACTTCGTGAAAAATTTGGCATGCTGAAGCTGGTCCAAGAGATCATCTATGTGGGGAAGTGGATATCTTTTCTTTATGGTGATCTTGTTCAAAGCATGATAGTTGGTGCACATTCTCCAAGAACCATCCTTCTTTAGCACTATCATGATAGGTGAACCGCATGGTGAGGTGTTCAGACGTATCACCCCTTGATCTATTAGTTCCTCAAGTTGTTTCTTTACTTTAGTACTCTCAAGAAAGGATTTCCTATACAACCCGATGTTCGGTAGAGGGATTACGCAATAGTGAATCTCATGCTCTACTTCCCGTTTTTGTGGTAACCCACTAGGAGCCTTAAATACTTCCCAAAAATACTAAATAATACTATCCAAATCATGCTTTCCCTGGTTAGAAATCTCTACAACTTCTACCCCATCTTGTTTATTCTTTAATAAAAGTAAACAAAACTAATTATAATTTTCTGAATAATTTTTTTGCTTGGTTAGCACTTACCATAGTAACTCGTGTCTTACGTTGGTGTGCCCGGATGTTGTAGTTGATCCCATCCTTGACCCATCTATACCATTTTCCCTCCTCATAAATATAGCATCCCTAACATACAAGTAAGGAATCCTAAATACAACATCAAAAGCATCAAGTGGAATATTGTCGGTTTAAAAACATCAATATATTGGGAATTTATCCCAAACTTGACCTTACATCTTCTTGTTACCTGAATTTTAACACCCTTCTTCAACCAACCCAAAGGATATGGGTGTGGATGCTCATAAGTATCAAGACCAAGCTTATTTACAACTGCCTCAAAAATCAAGTTAGATTGAGAACCAATATCAACCAAAGCATTTACCTTAGTTCTCTTGATCTGGATTTTTATTTGGAATAGTCTACTCATCTCCTCTTTCTCGGCTGTCCATGTTGGTAGTCGTGCATCCAAGCCTCTTGTCTACATTAGAGTCATCTTTGATTTTCACCTCCCCTTCTATTTTCACAGTTGTCGTGGACTTCTTTGAGTCCTTGGTTTAGTTCTTTGGATGTAACACCGATGTAACTCCTAACATGTAGCGTCGGTATGACCATTCATATCACAGCTTCTTGCAAAAATTCTTGGGATCTTTACAAGTATTCAAAGTAGTGGCAGCTTGTTTACCTTTACCTTTCCACTTACCCTTGTTACTTGTTTGCCCAAACTCTTTCTTTTTCTGATTTTTTGACTACTTTACCCTTGGCTCTACTTCTCGTTGCTTCTTTTAATCATCTATGTAGTAGGCCCGTATTCATGCTTAGTTGATATCTTTACGCTTTATGGAGATGAATTTTATTTGAAGGTGAGTGTGAAGTCCTCCTAAGTACTTTGTCATAATATCCTCATCCTCCAAGTCCATGTTAAGAAACATGGCTTGCCTCCAAAATTTTTAGTATAGTCCCGCACATTTTGACCACCGCCTTGTCTAAAATACTACCATTTAATCATTTGGTCAATCTTATGACCAATAGGATAGAAGTTAGCTCTAAGTAATTCTTTAAATTCTTACCAAGATTTCAGAATAGGACGCTTCTTCTTTTCACAAGTGGCTAGATGGGTTTCCCAAAAACCAGAGCATGTCCCTCCATCTTGAGATGTGTAAAGGTGATCCTCATGCCTCGGTGACATTATGGATGCTAAGGTAGACTTGTAATCTTGTTTTAACCATTTATCAAGAAAATCTTCATCTAATTGTCCTTCAAATATTTTAATCTCAACTTGTGTTTCAACTTTAAAAGGATTATGATTAGATTTTACCTTTTCTCTTGTGTTAGAAGTCTCTTCTTCATGCTCTTCCCCATAAATTTCCTCATGGTGGCTCCTTCCTATGCAAAATGTTTCACTAAGCCCCAAACCACTGAGTCCATGGAGTCTTGTTTAAAAGATGTTGTCTTCTATAAATCAACAAGCTCTTCTTGCATTCTAAACATCCTATCCATCATGGTCTCTAGCATCTCAATTCTATGGACCAATTTCTCTTCCTCCATTTGTCCCTGAATTCTCTATTTCCACTTTTTAGTAGAAATTTCTGGATCGCAAGGTAAAGCCTCTTTGCCTTTAGATCTCATCACTGTCATACAAATCCAAGAATGAATACCACAGTCTTGTTAATTGTTAGCTCTGATACCAAAATGATCTGTAAACTCTTCAACTTTGGAATCACCCATAGAATCATAATTAATCACATTGTGTTCTACTTTCTATTAGAAAATAATAGAGATAGATAGTGAATGAATTATACTTGTTCTTAGAATCAGCAATTTACAGAAAGGGAAAGAATATAGACTCATACACTAATAATTTTTATCCTGGAAAACCTCGAAGGAGGAAAAACCATTCAGAAGGGAAATTGCTCTTTCTTCCCACTTTTATTGGCCAATTCAAAAATAATTACAAAAATTACAATAAGTGTGGAAGAGAAGTAGATAATATCTCACACTTCCTCCCAATTACTTTCTTGATCTGTCTCAATTACTCCTTGCTTCTTCAAATCACGGTTCCAACACTAAGAGCTTCTTACTCACTTGTTTCATGCTTCAATGACTTTTTCTCTTCCATAAGATGCATTTATAGCCTTTCTCATGTTCTCCAGTGCAGCAAGAATGGGAAAGGTGATGCGAAAGAAGATACATGGACACCTATTAGAATTATGGGATTATCTCGCATCATATTTTATTTTGTATCCACAAGATCCAAGAAAACCGCCCAATCACAGACGGGAGGTCCTAGGAATGCCACCAAGTGGGGCGGTGGTTTGCAACCACCCCTACACAGTGGAATTCTGTCACTAAACAGACAGAACCTCCATGTATCTTTTTATTCTTCTTTGTGTTGGCTGATTTGATAAAGTAGAGTCATTTTGGATCCATATGGATTAGAGGAACACCAAAGTGAAAAATGATGTGATGGTTGATGAATTTACATATTTTCTTGGCTTTTTTAGAAATGAGGGGAATGAATTCTACCCATTTAGTATAATATTCAGTAGTGGTTATAATCCATTGATGGTGTTGTGAAGAATGGGGATTGATCCAAGCCCCCATTGAGAAAAATGTCAAAGGTCTCATGCGACCTATAAGGCATGACTAGGTGTGTGATTAAGATTAGCATATTGCTGGAATTTCACACAACATTTGACATAGTTAGAATAGTTACGGTTTAGGGTTGGCCAAAAATAGCCAAGCCAAAAGAATGCATTTTATGATATAGCTAGACCACTAAAGTGGCCTCCACAAATTCCATCGTGAACTTCCTTAATGGTGTAGGGAATTTTAGAACTTGTAAGGCATCGTAAGAGAATACCATTAAAGCCACACTTATAAAGGAGACCACCCATGATGACATAGCGAGAGACACTTTTAAGAAAGGCACATTTTCCATTACAAGTGAGATCAACTGGTAAAATGGAAAAGAAAAGATTGTTTTAAACTACTTATACCAAAGGTCACGTGGGTCAGGTGTAATGGTTCTAATGGAGTAGACCTCACGAGGTAAATAAGAGGGTGATTGTAACCTTTATATTGTGACAAATATTTTAGAGTCGACAGGAGAAGTGGGTATCTGAGAAGCCAAGCAGGCCATGGTATCCATAAATTTATTGGTGGAATGTGGGGTGGTTTGTTTAAATTTTGTAAAGGTAGTAATCAAAATTATGTCTACATGATGTTTATAATTTTGAAGTATTTCATCACGAAACTAGTATATACCATTGAATTGGTTTACGACCAGCTAGGAATCACTAAAGATATTGATTGACTTAATACCTAAGGCTTAAGCAGCTGCTGCAGACCCAAGACAAGTGCTTCATATTTAGAAATATTGTTTGTACGATAAAAATCTAGTTTGAAAGATAAAGGAATAGGTTCACCATTAATAGGAATGAGGATAACACCAGCCCCACCTCCACGCTGACACTTGGAGCCATTGAAGAAGAGTGTCATTTGGTAAGTGACATCATCTAAGGAGATGATAGCTATGGATTCATCTAGGAAATCAAAATTAGAGGGTTGAATCCTGGAAAAAGGAGCATCTTCTAGTTGGTCAGCGATGGTTTGACCCTTGATGGACTTTTGATGAATGAATTCAAGGTCAAGGTTGGAAATAAGCATAAGCCAATGTGCAACACATTGATGTTGATAGGGTTTAGCATACATATAGTGTAGGGGGTCAATATTGGTAACAATGAAGGTTTTGTGGTTGAGTAGGTAATGGAAAAGTTTGGTGGCGATGAAAACTAAGGCTAAGAAGAGTTTTTCACATGGGTGTATCTAGTTTTGTAGTCCAGAAGGGTATGACTTATGTAATAAATCACTTTCTCTCTGTGTTTCATCACGATGGGTGAGCATGGTACCTAAAGAATGGTCAGTGGTAGAAATGTATAGGTAAAAGGGTTGGTCATCCTTAGGAGGAATGAGCATTGGTGGTTGAATAAGGTATTATTTTAAGGCATCAAAGGCTTTATGGAATTCATCATCCCATTTGAATGAAACATCCTTCTTGAGAAGATGATGAAATGGTTGATAAGTTTGAAAATCTACGAGATAAAACAATGTAAATGGATGGAAACTTACCTTATAGGATTTGAAGTTGATAGAGATTAGTAGGTGGAGGAATTTCTAGAATAGCCTTTACTTTAGCAAGATCGACTTCTATGCCACACAAAAAATGATGAAACCAAGGAGTTTTCCTAAAATTACCGCAAAGACACACTTCTTTGGTTGAAAATGAACATAATACTTGATGAGGTGGTCAAATATGACCTTAAGGATGGTCAGGTGTTTGGCCCATGTTTGGATTTGGCAAGAAGATCATCTATGTAATCTTCTAATATGTGATGCATGATGTCATGGAATATATAAGTCATGGCTCATTGATATGTAGCACCAGCATTTTTAAGGCCAAAAGGCATGACTCGATAGTAAGGGTCCCCAAGGAGTGATGAAGGTAGTTTTGTGTTGATCTTCTAGAGCAAGTAATATTTGATTATAACCCAAGAAACCATCCATGAGTGATAGCATTTCATGGCCGGTGGTGAGATCAACTAGTTGGTCAATTCCTGGTAGGGAAAATCATCTTTGGGAAAAGCTAGGTTGAGGTCACAAAAATCCATGCAAATGCGGAGTCCCATCACCTTTGTGATAGAACTATGTTAGAAATCCATTGGGATAGTCAATGGGTAGGATGAAGGAAACTGAGAGAAGGCACTGAATTTCTTCTTTGACTAGAAGATAAATGCGAGGATGCATTTTCCGTAGCTTTTATTTGATGGGTTTGGCATTAGGAATGGTTACGATATTGTGGACCATGATTTTAGGGTCAATACTCGGGCATATCGGCATAGGACCAAGCAAAAGCATTGCTATGGTCTAGAGGAAAGAGGTAAAAGCTTCCTGTTTAGAAACATCTAAAGACTGACCTATCTTTAGAATGTGTGGGTCATCCTGAGTATTAATGTTGATTTCGATAGTTGATTCGTTCAACATGGTTTGTGTCGAGGGGTAATGACTGGTGAATATAAGAGTCTTCCGCACCAAGGTAGGTGAGGATGGAATCATCATCATGACATTGAACAATGTTAATAGAAGGTGTATTTTCATCGATCATGTTAGGATATAGGAAGGGGAGAGAAGAGGGAGCCTCACCATCGCGTTGATAGGTCAGAGGTCCCAAGGAAATTGTGTTTATGAAAAAAAAATTAGGAGGAATAGATTTTGGATCTATGGACTCCATGGGTGAAGATGGTGACATGGGTGAATGAGGTGGAGAAGGTTTGTCTTCCTCAATGAGGTCGATATAGGCCTTTTAGGGATGTGGTATGGAAAATCCAATGCCACTACGGTCATTATGTTTATAAGTGGTACATGAAATGATAGTATGGTGGCCTTGTTCGTAAAAACTGAAGCCAAAGACCTTTCCATGCACAATAGTGCAGGAAAGTGTGGGTGAAATGATGGTTAGTAAGGGATTGTAGTTAGATGAAAATGGTCATGTTTGGGATGGAGGTTTGAATAAGTGGCAATATCAAGTCCCCCATACATTAGATTAGTGCGAAGGTGGGGAGGACCATAAGGAAAAACCTCACCTACGCGGTAGTCATAACTAGGATGCTGCCTAGGTTGCCATACTCTTACAAAGTGAGGAATGTGTCGATATTTTATAGGTGGTACTCCCCCAGAGTGAGGCATTAAAAAACCCTTCTAAGGGATCGATATATTCGATATGTGGGTAGGGGGATAGACAAATCACTAGATATTTCACAAGAACTATCATGGTTGGGAAGCGAGTGGTCGGTTGTGGAAGCTGCAGCGGTAGTAGGAATAGAAGAATTAGATGTGGGAGAGGTGGTAGAAACATTGGTGGATGGGCTTGTGGGTGAAGGTGAAGTGGGGTAATGGAGCAGATGCCTTGAATGGTACAAGCACATCATTGGGCCGGTATAACATGTTACAGGTCTTGAATGGTGATGGGTTAGTGGGGATGGTGTAGTTATGTCCCTCATGCTTGAATTTTACATAGCAATGTGTAAAGTTGAAGGGACACAACCCATGATGTAAATCCGAGGGTCTCATTGAGCAATAGGTTATATTATCCAAAATTCCCCCTCTAAGGTAATTTTCTGATAACATGCCTCAAATTATTTTGTCCCAATGGAATTATATTGAGTCCATTAAAAGTCATATTTCTAGGGTCCCCTCATATTTTCTAACTCCCTATCCAAGAGGAAGGGAATACAATTTGATTGAAAATGTGAAAATGATGTTAAAAAAGCAGTGCCACCATCAAAAATCATGAAAATGGCTAAGTCCTATCCATATAAATAGAAATGAATAGCGTGGGATTAAAGGGGTGAATCTGGACAGAGAGCTACAATATCCTCTTTAGAGCATTTAAGGGACATTTGACAAGGGTCATGGGGGGATGCGGAGATCCGATTTGGTTAGCGAAAAGTTGAAAAATGGTGAGGGTGATAATCGAGTCCACTAGTGTGGGGTCATTGGGAAAAACTTAAATGAATTACAAACCTCAATAAGGGCTTATCTATGAGTCATTTAGAAGTCTAGAACAGTTGGGCTGAAAATACAAGTCTTTAGAGGAGACTAATGTAATTATTTTATCATTGTGTGATGGGTGACCCGGGACAAAAGGATGAGGATATGTAGGTCCACGATGGGATTTTGGGAGTCCCAAACAAATCAAAGCAAATGGGTCATCAGATTGGCATGATGTGAACCAGCCGGTTGCCAATTTTTATTTCATCAACTGTGCTAAATGTGAACCACGTTAATCTAAGGGAAGGGAGAGGGTGTGATGAAAGGTATAACAACATGAGAGGAAAAATCCAACATTTGACCCGAACTTTGTGAAAACTTTTGAGTAGGCTCCGATTTTCCCAAAATTGGGTTTCTGGTGGTTTGAGCACAACTCTCTAGTAAAAAACCATGATTTATTAAATTTTAATAAGGGTAATATATTTAAATTAAGGAAAATGTTTTTCATTAATAATGTCAATCCGGATTGGTGCTCATTCCGTTAAATGAGAAAAGATCTGGAAGCATCTCCTTTCATAGCTGCCCGCACAAGGCCAAACTTTTGCATTTCTCAAAAAAATCACAAAAATTTAAAGTACCTTGAATTTTGGTTCCAGAAATGTCACGATGCACAACAATCAAGAAATTCCAGATTTGATTAGAAATTGATTGAGTTTTTAAGAAAACGTGGCGGGTTCGTAAATGTTTTATTTGGTAGGTGGAGTGCATTTAAGAGGCATGGTCATCCTTCTTTCTCTGCAAGGATCACATAACATGAAAGTATGGGGAGCCTTTTGCAAAAGTAATGTATAATCATTTCACTCAATTTAATGCCTCTTATAGGTGGTTGAAGGACAGATTTTGGGATTTCCATTTTCCTTCTCTTTTCATTCTTTTTTCTATAAATTGGAGTGTTGATTCATTGAAAAGGGAGATCTTTTTTCTTGGGTAGAAAGCTACAAATTGCTTTGATAGCCGGAAGTGTTGTATTTAGTGGACTCCTTGCATGGTGATCAAGGCCCTTATTTGTAGGATAGATATGAATTTGATATCTTTAAGCAATAAAATACCGACTTTGTGGATGTATCTTCCATCTCCGTGTTTTTCTTGCATTCTTCTTGCCCCTTTTATCTTTCTATAAGAATATTGTCTCTATTTATTATGTTCTTGCATGGATTCATTAACATTGTGTATGCTTGGAATATTGTTGTGAATGCATCTTGCTAAAATATGATGAACTGTCAACTCACCTCTTCTAGTTTTCATTTGCCTTTGTATTTTTTGACATTTGGAAACTTTTGACTCTCATATCCTCCTTTTCCTAGTGTCAGTCACCGTTAGTGTAGGCTTTCATTTTATGCATTCTCTCTCCCCGGTCCCTTGGGTTTAGATTAAACATGTTAGCTTATCCCGCAAGAGTAGATTGTGGCATAGTTTAGGAGCTTGAACCCTTTTTTCTCTCGAGAGTCTATCTCAACTAGCAAGTCCCACACTTTTCTTGGAGATAGTACCCAAAAGTTATCCAATCACAATGTGAGTTCAAATATATTACAAATCGTGGAAGTTTTTGTTAATAACATTATACAAAATTCCCCTCTCTAAGACATAGAATAGTTTCTAGTGATGGAAATCCTACGCAAACATTAAGGATAATATTGCTCAAAAAGTGGAGTGGAAGCGATGGCATCGTTGAAGGAGTGTAGCATAACTGAGGTTATTATGCATATAGTTAGAAGAAAAATGCATTTGATTATATGCGTGGGAGGAGATGATGTTAATGCTAAAGCACCATAATAAACCATGATGCATCATTGACATATGTTATCGATATAGACATAAATGAATAGGGAAGGATCGGGATCATATGACTGGACCAGTCACAATCTCCTCTTTAAAATGAGGGGTGATAACTATGAGGGTTTGGTCATGGGGTTAGAAGAATAAGCTGAATTGGTTAGTGATGCCACATGGTAAGAATATATGAAGCCAACACAATTCCATTGGGTAAAACTTTAATGGATCAAGAACCTCAATAAGGGATTTTCTATGGGATTCAAAGTTTGGATGAGATCATACAAATAAATATTTAGAGGAGACTGATGTAGTTTTTTACCATTTGGTGATAGGTGACGCCATAAGAGATAGGGTATGTAGGTCCTTAGATGGTGATCTTGGGGAGTGAAGGTCAGATTGTATATTGGGCATGGGGTTGGTTGATGGGCTAGTTTCTTTTTATTTTCCTTTGTCTCTGTACATAAGACATATGATGTGAACCATGTTAATCTAGGGGAGGTGGATCAAGAAATGTAATGAAAGGTATAACGACTTAACAAAAATATATCCTAGTGGTGGATAAGAGCCTTGTGAAATGAGTAGTGTGCATTGACATTTGGGTGCTGATTTGGCCAACTCTCTGGAATACGACACCATGTTGATCTCAAATTTTGGAGGTGGGAAAAATGGTTGTGGGGGTGGAGATACTGTCACCGAATCATTAAAGGACAATGATGATGTGGTGATAGGTAAAGGTGGAGCATGGTCCTCATCAAGAAGTTCATCATCGTCAAAAAATTTTTTTAGGAGGAAAAATTTGGAGAAGAACAATTTTCAGAGCCTTACAATTTTCACATCATGTCTTCGATACACGATGATAGGAAAAAATATTTATTTCATCAAACCCTTTGGTTTGGGTTTGAGAGATCATAAGGTCAAAGCGGGTAATGATGACGGAAGTCTCTAAGAGATTGGTTAAAATGTTGGTGTAGGACCTCAACTAACAGATCACAATGGGAAGTGAGTGTGGGTTTGGGTACATGTGTGGATGATTGTGAGGGAAGAGGCTTTATAGGAGGGGGAATGGGTTGGTCTACTAGTTTGTTATGTGAAGTGTTATTTTGTCTTGCTAGCATCTGCTTGGGTAAAGGTGGGGTAGAAGAGCTGGTGATGGAAGGTTTGGTTGGTTTGACTACCTTATTGGAGGGTAGTGGATTCTTAGCTTTGGGTTACACCTTCTTGGGTAAAGGTGACATGGGAGTATGGGATGTAGAAGGAAAGCAAATGGTGGAAGAGGATGGGTTACCCATGGGGGTAATTGAGTTGTGGTGGAGGTGGTTGGTAGAGATTGGATAAGCGGCATTGGTTGAAATCGTATAGGCAAGGTTGGGGTTATAGTCAATAGCGGGAGAGGTATTGGTGGCAAGAAGTGTGTGGGTAAGGGTGAGGAAGTTTGGTTTTGGGTGAATGAGGTGTAACAAATGCTCATGAGGAAGGAATAGGTTGTTTAGATTTTGAATGGCCTTAGATATGAGATTGTTTGGTCAAGGTTGATGGATGAGGTCCTAGGATGGACAAAGGGGGAAGGTGACAAAGGTGTGGTAGGTGAGACTGGTGTACATGGCCTAGAAGGTTGGGTTTTCCTTTTAGGTGGGAGGATAATGTTGGTATGGGTTTGAGAAGATGTGGCTAAGTCCAATCTGACAGGTGGGTGAGTAAGGCTTGATGTCGGCATAACACCCAAAGTAGTGATGGGTCTAGATATGGGTGGGGGATAAGTGTGGGTAGGTTTTCAGGTTTGGGAATAGTTGTAGTGATGGGTAGAAGTTTGGATGGAGGTAGGGATGATGAAGAGGAATCCATTTCAATTGGTCTAGCTAGTGTAGTTTTGGTTGTCTGAAAATACCTTTGGGTAGATCGTGGAAGTATCTTTAGGAAACATTTGCATTTGGGTCAAACAGGGGCCAAGACATCCCTAAAGCATGGAATGATCAATGTAATCCAAATGATCACCAGCCATGAAAATGGACTATTAAAGAAGAGGATGGAATGGGTTGGGTGGAAATCCCTATAAAATATGTCTATGAGACAAGGAATTGGATAGCCTCGGATTATGTAGGTAAAAGAGCCGAGATCATGTCAATAGGGTCCTAGGATGCTAGGGGAAAAGTATCCCCAACAAGTAGTGACATGTCTGAAGAATCTCCCATGGGTAGGAGAGATAATAGGTGGGGTGAGGTAGACTTCTCTCTTGGTGGAGGAGAAGGTGATGATGATTCTCTATGGATGGGAGAATAATAAGTGTTAATGGTTCAGAAGGCTGGAAGCAGGATGATGAAATGACATTGGTAGAAAGTGTGGGTTCCTCCGTGAGAGGAAGGGGAGATGAGGGGAGATCCTCTATTGGTGGAGGAGTAGAAGAGGTATGATCCTCTATGGGTGGAGGAGCTCGTCCAAGATTTCCTCAATAGATGAAGTAGGTAGGTTTTGAGGAATAGTTGGCACGATATCAAAAACTTGTGTGAACTTCATGGACATTGTTTTGTCACTTTGGATGAAGGTTTGTTATTTTGATTAGACAATGGTTTATGATTAGGGAACGAATTTGTGAAGATGTGTAAATTCTGATTTTCTGTGTGTTTGGGTTATGTATAACAAGGTCTCCATTGTCTATCATCTCTTGAACAATGTTTTTAAAAGTTATGCAATTACCATCACTATGTCCTTTAACGTGATGATAATTACAATAGTCGTGTTCTTTATACCATGCGAGCATGGATGAGTAGGATCAAAATTTGTATGAGGTTTTATGGGAGGAAGTGTAATGGCTCCAAATTTAAGAATATTTTCCAAGAATGATGAATATGGCTCTCCAATCAAAGTGTACTTCCGCTATTCCCACCGGAGCTAAAAGGCTTGGACAGGAGAAAGATTGGAAGAAGGTTGGGCCTAATTAGAAGGATGAGGTGGACCCACCTTGAGGACTACCACGCATTGGCAGATCCTTTGGGTTTTGAATAATTATTTTGAGGTTTCGAAGATGAAGAAGAATCGTTTGATTTGAATGGGGTATTATTGTTTCGTAAT
This sequence comes from Taxus wallichiana var. yunnanensis, assembly GCA_018340775.1. Taxonomy (NCBI): domain Eukaryota; kingdom Viridiplantae; phylum Streptophyta; class Pinopsida; order Cupressales; family Taxaceae; genus Taxus; species Taxus wallichiana. Next base: position 426,261,487 of record CM031234.1, on the reverse strand, counting down.
TGGATCTTCTTTTCCTCAATGGTGTGAATTTCTAGTTTTTGGGCCATGGTGAATGCTTCATCAAAGGTTCTAAAATTTTTGGACTTGCAGATTTGGTGAGATGTGTTTGGACAAGCTCTAGTGAACAACTCAATAAGTTCAGGTTGAGGTAGTTTGGAACATCAATTAGGTTAATAAGATTCCACTAGTGGGTAATGAAATCTATGATAGATTCATCTTTATACCAAAGTTGAATAAAGATTGGTCATGGTGACTTTCTTAGTAACATTGATTGAAAAATGATCTAAGAAAGCTTGGGCTACTTGATTAAAGGAATAAATAGAATGTCGTAAGGTATCCATGACATCCAATGGAAAGTTCAAGGAGGAGAAAAGTGTCATCGTGGGTGATTAGGTAACACCCATGTTTGAATGACCACAAGTGTTGTTATGGGTCTTCTTTACTATTGAAGTGATTGAATTTAGGCATTTCCCAATGCAATGGGTAAGGAAGAATGGGAATAGATGGATGGATATGCTCATTACAAATTTCATCATATGTTAAAGAATTACGGGAGCCAAAAATAGATGCTTCTAAGGTCTGCATCTTCTCCATCATCATTTTAATGAGGTCGTTAGTAGGTTGGGATGAATGGGTGCCCTTACAGAAAAAGGGGGTTGATGTTGAATGTATGAGGTGGGTGGTATGCTAGTGTATGGTGGTGCTGAGTATGAGAACTATGTAGAGGAATAGATGTAGGTGGCACATAGCTAACATAAGTGATAGATGAGGTCGGGGTTGTTGGTAGTATGTGTAAGTGGGTGGGGTAGTCATAATAACTCTAGTGGTGATTGGGGTAAGGATTATGGGATAGAAAGGATGAGGTTTTAGAAAGGGTGTAAGTTGCCGACATCGGAGGTGGTTGTGATGCAATGGGTATATGTGAAGTGGCGGTGCAGATGAAGCTATACTCATAGTGGTTATCGGAGGGACAATCGATGTCATGGGTGTGAAAGATGATGTAGATGTATAGTTATAGTAGCTGTGGGATTTAGCTAAGACACCACATGTGATAAAGTGGATGATGGTAACCAAAATGGTGCTAGTTGATGCAAAAGTGGGGGCTAGAGTAGAGGGATAGATACGGGCATGCCATATATTAACTATCCTGAGGAATCTTGGAGTGGAAGAATGAGCAAGGTAGTACTGGAGGGTAACAGGATTCTAGTCAAGGAGTCTTGTAAACTCCTCATCACCGGTAGTGATGGGGATAAGCTAAGTCGGATCCATAGGTGATAGAATGGATGGTGGTGATGGAATAGGTGGGAGTGGTTAATGACCTACATGGAATACGAGGGTTAGTTTGGCTACAAGTCAACACCATGTGAATCAATGTATATTAGATGAATTGTACTCTATAAATGACACAAGGAACAATAGATGGGACAAAATAGATTCTAAGAGGGAAAGTTGGTAAATTTTTTGATTAAAATAAAAATAGAGTGACTAACAAGTCCGGTGTAAATCCGACCAATGATGGTTAAGGGTGACCGATGTCGGTTACAGAACCGATACTAGTTATTGTGAGAAAATGATAGTTTCAAAATGAGGTAGAAGCTATGAATGCCGAAAAGTTGTATTTGATGAATGTTATCAAAGTACATAGAGTACAATGATACATAGAGACTCTAAACAGAAGAGAAGATGAGATAAGTGTCTTTTGGGTAAATTAACCAAAAGAACAAGGAATCCGCCGATTTGGTAAACCGATGGCGATCAAATGTAAACCGATGAGCGCCACTGGATAAATGTTGGTTAATTGTGAAATATGAAGAATGAAGAAAATAAAATTTTTGTGAATTTAGATTAGATGAATAATCAACCCGAAATCCTAGGGATGATAAGATGAGGTCCTGACACACTCTGAGAAAGTCAAAATACTCTAACTATGATGGCAGAGTGTGAAAGGAAAAAGAAAAAATGAAGAATCGTATCCTCACACCTCAAAACGTAAGTCAAGCACAAAGCTAAGAAAAATACGTAACCCAACAAGTGAATTTAGTGTGTTTAGCTTATGCTATTTAAAATATTGACTCATGAATTTAGAGTAGAGTTTTTGGTTGGGAAGGCTTCCTACAAAGAAGGAAATTCTAAAGGTGAGGTTTCAAGTTATGTTATGGTGGGGGTGGGCCATCCTTTGATGATGAATGATAGAGATAACTAGCTGGGTGCCCACTATCAATCCTTTGATCGTGTGATCATTGACAACTTCTTCTAGGTGGGATGTTGTTTAAGAAGATGTATATATTTCAAATTGTGTAGTTTGGCAAAGAGAGAGAAGAAAGAATGTTCTTTTCTATGATTTAGTTATGTCAACCATCAGCTAGGCATGACTTCCAACATATAGGTTGCCCTCATTTTAATGTGAGCTAAGATGTAATGAATCAGAATGTTATGCAAATGTTTTAAGCCCAAATCAAGTGTGATATTCGATGTAACAAGTAATGAATATGAAGAGGATGCTCTTTCACTAATGCAATACTAATGAAAGAAAAGAAGTATTATTTTTATAACACCAAAAACACGATTGCTTTTAGACAATAGAAAGAGAGGAAGATTCCAGAGAGGAAAATTAATGTGTAATATTTTTAGAAGGGAAACAAACACACAAATTTCACCTAGGAATGAATAAAATGCAAAAACCCCTGAATGGGTCCCACCGAATGCCAAAATGTTTCACCATTTTCTTTAAGGATTTAGATGAAACAAATAAGGGTGTGAGACAAGGAGGAATACCTATTGCAATCGTTGGTTTTAAGGTCATTGTACGTGTTATGACTTCTTGATCCAATGTTGACTATGAGAGCTTCCTTTTGGCTAGGAGGAACTACCTGAAATACACAACAAGACCACAAGAAAGAGTTAAACAATATATGTCAGTGGGCTGCCTAGCATGTGCTAGATCTAGGAAGTGTGATACTTCCTCGATGGCAGTCAACCCACTGTTTAATACAATTTAATGTAATAAATAACGTAAATAAATATAATCTATTGTATTTGATATGATTTAGGTATCTCATCCAAATACAATAAGAAAATCTAACATAACAAGCTAGGCTATGATCAGATTTGGAAATAAAGTAAATAATCAAGGTGTTGGAATAGGTCGGGTTAGATTCTAGGTCACTTGGGTCACCCAAAAAAGGGTTATAGGGATATTGTATTAGTAGGACTACCAAATATATAGACCGAAGTTAGTCGCATGACGATGATTTAGTGAGAACCGATGACGACGGTTAATGCGGGATGATAATAACTCAATAGTTCATGGTTTTGGGGATTTTTCTAAGACTGAATCAGAGATGGTAAGGAGTTGGTTTAGGTTTGGGGAGGTGTTGGGAATATTCATAGGTACTTAGGAATGGACATAAGTGATTAAAATGGTTATGAGTGATGGGAATGATCGGTTCATAAGAAGGCAATAATGGTGAGGTAAAAATATAAATGGTGGTTGATAAACAAAGGTGAAGAAACCTTATAAACTGAATAGAAATGAAATGGTGTAGGTTAGAAACACACTTACTATTATGCAGGTTCAATGGCCAGTTGGTGGTGATGGTTGATCGGTGAAATGGTGATCAGTGTTGTGGCAGTGCTTCCCAAAATTCTCCTGTAAATGTAAATACCTTATAATCAATGTTTGTGTTGGCTATGGTCTGCCGGATGTGTGAAAGATCTCTGGTTCTTTCTTGCATGTAGATCTCCTTTGTCCAAAAACTTGAGAATGTGTCTAACCTCTCAAACAAGGTTACCAAAATGGTTATATGGTAATCAATGACGATTTAGGAGTGGCCGATGCGGTTTGAAGTTGGCATCGGCATCAAGGCGGGATATCCTAGGTTGCCTAAAATAGTAGATCTTGGATATATTTTTCCATCTTTTCTAGTTGGTGTCGGTCTAAATGGAACGTTGCACTTAGATATGTAGGAATATGGTTAGAGGAAGAATAGGCATGTGCTTTTAGGGTTATACTAAGTCTTAGTTCATTAAGGTAAGTAGGGATAAGTCTTAGTTAGTTATGGAAACATGTTATGAATAGGTATATGGTGAGGTGTCTATGTGAGGTGGCTAGGTGAGGTGTGCATACATTTAATTAAAGTAATTAAATTAATAAATGGAGTGAGGGTGAGTATTGAATTAATTGTGGATAATTAAATTAATGTTAATATGGGGTGAAAGGGGGGCTAATGTTAGGTGAGTATGTTTAATATAGTTATTCGAAAGGGGACAAAGGGAGTGTGACCCAATTTTTATGTCTACAATCCTAACAAATGGAATTTTAGTTTCCCATGGTGGTGTAGAAATTTAGAGTCATAAAGCGGGACCATCTGCCCACCTCGAATTGTTTGTTTTTGATATGACGATCATGCCATGATTTTTGTTGCACCTTCTTAGTCTTCTAACTCGAGCTAATAAGTGATTTCCTTTCATCTAATTGCATTAACTTCTCCATGTTCTCTTGTATTACTTTCTCATTAGCTAATCCTCCTGTGCGCACTATTCACATACACAATAGCATAAATTCTCTGGTAAAATAGCTTCCATGCCAAAAACCAATTGAAATGGCATGGCCTTGTTCAATCTCTTATAGGTTGTCCTATACACACATAGTACGATTGATACTTTATCATCCAAATCTTGTCTCCCCACATCACAAATTTAGTCAACGTGTGGCTTAGTATCTTGTTAAATGCCTCAATGGTTCCATTAGATTGGGGGTGATAAGGGGTGTATTATGATGGACCACCATGATCTCTACTAACAAAATCCTGACCATCTCATTCAAAAAGTGTGTGCTTCCGTCACTAGTCAAGCTTAAAGAACACCCATACATGTTGATTATATTTTCCCACATGAATCTTACTGCTATGGTAACTGCGCAATCCTTTTTAGGCATTTCCTCCACCCACCTTGTTAAGTAATTAGTGCAAGTAATGATATAGTACGAACTATTCCTTCGTGTGACAAGTGAAATTGGTCCTACAAAATCAATCGCCCGCTTCTCAAATGGTTTTTCACTAGCTATCGGTCTCAAGGGAATTTCATCTCTTCTTCCTAGTTTTCCAAGGCACTGGAAATGGTCACATGCCTTGCAACACTCAATATAATCCTAGTAGATGCTTTCCCACCAAAGCCCTTCCAATAGAATATTCCATGCGGTGGCATTCCCTACATAGTGTCCTCTTACAATCCCACTATGTGCTTCCTCCATGATTGGAATGCACTCATGCTCTAATAAACACCGATGCGAATCTCATCACGACCTAATTTGTACAAATCTCCACTAATTAATATGTAGGAAAAACACATATAGCTAACTATTTTCTTTCCAAAATCTTCATTTCCTTTAGTGCCATACTATTTTGAGATATACAAAGTGATATCCTCTAATTCGGAGGGCACATGTCATAGTCTAAATAGTTTTGGATCCGACATTATATCCTCAATGCTTTCTATATCCTCCCCAGTGGAGTTCTCGATATATGGTCTTGCCACAAGTTACTCTTACTTGGTTTTACAAAAACCGTAAACTCAAATTCTTGAAATAATAAAACCCATCTGCATATGTGCCCTTATAAAACAAACTTATTTAACAATTACTTCAAAGCCATGTGGTCTATGTAAAATATAAAGGGTGTTGCCAGGTAGATACTACTCCGAATTTTTGTAGCACATAGATCATTTCTAATGCCTCGCACTCGATAATAGTATATTTCTACTCTATTGGTGTCAAATTCCTAGTTGCAAAACAAAGAGGTTGATTGATAGTCCCTTCACTAGGTTGTCTTGCTAACACCGCTCCAATAGACATCCCCGAGGCATCAACATGTACATGGGAAGGCTTATCCTAGGAAGGAAAGTGTAATATGGGCATAGTGATAAACCTATTCTTTAATGTGTCAAATGCCATCTACTATGCCTCTCCCTAATGGAATGTACATCTCGTGTTTCAATAATCCCTCCAACAGACATGGCGATTTTGGCATATCCGCATATAAACTTTTGGTTGTACCCCGTATGCCCAAGGAATCCATGCACTGTACTCTAGATGATGGGTTCTTTCAATTCTACAACAACGAAAACTTTGGCAGGATCCACTAACAAGCCTTACATACATATAATATGCCCCAATAAGGTTCCAAATGGAGTAGCGAAGAGACATTTCTTGATATTGAGGGATAGGTGTAATGTCGACATCTCTTGAACATTAATCGCAGATTGTTGTAATGGTCCTTCACTAGTCCGTATAAACATCCAGATTATCAAGGTAGAATTGAAGAAACTTATGGATGATGTATTGAAATTCCTTCACCACAATGCGCTAAAACACAATAGTTGTGTTCTTTAGTCCAAAAGGCATGAATGTGTATGAAAAAATTCCCCATTCAGGCGTGGAATTTGTATTTTCTTGGTCCTCCTTTGCAATCCTAACTTGATGATATCCTGATAAGCCATCCTTGAATGAATAGATATTGTACCCGGCTACTCCTTCCAGGATATCATTTGGCGAAAGGGGTTGGAAAGAGATCAATGACACATAACACATTCAAATCCATATAATCAACACATATCCTTATGCTCCCATCCTTTTTAATACTAATGACCATTGGGATTATCCATTCGATTCCTCAAAAACTTCAATGATACCTGAAGTGATCATCTTGTCTATCTTTCCCTTTACCCGAATGCACAAATTTGTATTCATGCGGTATGGTCTATTCCGAATGGGGTGTGCTCCTTCTTTAGTTTGATCCACATCTCCCCTAAAGAGTGGTGAACTCCCTTAAGCTCATGGTACCTGTGTAGAAATAAATCCTAAAACTCATGTAATAGATCAATGATCTTTGAAACCTCCTTTTCTAACTAGTAATCCCCAATAGTAGCCTCCTTAGGTTTTGTATCCGATCTAATCTTAATTGTCTTTGTTTTGAGATGTTCATGTTAGGTGCAAGATTTCTCATCGATACTATTGGTTACCTTGTGTGTACCCATAATATGGTTAACATCCAAGTTATCCAGTTCCTCTCCATATATCACATAGACTAACTTTTCTTTATCTTTCTCCATGCAGGCACACTCAAGTTGTAGTTCCTCTAGTTCTTCCATATTAAAACCAGCCTCCAAATTAGGTTCACCTAATAATTCCAAAATCCTATCCTCATTCATGTCACTTTGTCTCCAATAGTTAGGAACTTAACAACCTGACAACGACTCATTCACCAATGGCTTATTACTTTGATATTCAAAGGTTTGAATCAATTCATCGCTTAACTCTGATAGTTCCCATGTGCGTGCACAAACCGTGTAGTGTGGAATAAAACTTGTGCACCTAAAGGGAAGGGGGTAAAGCTTCCGTGCCTCCCATCCACATTCTCTCACATTCTTGAACATGTTCTAAGGTGGGTTCCCCTCCATCATAGCCACAAATTTTAGTAAGTGCATTTATCTAGAAGAATATAATAGAGAGTGCATTCCTCACCCCACATCATTCTAGAAGATTGTTACAGTGCATCTCCCACCATCATGTTGCGGTCCCATGCAATGTGTAGATAAGCATGCTTTGGATTTTGATCCCACATCTCCACCGGGATTCTATGTCTCACGAGAAAAACATCGGGGATTCCTTCCCAAAGGTGTAGCTTTGTAACTTCTTTCCTTTCAAATTTCTAGGCGGGTGCACCTTCATTACCCTTGTAATAGATCCTCATGAATTGTCACCTAATTAACTCACACATCTCATGCACCCAATTGTCACATTCTAAACTAGTGGTATCACTCATATATTGAGCACCTTCCTTGAATAACTCCTCCATAGGGTGTATCACCTCAGGGTCCCTGATAGTGCACACATAGATTCTGTTGAGGACTTCTTCTCCCAAGGGCTTAGTATAGGGTGCTGACTTCCCATCGGTCAAGGGGATGATAAATCATTCTTCCTTGTTCTCAAAAATTATGTATCCCTTATTGAACCTTAGGTCCACATTATTCTTATAGCACCAGGGGCACCCAAGTAATGTTGGAAATTTGTCTGCCTTAGCTAGTGCCAAGACTTCAAAGTCTCTAGTGAATTTTCCCCCTTGGATAGTGATAGCAATGTCCTTCAAGACACCAATGGGAATTTCCTTTGTCTTGTTATCCATATATAGCACATTTGAGGATGGCTATAATGGGGGCCTTCCCATTTGATGCCATGTGTCTAGGGTGAGAACATTCACCTCCACATATGTATCTATCAGAATATTTCTTAGGAGCCATCCATCAACTACTATATTAAAAGTAATCTCCTTATCATAATAATTATGTGAGGGGGAAGGTTAGTGTGTAAAACCTATCACTTGCACTCTCTTCGGCACGCGGTACTTTCTCCCATAACCATTCCCCTAGAAGGGATGATATTATCTTTCCTCATAATTTTGCATACTTCCTTGATTTCATCTAGATCCTTCAGGAGCCTCGGATCATCTCCTTTGCTCTGAATTCCACAATTTATCCTTTAGGCACTAGATATCTCCTTAAAGGCTTTGAATTGAATCCATGGTCTCTTGATAAACCTATTTTTGATGAGCAAGTTCTAGATACTTCCCATGCACCAACTATTCTCTTGTGACCAATGGTCTTTACTTTGGTATCTCCCTTGCCTGTGCAGCCTCAACTTGTGTTGTCACTAGTACAAGTTCTAACTCTGACTTGCACACCACCCTTGGCATCCTATGTGAGTCAAAATTCTTCACACTTACCTTTTCGGTGCCTTTATCCTTCTGATGTTTTTGGCTCATGTGCTCAAATAACTCTGAGAACTCCTCATACTTGTGCTTCTTTCACAACAAGGAGCACTGTAGTAGGTCAGGGCATTCACACTTGTAATGTTCTATGGACCCACAGTTATAATAGGTCTCGTAAGGAAATTCACCTCTTCCGCTTTCACGATTTCCATGGCCTCTAAATCCTTCGCAAAAGCCTCACCCACGAGCTCCTCCATCTGCGCGCTCTTCATAGTGATGACCATCATCCTTGGATTTATATTTAGTTCTGGTCCTGAAACACACTAATATCAATGGCATCATGTTTTTTGTCAATCAATCTACAATCCTTGGTGTCATAATTAGTAGCGGTGTAAATATTGCAATAACAAGACACATTCTTACGGATTGCGGGTTGTAGCGAGAGGGCTCCTAATTGCATCATGATCCCCATAAAAATATCATAATCTGATGTTATCACATGTACCAATCTCCAAGGAAAACTATCCTTTGTATGCTCCTCTACCCCACAATCCACGCACCATAGGCCACTATGGGTCTCATGTGCCAAGTTCATAGGTAGCTTCTCTAGGCTGCTTTACCTTGAAACAATCTAAACTTAAAGTAAAGGAATAACATCGGTATCCATGCTTCCCACAAACTCAACGTGAATAGAAGTATCTAAGGCCTTGCGTGGGATTTGTGAAAGTATTATGCGAAAGCATTTTCCGAAGGGCATTATTAGTCCTCCAACGAACCATTGAGCATCTTTAGAGAAGGATGAATGTCATAAAACAATTTTGATAAGAGAGTTTTATTACATGCATCATACTCTTGCACACTCTCTGTCATACCTTGTCGAATCTCCTTTAGCATGCTTATAATATTATATTCAAACTCATAATATGGAATTCAGATAAGAAGGAATTTCATAGCATGGTATAATATACTCTTGTTTGGTGGGGGTCATACTTCCGATACTAACTATGTGTGTGCGCTTGTAATGTTATTGCAAAATGACTTACCTTTCATTCTGGGGTAGTGATCTCCTTCGTGTGCCATAGAATCTCACATTTTTGTACATGTTCTATAGCATCCTCAACACATTTTTAATCTGGTATATGCAAAGACATTTCAAAAATATTTTTGAGGCGGTTGAGGTCCTTACTCATTTAATCCAGAACCTTGATTCCCTCTAGTGTTTCCTCTACCACTAGATCCACTAGATCCACTAGCACCTATTCCTCCCGTCCCACCGGATCATCCATATCTACTAGGTCTACTAGTTCCTATTCCACTTGACCCACTTTGGATCCACCTCCCGTAGCTGGTAAGGGTCCAAAAGTGGTTGTGCTTTGTTTCCCTATTACTCTAAACTATGTGCCAATAGTCGTGATAGTGCAATTCTACTAGATATGTGTCCCGTGTCACTTCTAGACTTGATACCCAAGCTTTGTGTACTCGTACTTTACCCAAATTTTATTCCATAAAATATACCTCCAAACACAAGAAATGATTGTGCAACCATAGATGTGCCAAATGAAAAGTTATACCTCCTATGTGCTGATTGGTTACTTTCACCAATACCAACTTGGATTACTAATACTTATTTATGGTTTTGGAAAACTAAGTGACATGGGTTGGTCACTATGTGGATTTAGATACTCACCAACTGCTCTTATCCTTTCTTCATATGACGATCTCTCTCCAGAAGTCGAGGGAGTTTCTCTTCCAAGCTTGCCAAGATGGGGTAACATAGGTAGCTCGGGTTTCACGTCCTCTATGTGAACCTCAAATCCTTCCTGTAACATCTGCCTAGATAAATCCATCAATCCCATAGCATTGTGCTATCTTATCAACTCCCTCTCCCCGAGCCTCATTATACTTAATCCGTCTCTCTTCCCTCTCTTTTTCAACCGCAAGTTCCACCATCTTCCTCCACTCTAGCTTCCTCACCCAGCACTCAGAATAAGCTTAGTCAGCCATAGGAAATGCTTCCAAAATTTGTGAAATGATCGGGCTCTCTATAACTAAAGGGACAACATGCAAGAACGATCCTATTAGCTCCCTCAAGAACTAAAAATCAGCAATCTTTGGATAGGAATACATATAAATCACATACTCCAAGGTGTAACTCATCAACAGTCTACTCCACCAATGATCAAGAACACACGTCTAAGTTAGATTAGCTTCATGCAACCTCTGATACTCATCTTGGGTCCATACGTGAGGTCTATAGTACCATCTTGATCTAGATGCATATGCCAAAAGCCATTCATACAACTCCACTAGAAAAAAAAGAAGAAGGTCTCATATAGCTCATGATATAAATGTTCTTCTACCCATTTACATGTATCAAAATCAGGTCCATTATTAAATCTCTAAACAAACTCATCCTCTGTGCTTTTAAGCCATGCTTCGACACTTCCCAAGGTCAAGCGCTTTTCATCACACACCATTCTCACAATAACTTCAAAAAGAGGTCCTAGAAATGGAACCAAAATGTAGTCTCTAATCACATCTTGCCTCAACAACCATTCCCAAAAGTGCCGGAATGTCATCTAGTTAAGCAGCAGGAAGCTCACCCAATGTGTGCGTAGGCACTGAGTCCCTCCTTTATGTGAGCTTTGAAAGAACTTAATTTTTAACACGAGGATATAATACAAATAGAAAATAAGTGCATCTATTCATGGAATTTAAGATGTAAGCATTAAATCCTAACCTAATGCACCCGATTATAGTGTTGGGGTTAGCACAAGGTTGTATAGATAATATATTAGATCTAAACATACATACAATGAAAGAAGATATTCTATCAAAAGAATTATACAAAACAAGAGACATAAATCAACACCGGATTTAACATGGTTCACCCAGTGTGGGCTATATCCACCAAGAAACAAGCCAATCTATTATCCAAATCTTTGACAAGATATACAATTGAAGATTTACAATCTTCCACACCTCTCAGATGTACAATACTTTCTTTCACTCATGATTTTTCTTTTTCTCCAATAATTCTCTCTCTCTCACAATTATTGTCACAATAATCATCAACTTTTTCAAGTTCTTAAATTCTTACTTCTAAACCCTAGATTTCATACTTATATAGGAGTGTACAAACTTAGGGCATTTAGCCATGCAATTACAATCAATGGATATGCTTTAATACTAAAAATAGATTTAATTCCCATGAGTTAATTAAAACACTCACACATAGGTAACTCGACGCCGGTTAGACCTAATTGATGTTGATTCCTCCTTGCCTGACCGATGTCGATTATTGTGTTTTCCATCAAGTTTCATAGTGCATGCTAATCCGAAGTAATTGAGCTCCACAACTCAACAATATCCCACTTGGAGATTAATTACTACACCATACCTATACAACATCATTCTTGGATCCTTCCTTATCTTTTTTCTTCCTCTTCAAATCTCAAACTCGAAGACCAATAGAAGTGGAGTGTAGATCCAACTTCTCCTTTTCTAACGGATTCGTTAGCATATCCACAGGGTTCTCACTCATATGAATCTTTTCCAGATTCAACTTCCCATCCTCCAATACCTGTTGTATGAAGTGATACCTCAACTGAATGTGTTTTGTTCTTGAATGAAACACTGAGTTATTTGCCAAATGAATTACACTCTCACTATCACCGAATACTCTTTCATGAACCTACTCATCTATATCATCTCCTTTCTATCCTCTATATCTACAACATACTTCTCCTCTGTAGTATACAAATCCATAACCTTCTCGAATATTGAAATATAGCTAGCTTCCTTCCCACCTACTGTGAAAATATATCCAGTAGCGCTCCTTCTATCATCCGGGTCTCCAACCATATCCGAATCAACATAGCCACATAATGAAATATCTAAACCTCCATAGAATAAATACATGCTAGATGTCCCTTTGAAATACCCGAGTATCCATTGGACTAATTTCCAATGCTCTTTACCTGGATTGGCCATATATCTACTCACAACTCCCACTTCCTGTGTAATGTTTGGTCTGGTACAAACCATAGCATACATGAGAATCCCAACTATTGAAACATATGACACTCATGTCATGTATTTAACCTCCTCATGTCATGAATGAAACTGATCTTTACTCAATTTGAAGTGTCCATCCAGAGGTGTACTACCCTTTTTCATTCTACATCTTGAACCTTTCTAACACCCCAGTAGATATAATCCTCTTGAGAAAATACAATTTCTTGTTCTTCCTATCTCTATGTATTTGCATGCCAAGGATTATTTTTGCAACTCCTAAATCCTTCATAGCAAATGTGTGAGCTAGCTTTCCCTTAAGCTCACCAATTTCCTACATACTAGATCCTACAATAAGCATATAATCCACATATAGTAACAAAATAATATAGATCCCATTTTCAAGCTTCTAGAAATAAACACAATGGTTAGATTCACATCTCAAGTAACCATGCTCATGCATAAAACTATCAAACCTCATGTACCATTTCCTTGAAATTTCTTGAGCCCATATAGGCTCTTTCTCGAACCTACACCCTAATTTCTCCTTACCCTTGACTTCATACCCAAGTGACTTATTGCATATAAATATCTTCATCCAAATCACCATGAATAAAACTCGTATTCACATATAATTTATCTAAATTCAAATCATGTCTTCAGTAACTAAACTCAATACAATATGAATAGAAGTCATCTTTATAACAGGAGAAAATATTTCACCAAAGTCAATACCTACTTTCTGTGTAAATCCCTTTACTATAAGCCTTTCCTTGTACCTTTTCTATCCACCCTCTTCTTCCTTGATCCTGTAAACCCACTTGTTCTAGTAATATCCTCTTACTTGGTTGGTAACTTAACCAAATCACAAGTCTAGTTTTGTTCCAAGGAGTCCATCTCCTCATCCATGCCATGCTCCCACTAGACGTGGGTCTCATCCTGCATTGCTTCTTAAAAATTTCTAGTTCACCATTATCAGTCAATAATAAATAAAATAGAGAAGGTGTAAATCTTTCTAGAGGTTTACTTACCCTTTGTGACCTTATCACAAAATTTTGGGGTATTGGAGGCTCATTATGGACCTCCTGGACATTTGTATCCAAATCTCGGTGGCCGACTCACGGTCACACCAGAACCAACATCAATTTTTCTAACCAATGTCAGTTTAGCTCATTTGTAACCGATACTAGTTCTACTAACCGATGTTGGTCAAGGGTCAACTGACACCGGTTACTATGTAACCCTGTCGATATTACTTTCAAATCTCGAGAGTTCATTTTCATTCACAAACTTCTCAATCAGTTTGTCCTTGGGTGCCAAAATTTTATCCTGGACATTCTCTTTTAATCCATTGAATATCACGACTCCTAATAATTTTAGAATTCTCTAAATCCCAAAAATAGAATCTAAAATCACCAGATCCATAACCAATGAAAGTGCATCTCTTGGATTTTGCATCCAAATTTTCCTATTTTCCTTATCAATATGCACAAAAGCTTCTAAACCAAAAAATTTAAGAAAAGAAAGATCTACCTCTTTTCCGGTCCAAGATTCCTTTGATACTCTTCCATCTAGTGAACTTGAAGCCCCAAAATTAATCAAATAAACCACTGTATCAACTACTTCAACTCAAAATTGCAAAGGTAATCTATAATGTATTCTCATACTTCTAGCACGTTTCATGGTTTTCCTATTCATTATTTTTGCAACACCATTCTCCTGTGGTGTTCTTGGAATCATTATTTCTCTACGTATCTCATTCATTAAACAATAATCATTGAAAGCCTTGCTACAAAGTATTCACCAAAGATTGTCGATATAAGGCACTTTAAATTTTAATTTGTTTCATTCTCAACAAGGGCTTTCCATCTTTTAAAAATCTAAAAACATCATATTTACGTTTGATACAATAAACCCATACCTTTCTTGTAGCATCATCAATGAAAGTAACATAATATTGGGATCCTCAATGAGAAGCTACTTGAGCTAGTACCCACACATCTGAGTGTACAAACTCTAATTTTTTCTCCTTCGTAGTTGCCCCAAATTTGAGAAATCTCACTCTCTTTTTCTTTCCAAAGATAAAATGCTCATAGAAATCAAGATCTAAATCTTTCAAATCTGATATCTTACCCTTATCCTTTAAGATATGCATTCCTTTTTGACTCATATGGCACAAACGATTATGCCACATACATTTATATGAATCTGAAGTAGATAATATATAAAATGAATCAAGAACAAAGGTAGATAAATATAACATTCCTACCTTCTTACCTCTTACCACAACAAAAACATCCTTGGTGACTTTCTAAGAGTTTGTTGTGAATGTTACCATGTAACCATTCACCTAGTTACCCTACTGAAATAAGATTTCTCATGAGGCTTGATTGATTCCTCACATCTTTCAATACCCATGTATTTACATTCCATAATTTTAGATGAACTTCCCTTTACTAGCAATACTTGCAAGGTTCATCATTGCCCAAATAAACATGTCCAAAATTTTCCTAGACATAATTTATGAAATAACCCTTATTACAAGTTACATGGAAAGAAGCTTCAATCTAAAACCCATGATTAAATTATATTATCTAAAGAAAGAATAAGAGCATCTTACATTACCTCTACTGTAGCAAGATTTTCTTTTTTACCTTTTTCTGGTTTTTGGTTCTCTTTATACTTTGACCAACAATATTTCTTTGCATGTCCTTTCTTTCCACATTTCCAACAGGTAATTCCCTTACCTTTGGATTTAGATTTGTTATCCCTTGAATTTTATTTCCCATTACTCTTACTCTTGGATCTCTCCTTCTATCTGCCCCTGCTTTTTACATTCAAAGCATTCCTAGATGATGATTCCTCTATACTTTTCCTGTGAATTTCTTCATTCAAGATTATACTAACCACATCATCAAACTTTAAAATATTATTAGCAGATGATGTATTACTAACAACTATTACCAAGTTATCCCAACTATCAGGCAAAGAACATAATAATAAAAATGCTTTCACTTCATCATCAAACGGAATATCAATTGATTTTAACTAATTTACAATAGATTGGAAATCATTCAAATGACTAGATGTAGATCCACCTTCATGCATATTAGAACTAAATAGTTTCTTCATCAAATAAACTTTATTTAAAGCACTATGTTTTCCATATAAATTAGCAAGAGATTTCATTAACCCTACCATAGAATTCACTTCTGTAATATTGGAAGCCACGATGCTGCCATGATCAATATTATAGATCCCAAAGCCTTTACTATAAAAATATTCCATTCTTCATTGCTCATCTTTGTAGGTCTAGACTTCTCATCCAACGGTAAATAAAAATCTCTTTGATACAAATAATCCTCAACTTGCATCTTCCATAATTGATAATTTCGCCATCAAAATTCTCTACCTTGTATTTTTTTCTTTACCATTATGTAGCTCCCACTCAATCAAAAACCCTCTATGAGTAAATGCAGCCACACAAAACCCTCAAACAAATCTCTAATATCAGTTGTTGGGGTTAGCACAAGATTTTACAAATACTATATCATATCTAAAGATACATGCAATGAAAGTGGATATTCTACCTGAAGAATTATACAAAATAAGAGATATAATTCAACACCAGATTTAACGTGGTTCACCCAGTGTGGGATACGTCCACCAAGAAACAAGTCAATCTATTATCCAAAGCTTTGACAAGATATACAATTTAATATTTACAATCTTCCACACCTCTCGATTTACAATACTTTCTTTCACTCAAGGTTTTGCTTCTTCTCCAAGAATTTTCTCTCACAATTATTCTCACAATAATCATCTACTTTTACAAGTTGTTCTTAATTATTACTTCTAAACCCTAGCTTTCACACTTATATAGGTGTATAAAAACTTAGGAACTTAGCCATGTAATTACAATCAATAGATCTTCTTTAATACAAAAATATATGTAATTCCCGTGAGTTGATTAAAACACCCACACACAGGTAATAGATCTTTGGTTAAACCTAACTCGATTTCGGTTCCTCCTTGATGACCAATGCCAGGTCATGTGACCGATGCTAGTCCCTCCATAACTGATGTTGGTTACTATGTTTTCCATAAAGTTTCATATTGCATGCTAATCTGAAGTAATTGAGCTCCATAACTCAACACATAGAACAATATGATCAACTCAATGAAAGTAGAATCAACTACGAGATAAAATCAAGAAAACCCATAACACGCATATGAAATAAAGGAAAATGCACAAATGTAGACCCATTACGCATAAGTGTTTCATAATTACTTCATTATATTTATTATCCCAAATATGGTAGCCATGATTACATTAAAAGAGTCTCATTCATGGAAATTCTCACACTAGTAGAGCTTTCCTTACATCACAGAGCTAACTATTCTACATTACCCACTATCATTATATCCCTTGCTCCCCTTTTCTTTTTTAATTCTACATCCATCCTTTCTTATCACTCTTTCTCTTCTACAAAAACCATCCATCCTTCTAGAATAATCATTCTCCTTCCTCTTAACTCGCTCATCATTATCACCTACGAAAGCCCGAAGGAATCAACTTACGATTGCTCTATCACTACCTAGGAATATGCCAAATGTCGCCATACATTTACCTCAATCAAGTCTCTTTTAGTAAGCATGTTCTAGCTAATCCTTAACAACCTTGACTCCTTATCCTTTCATGATAACCATATTGATGCCCTGGAATATCCTTTCCTTGAGTTGCAAGTCTCCATGGCTTATCCACATCTATATCTGGTCACTTTTCCATTTTCTCCCTACGCGTATTTTCCTATTGTCCAAAACTCACTAAGTCTCAAATCCATCATTCCCTAGTGTGAACCTTCATGCATCTCCAAGAATTAATTCTACGCGTACCACCACACCCTACTTACGTGCGTAATAAGGCTTCGTGCCTTAGGTAATTGGTTACTTTAGAGGACCAATAGAGTTCAATATGGAGTTTCAAAAATTAAGTGAAAAATATTTGACAAAAAATTGGGATATATTTAACGAGATAACAAGAGATTCAACACATGCTACAAAACTCATAACATGTGTTTAGTTAATCTTCACTTAAATGACGAGTTCCTTCAATCACATGTTAACTCAATTAATTAACTATCAATATTTTGAAATAAGTGATCAACTAAAAGTTTGAGTTATCTTCCAGTTCTACATGTTTTAGTTATAACTACATCTTTAGTGGTACGTACATGACTTGAGCGCCCTTCATCATGCCTTTCAAAAGATCTTCATAATGTGGGCTATTTTGTAGATGATCTTCTTTACCTATGGATAGGTTCTTTGGCTACGAATGAGTTTTTGAGGATGGTTCCTTTACTACATACACATTTGTACATATGGAAAAATGCTTACAACCAAGAGTGGCATCACACATATCATCATTCAAACACATTATTGAAGTAATAAGAATACATGCACACAAAATAAATATAACTACTTGATATTAATTAGTAATTATGCCATGAGTTCAAGGTTGTAATGGTAATGTTCAACAATGTACGTGGAAAATACATGGACATAACTACAATGGATTGATCAAAATACGTAAGATGAGTTTTTATAAAGGTAATTCACATGAATCATCAACCCCGGGCTTAATATATTGAATGTCCTCATTCAAGGACTTCATACATTTTCTACTAAAAACTACATTCATGCTTGAAATCAATTGGGGTATATTGTTGTTCATGTGGCTCAATGAATTTTTCAACTACCATAGGCATCTGTATTTTTCAATTTCTTGTTCATGTTGCTCCATGACTTTCTCAACAACTTCTTGATTTTTTTCTTATTCAGTTTCTCCTCCAACTTCCCCTTCTTTTCTCTCTTCATGAATTTCCACTACATGCACCGCCTCCTCCTTATGATTTGTCTCTTCTTTCTCCATCATGGGTTGCTCATGGATTCTTTCTCATGAACTATGGCATTAGTATCTCCTGCTCTGTATCCATTAGTTGAGGCTCAAATTTATCTTTTGTAGCTTCCAAATAACTCTGTCTTGTGATATGGGTTGTGACTTGTATTGTTTTATAGGTTTTGGAATTTTTATTTTAATCCTATGTGAGTGCCTAGGTGGTGTAGGAGTATAGTGATAAGACTTCCATTTACCCTTAGAAGTGTAGGTGTCGGAGTGGAAAACTCCAAGAGCATTTCAGCTATGAAAATTATTTCAAGATGGGTATATGGTTCTCTTCAAGATGAGGCATACCTTCAAGAATTAGGATTTCTTGAGGCTGGGAGGTGGATGTTGTAGGCTTAGTTACATGTGAAAAATAGATCTAAGTGCTTTCCTTATGTTTCTCCTTTTTGCCATCAATGTCTCAAGACTGTTTACCCTCACAAAGTATTCCTGTTGTATTTATAGATGATTTCTTTATAGGGTGTGTTTAATGACTAGGATTATAAAACAATGATGCGATAATGTTGCCCTACCCCTTTGTACTTCTTGGCTCATTTTATTTAAATTTTTCATGCAATAATTTCTATACATTCACTTGACAGTTGTTCCTTAGATGATTCAAAAACATAAAAGGCAGTGTATTTAATCTAGAATACCTCCCCTTCACAATTAAAGTACTGAATAAAAAATGTGGAAACTTTTTCCCATAAGAGTTTAAGAGAGGTTCTAAATGTAACTTTTCTATCTGAAATGAACTGTTCATCATCATTTGTGAACTCTCTCCTTGTTGCCTTTGGATTGGCCTTTTCTGGGAACAATTCTCCTTGTGTTGGTAGAACACTAACTTTAGCAATAATTTCATCACATATCCCGATGGTTAAGCCTTTCGCCCTTGCCTTTCCATTACTGAGTATGTCTATAAATTATGTCATCATTGCTTCATTGAAAACTTGAAACTTGTTGATATAATTCATCCAACCATGGTTCTCAAAATACCGCACAACTGAGGGTGCCTAAAAAGTGAAAAATTCACAATAGGATCTCATCTTATCAAATCACCACCTATGAAAGATACACAACCTCCTCTACTTTTGATACACAACAACACAATTTTATTTTGAAATAACTTTGCACAATTGAGTTGTATTGATTTTTTTTCATCTTTTTAAAAAATTGTTATCAAGAGGACAAGTGAGATGGTTACAGATTAATCAATCATTAATAGATGTGACAATGTGGATCATATGAAGCAAGGTGATCTGACAACATTGGTTTATGTGGAGGGGGTAAAGTAGACACATCATTTCTTGAAAGGTATCGATCTTTAAATTTTACATGTGCATGATGACTTGACATAACTACTAATTAAATATAATTAAACTAATTATACTTTATTGAAGTGATAAAATGAGTGCACTTATCTCATTATTTGCATGTAATGATGGCTTTGCATGATTATTTGAACTTGAGTCTTAGATGCATGAAAAATTTATGTGGACATTGAAGATGTGTGTTGACTGTTGTTGGAAATCCTTATTACAAATATATAATTACAATAGCGAGAACTCCATCACCCACGCATGCATGCAACCCCGATCTTTGTCATGCTTCCATGAGTTTTTCCAAAGGAAAAGACAAAATAGGGACTTATTTCATACAGCTACAAGTGGAACTCTCATTCATTGCATGCTCTCCTTGTGATGAATATCATTCCCTCATGTAATTACTTGACATCAAACCCTATAAAATGAAAAAATTATAAAATAAATGTTAGAAAAGTGTTGTTGATCACCCAAAAGGTAGATCACAACACTTTTATTTGACCTTGTAATATCCAACCAACTAAATACACCAAGGACACTGAAATCTCTTCAATATTATGAAATATCTAATGGTGAGCCAATGGTCTCAACCCTTGATGTTAACTTTGATGTCCTTAATTCAATTCTCCTTGAACTCCTTCGAATATTTTCATGAGTCAATCTCTGTCAACTAGCTTCTTATACAATATCATCCTATGGCCATTCACCAATAGCTTGAACCTCACAAAATCTATGGTAGTGATTTTTATATCTCAATTCAGGGAATATTTTCTCAATTTCATAGGGGCATAAAAACCTTGTCTTGAGCTTTCCTATGTGATCCTATCATTTTAAATCAAACAAGAGTGCCCAGTCTCCTTCTTGGAACTATCTTGTCTTGATGTACCTGTCATGCCATTTGACTCTTTGCTTCTACACCACCTCTATGTTATGTACTACCTGTCTTCTCAATTCATCCAACTCATTGAGTTGGAGAATTATTTTTCTTTGAGCTTCTGATAAATCTATGCCCAACTCAAGTGCAGTCCTCAATATTTTGTGCTCAAATTCAATTAGAAAAACAATAGTCTTTCCATACAAGAGTTCAAATGGTGTGAAGCCGCTATGGTCTTCTAGGTTATGTTGAATTTACATAATAATTTTGGAATCCCGTCTACCTAGTATTTCCTGTGGAGTGTAATGGTCTTTGTCAATATGGCCTCTATCTCTCTATTTGTAACCTCAACTTGGCCATTAGACTAGGGATGGTATGGTGTGGAATTCCTATGTCTGATTTCATATTCTTTAACCAAATTAGAAATTACATCAACAGTAAAATGTGTACCTTGATTTGTAACAATATCCCTTGGAACTCCATACCTGGTGAAAATGTGATCATATAAGAACTTGGCTACTTTCTCACTTTTCTTATTTGGTAATGCCTTCAACTCTTTCCACTTGGTTAGGTACTCTTTGCATACCAAGATGTATTCTTTCTTCTAAGATGGAGGGCTTATTAGACCAATAAAATCTAAACCCCATTTTTCAAAAGGATACAAGACCAATTGAGGTTGCGATGACATCTCATTAGATCTAGTGGGCTTACCCATTCTCTGAAATTTATCACACCTCTTGGTGTATAGTGTTTCATCCTTATACAATGTTGGCCAATAATACATAGTAGTAAACACCTTTTTCACTATTATTTTTTCATCAAAAGTCCCTCCACAAGGTTCACCATAGAAGGATGTGAGGATATCAAATATCTCCTCATCATCTATACACCTCATTATTTTGTCTTGTCCCTTATGAAACTGAAATCCAACTATCTAAGAAAAAAATATAAAATTTTAAACTATATATTTTTTTCTCATAGTAAAAGTAATGTGGAGGTATTTTACCCGAGACCAAGTAGTTGGATATGTCTGCATATTGAGGTGATTTTATAGAAATAACAAATAAGTTCTCATATGGAAAGGAATCATCAACTACTTGTTCTTGACTATTGGTCTATGTACAAATGAAAATCAACACGTGAATTTCGGACGCACTCGACCTCCCGAGGTCATGTCGGGACAACCGATTTGGAATGGATATGTGGAAATTATATAGGAGAATAAGAAAAATGTAAAGAAGGAAAGATCAAGGCAATCTAATGTCATGTACAGGCACTAATGGAATCTACTTGTCTAAGGTAGAAAAATCTTGTCTTACTTACGTGGGTGAGATGGAATGGTCTAAGATGATGGTAACGCATAAATGGCGGTCAATATCTGGCTCACAAAAATGCTTACAATGGGTTGTGGAAGGTGTGGGAATTAGCTTGCATTTTCCTCGTAGAAGTTTCCAGACAAGGTCATGGAAGTACGAGAGTGAAACGTGTGAAGAGGACAAGTGAGTGGATTGTGAGAACTAGTTTCTTCTAGGATTTTTCTACTAGAAATCATAAGAATTTTCTGCTTTGGTGTTCAACATTGCCAAATGTGAGATGATGACAGGTGGAAGTGGCATGGACTAAAAAACCAAGATTCTAAGACCCATGTTAATGTCTGTAAATAGGTAAGATGCATTGAGCTACGGGACTCGAGGATCATACACTTGGTCTCTTGGATGTTGAGGGTATTCAATGGACATGTAGTATATGTGAAATACTAAAGAAAAGAAACAAACAATCTTGCAAAGAAAACCACAAGAGGGAAAGGTTAATCCTAAGACAACTAGGGATATATGGGGAGATGTGTTAATTCCTTTCTAATTAATTCTATGTTCCTAATTTAACAAATGGAAACAAACATATTTAAATTAAAACAATTTAATTACTTTCCTCAAAATTAATTAAATCTATGTGTTTCCAGCAACTAATTAACAAATTAAATCCAACTAATTTAACAAAGGAAATAAATAATCTATTTGTTTTTGTTATTTTTAATGATTTAAATAAAATAAATAAACGAATAAGGTAACTAATTACTTTAACCTATGTTATTGTTAGAGTAGGTATTTAACTTATCTCATGTTCACCTAGGTACTTTATTTACCTTTATTGTATTTATCCTCACCCACTTATGTGTGTGGATATTTCTTTTATTTAGATATTAGGGGATATTATCTAGTTGTTAGGTATAGTTCTTTCCTTGATCTATGGCATTGAATAGATCATTGATGTCTAGTTCTTTCCTAAATCTATGGTGTTGACTAGTTCTTTGATGAGTAGTTTTTTTGTTGATTTATGACTTGATCTACAACCTTGACTGGTTCTTAGATTGTTATACCTTACATATATTTCGTTGAGTTCCATAATAATATATGATATTGCTTCTCATTTGTTTTTAATAGTTTTATTAAAGTTATTTTGGTGAATTGCTTTTATCTTATTGATCCCGATGTTTGATTAGCATCCGAGTTCTTGGCTTGGTATGATTTGGTTATCGTTCCTTTTATGGTATCGAGAGAAAGAGATAACACTCATTGAAATCCTTAGCCCCCGGTCATATGGTATGGTCGTATGAGGGCTTAATGCTTGTGATTCATACTAGTAGGTGTTTAACTCTAGCACCCTTTCATTTATTTGTGTGGTGAAGGAAAGATCATTTTATTCTATTTTAGTGACAACTAAAATAAATAGTAGAGAACAATATTTTTGATTGGTAACTAGGATTTGAGTGTTTTTTTTTGTGCTCTTTCCATTGAAAGTATTTATTTTAGGAATCACACTATAATTATAAAGTGCCATATTGTAACACTCTCATTATAAAGTTCCAAAATTTGGGGGAGATCTTCTTGCATTGCTTGTGGGTCTTGTTGTATTGTTTGGTTCTTGTATTTATTTTGGTGATTTTTTGAGAATGACATCTTTATCTACTTATGCATTAGATAATGTTGAGCCATTAACAACACATAATTACCACACATGGAAACCAAGAATGGAAACAATAATTAAGCGAGAAAGGATTATGGGCTTTAACTTCTTTAGAACAACCAGTGTTTACTAGAGAATATGAGAAATTTTAGTACCAAAGTGTAAGTTTGATGAGTGTATCGGTGTATAGGAACTTTTGTAAGTGATATTCCTTTGTTTCATTTGGAAAAATGTGACTCTCCTTTCAAAATATAGGAGAAATTGGAGGATTAATTTAGTAAAGTGGATCATATGAGAGCCATGCAACTTGAAATTGAGATCACCTCTCGTAATCCTAAATATTTTCCAATAATTATAGACTATATTACCAAGTTCAAACATTTATTGACATAGTTGAAGGGGAGTGGAAGAGATAATAAAGATGAAGAGTGTGTTTACTTGATTCTATCCAAGTTGAGAGAACCATTTCAAATATATTCTTCTACCTTTTTCTCTAGCATGGATGCTTTAGGTGACACCTTCAAAATGTCGACTTAGAAAATTTTTGTGAAAGAGTTACTAGGGAAGAATCCAAATTATATAACCTTGAGTCTTCCACCTCTCAAAAGGTATTAATTACATCTAATCCTAAGGGCAAGGGAAAACCAAAAAGTAAAAACAAATCCACCCCTTCTCCATCTTAAAATGCTCCTAAACCCAAAGAAAACAACTCTAAACCCAATGAGTCTTCTAAATCCAAGAATAAGTCTATCCTTTCATGCTATTTTTTTGTGGGCGTAGTGGTCATGAATAATATAGGTAGTATAAGTGAATGCAAGCCTTAGAGGATGTGGTCAAGAAACAAAAAAATTCTATCTCCACACCACCTTTTTTATTAAACATAGAAAGGAACTTAATTTTATTGAGAGATCTCGAGTCACCACTTACAGAGATAGTTGGGTTATAGATTTTGGTTCTTCTCATCACATGACTTCTTGCAAGGAGTCTTTAGTTTCTCTAGGTTTGAGTCCTACTTCCAAAATTGAGGCTGGATATTATTAATTTCTTTCTATTAAAGGAAAATGTGACATACACCTTGATGGTCACATTATCCAAGATGCACTGTATGTTCCTAACATCACCACAAATTTGGTTTTTGTATATAAAATTTTTCATTCTGGTTAAGGAAAAATAGTGACTTTTACACCACATGGAGCAGAAGTACAAACTTTGTTGGAGCTTCATTCACTTGTTGAGCATGGTATTGTTGATCATAGTTCTAGACTATATCACTTTCAGGTTTTGATGAAACTTCCTCTATAGGGACAAGATTGGTTTCTCATGCATATTCAAAGAGTAAGCTTTGGCATGAAAGATTTGGACATCTCAATTACAAATATTTGAAGAGTTGAGCACTCATGGTATGATTGATGGTCTTCCTAGAGTTTCTCATCTTGAGTTAGTTTTTCATGGCTATGCATTAGGGAAACAACACCAAGATCCATTTCTTAAGAATTTTTCCAAGAGATCTTCTTCACAAAATGAGCTTGTGCATAGTGACTTGATGGTTTTTCCTACCCCCTCTTTCAATGGCATTAAGTATGCACTTAGATTTATTGATAATTTCTCGAGGCGTACTTGGGTTTATTTTCTCAAGTACAAAAGTGATGTTTTTTAACACTTTAAATTCTTCAAAGCTTTGGTCGAGAAAAAATCTTGTAGTTATATAAAGAACCTTCACATTGATAATGGGGGGAGTACTTTAGTAATGAGTTTTCTAAATTTTTGGCAACTCAAGGAAATTTTCATCAAATTCTATTCCTCATACTCCACAATAGAATGGCTTAGCATAATGAAAGAATAGAACTTTGAAGGAAATGTGTAATGTATGATACATTATATAGATTTACCTCTTATCTACTAGGAAGAAGTAGTTAATTGTGCTAACTACATTCAAAATCACACACTACATAGAGCACTTGAAAATTTCACTCCAGAGGAAGACTGGTCCAAAACTAAGCCATATGATTAATTTTTCAAGTATTTGGGATCCATTCTTAGGCCTTTGTGCCAAGGAAGAAAAGGAAATCCTTGGATAAGAAGAGAAAACCCTTGATCTTGGTAGGATATTGTGAGGACATGAGAGCTTATCGAATTTTAGATCCTAATACTCATGAGGTTCTTTTTTGAACACATGTTCAATTTGATGAGCACTTCACACCTCATGATTCTTCATCTTCTTTCATACCTAATTATTCTTATTTATCTCATCTTGAGGATCCTATTCCCACTGATTTTGTCACTATGCCTAAGTTGGCTCGTACTATAGTTTATGAGGCATCATCACACACATTCTACACGTTATGAAATTTTATGTCGGAAGTTTCGAGGATCCATAGTCTTTTCACGGGCTCATGGGATACATGAGTGGGATGGTTTGATGATATCTTAGTATTCTTATTTGATGAAGAATCATACTTTGTATTTGGTATTGTAGTAATTTTTACACCCATCATAAAGGAAAGAAGTTCCATGCACACCAACCTATCACCCAAAGGTGTTGGACGCTCACCCGAGGCACGCGAGTGCACCGAGTCTCCTTTTAAGTGAGTTTAGTTGGAAACATCATCTATGATCCAAGTTTAAGAGATTTGAGAGGAAATAAGACATACAAGCACCATAGAGCTCAAAACGGCTTCTAGATCCTCAGTCATTCCAGACAGAAAAGAGCTTAACAGATTATAGAACTTACACCAAAATAGAAAGGAATTTGTACAAGCATTCATACTTAGTTCATAAACATAAATGAAAAATAGCTATGAAGAAGGATGTATGCATCAAAACCATTAATGTTCATATTCACATAAACTGGTAACCTCATTACATTCATTAGGCCCATTACAGAATGTCACAGAAGGGCAGACCGCAGTCATGCATTATAACTGGATTCATATAGCTAGGCTCTCAAAAGAAAATTTAAAACCCCCAAACCCTTGATACATCCTTTCCTATGCTTATTTACCCAAGCTAACAAAGTCCTTGTAGTATTTCTGCAGAGCTCCACCCTCTATCCATTTCTCTCTCTCCTTACTTCTACAGAACTTGTATATATAGCCTTCCTGAGCTGTTAACTCATTCTTTTATGGCCTCAGATATGTCGCCAAGTGTATAAAATTGGTCCTCCATGGGCACATGCTCCTATAGGCCTGAGCTCACAACTCCTTGCCATGATGTCCTTCTATAAGCTTCTATCGTAGGGTATATCCCTTCCAAGCCACCTTGTCGCCAGGCTGGCACCTTATCCACTCGGGTCACATTTTTCTTGGGTCCTGACCGATAGGTCAAAAATGGCTAAGTCTCGGATTCTACTCTGCATGGGAATGTATCCGATGTTCTACCAAAACCCTACTCGAACCCTTCCTCGCGCGCTTATCTTGTGTGTTTTTTCAACCTTGCGTGCCTATGCATCCTTTTTGGACTTAGTTGATATTTCGGGGGGACCAATAGGTATCTCTTCCTAAAGGAAGTAATATGGTTATGTGTAAGTGGGTATACCGAACCAAGTACATAGTGATGGGTCCATTAATAAGGATAAGACTCATTTTGTTGCAAAGGTTTTTCACAAGTTGAAGGTATTGATTACTTTAAAGATTTTGCACCCATTGCTAAGATGGATTTTGTATGCCTTTTACTTGTTATTACTTGCATCATAGGGGTGGCCCATATACCGGATGGATGTGAGGATTGCCTTCTTGCATGGAGATTTACAAGAGGAAATATACACAGAGCAACTGTTGGATTATTTTAGGATTTTTATCTTGTTTTTAGACTCGAAGGTCTTTCTACAATCTCAAACAAGCCCCTTGGGCTTGGTATGAGAAGATGTATTATTTCCTTCTATCTACTAGTTTTTCGTTGCCACTACGATCATACATTGTATCTCCAGCGTGTTGGTGAGGATATTATGATACTTTTCTTATATGTTGATGCTCACTTATTAACAACTCTTCTTCCCACATTCAAACTATTTAAAGGAATCTTTCTACAAAGTTTGACATGAAAAATATCGGGTTATTGCATTATTTCCTTGGTTTGCATATTTCTCAAATAGATTCAAGGATCCATTTGATTAAAAAAAGTACACCCATGATTTTCTTCAATGCTTTGATATGGTTGATTGCAAGCCAAGCCCATCTCCTATTTAGTTTACCACTCTACTTTGTGATCCTACTTTGTAGAGGCGGTTGGTTGGAAGTCTCATGTACTTTACTCATACTCACCTTGATATTTCATTAATAGTGGGGCTTGTATCTCGATTTACAAATTCTCCTCATAGTAGCCACTAACAAGCTGCTAAAAGGATTTTGTGCTATTTGTATGGCACTTCCCACTTTGGCCTACACTAGAATAGGGTTTCTACTTAGTTGGGATGATATAAAAATTTAGATTGGGAAGTTTCTATTGATGACATGCATTCCACTTCTGGCTATATTTTTTGTCTTGGTTCTTCTCCGATTGCTTTGTGTGCATGTAAAAAGTAACAAGGTATTATAATTTCATATTCGGAGGTAGAGTACGAGGAAATAATTATAGCGAGTTAGCGAGATTCTTTGGCTTTGACAATTATGTAAAAAGTTTGGATTCCCAAAAGATTCATCGATATTACTTTGGTTTGACAACCAAAGTGTAATTCACATTTCTCGCAACCCATTTGAGCACCAACAAACCAAGAATATTGAGATACACATCCACTTCATTCGTTAACACATTCAGGATAGAGTTATTTTCTTGGAGTACATTCGAACTCGCAATAGGTTTCGAGACATCTTTATGAAGCCTTTTGCATCACCTCACTACCTTGAGTTGCATGGCATTCTTGGGGGTGTTCGTGAGAACATATTCCTTCTTCTTATTCTTATTTCTCTTTCCTTACAAGTAGGATTCCTTCCTTCTTTTGATTTGATATTTCTTCGTGGATATATTATACATGAGTACCTAATCGTGCCTAGTTGTTAGGACTCATATTGTCGATACGCCACTTTTATTTTGTGACTTAGCTTCACTTGAGGAAGGGTGTTGTTGGTGCCATTTTTTAGATTGCACCATGTTGCCCTAAAATTTTCAAATCTATATCTTCTAAAAACATTTTACTTGTTTGAATTGATGGTTTGTAATTCTTCCCCTTGAGTTGAAATTCTTTAAAAATGCTCATAAAATTGTTGTTTTCCCTAATTTGAAAGAATAATCCAAGTTTTCCCTTTTCTGTGCTCTAGTTTTTCCAATTTTGTGGGATATGTCATTTTTTCCCTTTGCCAGATCATGGAAAAATTGAAATTGATCAAATCATACTTGTGTGTGATTGAAAATCATATCCCAAGGTCGAAAATGTTTGGAAATTATGCTTCAGTTGATTTAGAATAAAAAAATCTGCCATCCTTGGTGAAAAAATTGAATTCTAGGGCATCCCTGGAATTTTTTACATTTTGACGGTCAGATGGGCATCATTTTCCCATCAAATTCATCATCAGAAGGTATTGGCAATGTGGCAGCTTCTAATTGGCTAAGGAAAAGTGGGGAAGTGTTGTAACTTTTCATTTTCACCCTTTTTTATAAATGGGGCATTTTCGGGCCCAGGGGACCCGTTTTTCAAAATTTACCTATGTAGCATGTTTTGATTGGTAGGTGGGATGACGGGTGGTTAGATTCCCTTAAGGTTTATAGACCTTATTTGTAAAAAATTTAAAGTCAAAAATTAGTCCTCAAGCCTCACAAACTAATCTAGAGTGGATACGTTTCCTAAAAACCAAAAAGGAGGAGCGGGCCAAGGGGGGACTTAGAGTTTTTTAGCTCTAATTCTCTAAAGTTTTAAAATAATTTTTAGCCCCGCTCCAATCAAAGGAGGACACGTGGCAGACAACTGGCGCATAAGCAAGTTAGCGGGCGATGGAGGTAAAAGGGAATTTTTTCCCTTTTTGCAAAAGAGTTCAGAATGAAAATTTTTAGCGTGCCCCCACAAACGAATCACAGGTGGACATGTGTCCATGAAGGGTCAGAGGGAAGTGTGGGCTGTGAAGGGAAATGGGGATTTTTTCCTTTTTGGCAAAAGGAGTTAAAATAAAAATTTGAAGCGTTGGCCCTCTAGCGAATCATCAAACCACACATGGCAGGGGAGAAATCGGAGGAGCAGTCCATGGAGACAAAGTTTAACATTTTACCTTAGTAAAAAAGGGGAGTTAAAATGAAAATTGGGCCCATGGATTTTTAGTGATAGAGGAAGTGACACGTGGCAAGGGAGAAATCGGGTGTGTGGGCACATGGGGCACAAAGTTTAAAATTTTCCCCTAGCAAAAAGGGAGTTAAAATGAAAATTGGGCTTGTGGATTTTAGTGATAGAGGAAGTGACATGTGGCAAGGGAGAAATCAGGTGTGCGGGCCCGCGGGTAAAAAGTGAAAATTTTCCCAATTTCCAAAAAAGGTCAAAATGCGTAGAATTGAAGCAAAATTTCAATGGGACCCGCCATATGCCATGTGTCAGCTCCAAATTTCAAGGGCGGAGATGTGAAGAAAAAAATTCAAAATTTTACATTTTTCCAAAAAATGTAGAAAAGTAAAAAATGATCCCAATTTCAGTTCTAATCATTTTTTGCCATGTGTCTGACCTTATCCAAAAGAATTTTAAAAGGTAACTCAAGCTTATTTCTAAGTCGGCATCTTCCACATGGAGGGCCAAGATTAAAAGATGGATAAGATCAACGGTTGATGTGCATCCATTTGTTTTGACCGCCATGGGAGCTCTAGGAAGCTTGGAATCATGATTTTTACATCAAAATTCATTGAATTTATAGTGATTTTATGTCATCTTGGCCTTCCAGGATCATTGGCATCACTTTCATGGCTTAATTATTTGATTTGAGATGTTTTTGAAGTAATTTTTGCTCCATTTCGAGAAAAAATGTGAAATGACAAAATGAAAAGTTACAGAGGTAATTTGAAAAGGTAAAAAGGTGAAAATGATGAGAAAAAGGTGTTTACATGCCTCAATGATGAAAAACATGCCTCAAGGATGGATAATGATCTAGATATTTGTAGTGGTTTAATCTTTTGGGCACACTGCAACTCGCGAGTGTTTTTCTGTTTGATGTCATTTTCATTGAATCATGAGGATTTTTTTGTAACAAACTTGATCCCATGGCAAATTATTTTCTTTGGAAAGAAGGATTCAATGTGGCATGAGGTATATAATGTATTTTGGAAAAATTGTAAAGGGTTGGGAGTTGAAAATCACGAGCAAATTCCGAGAGAAAGCTCATTTTTCTGAAAAAACCCACTAAAGAACTAGAATAATTTCTTCGTGTTGGATCTTCATGTATGTGAGTTGGTTACAAGTGTATAGCCATCACACAGCTGAGATTGTTCATGAAACTCTCCTCAACTGATGAATCTAACAAGATTTTGAGTTAATCTGTGTTTTTCTGGGAAATATGGTGTCTATTATCATTTTTAAATGCCTACAAATAGTTTTCATTGTTCTTGTTGCAATCTTGCATTGAAAGTCTTTAGAAATCACATAAGATCTCCATTTCTAGTTGATATTTTAGTGGCATTTGCAATCTCATATTCAGAAGAGCCTTCATCTGATAAGGAGATAAACAAATTTAAAATCACTTTACCTTCCTTGACTGCAGAGATTGCTTGTAAGCCTTTGGGGGCACCTTAGGTGTGGTTTGATCAAGGATTTTTGTGTTTAATTGAGTTCTTTACTTCAAGATTTTGTGGTGAGTTCTCAAAGATTGTGTGAAGAGTGTTGCCTGGGCTTCCATTTATGCCTCTTCTAGTTGAAAGAATGTCCTAATTATTTGAAGCATTTTATCTGATAGTTGTTTCAAGTATTGTAGAGGTTGTCAAAGATCTGATATATCCCAGTTTGTCTCATCAATACCCCACCAAAAAATCATTCTAAACAACCCATCCTACCCCATACTACCCCTACATTGCATTGTGTGTCAACAAAAGGATCTAACCCATCTACAAAAATGCACAAGGCAAATCAAGATTATACAATGTCTTTAGTAACCCTTGCCTTGCATTGAAAATATCTCCATGATCTGGGAGTGACAACTTAGTCAGATTTGAAGTGTTGATCATATTTTTCCAAGGCCTTTTCATACTATTTGTATAAATTGAGGGATATCTTCATCTCCTTCACCATTTGGGGGTTACAATATAGGTTCTCTTACCTTGGTTGAAAGGCACAACCTAAAATAGTGAGGGTCAGATCAAATCCTTTCAAAGTGCTATCCATCTCTCCACAAATATGAGTTCCAGTTAGATCACCTCCCTGGCTACAAAATGACACACATCATGATCTATCTGACTTCAAGCTTCATGTCATATCTCTGATGTTGCTCAGACTGAAAAGGAGAACAAATTTGGGTACCAACACCTTCCTGGTGCCGTTGCAGGGAATTCTTGGAATTTCTTGGTGTTTGTGGAGTGTTTGAAGAGTTTGAGCATTTGTGTATTCAATTATTTGAGCTGCTACATTGTTAAAATATCATTCTATGCTTCAGATCTACAAGTTTTAAACAAGGGTTTCAAGTTTTGTTTGCCCTTTTTCCATTTCCTAGCAGTTCATACACTTTGGGTGCATTGTGATTGATTGATTTAAGAAGAAGAAGGTTTGATTTATAAAGCTTTGCAAAGTTTTCAGTGCTAGAAAACATTTGACAGATTACTTTAGTGCATTTGCACAACTAAGGTGAAAGTCCTTAGTGGTGACTCCATGCTGATTTGATATTGAAAATACCAGTTGTCTTACCTCTTTGTCATTTATAATTTGTTGCTCAAATTTGTAAAACTGGAGGAAGAAGATCCCTCTTCATCAAGGATTCTGCTAAGAAGTTGTTTACAGATTCAAGAAACTTAGAGCTAGAGGGGAGAAAGGTGTGGAAGGTTGTTGGAGACTTGACTGCAAGAAAGGAGATCCCTATTGTTGAGTTTGAAAGTGAGCAGCCTGTTATTGAGGACTGTAATTCTTCTTCAAGTGGATCTGATTCAGACAATCCTATTGCTGATTTGAATTCCCCATCAGGTGAGGGACCTTCTTGTGCATTTGAAAGGCTTTCTCCTAAATTTGCTCCTGTATTTTCTAAATTTTCTAGAGATCATCAAGAAGGAGAGCCCTTAAGAGAGATCTATTTTGAATATTTCATTCCCATTCCCCAAAGACCTCTCACTCCTCATCATTTTGTTTCTCCTCCAAGATCACCACCACAAAATAAAATGGCTCATCCTCCACCTAGACCCCCATTTTTGTTAACACCTTTGGTCCTATCAATTTCAGAGGAATGGTTGGGTATCCAAATGTTGTCCCATAAGATGTGAGAAATAGGTTGCCAAAATTCCAAGGTAACAATGCTATTATGATGATCAACATCTCAAACTTTTTTATAATATGATGGAATATTTTGAGGATGTGTATGTCAAATTTTTTATTCATAAACTAGAAGATGATGCTAGGGATTGGTACAAGGCTCACTTTGATAATTCTATTGATTCATGAACTAAAATGAAAAATTCATTTAGGTTGTAATATGGTGACAAGACTGATCCTAGATTTATTTTTTCTGAGTTTGAGAATATTAAGAAGAACCCTAATGCATCAGTCCATGACTTCAACACAAGGTTTAACAAAACTTTGAGAAGGCTGCCTGTTGGTTTGAGGCCTTGTGATGAATCTTGTTTAATCAAATATGTAGATGCATTTGACAAGAAAGTAACCTATTACCTAAGAGACAAGAACCCTACCAATATAAGACAAGCTTTCACCATGACACTTCAAATTGAGAACAATATCAAAGCAATTGGGAAACCTCTCAAGAGAGATGGTCTAAAATTGATAAACCCTGAAAAACCTCAAGCTAGCAAAGGTGATGACTTAGAAGAGGTTGTGAAAACTTTGGTAGGGGCTGTTAAAGAAATCTCATACAAGTTGGCAAGAGCTAAGAAAGGAATTGGGTAGACTTCACAAGGTCAGCAAAGAGAAAAAAACCATGATAGATTTGGCAATCATCCTAGGGTTGATCAAAGACCAGATGATACAGGTAAAGGACCTATGGGAGGAGGAAATAGATAACCCCAAGCATGTGAAAGTAGATTGGTTCCTGACCCTCTAACTGTTAGGGTTGCTTGTTGTTGATGAAGTTGCTGATATGGATTGGTGTGATAGATGTTTTCTTCCTCATCCTCCATGTGAAGTGGACTAACAAGTTGATGAAGTTGATAATGAGGATGGAACTGATGATGATATTTGCATGGTGGGCTATTCTTCAAGCTCACAAGGAGGAGAAACATCTACTGAAGTAATAAGTGCTAGGACTACTGCTACCTTTTGGGATTGCATCAAATGGGTACAAATATTTCTTCCCCCTCATGCTCTTGAATTTGATGTAGTGCAAGCTTTTGAAATTCCTAACAATGACTTTGAATACTTAAGAGCTTTGATGATTAAGAAATATGATGGTGGTATCCCTTCGAGGAAGATAGACAGTTGTTAATGAATGTTGTTGTTGGTCAAGAGAAAGAGTATAATACTAGAAGAAAAGTTGTTAAGGAGTTGGGCCTCAAGCCAAACCTAAAACACCCTTTCTCACAAGCATTCCAAAAGAATCTTGTAGGAGAGAAGCACCTATCGAAGTTCTTCTCCCCAAAAAAAATTACATTCCTCCTCATGCTCAATCTTCCAAGAATCCACTGCAATCTAATGAATCTTCTTGTCTCCCTTCTAATGTTTTTTTGCCAAAGAGTGTCCCCTATGACATAGCCAAGTATTGAGCCAAATTAAAGTGAGTGTTCCAATTATTGAGTTTCTTAGAATTCTGAGCATAAGAAGAGAGCATTTTAGTACTTGGGATTGAAAGAAGAGAAGGTTACTCCAAGAAGATATGTAGATGTTGTTGAAACTCCACCTCAAATCATTGTTGGCCTTGAAACACCACCAGCAGTAGAATATTTTGGAGACACCTGAGGTATATTTGGGGACATCTTTGGTTGATTCCCAATTGAATGTTGATCCATTCTTCACAACTTTTATCATAAAGGATGAGCTACTTCACAATTGTATGTTTGATTCCGATGCATCATGTAATGTTAGGCCTCTAGAATTCATGAATGAGTTGGACATCAAAGTGAAAGCAGCCTATGGAAAGTGTATTGCCATGGACTCAAGAGAAGTGTCGGTTGTTTGTGTGAAGGGTTTGGTAGTGCAACTTGCAGCCTATCCAGGTAAGAATTTGAAACTTGATGTCGTAATTGTTGATTTCCCTACCAAATGGGGTACGCTTTTGTCAAGAAAGTGGTCTACAAGTGTTGGAGGGAGTGTCCAAATTGATGTCTTTTGCCACCATTCCCATTGAGGGCAGCCTAGTCAAGCTCTATCGAGAAAAGAAAATGTTGCATCTAATTGAGGACCCAAACAATGCTTCCTATGAAGTGTTGTTTGCTGATGTAGATGCTGAGAATTTCATTGGTTTTTCTGATGGAAAAGAAAATAGGATGGATAAATCAAAGTTCCTTGAGGTGGTAGGTTCTCCTTGGACCTTGTTATTTGATGGAACTTGCTCCAAATTTGGAAATGGTGCTAGTATAGTTCTACTTTCTCCTAGTTTGGAAGAGTTTGATTTTTCTTTCAAACTTCATTTTGAATGCAGTAACAACATTGTTGAGTATGAAGCATTATTGTTAAGGTTAATAATTGCATGGAAGTATGGAATGAAAGATATTGTTGTAAAAGGAGACTCGGAGCTGGTTTTCAAACAAATAAGAAAAGCTGTATGCTACAAAAAAAAAATAGCGTATGAAACAAAGTATAAGCATGCGGTTTGGGATATAATTGAAATGTTTGATTCCTTTAACATTGTGTATCATGACAAAGGTCTCAATTTTGCTACTTAAAATTTGGTAGTGCTAGGTTCTAGATTTGGAAATTGCACCATTTCACCTTATTGTGAATACAATATTGAAGTGTTAACTAGGCCAGTTTGTGCCTAACAAAATCAAGCATTAGCAAGTGTTTGATGATGATTTTCAAGTGTAAATATTCTTGCAAAATCAAGGTGAGTTTTAAATAATAATATTTATTGGGAACCAATGGTGTGTATGACTGAAGGAAGAGAAACTTTGTTTGAGAAAGACATCATCTAATTGAAAACAAAAACCATTCCTAGAGGTCTTGTTGCACTTGAGTCAAATTTTAACAATGTTGATTGCATCATAAATAGAAACATGTCTACCTCAAGGGATGTGGAAGAGCATAACTTGGGCACTAATGGTAAACCAAGGAAGATTTGGTTGGGCAACAATTTAAGTAAAGAGGAAAAACAGTCATATGTCCAACTCATGAAAAATATCAAGACTACCTTGCTTGGTCCTATTCTCGAGCTAAAATCATATAGAGAAGAATTGTTTCAACATGAGATCCGTCTTGAGGCCAAGACTAAGCCATTCAGAAAGAGGAAAATGCCAATTAATCCACTTCTCTCCATGAAAATGCAAGAGGAATTAAATAAGTTGAGAGATGGAGGTATTATTCAGCCCATTATATATTCATCTTGGGTTGCAAACCTTGTGCTAGTCAGAAATAAGAACAGAGACATCATACTTTGTGTGGATTTTAGAAATATAAACAAAGCATCCATGAAGGACAACTATCCCTTACCAAATATGGAAAATATGTTACATCTTGTGACAAGGTCTGAGTTGCTTTCTACAATGGATGGTTTCTCTGATACAATCAAGTGCTTGTTAAAGAATCATAAAGATTTAAAAATACCTTTACCACTCCTTGGGGAACATATGTTTTTGTTAGGATACCCTTTGGTTTGATGAATGTTGTTACCACTTTTCACAGAGCAATGGATGTTGCTTTTGTTGGTTACATCAATGACTTTATGTAGTTTACCAAGATGATGTCACCGTGTTCTTAAGGCGGAGAGGTGATCATTTGTAGCACTTGGAGAAGATGTTGATCGGATGTAGGGAGTATGAAATTTCTCATAATCCAAAGAAGTTTCATTTTGGTGTGTAAAAGGTCAAGTTGCTGGGACATATTGTGTCTAAATATGGTGTTATGATAGACCCTGAGAGAGTGGAATCAATTAGCAAAGTACCTATCCCAAGAACAAAGAAAGGCATCCAATCTTTCTTTGTTCAAATTAATTTTATCAAAAGGTTTGTTTAAAAATTTTCTCGAGTTGACTCTTTCAATCACAAGCATGCTAAAGAAGGACCAAGTTATCAAATGGGAGGAGGATGCCATTCAAGATTTTGAAGGAATTAAGGATGCACTTAAACATGCACCTATTTTAGCAGCCCCAAACTATAAGAGGCCTTTCCAAATCTTTTCCTTTACCTCTGAGTATACCATTGCTTCTGTTTTTTGTAAAATGATGAGAATGGGGCTGAGAGGCCTATTGCCTTCTTTAGTAAGGCTTTACAAGTAGCTGAGATGAAGTATACAATCATGGAGAAACAAGCATTTTCCTTGGTGAAAGCAACAAAAGTTTTTAGGCCTTATATATTAGGTGCAAAAGTTGTTCCATATGTTCCCCACACCATGGTGAAAGAAATCTTATCAAAGATGGAGATCTCAAGTAAAAGATGTAGATGGGTGAAAAAACTGTAGGAGTATGATATGGACATCCAAACCACAAATTTGGTAAGAGGTTTGGGTCTTGCTAAGCTCATGGCTGAGAGCAACTTGCAGAATGTGGAAGTGAATCAGCTAGAGGAAGAAAGGGTAGATGTGCTTGCAAAGTTGGTAAGTTTTGAGTGGTACAAAGATGTGATCTTCTACCTCAGACACCTATGTTGTCCTAGTCACTTAAATAAAAATCAGAAAAGAGCCCTCAAGCTAGATTCTCAAAAATATATCATCACAGACCTTGGGCTAGCTTGGAAGAACCACAAGGTGTCCTCTTGTAATGCATAATCGAAGATGAAGCTCTCAAGATAGTAGTTTCGATTTCCATAGGGGTTTTTGGAGGACGCTTTCTTTGGAAGAGTAACAACACATAAGATTTTGAGAGCTAGTTATTGGTGGCCTACTCTCTTTAAAGATGTAACCCAGCCTAATTAGAAAATGTGATAGTTGCCAATGTTTCTCTAGAAGACTGAAATCTTCAGGCTCCCTTCCTTTGCAACTTATATCAATTGAATCTCCTTTCAAGCAATGGGGGATGGACTTCATTGGTGAGATTTCAGATCCTTCTAGTGCTGGCTATAAGTGTATCCTTGTAGCCACTTGGTTATTTTATAAAGTGGGTAGAGGTAATCCCCACCAAGAAAGAAACACACAAAATAGTTATGGACTTCTTGTTGAATCAAATCATATGAATATTTCGAGTCTCAGTCAAGATTATAGCTAATAATGCCATGTGCTTTAGAGCCAAACCTTTAATGGCAATGTGCAATGAATATGGAATCAATCTGAATTATTCTTCAAACTATAACCCCCAAGGGAATGGACAAGCTGAGTCCAACAATAAGAATTTGTTGAAGATCATTAGAAGAAACTTGGAGCAAAACAATTGAAATGGGGTGAACAATTGAAATTTGCAGGTTTGGGCTGATAGGATAACTCCTAAAAGAGCTCATGGTAAAAGTCCATTTGAATTAGTGTATGGAACTCAAAATTTGCTGCCCTTGCACTGTAATTATCTTCATTTCAATTTGCGCAATAGTTAGAAGATCAAGAGCTTGGCCCATATGAATTAAGGATCAATCAGATTATTGAGCTTGATGAGGAGAGAAGAACATCCCGTCAAAGGCATGTCGATTTAGGGAAAAATTAAAGAGATTGTTTGACAAGAAGGTCACTCCTAGAGCCTTCAATGTTGGAGAACTGGTTTTGTTGTGGGATAGTAGGCATGAAGACAAGGGCAAGCATGGAAAATTTGATGCATTATGGATGGGCCCTTGTGCCATTGATATCGAATCGGTGAACATACCTTCTTTCTCAGGAATTAGATGGGGAATTGTTGGAGCTACCTATTAATGGCAGACATTTGAAGCATTTCTTAGATTAATCCCCAAATTTGAGGTATGCACAGCTTATATAGTGTATAGTTTTTGTTTTCTACTTTATTTTTGTTGTTTTGTTGGTGTGTGGTTTGCCCTTGTTCTTGATGACCATTTCTTTGGGTTCTCACTAG
This sequence comes from Taxus wallichiana var. yunnanensis, assembly GCA_018340775.1. Taxonomy (NCBI): domain Eukaryota; kingdom Viridiplantae; phylum Streptophyta; class Pinopsida; order Cupressales; family Taxaceae; genus Taxus; species Taxus wallichiana. Next base: position 426,222,419 of record CM031234.1, on the reverse strand, counting down.
TTTTTGGTGATTTTACATCATGACTCCTTTTCCCAATGGATTATTTTGGCACTTGGTCTATGGTTTGTCTTGTGGCACTCACTAGAATGCCCATCCCCAAGCAAGAGCCGATGTTGGTGCCATTTTTGAGCTTGCACCATGTTGCCCTAAGCTTTTCAAATCTATATCTACTTAATAAGAATTTACCCTTTGAATGGATGGTTTGTATTCTTCCCCTCTAGTTGAAATGATTTAAAAATGCTCACAAACTTGTTATTTTTCCCTAATTTGAAATAATAATCCAAGTTTTCCCTTTTCTGTGCCCTATTTTTTCCAATTTTACGAGCTATGTCATTTTTCCCTTTGCCAGATCATGGAAAAATTGAAATTGATCAAATCATACTTGTGTGTAATTGAAAATCCTATCCCAAGGTTGAAAATGTTTAGAAATCATGCTTCAGTTGATTCAGAATGAAAAATCTGCCATCCTTGGTGAAAAAATTGAATTCTAGGGCATCCTTGGAATTTTTTATGTTTTGATGGTCAAACGGGTGTCATTTTCCCATAAAATTCATCCTCATAAGGTATTGGTGATGTGGCGGCTTCTAATTGGCTAAGGAAAAGCGGGAAGTGTTGTAACTTTTCATTTTTTGCCCTTTTTGACAAATGGGGCATTTTCAGGCCTAGGGACCCATTTTTTCCAAATTTGCCTACATGGCATGTTCTAATTGGCAGGCGGGATGGTGGGTGGTTGGATTCCCTTAAGGTTTTTAGACCTTATTTTGAAAAAAATTAAAGTCAAAAATTGGTCCGAAGCCCCATAGCCAATCTGGAGTGGACACGTGTCCTAAAAACCAAAAAGGGAGGAGCGGGCTAAGGGGGGACTTAGATTTTTTAGCTCTAATTCTCTAAAGTTTCAAAATAAGTTTTAGCCCTACTCTAATCAGAGGAGGACACGTGGCAACACCGAAAGGAACGATAACCGATCGTACAAGCCAAGAACATAGATGTTAATCAAACACCACGATCAATAAGATGAAAGCAATTCACCAGAATAAATTTACATAAAACCTTTGCAAAAAAATGAGAAACAATATCATATATTATTATGGAACTCAATTCAATACATTGAGAATGGGCCTTGCTTAAATAGGAAAGGAATAACAATCTAAGAACCAAACAAGGTCGTAGATCAAGCCATAAATCAAGGAAATAACTAGTCATCAAAGAACTAGTCAAGACCATAGATTTAGGAGAGAAATAGACATCAAGGATCTAGTCAATACCATAGATCAAGGAAAGAACTATACCTAACAACTAGATAATATCTCCTAATATCTAAATAAGATAAAAGAAATATCCACACACATAAGTGAGTGAGGATAAATACAATAAAGGTAAATAAAGTACCTAGGTGAACATGAGATAAGGTAAATACCTACTCTAACACCCCCCTCAAGTGAATCTAGGGGCCAAAATAGAAGTGGCATGTCCATAGTATGAGTCCTAGTAACTAGGCCTAATGAGGTACTCATGTACAATAACTAGGAAAAAGGACACCACAAGGTACCCAAAACCAGTAACAACAAAGTAAAGATCCACTCCAAGGCATCCCAAGAAGCTCGGCTCAAAAAAATCATACAATGTTGAAGAAGTTTGGTGTGCACTGTGGTCTAAATCCACTACTCGATCACAAAACTCAAAAACAACTGACACTGGGTTCCACTAGAATAGCTCCATACAAGGAGACTGTCAACAAAGTGATGTCAAAAGTGCAAAAACACCAAACATAATTTGATCAACTACTGCAAATAGGTGTGCCACGATCCAAGAACAATAACCAAAGAAACAAGGCAAGGACATAAACTCTAGAGTGTCATGATCCAAGAAAAGCCAAGGTAACAAGGCAAGGACACGAAACCCAAAGAAGTAGGATCAACACCACACCCTCCCATACTGCTGAATGGGTGGAGTGGCACTACAAATCTGTATGAGTTTCCCAAAATCAACTACTCAAACATTGACAAAATAACACTGGACTTCACCAAAATAGATCCCCCACAAGAGATATTGTCAACATGCCAAAAGTGTCGAAAATACAGATACAAAATCTCTCAACAAACAAGAGAGATACACTACACCTGCTAAAGAAAAATGCTCAAAACAAGAAGCATCACAATGCAAAAGGTATATAAAGTGGAGCAAGAGGCCGAATGGTGGAGGAGCCTTGCCTATTTCACCTCCATAAGTGATCGAGATATCCACCCCAAATCAACATGGATGGACGAAGAAGATGCCTCAGATATGACTTGGTGCAAAAAGCACGGTGGGTGTATACAAAAGAACATCATAATGTGTGTCAGGTTGATCATGTCTGACAACTAAAATCTCAAGTTTCTCAATCCTGAGTGAAGATGAAGAACTCATGTGTTACTTAGGATCCTCGAGAAAGATTCGAGTGAACAAAAAAATGATCTCTCACAATGTGTGATCCCAATGAAGTATCTCGCTTTCGAAAACCAATGTCATGACGAGAATTCCACTTAACATGTGGAATAGAGGAAACAATACCCTGTAAATGTTTGCCAATGACTCCTCTAGTGAGACCCATAAAACGGAGCATGCGAGAACTTAATGCAGTAGTATGCTTCTCAAAAATCCATGAAGCTAAGCGAGTAGTAGGATACACAACATGTGATAGTACTTGTAATAGGCACGTATGTGGAAGAGTATGTAGTAACAAGCCTCATAGGTTTTCATAGGTTTAGAAGCATCAAAAATAGGCTCAGCTCAAAGGCTGATAGATCAATGTCAGTGGGTACAAGAGAAACAACTGCAAGTGGATTAGGAGCATGGATATGGTTGTCCACAATATGATGGTGATGTTTTAGGCTAGCAAGTTTGTTCTGCAGGGAGTGTATTATTGTATCTCTATCGTGAATGAGTGATTGTAGAAGAGAATTTTGCTTCTTGAGTGATCTATTTTCTTCCACAAATTTTACAATATCCTCTTGAAGTCCACATACTTCAGAGAAAAGCATATCATTCTCAGAATCCATGATAGGTACAAACTGCAACTCCCAAAAATTTAGGATGTCGGCTCAACCTAAATTGCATCCATAATTGATTACAACACTCTTCCATATTTGGCGCTTTATAATTATAGTGCAAGTCTCAACATAAATAACTCCAATGGAAAGAACATGAAAAAACAAGCACTTTTGCAAAAACAACACTCAAAACCAAGTTACCGATCAAAAGATACAAGCATTTTAATATTTTCTCTATTATTTATTTTAGTTGCAACTAAAACAAAATAACTTGTTATTTCCTTCACCACACAAATAAAATTAAAGGGGGCTGAAGTTAAGCACCTACTAGTAGGAATCATAAGATTTAAGCCCACATATGACCAAGGGCTAAGGATTTTAATGGGTGTATTTACTCGGACTGTGTTAGATAGTGACCTCTATTTCCCAAAATAGTAACCTCTAGATTTTCCCGAAATAGTAAAAATGTGCACAAAGATCCATGGACCCCTGCAAGAAAAGGAAAGACCCGAAAACCTTTCTACGCGTAAACCAAGACAGGATGCACTACAACAAAACAAAACCTAGTACAGATCTCAAAAAATCCAACAAACACGAACAAATAAAAACATGTTTTTTTCTTTGGCTCGAATCCTAAGGTGCACTTGTGTGCTTCTCTGTGAAAATTAAAAAAACTACAAAAAAAACTACCTCCAGAATTGGCTGAGATTACAGTTGATCTTTAGGTTTTCACGCCTACTAGATCCAATGGAACCCTTTATTTTGCTTAAAAATGCACGCAACAACAAAATATGACCAAATTCTAAATATATGAATACACAAATAATTTATTTACAAAATAAAACTTACAGATGGATGTCAATAGCAATCTCCAGCTCTGATACCATGAAAGGAATGATAACCAGATCGTACCAAGCCAAGAACATAGATGCTAATCAAACACCATGATCAATAAGATGAAAGCAATTCACCAAAATAACTTTACATAAAACCTTTGCAAACAAATGAGAAACAATATCATATATTATTATGGAACTCAATGCAATACATTGAGAATGGGCCTTGCTTAAATAGGCAAGGAATAACAATCTAAGAACCAGTCAAGGTTGTAGATCAAGCCATAAATCAAGGAAATAACTAGTCATCAAAGAACTAGTCAAGACCATAGATCAAGGAAAGAACTAGTCAATACCATAGATCAAGGAAAGAACTATACCTAACAACTAGATAATATCTCCTAATATCTAAATAAGATAAAATAAATATCCACACACATAAGTGGGTGAGGATAAATACAATAAAGGTAAATAAAGCACCTAGGTGAACATGAGCTACGGTAAATACCTACTCTAACAAGCACGAGAGGCACGAGCGGGTCGGTGGAGGTAAAAGGGACTTTTTCCCTTTTTCGCAAAAGATTTCAGAATGAAAAATTTTAGCGTGGGGATTTTTTCCTTTTTGGTAAAAGGAGTTAAAATCAAAATTTGAAGCGTTGGCCCACCAAAGCAAATCATCATCAGTGAAACGTGGCGGGGAGAAATCGGAGGCACGGGCCCACGGAGACAAAGTTGAAAATTTTCCCTTAGCAAAAAAGGGGAGTTAAAATGAAAATTGGGCTCACGGATTTTAGAGATAGAGGAAGCGACACGTGGTGAGGGAGAAATTAGGTCTCATGCGGGCCTGTGGGGCAAAAAGTAAAACTTTTCCCAATTTCCAAAAAGGTCAAAATGCACAAAATTGAAGTGTGATTTCAATGGAACCCATCATATGCCATGTGTAAGCTCCAAATTTCAAGGGTGGATTAAAAAAAAGTCAAAATTTTCCATTTTTCCAAAAAGTGTGGAAAAGTAAAAAATGATCCCAATTTCGGTTCTAATTATTTTTTGCCACGTATTTGGCCTTATCCAAAAAAAATTAAAAGGTAACTCAAGCTTATTTCTAAGACCACATCTTCCATGTGGAGGGCCAAGATTAAAAGATGGATAAGATCAACGGTTGATGTGCATCCATTTGTTTTGACCACCATAAGAGCTCCAGAAAGCTTGGAATCACGATTTTTACATCAAAATTCATCAAATTTATAGTGATTTTATATCGTCTTGGCCTTCTAGGATCATTGGCATCACTTTCATGGCTTAATTATTTGATCTGAGATGTTTTTGAAGTATTTTTTTGCCCGATCCAGAGTAAAAATGTGAAATGACAAAATGAAAAGTTCTGAAAGGTAATTTGAAAAGGTAAAAAGGTGAAAATGATAAGCAAAAGGTGTTTGCATGCCTCAAATGATGAAAATCATTCCTCCGGGATGGATAATAATCTAGATATATTGCAATGATTTAATCTTTTGGGCACACTGACAACCTACGAGTGTTTTTCTATTTGATGTAATTTTCATTGAATCATGAGGATTGTTTTGTAACAAACTTGATCCCATGGCATATTCTTTACTTAGGAAATAACGCTTCAATGTGGCATGAGGTATATATGCATTCGGAGAAATTGTAAAGGGTGGGAGTTGAAAATCATGAGAAAATCTTGAGAGAAAGCTCATTTTTTTGGAAAAACCCACCAAAGAACTAGAATAATTTCTTCTGTGTTGGATCTTCATGTATGTGAGTTAGTTACAAGTGTATAGCCATCACATAGCTCTGAGATTGTTCATGAAACTCTCCCTACTAATGAATCTAACAATATTTTGAGTTAATCTGTGTTTTCTAGGCAATATGATGTCTCATTATCATTTTTAAATGCCTGCAAATAGTTTTCATTGTTTTTTTCAATCTTGCATTGAAAGTCTTTAGAAATCACATTGGATTTCCATTTATGGTTGATATTTTAGTGGCATTTGCAATCTCATATTCAGAAGAGCCTTCATCTGATAAGGAGATAAACAAATTTAAAATCACTTTACCTTCCTCGATTATTGCCGCATAGATTTCTTGTAATCCTTTGGGGGCACCTTAGGTGTGGTTTGATCAAGGATTTTTGTGTTTAATTGAGTTCTTTACTTCAAGCTTTTGTGGTGAGTTCTCAAATATTGTGTGAAGAGTGTTGCCTAGGCTTCCATTTATGCCTCTTCTAGTTGAAAGAATATCCTGATTATTTGAAGCATTTTATCTGATAGTTGTTTCAAGTATTGTAGAGGTTGTCAAAGATCTGATATATCCCAGTTTGTCTCATCAATACCCCACCAAAAAATGATTCTAAACAACCCATCCTACCCCATACCACCCCTACATTACATTGTGTGTCAACAAAAGGATCTAACCCATCTACAAAAATGCACAAGGCAAATCAGGATTATACAATGTCTTCAATAACCCTTGCCTTGCATTGAAAATATCTCCATGATCTGGGAGTGACAACTTGTGAAATTTAGATTTGGAGTGTTGATCATATTTTCCCAAGGCCTTTTCATACTATTTTCATACATTGAGGGATATCTTCATCTCTTTCACCATTTGGGGGTTAGAATATAGGTTCTCTTACCTTGGTTGAAAGGCACAACCTAAAATAGTGAGGGTCAGATCAAATCCTTTCAAAGTGTTATCCATCTCTCCAAAAATCTGAGTGTCAGTTAGATCACCTCCCGGCTACAAAATGACACACATCATGATCTATCTGACTTCAAGCTTCATGTCATATCTCCGATACTTGCTCAAACTAAAAGGGGAACAAATTTGGGTACCAACAGTGTTAGAGTAGGTTTTTACCTTATCTCATGCTTACCTAGGTACTTTATTTACCTTTATTGTATTTATCCTCACCCTTTTATGTGTGTGGATATTTCTCTATTTTATTTAGATATTAGGGGATATTTTCTAGTTGTTAGGTATAGTTCTTTTCTTGATATATGGTATTGAATAGTTATTTCCTTGATCTATGGTATTGAATAGTTATTTTATGACTAGTTCTTTCCTTGATTTATGTCTTGATCTATGACCTTGACTGGTTCTTAGATTGTTATTCCTTACCTATATAAGCAAGTCTCATTCTCATTGTATTTCAATGAGTTTCATAATAATATATGATATTGATGCTCATTTGTTTGCAAAGGTTTTCTTAAAGTTATTCGGTGAATTAATTTTATCTTATTGATTGTGGTGTTTGATTAGTATCTCGAGTTCTTATCTTGGTACGATATGGTTATCGTTCCTTTTAAGCCAACTAATTTAACAGAGGAAATAACCAATCTTTTTGTTTTTGTTATTTTTAATGATTAACATAAAATAAATAAATGAATAAGGTAACTAATTACGTTAACCTATATTTTTGTATTTTTATGTTTTCTAGAAAATAGAGGAAATACACAGAGACAAATAAAGTTTCTTCTAATTAATTAAAATTGTTTCTATGTTCAAAACTAACAAAATTAAATAAGAAAACAACCGAATGTGGTTATTCCCTTATGTAGAGAAGATCTATTTTGTTCTAACAAATCTAGACTTTTATAATTTGTCTTGGTGGATCTACAACTTCATGTATCCTTTCCTCATATCCACGGGAAGAAAGAAAATATTCTCAAAAGATATTCTTCCCCTGAAACTTCTCTAGAAGAAACATCAAGATCTATGGAAGCTTACAAAATGAAGGGAAATTATAATAATACTAAATAGACACAAAATATTCTTTTAAACAAACTTTCCATGCAAACCAATAGGGATAGGCAGGAACCATCTTACATAGAAGCTTTATGTGAGTAAAGGAAAGATACAAAAACTAATATACTCTAACAGAATGTGAGATAATATCTACTAAAACACAGAAATCTTTAAGAATTCAAATACATCCCCAACCTTGGAAATTGTAGAACTGTGACAATGCTAGAACTGGTTTTGGTTTTTTTCCCTCAGCTTCTTTCCAACTTGGTGTTCAAACCAGTCTAGGGAACTTTGCTAACTTGTGTGAAATAAATTATGAAGAAACGATGGAGCTAAAATGGATTGCAAGTAATATGGTATCAACACATGCAAAAGAATAACAAGGTAAGAATACTAAACTTGCTTGTGTATTTCTTAGTAGGATTATGGGAAACATACCAATGTAATTCAAAATAATAATATCCAACCAATGCTTTGAATAGAATTTTGGTTCTTATAGGAAAAAGGTAGAGAAATGGTATAAGACATTTGGTAGCCAAGAAATGCCACCTCTCTTAAAGAAGGTGGAAGTAACTTACAATTAATAATAGAAAGGGAAGGAGAAGTTGGTATGCATCAAATGAGCTCAAGAACATTTGAATTGGTCAAGAAACGTGCGTTAAAATCAAGTTTTAAGAAGTTGAAACGCGTTTAAAATACACTCAAATAGTCTCGGGAAAAGCACATGGAACCATCGGTTTGCACAAAATAGCAGCTATGTAACCACCACTCAAGGAAAATCGGTAGTTACATAACCGTTAGGAAAGCTCAATGAAATTAAACTATGAAAGCTAAGGAAAAATGTGAAAGAGATAACATAAAGTAGGAAAATCATGGAAATGGTTAAGGGAAGAATTCTAGGCTACATATATGTAATGAAAATAGGAAATTGGACTTGAACACCATTGAAAAGATATTAATCATCATTGGGGATTTTAAACCGTTCCAACAATGTAGCACACCAAAAAATTAGGTACATACATATTTCCCCCTTGCGAAGCGTTTTAGCCATGAAGAGACGTAAAACATAGAGTCCAAGTATGGCACTCCCAAATGGGAGAGTTATAAATTATACCTGACATGACCATGCGTTGAAATGATGCCCATCCAAGCTACCCGCTAACTACGAAATAAAATGGGAATGAAGTGTAGATATTGTGTAGAATTGAAAAAATATGCTAAAATAAATTGACAAGAGGACTTACCATATCCATGGGGATAGAAATATACTGTCTCGGTGCTCTAGCTCTGTAAAACACACACACTCAAAATAGAGTTAAAACACGTTATATATAACCAAAATCACTATTTTTAAAAATCATTTTCACTCACCCACTTAGATATTTTTGAGCTCTGGATCACTGTGACGGTTTCACATGCAAGTAGAGTCAAATTAAAGAGCATTCAGACATGATGAAAGCCCCTCTAGTGAGAGGAGTAGTGGCTCGAGACAAGTGAGCTATTTGCATTTGTTTATGTTTAACCTATAATGTGAAAAACATTGAAAATTCAACCTAGGGGGTTATTTTTACTAATTTTGTAGTCAAAATGTTCACTAGGGGGTGTCACATGGGATGTGGCTTTTATTTCATTAAAAATGATGTCTCTTTTTTTTTTCTTTTTTTTTTTGTGTCCCGGGGTATGATGTACCCTTCATAGATAGAACCATCACTCTACACAGGCAACAATTACGTAACCACCCCTCTGTGCATAGAGGGGTGGTTGCATAATACTTGAGGTAGAGGCTAAAATTTATCAAGTGTGAATAATTTTTTCATTTTTGTGTTGTTTTATGATGTTTTTAATGATCTTATTTTATATCAAATGTCTCTATCTTGCTATTTTTGGTGTTATGATGAATGCAGAGTCCATACATCAGATGGAGCAGGATTAGAGAGTGTGATTAGCTCCTTCCCATCCTAGATTCCTTCACTTAGGCTGAGAGAGATACTTTGCACATAGTCGGGATATGGAGGATATCCTAGACACCACTAGTTGCACCACCTGATTACTTGTTAGCTGATCTATTGAGTTATTGGGACGCAGATCGGAATACCTTCCAACTTCGTAGAGTTAGAGGGGAGTGGAATATCACTCTTTAGGATGTCTATAGGATTACGGTGGTTCCTATCATAGGCAATAGATTAACCATCTACACTATTAAATCAATGGTGTATTCTCACAATTAGGCTTATTACATGGGAGATGTGTCGTCACTGACACTGGTGCCAAATATGGCATGAATTTAATGTCAATTAACTCTGCTCCTATCCTTTCCTTGCACAAGGGCATTATTGGCATCTAGGCTTCGCACTTGGTTGGGGACAAGGATGGGGATAAGTTACTCTATTGTTGGGCTCTCATCATTCAGAATATAGAGCAGCAGGGCCACATATACACATGGGGTGTTGATATCTTGGGAGCCACATATTGTGATCTTTACAGGGTTATTTGACTAAAGGTAAAATGCCTTATTCATCCTACTTTAGTGAATAACTAGGTCTACGAGCACATATTCCCTTACCAGAGGGGTGTTGGGATAACCGATCCTAGGGCTATTATTGCAGTTAGATGGAAAACTATGGCCCCACCGAAGGGGCGTCATTAGCTGTTGTGGCCCTTCTTACTATAGATGATATGGTTACAAGACATGACTAACCAGGGAGGTCCATCTAGTTTAGAGGGTTCCCCAGTAGTTTGGGTTACCTTACATTCGACACCCTCCTAGTAGCTCCGATCGTATCTAGGGTGATGAGAGAGGCTAAATATTCCCAAAGGAGAAATCTCAAGTGGATCCTTATGACACTTGGGATCCCAATTTGCACCCCATAGGCTACCCTAGATCCAAATAGGCCGGGGTGATACTTTAGATTGTGAAGCTTCTCCCATACATAGCGGGGAGGAGGAGGAGGTCGAGGTAGAGACAGAGACTGATGAGGAAGCAAAGGAGGAGGAACATAAGGAGGGGGATGAGGAGGATACTAAAACTGAGTGGAAAACCACTAGAGAGGCTTATATTGAAGTGAGGGCTGAGGAGGATACTCTTCATTCAGAGGATCCTCTTCTACGCAAGGGAGGGGGTGACAAACAATATTTTATGGGACAATGGGTGGCTTCGAGAGGAGGTTGTAGAGCGAGAAGGTTCCCGCAAAGTGGCACCACCACCACCACCAACACCTATAGATCCATCCCGATGGATATAAGATTTGGGTAAATAAACAATACTCTTTTGTCTTTACCACTTAGAATAGAAATGTTAGTGATTTACGCATTATAATTTTTTTGCTTTTCAAAAGTTTTCTAATTCACCATTGTTTTCTTTCGTTTTACAACTATAACAGATGGCTAGTGAGATCTTATTTGCAACATCTTGTGGATACCTTTACACAACCCATGTGGATGACATGAGACAAGCTACTCATGGATTTAGGGAAACTGATCATGATGGGGTGACACACCAATGTATTTTCTTTGGCATGGATTGTAGTGGGATATATGACCAAGATGAGGACTGAACTTTCTACATACTAACTAGCCCATAGGAGACAATAGTGAGAGCATTCTTAGAGTGAGGCCACCACCAGAAGATCTCCTAGTTCATTGTCTCATGGTCACTCTCACAGGTTCGGGAATGGAGGCTCTAACTCCTATCATAGGAGTCTCATCAAGAGTCCTAGCCATGTACGAGCGATAGGCTACGACCTTTATTTCTTAGGATCAATTTTTATTGTATATATTAATTTTTTGGATTTTATGCTAATTGTGAGCATTTTGACCACACCTAGGGTGTGATGACATTGTATACAAACTTGATTATTATAGATATATATACATATGTTTCTTTTTATCTTGGATATCTTGTGTAAGAGTTTACTCGTTCATGACTTGCTTCATCTGTGTACTCTTAGATGTGTAGAATCTCTAATGATTTTTATATGCTTTTATGAATGCATGTATGGATGATGATGATGATGCAAATGTGTAACAAAATGATTCATTTATTTTTTGTTATATATATATATATATATATATGATGCATATGAGGACAAATTGCAAACTTAAAATTTGATTTTTAAGAAATATTTAGTATTTTTGCTTTATTGTCAAATTTGATGAATAGTGATATAATAATGAAATGAACCCACTCTGTTCTTAACTCCACGTAACCAGTAAGATGTGAGGGCTCAACACCGAGAGCCATGAAGGATGTAAGTTATATGACTTGATGAATGACATAAATGATTTGAAGATAAGATTTTGATAAAGTCCCAATGAGGAAAATACAACTCAACTTCTAGGCAAGGCTAATTATCTAGTTAAAATGTAGTTTTCTTACAAGTTTAACTAGAGTTAGACCCACATATGGCATCCTGATTGACAAAATCTGGTTTTATGGATTAACTCTCTCATAAATTATGCATCTAAATCATTTTATAATGATTAAAAAGGACTTAAAGCACCTTTTATTTGCTAACTTACAACTTATTTATTTATTTTTTGGGACCCCCTACATCTCGCCCCTTCCTACTAGTAATAAGCATAGGCTCATCACTAAGGAAAAGACATAGGTGAGTAAGGGAACTTCCCTCCTTTCCAAACCTCACACTACTAGTGAGAAGCATACGCTCATCACCAAGCATTGGTAGGGTAAATAAGTTTAGTTTTATTTTTTAATGAATTTTTGGCATTTTATTGTTTGATTATCTTTTATTTTATTTTATTGATTCATGAAATCTGTGGTTTTGGGAGGAAGAATTTCCCCTAGCCTCAACCCCATGCAACTAGTAAGATGTGAGGGATTGACACTAAGGATTGAAGTGAGAGAAAAAGAAATTTGGGCGGAATGTTTTAGATTGATTTGTCAAAAGAGAGATTCTTAAGGAAAGATATGACACCAAGAATCTTTTATTACAAACTATGGGAAAAAAACCAAAGTTAGAGGTATCTGTGACTAGAAATAAGTGTGTAGGTATTGGTAGGATCAATGTACAAACTTCATCTAGTAAGATGATAAAAGATTGAATAATTTATAGATGATATGATTAATGTTTGAATAAGTACGATTAAATGCTTTGCCAATTCTCAAAAAATTTGAAAGTCACTTGAAAAATAAGTTTCTTGTTTCACAATGTTACAATATGATTATGCAAATGATATGAAATGTGGATGCAATAGTGTACATGTGGAAATGAAAATGAACTATGCATAGAAGCATTTAAGGTGAAGTGAATTGATTGATTCACCAAACTCTTCACCTTATAAAGCAAAAAAATGATACACGCCATTCTTATAGTCCTTCATGATTTGATATGGAACCACTTAGGTCTTAACTTTCTTCCTTCACTGGCCTTCTTGTCAATCCATCTATCGAGTCTCAAAACTAGGTCTCCTACCTATATTTCTTATTCATAAACCTTATTATTATATTGATGACACATTCTATCAAAGATTAACAAGATGGCATTGCTCAGCTCTAAGTTGAGCTTCATTGAGGGTTTCTAACTACACTAATCATGCTTCGTGGTACATATCTTCATCCAAAATTCCTTGTAAATATATACGAAGGATAGGCAACACGATTTCTAGTGTTAAGAATGCTTCACATCTAAAGAATAAAGAAAAATGGGTTAGCCCATAGCCATTTGTACCAACGTCCTATATGACCACAAGGCCGAAAATAGATTTAAATGTCAGTCACAATTGTTCTCCTTGACTGTTTTTATGAGTATGTAATTCAATGTTTTATTTTTATCTTCATCCTGTCCATTGATTTGAGGGTAATATAAAGAGGCTCAGAATGCAATATTTTGAATTACGAACACAAATCACACACCTCTTCATTCTTAAAGGGTGTGAAATTATATGAGATAATGACCTGTGGCACTCCATACTTGTAGATGATCTAATTCAAAATGAACTTAGTGATCACAAACCTAGGCACAGTAGTGAGAGGCATGGCCTCAACCCACTTTGTAAAATATTTCGTGGCCATAATGATAAAGTTGTGGCCATCTGTTGACGAGGAGAGAAATTCTCTATTAAATCCAAACCCCAAGTCGAGAAGGGCTAGGGTGTCATAATTGTCTATAGAGCTTGAGCAGGATTTTTATCTCATGTGAGAATTCTTGACATTTATGGCACTTACATACATATTCTACAACATCATGCTCTAAGGTGGGCTAGAAATAACCCATTTGATGAATTTTTTGAGTAGTAACATGCCCTCCAAAGTGACCCCCACATATACAATTGTTTTCTTTGAAGAGGATTTTTTATTTATTTTTCATCTACACACCTCGAAATAATGTCGTCTAAGGATATGTGATAGAGCACTTCTTCTAAAATTACATACATTTCAGCTATGACATGTAACCTCTCGCTTTTGTTGTGAAGTAGCTCCCTCGGATACGTCTGAGTCCATAATATGATTAATGATATCAACATACCATTGACATGATGTAATGAGATGTTTTTTCCATATAAAATACATATTCATGAGGGAAAGTTAGGTCTACTAGGTCCTTGCAATCTATTGGGTTGTCCATCAAAAAATTAGCAATGAACTCAGTTGAAAAACTTTTGGTTAATGAAGGTGATTTTATATTTACCCATCAATGTGAGAAAATGTCTAGTCATTTTGGATAAATAACCTTGAGTTAAGAAGGTTTGTAGCTGGTCAGACTTGATGATCACTCACATTTCCTAGTTAAGCATATAATGCCTTAACCTTTTCATTGCAAAGAATATTTCCAGACATTATTTCTCTTCCTATGTATAATGTGTCTTGTACTCAATTAGAGTTTTATTAATAAAATAAAAAACAAATTCTCGCTTATCATCATCCTCTTATGACAACATGCAAGCTAGTGAGACCTCGATGGCTCAAGAGTATAAGATTAGAGGATAGTCAGCTTTGGGTGGCATGAGTGTAGGTGGTGACATGAGAAAATGTTTGACTAACTCAAATGATTTGTGACATTCAGAAGTCCACTCTTTACTACACTCCTTCTTTAACAAGTTGTTAATGGGATGGATGACACAAGTTAGATCAGGAATAAACCTATGGATTGCCCCAAGTTTACCCAAAAAAGACCTAATGCCTGATTTTGTTTGAAGGTGGAGTCATCTCCAAAACCACTCAAATATTTTTAGATCTACATCAATTCCTTAAGAATAAATGATATACCCAAGTAGTTTTCCTCCCATCACTCTGAATACACACTTTTCTAGATTAAACATTACACCGTATTCGATAAGACGAGAGAGGATAACATGAAGAAGCTCAGGGTGATCACAATGATTCCTAGCCTTAGAATGTAGGTCATTGACGTAATATTCCACAATATTATGAATAAGATCATGGAATATATATGTCATCACTCATTGGTAGGAGGCTCCGGTATTTTTCAGTCAAACAACATGAATCCATAGTAAAAGGTACCCCAAAGAGTAGTAAAGGTAGTCTTGATTTGATCCTCCTCAGAGATCCTTATCTGATTTTAGCTAGAGAATCTATCCATAAGTGATAATAAATCATAGCCAGTCGTTACATCTACAATGATATCGATGGAAATTCTTCCTTAGGATAAGATTTTTTAATGCATCTAAAGTCAATACAAATGCATATATTCCCATTATTTTTAAGGACCGGGAGGATGTTAGACACCCACATGGAATAGTCCATTGGTTTACTGAAATTGGCTCAAGTATTTTCATTAATTCCTCTTTAACCATTAAAGAAACATTTATCTTCATGGGTCATGACTTTTGCTTCATAGGCTTGTCATTGGGATTTATGACAAGGTTATGAACCATCACGCTAAGAGATATTCCCATCATTTCCTTGAAACTAAAGGTGAAATACTTCAAATATTCATTGAGCACCTTCGCATATGCATCTATCTTGTCTAGAGTTAAAGAAGAACCAAGTTTCAAGATCTTAGGATCCTCCTCTATCCCTATATTGATATCTATGGTCCCTTTAATCAAAGAGGTGTTACCCTCTTCAAACTTGGGATGGGATGGAGATAGTTCCAACTATTCTTCTTCTATTTCAAAGATCTCAATACCCTTCAATGAGGAAGGATACAACGTGTAATCTCCAAAGTAGGAGGAAGGATGAGTTATGAGAGAAAATTCCCTCTTTTAATGCATAGGATGAATAACAATATATGCATTGAGGTATCATAGGATTTACTCATCATTTGCTACGTATTCTAAAGTGGCGAGCTCATTCTCGGCCTCAAAATATGTTGAGATCACACTTGTTGGTTTTTTTCACACAAAGGGTTCAGATTGAACTAAAACCGTAAACTTAGTTTCTTTCAAGTCCTCATTTGGGAAAACCTGTTAGAAAGACGTAGCCATTAAATCCACCAGTTGATTTTTTTCTACATATGGATTTGATAGAAATAAAGTTAAATCCCTTATTAAGCTCAAGGACAATGGTCTTGTAGAGCTCCAGGTGCTCCACTCAAGTCTCATAAACTTTCGAGACTTGATTAGTGACAAGTTGGGAGTCACCCAAATATCTTACATTGCTGACACCCACCCTCTTGGTTATGATGAGATCAAGAAGAATATCCTCATACTCTGAGGTTTTTTTGTACATTCAAAGTCTAACCTAAAGGAAAAATGCATGACCCTCCCTTTTGGAGAAGTAAGGATCACCCCTTCCCCAATACCGTAGCAACACTTTACACCATCATAGTTAAGTGTCTAGGAATCATTGGCGAGGATATAATTTTGATTATTCATGGAACCTTCCTCTTTGATTTCTAAAACCTCAATGATGAGAATCTCTTCAAATCCATCAGCGGAAGAGTAGCGATCCCAAGATCTCATCTTATGCCCAAGGAGTGAAAAGGAAAAATGATAGGCATATCATTTTCCATAAGCTTAACTATCTCAACTATAGTTTTTGTTGATATATTTTCTACTATGGTGACTTTGTTCTTGTCAAGATTCACCCCTTCACTACCTTAGGGGTTCCAACTCAGTCATAGGAACTAGCTGGGATTCATGTTTCAAACATTGAGGATTGTTTAATTGATTTGTTGGGAGTTTGAATTCGATTTAACCCCTAGTTTCTTCTTTAGATTGACAAAATGGATGTTAAATGGCTTTTGATCACTCAAATATGAAAATCTTACCCATGTATAAGAATCTAACCTCTTGGAACAACATAGAAGGGATTTCCTTCATTAGGTGTATTTAGGGTCGACCAAGGATCATATTATAGTTGGTTTCCTAATCTATAATGTAAAAATTAGTCAACACAATATTTGGTCCAAGGGTAACCAAGCACTATAGTCCCAATGGACATTTCCTTGAGGCTATCGTATCCTCTTAACACATTTTATGTTGAATAAAAATTGGTTTCTCCATATCATAGCTTATGAAGAAACAAGAAAGGAACTATGTTGATGACATCCCCATCATCTATCATCAAACGCTTAACATAGTTGTTATAGATCCAAACCTGGAGGTAAAATACATAATCTTTCTAATGTCAAATATAAACCTCGCATCCCTCTCGGGCTTCCTAGAGGATAAATGTCAAAATTTATGTGATTAACTTGGGCCTCCGAAGGATGTGTCATGTGAATTAGATGGCCAAGGTCTAATTATTCTAACAAATATGCTCGATGTGCAAGTGAATTCTTCAAAAAATCTAAAAAGTAAATGTGATAGAAGGTTTTGGTTAATTCTGTAATGAGATCATAGGCCCCTACTGGTTTAGGATCCATCATTGTATTTTCCGTCATTGAGGGGTAGAATGGAAGATGTTAGGAGGAATAATCAAGCATATGGGTAGCTACATTGACCTTGGTTTTAGTCTCTAAGTCAACCAAACCTACAATATTGGTTTGTTTCTAACGATATAAAGGAGGAGCAACCAAAGGGTTTGATGAAATAGATGCTTCATGATCACTGTTCCCTACGTGCATCCTTATGGGCATCCCCTTGTTAGTACCATGTGGATTAACCTTTCCATTCTCAAGGTGTGTTAGAAGGGGGTCTCTATAAAATCCAAGAGGAGCATTATGAGGGGAAGAAAACCCAATGTGATCATTTTGTGTTCATTTTATAGGATTAGCTAAAAAAATCTCAAAGAAAGAGCTACCTTTGGTTCTCCATAAGTCTTTGTATAAAATTGTTGCAATTGCAGCACGTACAAGTGTCATGCCCTCTAACCCTATGAAAACCACAATACAAATCAAGATCATAGTCACGAGGTCTCTGATTTTGGTTCTTTTGTGGTCCATAGTTTCTATTTTTGTTTATTTTTGGTTGTTATAATTTATGTTCATTAGTTTCTTGACCGTTGTTTTGATACTAATTTGGGAATTGATTCAGATATTGGTTTGAGTATTGAACTAGGTTTTGGGCCTGGACCTGCTATGGCGGTGGAGATGGGAAACTAAATTCCACCACATTAACAGAAGGAGTAAATTTTTACTCCTTTGGTTGCTCACATTGGCATTGTTGTTACCATTATTTGTATTGTTGGTGTTAACAACATTATGCTTTTGGATTGGTCGATTACGTTGTCCTGTCTTAGCACCATGTTTTTATTGAGGACTTTGGGTCCTTGATTATTTTTGTTTGAACCATTTGGGTAATTTGAATTACCCTAAGAGGGAGTGACCAATCTCCCATTTGAGCCATATGTCTTTCAACCACTATCAATTACCACTTGGTTAATGCGGAGAGAACCCTTTAAGACCTCATAATATCTCCTAAGAGGGAAATTTTTCACCTCCTCCTTGGTTTCTCAATTGAGATAATGGAGGAAAAAGTCACAAAGCTCCATTTGGTCCATGTTTGGAGTGTTAGTTAAGGAGTAGAGGACCTTCCACCATCTCTAAATGAAATGGGTGGTGGATTCATTATGTTCTTGCTTGATATGAAGGAATTCTCTGATTCCTATCCTTAAAAGTTTGTTCATATCAAAAGCCTTTATGAACTCCAAAATGAGTTGCTTGAATGAATGGATCAAGGCTTTTGGTATCCTATAGTACCCAAGAGAGATTCCCTCGAGGGTCTTGGGGAAAATATTAGCTACAACCGTATCCCATGGGAGTATCTCTCGACGATACTTATCTACACTTTAATATGCACATTTGGGTCCCCCTCCCCTTTAAACTTTGGAAAGTTGGGGAGTGTTCATGGAATCATTACACTTCGTATGGTAAATTTGAGGGATTCCTTAAGATATTCAACATATGTACCCAACACATAAGACTCTACCATGGAAAACCCTTAATGGGGAGGTGGGGGAAGCATAGAAGGATGATATGGTGCAATAAAATCAATTACAAGGGTGTAAGTCATTCCATGAGGCTGATCATATGAGATAGGAAAGGAAAACATGTCTCCATGCGGTGATTTAGAATACATGTGGAGGTATGGGGGAACATTTTTTTGGTATGGAGTAGTAGGTGTGAAACCAGGGAATGTCATAGTACCGGTTGGTGCACAGTAGAGGATATCCATATGAAGTGTGTGAGGGTATACCTAACACGCCGGATCTAGTGAGGTGGTCTCTAGGACTAGGAATTCCCATGTAGACTAAAGGAGGAAATAGTACGGGGGCATATGATCAAAATTTTGAGCATGGTGGGGGACCTTGCTTTTCCTAGAAAAATATGGAGCATGAGAAGGTTGGGAAAGATCTAACTCCCTAAATTTGTCTATCGACATTAAAATAACATCACCCAAAGATGGTTTTGCATTTAGCCTGGGTGGATATTTAACCTTTCTAGGAGGCAAAAGAACATGATGTCCTACTATAAATTGCTCTCTGGGAGACCACCCCTCTTTAGGTGTATTTTAAATTGTAGGAGGAGGGGTATCAATGTTGTTCTACAGTAGAGCATTAGTATACCCTTACATCCTTTCCACATATTGGTCTATTGCATTGAGATGTTCATTGCTTTGAGTGAAGCATTCTGTGAGTTCTGTTAGAATTTGATAATTCTAATAAATAAGGATTTAATAAACTTACATATTATATAATGTTACAATAAATATTTATAGTGGAAAACCCCAATAGGGTAAAAACCACTTTGAAAATAACCTTTACTTTAAAAACTTATTTTACATCCAAGAAGATCACCTCCTCCTTTGAAAACCTATTTACCAAGGGTAAAACCAAATCACTTGATTTGCACACCTTTGATATATTTTCCGAATATATCAAATGAAGACCTAAATTCCTATTTCTATAAAGTGATCGGGTATGTCTCTCAACCCACCTTTTCAGCCTAAAATGGTTGAGACATACATCTAGGTTTATAATATTTAATATTAGGAATATAATCATTTCATGATATTAAATATTTAACCTAAAGTATATACCTAGGTTAACATATTTAATAATAGAAATAGAAATATAAATATTATTAAATATCAACCTATATATTAGTGATTGACCCATATACATTAAGGGTTGACCGGACCACTTAATCATTATGTTCCAACACTCCCCCTTAATGTTAAGTGGTATAACATAACATATGCCAATAGATTACATGCCCATGGTAGCCATAAAGGTTTTAGGCTAGCATATCGGTTTGAAGGAATTATAACACCTTCGTCATACCAAAATAGAAAAGGATTTGGAATCCCAAAGATCATCCCATGATCGGTGACTAAATATGATTTGTGAGTTTTACATGTTCTCACGGGTTCTCATAAAAGGTTATTGAACTCAAGCATATAGGATGCTTTTACAACCAAGGACCTCCTTAACAATATACTTTTATTTGATATTACCAAAGTAAACTCAATAGAACTAAAGAGTTTACTTGAAGACCACCTTTAAGATCTTTCTACACTTCTTTCTAAAAAGAATCCAAAGAGGTATACATGCCCGGAGGTATTTTTTTACACTTGCCCTAATATCTTTTACAAATGTCTAAAGGTATTTTTACAAAAACCAAGTTCCATTAGGAGGTGACATTGTCATGCACACTCCCCCTCAATGGAAACTCTGACAATCTAATATTTTCATGAAAGTGACAAAACTTTACAGCACTTAGGGACTTTGTGAAGATGTTAGCAACCTGCTCTTCAGTCAACACGAACTTGAGATTTATGTCATCACTTAGCACCTTCTCACGGGTGAAGCATATATGTATCTCAATGTGCTTCGTCCTTTGATGTTGAACCAGATTCTTAATCAAGAGTAATACAACTCTAGCCACCACATAGAAGAGGAATACTTCCTTTAACTTCCATGTGTATCTCTACCAACAGCCACTACAGCCACATGGCTTCTTTACTTCTTCCATTGTACTTCTCTGCCTCAGTAGAAGAAATAGAGACTGTTGATTACATTTTTATTCCAAGTAATGGTTCCTACACCAAAAAATATTGAACACATATCTAGTATATTTTATAACACAACATCAAGTATGGTTAGAATCACAAAATCCATATAAGATAGCATTTTCATTCTTAGTATAATGCAACCCATAATTTATTGTTCCTTTAATATATCTAAAAATTATTTTTGCAAGATTCTAATGATCTCTAAAAAGGTTCCTGCATAAACCTTGAAGTAATTCCTATTGTATAGGAAATATCTGATCTAGTTATAGTTAGATAAATCAAACTATCAACTAACAAGATATATAAAATATGATCAACCTTTTTCATATGCATATTTGGGCTCAATATTTATTCCAACTTCTATTAAAGTAGAAAATGGTTTACAATCAATCATAAGAAACTTTTTCAATACAATGGTTGCATGTTGTGTTTTCAAAAATAACAGTAGAATGAAATATAGTCATGTAAAGAACATGATGTGAGAGACCTAACTCATTAATTTCAAAGTACTACTTGAATTTCTCTTTAATACTATGAATAAAATCATAATTGTCACTAGTCATAAGAAAACCATCAACATATATACATATAATGATAATATGTGAGCCTTATTTCTTAATGAATATATTATTGTTAGAAGAATAATTAACAAAACCTAACAGTTTAAAGAAAGAAACAATTTTCGTATACCAAGATCTAAGAGCTTATTTTAAAGCATACAAGGATTTCTCAACTTACAAACATAGTTTCCTTTACCAATTTTCTTCAAATCATTTAGGTTGAAATATGTAAAGTTATTCTTTTAAATCACAATTCAAAAAGTATATTTCTTAGCCATTTGGTGGATTTCCCACCCAAATTGATTGGCGATTCTGAAATAAGGCCCTAATAGTAATCATTTTATCTACGGAGAAAATATCTCAACAAAATCAATACCAAGTTTCGATTGAAAGCTCTAGCAACAAGTCTAGCTTTATTTTTGTACTACCATCAACATTATACTTTACTTTGCATATCCACCTAGACCCTATAATAATTCACGGCTCAAGTTCATACAAGGTAATTAATGCATGGTATATATGATGGCTTCTGGTCATTTTCCTAAGGTTAATAGGATTTGAACTTTCTAACATAGATTGAGCCCAATTTAATTTCTTATCTAGGAAGATAAGAGTTTCAGAAACATCTATAGCATCAAAACATCATCATGACCATTTACTAAATCAGAATCAAAACCATCATTTAGAAGCATTTAATGAAGTAACTTCAAGAGAAGAAGACAACACATGTAAACCTTTCACTAGATTATATCTATACATTTCATATAAGCTTCGATAATTAACATGTCCTAACCTTTCATGCCATAGTTTTGAATTATTCAAACTCTGAGATATAAAACAAGATGCAGAAGAGAAATCATCAAAAATATATAGACCATTTCTTTGAATTCCTTCAGCTATTATACTCTCATTACTATCCTTGATATACCAAGTATCCTTCATGCATGGATTCTAGTTGTGTCCATACCTCTTTCGGATGTTCGATATTACCAATGTGTAGAAGGTACTTGTCATTCACATTGTGTAAAATCATAGAAAGAGCCTCCTACATTCGTTGCAAGAATGCATTCATGTTATCTACAATTGCTTGATGACCAGTGGGAGAAACCTCAGATCCAGAAACAATTGTCCAGAGTTTCCTCACCATAAATTTTGTTTTGACCCAAATGTTGTAGTTGGTTTCATTTAGGATCTGGGTTTTGTCAAGATAGAAATAGTTGGACGCCATTGTTTTCCTAAACCTATAAAACACACCCCATTATAATATAAAATATACCATAGAGTTAGATACATATTAATAGAAAATAAAAACAACACTTTTAATATAATCGGATCTAAATTTTATAGGTCTAAAGAAAATATTTGATCATAACTAATTCTAAATTACAATGCATTATAATTAATCTCCCATGATCAAAATAATAACCCATAATATAAAGGGCTCATCTTATACCCTCGATTTATATAAAAAATAATTTTGACCATATAGAAGTGAAGAAGAGACCCCTAAGAATGCATAACTTCAAATTTCTTTTTAAAAAAATAATGTAGACAAAGATCTGCCAGCTTAAATTTGACGTCTAAATGACCGTCATAATGGCTTATTTTTTAGTCTGTTGTGACATTCATTTGACCATCAATTTTAACACAATGAAAGTTTTCTAGAACATACGAGCTTAAATTTGACGTCTAAATGACCGTCATATTGTCTTATGTTTGGTCTACTGTGACGGTCATTTGACCGTCAAATTTAATGAAGCCAAAACTTGCTGTGTATTTCTAGAATGTGAAATTCCAGAATTTCTTCTTCTGTATAATATTAGGGAGGTTATATTTTAATACATTATAATAGCCTATTATAATTTATAATATAAAAATATATACACTTTTTTAAAAAAGAGGTATATAGTTTATAGAATGTAAATAAAAAACAACATATAGTTCATAAAAATTATAAACTATAGTATATATTTTTTTAATAAAAACACAATGACCAAATAAAAACATCGGCCACTTGGTATGTAATTATTATTTTAGGTTTTTATAAACATAAACTATGTCAAGGCGGCCCACATTAATATGACATGATAATTTGGAAACATAAGTTAGGATATTAGTTTTTTTTAATTAAACATGTCATACTTACCAATGCCACGTGAAAAACCTAAGAAAATGTCATATGATTTTAAAAACTACTTAAGTTTTAAGTTTAATTTTTTTAATATCTCACTTAGAAAAAATAATGGGGCCACTTTAGAGTTGAAGTAGTTTTTATGGTTTAGGTGTCCATTTTTTGATTTTTATTTTAATGAACAAGTATAGGATTAAACTTAGTAATATTGATTACTAAGGTCACCAACCTTCAACTACCCACCGTTCATATTGGGAATTAAAATTAAAACAATGTTTTATAGTTTAGGTATGTTCAAAACATTTTTTTACGGAGCCCATATGAATGGGGTAGTTATAAACTATAGTATAAGAACTATATAAAATATATAGTTTTCAAATTATATAAATTTTAATACGATGTTTATATAAGTTATTATATAAACCTTATTCTATATATATTTTAATTTTAAAAATATAGTTATAGATTAACTATAAACTATACTTTTTCAAATCAAATTCTTTTAGAGGGGTCCAAAGAACACAGGGTATGAATTTACCTTCTGAAATATTTAACCTGTAAACATTTGAAATTATAAAAAATATGAAAATTATCTCATATAGTAATAAATCCTTTTCTTTTATGTTTGTGATTTTCACGCAGTAAATATTTGAAGCCCCTTTCACAT
Source organism: Taxus wallichiana var. yunnanensis (assembly GCA_018340775.1). NCBI lineage: Eukaryota > Viridiplantae > Streptophyta > Pinopsida > Cupressales > Taxaceae > Taxus > Taxus wallichiana. The sequence continues at coordinate 426,198,054 of CM031234.1, read as the reverse complement.
GTGCACACATCAATCTCCAAACAAACATTAATTCCATATAATTTACAAAATGTAAATGAAAGTAAGAATCATATCATATTACATCTCCCTCAAAAAATGAAGGATTTAAAATTGAAAAACCCTAAAACTTTTACTGAGAGTTTAATTGCACAAATGTAGTGCCAAAATAAATTGGGGAAAAAAGGGACCAGATACTTTTAAATACCCTTTCGGGTTGGTTGAAAAAACTGTATAAATTAAATAAATAAAATACAAAACATTTTATCTTAATTTATTTAATTTACCTCGCTCTATTACCATGTTATAATTTGAGGATTCTAATAAATACAGATTTAATCAACTTATATATTATATAATGTTACAATAAATATTTAAATAAAGATTACATCATAACATAAATAAATAAATAACACATGTGACATAATATTTATAGTGGAAAACCCCAATAGGGTAAAACCCACTTTGAAAATAACCTTTTACTTCAAAGAACTTATTTTATATCTAGTAAGATCACCTCCTCCTTTGAAACCCTATTTACTAAGGGTAAAACCAAATCACTTGATTTGCACACCTTTGATATATTTCTTGAATATATCAAATTAGGACCTAAAGTCCTTTTTATATAAAATGATTGAGTATGTCTCCCGAACCACCTTTTAAACCTAAAATGGTTGACACATACACCTAGGTTTATAATATTTACTATTAGAAATATAATCATTTCATGATATTAAATATTTAACCTAAATTATATACCTAGGTTAGCATATTTAATAATATAAATATAAATATTTCGTGACATCCAACCTTTCCGTGATCTCAACATTCAACTTAAGGATTTCCACATCCCCTTGTTCCAAACCAAGGAGGACTCCATCAAATGGAGAGAAGAAGGATCTGGAAATTTCACGGTTAAATGCCTTTATTTGTCGACTTCAAAAATGATATGCTCAAGGACTATTAGGGGAAACTTTGGGTGAAAGATCTCATCCCCAAGATTAATATCCTTTTCTGGTTGGCCGCCCAGATAAAATTATGACTTAGGACAATCTCAGGAAAAGGGGGATGAAGATTCCCAATAGATGTTCCCTCTATAAGAAAGAGGAGAAAAATTTCAATCATCTCCTCCTTCATTGCTCCTTCTCCCACATTGTCTTTGCTACTATTCTAGATCTGTTCAAGATCCAATGGATCCTGCCCTCGACAATTGAAGACTATTTCTTTCAATGGGTGAGCCCCTTCCATTTTCCTATCTTGACTGGACTGGAACATTTCCCTTCCACATTTTTTTGGGGTTTATGGAAATCCAGAAATGATGGTATCTTCCGCGATCAGAAATCTCTTTTATCAAAATTTAGGAGGAAAACCTTGAGTTCCATTAAGGAAAACATTAAACTCTTTAAAGGTAAAGTCAAGAAACCCTATCTGAAAAGTGAGTAGAAAGTTCTTGACAAGTTCTCCCTTGGTCCGGTGGATTACCACACTCCTAAAGAACTCCAACTGGAAAAATCCTGGAGGAAATGTTGTAAAGTTAAACTTTGATGGAGCCTTAAAAGGGAACCCGGGTCTGTTGGTGGAGGAGGAATTCTTAGGAACAATGATGGTGATTGGTTGTTTGCCTACGTGGGTCCTTTAGGTCATCAAACAAATAACATGGTGGAAGCCAGAGCTCTTCTTTGGGGGGTCTTGCTTGCTAAAGATAAAGGCCTCAAGGACATCCAAATCGAAGGTGACTCTCTCCTCATTATTAATGCCCTTAATAACAAAGGTTCCATTAATTGGGCCATTAGTAATATCCTCAATGATGTTAAGGAAATCTCTAATTATTTTGATAGCATTTCTTATAATCATACCCTTCGTCAAGGTAACAAATGTGCGACAAGATGGCCAATTACGACATCCATTGTAATGATTATAAGCTATGGTGTAAAGTTGATATATTACCCATGGATATTAATGAGTCCATCAGTAGAGATAGAGGGCACTAAGTTTTATAATGTTGGCACGAGTGAGAATGGTGGCGGCGACAACTTACTTAATATCTTGCCTTCCAAGATTTTTGCCAATGTGAAAGAAGGTCTCTTGTTGAATTTTTGTAGCAAGCAGAAGAAGCTTAGTCTGGTGAACATGGGGGGTGATAGGATTCATGTTGAACCTGCTAGCCATAGCATTGATGTGTGCAATCAACCTCTATGGAACAGGCTTAGGATTGGGGTTTTAACAATTTCATTGCCAAATTACATGGTCATGATCCCTCTTTGTCTAAGGATTTTGGAAAAGCTTGGAAAGCAGATAAGTTTTTTGTTAGAGGAATGGAAATTGAGGTGTCTGAGTCCTCCATCACTCGGGTCATGGACATGAAAATGGATGGGCTTAAAATTTTCAAGGATAGAACCCACAGAGAATAGGAAATCGAGTGGTTCTTTGTTGGCAAGGAAAGATGTTCCTACTTTATGGATGGTATTGCCAGGTCGTGCATTCCAGGTATTTGGAGAGAGGTGTGCCTCCATATTATGAAGTACATCACTCTGGAGGGTAAATACAGAAAAATCTATACTCACCATTTGACCCTTCTGAACATGTTCCACCATAAGGTCATGGTGAGCATCCCCTTCTTTCTGTATATGTCACTGACTAACTCCTTAGAGGCTTTCCAGCAGGAGAAAGTGGATTCACCTCTACACGAAGGGCTCATTCTTCTGATGTATGAAAATGGGAAACCTGCTTTGTGTTCTCCCCGGAAGATCATGTGGATGAGGATGACCTCACTCTTGCTGACTACCTCACTAAGATGAAGGCCGACAATTGTAAATTTGGCAGGGAGGTTTCTGGTAAAGATATGGGTGAGGTAGGTCATGGGGAAGTGAGAACTTCAAGAAAATGAGACAGGATGGTAATTTAAAGGGTTTTGAGGAGTTGAGCAGTAAGGTCCAATACTTAGAAGGGGTTCTCCATGTGATGGAAGAAACCAATGTGGGCCAAAGGGATTCAATGATGGATGTCATCAATGCTTCCAAGCAAATTGTCACCGCACAGGTGAAGTCCATGCATAAACTTCTTGAGCTGGAGGACCAGGTCAAAAAGCTCAGTGATAAGATGGAAAGGATGGAAGAGGGAACCAAAAGAAGGATTTTCAACTTGCGCATCAGCAGCTCCGAGGATGATATGGAGGATGATATTAATGATAAAGGTGCTGAGAGTGGTGGGAACAAAGATAGCCATGATGGTAACAGTGGGGGATCCCAAAATAATTAACATTTGTTCCCGGTCTGTTGGCAGAATTTTGGTGAACTTCTATTGTTTTGCCATTTTTGAGACTGTTTCTCCTTCTCACGGGTTTACCCACCTTGATAGAAATTCGGTCCTTCTCTGTATGAGTTAAGCATGTTTAACTTCCTTCAGGAATTTCTTGTTTCTTTTTTATGGTTGTTTTATTATTCTCCTTTGTAATGGCCTCGAGATCCGATACCTATTTTTACCATATCTAATAAAAAATAGAAATATAAATATTTCATATTATTAAATATTAACCTATATATTAGTGATGGACCCATGTACATTAAGAGTTGGCTAGAACACTTAATCATTATGTTCTAACAAGTTCATCATTACTTAAGAGAAAGGAGGAAACAGGATCAAACTACATGTTGATTTGGGGTCTTGACAAGACCCGAGGATAGAAACCCTATTCTCCGGTGAATGTCATGTTGTTCGAGTTGGAGAACTCTGGTTGATCGATCTCCTCAATCCTAACATATGAACCATTTTTGGAACCTTGAGGAGGATGAGTGTGAGGTGAAGGTAGGTTGGATGAGTAATTATCATCCCACCCAGATAGTGAGGGTGACTGTTGCATACCCATGTGGTAATAATACGCTTTAAGACCCAAAATGGGCCTGCTTGTATTCCTGACCTAACATATTCGGGGTATATAAATACCTATAGAATAATGAGAGAGGAGAAGGATGGATGAAATAAGGTAGAAACAATGAAAACAAAAAGGAACTAGTTCTTCATGTTGGGTTCACCTATTTTATATGATCAAAATCAACACATGACTTTCGGACACACTCGATCTCCCAAGGTCATGTCCTGGACAACTAACGTGGAATGCATAGATTGATATTTGGAAATTATATAGGTAGAATAGGAAAAATGTGAATAAGGAAAGGTAAAGGCAATCTAATGTCATGTACGAGCACTAATATAATCTTCTCATATAGGGTAGAAAAATCTTGTCTTACTTGCGTGGGTGAGATAGAACGATCTAAGATGATGTTAACACATAAATGAGAGTCTATATATGGCTCAAGGAAAATTCTTGCAATGGGTTGCAGAAGGCGTGGGAATTGTCTTGCATTTTCCTTGTAGAAGTTTCCAGACAAGGTCATGAAAGTGCAAGAGTGAAAAGTGTGAAGAGGACAAGTGAGTGGATTACAGGAACTAGTTTTTTCTAGGTTGGTTCCACCAAAACTCGTAAGAATTGCCTTCTTCCATGTTCAATGCTGTCAACTATGAGATGATGGTAGGTGGAAGTGGCATAGACTAGAAAACCAAGATTCTAAGGCCCATGTTAATGTATGTAAATAGGTAAGGTGTGTTCAGCTACAATACTTGGGGATCGACACTTGGTCTCTTGGTTATTGAGGGCCTTGAATGGTCATGTAGGATATGTAAAATAATAAAGCAAAGAAACAAACAATCTCACAAAGAAAACCACAAGAGGGAAAGGTTAATCCTAAACCAACTAGGGATACGTGGGGAGATGTGTTAATTCCTTTCTAATTAATTATATGTTCCTAATTTAACAAATGGAAACAAACAGATTTAAATTAAAATGATTCAATTACTTTCCTCAAAATTAATTAAATCTATGTGTTGCCAACAAATAATTAACAAATTAACGACAACTAATTTAACAAATAAAATAAATAATCTATTAGTTTTTTAATTTTCAATGATTTAAATGAAATAAATAAACAAATAAGGAAACTAATTACTTTAACCTATGTTTTTGTATTTTTTGATGCTTTCTGGAAAATAGAGGAAATACACACAGACAAATTAAATTTCTTCTAATTAATTAAAATTACTTCTATGCTAAAAACTAACAAAACTAAACAACCAAATGTGGTTATTTCCTTGTGCAAAGAAGATCTAATCTATTCTAATAAATCAAGACTTTTCCAATTTGTACTTTTGGATCTACAATTTCCTCTATTCTTTCCTCAAAGTCATGGGAAGAAAGAAAAGCTTCTCAAAAGCTATTCTTCCCTGAAACTTCCTAGAAGAAACAACAAGATCTATGGAAGCTTACAAAATGAAGGGAAATTACAATAACACTAAATAGATGCAGAAGCTTCTTCCAGAAAAACTTCCCATGCAAACCCATAGGGATAGGTAGGAAGTAGCTTTCAATAGAAGCTTTGTGTGAATAAAGGAAAGCTACGAAACTAATATACTCTAACAGAATGTGGAATAATATCTACTAAAACAAAGAAAGCTTTAAGAATCCAAATATACCCAAACTTGGAAATTGTAGAACTGTGATAATGCCAAAACTGGTTTTGGTTTGTTTTCCCCTCAGCTTCTTTCCAACTTGGTGTTCAAATGAGTCCAGGGAACTATGCTAGCTTGTGTGGAAGAAATGATGAAGAAATGTTAGAGCTAGAATGATTTGCAAGAAATCTAGTAGCAAAACAAATGAGAGAATAACAAGGTAAAGAAGTATTGAGATTTCTTGTGTATTTCTTGGTAGGATTATGGGTAGCATAAAAGTGCAATTCAAAACAATAATCTCCAACCAATTCTCTAGATAGAAGCTTGGCTCTTATAGGAAAAGGTAGAGAAATGGTCTAAGCCATTTGGCATCCAAGAAATGTCACCTCTCTCAAAGAAGGGTAGTTAAATCACAATTAATAACAAGAAGGGAAGGAGAAGTTTTTATGCATCAAATGAGTTCAAGAACAACTGAATTGGTTAAGAAACATTCTCTAAAATCAATTTTGAAGAAGTTGACATGCGTTTAAAACATGATGAATGAATCTTGGAAAAAGACCAGGGGAATTGTTGAGTCACAGCAGTTGATAGTTACGTAACCACCATGGTGATTATGTAACCACCACTCAAGGCAAACCACCGGTTATGAAAATTTTAGGGTAGTTACGTAACCATCAGTTCATTTCCATAAGTTAAAGCATGATAGCTAAGGAAAATCTATGAAAGAGATAATAGAAAGTCGGAAAATCATGGAAATGATTAAGGGAAGCATTCTAGGCTACAAATATTTACTACAAATGAGAAATTGGACTCGACCACCATTAGAAATGATATTAGTCATCATTAGGGATTTAAAACCTTTCTAAAAATGTAGCACGTGTGAAATTGGGTGCGTGCGAGTCTCCATCTTGGAAAGGAAATATGCTACCACATTATCCTTTCTAGGCTAGTCCACTATGGTGACATCAAATTCTTACAAGAGGAGTAACCACCTTATGATTCTACTTTGCTTGATATTGGTTTTTTTATTAGATATTTGATTGCAACATGGTCAATGTGAATAAACACTAGATATCTTGTGATATAGTTTCTAAATTTGTTGATAGCATATACAACTTTCTAGAACTCCTTTTCTATTACTGTGTAAGTTAATTATGCATGTTGTAAGTTCTTGCTAACATAATAAATTACATAATTCAGAACTCCATATTTTTTCCTAGGAAAACTCCAATAACATGGTCTAATGAATATATATGGATGTTAAATGGCAGGTTATAGTTAGGTCCTCTCAATACAAAATTAGTAGTTAACATTTGTTTCAAAGTTTTAAAAGCACCTTCACAACATTCAGTCCATACAAACTCAACATCCTTTCCTGGAAATGCAAAAGTGATGATGCAATTTTGCTAAAATTTTGTATGAACCTTCTATAATATCCAACATGGATTAAAAATAATCTAACATCCTTTTGTTTCCTTAGCATTGGCGGGTTGATTATAACAAATACCTTTTCTCGGATTAACTTGAATTCATTTAGAGGAAAGGTAGTGCCTCAACACTATACCTTCTAACATCATGTAGCACTTACTTGTTACTCAAAGATAAATTATGCTCCTTGCATATTTTCAAGATCTTATCCATATTTTTCATAGTTTCTTCAAAAGTGTTGCCATGTATAGTGAAATCATCCATATAGAATTTGATGCGCTTATTTTTCAAATCTGAAAAGATACTCAAAAATTCCATTTGGAATGTAGTAGGTGCATTAAACAAGCCAAATGGAATAATTGAATAATCAAATGTTCCCCATAGAAATGTGAAGGAAGTTTTTTCATGTTCCTCTAGTGTAATCTAAATTTGATTATAGCCACTATATTAATCAAGAAAAGAGAATTATTTCTTACCATCTAGAGTATCAAGCACTTGATCAATGAATGGAAATGGGAAGTGATTTTTTTGCTGCATTCAACTCCCTATAATCCATAAAGACCCTTCATTTTCCAATTTTCTTTGGCACAATTACAAGAGGTGATATGCACTGAATTTCTAATATGGGGTATATGAATCCAACATTTAGTAGCTTCATAGTTCAAATTTCCTCTACAATCTCTTTTATTGTTGGTTTCATCGACCTTTGAGGTTGTATGATTGGTTTAAAATCTTATTTGATGTAGATTTTGATAGTACAAAGTATAGGATTAATCCCATGCATATCACCATAATCCCAAGAAAATGTTGTTTTATGTTTTTGAATAAGAACAATCAACAGTTGCTCTTGTTTTCTTTCCAACATCTTACATATGTTGAGTGGCCTCCCTAGTGTTATTTCTACTTACTTGGAGAGGTCCATAATTAAACACATGTTGCTACTAACATAATTTAGTATGCAGTCATGGGGAAGAAGTTGATGAAGAATACAATTCTTACCTTGAATATCCATAACGATTTGTTGTTGTATAACTTGGCTCAAGGGACAACTTAAACACCTTAATCTAACGTACACTTCTTCATTTATTCCATAGTTGTTCGCAAGATATTATAAATAACTACATCTTCTTCTTGTTCTTCAATTGTACAAAATTTTTTGAGCATCGTGAGATGTTGTATAGATTTCCGATCAACTTCTGGTTCTTCAACCCAAATTGTGCGATCTTCATCGTTCAATAGCTAGGTAAGCGGATATAGCATAAGCTTCTTGGTACCATTTCCATTTGAGATAATCATGTTGCAAAACATGAAACATATAAATGCATCAGTAGTGGTTAACCATTTCCTTCCTAGTATAATAGGATAACCTCCTAATCTTGATTTTGGTTGAAGGAAAATAAATTTAGCAGGGTATTCCCAAGAGTCTACCACCACAACAATGTCCTCAAGGACTCCTTCAAGTCTCACTTTGTTGATCTATCTATCAATTGTAAGATTGTAGCTGTTGGTTTTAGTCCTTCCAACTTCAAGTCATCCATGATTTTATTGGTCATGACATTGATTGTTACCCCTAAGTCAATCATTGTATTCTTTATTGTTGTGTCATTGATAGTTATGTTTACCAAAGGACCTCCTGGATCTATATATTTGGGTAGCACTAAATTTCCAAGTATGATATCTACCAACTATCTAATAACCTGCACACTGGATGGATCTTTACTTTGTCTTCCTAATTTTTTAATATATAGATCCTTAACCATATTATTATAGATGGGAACATCCTTAATGGCTTAAATGAGTGGAATCTTCACACAAATATCCTTCAGCTGATTGACAAAATCAAAATCAAAATCTGATTTAGGGTCAATCTTTCTTTCTTGTAATCTCTTTGGAAATGGGGGTTCATTAAATTATGTCTTAAGCTTTATAGAACTATTTTTATGTTGGTTTGGACCAGCTTGCAGCATTTTCTATCTTTGTTGTGGATCAATATGTAAATTTTTTGGTTCATCTGCAATCTCTATGATGGTGGGTTTACTTGGTGGGAGAATTTCTCTTCCTAAGTGAAGATGGATATTATTAACATCAACCAAATAAGAAAGCTATTATTTTTATTCAATAGCTTAGGCTGGCTAAGAATATTTATTGTTGGGTTTTGGTGATGGTTGATCTTGCGGTTGGGCAGCCTTTGGTTGAGAGCCATATTGGGGTTGGGAATCAAATCTTGTTGATGTGGGTAAGGAGTTTGTTTGCTCCATTGCTGACCTCCTCTCCAAGATTTTTTCCATAAATAAGGTGGTTGTTACCATTGTTGTCATGTAAACTAAGGTTTCCATTGCTATTGGTATTGGCTAGGTATGAAGCCCAAGCTTGCTGAGTATTAGCCCAAGGGGGGGTTACATATATGAAATACTAGCCCAATTTTGAAAATATGGCATTAGATCTTGTGACACAACTACTTGTCTTGGTGGCTAAGGATTTCTTTGAGAAAAATAAAATAATTTCCCATCCTCCATTTCTATCATCTTGAATTCTGGTGAAGCCTCCTTTTCAGCTGCAATGCTTGTCAATCCTCTCCATTTGAAATGAGCTTTTTTCCTTCTATAAGAGTGGCAGAACTCTGCAAGTCCTACCTCTCCATCTTCTCTCTTCTTCTTTGCCTGTAGAGCATCAATCTAGGTGGCCATATAATTGAATATTTCATGTTTCATGTTCTTGAACATGTTTACAATATCTAATTTAGATATGTCCCCAATTCCTTTGGTAGTTAATCCACCCTTTGATCTAGCACTTCTTATTCTCTTAATGGTTACTCTAGAATAGTTCATGCATGCCTCATAAATATCCTCAAAGGTATATTTTGAGATATATCCAGCTCCTATTAGGTCCAAAGCATCCATATCCTCCTCACTGAGTCCTTTTAAGAAAATTAACTTGAGAGACTCAAGAGGTAACCTTATGTGTCTTGACTTCTGAATGCAAAATAGGAATCTCTCTAGGTAATCTTCTAGTGGCTCATCTTCCCTTTGTGTGATCCTAAAAATTTCATCTCCTCCTCTACTACTTGGTCAAAAAAAATTCTTCCATCTACCACCAGGTAGTAACAATATCTCTTCCTAGACCCATAAACCATCTCAAGGTTGTATCCTTGAGTGTAGCAAGGAAAAATTCAGCTTGTGTGTATCATTTGTGTACTCATAAGTTCAGCATAAAGCATCAAAATCAAACAAGAAAGTGACCGGGTCTTCGATTATAGATCCATGGACAAATGAAAGGGATGAGGGAGAAATATTGTTCATTACAATAGGATGATTGTTATTGGAGATGGGAAACTCAAATGTAGTTTCCCCTTATTCAACATTTTGATTCACTTCTTTCCGACATGATTGGTTGATCTGGAAAAACCTATGAAGTCTCATTTGTAGCAGGTTTTCTAATAGAAAACCTTAAACAGAGGAAGATGTGTCTTCTTCAGAATTAGAAGTAATTTTTGCTATTTGAGGATTAGGTAGGAATCTACCATGGGCATATCTTGGACGGTGCATACATAAACTAGCTCAACTCAATCAACATTAATTAGTGGGGGTTTTGGAGGTGGAATTTCTACAACCTAAACTACTCTAATAAATTCAAAGATGCAAAACCTCACAAAACTTCCTATAACTTGGCAATATCCCGAAAACGATACCAAAAATGGTGGTGCAAATCAACTTACAACAATTAATATGTTGTTCATTAAATCCATATAATTTAATTATCAAACTAGGGGACGTAAACATGAAACATTTCTAGTGTTGTATACGCTATTCACAGATGAGATCTAGGATGTTGGAAATAAATAACTGTCACAACAATGCTTGAAAGTAAACAAAAATTATAACTGAAATGAATGGTTTCTAAATTATAGTACTAAGACAAAGCTATGAATTTAGAATGAAAATTTAGAAAGTAAATGATTCCTAGGTAAGCATACGTGAAATGAAAAATAAAACAATGGAGGATTTTAACAGACTGCAAGTGGGCTCTAACTTAGGTGTTAATCCCTCCTAAATTTTATAACTAGAGAACAATAAACAGAACTTAGATCTTTATTGAATTTGCATGAATAATACATCAAGGAAAAAAGAAATCTCCTCTATGAATTACGTAGATAATGAATCTATGAATGCATATCTATTACCAACACTAACCCTTTCTTATATACTTCTCATCTTACACCAAGACATTATAAGAAGAGGAGCTCAACTTGGAGTTTCAACAAATTAAGTGAAAGATCTTCGATAGAACAAGTGAGAGATCTTTAACATAACAAAAAGAGATTACACACATGATACGAAACTCATAATAGGTGTTCAATTAATCTCCAGTTAATCAACCAGTTCCTTCAATCATGTGTTAACTCAATTAATCAGCTATCAATAGTTTGAAATAAGTGATCAGTTCAAAGGTTAAGTTATATGTCAGTTCTACATGTTCCAGTTGTAACTACTTCTTTAATGGTACATACATACTTGAGCTATGTTCATCATGCCTTCTAAAAGATCTTCATAACAAGGGCTATTTGTTGTAGATTATCTCCTTTGGCTATTAACGGGTTTCTGCAGACAAGTTCTTTGCCGCAGATGAGTTGTTGCAGATGGTTCCTTTACTACATATGAGTTGTTACATATGAAAAAATTCTTACAAGAAAGAGTTTCATCACATACATCATCATTCAAAAACTTATTAAAGTAATAAGAATAAATTCATGTAAACTACCATAAAATAAAGATAACTAGATAAAACTATATTAATTAGTCATTTTTTTCATGCAAATGTGTAGCATGAAAATTTCAAACTTTGAGCATGACAACTAAGTCAAATATGAAAATTTTCTCCCGAGTCTTCTTGATTCCCCTTACCCAGTCAATTTGTCTTCTATGTCATGATCATATTGACCTTATAGGTACTTCAAATATGATGAAAATTATGGGTAAATGTTTTGAATTTTTTAACAAGGTATTCATCTCATTCAGTAAAGTGCTTCCAAAAGGCTAGTCTTCCAACAAGACTAGAAAGGAAAATTTTGATTGTTTCACGATCAGTGTGCATCCCCCAGGAAAATTTTAAAGGATAAAAATCATCTTAGGGTGGTATTGGAGATACATGATGGTATTGTAGAAAATTAATGTAATTTTTGGAGGTTTGGGAACATTTGTTGTGAAAGTGGGTTTTTCAGGGGCAAGGAGCATGTAGTCAAAATTGGCACCTAAACTTCTATAGAGGATTTTAGGATTTCCAAAATGAATTGGAAATAAAATAGATATTAATTATAAATATTAAATAATAATCTACATCTTGGAATTATAACATTTTTCACAATACTCAATTACCACTCAAGACAGCTTCAATCTTGGCAGATGCACCTGTTGTCCCAAGGAAAAGGAGATATTTCATGGAGTTACAAGAAGAATTCAGGTTTTATACCATCCTAATTATTATTTAAATAGTCTTGGGATTAAAAATCATATAAAGTTTCATATGAAAATACCATTTGGAGCTTTGGGAATTGCTTCGTCAAGTTGTCTCTCTTGTAGGTGTCCTTTTTACAGTTAGTCAAATTTTCAAGTTACAAGTGTCACCTTCTAGCTGCATGGTAGGGTTTTAATCCCTCTTATCCATTTCCAAATGGTACATAGGGTAAAAAAATTCCTCCCTAAAAATTCCCTCCTCTCTAGTCCCCCACATGACCAACTTTTCATCCTCGTCAATGTTAGACATGGTAAAACACTTCCTCCCAAATTGCATCTGATGTTGACATTTGGCATGATATACTTGAGGTAGAATTTTTTGTCCCTGTTTTCCCCATTACCAAGGGGAAATAGGAGAAAAAAATTTCCCCCATTTTATCCTCTTTCATATTCCTACATATGATAAAACTTCACCTCCTGGTGCATAAACAAGGTTTTCCTCATCTCCCTTTCATGCCACCATAGCTTGACACATGTCACCATCTCGTTGATGTGGAATTATTTTACCCTCTTATCTGAATTCCCAAGGAGATATAGGGGAAATAAAAATTCACCCCATACTCATGCCTCCAAACCCTATTTTTTCCCTAAGCAGCTGCTTCCTCTCCTGTGAACAAAATTGGATCACCGAGTGACTTAAAAACATAAAACAACTAAATGTTAATATTTTTCTTCACCTGGTCATCCTTTCATCCATTATTAAAGATATGAAACCTAAAAATTCATGATAAAACACCTTATGTCCTATACATCACGTTCTAGATATGTCCATGATTGTAAAAAATGAAACTTTTCTCATAGTTCTTCATCAAGAAACCTGATTGCACCAATGTTTTAACTTAGTTTTATTCTCCTAGATGAGTGTGTGATCACCATAACTTTAAGAATCCATTAATGGATGTAATTACATGTAAAAATCCTTAAAAAAATTCCCTATAAGTTTATTTTTTGATTTCTAATAGTTCCAACTAAGTATTGCAACAAAAATTAGAGCATAGTACCACGAAGCTTAGCCAAATCCAATGATGATGTTTTCATCGCATGGCATAATTCTTGGAATGTGCACATTATAAAAATATAAATTATTATACATATTTTATTAATAAAAATATTAATTCCCTCAAAATCCAAAATCCAAAATCCAATCACTCGAACACTCATAAATGGTGCAAAATAGCAAGCAAGGCAAAATTGGCAATTTTTCCAAAATAAGCAGTTCATAAAAAACAACTTGCTAAAAATGGAAACTTACTAAAAATGGTAAAACACCATTAGTGGAGGTGAATTGAGTATGCCAGGAGATTCAAAAGATAAAATTTGAGAAAAAAGAAAAAAATCCAAAAATAAAGCAGCTCATGAGTCCACCTTTGAAAATAGAAAGTTTCATTTTTCATTTTAGAAAGTTATAGTTGGCTCCATTTTCACTCATCCCACTAATTTTTTCCATCCTCACATGATGGTAAAGTTGTCCCATAGCTCAAATCAGATAATCAACCCTCCACATGGATCCTGAAGTATCATTCCGATCATAATTATGTCAAGGAGCAAGGAAGGGTATATCGAGGTGCAACAAGTGAAATTCGAGGCATTGTGTAGTTGAAAAAGAGTTCAAAGAGAGACAAGGACTCTATTAAAACCCAAGATAAAGAATCATTAGGTGTTGGTCCACCATCATCTCTTTAGTGATTTTTTGAGCTGAGTTGGGTGAGTTGGTTAAGCTAGGTGAGCCGATTGAGTTAAGTGAGTCAAGTAAGCCGGGTGAGTTGGTTGAGCCGGGTGAGTTGGTTGAAGTGAGTGAGTTGATTGAACTGGGTGAGATGATATAGCTATCCAAGTCATGTGAGCTATGAAATATATCATCCTTTTTCCCATGAGGAGACACATGAAAATTTATCTTATTCAGGAGTGTTCTAGAGTCAAGAAATGAAAATTTTGTGATCTTCATTCAATGAGAAATCAAAATTTTCCATTATGCTTCCATCTACTCTATATTTTTTCTAAACACCTCAGACCTTGTGGTGATTTCATTATCATCTCCTCTTGTCATTTCAACTGGTGTTCACTCCTTAATAATTTCATTCAAGAGCCATCTCTTTCACCTGTGTGATGAAGGCCTATTTCAGTAAGTGAAGGAGAAGCATCAAGAAACTTGAGCACCGTGAGTTATCTATCATGATCAAGGGCCAATTGTGAAATCCTAAGGAACAATAAATTGACCCTCACTCTCACTATGAGATCAATAAGGAACCATCATAAGTCATACCTATGTTTATATCAAGCTGACATCATAAGGTCTCACAATAGTGTTTCTTAAGCACTCATTCAACAAATCTAAAATTCCAATGCATCTTGCAGAAGGAGAATATTGTGATCACCATGCCTCAAATCAGCAAGTTCTTCATCATCAATAGATAAATCAATACCTTATATTTCTCTCTTCTCTCTCTCTCTCTCTATTCTAATTTCAAATTGGGGATGTACTTTTTGTTATTTCATCATATTCACTTAAATGGCCATTAGCTAAACATTATAAGATTACTTTTTCAAATGATAAGAAAAAGAATTACTTCCTAGGAATATGAATGGTCACAAGTGATGAGGATAGGTGAAGAGTCATGTGGGGGTAGATGAAAGCACAGATTGAAATTCTATAAATTGGAATGGTTTCTCCATTCTAAGGGGTTGGAAATTATTGATTGAATGTATGTTGTTGAGAGTTCCATTTCTACATCAAGTAATAAAATTTTCAATTCTTTTATTTCTTGTCTTTTTTTCCTCTACTCTCTCTTTCCAACTTTTCATATGTGATAATCTTGTAAAACCAAGAAATGTGTTTGTGCCTTTAATGATTCAATCAATGGAATTATATGTCAATGGTTTTCACTATTTTTTTATTCTTATTGGATGTGGACTTACTCTAGTTAATGTATGTGAATTCTGCTAGTACCTACTCATATCATTAACCTTGTCTTTCCTAATTTCTCTCCTTTATCCCTCATCATTGTTTATTCCTCCCATGTACCCCATACAATAAATTTTCCATAAGTTTCATGAAGTGTTCTGTGTGATCCCTATCCTATTCAGCCACCCCAAAAAATTAGGATACTTTCTATTCAATAATGGAAGCCTCCCCATACAAAAAAAGGAGGGGCTTAGCCCTATACTGTTGGTGAAAACCAAATAATTTTCCACATGATAAATTATTTCTCCAAGCTACGGATTTCACCGTGTTTTACATCTTTCACTACAGAGTCCTTCACATTTTCCTTGTCCCATGGACCCATGTACTTTCTCCATGCTTTGATGAGTGACAATCTTCCACACCATCCATGAGGGTCTAACTCTTCAACTTGCAAATTTTACCTTGTGGTTATTTTCTAATAGTCCACGCTTTTAAGAAAACTCGCGAGACTCAAATAATCCCGCAGAGTGCCAAACTAGTCTTTTAAACCTTTGAACTTTGCCAATTTATCTTTTTGCCACACATAGACAATTCCCAAGACTCTATCCATATTTAACCCACAAGGATCTCACTTCCTTGGTGTTTGTGAAAGGTCCACACAATAGTAGACTTATTTGTTTCCCACCTAAGTCCCCGAGCTACTTTGTCCTTTGTTCCAAAGGTTAGGAGAACATACGGAACACTAAAGTCTTACATCTCGTGGTAGGCCGAATTATTCTCATGTGGCTTTCCCCTAACATGAGAATGGTTAAGTACTTTTAATGATTTGTTCAAAATTATAGGGAGTGTAGTCTTAGATAATATCTACCTACAAAATACTCAAATGTACATTAAATGAATAAAAATATGCATATGCTTGAGTCATAATGACCTTGTTAGTCACTCTAATGTGATTTTCACTAAGTTTTGCACTACATTTCAGACTCAACGTAGTTATAGTGTGTGTGTGATTGAAATAGTGTCCCTTGAGCTAGGATGACCTAATTCCCATCACACAAATAATAACGAGCTATAACTACTTTGTCCTAATGTAAATGTGTGGTATGTAATTCAGAATAAACCTTCCTATGCAATGAAGTATGCGGTCCGAAATGCATTCCTTGATGCAAAAGACATAGAAAATATTATCTCCTTGTATGGTCTTGGACTGACATGTCCTCCAAGAATGATAAGAGAAGATAAGAAAGAAGCAACATTCATTAGATATATTTAAATTAGAAAAAGGTGCATAGAGGGTAGAATAGCTCCTAGTCATTCTTGTCCCTAATGGGTGTTCCCGTACATGGTGCTGAAAATGTCGATAGTGAAATCGAGCTAAGTAGGATGTGCTATTGTGAGATGTAGAATCCTTATGTTCCTTTTCAAGTGTTGGAAATGAGTGTATTAATGTAGTGCCATAATATTTTTAGGTTAGAAAATGAGGTAGTGTTTACTTGCTTGTATAGGGTTTTGTCTATGATTTATCAATGAAATGGAAACCCGGATATATGATAAGACCCAAAAATGATATGAATCCAAAAGAAAATTTGGAGGACATGTCAGGTCAAGACCATATAAGTTGTTCAGGAGAAGATATATTATCCTAACCAATCTATATGGCCCTATCCATGGAAAGAAAACATGCAAAATAAAGTTTGGGACTTGTTTTATGTTTTTGTATGGATTTTATGCATTTTTTTCTCATCATTTGACAACATGTCACTGTAAAAAACAAAAATAAGACACACGAGAAATCGAATGTATTAAATAAGAATTGGAAATTTGTATATTATCTTAGCATGATTGCAACGTCAAAACTAGTAGTTTCAAAGAATTTATTATCAAATTTGAGTGTCTACATTTACCACCCCTTTAAGTATGAAATGAAATTACATTCTTAAATTAAAACATACATCAAAGGTGTAGGAAAAAAATTCTTCACTCAAATATTTATTTTGTATAATTCTATTGTGTTTGGTGTTGACATGCTCCACGATGAAACCTACAACACAAAGTGTAGTTAATGTCCATGATAAAGAATTAAAATTTAAATCAATATGTAAAGTGTAATATGAAATATTTTCATTTTCATAAGAATGAAATGAAAAAGATATAAATAAGGAAATAAAACACATGTTTTTTTACCGAGGAGAGAGAGACTCTCATGTTGTGTTTGTGCTTGAAGATGTTGCATTGTTGAATTTTTTTGAAATTTTCTAAAGAATTAGGGGTTCTCAATCCCCAATTGTGTTGAGGAGAAACTAGAGTGCTAGTCACATGTACCCAACAAAAAATTTTGCTGAGAGAAGAAGAATAATGAAGTTCCAAAACACCCCACATAGGAAGAAGTATAGGTATCAAAGTTTTTCACCAACTCTCATATCTTTCCCTTTGAGTGTAAGAGGAAATGAAAACTTCCTATAAATACCTTAGCCAATTTTATACCTTCCATAACCCCATAAACCCCACCATTTAAGATGCATATTGGCCCACTTAAAAGGATAATGGATGTTGCCATGTCAATCCCATGGTGCATAGAACTACAATATATTGAAATGCACTTTGAAATACTAGAGGAGAGAGGAGACAAATGCTCCCAATATCCTTGAAACTAAACTAGAAACTAAAATCAAGTGAAGTACTTCATGCCCATTATACTAGTCTAAACCGAGATAGCTGATCCTGAAACTTTCACCAAAGACCTAAGAATGTTCTTGAAAACATGAAACTAATTAGAAAGATGATGTTTCTACCTTAGGAAAAGATGTGTGGTAGGGTCAAGACCATAGTATACAACCCTAACGAATCTATACGATTCTAATAATGTTCCTTTTGTCTAAGTTTATGTGTTTTTGTATTTATTAGTACTTGTATCCTATTAATACTTGTAATATTTCCTAGCATGATACATGTGTTTATTGTAGGTGTAAAATATATCAGATGAATGCCCCTTATTTTGAGGCATAATTGAAGACCATGTTGAGCACTTAGCTCAAATAAAAATAGGTGTGTTTATGCATGATATGTGAGAGAATTTTTACATGATCGTATAATTTTGGAGAGGTCTCCACCTTAAATAACCTATACATCTAAAAGGAAGGTATTTTTACATGGTGGAAACCATGGTGCACAAGAAAATAAATAAAAAACAATGTATCGATAACAAGAGTATTATAAATGCATTTAAATACATCAATATTGAAATCCTAGGTAATAAGTATACAAACAATGTCACAAAATGGTGTAAAGCTCTGCAAAACATGGGACACACATGGTGTCACAAGAAAATCAAGGCACATATGCTTGTACTGAAAATAAATTAAGATAAATAAGATATGCATTCCAAAATACATGGATCACTCATGATTTAACAATAAATCAAGGTTCATAGGCCTTAAGAAATGAAAACAAACAAACAATAACATACACACATGTTATCCTGCAAAATTGACAAGGGCAATTTGCAGGTAACCATACCAAAAATTCTATTTTGGCCCCTAAGGAAGTTTGATAACGTTCGAAATGGCCCAAAACTTCCTTTCAAAAATTAGGATGTTGCGAAAACTTAGTCACTTTTTGTTAATCCTTTGGCGCACCCATCTTCATGTCGACATGACTGAAGTTGTGCCCCTTTTTGCACTGGGCACAATTTTCCTTGTGTCAACACACCAAAATTTGTGCCCCCTCTAAAACCTTTGCACACTCATTATTATGTTAACATCCAAAACATTGCACCCCTTTAAATACCCTTAGGTGCTGGAAACATTGTGTTGACATCCGAAAATGTGTGCTAAGGCGCTGGAAATGTTGTGTTGACATCAACAAATTTGTGCTAAGGCACACTTTTCCTTGTGTCGACACTCCCAAAGGTGCGCCAAAGGTGGTTGGTGAGATAATAAATGCCAATTTTTCTATAAATATGCACCTAACACCTGTCATTTTCATGAATTGAAAATTACGAAAAGTATTTTCTCTATTCCTGTCAGCCATCCTTATCACCCCCATGTGCCATTTTTCAAGCTTGTGGACCCCATGTCATTCTTCGTCTTTTATAAATCTGGGTAAGTGGCTCCTCTCCTTGTTGTTGTTTTTGTTTTGTTTGTATTAGGTATTAGGGTTGGTATAAAAGATAAAATCTAAAGAAACACACCTAACAATCAGAAACCAGTGAAGCCCTTACCTCTCCTTCTAGATCTACAAATCTAGAAGACCCCTGCCTCTCGAAGAAACCAAAAATCATCTTTATCTACATGCTGCCTTACCAAAAATGTCTCTCTTGCCATCAAATCCAAATCAAGAAATCCATGGGCTGTTAATATGTAAAAACTCCTTGGCACACTATTTTTCCATGTTACACATTCCAAAGCTGCGCTGAGGCACACTTTAAAACCATGTAACAAGACCTTTTTTGCGCCTAGCCAAAAAGAGCACTTAGCAGATTTTCATGAGGCACTGGTGCCACTTCCATAACATCAACATGCCATGTTGTATGTTGTAAATCCATGCCCTGCGCTTTACCCTTTGGCGTTGCATTTTGTCATGTAACACCTCTCCAAATTGTGCCCTTTCCAACTTGGCGCAACTTTTCCCAGGTCAACACCAAGTGCAATTTTCCTCATGTTGACACCTTCCTGAATGCGCTTTACCCTTTGGTGCCAAAATTTGCATGTTAACATCCAGAAAACCGCGCCCTTTCTACTTGGCACAACTTTTCTCCTATAAACATTGAGTGCATTTTTACTCATGTCAACACCCCAGAAAGTGCACCCAACAATTTTAAGCCCCTGCAGCCTGATAAACTCTGCGCCTTGTGCCCTAAGCCTTATTATTGCTTGTTCTTCATTCTACAAGCTTTCATTATGAATAACATGATGGTTGACATGGCTCTTCTGTGTTGGACCTCCTTGATTCTTCTTGTAGAACAACAACATCCATCCTTGGGCTCACATATGTCTTCATCAAGCAAAAAACCAACTAAAGCTAAGCAATCAGAACAAGAGATGAAGTATAAGTATCAAAGAGTCAGAATGTCTGACTCATATGTAGAATGCAGCCTTGACATTACAGGACTCTGAGCTAGGACATATTGACATGGATGATTTCTAGGCAAGGACCAACCAGGCAAGTAGTGGCCCGTGGATGAATAAATTAGTAGGTAGTGGGTTGCACTTTACAGCTAGGCTTCCGGTAAGCATCGTAAATAATGAGTTCATCATGTTGGTTGCCAGTGCTATAACAAAGACACTAGATGTGTCGAAGACAAAGAGCACAAGATGATCATCGACCTCACAACTCATCACTTTGAGATGATCCTAGGCATCCCTCATCATAGGCAATATGTGGAAATAAGCCTTGAAGACTGCAAGAAGACCTAGGATGATAATGAGGATAAATGCATGCAGATGATGAACAAGCTTTATCTAAAGAACAAGAAGCCAGTGATCATATGGCCACAAACCATCCACCGTAGTGACTTCAATGAATAATTGAGCTATACAATCACCTTCTTAAACAAATTATTTGGGCTCCCTAATGCCCATTATTTCCACAAGTGGATGCTGAGATACCTAGAGACCATGAGTAAGAATGCACCTGATCAACTTTTTAGTGCAAGCGAGATCATAAGTGACACCATCTCCTAACAACTTCAACAAGTTCTAACAACTAGGAAGTTCTACATGAATTCCTACGTTGTGTATGCCACTGTGTCAAAATGGGATTTTGCGGGCTTAGCTCAAAATGGGGTATGGCCCCAAGTCAAAATATATGAGTTCTATCTAGAGCTAAATATTGAATCCAGCATCTCCAAGTTATCTAAAATTAATGATTCCTTCTTCTATGAGGTAATCTTCTTACTGAGGCCAAACATGAGACATGGTCGACCAGCCCAAGTATGATTATCTACAAAAGAAATGGGGAGCATTGTTCACACAATTCCCCACGTTCACATACCTCATAGCTGTGAATTTTGAGGGAGAGCCTATGAAGCTACCAAGGTTTGCAGGGCCAAACTTGGTCCTGCTGGAATTGTCAAGGCAGCTGATCACTTACCATGAGAAGTGCATGAAGATAAATAAAGGAGGAACTCCATTCCCCCTTACAGTTGGAGGATACACCTGCCCTACACTTGCTAAAGAATGAGAGATGTATGATGAGCTTGAGTTATTGAATTTAAAACATAACTTCCCAGCAAGGCTGACCTTCGACTAACGAAGTTTCCTCCCAAAGGCAAAAATTGATCCCATCCATGTTCTCGAGATTGAGAACATTTGGATCAACCTAACACATGAGATAGACATCAGGTGAAAGGATCACTCCCAGCTGACTCTAGAGGAGATCATCCACTATGGAATTTCCATTGTCCCAAAGGAATTCCAAGAGACTGATCAAGAAATTGATCAGGTTTACCTTGACATAGATGGGGATGATTGGCCATTCACGGAGATCAACAGAGCCAAAGCACTCGAAAACCATTTAGGAAAGGGTTAAGCCCACATTGCAACACACCAAAAATTGGTGCAAATAGAATGGTCTCACCTACCTTGGAGTAGATTTCACTACTTCTCCTTTAGGTAGAGCACCTCCAAGGCTGGGCCTTACACCAAAAGGAAAAGGAAAAGAAAAGGAGGGTGAATCAAGCAGACAAGAAGAAACTCCTGAAGGCCTTCCTTCTACTTCTAAGAAGCAAGTAGTTGACCTGGTGTCTCTAGGTAAAGAAGAAACAATAGAGGTTTCAATGGATACATCCACCCAGGATGTTATCACAACTACAATGCAGAGGTACCCAATGATTCCTTCTTCTGTTTCTTCTCCTCCTCCTATCTTTCAAGCATCTATTCCTATGGATGTTTCTTCTCCTCTCCCTTCCTCCCTTCCATCTTCCACCTCTTCCATCTTCTCCTCTCTCATGGATCTGTCACCCAATATTCCCTCCATCCAACAGATCCCTTCCGTTTCCATGTCCTCTTCTCCTGTAGTAACTCCAGGCCTAACAAGCGCAAGCAAGCAGGTGTGTTGGAATCCTTTTCAATGCCACCACCGAGTGTTTTAACACACTTCCCTGAGGCCTCTATAGTTTCTCTCCCTCTCACTCCCATTTCTTCTTCTATTTCCTCTACTCCCACTCCTATAAGTCCTAGTTGGATTTTTGACCATCTGGGCTACCATAAGAGAAAGGTTCCCAGTGGCCATGGATTTCTCCATCATTCGAAGAAAGGAACCAAGAAGTAGAAAGTGATAACTCACTTTTCTAAAAGCACTTCGGGGAGAGAGTCATGGATATAGCCTACCTGCACCCACAAAGAAAAAGGAAGATTTTTCTTCCACAGTTTCACAGTGACTCAAGTCACAATGGGGACCTCATCTAAAAGCTTGCAAGGGAAAGCCTTGTCTATAGTAGATGCTCTTTGCAAGAAGCTCCAAGAATCAAAAGAGGAGAAGAGAATACTCAAGGAACAAAACAAACATATACTATAAGCATTATATAAAATGGGCAACGGTCCCCTCAGTAATCGCCATTAACCCATTCAAGTTGTCCGTTAGGATAAAATAAATGAATATGCTAAGATTGGTGAAAAAGTTGCAGCAGTATCATCTTGGATCAAGCGGATCCTCAGAGATGGTCAAGAAATGATTGGGAAATTTGTAGTGCTCTATCAGGATATTACCCAAGCAAATAAGGAGCTACAAGCAGTAGCAGGTTCCCTCTCTGAAGAGTTGGATAATGCCAGGTTGCAGCATGAGATGTTCCAAACCATGGTTGACTGTCACCGATGACCTATTGAAGGTTGGTATTATCAATCACCCACATGCACATAATAAATCTCTCATCACTTTAGATTACTGGGTTGATCAAATGGAATATATCTGGAGAGAATAGATAAAATCAAAGATGAAGCCCTGGATGCATGATACAACATGGAGCAGATAGTTACAAAAATGGCTCCGAAAATGCTCAGTGAGTCGTATAACTTGAGAGAAGAAGATGATACATTCCAATGCTTCAAGACTATCATCACTCAAGGTTTGGCACCAAAGGTCACTTTTGACCGAGAGTCAATCAATAACCTTCTGGCTTGTCGCGACTTCATTGGCTTTTTGATCGATGCATGCGAAACTTTCACCGAGTTACCTGACAAGCTCAAGAACGAGAAAGAAACTTGCAAAGTCATTGGCAACCATTTTAAAGGTCCAGATCATGATCAACTTCAAGCGATGATTAACAAGTTTATGGAATATCAAGCGCAGTGTCACATCAACTCTCCTGATCAAAAGTAGGATACCAAGTTTGAGCAGAGAGATGATGAAGAGTAGTTTCTTCTTCTTGGGATCCATTGATCATTTTTGTAAAATATTTAAAAAGCATGTTGGCATTTATGATGACCTCATCCATGTTGCACCATGGGATGTTGTCATCCAAAAACTTGCCCAAAGTCAACTTTTGACTTTTTAGATATTTTGTAAATATCTTGTAAGATATTTTGTAAATAGTGGTTGGTTTGCTTTTGTCTTCTTTCTTCTTCTCTTTCTATAAATACTTGAATACTTGTTGTATTTAGGGTGTACATTTTTTATATGAAATGATAAGTGAGAAGAGAAATAATTTGTGCTTTCTTGTAACAGAAGAAATATTAATATACGTATTCAGACTTTGTGCTCCATATGTGTGTTATTTACATTAGATCTTTCTTAAGTTAGATCTATGTTTTTATTCTCATTAGATTCAAACCTACTATTGTCATATGTTCATTAGTATTGATTTAATTTTTATGCAAGTAAGTTTGGCTCTATTTACTACCAGCCAAAAGCATAAACCTCTCGACCTTTCCATCTTGGAATTCATTTCTTTTATTTTCTTCCTTCATATCTACCCTCCTTCATTCCTTCCTCCTACCTTTCTATTCGTAGTTGGAACTACCTCTACTAGGATGAGATCTCAAACCCCTGAAGTTAGAATGGTGTAGATTTCCATGTATTCCTTCTTGATAGATTAACAATAAACCGGTTTCACTTTGTTGTCTCAAAGAGGGGCTATGCCCTCGCACACCGCTGCTGGCCTGCTTTCCCCATGACATGCCTAACTCGACATTTTTCAGACCAACAACACACAAACAAGTATGCTTGAAATAAGAATGTCAAAAACATGATGACATGATATAGTAGCCAAGATACATGAGAATATATGATATAAGATATGTTAACACCACACAAAACACATGTGTTAGTCATGTTAGTTCAAAAGATAACACATACACTATAGTTATAATCAATCATGATGAATAAGTAAACATGAACTATAATAGAGAAATAACACTTAAATGCAATACAAAATATATGTCCCCGGATGAGTAGAAGTCCGGGTAAAGGAGTTATCCAATACCTATCATCATGTGGTGCTTAACATGTGCCATGCATCATGCTCATAATATCTCATGAACACATGCATGTAAATAGTTGTAACGTCCCCATTTTAGTACATTAGAACAAGTAATTTTTTTTTGATAAATGCTTCCTAGTTCTAAATACATAATTTAGAACTCACAAATCAAAACAACCATTCTTATAACAGATAACCATATGCAACTGTAATGACTCGGAGTACCTCCAATCTATTCATTCCATGACTCGGTAATCTACCGATCTATTCATGAGTATCAAAGAGTTGGTGTTTTTATTTTAACACATCACTCTTGTGGTTCTCTTCCCTAATCTGGGATTCAGAATGCTCTATCCAAGGAACCTATCTGAATAATTGTTACCATTATTCATCGGCATCTCATCCCTTAGACTAGGTGACATAGGACAACGCAATCAATAGCTTGCGATACTTTGGCCAAAGATTTGAAACATACTGCTTATGTCTCGTATTCCTTGATGGCATACTCATCAATCTGAATACGTCCTTCACCCCATTCCTATGTTATGTAGAATGTCTTACACTGACTTCTATCAGCCTCCCCGTCCCAAGTAATTCACTTAGGGATAGATTAATAATATGACAACGTTATAAGGATGCTCACGAGGACTAGGGATACGCTGACATACTGGGTCAACCCTAGTTAACCCAGTGTGTCAAGATACCCCGAGTCTCCAGGGGCAGTCTTATAACATGACCATGTTCCTAACCAGTCCCAGAGTAAAAATTGTTCGAGTTTAAGGTGTAAATATTAATGATCAATGCAAATGGTGATGTCATAAGTCACCTACATTGTTGTATCTTCGAGAAGATCTTAATCTTCAAGGTACAACCTCGCAGTTGACTTGTGCCAACAACCTTCAAATCCACCTCGAAAATATCTACTTGACTTTAAGGTGTTACTTACATTGAGTTAAAGTTATACTTTAAAACGCTCCTTTTAGGGTAGTCTTTTCCCAACCCCTGGGTTCCTCACCTTAGAATTTCCTTTCTCATTAAGACCCATTTCACAAAGAGAAGTTAATAAGATTTGGGGTTTCATTAAGAATTTCATTGTTACACAATGATCTAAATCAATGAAATTGGGCAAGAGCACTAAGTCTTCTCATAAGGTTGCTAACCATACCCTTATTAGGTTTATATTAGTTCTCAAAATTGAAATACATCTTACTTATTAGTATTAAGATATAGTGATTTAAAATCAAATTAAACGCTGTCTTGACTTAGATCAATACTAGGGAGTAATAATTTATTTAGCCTGCTCACTTCCCTGTTGAGGTTTATTTTAACCTTAGCTTCTTGATAGATAGTGATCTAAATTCCAATTTAGCTTTAGATAGAACATAACAGAACTACTAAACATTCACAAGTATTCAGCTACATAATCTTTTCAAAGCTTACTTAGAGAATCCCAAATGTCTCCAAGGTATACAATAATAACAATGCTCTTAAAATCATTCGAACCAAAGAAGTTCAATCCATTAAGATACGAATGCAAACACATAAGTAATAAATACCTCATTTCATTCATTTCTAAGCTAATCAAATACATTTTATGCATTCAGCATATTTGATACAATACTCAACAAAAAAAGAACATCTTTCTTCAAGTAGTACATTTAGAGAATCAAGTTGGAATTCATCATAAAACCAAATTAAACAATCTGAACATCATATCAGATCTGCGTGCCTTTACCACTTATGGCAACCATCTACAAAAATTATCAACACGGGTCAGTTCGGTGAACTGAG
The DNA here is from genome assembly GCA_018340775.1 of Taxus wallichiana var. yunnanensis. Taxonomy (NCBI): domain Eukaryota; kingdom Viridiplantae; phylum Streptophyta; class Pinopsida; order Cupressales; family Taxaceae; genus Taxus; species Taxus wallichiana. Next base: position 426,171,509 of record CM031234.1, on the reverse strand, counting down.
CATGATAAGCACTAATTCTTAAAACAATTGCAATCCACCAATTGTTCTCATTAAACAACCTGTTTAAATGAAATCATTTCTTCAAATTCCAAACATAAATCAGGCTATTCATCTTATATGTTAGAGACTAAGAACAAATGAATACAACCATTCTAAAGATAGCAAAACTCCTATAAGAAACAATTACTCAAAGGCAGTTTATAACATTCAACAAGCTCAACTGTTGTAATTTCCTTTCAATCATACATTATTTTAATGGTATTGACGAGTATACCTACTTATACAGCAACACACATTTTATACCAGTCTCTCCATACAATACCACAGTCTATTCTTGTTATGCCCTTACCATAGAGATCGCATAAGGATACAAGAAGAAAGCACATAAAGTTTCTAGACTAGGAGAGAGAGAGTATTTTCTTATTCCTCTTATTACACATCAACATATAATTTACAGCTCAGGAGAAGGAAACAGAGTAAATCAGATTCCCATTTCAATCATGTTCAGGACTGTACCGAATCCTCTAGAATAACACAATTACTTTTACGCATGTGATTAAAAAAGTCAAGATCACAAGAAGAAACTACAATTTCATCCAAATTCATTAATAAAAATCACCTATAGCTATTAAGCATTACAAGAGCTCTTGCGATAAAGCAAAAGAAAATAATCCAACCATGAAAGACTCAACAAATATTTTCCATATCATTCATCAACATGAAAATACCCAACGCCATCGCCTAACATGGTATAGCTAAGAGCTCTTTGTTTCAGTCAAACACGAGACAAGATAACATTAAAAACAAATAACGTTTCCATATGCAAATACAGTGACATTCACACTGAGTCGAAACACAAACATGCACAACTTCATTCAACTGAATCTAATCTCTATGAATATACAGCAAGGACTTTACAGAAGTCACCTCCATTACATAAGCTCATCAAATTTTTAACCTAAGTCGAGCTAATACAAAAATTACAGCAGGGACTCAAATAGAGTCGTGCTTGTAATGTAAACCCAGCACACATTCAACAGAATTGAACTGAATATAAACACAACAACCTTTAGAAAGAGTCGAGTTAATAAGTATGCACAGCGTGGACTTAGATCAGAAGTCGAGCCATCACGCAAACACATCAGGGCTTCAACAGGAGTCGTGTTCACATGGAAATACTGCAAGGACTCCAACGGAGTCGTATCCAACAAGAACTCACAGCCCGGGTTAAGATTGAAGTCGAATTCATACGAAAACATTCAAGGACTCCAACTGAATCAATATCAACAGTCTTCACAACTAAACTTCTACAGAAGTCGATTACAAGATACATATTAAGGATTCCAACAGAGTCAATATCAATAAGTATTCACAACTAAGCTTATACAGAAGTCGAAACACTAGTTACATTTCAAGGACTCCAACTGAGTCAATACCAACCGTATTCACAACTAAACTTCTACAGAAGTCAAAATACTAGTTACATTTCAAGGACTCCAACTGAGTCAATACCAACAGTATTCACAACTAAGCAACAGTATTCGCAACTGAGCAACAGTATTCGCAATTAAGCAATATTATTCGCAACTGAGCAACAATATTTGCAACTAAGCAACAATATTCATAACTAAGCTTAGACAGAAGTTGAAATACAAGATACATTTCAAGGACTCTCACTGAGTTGATACCATCAGTATTCTCAACTTCTATAGAAGTTAAACATAAATTACGTTACAAGGACTCCCACAGTAATCACAACCAAGCTTAGACAGAAGATGAAAACATACGAAACATTAAAAGGACTCCCACTGAGTCATTTTCGTATATAATCCCTGAAAACTTTCAACGGAGACTAACCCAAAATTGCTAACACAGTAAGGATTTCTACAATAGTCGCATTCAAGTAGTATAATCACAGCAAGCATTCCAAATAGAAGAACTTCAAGTATTCTTAGCAAGATTCAACAGGATTCAACAACAATAAAAGCACAGCCGGTCTCAATCGAAATGAAACCAAAAGGAAGAATAAATACAGTAAACATTCCAACAAAGTCTTCAAAAATCTGAGATTCCTAATTCCACAGGAAAAGAAGAACCAATACATTGCTTCAAACCAACTAAACTGAAATCACCTGAACAGAGTTGTTTTAATGAAAGCATTTAGAGTAAAGCAAGATTTTTAAAAGTCAGGGCCTATCATGCCTGGTAATGTCGCTTAAAAATCTGAAGAAGACCTCTGAATGTGCTCGCGCCTTCTCCTCTTCTTCCACGATAGATTCAGCAACAATAATTTGTTACCCTCATGTCTTATAAACTTTCCCTGACAGAGAAAAGAGATAGTTATTCTCATAGTTTCCATACAACACACCAAGTAGATCGGTTCAAGAACCAATGATCAAACAGAGAGAAAAACGGAGCATATGGAAAACCAAAAACCAACTAATTTTCCATTTGCATGCCTTCCCGAGCAATCCGCGCTCGGAACCGAAGTTCATCAATGACATTAACTCCAAGATTCCCGCCTAATCTCCATTGCCACCGACCGCCAAAGTTGGTGATTGCCAATTGCACACAAACAACCATTCCCAAATTTGGTGATACCGCCACGTCAGGTCTCAATAGATATTTACAACCTCCACCAAATCCCAAGTCCTTCATCCTTATCCACCTCATAAATGCCATAGAAACTACCGCCCATGGCTCGCACCCCTTCATAGGTCCCCCTTCATCCATGATCATTAGTTAGGTTAGAAACATAGGTTAGATCATAAGGTAATACTTTAGTCTTACTTCCATAGTGCTAGGTGGCTAACCTTAGGAACATTTAGCTTATAGTTTAGGGCTAGGTTAGATTAATAATAATTTAACCAATAGGTTATAGTTTAGGTTTAGGTTATTAACCTTAATAAATCCAGTCTAGGTCTCCCAAGTAGGACCGATCCGTATTGGAACCAAACAGGGTAAAACATCCCTGTACAGGATCCTATCAGGTATTGCTAAATAAGCTTACTGAATACCCAGGAACATCTTACCTGGCTTAAGGTCTAGGCCTTCCCGATGTTACGGTATTTGGAACCGATTTTCATTTAACAAGATCAGCCTGAGTTAACTCCTGAATTGCTCATTCAACACATTCAGACCTTGCAACTTTCGTAAGGTCTATAATTTTTGTTCATCCAGAATAAACTTAAAACATCTCTTGGATCAATGCAACTGATCCAAGGCTGAGTCATAAAGATGGATAAATCCACAATTCCTTTCGAAATCAAATTGAACTCAAGTGCTAAAAATGAAAGAAATAAAAGAGTCCAAGCATATCCCGACTCAGTCAAAGATCTTCAAGAGCAAAGAAGATACAATCCATATCAAGCATGACTTCACAATCAAAGGAACACATCCTTATACAAAAGAAATCATATATCAACACTTGAATTCTCAGGAGGAAGTAACAATAGTTCAGGGTGTTACAATAGTAATGAAGCATGCTATTTATCAAACTAAAGTGACAAAAACATGTATAATGTAAAGTGCTAACAACTCAATAAAAATGCATAGGTACTAATTTAATATTTTTATAAATATATGAATGTTTTGTATCTAGAGATTATATAGATGTTTTTTTGATTTTAAAATTTCTTAGCTATGTACACAAAAGAGGATTAGAATTTATCTATCTAATAAGGGCCTCTAGAGGAGGTAGATAAACTGATTAAGAGGTGACTCAAATGAAAGAGGCACATTAGTAGTGATGTATTCAAATGAAGGCTTGAGAGATGAACCGGGTAAAGTAGGTCTAAGAGTAATGCATGAAGGATGATGAGGGGATAACCCTATAGATTCCAAAATATTAATTATATGAGGAGTAAGTGTAATTTTTGTCACGATAATATTGTGTACAATATAAGCATTTAGAAGAGCATAAATAGCTCCGGGGTTGTAAATGGTTGTAAAATCATGGGTTTTAAGTGAAAGTAAAAGTATGAACGTCTAAAATATGATATGTGCAAAATATGTAGTGTTATGAGGATTTCTTGTATATACCTCAAGAAATTAAGGGAGAGACATGAGACTCACCATAACAAATAGTTGTAATAGATAGCTATGGGAAACATTATAACCATTTATATAAGCCCTTACAAGTGTAGGAGAATACATATTCATAATAACAATGGAAAGAGGGTAATTGGGCACCCCCATGGATATAGAAAGACTAGGTGTAGCCATAGTGAATGAGTCACGCATAATTTTGAGAATGAAGTGAAGAAATAACATTATGAATCATCATCAAATCAACATATGTGGCACCGAATTGTGAAGGAGTAAACATAGCAGGTGATATGGCATTTTAATCATTAATCATAACATCAATAGAAGTGTATCGAGAGATGTTCTAAGAAACAAATTTGAAATACATAGAAATTGTAAAATTATGAAGGGGGTATGAATTTGACCTAATGCCTTAAAGTAACATCTATATGAATCAAATGACTATATGTAGGTGAAGGTATAATAATATGCTTTGGGAATTTAACGCCATGTATAAGAGAAATAGCCACATAAGCAAGAGGATTGTGTAAATGAGTAGAAAGTGGGGAATGTAAATCAGTAGAAATGGGGTCCATGCTAATAAAAAAGGATGTTCAATGTAATTATAATCCTCATATGCATGGAAGAAATAAAAATAGGATCACCATGAATGATTTCATATTTCATTGTAACATTATATATAGAAACAAGAGTTTCACATGTATCATTGTTTATGCACATGTTAATAGAAGATATATAAGTATCATCGTGTGTAATAACATTAGATTTGGTGTTAGATTTTCCATCAATAAAATAATATGAAGTGTAAAATGAAAACCTTCCTTGAGATCATATGTCACATATGTGAGGGATGTGTTAGAATGGATTTGTACATTCTGAAAGACTTTGTGAATGATATTATTACATGTGGGATTAAGTTTAATGTATTCTAGGAAATACATAATTATTTCCTAACAAGGAATGTTATAAAAATAAAAGGTGAGTTTGGAGATTTCGAATATAAATTCAAATCACATAGAATGGAGGCTACAACATCAAGGAGTGTAGCAAGAGGTATTTTTGTAGTTAGAATGGCATCATAGATATTTTTATAAAATGTCTAGTGGAGTTGAATGAAATCAAGAAATGACACAAATGGTTCATCAAAACAATCCATTATTATAATAAAAAGTAGAATAAGCATACCTAGAAGAATTATAAGAGTCATATATTAAAAGTGACCTAATATTAGTGATGAGGGTTGGCCAAAGTGTGATTTATGAAAAAAGTGATTATTTTCAAATGAATAAAATGGAAATACCAAATTTGGGTCTTACGACACCCTGTACTCCATATCTCATCCCACAACCTAACCATACCTCACCACCTAAACCTTACACACTGAATTATTTATTAATTACCTTATAATTAATAAATCCACATCTCTAACCCTACCACCTCACCTCGCCACCTCACTATGACCTAGCCCTAACCCTAAACTAACCTAATTAAGACCTATGACTTGGTCCAGACCCACACCCAAGACTCATCACCCCTCACCCACATCAAAATGAACCTAATAATGACTTGACCAAGCCCACAACTGACCCCTTGGGAGAAAAGGAGGGAAAGTTGGCTATTTTACTAAAAATAGCCAACTTTGACCTAACCGACATCGGTCCCTACGTGGCCGGCGTCGGTTAGGTAACCGCCATCGGTTCCCTGTAAATGACCTCCCCCAACCAAAATGAAAGGATCCAAATCCATTTGCAAGGGAGAGACAAGTGAGAAGGAGAGAAGAGTTTGCAAAGAGGAGCATCGAGCCCAAAACTGGAACTGAGCAACTAGAGCATTGTCACACTCATCCAAACCTTGGGAGAGTCGGAGGATAGCTTCATCAGATCACTTCCGATTGCTAGATCATCCCAACTGGGCCTTTCCTTCGCCACGCATTCTTTGGACCTGCATCCACATCAGAAACTAGTAAGTAGTCTCTTTTATCACCTTGTATGCTTCTAGACACTACTTTGTGAACTTTTAATTCATAGGGATTATAAGCTCACTCCTGGATCTACTACCCAGTAACAACCTACACCTAACCTTCGGTCATCCATCTCTATATTACCCCAAAGACAGCTCTCTCACTCTCTGAGTCTTCTCTATCACCCTACTACTCCCCTCAACCATCTACCAACCTTCCCAACCTCATAACACCTTACACAAACGTCCATTTAAAAATCCCTAAATCACTTCCCTACCAATATCGGTTATTCCCTATCGGTACTAGTTTCATAACCGCGATCGGTTATCCAATGACCAACATCACTCACTGTGACTTATACCAAAAGTAACCTTTCACCTATTCACCTCAAAGTAATCTCATGTCCAGCCTGGTCTATCCCTGTAACTTGATCTGAACATATCAATAACCAGTGACCAAACAAACAACATGACATTCTATTGTTGGTAGTTTAGTCTCTATTGCTTTTAGTAACGAGATACCTAAATCGTGAGTTCACAATAGCTTCTTTATTATCATTTGCATCAATTTGTATTAAAAGGGAACTGACCACCTTCGAAAGGAAGTCTAATATTTCCTAGGCCCAAGGCAGTTCCCTCACTTATTGTCTAACTAAAATCTGGTGGTCTTGCATTCTTATTTACAGGTAGTCCTTCCCAGACAAAAAGGAGCTCTTCACAATCGGTCTGATCTCTCTACGGTACGCGCACACCTTCCCAACACTCAACAGGTATTCCTCCTAACCCTAACCCCTATCTATTTCTCAAGAGAATGAAAGGATAGAAGTAACTCTATTCTGGAACTAAATTATGTGCGAAACATTTTGGCACGCCTGGTGGGACCCTTCTCGGGTTTCTTTCTTTCTTGCTTGTTTTCATGTAGGGAGCACACTTGTTGTTTCTCTCTTCTAAATATTCATAAAATATTTTGTCCTTTTGGTAAAAGAACTTGTCTTACTTTCACATCTTTGCATTAGTGAAAGTTATCTTCTTGACCTCTTCTCTTTCTTTGCTTCATCGAATATCATTTTCGATTTGGGTTTAAAACATGTGCATCACATTCTTGCTTGTTGTTTTTCATTCTAGTGAACGTAGATTAAGTAACAGGTCGTACACGTGGGGGTAATATCCACGGTATTGATGAGAAATTAATCTTACTCTCACTGCACAACACATACCAAATCACATCATAATCTACACAACATCTCAAACATCCCCCCTTTCCGCGTATTCCTCCGCCCGATTGAGGTAGCCTTATAAGCCAAAACAAACTTGACATCTCCCTTAGGTCTTTTGTTTAGGATTGACATCATCTTGCATCTAAGGCATAAGCCCAAAAGTGATTAAAACTAATCCTAGGGTTAGTCTCTTGATTTGCTTGTGCATCTTGCTTGTTTTCTATTTTTCTTTCAGCCTTTTCTCTGTATACCCCGTCTCGATGATCACTTCGCATAGCTTTGGTGGGTATACTAAGCCTTGTTATCCCCAAACCAACAGCCTCTTACATTCTCTCTTTTCCTTCACAGTGACTGGCACCAGTCCTCTTCTACCGACATCGTTACCCCGACCAACGCCAAATTTACCGTCCGACCAACATCGCTACTGCACCGATATCGATTCTTCGTGTTTCATAGTTCCTGACAAACCAACAACCTACCAATTCCAACGTTTTGTTGTTGTTTCTATTCCTAATTGACTAATTCCCTCTTATATCCTCTTGTCCATGGTTTTTATCACTTAGAAACAAGCCACAGCCATGGTTTCACATGCTTGTTCCATGTCTTTTCCTCGAGTCACCCCCTTCGCATCCTATGGGGAATCCTACAGATTACAAAAAAGCTTTTCCCAAGATCTCTGTCAGAGATCTGGATTTTGCTAAATTTTTGGATGCTAATCTTGGCACCGTACAGTATTATTTGTCTCATACCCCTGACCGTACACCCGACGGTCAGCTCCTCTTGGGTATGCCTATTAGTATAGCCACTCACTTAGCTCCTTCCCCACCTAATAATTCCACCTCACTGTCTTCATCCTTAGCCCCGTCTCCCACTCAACGGCTTCGTGGTTCATATTGCACCGGCCTTGGCCTTCCTTTGGTTAATTTGGGGCCCCACATATCACTACCGTCCACTACCCCTACCTCATCCCTCTCATAGATTTCCTCTTTCATAACTTGTTCTCTACCACCTATCCACACGAGCTTTCCCTCTCAGGCTCCACCCACCTTTTCATTTCCACAAACGCATCCGGTGGCCTCAACATCTTATATAGGACACCCTTATTCAGCTGCCCCAACACATTCATCATCGATACCTTATCAACATTTAGCCCCACCATTGTCTAGTAGCGGCTCTTGGCCCAATCCTCCTCCATTTATGACGACAACACCATCATCTAACCCAACCAATGATTTAATCAAACAAATGATGGACAAGATGCAAAATCTTGAGGCTTTTGTTTCAAGAAGCCATAACACCCTGACATATGAGCAAGTTTTTCAGGAGCCTATTCATCCTTCTGTCCCCCTTCATACATATCCTCCTCAATGGGAATTACCAAAATTTACTCGCTTTAGTAGTAAGGATGACCCTCAACAACACTTGCGATCATTTAGACATTCCTGATATCTGATTGCTCATGACGATGCCTTACTAATCCGTACCTTCTCCGTGTCCTTATCAGGACCTGCCTTGGAGTGGTACAGTGCTTTAGCCCAACACTCAATCTTCTCCTTTAACCAGTTAGCCCAATATTTCTTGGATCATTTCTCCATCAATATTGCCAAGAAAGTATCCATTACCGATCTCTATGCCATCCGACAATTTGAAGATGAATCTATCGTAGATTTCATTGGATGATGGCGGGCCTCATCAACCAACTTACTTATGCTTTACCTCAGGCCGAGCTCATCGAACTCTTTACACGGGCCTGCGCTAAACACATTTCTCCCACCCTCCAAATTCAAACTTTCCACACCTTTGATGAGGCCTTTACTATGGCTCGGAAACTCAAGATTCGAGCCTTAGAGGAGGAGAAATTGAAGTTGCACAACAAAAACTCAAATTTCCGAACCCAAGACTCCACTAACAAACCCAACACCACCAACTCTCATGCATCGGCTGCTTCAAAATCAAAAGGAGCTGTATACATATGGTAACGGTCAAATCTCAAGCACCGTCTTATACCCAGCCAAAATCCACCTATAAGTATAAAGTCGAGCCCATCAAGTACACTCCCTTGGGAGAAACTTATGATGTGATCTTGGACAAATTTCTTAAAGCAGGAGCTATCACCTTGCCTCCTGTTAAACCTCACTCCGGGTTTGATTCCGCCCGCGCTATACCTTCTTGGTATAAAGAAAATGACTTCTGTAACTTCCATCACGTGAAGGGACACAACCACGAAAACTGCAAGATGTTGAAAAACATAGTGTAGGAAATGGTTGATGCAGGGGATATAACCCTCGATAATCCTAATGCCCCTGCTAATCGAAATTTAAAAATCTTCAACAAACCATTTCCAAACCATTCATCTAATAGTAACACAAACCAAGAAACCTTAGCCGAGGAGAAGAGTGTGTATGAGATCCATGCGGTTTTCAACTCCCAACCAAGGGCTTCCATTGAAGAAATTCTAAATCAAGCCTCTTCACCGACACAGGAGTCCTCGCCCCCTTCTCCTTCATCAGGACAAGAGGACAGCCCCGCTATTCCTTTACCCATAAAGGAACCAACCGCCTAGAGTTCTCTTCTCACAGAAGAGCCTTCTTACACCACATCCCTGTAAGACTGTGAGCGGATGTTATCCAACTTATCTATTTCCCAAACATCTCCTTCCACCACTCTTGCTGCAAAAGAAGAAGGATCGCCACTTTTTCTATCATCCTTAGAAGAGAAACCCCTCGAGCCTACATCACCAAATTCCTTAATCATGACAGATCCTCTAGAACATGCCCTCCTCCCTATCAGTTCTTCATCGCCTAAATCTTTCCAGTGACCAGTTGACCCCTTAACACCCATTGATACAACACCTCATTCGCCCCCTGTATCACACCCCCAGTGGACTAGAATCACAGCCCACTTCTCTTCCATATCAAAATGCCCATCCATACGTGAAGATTTTCATCCCCCAGAAGATAGACAACTCTTATGGGAATGTTTGAGAACACCATGCTCTACTCAAATGCAAATGACTAATCCAGACACCTCTACCATATACCCGAAGTTTTTACAAAAGCTCAAAATGCCTATGTCCTCACCTCCACCCCCCTCATCTCCACCGAATACCTCATCCACCTCTATCAACCTAACCAAACCTTCCCCTATGCTTGGGACTTCACCAATACCCAGCCTGATGCACCCACCTAAATGGTTAGACTTATCCAAAAATAAAGTCATCAATCCACCTAGGAGACAAACCCAATCTCCTTGAGTCCAATCTATGCCTCTACCACAATTAAAACCCTTGCCCCGATCACACCATTACAGTAGGCATGGCTTCAACCCTCGCCATCACACCTGCCTTCTATATTGGGGCCTCACCCCTCCACCTTGCCTCAATACACCATGCCTCCCACATGACCAGCACCTTCTGCACCCATACATAAATCCACAGGCATCTCAACACCGTCGCCCCAAGTATCTTGCCTACCTACCAACCCTAAGAAAACTTGATCATCAAAGGACTTGTTTGCTGCCACTCCTCTTTCCCCGTGGTTGTTTCCTGCCACCACGTCATCTGTGGCCTCATCATCTAACCAACTAAACATGACTTCTGCAGAAGAAGCCACGCCTAGTTAAACCCAATCATCAAAATCCCTTTCCTAAACCACCACCCGTACGAACCACTTGTACCCAACCATTACCAAAACAATCAATAATCTCACCCACTCAATCAATAGCCTCATCTTCATTTGACCCGCTCAAAGGATCTTACGCCAAGATCCTTGATATGCTGGTAGGGGATGCGACCATTTCCCTACCCCCACTCAGACCCTATGATCCATCTAAACCTCGACCTATAGGTTATGATGAATCTAAAATCTGTGCCTACCACCACACACCAGGACACAATGTAGAAGGATGCAAAGCTTTGAAATCCATCCTTCGCCAGTTGCCTATCTCGGATAGAAAATCTCAGAAGGACAACTTACCAAAATCTCCTATACCACCTGTCCCCGCCTCGCCAAAATCTATCATCATTGTAACCCCACCTCTCGAGAACAATGACTTATCCCTGTCATCTTCCTCATCTCGCATTCATGAGATCAACATGATTAGCATTGCTACTTGAGGTCAGAAAAACAATGGAAAAGCTAAAGAAAGCACACCGCACCTCTCTTTCTTCTTCTCGCCATCCCGATCGCACCACCACCTAAAGTGGTTATTCATGGACCTGCCTATCCAATCTCTGATGGAGTTTCCCATCGCACTATGATCAAATAACTTCACCAATCTCTTGTAAAAATGACACTCTATGATCTCATTCAAACATCTGAATCGCATCGACAAGCTCTAATTGAGATCCTTCAAGGGATAGAGGTCCTACCTAACGAAACCCTTCCCGTCACCTCCATCTTCACACCCAACCACATCACTTCTCTCACCAAACAACCTACCTCCACAACCACCTTTGTCCCTATACAACAAGCCGCTGCTGTTAGTTTTTCCGAAGAAGAAATTGTCGTCTTTGGTGCAGAAGATCCTGACCCCACTCTTTTCATCTCGCTTACGTCTGGGACATCCAGGTACATCGTGTTATGATCGATGGGGGCGCTAGCCTAAACATCATCTCTTCCAAATCCTTCCAACAGATGAATATCCCTCCTAGCTTTGCATGTGTGCCAACCCCACTATGTTGCGTTCATTCAACGATGTTATTACTTCTACCCTAGGCATTGTGATACTTAACATTCATGTAGGGCCATGTACCTTACCCGAACTCTTCTATGTCCTTGAGGGAGAATTCCAATACAACATGTTGTTAGGCCGCCCTTGGATCCGGCTATGGGATGCGTTCCCTCCACCTTACATAGATGCATCAAATTCAAGTATGAAGGGAAGTCATACACCATCACAGCTGACGCTTCCCCCTTCAAAACCTGCAATATGTTATACCACCCTAATGATGTGCTTGTACCCGTCAAGACACCCATTGATCCAACCCAACCATCTACTTCAACCATGCCTCAACCATCCACCTTAGCCGCACCCACACCTTCGACCAATGAAACCACCGATGCAAATACTTCTTCCTTTCCCGTGGACAACATCCCAACCTCGGATCCCTTGGTAGGTGTTTTTCAATGCCTTACGCTAGGGGAGTACCGCCTATACAACGTTAGCACCTTCCATACCCCACAAGAGTATGGACAATTACAGTGCATCCTACCTACGACTGTCGTGTGGGGGAGGTGATCTCCTACGGACCACCTAATTTCCACACCAACCTAACATATGGGGGTGTCGACGCATCCTTTGTCACCCCCAACCTCCCCTTGGTGTGATTCCCTTCCAATCAGATTTTCAATATCTAACCAACCGTCATTTTGCCCTCACCTTCCTGACACGCTGTGCTTGGAAGGGTTTTGGTTTCGGTCTTTATGAGCAAGGATGACATACGGTTATTCCCATGACTACACGTAAACACAAAGATTGTAGTGGTCTTGGATTTTCTAAACCACCTACACTGAAGAAACCTCGTGTCAATTGTATCCAGGAAGATGATGAAGTCACCCCTTCCAAACAATCATCGCCCATTTTACCATCTTCACCCATGGAGTCGATAGACCCGGAATCTATCCCTCCTAACTTTTTTTTTCATGAATGCTATCTTCCTAGGTCCTCTCACTTATCAACACGATGGTGAAGACCCATCTTCTCTCCCCCTTTTGTATCCAGACATGATCGAAGAAGACTTGCCTTCGATTAATGTTGTGGAGTGCCAGGATGATGACTCCATCCTCACCTACCTTGGTGCGGATGACTCTTATATTCAATGCGCCTTACCATCTGAAACCCAAACCATGTTGAATGAGTCATTTATAGAAATCAACATCCACACGTAAGACGATCCTCATATTCTAAAGATCGGACAATCTCTCGATGCATCGAACAAGCCACCTTCACTACCTTTATCTCGTGCCTCACAATCAATCTTTCGCTTGTCCTACGCCGACATGCCAGAATTGATCCTAACATTGCTGTCCATAACATCACTCTAAAACCATACTCCAAACCAGCTTAAATGTAAGCCGAGAAAATGCATCCACACATTTCCCTCTTGGTTAAAGAAGAGCTTCAATGAATCCTTTCGCTTCTTTCATCTTACCTATTGACTATCCGCAATGGATTTCTAATGTTGTACCTGTCACTAAAGTGACAGGGGGACTTCGAATATGTATAGATTTCTGGGATCTTAACCTCACTTTCCCAAAGGATGATTTCCCCCTACCTAGTATTAATCAACTTTTCGATCTCACTGCAGGCCATGAGATGCTTTCTCTCATGGATGGTTTCACGGGATGCAATCAAATTTTAGTAGCCCCAACGATCAACATAAAACAACCTTCATTACCCCCTAGGGAACCTTCTCTGCTATCAGTGCAATGCAATTTGTCCTTAAGAATGCTAGTGTGACCTATCAGTGGGCTATGACTTACATTTTTCATGACATTATGCACACTATCCTTGAGGATTATGTCGATGATCTTCTTTGAAAATCCAAACATCGCAGTGAACATCTCGATGTTTTAACCATTATTTTCGATCACCTGTTACAATGATGTGTTCATGTTCAACCAAAGAAATGTGTCTGCGGCGTCCTTTCGGGAAAAATCCTTGGCTTTATCATCTCTTTGCATGGCATTGAGGTCGACCCAGCTAAAGTCAAGGCTATCTTAGAAATGCCCCCACCCACTAACCTAAAAAAATTACGTAGTTTGTAGGGAAAACTCCAATCTATCTGAAATTTCATCTCACAACTCTCGGATCGATGTCACTTTCCATCATCTCCTTAAAAGGACATTATCTTTCAATGGAGTGAGGATTGCCACCAAGCCTTTGAGGCTCTTAAAACTTATCTCTTACAGCCACCCATGCTTATCCCACCTTAGGATGATCACCCTTTCTACCTTTACCTTTCTACCACCGACCATGTTGTAGGAGCCATGCTCGCACATCGTGACTCTGAGCATCGAGAACAAGAATTTTATTACATAATCCGTACTCTTTTGGATTATGAAACTAGGTATACACACGTTGAAAAGTTGTGCCTAGCCCTATCATTCGTGGCCACCAAACTCTGACATTACCTCCTGAATCACAAAACTTTTGTCATCACCAACACTGACCCCATACATTATATGTACGCCAAACCTCATCTAAACCAACGCATCGCCCGATGGCTTATGCTCCTTGCCGACCTCGACCTTGAGTTCGTACACCAGAAATCAGTCAAAGGAAAAACTATCGCAGACCAACTCGCGGAAGCCCCTTTACCTGGGGAACAATTTACCAATTTTACTTTCCCTGATGAACTCATCACAACTCTTTCGCTCAGTGATGCATCTTATCCGATGACTCTCTTCTTTGATGGATCTAAATGCCAGTGCGGTGGAGGGGTGGGTGTTTTTCTCATTCCTCTTAAAAGTGAACCTATGCCTCTTTCATTTAGTCTCAATTTCCCCGCACTAATAATACAACGGAATAGAAGGCCCTTGTTCTGGGTCTCCATGTTGCGTTACACTTAGGTGTGAAGTCTATTAACATTTTCGGTGACTCTCAATTGGTAGTAAATCAAGTTACTGGCATCTACCAATGTAAAAATGAGGAACTTCAAAAGTACAAATGTTACGTAGATTCACTTTTGACCTTATTTACCCATTATACTATCCAAACCGTTCCACGCTCAACTAATAAATTTGCGGATACTATGGCTTGCTTGGCCTCACAAATTCCTGCATCACCAACTGACTCTGACATATTTTTCTTGGTCCAACAACTCTTTGCCCCATCTTACTTAGTCCTGGATGTTTGTATGGTAAATAATGCATCTGCTGACTCGCAGGATACCTGGTATCACCAATTTCACGACTACCTTACAAACTCTGTTCTCCCACCTGACCTTAGTAGTAATGGAAAACACACTTTTCTTAAAGGTGTTTCTCGTTATGTCGTCATGGGGGGACTCCTCTATAAACGTGGCTTTGATGGTATCCTCCTTCGATGTCTAACCAACGCTGAAGTCACTCATACCATCCAACAAGTCCATGATGGAATTTGTGGTGGGCACTTTAGTGGCTTTGCCATGGCCAAGCTGGATCCTTCACCTAGGATATTATTGGCCTACTCTTAATAAATACTACTGTAAATATGTTAAGTGTTGTGTTATGTGTCAACAGCATGCCAACCTTCAACATACTCCCAGCCATCCGCTACAGGTCGCATGAGATCTTTGGCCTTTCTCACAATGGGGTTTGGACCTTATTGGTGAGATTCATCCACCTTCTTTGCAACGTCACCGTTGGATCATCATGGAAACCAAATATTACACTAAATGGGTGGAGGTCATTCCACTCGTTTCAACCAAAAAGGAGAAAATTGTTGAATTCATCAATCATCACATTATTTTCCGTTTCGGTGTTCCTCATCGCTTGATAACCGATAATGGCAAATCTTTCAAAAATAAGCTGTTACGAGCCCTTTGTGACAACTTTGGTATCAAACTTAGCTTCTCGTCACCCTACTATCCACAAGCAAATGGTCAAGCCAAATCTTCTAACAAAACCTTAACCAAAATTCTCATGAAAGTTGTTAACGATTCTGGTCAAAATTGGCATGATCACATCCCCTTTGCCCTTTGGGCTTATCGTACCAGCATTCGTACTTCCACTAATGCCACACCATTCTCTCTGGTGTATGGTACCAAGGCTGTCTTTCCTCTTGAAATACAAATCCCTTCCCTCAGAATATCTCTCCAGGATATTCTCACCAATGATGACTTCCGCCAAGAGCGGTTAGCCCAATTGGAGCTTCTTGATGAGCATCATCTTACCACTCTTGACCACCTTCAAATTTATCAAAAGCGCATCAAGTGTGCTTATGATAAGTGAATTCATGAGTGTACCTTTAAAATTGGTGATCTTTTCCTCAAAGAGAATCAACATGTAACCAAACTAGAAAAGAGCAAACGTGGAAAATTTTCTCCTAATTGGATTGGGCCTTACATTATCACTCACACTTATGGATTAGGTACTTATCGTTTAGCTTCGCTTAATGGTAAACCTGAGCCTAAACCCCTTAATGCCTTGCATCTCTGACCATTCTACTGTTGAATTTAGTGTTACATCACTCCTTATCCACCTTGCGCTCGTCCCTTGAGCTCATTTACCACCTCATACACCTTTTTTTCGTGCATCTCAAAGTAAAATCAAACCCACGTGGTTTGATCATCACCTCCTCTTAAAGAGGCCTTCTCCTTTTTAGTCTGGTCCATGACTTAAAAGTATCAAAATAACAAGTTCTCAATTATACAATTCTGGGATATTCTTGAGTCAAACTTCCTGCAAAACTAGATGCTTCATGCCAAACAGACATCTAGACCTCCAAGCTATAAACTAGACTACTCCCTCGAAGGACAACTATGTGCAAAAGCCGCATCTGCTACTATAACTAGACTGCTCCCTCGAAGGACAGCTATGTGCAATGCCACGTCTACTACTATAAGTAGACTACTCCCTCGAAGGACAGCTATACAAATTCAACCTCTATCAGAAGCTTCTCGCATTGATCAGCTTCATGAAGACCTCAAGAACAACAAAATGCATATCCCATATAGACTTCCCGCATCGATCGCCTATATCCGTAAAAATCAAAGCAAGTATTCAAAAGTACTTTTGAGTCATAGACTTGTCTATTTTGGTTTGGTTCTCTTCCATCGAATAATCACCTTATAATAAGTTCTCTGCTTCTAAATATACCATCCACCTCTCCTCACCATTCTTTACAATAACAAAACTCAAGGGACATGCGTATATCTGATATATTGTGATTATACAACTCTTTTCACCTATCGACTTCTCACCTATGCAAGGTACCTAGGGATTCAAGCTCATCCTACGATGATACGTGGTTTGTTTAGCTCTTTCCAACTATGGGACACTTTTTCCTCTTTTACCCGAATCTAGGATTGTGTGTTGACCTTAATTAGGACATGGTTTCCTATGCTTGGGTAGGTTAACCCTCACTTCACCTATACCCACACCAACACCAACAACATTACTCTACCAACATCAAACTTTTACCAACCAACAAATTACCTGTACCACATTGCCTGAATTCACCTTTCCCTGGTCCTAAGGGAGAACTACATCGGTCTGAGGCCCCTCCTTACTTTGTGCAATGGGCTATGTAGGCAGCACTTAGGAGACATGGGGTCTCCCAAGGTTAGCTCAACCATCCCCTACCATAACCTATCATGTGTGGTGTTTTCTTTAAAAATATAAATATTTTCACGTATTTTTATTGATAACACTCACCTTGATCCTTTATCAATCCAAACATTCAAAACACAAATATTCTTATAATTATCACAAACTCAATTCAACATACATATTCCATTTTATTTAGATGTTAAACAAATACATCTTCTCTATCATGGAATCCTTATTTATTCTTCTACCCCTATGTATGAAACTCACTTAGACCCCGTGCCTCATCCCAAACCAGGTAGTGATGGTGATTGTCAATGCCGCTCACTTGGCCTCTCCATACTCAAAGGTACCACTACTATTGGTTCCTCCCACTGATCCACCAATATCTCCTGTAACATATGAATCTACCCTCTCACGTGGAGGACTCTTGCCTCTAGTCTCTCCACTTGAGACTACGAAGCCTCTAACAATCCCGTGGTCTCGTTCACCTGTGTGTTAAGTTGGTGAGCTAAACCCTGTAGGTGGTCTCTCTCCATGGTAATCGCAGCTGTGTCGGGACGATCGGCCCTCTCATGTGTACTTCGCAGCTCTGCTGCCCACCATAATCTATAAGACTCTGTCACTCCTGCATCCATTACCGTGCGATCGGCTGCTATCTCTTCTGGTCCTTCTGGAAGAGTTGGCCGTGGAGGTGAGAATGGTGCCTCAAAGATCGATCCTCCATGGGTATATCCTGAACAAATCCAAAATTTCATCGCACATGATCTAGAGGAATCCTCTCATACTCTCCTGGCCTGTGTCTTGCGATCCACCTCACTCGCTCTACACCCCTCAAATCCTTGGCTATGTTTTCCATCACCATGTAGTTCCCGTAAGGTCTCCAATGGATATCCGCAATCATCATCGTCTCCAATTTCTACCTATAATACTTGATGTTATCTATCACAGTCTCGGCTCTTGCCTCTTGCTCTATCTGGACCCATCACCTGAATCCCAACCTCTACACTCATGTCTCTCCTTCCTGGATTGGTCAGCCTATTGGTCACACACACACAATGTGCTCATAAGCCCAACAATGTAATAAGTATGCACAATCCAGTGTAGTCCTGTGATTTCACCTACATGCCCATAAACCCCTGTATAGCTCCGCTAGATATGTGGGTGCCCATGCAAAAGTAACGCTACCTTCTATCATCTCACGAATAATACACATCAATGATTTTGGAAATCTTCCCCGTTTGCTCTAGGTAATGCATAATACCCCACCGCTATCATTAATACCACAGCCAACCTTGTTGCCTCAGGGTGTGCCGCAAACATTATACCATAAGTAAATGTCACGCCTCATTGTGTCAAATCTCGTGCGGCTGGACCAAATACTTCGTTATCGCTGCCCACGCCGCGTTGGGCCCTGCCTGATACACTGGTCTTCCTATAATTGGAAGTCTCAAAATTTGAAACACATCTTCTAACGTCACTGTCATTTCCCCTGTTGGGATAGAAGGTATTCTTTTCTGGATTCCATCTCTCAATCAGCACCTGCAACATAGCATGATTGCATGTGATTCATGAATAATAGTGGATTCCGCTTAACCCCACATGGTTTATTAATGCCCACTCCACTGGTGTTACATCCGCTCGGACCCGTGACAACAGCGCTGGTACCCTATCATTCATCATCAACCTTGCCTCTACCTACACACATCAAACCAATGAACAACAAGCAACAAATGAATCCCCAAGTGTTTTTTATCAGAATCTACAACTTTACACAGTAACCGATATCGGTTACCTAACCGATACCAGTTAGGCCTAAACCGATATCGGTCACTGTTCATAATATCCATCCTGCTCAAAAACACCACCTATGATACCTTATTCACTGGTTTACCCCTCTCTGTACCTACAAACATATCTAAAACACCTGATTACCTACCCTATAACACTCATCCCATCCCAAACCCTTGCCTATCACCTTTTTACCCACTTATCTTACCACATCCTATTTATAAGCATGCAAAATCTTATTCCAACCAAAACTTATACCTCTTGGGATGCAACAGCTTGAGGTGGAACCTGTCTTCTCTCTCCTCTCTGCCCACTAGACGCTTCTCCTTGTTCAGCCATGTTCACCAGACTCTTCACTATAACTTTCCTTTACACCTTCTTAATCCAAGCCCACGATCACTTTACCTAGTCTCTTTCCTCCTTATCACTCAATTCTCCCATGCAACTACCCTGTATGGACGACAACAACCTCACATCCTCATATTTAACATGTTGCATGACTCTAAAAATAAGAATTTAAATTACCTCCCAAGATTTTCTATTTTTAGAAAATCTCGTTTTAACATAACCGATGTCGGTTACCTAACCGGTATCGGTCACATAGTGACCGACATCGGTTATCTAACCGATATCGGTCAAACTGTCTCCTTTTGCTTATACCTAGGCCTTTTCTTTGTTTTTTGCAAAATTTTGGCGGTGCCCACCTCTTTTCCCTACATAACGACATCATTATCAATATCCATCATCATAATACCATCAACATTTCAACACATATGCATATAATCCAAACATCATCAACGTCATCTATATACCTCAACTTCCAAAATCATCAACAAAACAAATGAAACATTATAATATATGTATCAAATCAAACATTATACACACCATGTGGATCAAACTCATCATCTATATATATCCTCAAATCAATGTCAAAATATACAAATTTCCCTGCATGGGGCCTCTATAATCCAAAAATACAAATTCGCATGCAGGCTGTTGTCTCTGTCAAAATCTCGACTCAGCTCACAGGCCGGTCTCTCATGTCAAAAATATACTCGGCTCGCAGGCTGGTATCAACTATACAAAATGTACTCGGCTCGCAGGCGTATATACAACAAAAATGAATACATAAATCCTATGTGGGCACGCAGGCCTCTATATACATAGTCGGTTCATAGACTAGTGTCTCTATTAAAAAATCAACTATCTAAAAACATCTCCGCTCTTAGGATGACTCATCTCTCTCACCCTCCCTCGGCTCATCCCTCAACTGGTCCCGGTCTCGATATCACCTCTTACCTATCACTGACCCACCAGCTATGGCTGCGGCCCCTGTGACTTGTGACTCTGGGAAGTCTCGGCTCTGTGAGCCGCATATGGCTGATAATCAGCACCGGTACCATCTAGTACGTCTTGATAATAATGGGCCTCTGCTCTTGCCTCCATGTACCAGGCCCGTGCCACCATGGCTGGTGGGGCTAGTCCCCCGGCTCCTAATAGAAGTGGGCCCTGTCCTGCCTGTACACCCTAACCCTGAGCTTGTACCTGTGGTGGTAGTGGAGCTGCCATCGAGCCTGAACAGGGGACTCCGCTGCTTGTGCCTGAATAGGGATCTATGCCTATGCCTCGTGCCTCGTGCTCGTGCCTCGTACTCGTGCCTCGAGCCAACCGCCCCGTAACACTCTGATCTATGCCTATGCAGCAGTAAGCTCCCCGTGTAATAACTACACTTGACCCAAGAGACGGTCCCTCTCCACTGTAATAGCCGCCAAATCTGGCTATGTTGGCTATGCTCTCATGGCTACCCTCTACCCTGCCCACCAAACCAAAAATGAACCTGTAACCCCGGCGTCATCCACTGTGTTATCTGTCGATCTCTACTACTGCAGATTGGGTCAAATGGCTGTGGTACAGGTAGTGGTGCCTCTACATCCTCCCTCCGATACTGTGGGAAGGGAGGTGGCTCATCCTGTTGTAATCCCAGGGCCATGTCGTACCCTCTCTAGAGGGATCCTCTCGTACTCCCCGGGTCTCCGTCCAGATATCCAGAAGATATACTGGATCCAATGCAGCTGTGCTCGGGCTCCTCCATGGGGCTGATGGCCTCTGTATGGCCTCCATATAATATCTAAGGCAGTCAGGCCCTCTAGCATATGTCTGTAATAAGTGACATCCCACCCTATGATAACTACTCATGGCTGACCCACGACCCCCAACCACCTCTGAAACCCATATCTATAAACTTCCTGTGGCCCTGGCTACTAGGAAACCCTACTGGTCGTAAACACATGATATGCTCGTAGGCCCAGTAGTGTAACAAGAATGTCGAACATATATTGAATCACCTCATATGGCGATAGCCCCAGAGCTCTCTATATAGCTACACCAGATACACTGGTGCCCATGCGTAGCAAGTGTGCTCCTCCACCATCTCATGTAACACTCCCATCAGAGCCTGTGGGAAGCGTCCTCCCTCTGAGTCAAGGAGGGCGAAGTAGGTGATACCGATCATCATCAGCATGGAAAGTCATGTCTCATGTCGATGAGTACGATACATATCGTCATAGCAGATGCTCACACTATGCTACGTAATCAATGGGGTTGCATCCCCAATACCTGCAGGATGCTATCCATCACTATCTCAGCATCCACCTGGAACACCTCCTCACCGATGATCGGCAGTCTCAGGATGCGATACACATCCTCTAAGGTGACTGTCATCTCTCCAGTAGGGAGATGAAAGTCATTGGTTTATGGATCCCATCTCTCGATGATGGCAACCATCAGGTTGTGGTCCCTATCCACAGCCCTATACCTCTAGACTCCACCGAGTCCAACCTCCCGCATAACTACCCACTGTGTTGCGGTCACATGTGGCCACATCCACTCCAGTAGAGGTGGCATCCAATCTCGCATCGTTAGCTACTGGCGTGCCTGCAAAAATAACCCACTCCATCAGGCCTACCCTTCACAAAACAACTACCTTAACCCTCTATACTCACTCACCCACCCAATCACAACCTCGACTCTATAAACACATCTACACCCACCTATCTTACCCTATACATCTATAAATTCCTCTCACTCTTATGGTCCTTCTTTAAATATCCTACCCACTCCAATCAAACCTAAAACACCTCATCTCCCTCAACATCAATAACCCCACCCAACAAATATCTAAAATATCCCCTTTACCTATCCCACACCCTACCAACCACCCCAATCATACTCCACCCACTCTACTCTCGCCCTCTAACCATACCCCAACCAATTTAACCCCTCCTAATTCATACACAACCCATAACCTATCCTACCCGAACCGGCCCCAACCACCCGATTACCCCCCACCCCAATAACCTTTCCTAGCAACTCTACCTTCTCCCCCTTCACCCCAAAAATCTATCCTACCCGCCTACAACAACACCCAACACAACAAATTTCACAACCCTACCTCCTACCCATGGTGACTGGTACCGGTCACCCTCGACCGCCATCGGTCCCCCACCAACAGTCTATGTCCGACTTTTATGCACCGACGTCGGTCGACACATGACCGACGCCGGTCTCTATACCCGCTAATCTACACAATTTACACTGTGACCGATGTCGGTCACCTAGTGACCGACATCGGTCACTGTGGGATTTCGGGGCCGGACCAAAAATGGCCCCCAAATCCCCTTTTTTCCTATTTCTACCCATCTACCTAGAACAATTGCCTAAAAACTTACCCACCCTGACGTTTTGGCCTACCTAACATATCTACCCAATCCATTTTATGATTTACCTTCATTTATTCATTATTTTCTCAAATTTTGGATTCCTACCCCAAAACCCACATCCTAGCTAAATTCATCAACTTCACAAAATAGGGGTTCAGAGCCTACCAGATAACTACACATCGTCGTGGTGGGATAGGTGGTGGTGGTCCAGCTCCTCCAAAGACCTCCCCGCTCCTCTAGGCTGTGCCATAGCTCCAAATATACTCAGCAGGTCCTCAACCAATCAAACTCTCCTCCCGGATCTCTGGGCCTACCAATAACTCACTCCCCCACTCAACTAGTGCCAACTCAGCCCAAACACACAACCCAATCACTTCAAAAACTCAAACAAGAAAAAGTTGGCACTCAATTTCACAAAGTGAAAATGACATGCCGTATTTTTTCTTTTTATAGGTTTTCACCCTCTAACCGATATCGGTTAGAGCGCGCCCTAGAGACCGATATCGGTCATCTGACCGATATCGGTAACCCATAACCGATATTGGTTACCAGCTTAGTTTAACCTAATCTGCTGCCCTTATCCACCAATCTCCATTTTTCACCACATCACCTACCCCGGCTTTGCTAAATAGCCTTATTTTGAATTCATCGGCCCGACCTAAGGCCGTAACCAACCACTCAGCCCGACCCAAGGCCGCAACCAACCAACCGGCCCAACCCACAGCCGCAACCAACCAATCGGCCCAACCCAAGGCCGTAACCAATCAATCAGCCTGACCCAAGGCCGTAACCAACCAACCGGCCCAACCCAAGGCCGCAACCAACCACTCGGCCCGACCCAAGGCCGCATGAACCAACTAACCGACCCAACCCACGGCCACAACTAACCAATCGCCCAACCTAAGGCCAGAATTAATCGGGCGGCTGACCCAAGGTTGCGACCAACCAATTGGCCCAATCCACAACCGCAACCAACCAATCAGCCCGACCAAGGCCGTAATCAACCAATCGGCCTAACCCATGGCCGCAATAAACCAATCGGCCCGACCCAAGGCCGTAACTAACCAATCGGCCTGACCCAAGGCCGTAACCAATCAATCGGCCCCGACCCATAGCCGCACCCAACCAATCAGCTCGACCCAAGGCCACACTAATTAAGTACCTCAATCGAGGCCCGCAAATTATGATTCTATCCACCCATCATGTAGTTTTTTGATCAATTGAGCTCACTGTTCGTGTTTTAGCATGGCTAGGATACTTGAATTAATCAACAACCAGCTTTTCCTAGACCGATACCATGACATTTATCTCAACCAAACCAACCATTTGGTACTCTTAGCCGAACATGCCTAAACATTCCAAGATACCTTACCCATTATATCCCCTGGAGTTACTTCCTATGCCTTGGATATAAGGATTATATCAACCTTGTTTAGATAAATTATCATCCTTTGCCTATGAATTGCTTGTTTGCTCTTCAAATCATGTACCCTGGTCGCACTACTACATTTCAACATGCGTCGGCTTCCTTGAACTTACCCCACCATCTTACTAGCATCTCATCATCATTTACCCTTTATCAACCCTATCCCTGATTTCATGTTGCCTCAATCATGATAGATTTGAGGGGGATTACCTATACCCTTAACTGGGGCAACCACTTTTTATTATTGTCAGTGCAGCTTTACAAGACAAGCTACACGACAACAAGGGGCAAATGTAGACACCAAATTTGGGTCTTACGACACCCTGTACCCCGTATCTCGTCCCGCAACCTAACCCTACCTCACCACCTAAACCTTACACACTGAATTATTTATTAATTACCTTATAATTAATAAATCCACATCTCTAACCCTGCCACCTCACCTCGCCACCTCACTATGACCTAGCCCTAACCCTAAACTAACCTAATTAAGACCTATGACTTGGTCCAGACCCACACCCATGACTCATCACCCCTCACCCGCATCAAAACGAACCTAATAATGACTTGACCAAGCCCACAACTGACCCCTCGGGAGAAAAGGAGGGAAAGTTGGCTATTTTACTAAAATAGCCAACTTTGACCTAACCGACATCGGTCCCTACACGGCTGGTGTCAGTTAGGTAACCGCCATTGGTTCCCTGTAAATGACCTCCCCCAACCAAAATGAAAGGATCTGAATCCATTTGCAAGGGAGAGACAAGTGAGAAGGAGAGAAGAGTTTGCAAAGAGGAGCATTGAGCCCAAAACTGGAATTGAGCAACTAGAGCATTGTCACACTCATCCAAACCTTGGGAGAGTCGAGGATAGCTTCATCAGATCACTTCCAATTGTTAGATCATCCCAACTGGGCCTTGCCTTCGCCACTGCATTCTTTGGACCTGCATCCACATCAGAAACTAGTAAGTAGTCTCTTTTATCACCTTGTATGCTTCTAGACACTACTTTGTGAACTTTTAATTCATAGGGATTATAAGCTCACTCCTGGATCTACTACCCAACAACAACCTGCACCTAACCTTTGGTCATCCATCTCTATATTACCCCAAAGACAGCTCTCTCACTCTCTGAGTCTTCTCTATCACCCTACTACTCCCCTCAACCATCTACCAACCTTCCAAACCTCATAACCACCTTACACCAACCTCCATTTAAAAATCCCTAAATCACTGCCCCTACCGATATCGGTTATTCCCTATCGGACCGGTTTCATAACCGCGGAAGATTATCCAAAGGACCGGAATCGGTCACATTACTATGATTTATACCAAAACCAACCTTTCATCTATTCACCTCAAAGAAATTTCATGTCCACTGGTCTATCCTCAGTAACTTTATCTCAACATATCAATAACCAAAGTGACCGCACAAACAACATGACATTCTATTATTGGTAGTTTAGTCTCTATTACTTTTAGTAATGAGATGCCTAAATCATGAGTTTGCAATAGCTTCTTTATTATCATTTTCATCAATTTGTATTAAAAGGGAACTGACGACCTTCGAAAGGAAGTCTAATATTTCCTGGGCCCAAGGCGCTTCCCTCACTTATTGTCTAACTAAAATCTGGTGGTCTTGCGTTGCTTTATTTACAGGTAGTTCTTCCCATAAAAAGGAGCTCTTCACAATCGGCCTGATCTCTCTACGGTACGCACACACCTTCCCAACACTCAACAGTATTCCTCCTAACCCTAACCCCTATTTTTTTCTCAAGAGAGTGAAAGGATAGAAATAACTCTATTCTCGGAACTAAATTCGTGTGAAACACAAGGAATGTTAATAAAAATAAAAGGTGAGTTTGGAGATTTGGAATTTAAATTCAAATCACTTATAATGGAGGCTACAACATCAAGGGGTGTAAGAAGAGGTATTTTTGTAGTTAGAATGGCATCATAGATATTTTTTTAAATGTTTGGTGGAGTTGATTGAAATCAAGGAATGACACAAATGGTTCATCAAAACAATCCATTATTGTAATAAAAAGTAGAATAAGCATACCTAGAAGAATGATAAGATTCATATATTAAAAGTGACCCAATATTAGTGATGAGGGTTGGCCAAAGTGTGATTTATGACAAAAAGTGATTATTTTCAAATGAATAAAATGGAAATCTCTCAAAATAGAATTTGAATTTTACAGAATAAATAGAGTTAATTTATGATCTTGTTATGTAATTTTTCCAAAAGTGAATTTTTTTATTATGCCTTGTACACACCCTAAAAAAATACATACCTATTTCTAGTTATTCCTATTGTCCATATTCTTTGCATAATATGATAATTCATCCACATCCCCTTTAGAATTAATTTAACTAATTAATTATATAATTCTTTAACTATTCACCCATCCTTTTATAATTAATTAAATTATTTCTAAGCATGCTTAAACTATACTCCTATGTCCTTCGGATTATTTTTAAAAATAGTTAATTACCCACTCACATCCCTTAGCTAATTTAATTAGTTATTTAAATAGAAATAAATCTATTTATCTACTCACACTCCACTTCACTATCCTAGTCACTCAAGTCAAACTACCTCACTCCACTCCACTTCTAGAATCCTACAAAGGTGGAAGCAGCAATAATGCACGTACAACCACCTTCTTGAATAAAAACTTATTTATAACCAAAAATTCATTGCCTCTCAATGGATATTCATTTATTTTGAACTTTCATAACCAAATCCAATGACTATTTTGAGAAAATGCATTCATAATCTCATTAAGAACCTTGATCCATTCTATAGCCTCTCCTTCCATTATAAATAAAATGTTATATCATTCAAAAATATCTTCTTGAAACCTCTTACAACCTCTTACAATCCTTGGAAGCTTTTAGTAATTTAAGAAGATCTCTACTCATTTTCCATTCATTATTGCTTGTATAATTACTTCTCCTTTTGTAAGAAAACCTGGAACATCTACAATCAAATAAATAGAAGATATTCTACAAGTGTATCACTTAAGCTAATCTTAACCGAGGTTGTAAGAAGATATTGAATAAAGTTTTACACCATTTTTATTGCTTGTCTTTCATTTTCTTGAGTTTTTCCTTGTATACATGCCCTAATTACTAAAAATATTAATTTTGAAAATCCTTAAAGTGAGTTAAAAATAGATCAAACAAAACAATTTTCATTAAATTTATAAAAATAATAATAAAAACCTCCAAGGATTTTTAATATAGATCCGTTTTCTTGAGATATGAAATAAAATGTGAATTGCAAATTAGGATCCCTAAAAAAGAAACCAAAGGGTAAACTTGACCATGATACCCTAC
The DNA here is from genome assembly GCA_018340775.1 of Taxus wallichiana var. yunnanensis. Lineage (NCBI taxonomy): Eukaryota > Viridiplantae > Streptophyta > Pinopsida > Cupressales > Taxaceae > Taxus > Taxus wallichiana. The sequence goes on along the minus strand of CM031234.1, from coordinate 426,143,759 downwards.
GGAAAAATTTGAAAACCAGTTTGAGGTCAAGAAAGCTTGTGAAATATGAAAAAAATCTAAGAAATTTGATGGATCTGAAACTAAGTAGGAAGGAGAATCCGTAAGGTAACTAGGGTTCAATCATGAGGTAAGTTCACAAAAATGTTTACACTCTCATAATATTTACCATAAAACCTAATTTATTTTAGTGAAATGTGTACATTAAAGGGTGTAAGGGCTAGTAACAAATAGTTATTCTAATTAATTAGCTTTAACATTAATTACCACAATAATAATAATGGTTTTATACTTGAAACTGATATGCTAAACAAGATACAAACTTGAAAACACAAAGGAATGAGTGTACTTATCTTATTACAAAATATTCCAAGAAGTTCTTTGATGATGCACTATTAGAACAGGGAAATTTGAACCATAAGATGCTTCATTCTAGAAATCGTGACAAGAAATCGACCCAGATAGAACCATAAAACTTTTTCAATACCATTAGTATAGTCTTGACCCTAATGTAAGGTCTTGGATTTTATTGGTTATGGGATTGGTAAGTTCTGAAAAATTTGAGTTCCTTGAAATATATTTTGATGTCAAAACCTAATTTTTTATTATGTTATAAATATATTTGAATAATTTGATCATCAAACCCTGATCATGGATGGAAATTCCTACAAAAACATCATTCTCCACATATCATGTGATATTCAAATGAACGTAACTATATTTGAAAACCACATTATACAAAACATGAGTTTATTTGGCGCTTATTAAGATACATGGGAAAGGGATGCTTAAGTTCTTGTATATGAGAGAGATTTTTGTCTTAACTTGGTATGAAGCTTTAGACTTGTAGAGATTTTTACCCTAATGACTATAGATGTGCTATTATAAGATTTAGGAATCCTTGGCTTCCTTTTACAAGTGTTAGAAGTGATTGTATCAATGTAGTGTCATAGGTTTTCCAGTTAGCAAATTATATGATGTGTTCTTGTTTATATATAATTTTGTAGATTATTTATAAATGAAAGGTTGACCTTGATATATTATAAGACCTAACAAATGATAGGAATTTGAAACAAAATTTGGATGACTTGTTGATAGAAGATCGTGAAAGTTGGTCAAGATTGTATGTACTATCCTAACTAATCTGTATGGCCCTACCCCGAAAGAAAACATGTAAAATAAAGTTTTGTACTTATTACTTGATGTTTTTATATGGATTTTATGCATTGTGTTATTATAATTTTATGATGTGTCAATTTGAAAGGATAAACAAGTTAAACACGATACATAAGAATGTATTAAGCAAGAATGAGAAAGTTGAATTTTATCTAAGTAAGAGTGCATTATCAAAACTATAAATGTGAAACAATTAATTTTAAAATTTGAGTTTCTACAGTTGTCCCTTCTTTAAGTATAAAATTAAATTACATGTTTAAAGGAAAATATATCTAAGCATGTAAACACACTTTTTCTTCGCTCGAATGTTTATTTTACATAATCACATTGTGCTTGGTGTTGGAATTCTCCATGATGAAACCTCGTAACACGAGTGTATTAAATGTCCATCATAAAGAATTGCAATTTAATTCAATATGTAAAGTGTAACATAAAAGATTTACATTTTCATAATAATGAAATTGAAAAGATGTAAATTGATGTAGGAACATCATGGGAGAATCTAAAATCTACATACATTTTGAGTTTTTGGGCATGTAATAAAATGCAAAGAATCTAACAAGTGAGGTGTGGAGGAAAATAGTATAAGGTGCACAAAGTTTTGACAAGAGATCAAGTAAATCTTAGAGCATGAGGATCTTTCATAATTTAAGCGAGATGAGTCTTTAAGCATGCGAAATTGATAAATAAAACCACCATCTCAAGTAGTGACATGAATTTTCCTAATAGAATTATCTCAACTATTAGACCAGGGGTAGTGTGCTACCATTTATGCACAAAATTTTTGTTATCATGTGATTTTGCAAGGACAAAATTCAAGTTGAAAACATGACAATTATACCCTAGTGTCAAAATTTTTACTTTTAAACCCTCTTGAGCATTCCTCCGATCGGATTTCCCCTATGTCATTCCTATCACCATCCTCAAATTTCTCATATGTGTTTTTGTAACCTTTCCCATGTGTTGGAAAGATGAAAAAACTTCTTAAAGTTTTTCTAATGCAGCTTCTTCTCAAAACAGATTCTTTAGTAGACTTAGAAATGGCTATTTTTAGTGTTTTGAGATAGGTGTGCATCCTCCAATGTAGATTTGAAGGGAAAAATTCATCGGTAAGTGGTATTAAGGATCCAAGAACTTATTTCAAGTGATTTAGGAAATTTTAGGGAATATTTTAAGGTTTAATGACAAGTTCAGTGAAAGCATGTTTTTGAAGGTGAAGGAGCTTTCAGTTCAAAATAGTTCCTAAGCTTCAAAATAAAATTTTGGGACAGCCATAAATATTTATAGGTAAAAAAATATACCATTATAAATATGATTCAATTATCTAAATTATGGTGCTTTCATATTTTTCACAAGACCAAAGTGTTTCTCTCCACAGTTTATTTTTGGCATGCACACCCTATGGTCCAGAGAAAAATGACTATTTTTATGGAGTTTCAAGAAGAATTAGATCATGGTACCCATACAATTCTTCTCAAAATTATATTTGGAGTTACATTTATATAAATAAATTCCATAAAAGTCCACCCAAAGCTCCAAGAACTTCATCTTCAAGTCTCTCTCCAAGGTAAGCTTCTAAGACTTAGCCAAATTCTAAGGTGAACACGTGTCATCACCAGATGAAGGAAGACTTTTTTCCCATATTTTCCATCTTCTTTGTAAATTTGGGAAAAAAATTCAACCATGTACATTTGAGCCCCTTTATCCACCATATGCCCCCAAAAGCTCCATAATGCAAGTTAAGCTCCTTCTCACCTCTTTCTAACGCTCCCCATCATGTAACCACAAAGAGAAAATTGTAAAGATAAGGTGAGGGTGTGTTATCCCGTAAAATTGGCAAGGGAAATTTTACAGATAACCCTACTGTAATTTTTTTCCCGGTCCTCGTTAGGGACTCCTTGCGTTCGGAACATTGCAAAATCCCTTCCCGAGAAATCTAGTTTTCCGAACTTAGCCATTTTGGTCTTTTTTGGTCGGGTGCAAATAATTTCTATGTAACATCAAGTAATCATGTGCCCCCTTTAAGTCCTTTGGCGCGCACGGTTTGTCGTGTCAACACACCTTTTGGTGCGCCTCACTATGTTGCGCCTTTCTTGCGTGTGCCAAAGCGCATACGCCTTCATGTCAACAATACTTTTTTTGCGCCACTTTTTGGTGCACCAAGGGCGCACATATTCTTGTGTCAACAAAACTTTTGGTGTGCCAAAGGCACACATAACTTTGTGTTGACAGGTATTTTGATGCGCCAAAGGGCGCATGCTTTCTTGTGTCGACAACACGTTTCATGCGCCACTTGAAAAAGTGGGTGGCACATTTATTACCACCTCGCCTATATATAGGCGCATCTGCACTGTCATTTTCATCAGTCAGAATCACGTGATTTTCTCTTCCCTCTCGCACTGTTAGTGCACTCTGCCTGCAAGCTTTCGATCACTTCGTGGACCCGGTTTCACACTTCTCCATTATATAATCTAGGTAGGAGGTCCTCATTTCTTTTGTGCATTTTGTGTTTTGGTTTTTGTTGCTTGTTGGTATGGATTGGGTTAAATAAGACTGTGAAATCATGAACTCAACCCCCTCCTTGCTTTTTTTTTCTCTTTTCTTCCCCATGCATTTCCCCCTCTTTCCAGATCTGCTGGTAAAGGGGACTCTGTCCTAAAAAGATTGCTTGAAACTCTCATTTTTTAGCTTCTTCATCACCCAAAGATATCCTTAAAAAGAAGCTTAAATGCATGTAACCCCTCAGAGAAAGAATCATGGCTTGAAAATAAGACACTCATTATTTCCTTCTTCGCGCATCTACCACCCCCCGCCACATGACATACAATTGCACCAATGGCGCCTATACCATGCCTCAGTATATAAAGAATAGATGCGCCTCATGGCACACTTCTCTTACTTGTTAAAATCACTTTCTCTCGCGCCTCTTGGCGAACCAAACTTGCATGCAACATTACAAAACCTTGTGCCCTTTGGTGCACCCTGCATCCATGCAACACCAACTTTATATGTGCCAAGTACAAAAATGTTAAAAAGGTGCAGCACACCCATTGTTAGAACAACATCATGTTATCCAAACCTTCTATGCGCCATGCCAAGTTCCCCTTTGGCACATGAAAAAATGATGTTACAAGCATCAAACATGTGCCCTTTGGCTCATCTTGTACCCATGTAACATGAAAATATCAGCGCCCTTTATGAAATGCATACATATGACACAAAGCGCACTTCACATAACAACAAAAATGCAACTGCAATATCTATGCATCATGCGCCTTTGACACCGATTTATCCCTTATAGTATCCTTTTTCTGTGTGCCATACTATTTAGCCCTGTAACCTACAGTATTCATGCGCCCTGTGCCCTGAGGCCTTAAAATCACTAACTCTTTCTTCTGTTGACACTTTAATGGAAGATCAAACAACTAATATGACTTTCTTGCATTGGGTTTCACTCCTTGCAGATCAGCAACTGAGCTCAGAGTTACATATGTCAACATCAAGCAAGAAACCGACCAAGTCTAAGGGCAAAGCCAAACTCACGGAAGAAGAGATGAAGTACAAATATCAGAGGGTCAGGATGCCCGAGTCCCAAGCAGAATGCGACCTAGATATAAGGGATTCTGAGCTCGGACACATTGACATGGAGGATTTCTGGGCCAGAACCAGAAAGGTTACAAGAAGTCCCTGGATGGACAAACTGATGGGCAGTGCACTACATTTTGCTGGGGGGATCCCAGTCAGTGCAGTAAATAATGAATTTATGATGGTGGTGGCCCGCTGCTACAATAAAGACACCAGGTGTGTCGTAAATGAGAAGGGTGAGGTCATAATCAACCTCACTGCCCGACACTTTGAAATAATGCTCGGCATTCCTCACCACCGGCACTTTGTGGCCGTAAGCCAGGAAGATTGCATCAAGGCTTGGGATGACAATGAGGATCAGTGTATGCAGTTGATGAACGAAGTATACCTGAAGAACAAAAAGGTGGTGACCCGATGGCCACAAGTCATTCATCGCAGTGACTTTTCAGAGGAACTCAGTGATACAATCACGTTCCCGAAAGCAGTATTTGGGCTTCCCGATGCCCATTACTTTCTACAAGTGGATGTTGAGGTACCTAGAAACGATGAACAAAAATGTGCTAGATCAACACTTTGAGTGGGTGGAGATCATAAGCAAAGCACAATATCTCGAGCACTCCAACAAATTACCATAACGGGAAGTTCTATATTAACTCCTACATAGTCTATGTCAGAGCTTCAGAGAGAGACTATCCAGCTCTAATGTGGTGTGGGGTTTGGTCCCAGGTTAAGATATATGAATACTATCCAGAACTAGAGCTAGAAAATAGTATTCCCACCACAAAGATCAACAATGCCTTCTTCTATGACATCATCTACCTTTTGAGGCCAAACATGACTCATGGTCGTATGACCAAGAGCATCATAAGCAGCTACAGAGAAATGGGGGGCCCTGTTCACTCAATTCCCTACCTTCACCTACCTAAGGGTAGCCAAATTCTTGGGAAAACCAACTAAATTGCCAAGGTATGTCAGTCCCAAGCTAATCCTGTTGGAGCTATCAAGACAACTCATTACCTACCACGAGAAGTGCTTAAAGAGGAAGAAGGGTGGAACTCCTTTCCCCCTTACAGTGGGTAGGTATACTTGTGTTTCACATCACAAAGCCCGGGAGATGCTTGCAGAGTTGGAATTGCTGAATCTAAAGCACAACTTCCTGCCAAGCCCACCTTCGACCCAAGGAATTGCCTCCCTAGGGAAAAACTCGATCCGATTCATATTCCACAGATCAAGGATATATATATCAACATATATCATGAGGTTGAGATCAGGAGGAAGGATCATTCTGCTTAGCCTTGGCCGAAATCATCCAGTACGGTGTGGCCATCATCCCAAAAGGCTATCAAACTACTGAGCAAGAAGTTGATCAAGTGTATCTTGACACGGGTGGAGATGACTGGCCATTTGCTGCGATTGATAGGACCAAAGCACCTCAGACCATAGAAGAAAGGGTTAAAGAAACTCTGCAAAGAACAGAGCATTGGTGCAGAATGAATGGTCTCATCTACCTCGGAGTTGATTTCACCACATCTCCATTAGGCAACGCACCTCCTCGGGAAAACAACTACCAAAGGGCAAAGGGAAAGGTAAAGAGGGTGAATCCAGCTCCACCCAAGAGGAAGCTCCTGAAAGCCCTCCTTCCGCTTCACAAGAACGGGTTGTAATCCCGAAAGCTTAGAAGAAGAAGTAGTGGAAGATGTTCTAATAGGCACATCCACTCAGGATGTTGCCACTACTACAACTATTGAGGTCCCTTCTGTCCCTTCTCCTTCTCCTCCTTCCCCTCCTCAAGTGACCCAAGCGACCATTCCTTTGGTCGTGTCCTCTCCCCCGTCTTCTACTATTCCCCCTTCTTCCTCATCCATCTTCTCTTCTCTCGTGGAGCTATCCCCCACCATTTCTTCCCTCATCTCTGAGCTCCCTTCCATCCCTATGTCTTCCTCCCCACAATATCTATTCCTCCCGCGAGCACTTCCTCGGCTTCCCTCTCAATGCCGCCTCCAAGTGTCTCCACGTATTTGCCTTCTACTACTACCGCAGCTTTGCCCCTTCTCTATTTCTGGTCCTTCTCCCACAAGTCCAGCATGGGTCTCCCAACACCTGAGTCAATAGAAGAGGAAATTTCCCATCGCCCCGATGGACTTCTCCATCATCCCATCAAAAGGGATCAAGAAGAAAAAACCGATAACCCGCTTCTCTCAGAGTGCATCAGGGGAGAGAGTGATGGAGATTGCATACCCCAATCCTTTTAAGGATACGAAGGATCTGTCTCTCGACAGACACACAAAGTGACTCAAGTCACAATGGGGACATCTTCAGAAAGCCTACAAGGAGAGGCCCTATCTGCAGTTGACGCCCTTTGCAAGAAACTCCAAGAAGCAAAGGAAGAGAAAAGGCTGCTAAAGGAGAAAAATAAACATCTTCTCCGCACCTTGCAGAAAATGGGTAGTGCACCTCCTACAACTACCGCCGAAACTCCTGAGCCTCTGAGTCAGGATAAAATCAATGAATATGCTAAAATCGGTGAGCAGGGCATGGTAGTTTCCGCCTAGAGGAGCCAAATCCTCAAGGAAATCGAGGGAGTGATAGCAAAGTTCACTTGGTTTGTACCAAATATCAATTGGACAAACAGAGAACTCCAGGCGATAGCAGGACCCATCTCCGAAGAGCTGGATCATGCCAGGATGCAACACGAGACCTTTCAGAAAATGTTTGACTGTTCAGTCAAAGATCTGGTCAAGTTCGGCGTCTTTGGACACCCAAGAGCCCTCAATAAAATCCTTTCTACTCTGGATTATCGGGTGGATCAGCTGGAGTTCATCCTAGAGAAGATCGACAAAGTAAAAGAGGAAGCCCTAGATGCAATGCATCAAATGGAACAGATTGTCCTAAGAATGTCTCCAGGCTTGCTCACTTCTTTTGCCTTAAGAAAGGTTGAGGAAATTATTCAGATCTTCAAGGAGATCATTTCGCAGGGGCTGGGACCAGAGGTCACATTCGATGCAGAATCCATCAACAACCTACTGGCGTGTCGCGACTTCATTGGGTACCTGATAGAGGCAGAGAATGATTATTCAAAACTCCTAGAAAATCTCACAGATGAGTGGGAGACTTACGAAGCTATCAACGATCGACACAAGGATCCTTCCGAGGATCAACTTCAACCCATGATTAGCAAGTTCATGGAGTACCGTGCCCAGTTCCACATCTCGTCGCCCGAGCAGCAAAAGCAGGATACCCCCTTTCAGCCACGGGACGACGACGAATAGTTTCCTTCTTCCCAACTTTCTCCTTGTAAATTATCCAAAATTTGTTGACACAAACGATGACATCATCCATGTTGCACCATGGGATGATGTCATCCACCAAAGTTGTCAAAAGTCAACACATGACTTTGTAATCTATTGTAAGATATTTTTGTAATTAAGTGGTTTGTTTGTTTTTGTCTTCTTTTCTTCTCTCCTTCTATATATACTTGAATACTTGTTGTATTCAAGGGTGGATATATTTTAGATGAAAAATAGAAGTGAGAAGAAAAGGCTTTGTACTTTTTGTAACAGAAGAAGATATTAATGCAAATATTAAGACTTTGTGCTGAATATGTGTGTTATGGGCATCTGATCTTTCTTATGTCAGATCTATGCATTTATTCTATTGAATCTATCTCTACTTTTTGTCATTTATTCATCAGTATTGCTTTATTCGTTTATGCAAGTAGGTTTGGCTCTGTTTACTACCAATCCCAAAACATAAACCCTCTGACCTTTCTACTTTGGAATTCATTTCTTTTCTCCCTTCGACCTGATATTTCTTCATCCTCTCTTTCATTCCTTTCTTTCCGTAGTTGGAAACACCCCTACTGGGATGAGATCCCAAACCCCCGAAGGCAGAATATTGTGAGACTTACACAGATTCCTGCTGGTAGAATAGCAATAAACTAGTTTCGCTTTGCTGACTCAAAGAGGGGCTATGCCCTGCACACTGTTGGCTCGTCTATCCATAAATCTGCCCAAGCGATAGATTTTCAAACCAACAGTTTTTGGCGACTCCGCTGAGGGATCAAACAGATCTATCAGATCTATGATGGTGGTATGATAAAAAATTAGTAAAAATCAGAAAAATCACTACCTGTTTGTAAATTTTAACTTTTGTTCAAAATCTAAATTTTTGCAAAAGTGACCCAAATTGAAAATTTTCTTCTGAGATCCATAGATCTGGCCTAGTTGGAGACCTTTAGTTCGCTGAGTTTTTATAAAAATATGTATTTTTCCGTAGATCTGAGTTTTTGACTATTTACCAAAATTTTCAAACTCTTTGAAAAAGTCAACTTTAGATCAAAAATCAGCTTACTAAGCTTCACTATCATTTTATCCTCATTGTTCTTTGTCATTAAACCGCAATCGGTTTTCAGAAAAGGATAAAATTAAATATTCAGAAAAGTACATGCTGCTGATTTTTGTTAGAAATAAGAAAATTAGCAAGTACAACCAAAAAGAGTTTTTAAATCTGCTCGCCAATATTGCGGATTGGGAAGGTATGCTTTGCAGAGAACCATTTACTCATAGCAGGAGAGCTCGTGGAGAAGTCGATCCTACTTTTGATTTGCTTTAAAGGCGCAACTTCAAGATAACACCAAAGGCACTTTTCATCACTAAGTTTAGCTAATCGGTCAACCAGAAGCGCCTCACCTCTATGAAAGAACTAGTTTTCACAAGGAGCCTCCACATCCCTTTGTAGTGCCTTACTACTCAGTGGAACTGTACTACCAACCCATGTTCTTTTTCCACCCGTCGAGATGGTGGTACCATGGGGAAATGCTATGGGTCCCCTAGCTTTGTTGCATCCTGTTCATGCGCTCCCACATGGAAACCGAAAGAATTTTCCCAAATTTGACGGGAGCGGGAACCAAAGCATGGATTCACACATATCTACATTCATCATGTCATGCAGTATCCTAGATGTGACCCATGAAGATGTGTTGGTTCACCTTTTTTGGAAACTTTATAGGGGCCTGGCATGAGAATGGTTTCAGCATTTTCCGCCGATCTATTACCAGTTGGGCCACCTTGCAGGATGCTTTTGAAGATAGGTACAAGCCTTCGAAGATGCATTTGCATTGTTATCATAGATCACTCACCTAAAGAAGGAGGCCAATGAGACCATGCATGATTTTATCGCCAGGTTCAATGCATTAATCAACCGTGTCCCTGTTGCCATGCTTCCAACACCGGAAAATCAGAAGTGTTTCTTCGTGAACGCTATGAGCTCAAAAGTAAGTTTCTTACTCCTGCAAGAACAAGTAGCTACCTTGATTCTCGCCCAGGCTGCTGCCATCCGAATTGAAGATAATTTGCTAATATCTGGCGAATTAAAAAGGGAATCATCCAAGCCTAAATCTTCGGGCCCTTCTCCCACTACTTCGTCTGATCCGGCATTTCAAAAGATGGTGAATGACTTACTCACATTAAAGAAGCAGTGAGCCCAAGCTTCCCCCAGTTCCTCATACCGGGATATCCCACGAGAGAATTTCATTTCCAACAATGTTCCACAAAGGCTACGCTTACCCACAACTACTCTGCGGTTGGTGCTTGAGGCTCCTCCAGTCAACGCTTTAGTCAAAATCGAAGAAGAGGAACAAAATTACAAAGAACCTTCGTCTCAAGGTGAAGATGATCAAGAGGTCGGTGAACCAACCGCACTCTACTATCGGGTATATGGAATTCGATGAGGAAGAATCTGATGAAGAAGAGGGTACAAAAGGGTATGCAAGTGGACAATCATATGTTGTTTTTACCCGCTCGCAAGGAAAGGAAGCAGAGGTCACTTCTCATGTGCGAAAGAGAAGGATGGGTCAAACATGCCTCCAACCATTGCTAAAAGAGGTAATCCTCTTCCTACTCAACCCCTGTTCGCCTTTTACAAAGAAATCTTTTCCCCCATCTCTCCTCCAAATCAGCCTTCTTCTATTTCCATAAATACCAAGAACCCTACTTTACCATCACAAAGTGAGGGACTCATTCCTTCACCAAACAGTAACCCTTAGCCACGTTTGACATCATAGATCATGCTAAGAAGACTAAGATCCAAATGTTTGAAGCCGAGTATCTTCAAAAAACCCCAAAAATCTTATAAGGTTGACCAAGTATATTTAAAGCCAAGCTATCATATCTCCAAAGACCCCCCTAAAAGGAATCCTTTCCACTCCTCCTGCGTCCCGCATAAATGTTGCCTCAACATCTGCATCAGGCAAGATAGAACCTTTATATCTCTCCTCGTAATGAATGGCCACAAATTAAGTAATCGCATAATTGATTTTGGAGCTTCGATAACGTCATACCGGTAAAAGTCACCCATGCTTTGGGCCTCACCATTACCAAGCCTTTTGGAAGATGTTATTCCTTGGAAACCAAGCAAGTTCCGCCGATTGGTTAGATCAAAGACGCGTAGTTCGCATTTGCAGCATTCACAGAGAAAAGAGTAAAGATGACTGTCCTTGTTGCCGATATATTCCAAAGAGCCTATGGGATTTTGCTAGGAAGAAGTTTTTGCAGTGAAGTTGGTGGGGAGATTCATATGGACTGGTCTAAGGCTAGAATCCCCGTCAAAGGTGTAATACAGACATTGGAGCCAAAATCACAAAATAAGTACTTGGTTACTAACTCTGAGGACCCCAAAGCTCAAATTCTTTTTGAATCATCAGGAATGGGGAACTATTTCTTGTCTACCAAGTCTGAAAAATGGTTGTTCTCGTCTAAGAAGAAGATCTTAATAAGATCTGGACTTTGCAGTTTGACGGTAGTTGTGCAACTAGTGGGTGTGGTGCCGGAGCCGTGATAATATCTCCCGAAGAGGATATTATTCCTCTCTCTTTCAAGTTACAGTTTTTCAACACAAATAATACTACTGAGTATGAATCTCTGCTACTTGGCATGCAAGCCGCAAAGGAAAGAGGGATCAAAAATCTGAAAGTACAAGGTGATGCAGAGCTAGTCGTGAATCAAGTTAAAAGGATATATCAAGTAAAGAATGAGAGGCTCAGGCATTACCGCAATGCGGTGTGGGACAACATCGAGGAATTTGACGCTTTTTCAATAAAATCCATTCCAAGAGCTCAAAATGACATGGCCGATTCATTGGACGTTTGAAAGATCACTCATGCTCCTCACCTAGGTTTGAAAATGCATAAATACACCATTGAGGTGGTTTTCCGCCCAAGCGTGCTAGGACAATTCTCAACATTGGCAAGTATTCAACGATGAAAATCAACTCATTACCTTTCTAGAAAAGGTGGAAAATTTTAAGGAACTTCATTTTGAAGGATCCACTTCCATGTGCCGTGAATCAGTCACTAATCAAGACAATGGATCTGAAGGGAACGACGACATATGTCAGCTCAAAGGAAATAAAATTCCGAAGGGCCTAGTTTCTTTGGAGTGGTTGTTTGATAGGCATGACCATTTTGTAAAAAAGAAAAGGCGAGATGGTACTGGCTCATCCCCAAAAACCGAACCGGTTAATTTAGGATCGTTAGAACATCCGCAGTTTGTGAACATCGGAAAATGCTGCACACCTGAAGAGAAGTGGAAGTTTTTCAAACTATCAAGAAATATATGAATGTATTGGCGTGGTCCTACGCTGATCTAAAGTATTTTAAGCAAAAGGACATCTAGCATGACATCCCGTTGAAAGAGGATGTCAAACCCTTTTGCCAGAAGCAGAGGCATTATAACCCTAAGATCTCAGGTACTATCCAGGCTGAAATTCAGAAAATGCCGGATGCGAGGATCATTTTTCCTATCCATCACAGTACTTGGGTGGCAAACATTGTGCCAGTGTGCAAGAAAATCAGTGAAATACGCATATGCGTAGATTTTCAAAACCTAAATCAGGCATCCTTAAAGGACATCTACCCACTTCCTATAATGGATCAATTTCTACAAGTGGTAGCTGGATCAGAAATGTTGTCCATGCTTGATGGTTTTTCAGGCTACAATTAGATTGAATTCTGACCTAAAGATCAATTTAAAACAACATTCACTACTCCCTAGGGTACGTTTGCTTATAGCAGGATGCCTTTTGGCCTGACCAATGTTGGCACCACTTTTCAGTGGGCCATGGACCTTGCATTCAAAGGTATGATGGGGAAGGTCATTGTGGTTTATCTGGATGACTTAACTGTGTTCTCTAAACAACGAAATGATCATTGTGATCATTTGGAGAAAGTATTGGCCAGATGCTGAGAGCATGGGATTTCCCTGAACCCAAAAAAAGTCTTTTTGGAGTCACAGAAGGAAATTTGCTAGGACATGTTGTTAGCAAAGAAGGAATGAAGATAGATACCGAAAGAGTTAAGGCTATTCAGAGCCTTACTTTTCCTACAAGCAAGACCGACGTCCACTCTTTCTTCGGAAAGGTGAATTTTCTCAGGTGCTTTGTTCCCGACTTTGCTGAAAAGACTCATCATATATTAGACATGATGAAAGGGTCACCAAATTTCTGATGGAGCGAAGAAGGGAAGAGGTCATTCGAAGAAATAAAAGCTTCCACTCACGCACTAGTCCTGGTATGTCCCAATTTCTCCAAGGATTTTATCATGTATAGTTATGCATCTGAGCATACTGTATCTGCCATCTTGATGCAAAATAATTCTGAGGATGTTGAATCTATTGCATTCATGAGCTCTCCCCTCAAGCCTCACGAATTAAAAATGTCCCAGTTGGAAAAGCATGCCTTTGCCATTGTCAAAGCAGTAAAAAACTTCAGGTATTACATTTTAAATTCTCATACAGTAGTGCTAGTCCCTGACATGGCAGTCAAGTCAATTTTAACTCAACAGGAGTTAGGAAGCTTGTGAGGAAATTGGATTACAAAGGTCTAGGAGTACGATCTGGATATAAAACCAACCAAGTTGGTAAGAGGCAAAGGCCTATGTCAACTTATGGCCGAAAACCAAGGGTCAGAAGTTTCCTGGAGAAAAGGATGATTGTACCAATGAAGCACAAAGCCAGTTGGAGAAACTCGATTCACTGCCTATGGTCCTATTTGTCGTAACCAGCGATGAGTGGTATTCCGATATTTCTTTCTTTCTCTCCTATGGCGAATGCCCGCTTCACCTAACCGCAAAGGAGAAGTGTATTGTAAAGCTCGAGTAGCGAAATATGTCATCTCGGGATGACGGTTTATACAAACGGGATAGATGGAGTCTTCCCGCGATGTATTGACAAGCCACAACAGTGAAGTTACTTAAAAATTTTCATAATTCAGCCTATGGAGGCCATTTCTCCTCTTCGTGATGACACACAAGATCATCCTGGCTAGGTACTATTATCGGTCGACGCTTTTCCAAGATACAACACTGGTAGCAAAGTGTGAGCCTTGCTAGCGCTTTGTCGGCAAGCCCAAGTGGGCTGCTTTTCCCCTTAGGCCGGTTGTTGTCGACAAACCATTCGTGCAAAGGGGGAATCAATTTTATCAAGACACTCAATCCCCAATCAAGTTCCTGACACGCTTATGTCTTATAAAAGATTACTTCACCAAGTGGGTGGAAGCCATACCTGTCAAACATGCCACTTCCGAGGTTGTTTGCAGTTTTATCAAAGAAAATATCATTGTCAGGTTTGGCATTCCAAACAAGATTGTTGCTGATAATGCTTCCAAATTTTCTTCACGAGAAGTTGGTTTTTGCTATGAATATGAAATAACTTTAGCTCACGCCTCGGATTATTACCCTCAGGGAAATGGTCAGGCAGAATCTAGTAACAAAAACTTGGTGACCATCATACGAAAGCTAGTGGATGAGAATCAATGAATGTGGCACAAGTCCTTATACGATGCTTTGTGGGCAGATCACATTACTCCCAAGAGATCTCTCGGTATGTCACCTTTTCAAGTGTTATATGGCACCGATGTTGAGCATCCCATTTCTGCTAAACTCCCTGCTCTGCACTTGGCACGAGCAATCGAAGATGAGACTTTTCAAAATTCCCTTGAAAAGAGGATCATGTATCTAGCAGAGCTCAAAGAAAAGAGAGTAAAGGTGGTCAACAAGATCACCGAACATCAGAATCAGGTCAAAATATTGTTCGATAAAAAATCTAAGCAGAGAAATTTCCAGGTGGGAGACCTCATCCTTTTGTGGGACAAACAAAGAGATCCAAAGGGCATGCATGGAAATTTTGATTCCCTGTGGAGAGGGCCTTTCAAGATCAAGCAGCTCAACAGAGAGAATAGTTTCTATCTCTCATATCTGGACAGAACTAAGCTCCCGCTTCCCTATAGTGGGCAACATCTAAAATCTTCGATAGTAGAGCTTGCTCTCTTCCTTGTATAGTTTACTTCAGTTGTGTGGTTTTTTTCGTCGTGTGTTTTCTTTTGTTGGTTGTGTGTTTCCCTTTCCGGTCTCCCTTGTTTTTGACTCTGTTACCCAATGGATAGGCATGTGAGATCTAGGATTCTCTACCCCTGAGGTTCGCTCAGAGATAGTCCCCAGAAAGAGCCAGTTGTTATCCCGTAAAATTGGCAAGGGAAATTTTATAGATAACCCTACCAAAATTTTGTTCTCGGTCCTTGTCAGGGACTCCTTGCGTTTGAACGTTGCAAAATCCCTTCCCGAGAAATCTAGTTTTCCGAACTTAGCCATTTTTGGTCTTTTTTGGTCGGGCGCACATAATGTCTATGCAACATCAAGTATTCATGCACCCCCTTTAAGTCCTTTGGTGCACGGTTTGAGGTGTCAACACACCTTTTGGTGTGCCTCACTATGTTGCACCTTTCTTGCATGCGCCAAGGCACATGCGCCTTCATGTCAACAATAATTTTGTTGTGCCACTTTTTGGTGCACCAAGGGCGCACATATTCTTGTGTCAACAAAAATTTCGGTGCGCCAAAGGCACTCATAACTTCGTGTTGACAGGTATTTTGATGCGCCAAAGGGCGCATGCTTTCTTGTGTCGACAGCATGTTTCATGAGCCACTTGAAAAAGTGGGTGGTGCATTTATTACCACTATCATTTTCATCAGTCGAGAATCACATTATTTTCTCTTCCCTCTCTGTACCTTTCAGCCGCACTGCCCCATCGTTTTCGAATCACTTCATGGACCCAGTTTCACACTTCTCCATTATATAATCCTGGTAAGAGGTCCTCATTTCTTTTGTGCATTTTGTGTTTTGGTTTTTGGTTGCTTGTTGGTGTGGATTGGGTTAAATAAGACTGTGAAATCATGAACTCAACCCCCTCCTTGCTGTTTTTCTCTTTTCTTCCCCATGCATTTCCCCCTCTTTCCAGATCTGCTGGTAAAGGGGACTCTGTCCTAAAAGATTGCTTGAAACTCTCATTTTTAGCTTCTTCATCACCCAAAGATATCCTTAAAAAGAAGCTTAAATGCGTGTAACCCCTCAGAGAAAGAATCAAGGCTTGAAAATAAGACACTATTATCTCCTCTTTTGGCGCATCTGTCACCCCTGCAACATGACATACAGTTACACCAATGGCGCACATACCATGCCTGTTACATAAAGAACAGATGTGCCCTCATGGTGCACTTCCCTTGCTTGTTACAACCACTTTCCCTGCGCCCTCTTGGCACACCAAACTTGCGTGCAACATTACAAAACCTTGTGCCATTGGCGCACCCTTGCATCCATGCAACACCAAATTTATATGCGCTAAGTACAAAACTGTTAAAAAGGTATAGGCGCACTCATTGTTACAACAACATCATGTTATGCAGACCTTCCATGCGCCGCGCCAAGTTCCCCTGTGGCGCATGAAAAAATGATGTTACACGCATTAAACTGTGCCCTTTGGCGCATCCTGTACCCATGTAACATGAAAAATATCAGCGCCCTTTATAAAATGCATACATATGGCACAGGCACACTTCTGCTTACAACAACAAAAAATGCAACCTGCAATATCTATGCGCCA
Source organism: Taxus wallichiana var. yunnanensis (assembly GCA_018340775.1). Lineage (NCBI taxonomy): Eukaryota > Viridiplantae > Streptophyta > Pinopsida > Cupressales > Taxaceae > Taxus > Taxus wallichiana. Next base: position 426,127,074 of record CM031234.1, on the reverse strand, counting down.
TGCACCCTTTGGCGCTGATTTATCCCTTGCAGCAGCCTTTTTCTAGTGTGCCATACTATTTAGCCCTGTAACCTGTAGTATTCATGTACCCTGCGCCCTGAGGCCTTAAAATCACTAACTCTTTCTTCTGTTGATGCTTTAATGGAAGATCAAACAACTAATATGACTTTCTTGCGTTGGGTTTCACTCCTTCTTGCAGATCAGCAACTGAGCTCAGAGTTACATATGTCAACATCAAGCAAGAAACCGACCAAGTCTAAGGGAAAAGCCAAACTCACGGAAGAAGAGATGAAGTACAAATATCAGAGGGTCAGGATGCCCGAGTCCCAAGCAGAATGTGACCTAGATATAAGGGATTCTGAGCTCAGACACATTGACATGGAGGATTTCTGGGCCAGAACCAGAAAGGTTACAAGAAGTCCCTAGATGGACAAACTGATGGGTAGTGCACTGCATTTTGCTGGGGGGATCCCAGTCAGTGTAGTAAATAATGAATTTATGATGGTGGTGGCCCGCTACTACAATAAAGACACCAGGTGTGTCGTAAATGAGAAGGGTGAGATCATAATCAACCTCACTGCCAGACACTTTGAAATAATTCTCGGCATACCTCACCACCGGCACTTTGTGGTCGTAAGCTAGGAAGATTGCATCAAGGCTTGGGATGAGAATGAGGATCAGTGTATGCAGTTTATGAACGAAGTATACCAAGAACAAAAATGTGGTAACCCGATAGCCACAAGTCATTCATTGCAATGAATTTTCAAAGGAACTCATGGTGATACAATCACGTTCTGAGCGAGTATTTGGGCTTCCTGATGCCCATTACTTTCACAAGTGGATGCTAAGGTACCTAGAAATAATGAACAAAAATGTGCCAGATCAACGCTTTGAGTGGGTGGAGATCATAAGCAGCACAATATCTTAGCAGCTCCAATAACTTACCACAACGGGAAGTTCTATATGAACTCCTACGTGGTCTATGTTGTGGCTTCAGAGAGAGACTATCCAGCTCTAATGCGGTGCGGGGTTTGGCCCTAGGTTAAGATATATGAATACTATCTAGAACTGAAGCTGGAAAATAGTATTCCCCAGTTCACAAAGATCAACGATGCCTTCTTCTATGGCATCATCTACCTTTGAGGCCGAATATGACTCATGGTCGTATGACCAAGAGCATCGTAGCAGCTACAGAGAAATGGGGGGCCCTATTCACTCAATTCCCCACCTTTACCTACCTAAGGGCAGCCAACTTCTTGGGAAAACCAACTAAATTGCCAAGGTATGCCGGTCCCAAGCTAATCATGTTGGAGCTGTCGAGACAGCTTATCACCTACCATGAGAAGTGTTTCAAGAGAAAGAAGTGTGGAATTCCTTTCCCCCTTACAGTGGGTAGGTATACTTGTGTTTCACATCACAAAGCCCGGGAGATGCTTGTAGAGTTGGAATTGCTGAATCTAAAGCACAACTTCCCGGCCAGGCCCACCTTCGACCCAAGGAATTACCTCCCTAGGGCAAAACTCGATCCGATTCATATTCCACAGATCGAGGATATCTATATCGACATATATCATGAGGTCGAGCTCAGGAGGAAGGATCATTCCCGCTTAGCCTTGGCTGAAATCATCCAGTACGGTGTGGCCATCGTCCCAAAAGGCTATCAAACTACTGAGCAAGAAGTTGATCAAGTGTATCTTGACACGGGTGGAGATGATTGGCCATTTGCTACGATTGACAGGACCAAAGCACCTCAGACCATAGAAGAAAGGGTTAAAGAAACTCTGCAAAGAACAGAGCATTGGTGCAGAATGAACGGTCTCATCTACCTTGGAGTTGATTTCACCACATCTCCGTTAGGTAACGCACCTCCTCGGGAAAAACAGCTACCAAAGGGCAAAGGGAAAGGTAAAGAGGGTGAATCCAGCTCCACCCAAGAGGAAGCTCCTGAAAGCCCTCCTTCCACTTCACAAGAACGGGTTGTAATCCCGGAAAGCTTAGAAGAAGAAGCAAAGTGGAAGATGTTCCGATAGGCACATCCACTCAGGATGTTGCCACTACTACAACTATTGAGGTCCCTTCTCCTTCTCCTCCTTCCCCTCCTCGAGTGACCCAAACAACCATTCCTTTGGTCGTGTCCTCTCCCCGTCTTCTACTATTCCCCTTCTTCATCATCCATCTTCTCTTCTCTCTCGATGGAGTTGTCCCCCACCATTTCTTCCCTCATCTCTCGAGCTCCCTTCCATCCATATTTCTTCCTCCCCAGTAGTATCTATTCCTCCCACGAGCACTTCCTCGATTCCCTCTCAATGCCACCTCCAAGTGTCTCCACGTATTTCCCTTCTACTACTGTAGCTGCCCCCTTCTCTATTTCTAGTCCTTCTCCCATAAGTCCAGCATGGGTCTCCTAGCACCTGATTCAACAGAAGAGGAAAGTTCCCATCACCCCGATGGACTTCTTCGTCATCCCATCAAAAGGGATCAAGAAGAAAAAACCAATAACCCGCTTCTCTCAGAGTGCATCAGGGGAGAGAGTGATGGAGATTACATACCCCAATCCTTTGAAGGATAAGAAGGATCTGTCTCCGACAGATTACACAGTGACTCAAGTCATAATGGGGACATCTTCAGAAAGCATACAAGGAAAGGCCCTATTTTTAGTTGACGCCCTTTATAATAAAATCCAGGAAGCAAAGGAAGAGAAGAGGCCGATAAAGGAGCAAAATAAACATCTTCTCCGCGCCTTGTAGAAAATGGGTAGTGCACCTCCTATAACTACCGCCGAAACTCTTGAGCCTCTGAGTCAGGATAAAATCAATGAATATGCTAAAATCGGTGAGTAGGGCATGGCAGTTTCTACCTGGAGGAGCCAAATCCTCAAGGAAAGCGAGGGAGTGATCGCAAAGTTCACCGGTTTATACCAGAATATCAATCAGACAAACAGAGAACTCTAGGCGATAGTAGGACCCATCTCTGAAGAGCTGGATCATGCCAGGATGCAACACGAGACCTTTCAAAAATGTTCAACTGTTCAGTCGAAGATCTGGTCAAGTTCGGTGTCTTTGGACACCAAATAGCCCTCAATAAAATCCTTTCTACTCTTGATTATCGGTGGATCAGTTGGAGTTCGTCCTGGAGAAGATCGACAAAGTAAAAGAGGAAGCCCTGGATGCAATGGATCAAATGGAACAGATTGTCCTAAGAATGTCTCCAGCCTTGCTCACTTCTTCTTTCACCTTAAGAAAGGTTGAGGAAACTATTCAAATCTTCAAGGAGATCATTTCACGAGTGGGCCGGGGACCGAGGTCACGTTTGACGCAGAATCCATCAACAACCCGCTTTGGTGTGTCACGACTTCATTGGGTACCGATAGAGGCAGAGAATGATTATTCAAAACTCCCAGAAAATCTCACAGACGAGTGGGAGACTTTTGAAGCTATCAGCAATCGACACAAGGATCTTTCTGAGGATCAACTTCAACCCATGATTAGCAAGTTCATGGAGTACCGTGCCCAGTTCCACATCTCGTCACCCGAGCAGCAAAAGCAGGATACCCCCTTTCAACCGCGGGACGACGACAAATAGTTTCCTTCTTCCCAACTTTCTCCTTGTAAATTATCCAAAATTTGTTGACACAAATGATGACATCATCCATGTTGCACCATGGGATGATGTCATCCACCAAAGTTGTCAAAAGTCAACACATGACTTTGTAATCTATTGTAAGATATTTTTGTAATTAAGTGGTTTGTTTGCTTTTGTCTTCTTTTCTTCTCTCCTTCTATATATACTTGAATACTTGTTGTATTCAAGGGGTGGATATCTTTTAGATGAAAAATAGAAGTGAGAAGAAAAGGCTTTGTACCTTTTGTAACAGAAGAAGATATTAATGCAAACATTAAGACTTTGTCTTTGAATATTTGTGTTATGGGCGTCCGATCTTTCTTAAGTCGATCTGTGTTTATTCTATTGAATCTATGTCTACCTTTTTGTCATTTATTCATCAAGTATTTCTTTATTCGTTTAGTTTGGCTCATGTTTACTACCAATCCCAAAACATAAACCCTCGACCTTTCTGCTTTGGAATTCATTTATTTTCTCCCTTCGGACCTAATATTTCTTCATGCTCTCTTTCATTCCTTTCTTTCTGCAATGGAAACACCCCTACTTTGGGATGAGATCCCAAACCTCCGAAGGCATAATATTGTGAGACTTACATAGATTCCTGCTTTGGTAGAATAGCAATAAACCGCTTTTTCTTCTTTGACTCAAATAGGGGCTATGCCCCGCACACCGCTGGCTCGCCTCGTCATCCATAAATCTGCCCAAGTGATAGATTTTCAAACCAACAGGGTGAACATTTTTTCCCATCTTTCCTATCCCCTAGGGACATCTCGGGACACAACAATTCACCCATGTACATTATTAACCCTTATTTCACCACATGACCACGGGAAGGCTCTGCAAGCCATTTTTCACCCCCTCTCTCTCTCGCCTCATCAAATCATCATGTGAAATTTGTCAAGATAGGGTAAGGGAACATATTTTCATCCTATCTTTCCCATCCCCTTGGGATAGTTGGGACAAAAAAATGCACACATGAACATAATTATCTTGTAAGGAAACTAATTGGATAAATAAGAATATCAATAACAAGATAACACCAAGGAACACAATATTATAGATAAATGATCACAATATGCAGGTATAATATCTTATCAAATTTGAGGGGGAAACATCCAAACCATAAAATAAGACTCAAATTCTCAAAATATCCACAACTACTACCGACTAGCCCCTATTTATATTATTCATTTGCTATGGTTGTTGACAGGAGTCTTCATCAATTTTTTGTATAAGCTGCAATGTTAGAGATATTTTCACCAAAGCAAGTATGTAGCTATGAAGGAAATAGGGAAGTCGTGAATAAAGGATGAAGCCTCAAGAGAGTGCAAAGACAAAAATTAAGTATGAAGCCATGAGAGATTACAAATCATGATACATAGAAAAATCTGCGAGAGACTAAGAAAACTGCAATGCACAAACGAAATATTCTCGAATATTAGAAGAAGTTGCATAACAATGATTGGAAGAACCGGGAAGTTGTCCTATCTTGATGTCACCGAATGAAGATAGGACAATCCGGATCATGATAGAATCGACAGAGGTATGATTCAAAAGAAGTATCTTTTGGAACATATTGTATTTTATATATTTGTTGTAACTAATGTATTGTATATGGGCGCATCATGAGAAATATATGTGTGGTGCCATTTTGAGATTTTGTATGGGAGTAGAGATAGATAGAGTGAGGAGAACATTCATGTAATGAAGACTGATGTAATCATTATTTATGAATAAATAAAGAATGGATTTTGGAGTAAAATATGTTATGTGTTTTCATTTACATTTTTGTTCTTAGAGTAGATGTGGTGTATTTCTAGTACATCCTTAACTAAGGTCAAATATTCCTAAGCCTCACAAGTCTGTCAGGGTTTTAGGTCAACATTTGGTGTCTGAGCCTAGGTTCCTTGTGTTAATTAGATGTTAAGAAATATTTCACCACCAAGGTATTGAAACCCGCATTATTAGAAATTGACAAGTGGTGGGAGAATAAAATCGACATATTTGTAAAAGAAGAATAAAAAGACATAAGATAACTTATAGAGCAGCAAAAGAAGAAGTATTTGGGGAGTACGAAGAATAATTTTGGGCCCAATTCCATCATCTGTTATGGCCCTACTTATTAGTACATGCAAAGAGAACAAAATGGTCACGGATGTACTTGAGATAACCTTTTGAGTGGGATGTAAAAAAATTAACCATAGTAAAATATCTTGAAGAACTGTGGACTAGAGAAATTAATTACTAGTACGAAACTACTCTATATTCTTATATAATTATGTGGGCAATTCAATTTTGGATGAGTTTGGCTAACAAGAATTTTTAAGAGGAGCTCTGTGGTCAATTTCTTTAGTCATTTCCATTCTTAATTAAAGTGTTAATGATCAAAAAGGGATTAACTATAAAAGTAAAAAGTTCCTTTAATGATCCAAGAGTCATGAATTATCATAATTAATGGGGTGTTGGTTGGGGTGGTAGAAATAGGATGACATAGTGAAAAAAATAAAAAATTAGATAATTAGTAAGAAGAGATTAAGAGAATCAAGGAGAATTAGTGATTCGTGAGGGGGATAATTAAAAATAAGAAAATAAGAAAGAATGAAAAGGATGGAAGAAAGAGCTAGGATAGTCTTAGAAAAGGAGGAAGTAGAGAAAAAGTTGGAAAAAGAAAGGATAGGGTGAGAAGAAAGAGATAAGAAAATGAATGAAAGGAAGGAAAAATTGAATAAAGTTAAGAAAGAAAAAGAAAGTAGAGAAAGTAGAATCACCCACATCAAGTGGAGGCCAACAGTTGGCTCACCCAAAAATGAAGGTGGACACATCAAGTCTAGCTATAATACTCACGTCTTGTGAAGACCATCAAGGTTTTGTTACTCCATGAAATCTCGTGTTTCAAGATATCTTGTAGAGATTCCTTTGCAAAACAAACTCTAACGAGAAAAGAAATATTAATGAGGATTTACAACATTTATTAGGATGGTTATAACCATCATTTAGAGAGTATTAGAAGAAGAAGGGTGGAATGAAGAGGAATTGAGAACCCCATTAATGATTAAGGAAAGAATCGAAGAAGAATAAGAAGTCATTGGAATGAAGGAGTTAATTGAGGAATTCAGAGAGAAAATAAAAATAGTAGATGAGGAGAAGAAAGAAGAAGAAAACATAGATAAATAAGAAGAAGAAAAGATAGAGGTAACAAAGAGAAAATTAAGGAAAGGGTTAGAGAGGAAGACCAAGGAATAGAAAAACCAAAACAAAATAATAAGAGAGGAGGTGGTGAGGGATTAGAAGAAAGATATAGATTAAGGATTAATAAAGATAGAAAGGTAGTTATGGAAAATATTAGTTACGAAAATTCACTAAATAAAGATGCACCCCGCAACCAACACACGAGCCCAAATTAGATGACCCCTGAAGTGGATGCCATTCCATGTGCCACTTAATACACCATTTGAGAATCTAGAAAAATGAAATATTTTGGAGGAAAGATATCAAATATTGCGAGAAGAGAGTCAGAGAAGACAAGAAACAATGAGATAATTCCAAGAATTATTAGGTGAAATTTACTTTGATATTGAGTTAAGTAGAGATAAAGGAAGAAAGAGTAATTCAAAATTAGTTCATAACCAGACAAATAAAGTAAAGCAAGTTAAGCAAAAACCCGTTGTTTAGCCAAGAACAAATACTTGATCAAAAATGGCTCAAGATAAAAATGCCAATTTTTGACAAGGACTCTAGCAATGCATTGGAACACTTATTCCTATTGGAATCCTACTGGAAGAACAATAATACTACAGATGAAGCTACTAAGATACAATATTTCACATACTCATTAAGAGATGATGCACTGCATTGGTACATGAAGATAATTTCTCAAGGAGTGAAACCATGGGCTGATATTGAAAGAGAATTCAAAATAGACTTCCATTTCCTAGAGGCACTAGTAGGAGTAAACAAGATGAGAGACCTTATACAGAAATAAGGAGAATTAGTGAAGGAATTTAGTCAAAGATTTAAGAATATTACAATAAAATTGGAAGTTCCATTGACAGATAAATAGAGGATCGAGTGGAATAATTCAAGGCTACTTCCTTATCTAAGAGTAGCATTAGAATCATACCAATTTAAAGCATTAGCAAAAGAAATTGAGATGGAAATTAAGATGGAAGCCAAGCCATGGAGAAGAGGGTGAAACTTCAATAAATATTGAACTAGAGAGGGTGCAGTTAGAACTAGCAAAGCTAAAATTACAGCAAGAGATTCAAAGGACTAAAGGATTAAGAAGTAGTTCACCTCCAAAGAGAAATATGAGACCAAAGATATAGTTTACATTCTATTGAAATGAAGGTCATATTAGACTTGAATGCCTATACTTTGAAAATGCAAAAGAGAAAGCCACGGTAATAGTAAATTTTCCTTTAAAAGCATCATCTAGCAATATAATCCCATCAAAAAGGACATGGTGTGGTATTTACATACTTTAGGACCAGCATACTCAAGACACTTGTCCTTTACTTGAAGTAGCACCTCCAAAAAAATTGATGTATTATACTTTGCATACGGGTCATGTAATCAATACCATCATACTTTCCCTCGGTTAATGCATTAGATGACTTTAAATATTATGCTACTAGGAGAGCAATGGACGCTAGACAGAATGCAACACCTAACCCTCCCCTACTCAACCACAAATGCTACCAAATGAATATGCCACCTTTACAAAAAATGATAACTACACCACAATATGCAAATCCACAAGGTGGCCAACCTCAATTTGGAGGTGGATATCAATAAAATAACTATAATCCGAACTATCGAGGTTATTATAATAGAGGATACCGAGGCGTAGATATAGAGGAAACTTCAAAGGTGGATATTGAGGTGGATATAGAGGCAGATATGATAACTACCATGGTGGTAGAGGATATCAAGGTTACAATTATGGTGGTTACCATGGGGGTTATAGGGATAACTAAGGAGGTAGATATCAGGACAGAAGACCCATGACTTGCTATAAATGCGGACAAGATGGGAATCTTACAAGAAATTGTATAGAACCTAATCCCTATGGATTTTTCCATGAGAAATTCCATGATGCATTTAATTTTGATAAGGTCACCCAAGCTTCTACAGAGAGTAACAATGAAATTAGAAGCTTTAGGAGCATATGCTCAAAGAAAAGTGCAGCACATCACCAGAATCCCTTGGGATGAAGAAACTATAGAAAAAGATAAAGCCACAAGAGTCGTTGCTTCAGCAAGTAGACTTGCAAAATAAGAAAAAGAAGAGGAGGTAAAAGAAAGTTACATGAGAAGAAAAGCAACAAAATCTAGAAAACGTATTGAAGAACCTCGGTACATGGTAGCTATTACAACTAGAAGTGCCACAAAAAATGAGGCGGTCCCTAAGAAAAAGAAAATAATAAGACTACCCCAAGAACAACATTCTTCAAATGAAGAGGAGTGAAATGATAAAAATATCGGCTAGGGTTACACATGAAAGAAGTTGAAAAGAGTAGGGCACATGTAAAGAAGCACAAGCCATTGAAGAAAGAGATAAAAATTGTTTTGTAGAAGAATAGGTAAATGCCTTGAAGGAATTAGCAAAATTAACTATTAATTATGGGTTGATAGATAAGATACAAAAATTCACCAAGTATTGGAATAAAGAAGAGAGGACTCGTCATGTCCACAGAATTGAAGGGGGATACAATAAGAAGAAAAGAAACATATTTTGTACTCAGCGAACATGGCGCAAGTCCACCATCTATTTAGATGTAGATATCTTTGATACAACCATTACCAAAGTACTACTAGATCTTGGTGCAGACATCAATATGATGTATAAGACTACATGGGAGATGCTTGGAAGACCTACTTTGGAACCCGCAAGATACTTTATCATTTTAGCAGAGTGGTCATCAAGAAACCCACTGGGAGTGATAAAGAATGTAGTGGTGAATTTTTAAGTGGTAGAGAATGTTGCTGAGAATCCTTCATACAATGTTATTTTAGCTTTGTAATGGTTTGTGGACTGCAAAGGACATTAATCTCTCAAGAAAAAGAAGTAACACTCGGATTCGAGATGAGATATGTGTTCATGTACCCTTGCATGTAGGAATGAGTGCCGCATGGGAAGAGGAAGTAGTATGACATGACACGTAAGAAGATGATTTTGATGAAATACAAGGACTATATGCATTGAACGTATTTTCCAAAGATTGAAAAATAATTTGAACTAAACTCGAGATAGTGATATTTCAGTTAAATCATAAGATACCATTGAAGGTTTAGATAATGCAATAAAATCCTAGACACATGGGTTTCCATAGTCAAGCACTCGGAAGTTACATTTTTCAAGAAGAATACCACCTAAAATAATCACACTAGGAGATGACAATAATACCACGGTGTGTCATTTTCACACCCGCCAAAGATAATTTTGAAGAAGAGGATGAATATTACTCTACATAAGACAAAGAGGAAGATGACATTTTTATACCAAAGCACAAAATAAATTTTCCGTAGAAGAAGAAGTGAAAGAACTTATAATCAAAAGGGTATATAGGTTGAGCCATGGAGCATCTCACCAAACATTACCCAAATACTCAAGATTTGGAGACCTAGATGGGTATATTAAAATCATGGAGAAAATATTCTCAAATGAAAAGGAAAAGATGGAGGTGTTACATGAAACCTTGACTATAAATGGTGCAATTTGGTGGGCAACACATAAGCATAATGTAACTCATTGAACTTAGTAACAACATTTCTTAAAGTCGAGGTTTATGAAAAGTGAAAGCTATTATGTCGTGATTCCCGTATACATTTGAGAAACTATCCATAAAGCACATTCAATTTTGTGAACAACACTGGTAGTTATGTAGGGAGACTTCTCCCTTACTATGGATCCAATTGTTTTTATGGACCCTCGGGCCCATACCACGGTCTTGGTATATTCATCAAGAAATCAAATGGGAAACCAAATATTGTGACCACATAGTTAAGGAATTTTTTTATATACCTTTAACTTTTGGGACAACGATTTGAATGTCTTGACGACATTGCAAAAATATAAACCTTTCAATTTTTAACACCGTAAGGGCCAAAAGAGTAGTATTTTGAAGAGAAGAAAAAACCAAATATGCAGATTGTGAAACCATGAGAAAGTTTAAATTTGATTCCACAAATGGCACGGTGTTTCAATGTTGAAAAATAAGAAAGAAAGGGAAAACCAAAGAACCTAAGATACAACATCATAGAAGATGAAAGAATATTAGTATAAGATAAAGAGGAAGGTGAAAATTATTAATACCAACCCCTAAAAACCAGAAATGAGAACATTGGGATGAATGGAGATGAGAAAATTGCCAAGATTAGATACTATTGTCGAAGGAAGAAGTTGCACAAGGTAGTGGAGTTGCTACAAGAAATTCAGGACATCTTTCCTAAAGATTTAAAGGAGATAAATGGAATAAAAGAGGAAGAAAGAATAATGAAAATTTAAATCAAGGACAACTTCAAACCAATAAGGAAGAAACCATATAGACTAAATCCTAACTTGAAGGTGAAAGTGAATTCAGAAATTGACAAAATGTTGAATGCAAGAATTATTAAACCTATTGATGACTCAGAATGGATCAATCCAATTGTGATCCAAAATAAGAAAACTAGCAAGATCCACATATGCGTAGATTACATAGAATTAAATAAGGGATGTGTGCATGAGTGTGCATGATCCATTCCCAACCCCTTTCACGAAGAAATATTAGAAAATTTGGCTAGCAAAGAAGTCTATTCATTCACATATGGTTTCTCCAGTTATCACTGTGTGAACATTGCTCTGAGGACCAACCTAAAAATATATTTTCTGCAAAATGGGGTTCTTTATGTATATGGCTATGCCATTTAGGCTTAAGAATGCCTCAACAAAAATATTTAGTAGAATTATGATTAATGCATTCAAATATTTTATTCATGATTTATTAGAATTCTATCTTGACGATTGGACAATTTATGGATTTCTAAAGAACCACATACAAGTGTTAAGGTTGATGTTTCAAAGATGTAGAGCCTTACAAATATCATTGAATTTGAAGAAATGCATTTTTTTGACACCTTTTGGCACATTACTAGGCCATATAATTTGTAAGGAAGGGCTATTGATTGATCCCCTAAAAAATTATGTGATTGTTAATTTGTGACCACTAAAAACATAGAAAGAGGTATGATCAATTATGGATTACACTAGATATTTGTTGGTGAGAAAACTTTTCGAGGAAAAACATGTGGATTTCTTCCAATGCTTTGGGAATCTAGGTTCCTCTACTTAACTAGTGCAATAGCCATATATTCATGTGCAAGTAAAGGTGGATTTTTGTGGTGGCCTCTTGACTAGGGATCTAACACGAGCACTCCACCGACCCCGTGACAAAGCTAGAAATTTCTTATTGGATAGGATTTTTTTGTAAGGTGGGAAAGGGGGATGAGAAATGAGATAGGAGAACTAATGTTACATGCAAAAAATTAGATTCCTACACACACTAGTTAGAAACTTCAACACATGCATTTATGAGAGGAAATAACTCACGTAAACAACAACAAGACCAAATAGAAATTATCATCACAAAGTTTCAAGAAATCCCTTAGTCAAAGTAATCTATGAACTCCTTCTTCTTGTATTGATTACTTTAAAAAATTGTACATAGTGTGCGAATGGAGGAAAACTAGTGAGGGGGAAAATGGAAGAGAATTTCTATTTCCTTTGTTCTCTCAAAGTACAATAGACTCTTGAGTTTACAAAATCAATCACCAACCCTTTGAAATGGGAATTTTTTACACTTTATAGAATGAGAGGTGACTCATTTTCTACCCCCAATGCCTTTTCATATGTGCTCACACAACTTTAAAAATTTCAACTTCCTTGGAAACTTTTAAGTCCTTTTTATAACATAAAGGTGGCGTATTACATAAGGAACATTAAGACATATGAAAATTTCAAACCCAACACAAAATTAGAATATTAGAAAGTGATAGAAAGTTGGTAGAAGAGGGGAGAGAAAGAGAGAGAAGAAGAAGAGGAGATGTTATTCTTGATGAAGTTTGTTGATCCTTGTCAATGGAAAGCTCCAAATGTAGTGAAACTCTAAATCTTAGAACTCCTTGCACCTTCAAATTGGCTCACAAATTCTTTGGAATGAGTATTTAAAAACATTGTTGAATGGTTATAGCGATGTGATCCATAGGGATCCAAAATGACTCTACTTCATCAAATCAGTCAACACAAAGAAGGAAAATAACTATATTGAGGTTTTATCTTTATAGTATTAGGACCGCCGCTCTCAGGCAAAGAGGTAGTTACAAAACCACCATCAAACCAAGGTGGTGGTCCCTGGGACCGCTGGTCTGCATTGGGCGTTGTCTTGGCTCTTTCAAACAAAAAATAAAATATGAAATGAATAGCCTTAGAATTTGGAAGGTTGTTTATGTGTCTTCTCCTCCATGACCTTTCCCATTTTCCAATGCATGGAAGGACATGAGAAAGGCTAAAAATATATGTTTGTAGAAGAGAACAAGATCATCGAAGCATGAAAGAAAGTGAGAAAGAAGTTCTTAGTGCTGGAATTGTGTTTTGTAGAAGAAAGGAGTGTTGAGACAGAGAAAACAAGTAATTGGGAGGAAGTGTGAGATATTATCTACTTCTCTTTCATACTTATTGTAAATTCTGTACTTATTGTTTTGAATTGGCCAATAAAAGTGGGAAGAAAGAGAAATTTCCCTTCTCGACTGGTTTTTCCTCCTTTAGAGGTTTCTAGGATAAAAATTGTTGGTGTTTATGAGTTTATATTATTTCCTTTCCTGCAATTGTGGATTCTAAGCATAAGAAAAATTCATTCACTAGCTATCTCTATCATTTTCTAATAGAAATTAGAACATCAACGTTAATTTTTGATTCTGTGGATAATTCCAAAGTTGAAGAGTTTACAAATCATTTTGGTATCAGAGCTAACAAGTATCTAGTACTGTGGTATTCATTCTTGGATTTGTATGACAGTTATGAGATCTAAAGGTGAATAGGCTTTACCTTGTGATCCAAAAATTTCTACAAATAATTCGGGGACAAATTGAGGAAGGAAATTGGTTCGTAGAATTGAGATGCTTTAGAGACCATGATGGATAGTATGTTTAGAAGGAAAGAAGATCTTGTACATTTACGTAAGATAGCTTCACAAGTAAGACTCCATGGACTTAGTGGTTTGAGGATTAGCTGAAAAATTTAGCATATAGAGGATCCACCATGAGGAAGATTATTGGGAAGAGCATGAAGAAGAGACTTCAAAGGAATGAGAAAAAGTAAAATATGATCATACTCCTTTTAACTTTGAGATGAAAGTTGAGATTAAAAGCTTTGAAGGAGAAGTAGATGTAGAGTTGCTTGATAAATGGTTAAAATAGTTAGAATTCTACTTTAGCGTCCATAATGTCATTGAGGCATAAAGGAGCACCTTTGCACATCTCAAAATAGAGGGACATGCTCTGGTTTTTGGGAAACCCATATAACTACTTGTGAAAAGAAGAAGCGTCCTATTGTGAAATCTTGGCAAGAATTTAAAATTTTACTTAGAGCTAAATTATATCCTATTGGCCACTAGACTAACCAAATGATTAAATGGAAGTATTTTAGAAAAAGTAGTGGTCAAAGTGTGGAGGACTATACTACGGAGTTTCAGAGGCAGGCCATGTTGCTAAACATGGACTTGGAGGATGAGGATATTTTGAATAAGTACTTAGGAGGACTTCACACTCACCTTCGAAGAAAATTCATCTCCATAAAGCCCAAAGATCTTAATGAGGTGTGTGTGAAGGAATACTACATAGATGATGAAAATAAGAAAGGAAAATCAGGGGCCAAGGGAAAATTAGTCGAAAAATCGAGAAAAAAGAGTATGGGAAAACAAGTAACAAGGGTAAGTGGAAAGGGAAAGGTAAACAATCTGCCACTACTTTAAATACTTGTAAAGATCCCAAGAATTCTTACAATAACTGTGATATCAATGGTCATATTGATGCTACATGTTGGAAATTTCATCTAGAGTTACTTCCAAAGAACTGAACCAAGGACTCAAAGAAGTCCATGACAATTGTAAAAATAGAAGCGAGTATATGGAATTGAAGACAAATCTGATATAGATGAAAGGCTTAGATGCATGGCTACCAACATGGACAACCAAGAAGAGGAGATGAGTAGGCTATTCTAAATCAAGAGAACTAAGGTAAATACTTTGGTTGATACTCGATTCTTAGTCTAACAAAGATTTCAAGCAGTTGTAAAGAATCTTGGTCTTGAGACTTATAATCATCCACACCTTTATCCTTTGGGTTGGGTGAAGAAGGGTGTTTAAATTCATGTAAAAAGAAGATGTAAGGTCAAGTTTGGGATAAATTCCCAATATATTGACATTTTGGAAGTTGACATTATTCCACTTGATGATTTTTATGTTGTATTTGGGAGTCCTTGTATATTAGGGATGTTATATTTATGAGAAGGGAAAATCATTACGAGATGGGTAAGGGATGGGATCAGCTACAACATCCGAGCACACCAGAGTAAGACACGAGTTATTATGGTGAGTGTTAACCAAGAAAAATGACTTATTCACGTAAATCATAATCAATTTTGTTTACTTTTGTTAAAGGATAAACAAGATGGGTTAGAAGTCTCGATATTTATAACTAGGGAAAGCATGATTTGGATAGTATTATTCTATCTTTTCAGAAATTATTTTAGGCTCCCGGGTGGAGTTTACAACCAAAATGGGAAGTAGCAAATTATATTTAGCTATTACCAAATTCCCCTCTACCAAACATCGAGTTATATAGGCAATCCTTTCTTGAGAGTACCAAAGTAAAGAAATAACTCTAGGAACTACTAGACCAAGGGGTGATATGTCTAAGAACCTCACCATGTGGTTTGACTATTGTGATGGTTCGAGAAGGATGGTTCTTAGAGAATGTACATCAATATCGTGCTTTGAACAAGATCACCATAAAGAATAGATATCCACTTCCCCACATAGATGATCTCTATGACCAGCTTCAACATGCCAAATTCTTCACGAAGTTGGATCTCAAGTTTGGTTATTACCATATCAAAATGGAGGAGGATATATGGAAGACTTCCTTTAAGACAAAACAAGGTTTGTATGAATGATTAGTAATTCCTTTTGGGTTATGCAATGCACCGCTACATTTATGAGATTGATGAATGATGTAATGCAGATTTCATAGATTCATGTGTCATTGTCTATCTAAATGATATCTTGATTTTTAGTGCCATATGGGAGAACATCTAACTCATTTACAACAAATCTTGCAAGTTCTCAGGGAGAAACAACTCCTTTGTAATATGAAGAAATGTGAATTTTCCAAATAGTCACTTGTCTATCTTGGGCACGTGGTTGGATGAAGAGAGCTACAAGTGGATCTAAAGAAGGTGGAAGCCATCACTAATTGGCCAACACCAATAGGAGCCACATAGACTAGGAGATTTTTGGGAGAAATACAGTACATGTAGAAGTTCATTCCAAGCTTCTCCATAATTACAGCACCTCTACACACAGTGGCCGCAAAGAGTAATGGTTTTGACTGGGGTAAGGAACAAGAAAAATCCTTTGAGTTATTGAAATACAAGATTAGTCATGCTCCAGTACTTTCTCTCCCTAATTTTCAGTAGCCTTTTGAAGTAGAAACGGATGCAAGTGATTACGCTATCAAAGATAATGTTGCTTCAAGGAGGTAAACCCATATGTTATCATTCTGAAACATTCACTTCAGTAGTTAAAGGATATTCAATATATGATAAGGAAATGTATGCACTAGTTCAGGCAAGTAAAAAATGGAAGCATTATTTTTTGGGTAAGGAAACTATTGTGCACACTAACCACAAACCTCTCTAGTATTTGTAAGCACAGTCTAAATTATAGTAGGTAAGGTACTACAAATGGATGGGGTTCCTTACACAATTCCATCTGGTGATCAAATACAAGAAGGGTAGTAAAAATTTGGTGGCAGACATGTTGTCTAGGCCACCCACACAGAATAAGTTTTCCTATTTGGCCACTATCTCTCAAATTGGTCCCTTCACGAAGGAATCTTACGGAGAGGCATATGCCCGGGACAAAGAATTTGGGGTGACATTTCAGCAGTTTCATTCCCAAGGGATTGAAAGGACAAGGATTGAATATTTTTATCTCAAGGATGGGTTACTCTACCAATGGGGGAAACTTTGCGTTCCTAAAGAAGAAAGACTTCAATTGATGAGGGAAGCACATACCTCAAAATTAGCAACACATTTAGGTTTTGGTAAGACCATAGCCCACTTGTAAAGGTACGTGTACGGCCTAATGTGCAAGAAAGAAGTATCAAAATTTATACGTAGATGTAAAATTTGCTTTACCAAAGAAGCCTAAGACTATGAAGGAGGGTTTTTATATGCCTTTGCCAATACCTACTTGTTCATGGGAGGACATTTCTATGGATTTTGTAGGAGGATTACCTATGTCTAAACATGGCCATGACTATCTCTATGTTATTATTGATAGATTCAATAAGATGTGTATTCTTATGGCATTTAGAAAGACAGTAAAAGTACATGAGGTAACAGATATTTTATTTGCTAATGTATGGGTGCATTTTGGTTTGCCAAAGTCTATTGTTTCTGACAAGGATTCTAAGTTCTTGGGGAAGGTTTGGACTACTTTGTGGGAAAATATGGATACCAGGTTACAGAGGAGCACAACTTTCCATCCACAAACAGATGGAAAAACAGAGGTGGTGAACAGGAATTTGGTACAATTGATCAGAGGGTATAACAACAAATACCCAAGGACTTGGGATGAGTCCTTAGCCTACATTCAACATTCCTATAACTGAGAAGTACACACATCCACTATGAAGTCACCTTTTGAAGCATGTTTGGGATATCTACCTACAAATCTGCTAGACATAGCAGTTGGGAAAAAGGATGAGGATGAGACATGAGACACAAAGGTGACTAGAGAAAAAACAAATTCATTGAGAGGATCTAACAAATCCATCTCAAAGTCAAAGAACAACTAGATAAATCTCAAGCCAAGTAAAAATCTAGGCACGATCAACATAGAAGGGAACATAAGCTTCATGTTGGAGATAGAGTTTGGCTTTACTTAAGCAAGGAGAGACTACAAGGTCAAGCATGGAAGCTCAAGCCACTACGATATGGGCCCTTCACCATATTAGAGCAGGTTGGAGAAAATTCCTTTCAACTTGATTTACCATCATTTATGAGGATGTACTCTGTAGTAAACTGTGAGAACTTACACCTATATGATCCATCCATGCTAGATGAAGATGAAGGACTAAAATTTCTACCTTCCATTGAGGATTGCGTCTTAGAATTGCGAGGAAAATTAGAGGAGGATGTAGTTCTGCAACAAAAGTTTAGAGAGACTAGGAGAGGTCCACAGGAGACTTGGAATATTGGAATGAAAGGAAAGACACCAAGGTAGGCCCGATGGTACTTGAAGGAGCAAGTGAGGGAAGTATTTCCTCATATACTCTCCCACTAGGCTTTTGTGGGACCAAAGTCCTCCTAAGTAAGGTAGGTGTGATCCATAGGGATCCAAAATGACCCTAGTTCATCGATCGGTGAGCAAAAAGAAGGAAAATAAAATATACAGAGGTTTTTTTTATTTATAGTAATAGGACCTCCACTCTATATAGAGAAACGGTTATAGAACCACCATCCAATCAGGTGTTGGTCCTAGACCGCTCGCCGTCGCATTGGGTGGCGGTCCTGGCTCTTTCAGAAAGAAAATAAAATATGAAATGAACAACCTTAGAATTTGGAAGGTTTCTCATGTCTCTTCTCCTCCATAAACTTTCCCATTCTCCAAAGTGAATGGGAGGACATGAAAAAGGCTATAAATATATGTTTGTAGAAGATAAAAAGATCATCGAAGCATGAAAGTAAGTGAGAAAGATTCTCTTAGTGCTATAATTGTGTTTTGTAGAAGAAAGCAAAGTGTTGAGACAGAGCAAACAAGTAATTAGGAGGAAGCGTGAGATATTATCTACTTCTCTTTCATACTTATTGTAAATTATGTACTTATTGTTTTGAATTGGCCAATAAAAGTTGGAAGAAAGAGAAATTGGCCTTCTCGACTAGTTTTTCCTCCTTGAAAGGTTTCGAGGATAAAACTTGTTGGTGTTTATGAGTTTATATTTTTTCCTTTCCTGCAATTGTGGATTCTAAGCATAAGAAAAATTCATTCACTAGCTATCTCTATCATTTTCTAATAGAAAGTATAACAACAACATTAATTTTTGATTTTGTGGATAATTCCAAAGTTGAAGAGTTTACATATTAGATGACCGTAACTTCCACCCTGCACAAGATACTCCTGCAACTCGAGCCACAAAGTGGGCGTTAAAACAAATTTCAAGTTCCCGAGATGGATATTGAATGCCCCGTGAGAAATGTCTATGATGTCCCCCAACATGATTATTCGTATACGTCCCATTGTGCCGAAAATTCCCTCTAAGTGTAACTTACTATTAATAGTAAGTGCCCATATGGGAGACATACTATTTTTTGTAAGAGGTGATTTTTTCCTCTTCTTAACCATCATGATGAGATGAACTCCCACATTCAATCTTAACCTCGGCTACCTCTTAGGGCGACTTACTATTTTTAGGAAGCACCCATATAGGGGGATTACTATTTTTAGTAAGTGGTCACTTCCACTATTTTCTCGCTCCTGGACAATGATTATGGCTTCCTGGTGATCTTTAGTGCACACTTCCTTTGCGATAGCCGCTTTTGATGGTGATTTCCCAAACATATCAAGTATGTATAGGAAAAATTACTATTTTTAGATAGTGGAATTCCACTTCTCGATTTGTAATGGGACATAATTTTTAGAATCAGCTCATAGTCGTGATCACGTGCTCCTAATTTCACATGATTTTGTTCACTAGAATGCTTGCAAATAAAATTTAAAATTTTCACCTGAAAGTGGCTTCAAGCACGGAATCGCCATGGCGGATATTTATGGAGCTCAAAATTTACAGGTCTGGTTTTTGTTTTCGTCACGATGAAAAAAACTCCATTACAATAGGTTTTTCATTCGAGACTGTGTGTAAATTTTTAGGTTGATTCCATTGCCGATTCATGGGAAATCCAATCAATGTGAGTCGGCACAGAAAATGGTGATTTCATTGCAACAAAATTTTCACAATAGCATTCAACCTCTCATTTATTACATCTTTCTCATCTTGAAAAATGTGGAAGTCTGTAAAATATAACACCTCAATCCAACTTGTATTTTGCAAGATATGAAGATTTTTTGATTGGGTGACTTCGTGGTTATCTGGAAAAAATCTTCATTTTCTCTTCGTTCTTCATTTCTTCAACTCTTATAATCAATCCTTCCTTTGAAACTTGTGTATTTTCAAGGATTAGATGGTTTGGTGACCATGACAGAGTTGTTTCAGATCAGCAATAACATACGGGTGTCTAGACAAGCATGAACAAAGCCATGGCATGGTGTGAAGCTATGAAGGAGAAATGGGGGGAAATAACGGCTAAGTGCATGATTTAAATCATTCAAAAAAATGCATAGCAAAGGAGAGATGAATTTTATGTCCCTCGATATCCATCACATCAAAGGGATGTGAGGGACATCAAATTCCATGGTGAGAAAGGTGATGACATGTGGCGGAGATCCAATGGCAGGGGATGAAAGCTCCATCAGCTCCTAGGCGTGAAGAGGTCACATGGGTGACCAGGAGTCTCCTTGGGGGATGGGAACATTTTTATGGCCCTGATTTACCTGACCTCAAGTGGATGTGAGGGACAGAAAATTACACAAAGTGAGCAAGGTGATAACATGTGGTAGCGATCTAACAACGTAGGCTTTGAGCTCCCGTAAGTACCAGGGGCATAAACGATGATCTTGGAGGTCCTATGTGGGTCCAAAGGGCTTCATGGGGCTGGGATCATTTTATAATCCTTTATTTCCCGACCTTGAGGGACGTGAGGGACAAAAAAATCTTGCTAGGTTCTTAGAGCCGACGCGTGTCCTTCCAAAATTTGACTAACTCCCAAACTCGCTCCAAGAGGGAAATTGGAAATGGAAATAACTTAAGCTCCTGATGGAATTTCCTCATGAAATTTTATATTATCTTGAATTTAAATTTCCTTATGAATCTAATGGTTAGAGTATCAATTTTTTATTCCTCCATTTGATCCTTGAGAAACCAGATATTTTATTTCGTACTCCACCTATGCATCGTAAAAATGGATTTCAGACCCATTACAGAAAATTTTTATGAAAAAATAATTTCACCTTCTTTTAGGGCTTGGAATTCCCTTTCTGAAGATATTTTATTTTCCTCCTAACTCAACTGGAGCTCCCGAAATCACCTTCAAGCTCAATAATTGTTTTCACTTGTGCACCGCCTCGCCTATGAACCTCTTTTTTATCAAACTTCTCCAAAGTTTCAAAATCTTCTTTGAATCTTCAAAAATAACTTCCATGATGTCCCAAGGCCTTTTACTCACCTTTATGTCCATTTTGGATTTTCTATCCCGCTCCATGGGGTTGCTCTAGTCCTAGGAAGGCTAGTGATAGCCCTTCCCATAGCTTCCCAAAGCTTACAATTTTTAATGAACTCCTAAAATCACCTAGGGGTTGATTTGACTTTCCTAAATCACTGGGAATGAATTAACACAAATTTCTAGATTACTAGACTGACCGGGAGGACCCAGTGTCTTGGATGGGTAAAACTTGAAAAAATTAATACAAAGGGTATAGTTGTCATGCTTGAAAATTGTCAATTTCCTTGTTACACATTTGCATGACAACAACTAGATGTATCTTGGTGACATGACATGGACTAAGGGAAGTTAGGACATGATGTGGAGAATCTAAAATCTCAACTTTAGACCATATAATCCATTGACCAATGCCTTATCCATTGGGCCCTACAGAGTCATGTATAACTTACAACAAAAGAGAGATAGAGTGAAGAAGGACACACACACACACCAAAAATAATGAAAGGAAACACACAACACACATGGAAAGGAAATAACACACACAATAGAAAGGGAAACACACCTAGCAATCACCTATGGTACAAGGTAGGGGACAACCCACTTTCACTAAAGTACTTTTCATTCCTCAAAAGTTACCCCTGAGTGGGAAACATGAATGATGTTGTTCTACGAAGCCATTGACTGGTTCCAAAAAGTAGCCTCCTTTCCTTAACTATTTATGAAAACAAGGTGCTTCCATTATTTTTGTGTGCTTGGTAGGATTTATTCTACATGAGCTTCTTAATGCTCAGGCATTCGCTTAGAAATTCCATTGCTTTCACATTATTTGAAATTAGTTTCATAGTGTCATTTTCCTTCCATGTTTATCCACATAGCTAATTCTTCATTGATCATCCTACCACTTCCCCAAGGATGATTTTCGTTCAAATTACTTGAACATTCTAGATTCTTTTCTTTCCCAAGTCTATGCTCATTGACCTCTTTTTCATGAAAAACCTTAGACTTATCCTTTTTCTCTACTCCATTGTGAGGTGCTTGAGTACTGATGGGAGGATTGGAAGAGAAATCATACTTGTATTAAATGGCCATGGCACAAGTTAAGAGATCAAGAATCAGCTTAGGATATTCTACATCTTCTACTGCATCCATTAGTTCTTACATGGAGATATCCTTTGTTACTTCCTACATCTCATCTTTGTACGCCTTCAAAGAATCTTTATTTTGTAGTTCAAAAAATATATCCACATGGGTTACTTCATTTCACTGATTCTGGAGCATTTTTAAGAAAATGACGAAACAAATGAGGGTAATGGGCATAGGAGGAATACCTATTTAGATGTTGGTTGATAGGTTGTTACACATGTATGACTTCTAAATCCACAAACTGATCATGAGAGATTCCTTTTTCTTGGAGGAACTACCCGAAATGGAGAACACAAGACTACCAAATAAAAGTTAAAAAGATATATGCGGGGTACTCGCCTAACATGTGCTAGATCCGGAAGTGTGATACTTCATAGACGGTTGTCAATCCACTGTTTAAAATAACTTAATGTTGGTAATAAAGTAAATCCTATTGTAGTAAAAACTATTTAGGTATCTCATTCATCTACAATAAGAAAATTCGTTCACAATAGGCTAAGTTATGATTGAATCTAAAGGTCAAGGTCACTGTCAGGATACTGTTATTGGTCAGGGTCAAATTCTAGTTAGTTTAGGGTATTTGGTGGTGGTTTTAGGCTTTGATCTGGGTTTTTGGTAAAATACATAGAGACCGTCGCACACTTGGGTTAACTTGCAATGGTTATGGGTGACCGGTGTCGGTATGGTCAGGGTACAAGAAACTCAATAAAACTTGGTTGGGTGATAGATACGGGATTAGATGAAGGTGTAAGGGCAATGGTGAGATTCGTATGGATCCTGAATATTCACAGAAATGATAGAGGTTCAGGTATGGGTAGTGTAAGGATGTGGACAAAAGGATGGTCAAGTTTTCATGGAGGTAAAAGGGCGAGGAATGGAAATCAAAGAAAAAACTAATGACAAATGTAAAAGGAGTTGCTCAAATTACAAGGAACCAATGTAGGTTAACAAACTTACTATTTGTACAAGCTTGATGTTGGGTTGGTAATGGTGGGCTATCAAATGAACTTGGTGTAATGATGTTGCTTCCTGGATGATCCTCGTAAAGGCGGTGGCTGTTTGATTGCTTGTGCATCGCTATGGGTGTTCTAATGTTGGTACAAATGCTAGTTCTACTTGCATATAGCTATGGTTTTATCACTTGTTCTCAGAATATGTCTCTCTCTCTTAGAAATGTTCCAACCTATAAAACAATGTGTCAACCAACTAATAAGGTTGTTTTGGGAGTTAAATGGTAACCGACGACGGTTCCATCTTAACCAAATGGTTAAGGGTAACCGGCATCGGTTAGGGTGAGATTTCCTAGGTTTACTAAACTAGGCAGATCCCCTTGATTTTCTGGGATCTCATTTTGTTTACTCCATGGATCAAACTGGAATCTTCCTTCTAACATGTGGGAATGTGGTTAGAGGGAATGTAGGCATTTATTTTTAGGGTTTGGGTAGGTTTTAGTTAGTTATGGAAACTTACTAAGAATAGGTCTTAGGGTGAGGTGGCTTGATGAGGTGTCTAGGTGAGGTGGATATGTGGGCATTATCCCAATTAGGATATTTAAATAATAAATATGGTTAGGATAATGAATTAATTAAATTAAATTAATTAAATTAATATTATAGTGGGGTGAAGGGGGCCATGGCTAGGTGGATGTGTTCAAGGTGTTTATTTGATAGGGGACCAAGGGGAGTGTGACCTAATTTTAGTGTCTACATTTTTCCTCTTTTTGTTTCATTGATTGTATTGGTAAGCGGCGTTGAAAAAAATAAGATGTGGTTGCCCCATGTGTGGGTAAAGGTGATCCCCCTCAAACAAGGAACCGACAAGGCAAAAGGAAAAATCAGAGAGTGGTTTGATAAAAGGTGAGTGTGAGGAAGAGAAGGGTGGGTAACGGGGGAAAATCAAGAAAAAGGTCCACTCGGGTAATCTAGGTAATGGGTCAGGGTCAAAGGTAGTAATAGTCAAATGCACACACATGTATAAACTACAACATGGTACTAGGTTGAAGAGTAGGAAAACTCTACATTATCTAAATTCGATAGGTTTATCCAAACAAGGTTGAAGTGATTCGTATCCAAGGTATAGGATATGGTCAGGAAACA
Source organism: Taxus wallichiana var. yunnanensis (assembly GCA_018340775.1). Taxonomy (NCBI): domain Eukaryota; kingdom Viridiplantae; phylum Streptophyta; class Pinopsida; order Cupressales; family Taxaceae; genus Taxus; species Taxus wallichiana. The sequence goes on along the minus strand of CM031234.1, from coordinate 426,102,616 downwards.
TGATGCAGGTTAGGTGTAGGAACATTTAGGTGTGTTCTGGTACACCAAAGGTTGGGTTAGGATAAATGGTCACGGAGAGGCAAGGTAAGGTCAAGCAGTCAATCAACATAGGTAACAATGCCACAAGGTATAGTGGGCACATGGGGTCAAAGGTCATTAGCGATGGTCTAGGTCATGACACGTAGGGCTGAGGTATGGGTAAAATAATGAGTCCCCGAAAGAGGATGAGGGGAGGTAGTAAATGATAAGGTTTGTTTGGGTAAAGGTCATGACCGAAGGCAAGGTAAGGTTGTAAGGCTAATCATCACGGTAACATCATCGCAAGGTAGAGTGAGTGTGTAAGGTCGATGGTCACCCCAAGGGGGCTGGTGTGGGTAGATGGGTACAACGTAGGTAAAGCCACGGGAGAGGCAGAAATATGCCCCACCCAGTGGTAAGAGTGAGTGATGAATGATGAGGTGAGGAGGGTGAGGTGAATGGTCAGGGTAAGCATTGGGTGAGGGAAAAAAGAGTGATGGGTGTGGGTAATAGGGTGAAATTGTGGGCAATGTGGAAGAGAGGATGACCAATGTACTATAGGTTTGTATATTTTGATCATATATTGGCTTGCGCACCGAAGATGGTGAGGATGTATATGAGAGTTTTGAGAGACTGGATTATATACACCAGCTTTCGCTCAAGACATTTGATAGTTATGTATATGGATATTGTATTTATATAGATGATGATGATTATGGGCATTATGTGTTTTTGTTGATAACATTTTATTATTATGCATAGATGGACTTATGGTAGGTGTGTTAGGCATGGATGGAGTTATGTTTTGGGCATGGTTGAGTCAGGTTGTAGGCATGGATTGAGTCAAGTTTTGGGCATGGTTGAGTCAGGTTGTAGGCATGGATTGAGTTAGGTTGTGGTCTAGGCATGGATTGAGTCAGGTTTTAGGCATGGTGGAGTCAAGTTGTGGTTGTAATTCATTAATATTTGCAATGAATGATGATATGGGTCATTTTTAAGATGTTTTATAATACTTGCATGATGTTGGTAAAGAAATGGTAATCAAAATAAATGTATGTTTTGATGATGATAAAAATGTGAAGCAATTTGTCGTTTGTTTGGTTTAATTTCCAATTTTTGATATAAAAAGGAAACAAAGTAGGGTAGAATGTGATTTAGGAAAATGAAAAATGAATTGGTTAGGGTAGAGAGTGGCTGAGCTAACCTCCAAGGGTCCCATGCCGTTAGAGTGCTGCCCACATAGTCCCGCAAAAAAGGACCTCAAGCTGATGTAGTTCTACCATAAACTAGGGAAGAAAATGAGGAGGTATGAAAATGAGTTTGTAGGTTTTAGGCATGATTTGGGTTTAGGTCTATTAGGTGTGGGTGAGTTGTGGGCAACTTGGTATAGGTGATTTTAGTGTGCTAAAAGAAGAAGATTTACCCAAAGGTAAGCGTCGAGGACCCAAATCCCGTATAAGGTAATCAATACATAATAAAGAAGGTTGAAAGATAAGAGGGGGCAAGAAAGCCACTTGATTGGTTAGGATCATACTAAGTAGGTCATACCTTGGAGGGGCTGATGAACATAAGACCCTAAAGACATTACATGATTGAGTGTTCTAAGGGTGAAAAGTAGTCACATGATCACCAAATGTCATGGTTCCAAGAGGTCCCTTGAGGCGGTAGGAAATGAAAATGTGAATGGTGAGAGGGTGAAAATTGGTAGTTTACATGGTAGTAGGTAACATGCCTTTTGGAAAGAGATCCAAGGTCACAATGGGAAAGTCCATGACAAAAAAAAATTATTGTTTGACTTGTATTTGAGATAGACTAATCGATGCGAGAAGTCTATATGGGATGAGGAAATTAACTCATTGAGGTCTTCATGAAGTTGATCGATGCAGGAAGCTTTAGATTCTCTCACTTGTTTTTTAAAGAGCTTTACATAGTTGTTCTTTGAGGAGCAGTCTATTTATATCGGTGATTGCCGAGAGGAAGATGTCATTTTGCGGGAGTCATCTTTTTGTTAGAATTTTAACTCAAGGATTTGGATCCCATGTGAGGGATTTTGAAGTCATGGAAAAGACCAAGGTGAAGAACATGATTCTTGTTCAGAAAGCAAGGTGAAATGACCATGGGATCTCATCTAAAGGTAGACAAAAAGTATCCATGAGAATCATGCTATGTGCAACATTGGTACACATATTTAAGAGAAGATAAAAAGTGATGGATACGCACATGATTCTTTTTTAATCGTTGGTGAGGTGTAAGAAGTGGATAGCACTCAAGGGACAAGCATGAAAAGAGGAAAAAGGTGAGGTAGGAATAAAATTCAATAGTAGAACGGTCGAAGATGCAAGGCATTAAGGGGCTCAGGTTCAGGTTTACCATCAAGTGAAGATAAATGATAAGCACTTGATCCATAAGTATGGGTCATGATGTATGGTCCAAGCCAATTAGGAGAAAATTTGCCCCATTTACTTTTTTCTGCTTTGGTTACATGTTGATTTTCTTTCAGGACAAGATCACCAACGTGAAAGGTTCATTCATGGACACGTTTATCATAGGCACATTTGATATGTTTTTAGTAAACTTGAAGGGGGTAAAGAGCGTTAAGATGACGTTCATCTAATAACTCAAGTTGTGATAAATGGTCCCGACGAATCTTGTCATCATTGAGCATGTCATGGAGAGAAATGCAGAGTGAGGAATATGGACTTCAAGAGGTAAAACAACCTCTGTATCGTAGACCGTAGAAAAGGGTTTAGCGGTAGTGGAAGTACGCATACTAGTGCGGTATGCCCATAGGGCAAAAGGAATGTGCGTAAGCCATCCTTCCCAAAGATCGTTAACCATTTTCATGAGAATTTTGTTTAAGGTTTTGTTAGTGGATTCGGCTTGGCCATTGGTCTATGGGTAATAAGGTGATGAGAAACTTAGTTGAATGCCAAAGGCATCGCAAAGTTTTCACAATGTTTTATTTTTTAATTGTTTTCCATTATAAGTGATGAGACGATGAGGAACACTAAAGCAACAAATGATGTGATGATTGATGAACTCACATATTTTCTTAGCTTTGGTGGAGATGAGTAGTATGGCTTCAACCCATTTTGTGTAGTATTCAAAACGGTGATGATCCATTGATGGCGTTGGGAAGAATGGGGGTTAATTTGTCCAACAAGATCTAAACCCCATTGAGAGAAGGGCCAAAGGTCACAAAGCACATATAAGGCATGACTAGGTATATGATGAAGGTTGGCATGTTATTGGAATTTTACAAAATGTTTGATGTAGTCACAATAGTCATGGCTAAGGGTCGGCTAGTAATAGCCTGTGCGAAGGATACGCTTAGCAATAAGCCAGGCCACGTATGACCTCCACATATGCCATCATTAACTTCTTTAATGATATAAGGAATTTCAAAACTTGTGAGGCATCATAAGAGAATACCATCAATTTTTTGCTTATAGAGGAGGCCCCCCATGATGATGTAATGAGAGACCTTTTTAAGGAAGGTGCGTTGTCCATTACAGGTGAGATCGGGGGTAAGATGGAGAGAGAAAGATAGTCAGAGTATTGTTTATACCAAAGGTCACTCGGGTCTAGGGTGATGGTTCCAATGGATTAAATGTTGCGAGGTAAATACAAGGGTGATTGGAGTCATTGTATGGTGAAAAATATTTTAGAATAAGTAGGCGAAGTGGGTATTTTCCGGTATCTACAAATTTTTGGTTGAATGGGGATGGTTTGAAGGGAGTAACAGTCAAAAAGTGGTCAAAAGGATGTCTACATGATGTTTATACTTTTGAAGTATCTCATTACAACATTGGTATATACCATTGACTTATTTTATAACCAATTGAGAATCACCAAAGATGTTGATTGATTTGACATCTAGGGAGTACGTGGCTTAGAGACCTAATACAAGCACTTCATATTCGGCAATATTATTTTTACAATAAAAATCAAGTTTGAAAGAAAAAGACATGGGTTCACCATTAAGAGGAATGAGGATAACACCATCCCCACCCCCACACTGACACTTGGAACCATCAAGAAGAGTGTCATTTGGTAAGCGGGTTTGTCCAGGGAAAGGGTAGCAATTGACTCATCTAGAAAGTCAAAATTAGAGGGTTGATCCTCGAAATAGGTGCATCAGCCAATTGGTCGGTGATAGCTTGGCCCTTGATGGATTTTTGATGAATGAATTCGAGGTCAAGGTCAGCTAAAATCATAAGCCAGCTTGCGGCACCCTGATTTTGATAAGGTTTTTCATACATGAAGTGTAAGGGGTTGGTATTGGTCACAACATAGGTTTTGTTTCTGAGTAGGTAATTGCGGAGTTTTGTGGAAACGAAAACTAAGGCTAAGAAAAGTTTTTCAAGATGGTTGTATCGGGTTTTGTAGTCTAAAAGAGTACAACTTATGTAATAAATTACCTGCTCCCTGTGTTGTTTGTCGTGATGAGCGAGCATGGCCCCAGGGAGTGATCGATGCAAAAGATGTATAGATAGAATGGTTGATCATCTTTAGGTGGAATGAATACAGGTGGTTAGAGAAGGTATTGTTTTAAGGCCTCAAAAGATTTTTGGCAGCCATCATCCCATTTAAAGGAGACATCCTTCTTGAGTAGATGATGAAATGGTTGACATCGATTAGATAATTGGGAAATGAAATGGTGAATAAACTACAACTTACCTTATAGGCTACAAAGTTGCCTAAGGTTAGTGGGTCGAGGCATTTCCAGAATGGCCTTGACTTTAGCAAGGTCAACTTCACACCACGTAGGAAAACAATAAATCCCAAGAGTCTTCCCGAGAGGACTGCAAAGATGCACTTCTTAGGCTGAAGGTGAACACAATATTTAATGAGATGATCAAAGATGGTTTTTAGGACGGTGAGGTGCTTGGAGTGGCATTTAGATTTTTCCAAGAGATCATCGATGTAATCTTCCAATATACAATGCATGATGTCATGGAAGATATAAGTCATAGCTTGTTGATATGTGGCACCAAGAGTGTTTTTAAGGTGAAAAGGCTTGACTCAATAGAAAAAGGTCCCCAAAGGGGTAATGAATGTGGTTTTGTGTTGATCCTTTAGGGCAAGCAAGATTTGGTTATAACCCAAGAAACCATCCATGAGTGATAGCATTTCGTGACCAGCGGTAAGGTCAATCAACTGGTCAATACCAAGTAGAGGAAAGTCATCTTTTGGGCAAGCTAGATTGAGGTCATAGAAATCTGTGAAAATGTGGGGTCCCCTTGTCACCTTGGTGATAGGGACAATGTTATAAATCCAACGGGGATAATCAATGGCTAAGATGAAGGAAATCGATAGAAGGTGCTAAAGTTCTTCTTTGATGAGAAGGGCAATGCGAGGGTGAATTTTCCTCAATTTTTGTTTGATGGGTTTGGCATCGGGAATGGTTGTCATATTGTGGACCACTACGGTGGGAAAATACTAGGCATGTCTACATAATACCAAGCAAACACATGGTTATGATTTTTGAGAAAAGAAGTGATGGCTTCTGTTTAACAACATCTAAAGATTGACCAATTGTTAGGATGTGCGGTGTCATCCTAAAGATGATTGTTGATCTATATTCAATTCATTCAACATGGTTTGCATCTCAGAGGGTAACGACTGATGAATATATGAGTCTTTTACACCAAGGTAAGTGAGTATAGATTCATCATCCCGACATTGAACAACGTTAATGAAGGTGTATCGTCATCGATCATTTCGAGTGCGAAAGGGAAGAGAGGAGGGAGCCTTGCCCTTGTGTTGATAATTGTGAGGCCCCAAGGAAATGGTGTTTATGAATAAAAAATTTAGGAGGGATAGATTATAGATCCATCGACTCCATCGGAAAACATGGTGATGAAGGTGAAGCGGGTGAAGAAGGTGGAGAAGGGCTAATGTCCTCAATGAGTTCAATGCGGTCCCGCTTTCGGTAGGTGGTTTAGGAAAGATGATACCACCGTGATCATTATGTTTGTGGGTATTACATGGAATAATAGTATGGTGGCCTTTCTCATAAAATCCAAAACCAAAACCCTTCCATGCACATTGGTGCAAGCAGGTGTGGGCGAAACGGTAATGGTGAGAGACTACAAGTCAACGGAAAATGGGTAAGTTTGTGATGGTGGTTCGGTGTGTAAGTGGTAGTATCAATTCCCCATAGGTGAGACTAGTACGGAGGTGAGGAGGACCATAAAGGATTCGTTCTCCTATGCGCTGATCATAGCGACAGCTTTGGTGAAGACTTCCATACTCTTATGGAGTAAGGAATGTGTTTACACTATATAGGTGATACTCCCCTAGAGTGAGGTGTTGAAAAATGCCTTCCAAGGGATCGGTGGTCGGTATGTGGGTAGCTAGAATAGATGATGTGTCAGAGGTCGACACAGAGGTGGAACTAATAGATTGGGAGGCTGATGGGTCGATTGTAGAGTTCGTGGCGTAGTGGGTAGGAATGGAGGAGGTATTTACGGTTGAGGTAGCGGCTGACTTGGTAAGAAGAGGTGTAGGTGAAGTGGTAGCAGATCATGGAGGTAGATGCCTTAATGGGTATAAGCATGTCATTAGGTTGGTAAAGCATGTTGCAAGTTTTAAAAGGTGATGGATCAATTGGAATAGTATATGTGTGTCCTTCATGCTCAAACTTTACACAACGATGCAAAGTGGAAGGAACACAACCCATGACACAAATCCAAGGTCTATCAAGCAACATGTTATATTGAAATTCCCCCTCTAAGATGTAAAATAACTCTGGAATAGTACGAGGGCCCACGCGAATGTGGAGGATGATGGTACCTAGTGTAGAGGTGATAAGCGTCAACATGACTAGATGTTTATGTATGTAATTGTCAGGTATGTGCATTTGAGCGAATGTATGGGATGAAATGATGTTAATGCTAGCTCCCCCATCTATCATTACATGTCGTACACATATATCATCAATGTCAACAAAAATGAAGAGAGTTGGGTCTAGGTCATCATTTTGGTGCGGTCTAATCTCTTCCTCTGAGAAGCTAAGGGAGGTTACTTGGTGAGTAGGGTGAGCTATGGATAAAGGTGGCAATTTGGTGAGAGATTCTACATGATGGGGTGTGATAATGGAGGCTATGGGTGTAGGCTCATTGGGTAAAACCTTAATATATTGCGGACCTCCATGAGAGCTTGAGGATGGGATTCGAGGTTTGGATGAGGTCATATAAGGACTTTTTGAGGGGGATTGGTGTAGTTGTTTGATCATGGCGCGATGTGTGACCCCATTAGAAACAGGGATATGTGGGGTACTAGATAGTGATTTTAGGTGTGGGTACAGATGGTATGTTGGGTATAGGATTGGTTAGTGAGTCTATTGCAGCCTCCTTTCCTTTGTCCTTCTAAGCATGGTTAGCAATGTGGATAATGTTGATTTGAGGTGAGTTAGTAAATGGAGAAGGTGTAGGATGAGTGGTATAATGACATGATAGATAAAAACCTACCGGGGAGAAAATCCTTGTGAAGTGAGGTTGGCGTAACAACATTTAGGTGATGGCGTGGCAAGTTCTCCGATACGAACCATGTTAATTTTGAATCTTGGGGGTGGCTATAAGAGTTGAGGGGTGCAAGTCATGGTTATTAAGTAGGTAGTGAGGAAGGACTATGGGAATGGATGTTGGTGAAACAGGGTCCTCATCAAGAACGTCATCATTGTCAAAGTCTCAAGCGTCGAGAGGACATAACTAGATAAGGACAATTTTCAAAGCTTTGTAGTTCTCCACATCATGCCCTAACATATGTTGGTAGGCACAAATTTTAGTTTCATCAAACCCTTTTGGCTTGGGTTTGAGGGGGTCATAAGGTTTGAGTGGCGGTAATGTGATGACAGAAGTCTCGAGAAGGTTAGTTAAGATTTTGGCATAGGACCCTACTAGTGGGTCATAATGGGAAGTGAATGTTGGTTTCGGAATAGGTGTAGCTGATTATTGAGGAATGGTCTTTGCAGGAAGGGGAGTGGGTCAAGCTATGGTTTTGGGTATTGGATTAGTCTTGGGTGTTGGTCGTGTTTGCTTGGGTAGGGGTATGGTAGATGAATGGTTAGGAGGGTGTATCATTGTTTTGACTACCTTATTGGAGGGTAACAGATTCTTGTCTTTGGGTTGCACCTTCTTGGGTAAAGGTGATATGGGTGTATGAGATTTAGAGGGAAAATCTTAGGGGTATTAGAGGTATGGGTGGTAAATATGTCGTATGTGTGGGTGTAAGTCATGTCAGGTGCTTGGTTATCTTAGAGGTTTACGAGGAAGGAATGGGCTATTGTGTTTTTGGTTTATTGAGAGGTGGATATTTCTTAACCATGTTGGAAGGTTGAGGTCCTAAGATGGAAAAAATGGGTGAAAGTGATGAAGGTATGATTGGCATAGCTGAGGTGTGAGTTCTATGGGTTTGGTTCTTCTGTTTGGGTGCTAGAGTAGGTTGGGTGTTGATTGTGGAGGATGTAGCTAAATCTAGTTTGATAGGTGGATGAGTAAGGCTGGTGGTTGGGGTGACCCCTAAGGTAGTAATAGGTTTAGTCGAGGAAGATGATGTAGGTGTGGGTTTGGATTTAGATGTATGTTGGGTTATGGGTGAGGGTGTATGTTGAGTTGTGATAGAGGTGGTTGTGTTTAGTTCGATTGGTTAAAATATCTTTGGGTAGATAGTGGAAGTGTCAGCAAGTGACATCTGCATTTGTGTTGAGACAGGAAGCAGAAGATGCCCCCATAGTAAGGCTCTGTCCACATAATCTAAGTGATCAGCTAAATGTGAGAACGACACGTATGTAGGTGAGGTTGATGAGGACCTAATGGAAATTCCCGTAAAATGTGTCTTAGAGATGGGGAATTTGCTAGCCTTAGCTTCCGTGGGTAAGAGAGTCGAAAGTAGGTCTGTAGGATCTTGGGTAGCTGATGGAGAATGGTCACCAAGAGGCAAAGGTATCTCTACTGGATCCTTAATAGGTGGAGGAGAAAATGGGTGCTCCTCTATAAATGGAGGAGATGATGAGTGCTCCTCTGTGAGTGGAGGAGATAAACAAGTATCCTCCATGGACTGAAGAAGTACTGTGGGTGACGGTTCCCTAGGTGGAGAAGCCAAAGGTGAAACAACCTCGATATTAGTGGAAGGCTCCTCCATGGGTGAGGAAGGAGGTGAAAGGTGTTTCTCTCGTGAGTGGAGGAATAAATGAAGTTGGTTCCAATACAAATGGAGGAATTCGAGCTAGAATTTCCTTGATGGAAGGAATATGTTGTAATTGGGAAGAAATGGGTTCATCAATGAAAATAGCATGGACCTCGTGGGTATGGAGATCATGAGTTGAGGTTTCACCGGTTTGATCGAAGAAGGGGAATGATTAGGAAAAGGTTTCTTGAATATGTGTAGGTTCTGATTGGTAGGCACGTTAGGATTATCCACGGTTAACTCACCTTTCTCGAGCATTTCTTGGATAGTATTTTTGAAAGTGATGCAATTGCCATCACTATGACCCTTTACTCGGTGATATTTATAGAACTCGTGTTCTTTAAACCATGTGGGTGTAGGGTGAGCAAGGTGAAAAATAATGTGTGGTTTTATGGGAGGAATGGTGATGGCCCCGGCTTTGATGATATTTTCTAAGACAAGAATAAGGTTCCCTAATTGGGGTAACTTCCATTGTTCCTATGTGAATTGAAAAGTATGAATGGGTTAGAGATTAGATGAGGGGATAGCTTGATTTGATGGATGAGCTGGGCCAACTTTAAGTACCACTACGTTAGTAGTCCCCTTGGCCTTTGAATAATTGTTCTGTGGTTTGGAAGAAGAAGAGGTATCATTCAACTTGAATGCCAAATTCTTATTGTGTAATTGGATTTTCTTCTCTTCGATGGCCCAAATATCTAGCTTTCATGCCATGGTGAATGATTTGTCAAAGGTTTAGAAATTTTGGACTGTAGGGTCAGTATATATGTCTAGTAGAAGTCCACGTGAAGAGCTTGATGAGTTTGGTTTGTGGTAGTTGGAATGTGAGTTGATTAATCAGGCTACGCTAGCGAGCAATGAAATCTACAATAGATTTGTCATCATATTGATGCGTGGAGTATAGGTCAATCATGGTAACCTTCTTAATGATATTGATGGAGAAGTGATCCAAGAAGGCTTGGGCTACCTGATTAAATGAAAATATAGAGTGTCTAGGTAACCCACTATACCAATCTAACGTAGGTCCAATCAGAGACATGGGAAAGGTCCTCAAGAGAAAAGCATCATTGTGGGCGATTAAGTAACACCCATGTTTAAAAGACCACAAATGTTGTTTTGGGTCCTCCTTGCTATTGAAATGGTTAAATTTAAGAATTTCCCAATGCATGGGGTATGGACGAATAGGAATGGATGGGTGGATAGGCTCATTACAAATCTCATCATAGGTGAGAGAGTTACATGAGCCGTAAAACCAATGCTTCCAATGTCCGCATCTTATCCATCATTAACTTGATTAGGTCGCTCATAGGTTGTGATGGATGGGTGCCTCCCAGTAGTGTACGAGGGTTGGTGATGGTCCCGTAACAAGGGTGGCATTCTAGTAGATGGTGCTACCACATAGGTGGATTGAGAAGAAGATAGTGAAATAGGGGTATGTACCTAGAGTGAATAATGATGAAACAGAGGTCACGATAGTAAGTATATAGATGTGGAAGAGTCGTGGTGACCCTAGTGGTAATGTGGGCTAATGATTGCATAATAGAAAGGACAAAATTTTGAAAAGGGGTAGGGGTCACCGACACCGGGGGTGGTAGTATAGCTATGGGTATATGAGAGACAATATGTATGGATGAGGTTGTGTTATAGGTGGTTGGCGAAGGTATAGGGGATTTGGTAGGTACGATGGATGTAGCTAACATGGTAGTCATAGTGGGTATAGGGCCTAGTTGTGAAATGATTGGGGGTAAGGTAGATGCGGGAAACACGGAGCTAGATGGAGCTGACGCGGAAGTGGGGACAATATTCGGGGGGATAGATATGGGTATGACGTATATCAATTGACTGATTCATCTCGAGTGGACGAGTGGGAAAGATAAAATTGTAAGGCTGACAGGATTTTGGTCAAGGATTCATGTGAACTCCTCATCTCTCGGTAGCGATAGAGATAGGTATGATAGATTCCATAGAGGGTGATAAAAATAAAGGTGATGAAGGGCTAGGTGGGAGTGGTTGAAAACTGGCATGAAATACGAGGGTGCTTGCTTGTCGATGCATTAGTACCATGTGAACATGTACTAATGTGGTAAGATTTCTATCTGTAAGTGACACAGAGATACAACATAGGTAGGATAAATAGGCAGTGGTTGGTGAAATGGGGCTAAAATGCTAGCTAGAAAATGACACAAAGCAACCGATGTCTTGATTAGGTAAACCGACACTAGTCATAGGTAACCGCTTTCCAGCTTAGTGTGGAAAGTGGACAGCTTTATCGGAAACAAGGTATAAGGCCAAATTTACCAATTATGCCAAATATTGGCGCAATTTACATGGTCAATGGATATGACAAGAGTTACACAGACTCTTAATAGTCGAAGAAGGTGAATATGTGTCCTTTTGGGTGGCTCAACCAAAATAACAGTGAACTGATGCTAGTTGGGTATAACCAATTACGGTCAGAGGGTAACCGACGATGCTCACTCGAGTGACACCGGTCACTATGAAATTGAAATAGTGATGAAGAAAATGTGGTTGTGAGTTAAAATTTGATGTGGAATCAAACCTAGAATTCTGGGAATGATGAGAATATGGTCCAGCACACTCAGATGAAGCAGAATACACCAACTGTGATGAGGAGCATGCAAGGGAAATAATAAAATGAAGAGTGAAACCTCTCACCTCAAAATGCAAGCCAAGTAGAAACACTAAGAAAACATGATCCTAAGAGTGCCTTTCTATTATGTTTGTTTAGCTTATGCTATTTTAAGGACTGACTCATGAACTGTAAAATAGATTTTTTTGGTGAGGATGGCTTCCTACGAAGAAGGAGATCTACAAGGAGAGGTTTCAGGTATGTTATGGTGGGGCGGGCCTCACTCAAGTGTGACTCGAAAAGCGGTGAGCTGGGTGCCCACTATGTCATGATTGTGTGATCACCTACAACTTCTTCCAGGAAAGATGTTGTTTAAGAATGTGTATATTTTCAATTTTTTGAGGTTTGGTAAGACTCAGAGAAAGAGAAAGAGAAAGAAGTTCTTTTCTATGATTTGCTTGTCAACCATCAGTTGGTCATGACTTCCAGTGTATAGGTTGCCCTCATTTAATGTGAGCTAATGCAGAAAAGTAGGATGAAATGAAGTTAATTTTAAACCCAAATCGAAATATGGAATTCGATGACACAATAAGAGGAATAGGAGAGAGTATGATCTTTCACTAATGCAATACTAATGAAAGGGAAGAATTGTTCATTTTTATAGCACCAAAGTATGATTACTTTTAGACAATAGAAGAAGAGATGATTCCAGGGGAGAAATTTAAATGTAAGAACCTTTTGAAATGAATGAATGCAAGGAACCTTGAATGGGTCCCACCGGGTGTGCCAAAATGTTTCACCTGATTCTGAAGCATTTCTAAGAAAATGATGAAACAAATGAGGGTAATGGGTGTAGGAGGAATACATATTGAGATGTTGGTTGATAGGTTGTAATTGTACCCCTGGAATATTGACCAAGTATGAAGGTGCGTAGGCATGCAAGGTCCTAGTTATGGAATGGCACACAAGGAAAAAGCACGCAAGAGAAGGAATTAAGGAAGCACGTAGCACGCGCAACACATGAAAGGATCAAGACTTAGTCATTTTGGACATCCGGAGTAGAACACGTGAAAAGCATGACCCAGTTGCATGTGGATAAGATGTCAACCTAGCAATAGGTTGGCCCTAGGAAGGAGCATGCTTGCGATGGAATATTCTAGAATAACATCATGGAATGAAGTGGAGAGCTCAGGCCTAGAGAAGCATGCTCGCATGGAGGACCACATTCAAACACTTGGCACCGAGATCTGAGGGTGCTAGAGGGTGAGTTGGCAGTCTAGGAAAGCTATAAATATAAGCACCTGTAGAGACAGAGATATAGAGACACATGGAGATATACATACATATATCCATATAGACACCTAGAGAGTGAGCAGAGCTTTGCAGAAATGTTGCAAGAACTCTCACAGTGAATAGTTGTATTCGGGAGAGAATGCACTAGGCCTAGGGGTTGTAAATTTTATTTTGGGTAGCTTAGTTACATTAAGTCTAGTGCAATGCATGACTGTGGTCTACTTCTCTATGACCCTCTGTAATGGTTCCATGGATGTAATAAGGTTACCTATTATAATATATACATGAATATCAATGGTTCGATGCATATTTCTCTCTTATGAGTTCTCTTTCCTTTCATGCTAAGTATGAATGCTTGTATGTTTCTTTCGACACAATACATGTTGTGGATTCTATTAAGCACTCGATCTGAAATGATTGCAAGGATCTAGAGGCCATTCTGAGCCCTATGGTTCTTGCATGTCTTAACTTCCCTTCTAAAATCTCTTACACTAATCATAGATGATGTATCCCACTAAACTCACATAAAAGAGAGACTCGGTACCTACGTGTGCCTTGGGTGAGTGCTCAGCTTTCACTGGGTGATAGGCCAATGTGCATGGGGTTCCTTTATTTTGTGATAGGAGTAAAAATGACTACATCTTGGTTCCATTTCTAGGACCTCTTTTCAAAGTTGTAGTGGGATTTTAGCATACATCATGATCTGTGTAATGAGTAATGACAAAATGGTTAACGTTGGAGAATGTTGAATCATGGTTCAAGAGCATGGAGGATGAATTTGTCTAGAGATTCAGCAATGGACCTGAGTTTAATACACGTAGATGGGTAGACAAAAATCTCTACCACGATCTGTATGATTTTTTTTTTTTTGATGTTTCCCTGTGGAATTGTATGAATGGCTCTTAACCTATGCATCTAGATCAAGTTGGCATTATAGATCACATCTATGGACCCAAGAAGAGTACCAAAGGCTACATGATGTAGATCTGACATGGACCCGTGTTGTGGATCATTGGTGGAAAGGAGTATTGGCTAGCTACACTCTGGAGTACACCATTTCCACATATTCTTGTCCGGAGGTGGCTGAGTTTGAGTTTCTGAGGGAGCCCAGAGGATCATTTCTACATGTTGTCCCTCGGCTCTAGAATATCTTGATGATTACCATGAGTTTAGAGGCTTTCCCAATGGCCGGCTAAACCATTTTGAGTGTTGGGCAAGGAAGCTAGGGTGGAGGAAGATGGCAGATGTTGTGGCGGAGAAAGAAAGGGAGGAGAGACGACTCAAGTATGGTGAAGCACATGAAAGGGAGATTGCTAGATGATGCAAGGTTGTAGGTGTGATGGATGTATGGTGGCAGACATTGTCAGGAAGGATTTGAGGTTCACGCTGAGGACATGGAGCCTGAGTAGTCTATGTGACCCCATCTTGGAAAGTGTGTGAGAGAAACCCCTTTGGCTTCTGATGAGAGTTCGTCACATGGAGAAAGAAGAACCGTTGGCATGCATCTGAGCCCACCTAGTGACCGGACCCTGGCGCTTGGTTTTCCAGATCAGGGGGATAATATTGCTAATCTAGTTGATTACATTGGAGGTGATCATTCTATACCTAGGAGGTATAATTTCTCATTTGGTACTTCTATGGCTACAAACACCAGCCTAGTGTTAGGACTTTTCAGAAAGGTATAGGCACACAAGCATTTGGTCTCACATATGGAAGTGGCCTAGTGGATATAGTGGTTCAGGAAGAGTAGGAGTTGGTGGGTCTAATGGTTCAAGACCTAGTGGGCCTGGTGGATATGGTGGTTCGGACCTCTCTTGGATCAGGCGGTGGAGGAAACACGATGGAAACCAAGGATCTAGTGGAGGAGGATTTGGACCCCAACCACCCCCACAAGTTTTCTTTGAAATGTCTCTACATTTTCCCAATTATAGAGGTATTGAGGATGTTGCAGAACATGTTCACAAGTGTGAACTGCTATGGTGCATGAAGGGTGTCACAACCCTAGAATGGAAGGCTAGTCAATTTGTAACCATGTTGCAAGGTCGTACACATAGCTAGTATAGGAAGTATGACCCTCATCGTATAGAAGTGGATTATACTTCCTTAAGGAATGCATTATTTTCAAAGTTCCACATTCCCGAGTTTGAGTAGAAGAGCATCGTGGCTTTGAAGGAGATTCAACAAGGAATGGCAGAGTGTGTGGGAGTATGATGTGTGCTTTAAAATTTTCTTGTCTAAATTATCATATGATATTCACCCTTCATAGCATGCTCAGTGGTTTTTTGGAGGATTGATCGCCCCTTTTAGAATGGACTTATCTCATAAAACTTTTATAGACCCGTGCGAGGCATTAGAAGCTACCCTACGTGCCAGGCTATTGGTAGTGTTGATATTGGCATTAGCCTGTTCTTGGAGGCTCAGATTGTTGTTATGGCCAAGCAGTTGGAAAAATTATCTATGAACTCATCCCATGAGACTCGCAGTGGTTTGTGGTGCACAGATTGTGAAATAGAGGGGCACGTTAAGGATAATTTCCCTCGGAGGACAGTACGTGTTGTGGTGGTAGAGTGTGAAATTTGTCATGGGGACCATGATGCAAGTAGATGTCCCTTGCTGCAGCGCGCAATCAAGAAAAATGTATCTTGTTATTGCAATATTTGCACTTCTACAACCCATGATACTAAGGATTGTAGGCTCATTGATCAAATCCATGAGGCCATTGATCATGGGGTGTGCCAAACCAGCATTTCCAGTAGTTCTAAGGGTGATGATTACCGTTATGAGGAGCACACAGATGGAGGCACGCATGGAAGAGGTTTTCGAGGAGGATTCCATGGTCATGGTAACTACGGAGGAGGAAGGAGTGAGTTCCCGCATGGAACATGTTTCAACTGTGGATCTATAGAACATTACAAATAGGAATGCTCGGACCTGTTACAGTGCTCATGGTGTAAAAAGAAGCATAAATATGAGGAGTGCCCAGAATTGTTTGAGCATATGAATCAGCAACATTGGAAGGACAAGGGCATTGCAATGGTTAGTATCAAGAAGGTAGACATACAATGGATGCCTTGAGTAACATAAGATGTAGGTTTGGAGCCTGTCTTGGTAACAACAAGGGTAGAAGCTGCGCACACAAGAGAGGTACCAAGATAGAAGAACTTGGTTTCAAGGGAGGAGGTCATTCATGGAAAGTATCTAGACCCCACACATCGAAGGATATATATCAGACACCATGGATTTCATTCGAGCTTACAAGGGGAAATCCAGTGTCTAAAGGAGCAATCCAAGAGGGAGGAACAAGGAAGGAGAGTTGAGGTGCAAAAGGATGACCTGGATGAGGTCAAGGAGGTGTGTAAAAGCTCGGCAGGAGAATATGATTCCCTTGCTTAGATCATGGTTGAGAGAGAAGGTATCATGTGCCAGAGGAGAGTGCGAGAGATAGGTATTACACACGAACCTTTCCCCTCACAACCTTGATTATGACAAGGAGATTATTATTTCACCTAATTCTTATATCATTTCTTTGAAGTGTTGATGAAACAGATAGGGTAACTGGGCATAGGAGGAATACATTTCAAATTTCGGTTGATGGGTTTTTGAGTGCGTATGACTTCTAGATCCACGGCTGATTGTGAGCTTCCTTTTGGCTAGGAAGAACTACCTGTAATGAAAACAAGACCACCATAAGGAATTAAACAATATGGGTAGTGAACTGCCTAGAGTATGCTAGATTTAGGAAGTGTGATACTTCCTATATGGCTATCAATCCACTATTTTAAACAATTTAATGTTGTAAACAAAGTAAATCCTATTGTTATTTAAAATGATTTAAGTATCTCACTTAAAAACATAATAAGAAATAGACCTAATCTAACAGGCTAAGCTAGAATAGAATCTAAAGGTCAAATGATTGGTTCTGGGTCTCTGTAGGTTTGATAGAGGTCTCGGGTAGATCACAAGTGAATGGGGGTGAGATGAAATTTGGTCGGTAGGTCTCTATTCTAGGTTGTGTGGGCAAATACAGAGACCGGTGTCGGTCAGGGGTGACTGATGCGGGGTTAGGTGTAACCGGTGTCAGTTACTGTGAGATATGAAAATGTCACAGAACAAGTTGTGGTCTCCTTTGTGATTGCACAAAGGACTTTGGTGAGTTGGGGTGAAATATTTGGTTACTGGAGTATGATTTTGCAAGGTTTTAATGGGTATATGGAGGTGAAAATGTTAGAGAAGGTCAATAGGGGGCAAGATAAACAATAGATGATAAAATGATGATGAAATGAAATAAACCATGAAAGTATTATGTTATACTTACTTGGATTTTGTTCTGAATTCTGTGTGCGAGGGATGGAGGTGTCATGATGGGTTTGAAGGTTGCAAGTGATCAAAAATTGAAGAAAAGCTTCGCATGTGCTACATGTACACTCCTCTTTGCTTGGATAGATCGAGATCATGGTTGGGATGGTTGTGCGGGAGAAGATGCTTAATATCCTTCCTTGCATGTGAGTTTTCACTAGAATTTTATCTCTGAATATGAGTTATCTCTATGAGATGTGTTCTTGCTCATCAAATTTCTCCCAATGTTTTTCCAAGCATTGAGAATAAGGTAGTTTAGGGGTTAAAAGGGGTAACCAAGTAGTGGTCCTGGATTAACCGACGATGGTTAGGGTAACCGACGCGTTAGTCAAGGTGGGATTTCCTAGGTTTACTAAAGTAGGGAGATCCTCCTTATTTCCTTGATCTCATGTAATTATCCCATGGATTATACCGAGAGCCTCTTGTGAGCATCTTTGGAATGTCATTAGAGGAATGTAGGCATTGATTTTTAGGGTTTGGGTAAGTTTTAGTTAGTTATGACAACTTACTAAGAATAGGTCTTAGGTTGAGTTGGTTTGATGATGTGTCTAAGTGAAGTGTATGTGTGGATATTATTTAAATAAAATATTCAAATAATAAATATATTAAGGATACTTGCATTAATTTAATTTAATTAATATTAGTGGGATGAAGGGGGTCATGGCTAGGTAAGTGTAATAAAGGGTGTTTATATGTCGAGTGACCAAAGGGGAGGGTGACCTAATTTTAGTGTCTATAATTATGTTGAATGCGAACAGATGGATGCCTCCCGAATATCCTCATTGACACAAGTGCAGAGGTTAATGTTCTAACTTTGGATACATGGCATCAAATGGGAAGACCTACATTACAACCATCTTCAAATGTTTTGTATATGGAAAATAAGACTAAGGCAATGCCCATCGAGTCTTGAAGGATGCAACTATTACTATCCAGGGAGCCAAGGTTACTAGGGACTCCAAAGTCTTGGTGGTCGCCAAGGTGAACAATTTCCCAGCACTACTTAGGTGCCCTTGGTGTTACAAGAACAATGCGGACCTTTGGTTCAACAAAGGGTACATCAGCTTTGAGAACAAGGAGGAATGGGTCATTATACCCCTGGCTAATGGGAAGTCGACACCCTATATTGAACCATTGGGGAAGAAGTTCGACAGGATATATGTGTGCTCAATTAGAGGCCTTGAGATGATACACCCTACTGATGGGGTTATCTAGTTTGAAGATGCTCAGTCAGTAAGTGATACCTCCATCCTGGCATGTGACAATTAGATTCATGGGACTTATGAATTGATGGGATGGAATTTGAGAGGGTTAGTGACCAAGGTAGCAAAGGTACACACGGTTAGGCACCTTGGAGGAGAATAACTACCCAAGTATTCAGGAGGAGCCTTCCCTCAGATATTTCTACAAGAGGTGGAAGTTGAGTGGAAGGATGAGAAGGAATGGAGGGAGATGTTAAGTTATGTCTTTCTCGACACAATAGTGTGGTGGTGGGCTACACATTAGGAGAGCCTTTTACAGTGGTGCGAGGAAAGAATTTCTCTCTGTCAGATTTTCTAGGATTAATGTACCCACCATCATCGAGGAGTACGATGGGAAGGAGCCTGCCTCTTTCCATATCTAGGAGTGTGAATGGGTCTGGAGAGAAGGCACGGAAGCTTTTCCACCATCCCTCTAGATGCACAAGTTGTATTATACACTACGGGGTTATGCGTGTGCATAGTACATTCATTCGGAGACACTCCGCTAGACAAGGAATTGGTAAGATCTCACGGTTGACCTTATTCAAACCTTTGAGTATTGGAGTACCAAACTATCGAGTTGATAATGCCTTATAGGGTATCAAGTGCCTTACCATGGGGGACTATGCCGATGGAAGATAGGTCATTAGAATTACTAGGTGAACCTATTGGTATCCAAATTTAATCTCCTTCACAACTTGAACAACATCATGAATTCACAAGACACTCAAGGGTAGATAGATGATTTGTATGTCATTTGTAGCTGGGGAGCACATCTATCTAACTTGCTGGCACTCAAGATTTGAGGGAGTGGATAGCACCTTCAAAAGGATCTTGATCTGATCCTCACTGTTTTAGGTTGTGCCTATCAACCAAGGCAAGAGAACCTATATTGCAGCCCTTGTATGGTAAAGGAGATGAATATATCCTTGTATTTTGCACATAGTAAGGAAGATGGCCTTGGAAAACATGATCAATTATCCATTATCTAAACTCAAAGGAGTTGTCACTACTAAATGATGGAAATGCTTTCAAAACAAGGCTAAGGCTGTTAAAGACATGATGAAACCCTGATATGCTTTGTGCATTTTTGTGGAAGGATTGTATTCTTTTATTGACACATAATGCAATGCAGGGGTAGTATGGGTAGGATGAGTTAGTTTGAATGAAATTTTGTGGGAGATGCTTAGACAAGACTAGCTAGGAATTACCAGCTTCTTTGAGAACCTTGCAAGAGATTTGCAACACCAAAACAACAGAGATGTTTCATTGAGTTTGAAATACTCCTTCAACTAGGATGTGTGCACCAAATGGAAGCCCAAATCTGCACTATTCCACACAACCTTTGATAACCTGCCACAAAATCTTGAAGCAAAATACCAACAAAGTATCTAGAAATCCTTATTTGATCATGACCTAAGGTACACCCAAAGGTTTACAAACACCCTCAATATTCAAGGAAGGTAAAATGAATTTAAATTTGTTTATCTTCAATCAAATGAATGCTCTTCTGAATGAAAGATTATAGATGCCATTAAACCCTCTACAAGAAATGAGACCATGTATGATCAAGGAAGATCCCACACACAAGATTGCAACATGAGCAATAAACACAAACTGAAATCATTCTGAAATGTAAGCATGTACAAATTTTGCCAAGAGATGAAACCAGACAATCCAAAAATTGATCAAATACACCAAATGGGGGAATGTTATTAAGACAATCTCAGAGCTTGTTGATGGCTTTACAACTGAAACCAACTCAACATGATGACATCTGATGCAATGTGGAATTGAAAATGGCTCTCAGGTGGTTTTCTCCAAAGAAATGGACTATTTCCAGTTTTCCTCGTGAAAATTCTAAGTCTTTCTTCTCCTCTCTCTCCCAGGTTTTACAAATGCTTCAAAAATACAATTTATACCTCATGCCAGCTTGGATCCTTGCTTCCCAAGCAAATAATATACTTAGGGATCAAATTTGTTACAAAAAACCCCATCCTTTCATGAAAATGACATCAAACTGTAAAACAGCTCGCATAATGCCAGGGATGCACAAATAGTTTAAAATATTGCATGAATTCAGATCCTTATCCATCCCAGGGTCACGTTTTTGGCATTTAGACATGCCAGCATGCATTTGTAATCATTTTTCACCTTTTACCTTCATCATTTTTCACCTCTGCAACTTTAATTTTTTACTTTTTACGTTCTTTGTCGGGCCTGAGTAGAAATTTCATCAAAAACACCATAGGCCACCGAATTAGCTCATAAAAATGGTTCCATTGCACTCAGAAGGTGGAGGGATGTGAAATCATATAAAATTTCATGCATTTTGATGAAGAAACGATGAATCCAAACTTCCTGGAGCTCCCATGGCGGTAAAATTGAAAAATGCATAGAAATCGTCGATCAAAAATCAACTTTAAATTTCCACCCTCCACGTGGCCGATTAGATCCTTAGATATTCCTTTTTTCCCATTGGATGAGGTGGGACATGTGTCCAACTATGATTGGAGCGGGCCCCATCTTAAAATTACATTTATAACCCCTTTTAAACTTTTGGAAACTTTTGAAAATTTTCCCCGCCTGCCCCCTAGACCCGCCACGTGTCCCTAGGTGGGCCCCACAAAACCGTGGGCCAATTTGATAGATTTTGCCACTTTTTTTAGAAAAGGAAAATTTTCTCAAAATGCTCTGTGGGCCGAACACCCGCTTGCTTCCTTGCCACGTGGTGCTCTCCCATTCGCTATGGAGCTACGCCTCCAATGTTGCCTTCAAACCTCCACAAGCACCAAAACACCTTATGGGCCCACCTTTCCCTTTTTTCCTTTTGAAATATGCCATGTGTCACCCTATGATTGGATGCGGGGAATACCTCCAATTTTTCCTACCGGGGCTACGGATCAATTTTTGACTTTGCAATCCTTCACCAAAATTTGTAAATTTTTCAATATTTCCTCCACGCTCCAAACTTCGCCTCTTCCTGGACACGTGTCTTCCTCCAATTGGTCACGGGCTCTCGGGACAAATTTTAACTTTAACATTTTGAAGTTAAAAATTCAAAATCTTCAAATCCCCCGCCCTCCCATGCTGACTCATCTAGACACGTGTCCACCTGCTATTGGATGCGAGGCCTTCGGGTCAAAATTTTCCCTTTTAAGCTGAAAAACAACAAAATTTTCCCAAGTCCCCACCATCCACTTGACCTTCTTGCCACGTGTCCGCCTCCCATTCGTTGTGGGCCTTCGAGAAAAAAATTAATTTTGAGAATTTTTCCAAAATGAAATAAAAATTCCTAAGTGCAACCCACCACCCGCCGATCCTCCAGCCAATCAAATTGTGCCACGTAGGCACTTCACTGTAGCAATGCGGGGCCGCGGACAAAAATTTTCCTTTGTCAAAATTTCAAAAAGTAACAAGTTAGAACATTCTCCCACACATCCTTGGCCAATAGGATCCTGCCACATTAGCAATATGTTGCAAAGATAAATTTGACAGGAAGATGACACCTGTATACCCGTCAAAACGTAAAAAATGTAGAGGATGCCCTAGAAATAGATTTTTTCACAAGGAAGGTAGATTTCTTGGTTTTAAATCAATTGAATCATGATTTAACATTGTTTTAGACCTGGGGAGTAAGATTTCAATTGCACAAATTTGGGATTCGATCAAACACGAGTTTTTTCATGATTTGGCCAAGGTAAAATGACACAACCTAAAAAAATGAAGAAATTAGGGCACAAAACGAGGGCAACTTGCAATATTGTTTCAAAATAGGGAAAAACAACAACATCAAGGGCATTTCAAGGCATTCCACTGGAAAAACAAATTTCGATCATCAGCTTGACAAATAAAATGTTTTCTGAGCAAAATGGGCATGAAAAATTAGGGCAAAGTATGCAAACCCAGAATTTACACCAACAGAACCAAGGTTGGGGTGCGCTTTGAAGAAGAAGTAGAGGAAATAGAAGAGCTACAGCTTGAGTGCACATGTTTGGAAAAAGAAAAAGGAAAGTTGGTATATGTGATTGATGGAGAGGAATCAAAAAAATTAGATGTTAGCCATTCTGTAGGGACACACGAGGTAGTAGATAGTGCAGATACTCACACGCACACCTACCATGAGCCCTTAAAAATGAATAAAGTTAACATCGGTTTAGGAGAAGAACCTAAGGAAGCTATTATAAGAGATTACTGGTTAGAGAAGGAAGTATCTAAGATCATTGATCTACTACACGAATTTGAGGATTTATTCCCGCATGGGTACCATGAGCTCAAAGCGTTCACCATTCCTTGGGGGAGATGAAGATAAAACTAAAGGACGGTGCGTGCTCGGTTAGGAAAAGACCCTACCGGATGAATCCCAATTTTTGTGTGAAGGTTAAGGAGGAGATAGACAAAATGATAGCTTCTGGGATCATTGAGGCAGTGGAAGAATCGAGTGGATAAGTTTGATGGTAATCAACATCAAGAAGGATGGGTGGATTAGGATCTATGTGGATTATAGGGAATTAAACATAGTTTGTGTCATTGATCCCTTTCCGACCCCCTTCACTAAAATTTTTTTGGAAGGAGTCGTTCAGGGTGAAATCTAATCCTTTAAGGATGGATTTTCAGGATACCACAAAGTCCAGATTGCAAAGGAGGACCAGGAGAAGACAAATTTTGCCACCGAGTGGGGAATTTTTGCATATATGGTCATGCCCTTTGGGTTGAAGAATGTGCATGCTGTCTTTTCACACATAGTGGTGCAAGCATTCCAGGACTTCATCCATAATTTTCTTCAGGTCTATTTGGATGATTGGACAGTGTATGGTCTGGTTAAAGACCATTGTGACAATTTAAGGTTAATGTTTGAGAGGTGTAGGCAGTTGAGGATATCCCTCAACATCAAGAAATGTGTGTTTTCTACACCCTTTGGGACTTTATTGGGGCATATCATATGTAAGGAGGGCTTGCTAGTAGATCCCACTAAGGTTGTAGTTATTGTGGGGTTAGGGAAGCCTACTAGCCAGAGCACAGTGCATGGATTCCTTGGGCATATGGGCTATTACAGAAATTTATTAAGGGATATGCCAAGATCACCACACCTTTAGAGGAGCTACTTAGACATAAAAGTGCCTTCCATTGGGGAGAGGTGCAATAGAGGGCATTTGATACATTAAAATATAGGCTTATCACCGCACCTATATTACATTTTCCCTCTTGGGACAAGCCCTTTCATGTCCATGTAGATGCCTCAGGGACCACCATTGGAGTAGTGCTTACATAACCAGGTGAGGGGATTATTGATCATCCTCTATGTTTTACAAGTAGGAAGCTGACACCAGCAGAGCAGAATTATACCACAACTGAGCATGAGGCATTGTCAATGATCTACGTGCTTTTCAAGTTTAGACAATATCTACTAGCAACACCCTTTGTGTTTTACACCAACCACATGGCATTAAAATATTTGGTGAACAAGCCCGTCCTACAAGGGCACATATGTCGGTGGGTGTTGTTGTTTCAAGAATTTGAATTCACCATTGTAGTAAAGCCTAGAAAAAGCAATTGTGGGCTTGATCATCTGTCAAGAATTGATTCAGGGGAGGATGCGCAGAGTATTGAGGAAACAATGCCAGACGCACAACTATTTAGATTACAATGTACGCACCCTCAGATTTGGAAGAGATTGCAATATTTTTAAAGGAAGGTGTGGCACTAGAAGGAATGAAGACTTTAGAGAAAAAGTAGTTGGCCATACGCATTGCGCCTACATGTTAATTAGTGGAGACTTATACAAGTTAGGACATGATGAAGTTTTGCACAAGTGTGTATTAGAGCATGAGCGTCTAGCCATCATGGAGGAGGCACGTGGAGGAAGTGTGGGTGGGCATTATGCAGTGATGCCACCATGCATAAGATATTAATATCAGGTTTGTGGTGGGAAACCCTATACAAGGATTATAGAGACTATTGTAAAGCGTGTGACCATTGTCAAGCACCTTGGCAAACTAGGAAGGAGAGATGAAATGCCTTTGCGCCCTATCCCTAGCATAGAGCCTTTTGAAAAGTGGGCAATAGACTTTGTAGGACCTATTGCACCAGCGACACGTAGGACTGGGTCACGTTATGTCATCACTTGCACGGATTACCTAACAAGGTGGGAAGAGGTAGCTCGACAAAATATTTCACAAGAGTAGCAATGCGTGAGGTTCTTGTGGGAGAACATTATCATGAGGTATGGATGCCCATTGAGTTTGACCAGATATGGGTATGCATTTCTTGAATGAGACTGTGAGGATCTTGTTATCAGAGTTCATGGTAGCTCATCACAAGACTATGCCCTATCACCCACAAGAAAATGGAACCATGGAAGCATTCAATAGAATACTTGAGTCATACCCTGACCAAATATGTGATGTCAGAAGACAAGATTGGGATGAAAAATTATCGATAGTATTGTGGGCTTACTAGACAACGTATAAAAGGATGAACATTCACTCGCCAAATGGAGCCAGACAGTAGAAAAATCAAAGTTGAAGGCTTGGCATGATCGTACATTAGAAATAAGAAGTTTGAGGTTCAGCAGTTGGTGTTATAATATGATTCTAAGTTTCTACACCATCCTAGGAAATTGAAAGTCCATTGGTTGGGTCCTTACACAATCTCGTACATCCTTGATTTAGACGCATGCCAGATTCTGGCGTTGGTTAGGGGCGAAGTTGCCTAGACACTTCAATGGGAGTAGATGAAGCCCTACTATAAATAAGTCTTCTTGGTGTTTGTAAATAAGGTAGTTTTTCTAGTTAGTTTAGAAGTTTCCTTTATGCATTTCCCTTTCTTGTGTTTCCCTTTCGCATTGTTGTTTTGTTTTTTGCCTTGGGCGCCAGTAACCTTATTGCTATTTTGGAGAATTTTTGAGTGTGTAGAGGACTGCACATCGTTTTAAGTGTGGGGTGGAGAAATGTGAAGGAGTGCATGATTAGAGTGCCAAGGAAGTTGTGTTGAAAAGCCCTGTTGAATGGCCCAGTTGAAAGAGGTATATGAAGAGAAAAGATGGAAGAAGAATGGTTGGTGCCAGGATAAAGCTACTTGTAGATCCCATGTACTAAGGAGGAAAAAGCACATTTAAGCAACATGAGGTAGGCAAGAGAAAGAATCAGGATAGAAGAAGTGCCTTCAGGCGTGGGTTACGCACGCGTAAGAGTCTCCTGTCATGTTGGATTGGTTGCACACCAGAAGGTTGGAGGATTTTTCACGTAGGTTGGGCGCGTGAGTGAAAGCGTTGAAGAAGATGGGATTTGTTTGAAAAAGCCACATTAAATGAAAAAATTATGGTGGTAGGTGAAGTAGCATTTAATGTTCAAAAAGAGAAAAACTATAAGTAAAGGGTCGAGGCACTTTCATTTTCACTTTGCGAAATAGAGAAAGAAGCGAGTTTTATAAACTAGGGTTTCTAGATTTGATCATGTGAAGAAAGATCTATGAGATTGAAGTGTGAGCAGCTAGTTTGAGTTTACAAACCAGAAGGAAGGGGTTACACAGTGTGAAAAAAGTTGTGAGGTGTTGTCTTGTGGAAATTTTATCCCAGTTAGGGTTCAACAAACTAGGGCACGGGTTCAAGAGATTTATATCACGGATTTGAGATCGGAGGTTGGAAGAAGTAGGATAGAGTAACAAGGAGGGAGTGGAGTGATAAGAGGACCTCAAAAATGGCACCCAAGAAAGGAAAGGGAAAGGGAAAGGCCAAACAACAAGAACCCAATGTGAACACAAATGAAGAATGGTATGCAGAGATGTAATACCCAGATGGGGTGATGATGGGTAAGGAGTGGGAATCCCACCTGAGAAATGTGCCTGTAAGTGATTATAACCACCGAACAAACATGATAGAGAAGGAAATGGCACTGGAATTAGTGCACCCCACAAGTAAACGAACACCAGAGGGCTTGCCAATCTACGATGATGATGTTAAGGTCAAAATGGAGAAGGTAGGGTTGTTGCAACTCTATGAGTTTCCCTATTTTGGAAAACCAGAGCACTGTATCAATGGTTAATGTCACGGGTACATGAAGATTACTTCCACTTTGTAGGGCGTAAGATGCATGTTACTCCCTAGCTTATCTCTCACTTCACAGGCCTTATATGTGAAGGAAACAACTTGGAGGATGACCTGAGTGACAAGGAGGCAATTCAGGAGACCATAAACGAATATGCCTGCAAGAAGGGGTCGAGGTACTATGACATTTCAGACATCAAGGACCCCGTGATGAAAATGGTTGTGCATCTGGTAACAAAGTTGAATGGCTAGGAGAGATGGACCTAGGTCAATAAGCCTTGGTTACATGTTTGCAAAAAAATTACAGAAGGCACCATATACAACTTGTCTACTTACATTGCAGAGGAGATTTTCAGTTGCACAAAGGAGGGGGATAGAATCCTCTTCAGAAACATCCTCCTGACCATCGTATTTTTAGAGATTGGAGTGCCTGACGCACCAAACAAGTTTGTATGGGAGTACCACTGCCAAGGATCCTTTACCCACAAAGAGATTCAAGAAGTATGCCTGTGACACAATGACAACACCCCACAAGGCACGACTGGAGAAATGGTATACATGCCTAAGGAATGCATTTGGGGTAGAGTGGATAATCCCTAAATAAATCCTAGCATTCACTGAAGGGGAATTTGAATTCGTTGTATATCAACATTTCTACAGGCAGGTTCAGGCTGATAGATGAATCATGGAGCCCTTGGTGCAAACTTCCCTTCGCGTTCACTGCTCAATACTTCCAAGTGGGAGTAAATAGATTTAAGGAATCAAAGAAGTTAAAGCTAGAACTAGGTAGTCTAGACCGGGAGCATAGAGAGATGTGGAAAATATTAAACTACCCCAAAGTGGACATCATGCATACATAGAAAGTTACATGTCACACGAGGTCCAGATGACAAGGCCGATAACACTACCCATTGCAGGAGGATCCATGGCATGTGTGTACCTCCGTATAAGGCCAAATTTTGAAAAGGGTACATACCTAGAGAACGAAGTCTCCATACCTAAGGATCCCATGGGTAGGAAGAAGCCCGCACCCAAGAAGAGGGGAAGAGAAGATGAAGAAGCACCAAGTGTGCAGACTACTTAGACAGTGAGCATGCCAACAACAAGCACCAAGCCCAGTACTTACACATGGAGAAAGAAGTCCCCAGTGAAGGAGAAGACACTAGAAGTGGAGGCACCTAGGCAACCACTCACCAAGGAAAAGTCACCTGAGGAAGGGAAGAGGCCAAATCCCCTATCAAGGAGCCACCTCTCAGGAAAAAGTAGAGGGTGGAAGAGGAAGCTGACTCAGAGGAGACCGATAGCTTGGAGAAGTACATGGGTAAAAGAGAAGGTGAGAGTGAAGAAGATGACAGCAAGGAAGATGAGCCTAAGAAGGACCAAGAGCCACATGTGTTCAGTGTGTATGACTCGAAGAAGGGAACAAATATGAGAAGTAGGAGTTTGTATTCACGCAACACAAGGGAACTCAGGATGAAGAATGTGCTCGAGACATGGAAAGGAATGAAGAGGTTGGCATGGAAAAGTAGGAAGCTATAAGCTTCACAAAGGAGCAGATCACTGAGGTGGTGGAGAGAGAAGAAAAGAGAATGCTCAAGGCCCTGGTAGACCAAGAGTTAGAGCACAACACTGACATAGTGCTGGAGGAAGGAGAGGAAAACACTGATAAGGAGCATGGTAGCATGGGAGGAGGTCCCGCTCTAATAGTGAGTTTTCCCAAAGGCACGCACTTGGGAAGGAGGGCCCTCAATATAGAACAAAGACAAGTGATGGATACATTAATGACTCAAGAAAGGTACTACATGCATGGTTCTAGAGCATGGTACCCACAGAAAGGATTTTAGCCATGGGGTCATTTGAGAAGGAGGGTGCATACCCCAGAATGAAGAAGATGCTCTCTTGGGTGTTTGAGTCCCACATTGATGAGCCAGACTTTGAAGTCTGCCAAGGAGTAATCATCATAGTACCAGAGTCTAAGGGAGCCAATCCCTTGGTAAATTCCCAGGAACTCTCGGATGAGCAAGTCTGTAATGCACTCAACAAGGTCGCGGTTGAGACAGAGGCTAGGCTCTTTGCGCACAATGACAAAATAAGAGTATTGGAGGAGAAACTAGGGAAGAAAGAAGAGGAGCTGGTGGAGAAGACCAAGAGTTTGAAGCAGGAAGAACTGATCAGTGCACAGCTAAGGCACAAGTTAAAGGAAGAAAAGACAAAGGTGCAGAAGTGTACAAGAAGATGGAATCTATCAAGAGCGTCATCCTTTTAAAGCACCTAGACTTAGCACCGCCCGCATAGAAGTACTCATCCCTTCTAGAATGTTTAGAAGATCTAACACGCATCCTCACTATGGAGAGACGACCTTTGGCCCTGGAGTCTATAGAAGAAGTGGCCATGCACTTAAAGGAGGAGGATAGGTTGAAGGTGGTAGCACTCATTATGGAGTACAACCAGGTGCTCACGAGTTAAAGTCACTACCCAATCTACTGAGGCCGCATATGATACCTACGTAGACAGGGATAAGGTAGCAAGCTCCTTGGTTACCACACTCGAAGCAGAGCTGAAGGAGTTCTAGGAGAAGAACAAAGGAAATAGGGCAGAGAGGGACAAGGTTCTTGCCAAAGTGGAAAGAAAATATGAGGTGATTGAAGCATTAAGGAGTTCAATCAAGGCCCGGATGAAAGAACTATATCCTCAGATTACCAGGAGGATGGACATGCTCGAAGACCTGGGCAAGGAGATGGAGAAGATCATTGACACCTTGGGTGCCTAGGGAATTGGCCTGAGTTTTGACGAGGTGAGCATCCTGATCGGCGACCTCTATCAGAAGGCACAGAGCGAGGTCAACATTTGGAACAAGCTGGAGGCAGACTTACGAAAGGATTTTCCCAACTTGCTGAGTTGATGCCCCCATTCTTCCCCTATTCTTTCATTCCTTTATTCTTTTACAAAATGTAAGATTACACCTTGAGGCAGCCTACATCTTGGTTAAGTAGAGTGTTTCCACTGAGACGGAGAACAAGCGTAGTGTGGGGTGATGTTGGACCCCGTAATATTGACCAAGTATGAAGGTGCATAGGTGCACAAGGTCCTAGTTATGGAATGGCACGCAAGGAAAAAGTGCATAAGAGAAGGAATTAAGGAAGCACATAGCATACGCAACACGTGAAAGGATCGGGACTTAGTCATTTTGGATGTCTAGAGCAGAACACATGAAAAGCATGACCTGGTTGTGCATGGATAAGATGCCATCCTGGTGACAGGTTGGCCTAGGAAGGAGCATGCTTGCGATGGAATCTTCTAGAAGAACATCATGGAATGAAGTGGAGAGCTCAAGCCTGAGAAGCATGCTCACATGGAGGACCACATTCAAACACTTGGCACCAGATTTGAGGGTGCTTTGGAGGGTGAGTTGGCATTCCAGAAAGCTATAAATACAAGCACCTACAGAGATAAGAGATATAGAGACACATGGATATATACATACATATATCCATATAGACACCTAGAGAGTGAGTGAATCTCTACAGGAATGCTATGAGGACTCTGTCAATGAATAGTTTTATTTGGGAGAAAATGCACTAGGCCTAGGGGTTATAAATTTTCTTTTGGGTAGCTTAGTTACATTAAGTCCACTGCAATGGATGACTATGGTCTGCCTCTCTGTGACCCTCTGTAATGGTTCTATGGATGTAATAAGGTTACCTGTTATAATATATACATGAATATCAATGGTTTTGATGCATATTTCTCTCTTATGATTTCTCTTTCCTGTCATGCTAAGTATGAATGCTTGTATGTTTCTTTCTGTCACAATACATGTTGTGGATTCTATTAAGCACTCGATCTGAAATGACTACAAGGATCTAGAGGCCATTCTAAGCCCTATGGTTCTTGTATGTCTTAACCTCCCTTCTGAAATCTCTTACACTAATCATAGATGATGTTTCCCACTAAACTCACATAAAAGAGAGACTCGGTACCCGCGCATGCCTCGGGTGAGTGCTCAGCTTTCACTAGGTGATAGGCCGACACGCATGGGGTTCCTTTCTTTTGTGATAGGAGTAAAAATGACTACAGATTATTGCATGCGTATGACTTCTAAATCCATAGCTGATTGTGAGAGCTTCCTTTTTGCTTGGAGGAACTACCTGAAATGGAATACAAGACTAGCAAATAAAATTTAAACGATATATGTAGTGGAATTCCTAGCGTGTGCTAGATCCGGGAAGTGTGATACTTCCTGGATGGCTGTCAATCCACTATTTAAAACAACTTAATGTTGGTAATAAAGTAAATCTTACTATAGTAAAAATGATTTAGGTATCTCATTCATCTACAATAAGAAAATTTGTTCACAACAGGCTAATCTATAATTGAATCAAGTTCAAGGTCACTATCGATACTATTATTGGTCGGGGTCATATTTTGGCTAGTTTAAGGTATTTGATGGTGGTTTTAGGCTCTGATCTAGGTTTCTAGTAAAATACACAGAGACTGACATTGGAGATAGTTATGGGTGACCGATGTCGGTATGGTCAAGGTATAAGAAACTCAATAAAACTTGGCTGGGTGATAGATCCGGGATTAGATGAAGGTGGAAGGGCAATGGCGAGATTCGTATGGATCCTAAATATGCACAGGAATGATAGAGGTCTAGGTATGGGTAGTGCAAGGGTGTGGAAAAAAGGATGGTCAAGTTTGCATGGAGGTAAAAGGGTGGGGAATGGAAATGAAAGTAGAAACCAATAACAAATGTAAAAGGATTTGCTCAAATGACAAGGAACCAATGCAGGTTAACAAACTTACTATTTGTACGAGCTTGATGTCGGGTTGGTAATGGTGGGTGATCAAATGAACTTGGTGTAGTGATGTCTCTTCCTAGATGCTCCCATGAAGGTAGGTGGCTATGTGATTACTTCAGGTACTGGTTATGGGTGTTCTGATGCTGGTACGGATGTTGGTTCTACTTGCATGTAGCTCTGGTTTCATCACTTGTTCTGAAAAGATGTCTCTCCCTTTCATAAATGTACCAACCTCTAAAACAATGTGCTAACCAAAAATAAGGTTGTTTTGGGAGTTAAATGGTAATTGATGATGATTTCGGCTTAACCGGTGGTGGTTAAGGGTAACCAGCATCGGTTAGGGCGGATTTCCTAGGTTTACTAAACTAGGAAGATCCCCTTGATTTTCTGGGATCTCGTTTCATTTACTCTGCGGATCAGACTGGAAGCTTCCTTCTAACATGCGGGAATGTGGTTAGAGGGAATGTAGGCATTGATTTTTAGGGTTTGGGTAGGTTTTAGTTAGTTATGGCAACTTACTAAGAATAGGTCTTAGGGTGAGGTGGATATGTGGGCATTATCCCAATTAGGATATTTAAATAATAAATATGGTTAGAATAATGAATTAATTTAATTTAATTAATATTATAGTGGGGTGATGGGGGCCATGGCTAGGTGGATGTGTTCAAGGTGTTTATTTGACGGGGGACCAAGGGAGTGTGACCTAATTTTAGTGTCTACAACTTCATCATCTTGGGAATCGATGCATTCTATCACTTCTTTGTCAAGAGGAGCTTCAGCTTCAAAGGCCTCAAAACTCCTTGTTTCAATTTCTTCATCATGGAAATAGGCTTCCTCTTTAAATGGTAAATAAAATACCTCGATTTCATCATTGCATCCATTAATCATTGGCTTAGGGGGTCATATTTCTCATCTTTCTTTGTTTCAACATGGCCAACCTTCACACTGATTGAATCTTTTGAATCAAATCCATGCTTGTCTTGTAGATTCATGGATCACATCAAGAGTTTTAGATTGATCCTAGGATCTTTTGTTTCTTCTGTGGCTCTAAGAAGTTCTTATACAGATAGTTCTTTCAAACCTTTCGTAGGTTCATCACAAGATGGTCTTGTCCCTCCATGAATGACATGGCTGAGATCATCTTCATCTCCAAATGGGAATGAAAATACCTTGATTTCATCATGGATAAGCACACAAGCTGATTTTTCCATTTGAGATTTACCAAGAACCTTTTCCTCTTCTTCATGGTTTGTGTCATCCGGTAATTCAAGGCTGCCCTCTTGTAACTTGAATCTCCTCAATGCTTATTCAAGGTCCATACCTATCTCGGGAAGGCATGTCTGGCCCTATAAAGATGGGAATATCCTCTTCCTCCTCGGTTATCACAAATTGATTCATCCACCTAGTATCTTGGTACAAGATGTTGATTCCTGGAATTTCATAATTTTTCCCGTGTGTACCTCATCTTCTTCTCTAGAAGCAATTTTTCCATGTCTCCCTTAACTAGAATGGTTACAAAAGACCAGTTCATCTGGATCTTGCCCCAACCGCTCACACGAAACCCTGCTTAGCAACATTTCAAATGAATCGGAATATCTACTACGAAAATCATCGTTGAATCTTTCTTATCTAGAAATATGGCGAGAGCCACCTATGCATCTTTGACCTTTCCTACAAGTGGGACTTCTTTTGACTCTAGAGAGTAATAAGAGCCACCGGTTGGACTTATGGTGAGTTTGAGATCCTTGGCAACCTTCATAGTCATTACATTATCGAGAGGCACTAGAATCTATTATACGAAACCAATACATAATTTCCAACAAGAAGGGAGACATAGAAAGGTTCAACCTTATCAATCTTTGAAGCACTCAAAGAAATCATGTTCTGTGAGGGAGGTGTAGGTGGGTTTGGTATTATTCCTGTAGAACTAGGAGCTACATCATTGGGTGTTAAACTCCCACTCCGATTTATTGAACAAACCTCTCATTTTTGGGGGTGAGTCCACAAATATTTAGTTTCGATAATTTGTACCTTAGCTTTGTTCACATATTTTACGAAGTCAAAGGGATCAAATGTGGACAAGGGGAATGAAGGGACTGATTTTAGAGCTGGGATAGGTTTGGAAATGGGAGTAGATTTCTTGGGAAACATAGGAGATCTTGGTAAACTAGGAGCTTTCAAAGTACTAGATTTTATAGGAGCAAATTTAGATTTAGAATTAGAAGAGGCATCGAACACTTACTTGGAATTGTTGAAGACTTATTATTTTCTATAGGATTAGGCTTCAACAATGCAGACTCCATGGAGGGTAGGAGCGGAGATCCTCACTTGATTATTTTTTTTTGTGGGGTTCCCATAGGAGGATCTTCGGTCTTCTTTTTCTTAGGAATAGTGGAGGAAGTATCCCCTTTCTTAGGGCGAGAATGAGTGAATATTGTTGGTGCCATTTTTGAGCTTGCACCATTTTGCCCTAAATTTTTCCTTCATTTTGCATGCTCTGAAATGTTTTTCTCTCAAATTGGTGGTCTACAACTTTTCCCTCCATTCGAATTCCTTGAAATTCTCACAAACTTGTTGTTTTTCCCTAATTTGAAATAAATATGCATGTGTGCCTTGTTTTGTGCCCTAATTTTTCCAAAATATGTAGGCTCTACCATTTTCCTTTTTCCCGATCGTGGAAGTTTAAAATTGATCAATTTTCACTTGTATGCCATTGAAAATCCAATTCCATGATAAAAATTCTTTAAAAACATGTTTCAATTGGTTCAATTTCGAGAAATTTGTTGTCCTTAGAGAAAAAATTGAATTTTAGGGAATCCTGGCATTTTCTCGTGTTTTGTGATTAGATGGGCGTCATTTGCAAGTTAATTTCTTCTTCAACATTCATCAACAATGTGGCTTGTTCTAATTATCCGAGGGACAGCGGAAAATTGTTTTAACTTATCGTTTTTAATTTTTGGCAAAAGGGTGAATTTGGTCCCATGGCTCCACTTTACTCTGATTGGTTCTAATGTTGATGATGTGTCCTCTTTTGATTGGATGAGAAGCAATGAGTCTTTTTGTGTCTTAAGTAATTTTGGAAAAAGAGCTAAAGTGTAAAGAAAATGCCTAGGGCCCATAACGAATCAGAATGGAACACTTGGTGGCTTCAGAGCCAAGGATATAATTATGGGTGGTTAGGTTCTTTTGAATTTTTTTGACTTTATTTGATTAAAATATTAAAGTCAAAAAACAATCTGAAACTCTGCAACAAATCACAGGTGGACACGTGTCACATTTGCATCAATGGTGGGAATGGAGGCTGGCACAAGACTTAGAAAAATTTGCTTTTGGTGAAAGGGAAAAAAAGTTGTGAAAAGGGCCGCGGGTCCACTAGGCCAATCAAGAGTGGACACGTGGCAAGGTCAGAGGTAGAACTTCGGTCCTCAAGGAAAAATTGACATTTTTTCCCATTTTTTGGCATAAAGGCATAAAAGTAAAAGGAGGAATGCAAGCCCGCATGATGAATCAAGAATTACCATGTGTCGTGGGACAGAATCGGAGGTATGGGTCTATGGGGATAATTTGGAAAATTTTCCTTTTCCAAAAAAGGTGGAAATGTGTACAATCGAGCCACGATTCCACTAGGACCCACATTAGGATGCGTGTTAAGCTCATTTTCAACGGGCGGAGGGGTGGAGAAAAATGTCAAATTTTTACATATTTTCCAAAAGTGTTAAAATGTCAAAAGTGATCCCAAGCCCATTTCCAATCATATTATGACACATGGAGGGCTCAGATTAAAGGATAAAGGAAGATCAATAGTAATTGTGCATATTTCAGTTTGGCCGCCATTTGAGTTCTAAGAAATGTGGAAATGCATTTTTGCATCAATTTTGATCGAATTTTTGACAAATTTGTGTCATTTGTGTCTGCAGGACCAATGTAATCGGTTTTGAGGATCAATTTGAAGATCGTAGATGTTTTTGAAATGAATTTTTACCCAAACTGTCCAAAATGTGAAATATCAGATCCAAAAGTTGCAGAGTCAAATTTTGGAGGGATAAGGATGAAATAATGAAAGGAAGGGGGTTTACATGCTTTGAAGATGAAAAACATGCCTCCACAATGGATAATGATGTGAATTTTGCAATGATTCATCTCTTTTTGAGACAAATGGCAACTTTTTGGACGTGTTTTGTTAAATGTCCCTGTCTGCGAATCATGAGGAATTTTTGTAACAAATTTGATCTTTTGGCATATTCTTTTCTTAGGAAAGAAGGCTCAAAGGAGATTGAAAGCTATATATTTCATGAATTTATCATGCAAAGGGTTGAAATAGTTTTAAAAAGTCTAGAAAACTAAAAATTTCACTGGAAAATATGGGAAGAAGCCCATTCTCTGAGTGACCACTTGAGAAACTCATATAACTCTCTCTGTATCAGATTTCAAATCATGTTAAGTTGGTTGCATATGTATAGCCATTAACAAGCTCGATATTTTTTCAAAACATTCCCCTATTGATAAATCTGATCATTTTTGA
Source organism: Taxus wallichiana var. yunnanensis (assembly GCA_018340775.1). NCBI lineage: Eukaryota > Viridiplantae > Streptophyta > Pinopsida > Cupressales > Taxaceae > Taxus > Taxus wallichiana. The sequence continues at coordinate 426,066,561 of CM031234.1, read as the reverse complement.
GTTATTATGTGTTGTCTTTGGGAAAAATCTATGAATGCATACATTTCAGAATGCATTTCGAATTTGTGTTTCTTGTTTCCTGTTGTAGTCTTGTGTTTAAAATCTCTCTTGATCATGCATGGTCTCATTTCTTGTGATAGTTTAGTGGAATTTACAATCTCATATTTAGAACAACTTTCATCTGATAAAGAGATAAGAAAATTTAAAATTACTTTACCTTCCTTAACTTCAAAGATTGTTTGTAAACCTTTGGGTGCACCTTAGGTCATGATTAAATAGTGATTGCTAAATGATTCATTGGTTCATTCTAACTCAAGATTTTGTGATAGATGATCAAAGATTGTGTGGAAAAGTGCAGATTGTAGCTTCCATTTGATGCACATATCCTATTTGAAAATATGATTAACCATTTTGATACTTTCTAATGTTAGTTTCTCCATATTTTGCTGAAATCCTCAAAGATTCTAGTGGAACCTTGGTTTGTCTTATCTAAACTCCCACCAAAAAAATCATTCAAAACAACTAATCCTACCCTATTTTACCCTGTTTTTCGTTGTATACCCATAGAAGATCAAAATCCATTTGCTAAAGTATGTATAACATATCGGGATTTCAAAATGTCTTGATAACCCTTGCCTTGCATTGAAAGTATCTCCATAATCTGAAGTGACAAGTTGTGAAAGTCGATTAGAGTGTTGATCACATTTTCCCAAGGCCCTTTTCATATTATTTGCAAAAATTGAGGGATATCTTCATCTCTGTCACCATTTGAGGGTTACAAAATAGGTTCTCTTACCTTGGTTGAAAGGCACAACCTAAAATAGTTAGTACAAGATCAATTTCTATTTGAGTGTTATCCATCTCTCCACAAATTTGAGTGTCAATTAGATCATATCCCTAGCTACAAAACAACATACACCATGATCCATCTATCTTCAAGCTTCATGTTGTATCTTTGTTGCTGCTCAGACTGAAAAGGAGAAAAATTTTGGGTACCAAAAATACCACACATGAGAAACTAGGTGAATCTTCTCCATATTCTTCATCACCTCCGAATACTCACAGAATCTTATTTGTGTATCATTTTCAAATTTCATCACCTTTAGTTTCTTATTCAATCTTTTCTTCACTTTCCTAAATCCTTTAATTTGCATCCACAGTGGGACCTCGAAGGAAAGCCTTTGGCGTTCTCTTGTAATTTATATTTTTTATTATTTGAGAATATACTTGTTCGTAAAATTCCCTCTTCAACTATGCCATCTCATTCACCAATTTTTGGAGAAATGCAGGTGTTCTCTCATCTCTAGGATATTGGTCCTTGCCCTTCACTGGATTCTTGATCTTTCCAGATAAGATGAGATCATCATCGAGTTCACTGTCCAATCTTTGTGCTTCGGCAATATTCCTTGTTTGAACTATTCATAGGAAAAATCCAACCTTTGGTGATTGAGAACCAATAAAGAATCTCTTGATGTTTTTATCTTATGGTGAATCTTCTTTCAGTATCCTACAAAGCAACCATTTGAAATTAGCCATGAAGTCTCTCATAGTTTCACTTTCTCTTTTCTTCACTTGAGCCAACTGCACTAAGAAGTCTTGACAGTCTTCAGTTGATTTAAATCTTTCCTCGAAGGTAGTCTTGATGTCATTCCAAAAACTAATGGATCAAGGAGGTAGGAGGTAGAACCATTCTGTTGATTTTTCTTGGAGATATTCCATGAACAATCTTATGGAAATTTCTTTCATTAAACTCCAATAATCCCACATGATGTGGTGAAAGTGACAATGTGTTCTTCAGGAATATGTGTGCCATCACCTTTGAAATTTGGAAATTTCTTATGGGATCCCATTGGTAGATCGTGAAGAGGGGGTTAAAGAGAAATAAGGCATGTATTCCTTCCCCATGGAACAATGGGTCGAGGTCTTTTTGCTTCATCTTTCATTTTCATTTTTGCTTCTGCTTCAACTCTTGCTTCTACAAATTCTTCTTCTTTTGGGAACTAGATGCTCAATGGAAGTTGAAAAATGGGAGAATTTTAAGGGGGGTATCAACAAGATTTTGGATAGGATTTTTAGATGAACTACTTGAATACCCAAATGGAGAGGAGGCTTGAGAGAATAAGTATGGATTATCTCTAATTCGTTCTTGCTGATTTGGCAAAGCCTCAAAACTAGAATCAACAACACCTCTCAACCTACTCAACCTTATGTATCTTCCTTCAGATAGCTTTTGGAAACTCTTGCAGTGGGAATACAAAAGGATGTTATGGAATATAAAGGGTCGCGTGTAGGAATTGACAGTGTATCTTTCAATAATGGATTTTCATGAACTCTTTTTTTTGTTTTTTTTTTTAATTTTTGACCTTGCGGTCGTATTTTGGGTGCGAGATGTTGGTAAATCTACCCCATGGTGGGTGCCAAAAAATGTTGGTGAGAAAAAATTTCAGGGGAAAATTTTTTGGATTTCTTTCCAATGCTCTAAGAATCTAATTCCCTTTACTTAACTTTTGTATAGTTGTCGTATATGCATGCACAAGTAATGGTGGATTTCTATGGTTTCCTTTTGACTAAGGATTCAACAAGGGAACTCCATTGACCCTATAGAAAAGATAGCAATTTCTTGCTAAAGAGGATTGTATCGTAAAGTGGGAAAGGAGAGTGAGAAATGAGATAGTAGAACTAATGTTATAGGTAGAAAATCATATTCCTGCACACACTAATTAGAAACTTCAAAAATGCATTTATAAGAAGAAACAACTCTACCAACAAAAACGAGACCAAATAGAATTTATGATCACAAAGTATCAAGAAATACCTTAGTCAAAGAAATCTAGAAATACCTTCTTCTTGTATTTATTTCTTAAATAAAAGTTGTACATAGTGTGGGAATGGAGGAAAGCTAGTGAGGGGGGAAATGGAAGAAAATGGCTATTTCTTTTGTTCTCTCAAATTACAATACACTCTTGAATTTAGAAAAATCAATCACCAACCATTTGAAATGGGAATGGCTTTACAATTTATAGAATGAGTGGTGACTCATCATCTACCCCCCAATGCCTTTTCATATGCCCTCACACAACTTAAAACTTTTCAGCTTCATAGAAAAATTTTAAGTCCCTTTTTATAACATAAAGGAGACTTATTACATTAGGAACATTATAAGACATATGAAAAGTGCAACCCCAATGCCAATTTAGAATATTGGAAAGTGACAGAAAGTTGGGAGAAGAGGGGGAGAGAGAGAGAGAGAGAGAGAGAGAGAGATGTTGTTCTGATGAATTTTGTTGATCCTTTTCCATGGAAATCTCCAAATGTAGTGAAAATTTGAATCTTTGAAATCCTTGAACCTTCAAATTGGATCACAAATGCTTTTGAATGAGTGTTTAAAAATATTGTTGAATGGTTATACCAATGACTCAGAATCTTCCACCCTACATAATATACTCCTGCAACTCGAGCCAGTGAAGTGGGATTCAAAACCATTATGTAGTTCCTTAGATGGATCTCGAATGCCCTGTGAGAGATGCCTATGATGATCCTGAACAATGATGTCCCCTAGAATGATTAACCATATACGTCTCACTATGCCAAAACTACCCTTTGAGTGTAACTTACTATAAATAGTAAGTGTCCATATGGGAGACTTACTATTTTTGGTAAGAGGTGATCTTTTCCTCTTTTTAACCATCCTGATGCGATGAACTCCCTCATTCACTCTTAACCTCATCTGCTTCTTGGGGTGACTTACTATTTTTAATAAGCACCCATATAGGGGATTACTATTTTTAGTAAGTGGTCACTTTCACTATTTTCTGCTCTCGGACAATCATTCTCACTTCCCCGTGATCTTCTGCACACAACCTTTGTGATAGCCGCTTTTGATGGTAACTTCCCAAACATAACAAGTTTGTATAGGAAAACTTACTATTTTTAGAAAGTGGACTTCCACTTCTTGGTTTATAATAGAATATTTTTCTTGGAATCGGCTCATCATCTCGGTCACGTCCTCATAATTTCACATGATTTCATTCACTAAAATGCTTGGAAATAAAATTTAAAATTTTCACTTGATAGTGGCTTTGAGCATGGAGCTGCCATGGCAGCCGTTAATGGAGCTCAAAATTTATAGGTATAGTTTTTGTTTCCATTTACAAATAAAACAACTCCATTATGATATGTTTTTAATTTGGAATCTATGTGCAAGTTTTTAGCTTTTTCCATTGTCGATTCATGGGAAATCGAGAAATGTGAGTTAGTGCATGAAATGGAGATTTTGTTAGAAAAAATGTTTGAGGCACCATTCAACCTATCATTTGTTACATCCCGATCATCTTGAAATTTTTGGAATTCTCGCAAAAGACAAAGACATCAATCGACTTTTATTTTGCAAGATATGCAAATGTTTCGATTGGGTGACTTCGTGGTTATCTGACAAAAAATCTTCATTTTCTCTTCGTTCTTCATTTCTTCAACTCTTCTGATCAATTCTTCCTTTGAAAATTGTGTATTTTCATGAAGTGGAGGTTTTTCTTACCATGAATAATAGGTTTTGGATCAAAAATAGCGGATAGGGTGTCTGGATAAGCATTAACAAAGCTATGGCAGGGTGTGAAGTTGTGAAGGAGAAATGGGGAAATAATGGCTAAGTGCATGATTTAAATCATTCAAAAAAATGCACAGCAAGGGAGGGGTGAATTTTTATGTCCTTGATGTCCCTCACCTCAAATGGATGTGAGGGACATCAAATTTCATGATGAGTAAGGAAATGACACATGGTGGTGACCAGAGTCTCCTTAGGGGCTGGGAAAATTTATGTGACCCTAATTTCCTTGACCTCAAATTGATGTGAGGGACATCAAATTCCATGGTGAGCAAGGTGATGACATGTGGTAGCGATCTAATGGTGTAGGGTTTGAGCTCCTGCAAGCACTTTAGGGGTTGAATCTCGCGATCCTTGAGGTTGTATGTGGGTCCATAGGGCTTCATGGGGTTGGGAACAATTTCTAAACCTTGATGTACGTAACCTTGAGGGACATGAGGGAAAAAAATCACTCCATGCTCCCGGAGTTGACACGTGTCCTTCAAAAATTTTACTTATCTCTTGAACTCGCTCCAAGAGGGCAACTTGAAACGACAATAACTTGATCTCTTGATGGACTTTCTTAATGAAATTTTATATGATTGTGACTGAAAATGTCCTTATGAATCTAATGGTGGGGTCTTAGGTCTTTATTAATTCATTTTATCACTTGAAAAATCATATTTGTCATTTGGTACTCCACCTATGCATGAGAAAATTTGCTTGTAGACCCATTGCACCAAATTGTTGTGAAAAAAATAATTTCACAATCTTGTAAGTTTTAGGGCTTGGAATTCCCTTTGTGAAGATATTTTTTCTCCTAAATCCATCCGAGCTCCCGAAATCACCTTCATAAGCTCAAAGACTATTTTGGCCTTTACACCGCCTAGGCACTCCAAACTGTTTTTGATCAAATTGTTCCAAACTCTCGAATATTCCTTGAATATTATAAAATAACTTCCATGACGCGTACCAAGCCATTTGAATCACCTCCATGTCTGGTTTTTATTTTATGTCCCGCTCCATGGGGTTGCTCTAGTCCTTGGAAGGCCAGTGATAACCCTTCCCACAGACTACCTGAAGCTTGCAATTTTGAATGAAATACTAAAATCACCTAGGGGGTTGATTTTAATTTCCTAAATCACCTAGGATAATGACTTAACACCAATTGGGAGATTACTAGAATAACTAGGAGGACCTAAGGTGTGCGGGATGGGTAAAACTTGAAAAAATTAACACAGGGGTATAGTTGTCATGCTTGAAAATTGTCAATTTCCTTGTTACACATTTGCATGACAACAATATCATCAGAAGTTTATTAGAAACTATGTGGAAATAAGTGCTCCTCTAGAATAATTATTGAAGATAATATCAAACAAACAAATTCCTTGGTCAAAATAATGTGCGAGATGCATTTGAAATCCTAAAAGTCAAAAAATTACATGCACCAATACTTGATCTTTCCCGATTATAAAGTACCATTCCATGTTCATGTGGATGTATTCATGATAGCAATTGGAGATGTATTGACACATCCTAGAGATAAAATGGACCATTTGGTAGCATTTTCTAGCAAGAAGTTGGCCAAGGTGGAAAACAATTACACGACAATAGAAAGGGAAGTGTTAAGTATGGTCTATGCCTTGATGAAATACAAGAAATATTTACTAGCCACTTCCTTTACATTTAATAATTATCATGAGCCTTTAAATTATCTATTGAAGAGACCAATCTTACAGGAGAGAATATGTAGATGGCTCATGATTTTTCAAGAATTTGATTTTACAGTGGTAGTAAAACCTAAAACTAAATAATGGTCTGGATTATTTTTCAATAATTAAAAATGGAGAAGATGAGGGACCCATAGATGATGACTTTCCTGGTGCTCATTTATTTATGATTGAATCTGTACCAAAGAGTTTGGTGAGATTTCCCAATTTTTGCACATAGGATAATTCCCAAGTGACTATGCCTAAAAACAAGAGAAATTTACTAAGTAGAGAATTTCCATTAACATTGATTTAAGGATAGTTATATAAAAAGGAAAAGATGATATTTTTAGAAGAGTAGCTCTGGAACATGAGAGTAAGAATGTCTTTATTGAAGTATATGAAGGCATATCAGTCAGTCACAATGGAGGAGAATAAAACAAGAAGAAAGATAAAGATGGTTGGCCTATGGTGGCCTACACTTTTCAAGGATACACATAAACATGCTTTAGGACATGTGACATATGCCGAGAGTTAGAAACCCAATGCAAGAGATGATATGTCATTGAGACCTATTTTGGCTTTAGCTCCATTTGAAAAATGGGCCATTTATTTCATTGGACCTATAAAACCAACCACCAAACATTCTCAGGAAAGATTTACTATAAGCTGGGATAGAGTACTTAACAAGATGTGTGATTATCGTTTAAAACAACCCACTTGAGACCCAAGAAACAACCTAGGGTTAGTTAGAAAATTATGGAATAATTTTTTTATTAGAAGTGTTTACAATCAAGTTGCAAGACAATAGTTGACCCTATTAGGTTCCAGAACAAATCTAAAATTACTAGATCATACTTTACATTTATTAACAATTATCAAGGTCACATGGTTCAACTTATAGGGTTAGAAGTCTCAGTTAGGTTCAGGGAGTAATTTACCCCATACCCACTCTCTAGTGGGCTCAGAGTTTCAACTTGATTTTTCTCATACTTAATACTTCCAAAATTTCCCTAAATCATTTCCATTGGATAGGAAATTTTCTCACCTTTCGGTGATATAAATAAGTCCTCCTAACTCCTTCAGAAACTCAAGATATGAGCGAGTGGAGTTTTGGGGTCAAATTTTCCCCAAGGGGACACGTGTCAAACAGGGGTGAAAACCCCTTTGGCGGGTTGGCGGGTCACGGGGCGGCCTTAGAAATTTTTCCTTACACGGGAGAAATTTCCCAAATGTTCCCGTGCCTTTGCAGGTCCTCTAGGGACACGTGGTAGCCTTTGAGTCATCGCCGGAAGATAGAGGGAAGGGGGGGCGGTGTTTGACATTTTTCCCTTTTTGCCCATGCCTCAATGATGCCGCGGAAGACACATGGTGTTTAGTGAACCAACTTGGAGAGAAGGGAGAGGGAAAGGCATGGCATCGGGGTTTTTGGAACAACTTCACCTACGGGAGAAAGGGAAATATTAGGCACGCAGGTCCGCGCGTCTGCGGAGGTGAAAATCCCAAGGCGAGGGCGGGAGATGTGGGGCCACGGGAAATTTCTCAAAAATTTCCAAAGGCCAAAAACCAAAAGAAAACAAAGGTTTACCCCCTCTGCAAGCACTAAAATCTCCCACATGGCAAAGCATGCGATTTGCCGCGGGTTGGTGGGGCTAAATGAAATTTTTTTCCAAAATTTTCAAAAAAAAGTAAAAAGCAAAAAGATACTGCACCTCCGCCACTTCCCCATGAGGACACGTGACAGCCTCGATTGGGCACGCACGCCGGGGAGGAAAAGTTGAAAATTTTCCCTGAGCCAAAAATTTTCAAAAAAATTCTAAGGCAATTCGACGGGAAATTTTTTAGTTGCGGGCCACCAGGAAAATTTTCCCAAATTTTCCCGCCAAGGCTCAAAAACTTCAAAGTGTCATAACTTGAGCTAGGAAGTTTAGTTTTGGGAAAAGAGGATTTTTGGAAAGATCTTGATGCTCTATTTCCACAAAAACATAAATTTTACATTTTGATGAACTTTAAAGGGTCAAAACCGGTAATTTCCAACTTTTCATTTTGTTTAAATTGGGTCTCCTCCTTCACTCAACATGCTAAACAGAATGAAGAATTGATCTAAGAATGGTTTAAAGTGTTGTAGAGAATTTGATTTGTTTAATTGATTCAAAATTGTATTTTTCCAACAATAGACAAAAAAACAACTAAGGGAGGGATTTGATTCGATTTTGCAATGGTTAGATTGTTTTCTTAAGTTTTATTTGTTGAATTGAGTTCATTTAAGATACAACATACTAAATTTTAACATCTCCAAGTTGATTAATGTGTGTAGATCTGAACTGTACATTTTTATTAAAATTAATTACCAGTATAAATTTTATAACAGAGATCTATTTCTTTTAAATCTGTATATCAATTTTATCATTTAAGTGTGGCACTTCATTTCTAACCCAATCCAATACCTTTAAATGACTTAAATCAATTATTCTATACTCAAAGCAATTCTGATTTCAATTTCATATTTTTCCCAAAAGAAACAAGCAACATCCTTCCTTCATACACATTTTCTTTCTTTTGCAAATAAACAGAGCTTCAAATCACAATTTGATATTCCCATTTCATCACAACAATGCAAATAAGAGATAAAATTGCAATTCTTTATTGACTTCAATCAAAGGAAACATCTTTACATTCTTTCATTCCTCGAATGCAATTAACAAAATTTTCATTTCTTGCCAATAAATAAAGTCAAAATTTAAATGTCTTTTACCATTTGAATATCCATTTTCATAATCAATTACATACGTTTTTTCGTAAAATATAGATTACAACTTCATCCACAACATGTGGGAAAGGATTACAATTAAATATATTTTCTCAAGGAACTTTCAAAATACATTTTCCTTTGCTCGGGATAACAACATGCACGTTATCTTTTTGTTTTCTCCAAGTTGATCACAACAAAAGAGGGGAAAAGGCAATGCTCTCCACCCAAGACATCCAATGAAAGGAGAAGCCTTCCTTCATCATTGGCCCCTGAGCCCCAACCAAAATACAATAATAGGTGTAATTCAACCCATGGAAACAAATGGCTTCCACAACACACAGCATTCTTTCACATACACATTTCAAAATAAAACATAGATCAATACAAAATAGTAGTTTACAACTACAATTGAAAACATATCAATCAAAACTCAGGCTTGATCAAACAAGCCAAAGGAGAAAGGTCTATGGGGGAAGCTACTTATGCCTCCCAATTGGGAATTGGGCATCCACCAATAACAAACCGCCAAATAAATCATCACACACATTTTCCTTATGCCCCCACAAAGTAAGAAATGCAAGTTATTTCTTTTCCATGGTGGATCCCAAACCCAAACTCCCTCCACAAAACTTAGATGCCAATGGCATTCCTTATGCCCCCACATGGATTCCCCATAGCCTTCTCCTACACCTTCCCTAAGGCAGTCTACCCAACCAGCCAACAAAAGAAACAAAGCATGCACCATTCACAAAACACAACAACAACAAGCTTCAAATGCCAAGAAAACACAGTCCAAAACAGCAACTCCCAAGCATGCAAAGCTTTCTCCAAAACTTCCTCCAAAACAAGAGCTCCCACAAGAAAAATGCACCCCAAGAAGTTGCAAAATGATTCAACAACCCCAAAACAAGAAGAGAGTTTGAATTAAATAGAAGAGGGAAAGAAGAGGATCATGTGGTATCATATATGGATCCACATCAAACATCCTCAAATTCAAACACAAAAGACAAGATTCCATTCTCCCAAGCACAATAAAGAGGTGGGTGAAAAATGACAAGTTACTTGCACACTCCAAAGAGCCCACACCTCAAGGGACAACAAATTAAATGAAATGTAAGAGAGTGCAATCCAAAACAAGCAACATGAAGAATAAAATGTATTAAACAAGTCACAAATCACATCTCCAACCATAAGTATGGTTGGTAACATAAATTTAGAGGCATGGGAAAAAAATTTCCTATCCCACAAACCTCCAAAAACATCCCCAAGGAAAAATTCGAATTTTTCATGGAGGTGGAGTATTTCATTCTCCAAAACTGACTTAAACATATGCTTACACAACTTACACATCCCTTACAAATTAAATACAAACAGCCAACAACTTTCATTATTACTTTCCCATATCCCAATTTAATTTATTTAAATTTTAAACATAAGATTTCTCACATTAATCTATCACAATTTTAATTAATTAAAAGAAAAGAACACATTACTAATAAAATACATACAACAATAATAAAGAAACACATTAATAAATACACAACCCATGGTCACATATAAAGTAAATCCCCCCATGGGAATCTCTAACAAAACAACACACAACACAATAAAACAAGTTGCCATGGTGACCTTGTTGAATTCACCTAGAATTCTATTTTGGTTGGTCTCCGATCCCCGATGTTTTGTTGTGATATTTTTAACCTGTAAAATACAAATACCTCCTTCGGCCTCGTGGCCATATCAAAACATCCAACATGATATAAATGAAATCACAAAACCAACTATATAAATGAATCACAACAACATCGAAGCAACAACTACATCATTTGCATTTTTAATCCACAACTATATCAGCATCATAAAATATTCATTTTCTAGATCAACTCATAATATCCAATCACATGTCTGAACAACATCCATAAAATATCCATGTCAATATTATATCATCATCCACATATAAGGTATCTCTAATAATCATCATGCATCAAAATCAAATCAAGATCAACAATAATCCATGATCAATGTCTAACATCATACTAAATCAAAACATAATAATGTCTATAATGTAATCAACAGTATCAGCATAAGCATCAAAAGGTGTCAAAGGGAAGTGGGCACTACAAGATGGGTAGAAGCAGTCCCCACAAAAGATTTTACTACAAAAATAACTTATAAATTCATGTATAAAAATATCATTACTAGGTTTAGGTGTCCTTTGAGCATTACTAGTGACCAAGGAAAACACTTTGTAAGTACAACTATTTAAGAACTATTGAGTGGGTTTATGATCAATCATAATAGAATTACTCCATACCATCCACAAGAAAATGGAATGGTAGAAGCATTCAACAAGGTATTGGAGAAGGTATTAACGAAAATTTGCTCTTTACAAACTACAAATTGGGATTTGAAGATACCTGCCACTCTTTGGGCATACCACACAACCTACAAAAGGCTTACAAAATACTCACCATTCAGATTAGTCTATGGATTAGAAGCCACGGTCCCCATAGATTTTTGCTTCCAATTTTGAGGATTGTAGTGGCATTCAGGATGACTGAAGATGATTCACTCCATGAAAGGCTAATAGAATTGGATGAGAAGAGGTTCATAGCCACATATTACCGGACCTAGGATAAATGAAGACGGAAGGTGTGGCATGACTACTACACATTAAGAGGAAATTATTTGATATGGGAGATCAAATACTTTTGTATGATAAAGAAGTATAAGAACTCGGAAAGTTGAAATTAAAATGACTAGGACCATATATCATTAAAGAAATATTGCCTTACGGAGCAAGTAAAATTAAAAACATTGAATTTTAAATAACTCCCAAGACATGTGAATAGAGAAAGCCTAAAAATATATGTGACGTAGAAGACAACCACAAAAAAAAATAATAAAAATAAAAATACCGACCTATCTCAAAACCCTGAAATTTGGTGGGTAGGTCGAGGGGTGGGATGAAAACCCGCAAGGGCATCTCTACCCTTAGAAAAAGAAATATGAGGAGAAAAAAGAAACCATGGAGGAGGAATATCCACGTAATAAATAATCGACCTATCTCGAAAACCGGCAATTCGGTGAATAGGTCAAGGGGTAGGATGAAAACTTGAAAGGGCATCTCTACCCTTAGAAAGAACATTGGGAACAAAAATAATAATCCATGGAGATAGAATACCCACACAATAAAGGGAAGGAAAATCTACGCAGAAGCATACCCAAAAATAAAGGAAGACATAAAAGAAACAAAACCTGCAAAAATAAGGAGTTGACAAAACCACGGATCAAAGAACCGAAGAAATCCATGACACAAAGAGCATTAAAAAGCTACATAAAGAGAAGGAACATAAAACCATGATATAAAGAAAGAAGAGAAAACCACATGATAAAGCAAGACATAACCACGGAAGGAACCGTGAAAAGGAAGAAGGAAAAAACCATGGAATAAAGCAATAAGGGGTTAGCCATGGAACAAACAAAAATCCACAGAATGAAGGAAAACATAAAACATGGAAAATACACATGCTTTGAAAGTTATGGCTAAAAGAAAAGGGTTTCTGATAAAAAAGTTAATAAATGTGGTAGGTGGAAAGAGGTGGAAAGGGGAGATTATAAAAGGCGTTGAATGAACATAAGTTGAGCTACAAAAATCTAATGGCAAAGATCAAGCAATTCATCAAAGGAGTGCAAAGAAGAAAATTAGGGCACAACTAGGGAAAATTGTGAAGGAAAAATAGAAACCCTAGTCGAGGTCACACAAGTTGAACTACCAAGGCCAAAATTTCTAAAGCATTCAATGAAGTCATATAAGCATGATCCAAAGGGTGCATTATCACACATTTCATTCAAATTCATGTACGCAAGGGATCTACAGAAGTATATACATTCACCAATTTTGTAATATTATCACACGATGCTCGAAGTGGAGAGAGAATTTCTCTTAGAATAATATTCAACCACAAATGAGCTCGTGTATAAAAAGAATGCTAAATTCATCTATGAGTTATAAATTGATGTTTGATTCGAATACCCTATTTTCCTAGGGAAAATTTTGTAATTTGAGTTCTAGTTAAGTTGCCTCCACAATCAAATGCTATATTTGGACCAACCATATCAGATCAACACAAAGGTAATGGCTAGGGTTATGGGATTGTGCGATAAAGGGCACTTAGCAATTTCCAAAAATAATATGGCACTAAAAGAAATGATCTTATCAATGGGAGCAACAAAATCAAAGTGTGGAGTATACATAGAAGATATTGCCAATCATACATTAAGGTATGCCGCTAAATATATATATCTAAAAATTTATCATACCAATATAGAGGATGGTGGCCATGGGCTTAGAGTATAATTTTCCCTAGATATGGTCTAACTACAATCATATTACAATCTCATCAAACTATTATCTTCCGAATTCCATGAAAACACAAGAAAGATAAAGGAAGGAAACATACATTCTGTTATGGTTCAATTTTGATTTGTTTAGCAATGTACTTTACAAAAACCCTACCCCATACAATAGAAGAAATAAAATGGTAGGAAGATAAACCAATTGCGGAAAAAATTTGGGAGCACATGAGCAACCTAGATGCAATAACCCAAATTACATCATTACTAGGATGGGAAAAATGATTAGATAGATCATTGGAAATAAATCAAGGGTGTCGGAACATATTGTTACAAAATATGAGAAGGAGGTATACTTTATTGCTGACATTGATTACACATTTATTTGGCCCAAAATTCCTCAAACACAATACATACCTCCATTTCCTTATGAATATTTAGACGAACTAGTAGTTACATCCATGGAAGCAATTAGAAATATTCTTGTTGATCATAGAAGAAAGCTAAATTGCCTAATTTTGATGAAGTAATCAAAGAAATGATTGAGGAACACATGAAGGAATTCTTAGCACCATCTGATAAGGTAGAATGTTGTAAAGAAATCCCAAAAACATATAAAAGGAAGAAAGGTCCTATCACTGCAAAACCTATAACTAAAAGACAAAAATATTTAGCGAGAAAAAGTAATACTAAAGGAAGTTACTGGCCAATAAAGAAAAAGAGGAGACAGAAATCGAGGACTTAAAAGAATTCTCTAAATCAGAAGAAGAGGAAACTCCATATACTCCTTCACCACTACATATACAAGAGCCACAAGAACCTAAGATTCCAAAAGAAGTGGAACCAATGTATGAGACAAGACTCACTAAACAAGCATATAAATACTATAAAAATGTTTAATTACCAGCGTAATTTCACAAGTTTCACAAGAATATGTTCTAGTACTAGAGGATAAAAATGGCCATAGCATAATCTATAGTGTATTACTTGGAAAAATATTCCATTTTACTTGACGATATAGTTCATTTTCTTACACTGGCTCTAGCAGAAGAATTATAGGAGCGAGATAAATGTGGAACATACACACCAGTTGGCCTCACTCCAAAAAGAAATAAGTACCATAAATAAAAAAGAAACTCCGCTCTAAAAGGTAATTTCATGGGATAAAAGAGGTAGATGATTTGATTGGATTTACTAAACAAATAAGTGAGAGAGAAGAATAGAAGAAAAAATAAAATAAAAACAAAAGGAAGCAAGAGAACAGACCGTAGAACTTGGAAGGTGGAAGAAAGAACAAAAAAGATGGAAGAAGATAAGAGATAGAAAGAAAAACAAGAAAATGAGGAGTTAGAAATTAAAAAGAAAGAAGAAATAAGAAAAAATAAATAGGAAAGGGAACAAGTAGAGAGAGGCAGAAAAAAGAAGAGGAAGATAGAATAGTGGAGAAATAAAATAAAGAGAAAGAAGATAGAGCACAGGAAGAGAAAACTAAAAAGGAGAAAGAAGAAAGGGAAAAGAAAGAAAAAGAAAGGATGGTGGAAGAACAAAAAAGAAATAAGAAAAAGAGAAAAAGGAGAAGGAAGAAAAAGAAAAGAAAGAACAGAAGGGAAGCAGGAGGAGGATAAAGAAAATAAGGAACATGAGGAGAAAGAAAAACAAGAAAAA
Source organism: Taxus wallichiana var. yunnanensis (assembly GCA_018340775.1). NCBI lineage: Eukaryota > Viridiplantae > Streptophyta > Pinopsida > Cupressales > Taxaceae > Taxus > Taxus wallichiana. The sequence continues at coordinate 426,051,500 of CM031234.1, read as the reverse complement.
GCAAATAAGGATAAAGAAGAACAAGAGTTGAAAATACAAAAAGAGAAAAAGGAACATGAAGAAAAATAAAAACAAGAGAGGGTAAGGAAAGAAAAACAAGAACAAGAGAAGAAGGAAAAGGAGGCAGAAGATAAGAAGAAAGAAATAGAACTTAAATAGAAAAACACAATACCATCCACTCCAACAATAGAAACATCTTCAAGCATGATATCATTTCAAGTACCTAGGGATTCATTGGCTACAATCAAACAATTATTGTAATAAAGGAATAAGGGGCAATCAATTCAGATTACAACAAGGGGTAGTAGAAACAACTACAGAAGGATATAAGGTGAATTTAGATAAACTCACTCCCCTACAAAAGACTACATGCATCCAGTCTTAGAATAGAGTGCTAGGCATGATTGGATGCAAATATACATGGAGATGGAAGAATCGATGCAAAATATGCTTTCATCCATCCAAATTGCAAAACCCCATATCAACATTCAATCCCATCTACACATAGAAATAAAAACAAAGAAATCAGTTGAACAAATCCTCAAGGAAGATAGATTTCAATCATAAACATAAAAGAAGAAGATATGTGAGGATGTTGTGGAAAAATATAAGCAACAAATTTTGAAGCCAAAACAAGTGGAAAATCAGCAACGAAGGAAAGAAATACAAGCCACAATCACTAATTTAGATTAAGAACTAAAAAATGTTGCAGCCTACTAAACCTACACAATAGGTTGGCCTAGTGAAACTCAACATGAGAAAGCAAAGCTTGATCAGTTGGAACAACAAGTAAACCTACTATCTACTACATATGATATCAGCACAGATAAATATGGATCCCAAAGAAAAAATCTTGCTCAAATTATTAAAAATATCAAAATAAGCGAGAAGATGGGGATAGAAAAGATCACGAAATGTAAGAATTTAGCCATATTATGGACAAATCCATAATCAAAATTCACCAAAATTTCACAATCACTCACCAAAGATGGAATCCAATTCAAGCAAATCCACCACCCTCAGACATCCTTCCATTAATCAAAGAGAATGCACAGCTACAAGAATGGGTAAACCAAATCAACATTCATCTTGATTTATGGTATAATTTTGAGAAAATATAACCCCACAGATTACAAATTATATTCCTCAAGCACTACCATAAAAGAAATAACAACACATCCTACAAACCCAATCGGTGAGTCGAACGAAGGAAACCTTCCTTACGTCAAACATCTAAGTTTAGGGAGGTTGATGCCTCTACAATATTGGCATCCCATAAATCTAGTCGGGAAAGTTAAGCGAGGAGTCTTTCCTGTTGCGGACATCTAATTTTTGGTGGTTGATGCCCATATAATATGATTTTAAAGAATGTTTTTGGAGAAAAGCATAGGAGTCTTCATCAATTTTTGGCTTGAGGATGAGACAAGGTTTAAGAGGGAGGATAATGTTGACATGAGTCTTCATCAATTTTGGTAAAAGCTACAAAATTATAGATATGGCCGCTAAAGAAAGTATGCATCCGCAAAAGGAAAGAGGGAATCCATGAATAAAGGATGAAGTCAAGAGAGACTGCAAATCCATGAATAAAGGATGAATTCGTGAGAGACTACAAAGCCACAAATAAAGGATGAGGCTGCAAGAGACTACAAATCCGTGATACATAGAAAAATCCACGAAAGACTAAGAAAGTTGCGATACATGAAGAAATACACCAAACACTAGAAGAAGTTGCGTAACACTAGGAAGAACTGCAGAATCCTACATGATGCCACAAAATGAAGATAGAAAAATCCAAATCATGATAGAAGCCGATAGAGGCATGATTCAAAAGAAGTATCTTTTGGAACATATTGTATTTTGTATATTTATGGTAACTAATGTAATGTATATGGGAGCATCACAATAAATATATGTGTGAGTGCCATTTTGAGATTTTGTATGGGAGTAGAGATAGATAGAGTGAGGAGAAGATGTATGTAATGAAGACTGATGTAATAATTATTTATGAATAAATAAAGAATGGAGTTTGGAGAAAAAATTGTTATGTGTTTTCATTTACATTTTTGTTCTTAGAGTAGATGTATTTTATTTCTCGATTACATCCTTAACTAAGGTCGAATATTCCTAAGATTCACAGTGCATCGGGGTTTTTAGTCAACAATGGCCATACCTAAGGCTGAACCACCCATGATAATATAACATACATGAAAGAGATACATAATGATAAGGAGTTTTGATAGCCATAAGTCGACTTTATACATCAAATGTAAGATATATGATTAAGTGTGTAGCATGCCCTTCCCCTTTAAAGTAACATTATCCCCAATGTTGAGAAGCTTTGGGTGCTATTACAGGAACATCATATCCTCCCATGTTGCATCGGCATTATGCATATTCTTCCACTTGATCGGGTACTCGGTAATAACTTTGTGTCCTCAATCTTTTAGTGTGTGTTTAGAGGATGCATTCGGGTTCCAAGATGACTCTCCCCTCCTCATAGAGCTCAAGTAATATTGTTTGGGTTGATACCCTCTATCAAATAAATTTATTCAGAAAGAGACATGAAAGACCTGGATGTATTCTAGCTGTTTTTTGGAAGTTATAATTTTTATTCTATAGTACCAATCTTTTGCAATAATTGATAGGGGCCATAATACTTAGGTGAAAAAAATTTATCATTTTTTTTATTCAAAGACATTTTCTTATATGGTTTTAAACACACAAAAACCATGTTGGGTCTTGGAATGTTGGCTAAGTACCAAAGGTGCGCACACACAGGACGAGTAAGGAGAAGGTTGCGTAGGGAGAAGCATGCATGACAACAAGGTTTAAGAAGGATTTAGGAGAAACCAGGGGCACACACTAAAGGTAGAGCATCGAGTTGAAATAACTTAGCCATATTCAACATTATGGAGGCTCTTGAGGGAAAATGTGACCTCGACTAGGTGTGCTAAGTCAATAAGGTGCCAGCTTGGAACCTTGAAGGTCAAGAAAAGGATATTCCACACAGGAATATTCCTAGAAGACATCATTGCAGAGAGTGGAGGGCTTGCAAAGGGATAAGAATTCACCATTGGAGGACCACATTGACACTTGGCATGTGATCTACTCAGGAGGAAGGCATGGTGATGGGTGTTGATCCTATAAAAAGAGATACTCGGAAGCAAGGAAGAGGCGCGAAAGCAGCGAAGAGAATGCATAGAGAGTAAAATGTTGAGTAATGGAATGTTGCAATAATGCTAGGGCTTAAAGCACCATTGGTGAGAAAAAAATTCAGGTGGACAAACTTGTGGATTTCTTGCCAATGCTCTAGGAATCTAAGTCCTTATACTTAACCGAGTGCAACTACCGTATATGCATGCACATGAAAAGGTGGATTTCTATGGTGGACTTTTGACCAGAATCCAAAAGGGACACTTGGTGACCTACGGAAAAGCTAGCAATTACTTGCTAGAAATGACTTTGTCTGAAGTGTAGGAAAGGGGAGTGAGAAAAGAGGTAGGAGAACTAATGCTACAGGTAGAAAATCATATTCCTGCACACACACTAGTTAGAAGTATCATCACATGCATTTATGAGAAGAAACAACTTTGTAAGCATCATTAAGAACAAATGAAATTCGATGAACACAAAGTATCAAGAAATCCCTTAGTTGAAGAAAGCTAGAAACTCCTTGTATTGATTTTTCAAACAAGATTTGTACATAATCAATAAATGGAGGAAATTGAGAAGGAAGGAGGAAGAATTTGGCTATCTCCTTTGTTCTCTCAAGGTATAATGCACTCTTGAGCTTATAAAATTATTGACCAACCCCTTGATATGGGAATGGATTTACAATTTATAGAATAGACTTGACTCTTCATATTCTTCATGACCCTCCATATGCCTTATTCCTAACTTTAGACTATTCATATTCCTCCAAAATATTTAAATCCCTTTTATAAAATCAAGGCAACTTAATTTACATTATGTTTCTAAAGTCACTTTTAAGTGACTTAAAGGCATATCAAAAAGTGTAATCCCCAATGAAGAATTAGAAAATTTGAAGGGAGAGAAATTTAGGGAAGAGGGAAGAGAGATAAGAGGAGAAGATGCTTCCCAATGAAGTTTGTTGATCCTCATTGATGGAAAATTTTGAATGCAGTGAAACTTTGAATCTTTGAACTCCTTGCACACTGTGTGAAAATTCTTCAAATTAGCTCACGAACGCTCACAAAGTTTAATGAACTAAGATGGATCTCTAATGCCTTTTGAAAAATGACTAGGATGATCCTAAACAATGATGTCCCCTTGAATGATTATCCTTGTATGTCCCATTATGCGAACTTCTCTTTGATGTGACTTTCTTTTTTTTAGTAACTATGAGTTGCGAGCCGAGATGACCTTTTTGATGACTTTGCCTATGATATTCCCTCTATGCTTACTACCTTATTCATGTCCTCTTCAAATGGTATATTACCTAAAGTAACATACCCCTTATGTAGGAAGGCATGCTATTTTTAGTAAGTTTGATGTGGATGTTAGGATGCGACAAAATGAGTCTTGAAAGTTTTGGGTTTTATTCTAGGGTTTCACTCTCTATGTTTGAGTAACTCCTTCATTTGAACAAGTGGGAAAATTATATTTTCATGGCATGGGCAGTATACTAACCAAAAAAAAATCCCTCCATATCCCTAAAAAATAGGGGCTTTTATGGCACAAAAACTAGTTCACATGAAACTAGATTTTTCAAAGATCATTCCCTCCAATTTCACGCGATTTTTCCCACTGAAACCCTGAGAAGTGGAGAGGTAGCTCGCTGATTTTTTCCACTACTATGTCATGGTGGCCATTAATGGAGCTTGAAATTTTCAGGTCTGGTTTTTCTCCATTTGTGATGGAATCAACTCCATTGCGATAGGTTTTTGCTTATAGTGCTTCACGTAAAATTTTACTTCAATCTAACAACCGATTTGATAGGAAATTGAAATTTGTTCTTCGTGGAGCCGGAAGTGAAATTTATTCACTTTGAACATTACTTGGTACAAATTGGAGGCTTGAATAATATTTTTAATTTCCTTCAAGAGAGAAGAACTCAGCAACATATGGTTTTTCAATTCGTGCACCAGTTTACAAGATATGTTCAAATCTTCATTTTATGGCCATGGGAATTTCCACTTTGTTCTTATTTTTTTCTCATCTTGATGAATTATTCTTATGAGACCTATGTACCATCATGGAGTTAAGGATAATATTATATGATGGAGTTGCTTCAAAGCTTTGACAATGGTGGAGTGAGGTGTTCTCTACAACTTTTCTTCTAGCAAGGTGAGAAGCGTGACAGCTTAGAAAAATTTCAATTTTTTGAGTTGGATTTAGGGAACTTTTATTTTCATGATGTCCCTAACCTCATGGACATGAGGACCTCAATTTCCACAATGAGCAAGATGGCGACATGTAGTAGTGATCCAATGGTAGGGAATGAGAGCTCCAAAATAAAATTTAAAGCACGGGGGATGGGAAAATTTTTCCATGTTTTATGTCCCTGACCTCAAGATGTGAGGGACTTAAAATCCCATCAGGCTCTTGGTGCTAACACGTGTCCTCCCAAAAATTTACTAACTCCTAAATTTCCTTTGAGAGGGCAACTTGGAATGATGATAACTTGATCTCCCGATGGAATTTCTTGGTCAAATTTTATATTATCTTGACTGAAAATAGAATTTTTAATCCAATGGTGGGGGTATTATTTCTTGATTCATCCATCTGATCCCTGAAAAACATGATTTTTTATTTGAGACTCCATTTGTGTCTGAGAAAATCTGCCTACAAATCCTATGCACTAAGGTGTTGTGAAAACTATTATTACACCATCATGTAGGTATTGTAATCCTCTTTCTAGAGATGTATTTTTACTTCTAACTCCATCTAGAGCTCCCAAAATCTTCTTCTGAAGCCCAGTAGTTGTTTTAGGCATGTGTACTGCCTAGGCTTGTGAACCATGTTTTTATTCAAACTGCTCCAAGTCCTTAAAAAATCACCAAACCTTCCAAAATAATTTCCATGCTTTGTTATAATGTCTTTAATTCACCTGTATGTTGAATTTCTCCCTTTTGTTCCACTCCAAGGGGGTTTATCTAGTCCTAGTAAGGCTAGCGATAACCCTTCCCAATATTGCTAGAAGATAGCATCTTTTCCTAACTCCCTAAAATCACCTAGGGGAATGAATAGACTTTCCTAAATCATCTAGGGGACAAATTTGACATCAAATAGGGGGTGACCAAACTAAATAATTTGACCTGAGGTGCTTAAGAATGATAAAACATGAAACTCTCGGCATATGGGTATAGTTTTCGTGCTTAGAAACTTCCAATTTCCCTTTTGCACATTTGTATGACAACAATTGGCTCTAGCTTGGGGACACGACATGGGCTGAGCATAATGAAGACATGGCATGAGAACTCCCAGAATCTCAACTTATAACATATTGACCAGTGCCTTATCCATTAGGTCCTACGGATTCATGTACAACCTATAACAAGAGAGAAAGAGAGTGAAGAAGGAAACACACATGCACATGAAAAGGAAAGAACAGACACAACAAGAAGGGAAACACGCCTAGAAATCACCTATGGTACAAGGTGAGGGACAACCCACTTTCATTGAAGCACTTTTCATTTCTCAAAAGTTACCCCTAAAGAGGCAACACCGAATGATGATGTTCTACAAAGTCGTTGATGGGTTCCAAAAAGTATCCTCCCCTCCTCAATTGTTTATGGAAGTCAGGTGCTTCCATGATTGTCCTTTTACTTTGTAGGAGTGATACCATGTGATCTTCTTGATGCTTAGGTATTTTCTTGAAAATTTCATTACCTTCATGTTCTTTGAAATCATTTTGATAGTGTCAATTACATTTTATGTTTATCCACATAGATGATTATCCATTAGGCATCTCATCGCCACCCCAAAGCTGATTTTCATTCAAATTAATTGAACATTCGGATTCTTTTCTTTCCCAGGTCTATGCTTGTTGACCTCATTTCCATGAGAAACTTAAAACTTATCCTATTCCTTTACTCCACCGTGAGGTGATGAGTATTGACGAAGGATTAGACGTGACCTCATACTTGTCTTATATGTCCATGGACGCAGTGAATAGATCAAGAATCAGCTTGGGGTCTTCCGCAACTTCTATTGCATCTAATATTTCTTGCATAGAGTTATGTGTCGTCATTTCCTGTAGCTCCTCTTTGTACACCTTTAAAGAATATTTATTTTGTATCTCAAGGAAAATATCTGGAGGTATTACCTCATCATCTTGGGAATCGCTGCACTCTACAATTACTTCATCAAAAAAAGATTCATCTTCAGAGGTCTCAAAACTCCTGGCTTTGATTTCTTCATCATGGAAAGAGTCTTCATCGTCAAATGGGAAATAAAATATCTCCATTTCATTATTTCATCCAGTAACCGTTAGCTCAAGAGTGGCATCATATTTTTCATCTTTCCTTATATCGATATGTCCAACCTTCACATTGGTTAAGGATTCCAAATCAGCTTCACACTTGTCTTGTAGATTTGTGGCTTACATCATGAGTTTGAGACTGAGTTTGGGGTCCTTTTTTTCTTCCGTGGCTCTCAACAGTTATTGTATGGAGATTTCCTTCAAGCATTTCACGGGCTCATCACAAGCTGATTTTGTCTCTCCATAGATGGCCTGACTAAGATCATCTTCATCCCCAAATGGGAATGAGAATAAATCCTCATCTTGGATAAGCATATAAGCTGATTTTTCTTCTTGAAAATCATCAAGCACCATTTCCTCTTCTTCATGGTTTACATCATCTAGCAATTTAGGGCTTCCCTCTTGTAACTTGAATCTCCTCAATGCTTCTTCAAAGTCCAAATCTCTCTAGGAAGGCATGTTTGGACCTATCAAGATGGGGATATCCTCTTCTTCCTTGGCTGCCACAAAGTGATTCACCCACCTACTACCCTAGTATAAAATGTTAGCTTCTGGAATTTTATACCATGTACCCCATATTATTCTCGAGAAGAAATTTCTCCATGTCTTTCTTCACCGGTATGCTTGAAAAGACTAATTCATCTTAATTTTACCTCCTAAGGCTTGGCAAAAACTTCTACTTAGCAACATTTTGAACAAGGCTGGGACGTCTACTACCAAAATCATTGTTGAAACTTTCTTGTCTAGAAATCTAGTGAGATCCACCTATGCATCTTTTACCTTCCCTACAAGTGGGACCTCTTTTGACTCCAAAGAGTAACAAGAGCCACCGGGTGGAGTCATGGTAAGTTTGAGAGCCTTGGCGACCTTCAAAGGCATCATGTTGTCTAAGGCACCAAAATCTATTATGCAATTATTTAGTACATGTTCTCTAATAAGAAGGGAGACATAGAAAGGTTCAACTTTATCAATATTTGATGCACTCGAGAAAGCATGTTCTCACGTGCAGAGAGGGTGTAGGTGGGTTTGACAATATTCCTTTATGAAAATGAGCCACATCATTGAAACTTAGAATACCATTTATGATGTATCGGACAAACCTCTCAAATTTTTCAGGATGAGTCCTCAAATATTCAGTTTTAGTAATTTGGACTTTGGCTTTGTTCACATATTCTATGAAATCAAAAGGAGTAGATGCAGACAAGGGGGTGAAGGGACTGATTTTGGAGTCTGGATAGGCTTAGGAGAAAGATTTGATGTTTGAGGAATGGATGGTATTTTGAATGGTACACTAGAATCTTTCAAGGTTTTAGATTTTGTAGGAGCATATTTGGGTTTAGAATTGGAAGAGGTATCAGAAGACTTACTTGGAATAGCGAATCCTTCTTACTCACTACAAGATCAAGCTCCAACAATGTAGACTTCATGGAAGGAGGAAGTGGTGATCCTCGATTGATTATTTTGTTTTGCAGAGTCACCATAGGAGGATCATCAACCTTATTTTTCTTTACAACAGTGGAGGGGAGTGATCCTTTCTTGGACTAAGAATGAGTTATTACTGTTGTTGTAAATCGCCAAAGCACCCCACGGATGTTGATCAGATTTCTATTTTGATCACCCTATGCATCCAAAGTGTGATTGCAAAAACATTGAATCCTCTTCCCAACCGTGGGACTTGCAAAATGGAAGAGGAATCTCTAGATTAGAGGCTAGTTCCTCAACTCCTCCGAACAGCTAATTCACTTGTATAATTACAGAGGTTTAAACTCCTAAGTCTTCTCTAAATTCCAAGGAGACAAAGATAGAGAATGCAAAAAAGAAAGAACTAATGCTAATAGGTGATGCACCAAAGGAGTTGTAGACACCTGATGCTGCATGAAATATACAATCCACAAGGAAACACAAAGACAAAACATGCACAAATGCTCAAAATGTAATGACAGATAAAGAAAGCAATAATAGATATATGAAAGGATTGAAGGATTTTAATCACAGAACATATATCAACATCTCAAATCCAATACAATACATTACAGACATCCGGAGGCAAGAAAAGGTGCTGCATTACATGGAAAGGTAAAATTTCTTCACAAATTCTACCAAGGAGGAAGAAAAAGGAAGTTGCAAAAGTGAAAAAGTGTCTCTCCTTTTGCCAAATGAACTCATTTTGGCTTTTACAGTGCAAACCACGACCCCAGGAGAGAGAAATGTGGGAAAACATGCAAGGGGTTCAACCATTGACAACAATACCATCAAAACAGCATGGGCGCCCTGACAGACCCATTCCCTGACATTTTTAACCATGCTGGGAGAGAATGCGAGCCATTCTTCATTAAAAACGGTGGTTGAAACGTCATTTCTATCCATGACCACGTGCCAGAGGTATTTCTTAATTTTATCTCTCCAAACTCCATCAAAATGCAAAAATGACCCTATAATATTGTAGATAATTTTAACAGCTTTCCATTGATATAAAGAACGTGAAAAACCGAGCTCTGGATCGAAAGATATGGCGATTTGAAGTTTTAGGGCAAAACAGGGCCAAATCGGGTCAGTGGGAAATTTTTTTGAATTTTTACCTTTTTGGTCATTTGGAAAATTTTCCAAAATTTCCCCATGCTCCACCAATTCAAGTGCCACGTGGCATGTTTCTATTGGCCACAGGGCCATCCTTCAAAAAAATTTCTTGCGCCAACACTTAGTCAATTTTTCCAACTTTCTCCCCTGGGCACGTGGCAGCAAATGATTGGTCGGCGGGCCTGCGGGGAAAAATTCTTCCTTTTGAAACCTTTTCCAAAACACTTGGTAAAAAGCCAAGTTCTCCTCTCGACCCCTGCCACTTCTTTGGACACGTGGCATGTCCCGATTAGGCATGGGCCTTCTAGGGAGAATTTCCCACAAAAACTCCGCCGAGCCATAACTTGAAAAATACATGGAGTTAGGAGGAAAACTTTACCTTTCTGGAAAGCTGAGAAAGAACTCTATCCAATGGTGCCACTTCTAGAAGGTTTTGAGTGCTTGAAAATAAAAATTTTGTGACTGAGGCACAATAGAGGGAAGAATGAGAGGAGTTAGCCACAAAATGAGCAGGGGGCACATTTTGGATAACAATTTTGGCGACTCAGAGGGGTCATCTACCTGCTGGATGAAGATCAGTGGCCTTTTAGCAATCCATTGGGCATGGAGTCATAAGAAATCCTACAAACTGATCTGAACTTTGAAAACCTCCTCTCTGAGCTACTTGGAAACCCACTGAAATGGACTGCGCAAGAGCAAAACCAGCACCACAAAAACTATGTACAAAACTAAAGGTCATACATGCTCCAAAATGGAACATGCAGAGTGTGCACAAGCACTTCTTTTACTGAAAGCAAAACTACCTATCCTACTCTAACTAGAAGCAAAAGTGGGCTAAACAAACCCTGTAACTGGTTGGGAGAAATAGCTTCCCTTTCTCAAAAGTTGCAACCATGCAACTAATTTGGCACTGAACATGGCTGATTGGATGAGTGGAAAATCAACAAGAAGCTAGTCTTCTACCCAAATCATCAAGGTGTCAACTGAAAACAAATCCAATACCTCTTTTAGTTGCTCTGCATTTGGATTGAAGAGGTATGACAGCTGATCCTTGGTACTTGGTAGCTCACCCTCATGCTTAGAAGCAAGCATGACTGGTTGTGACTTCTCCTTTGACTCCAATGAATTCAAATACCTTATTGGGCAAGGTATGATCTGTTTGATATGCCCATAGCTCTGATTTTCAACTCCAAGAATGGAGTTCTCTTGTAAACCCTCTTGGGTGGGTGATGTGGAAGCAATGGTAGGACTTTTCTACCCTTTCTCTTCCTTCATGGCAACATGGAACTCTTCTATAGTGTGCAACTCCTCGTTATTGATTGCAACATCCAATGAAGTTGCTTTTGCATTGTTGTTACCTGCTGCAATACATTGTTGGCTTTGGAGCTCCTCCATTGTAGCTTTTGGAAGATCAAATTCTTCCAGCTTTGATTCAAGAGGCATGTTGCAAACTGTAGGTTGTTGTCCTTAAACTCTTTTGTCCATGCCAGCAAGTTCTTGTTGTTGGAAAACGAATGGTAAAGAAGGAAACATGGTTATTTCAGCGAGCTCTTCATCTAAACATTCTTCTAAGTCTGATGGAAAATCAAACTCTTGAATGTCTTGCTGCAGCAAAGTCTCTCCCTCTTGTATGGTGGCCTCCAAATCTGCATTTTCTTCACCATGTATAACTTCATTTTCAAACATGAAACTTGTCAATCCAAACTTATCCCAAAAATCAAATTGTTGGAGAGATGAAGTGGGAGAGAAGCATGAAATTTATTTTGCCTTTTGATCACAATTTGGACCTGTTTTGTTCACCTCCATAATGGCTTCATCAATCAAATCAGCCCCTTCAAATGAAAGCAAAAATGTATCAATAATGCTTCCTTCTTCTACTGTTGTAAAAACTGACTTGACCTCATCCATTTGCTCCTCACATATGGGGTTTTGAGATGGTTTTCCTTCCTTCTCGATGGCTGATTTTGCAGTGCAAATTGGATCAGCATTTTCTTTGGGCAAAGTGCCAACATGGACACCCAACTCATCACCAACAAACTGCTGTTTTTCTCGCTTCACTATTGTTATAAAATCATCCTTGTTTTCCACTTGTTCTCCAACTTCAACATCCTCTATTGGTTTCACCATCAAGGGGATTTTTGTAATCCCGAATTTAAGAGCCCAACTCTTCAGACTTTGAATTTCTTCATCCTTGTTTGGCTCTTCTTTCTTACATTGTTTTCCTTGATTGGCATTCTGATTTTATCCTCCCAACATGGATTTGGGAATGCAAGAGGAGAATTGGATTGTAACTCAATTGATTTTACAATTTTTGTGGTGGTGGAGGAGGTAGGAACTCTTGTTTCTTTGGAGGGAATGGCTGTTTGGAATGGAAAAGGATAGAAGAATTGAGATGGGATGGAAGACTAGGGAATGGAGAAATGGATTCAACACTTGGGACAGTAGATGGAGAGTTTAAAACTTGACACTGCTGAGATAAAACAGATTGGGAAAGAGGGAGAGAAAAGGCATGAGATGGTGTGCTTACCTATTGACAAGGTTGCTGAATACTTCTCTCATACACCTTTATTCCTTCAGTCCACTTTTCAAGCAATGGTAGTATTGTAATCATGAAGTATAGCTTCTCTTGAGGGTTGTAATGCCTTGGAAAAGGTCCCACCCATGGACAAGGTGCTCTACAAATGATTTTGAAAGATTTCATTTGTGCTTGAGCCCTGGATTGCACCATTTTTACCTCCATCTTTTGGATTTGTTCCAGTAGATTTGCATTTTCTTCTTGACTTCCCTCACAACCAGCATACCCTTGTGCTTGACATGCTTCATATCCAAACTGACTTTGGCACTGCTGCTCATATGGGTAGACATGCTGATTTTGAATTTGATCAAAATGCTGATTTGGAGGATTTGTAAAACATGTTGGAGGTGTGATAAACTGCTGTTGTAAATGTGAATTCCATGATGGAAATGAAGTCATGATTGCACAACTTCATGGAATGGAAAAGAATGAAAATGATGGAAAGAAGAATGGATGGAAATGAATGGAAAATAGGTCTGCAACTTAGAGAATGAGTTGTTTACCAGATGGAGTCGCCAGATGTGCTTTTGAAAGTGCCTCCAAAAGGCTGAATCTTTAACAGGAACACACCAACCTGTCAAAGATAAAGTGGAAGACCTCTAAGGTCCCACCAGGTGTGCCAAAATGTTGTTGCAAAATCAGCAGCACCCCCTGGATGTTGATCAAATTTCTAGTTTGATCACCCTATGCATCCAGTGTGATTGCACAACATTGAATCCTCTTCCCAAGTGTGGGACTTGCAAAATGGAAGAGGAATCTCCAGATTAGAGGCTGGTTCCTCAACTCCTCTGATCAGCTAATTCACTTGTATAATTACAGAGGTTTAAACTCCTAAGTCTTCTCTAAATTCCAAGGAGACAGAGATAGAGAATGCAAAAAAGAAAGAACTAATGCTAATAGGTGATGCACCAAAGGAGTTGTAGACACCTGATGCTACATGAAATACACAATCCATAAGGAAACACAGCACAAAACATGCACAAATTCTCAAAATGTAATGACAGATCAAGAAAGCAATGATAGATATATGAAAGGATTGAAGGATTTTAATCACAGAACATATATCAACATCTTAGATCCAATACAATACATTACAGTGATCCAGAGGCAAGAAAAGGTGTTCCATTACATTGAAAGGTAAAATTTCTTCACAAATTCTACCAAGGAGGAAGAAAAAGGAAGTTATAGAGCTGAAAAAGTGTCTCTCCTTTTGCCAAATGAACTCATTCTGGCTTTTACAGTGCAAACCACGACCCCAGGAGAGAGAAACATGGGAAAACATGCAAGGGGTTCAACCATTGACCAAAATTCCATAAAAATAGCATGGGTGCCCTGACATACCCATTCCCTGACATTTTTAACCATGTTGGGAGAGAATGCGAGCCATTCTTCATTAAAAACGGTGGTTGAAACGTCATTTCTGTCCATGACCATGTGCCAGAGGTGTTTCTTGATTTTATCTCTCCAAACTCCACCAAAATGAAAAAATGACCCTGGAATCTTGTAGATAATTTTACCAGCTTTCCATTGATATAAATAACGTGAAAAACTCGAGCTTTGGATCGAAAGATATGGCGATTTGAAGTTTTAGGGCAAAACAGGGCCAAATCGGGTTAGTGGGAAATTTTTTTGAATTTTTACCTTTTTGGTCATTTGGAAAATTTTCCAAAATTTCCCCACACTCCACCAGTTCAGGTGCCACGTGGCATGTTTCTATTGGCCACAGGGCCATCCTTCAAAAAAATTCTTGCACCAACACTTAGTCGATTTTTCCAACTTTCTCCCCTGGGCACGTGGCAGCAAATGATTGGTCGGCGGGCTGTGGGGAAAAATTCTTCCTTTTGAAACCTTTGCCAAAACACTTGGTAAAAAACCAAGTTCTCCTCTGACCCCCACCACTTCTTTGGACATGTGGCATGTCCTGATTGGCTGCGGGCCTTCTAGGGGAAAATTTCCCACAAAAACTCCACCGAGCCATAACTTGAAAAATACATGGAGTTAGGAGGAAAAATTTACCTTTTGGAAAGCTGAGAAATAGCTCTATCCAATGGTGCCACTTCTAGAAGTTTTTGAGTTCCTGAAAAGCAAAATTTTTGATTGAGGCACAATAGAGGGAAGAATGAGAGGAGTTAGCCACAAAATGAGCAGGGGGCACATTTTGGATAGCAATCTTATGCATGAGAAACTAGGTGCTTCTTCTTTGTCTTCTTAATAACCTCCAAAATACTCATAGAATCTGATTTGTGTATCATTCTCAAACTCATAACTTTCTAGGAAATCACCACCTTCAATTTCTTGTTCAAACTCCTCTTCATTTTCCTTACTCCTACAACTTGCATTGATAAATGGGGCCTCGAAGGCAAGACTTCGGGGTGCTCCTGCAATTTAATTTTTGTTTCTTCTTTGGGAAGAAACTTGTTAAAATAATTCCCCCTTGAAAGATGCTATCTCATTCACCAAATTTTGTAGTGATGGATTGGTTCTCTCATATCTAGGTTGTTGGGCCTTACCATTTGATGGATTCTTGATCTTTCCAGAGAGGATGAGATTTTCATCAAGTTCAATGGCCATCCTTGTGCTCCTAAAATGTTCCTTGGTTGGGCTCTTCGCAGAAAAAATCTTACTTCGATGATTGATCATTGATGAAAAATCTCTTGACATTGTTTTAAGATGGCAAATCAGCTTTAGGTATCCTACAAAGCAACCATTCAAAACGAGTGATGAAGTCTCTCATGGTTTCATTTCCTCCTTTCTTTATTTGAGCCAACTACATCAAGAGGTTTTGACAGTCTTGAGTTTATTTAAATCTCTCTTCAAAGGCATCCTTGATGTCATTCTAACCTGTGATGGACCAAGAAGGTTCAAGGTAAAACCATTCTGCCACTTTTTCTTAGAGGGACTCCACAAATAGTCTCACAACAATGTCTTCATGTTGAAACCAACAATTACACATGATTTCATGAAAGCAATAATGTGTTCTTCAGGATGTTGTGTGTTTTCACCTTTGAACTTTGGAAATTTCTTGTGGGAACCCATTGGTCGATTGTGAAGAGGTGGTTCAAAAGAAAGTGGGCCTATATTCCTTACCCATGGAACAATGGGTTTATGTATTTCTGCTTCATCACCCATCATTTTTTCTACTTTTCTTTTAGCCCATGCTTCTATAAATTCTTCTTCTTCCGAGGACTCAATGCCTAATTCTTAATGCTTAGTGATGAGGGTTTTAAAGGATGTAATAGACCTTTGTATGGCATTAGGGTCTATAATAAGGGTTGAAATGGGATAATATATCTAGGATCTCTCATCGGGAAGAGCCGTAGGGATTAAGTCTCTATTATTTAAGAGGTAAGGTATGTGATGACCTCCTTTGAGTGTAATGTGGCTACCAATGAATATGTTAGTGAAAATTCACAAGCACCCCAAATGAGTTATGGCTCTACTTTTCTAAGGAAAACTCATTTGGTGTGAATGCACAACATTGAGTTTTCTCAAGGTGTGGGACCTTACAAGGTGAGAAAACTCTCCAGTTGAAGCTAGTTCTTACTCCTTTTTTAGGTGTATGCATACAATTTTGCAGAGGTTCTCGTTAAAAATTCCTACTCTAAAACTACCAAGGAGATAGGGTTGTGAGAAAACAAGGAAATGGAAACAAAACTAAGAAAAAGGAGAGGTGATACACCAAAGGAGTGCTGAAATCCTTGCTTTGAAAAATAGACATAGATCATGAGGATTTTTGTACCCAAACATGCACAAAATTTCCAAAATACAATGGAAGATCAAAAGGAAACAAACCAACACAAGAGAGGATTAGAAAATCAATCACAAAGCATGTATTGTCAGTTCCAGAATTGATACAATACGTTGCAATAGCAAAGAGACAAAAAAATGTGCTACAGTCTTCATGGGAGGTCTAAAACTCCTTCAAATCCACCTGCTAAGGAGAAAAGAAGAGCTTGCAAAAGCAAGAACATCCAACCTTTTACAAATGAGCCAAATTTGGCTTTTAATGGTGAAGCAGAATGAAGGGAAAGCAAAAACATGGGCAAATTGATTTGGGACTTCAACCACCAACAAAATTCATCTAATGGGCCTACAAAATGATGGGTTTCCATAAACAAGCCCATAATTTGAAGTACATTGCTTTATAGAGAAAAACAGAGGCCCATACTTCATTAATTTTGGTGGTTGGAGTCGTTTTCTATGTTTTTACATGCTAGAGACGTTTTTTCCATTTTATCCCATAAATCTTCATCAAAATCCAAAATTGAACCCTCCATCATGTAGATAATTTCAACAGATTTCCATTGATATAAAGAACATGAAAAACTGAGCTCTAGATCAAAAGATATGGCCCTCTGAAGATTTAGGGCAAAATTGGGGCAAAAATCAGGTCGGCGGGCTGAAACTTTAAAATTTTCCCATTTTTTGAATTTGGGAAAATTTCCCAAAATTCCTCATGCCCCACCACTCCACTACCACATGGTGCTTTCCCATTTACTGATGGAAATGTGGGCCCAAACTACGCTTTTTCCTTAAAAAATTCATTGGGAAAATTTCCCAAATTTTCCCCGCACTCCGCTCTCCCGGTGACACGTGTCACCTCCTGTTCGCTTAGGGGGCGCGCTTCAAATTTTTCCTTTGTGCCTTTTTAGATTTTGGAAAAAAATTCCAAACAGCTCCATGCCTCCGCCCTTCCGCCATGACATGTGTCAGCTCCTCATCGCTCAGCGGGCCTTCAGGCAAAATTTGACTTGGGCATTTTAACCCCCAAAGGGCTAAATGCCAAGTTTTCCCCGTAGGCCCGCGCCAACCCATTTCTTTCCTTCATCGGGCCTGCAGGCCAAAATTTTCCTTTGCGCCCTTTGACCAAAGTGCCAAAACTTAAACTTTTCCCCAACGTCCACCGCTCCGCCCTACCACATGGCACCTTCTCATTGGCCACGGGCCTGTCTAGGGAAATTTTCCCCAAAAAACTCTGTGAGCCATAACTTGAGATTTACAAGGAGTTAGGAGGAAAATTTTACCTTTCTAGAAAGGTGAGAAAATTATCTATCTGATGAAGCCATTTCTAGAAAATTTTGAGTCCCTAAAGCATGCCAAAAATTCATTTAAGTTCCAGCAAAGGAAAAGGAGGAGGAGTTAGCCAAAAATAAGCAGGGGCTTATTTTGGATAACACTTTTGGTGACTCAGAGGGGTCATCTACCTGCTAGATGAAGTGATTAGCTACCTTGAAGCATCCATTGGGCATGGAGTCATGAGTAGTAGCCTACAAACTGATCTAAACTTTGAAAGCTTCCCTTTGAGCCACTTGAAGCCCACTGAACTTGGAGCTAATCTTCACCAAAACCCACTGAAATGGACTGTGCAAGAGCAAAACCAGCACCACAAAAACTATGTACAAAATTATAAATCATACATACCCCAAGTGGGATATGCAGAGTGTGCACAAGCACTTCTTCTACTGAAATAAAACCTACCTACACTACTATAACCGAGAGCAAAGGGAGCTCAAACAAAGCTTGCAACTAGGCAAGGAGAAATAGTTCCCTTCCTCAAAAATGGCAGCCATGCAACTAATTTGGCACTCGAACATGTCTGGTTGAATGAGTGAAAAACTAACCATAAGCCTTTCCTCCACCCAAATCATCAAGGTATCAACATTAATGGAAAATACCTCCTCAATCTGACCTGTATTGGACTCTTGGAGGTATTGATGGTGACCCTTGGTACTCTGATGCTCATCCTCATGCCCTGAAGTAGGCATGACTGGTTTTGGTTTCTCCTTTGGCTTCAATGAAGCCAAGTACCTGATTAGGCATGGTTTGGTCCTTTGATGTGCCCATTTCTCTGAAATTCAACTCCAAAAATGGAGTCTTCTTGTGGACCTTCTTGGATGGATGATGTGGAAGAAGTGATGAAGTTCTCCTGCTCTTTCTCTCCCTCTTCCAATGAAGTACATGGAAGATTAAAATCTTCCAAACTTGGTTCCAATGAGCTGTCACAAAACACAGGCTGCTGTTTTTGAATGTTCTCCTTTGTGGCAGCAGGCTCTTGATGTTGAAGAATGAATGGTGGAGAAGAGAATGTTGTAATTTCAGCTAGCTCCTCCTCAAGACATTCCTCTAAGTTTGATAAACAATCAAACTCTTCGTTGTCCCACTGCAACAAATCTTTTTCCTCTTGCATGGTGACCTTCAAATCTGCATTTTCTTCACCATGTGTAACTTCATTTTCAAACATGAAACTTGTCAATTCAAACTCATCCAAAAAATCAGATTTTTGGAGAGATGAAGTGGGAGAGAAACATGAAATTTCTTGTGCCTTTTGCTCACAATTTGGACCTGTTTTGTTCACCTCCATAATGGCTTCATCAATCAAATCATCCCCTTCAAATGAAAGCAAAAATGTATCAATAATGCTTCCTTCTTCTGTTATTGCAAAAATTGACTTGATCTCATCCATTTGCTCCTCAAAAATGGGATTTTGAGCTGGTTTTTCTTCCTCCATAATGACTGATTTTGTAGTGCAAATTGGATCAGCATTTTCTTTGGGAAAAGTGCCAACATGGACACCCAACTCATCACCAACAAACTACTATTTTTCTTTCTTCACTGCTGCTATAAAATCATCCTTGTTTACCACTTGTTCCCCAACTCCAACTTCCTCTTTTGGCTTCACCATCAAGGGGATTTTTGTAATCCTGAATTTGAGAGCCAAGTTCAACAAAATTTTGATCTTTTCATCCTTATTTGGCTCTTCTTCTTGTTGTTGTTTTCCTTGACTGGCATTCTGATTTTTATCTTCCCAACATGGATTTGGGAATGCAAGAGGAGGGGTGGGTTGTGACTCAATTGATTTTGTAATTATTTTTGGTGTTGGAGGAGGTAGAAACTCTTGTTTCTTTAGAGGGAATGGCTGTTTGGAAGGGAAAAGGATAGAAGAATTGAGATGGGGTGGAAGACTAGGGGATGGAGAAATGGAATCAACTTTTGGGACAGCAGATGGAGAGTTTAAAACTTGACACTACTGAGATAAAATAGATTGGGAAAGAGGGAAATAAAAGGCATGAGATGGTGTGCTTACCTGTTGACAAGGTTGTTGAATACTCCTCTCATACACCTTTATTCCTTCAATACACTTTGCAAGAAATAACAGTGTTGCAATAATGAAGTCAAGTTTCTCTTGAGGGCTGTAATGCCTTGGAAAAGGTCCTACCCATGGACAAGGTGCTCCACAACTGATTCCAAATGCTTTCATTTGTTCTTGAGCCCTGGATTGCACCATGCTTGCCTCCATCTTTTTTATCTTCTCCAGCAGATCTACATTTTCTTCATGACTTCCCTCAAAATCTACATATCCTTGTGCTTGATGTGCTTCATAGCCAAACTGATTTTTGCATTGCTCATATGGATATGCATACTGATTTTGAATTTGATCAAAATGTCTGATCTAGAGGATTTGAAAAACATGTTGGAGCTGATATATATTTCTTCTATTGTAAATGTGAATTCCATGATTGAAATGAAGTCATGATTGCACAACTTCATGGAATGAAAGAAGATGGAAGAGATGGAAAGAATAATGAATGGAAAATGAATGAAAATGAATGAAAAGGAAGGTCTGCAACTTCAGAGATGGGTTGTTTACTAGATGGAGTCACTAGATGTGTTTGCAATTGCCTCCAAAGGCTGAAATCTTCACAAGAACATACCAACTTACAAAATATGAAGTGGAAGACCTCTCAGTCCCACCAAGTGTGCAAAAATTTTTATTGCAAATTCATAGCACCCTAAATGAGTTATGGATCTGCTTTTCTATGGAAAACTCATCTCGTGTGAATGCACAACATTGAGTTTTATCCAAGGTGTGGGACCTTGCAAGGTGAGAAAACTCTCTAGATTGAAGCTAGTTCTTACTCCTTTGTTTAGGTGTATGCATACAATTTTGCAGAGGTTCTGGTTCAAAATTTCTACTCTAAAACTACTAAGGAGACAGGGTTGAGAGAAAAACAAGGAAATGGAAACAAAACTAAGCAAAAAAGGAGACGTCATACACCAAAGGAGTGTTGAACTCCTTGATTTACAAAATAGACACAGATCAAGGATTGCAGCAACAAAACATGCACAAATTTTCCAAAATACAGTGGAAGATCAGAAGGAAACAAACCAATGCAAGAGAGGATTGGAAAATCAATCACAAAGCATGTATTATCGGTTCTGTAATTGATACAATACGTTGCAATAAGAGAGAAAAAATGCTACAAGTATTCATGGGAGGTCTGAAAATCCTTCAAATCCACCTCGCTAAGGAGAAAAGAAGATATTGTAGAAGCAAGAACATCCAACCTTTTACAAATGATCCAAATTTGGCTTTTAATGGCGAAGGAATGAAGGGAAAGCAAAAATGTGGGAAAATTGATTTGAGAGTTAAACCACCACAAAATTAATCTAATAGCCTGAAAAATGATGGGTTTCCATAAAAAATCCCATAATTTTAAGTACATTGCTTTACAGAGCAAAACAGAGGCCCATAATTCATTAATTTTGGTGGTTGGAGTCGTTTTCTATGTTTTTACACGCCGTAGAATTTTTCTATTTTATCTTACAAATATCCATAAAAATCTAAAATTGAACCCTCCATCATGTAGATAATTTCAATATATTTCCATTGATATAAAGAACGCAAAAACCAAGCTCTAGATCAAAAGATATGGCCCTCTGAAGATTTAGGGAAAAACTGGGCAAAAATTGGGTCGGTGGGCCGAAACTTTAAAATTTTCCCATTTTTTGAATTTGGGAAAATTCCCAAAAATTCCCCACACCCCACCACTCTACTACCACATGGAACTTTCCCATTCATTGATGGAAACGCAGGCCCAAACTACGCTTTTTCCTTTAAAATTTTCATTGGGAAAATTTCCCAAATTTTCCCCGCGCTCCACTCTCCCAATGACACGTGTCACCTCCTGGTTCGCTCAGCGGGGGTGCACTTCAAATTTTTCCTTTGTGCCTTTTTTATATTTTGGAAAAAATTTCCAAATAGCTCCGTGCCTCCACCCTTCTGCCATGACATGTGTCAGCTCCTCATTGCTCGTCGGCCTTCGGGCCAAAATTTGACTTGGGAATTTTAACCCCCAAAGGGCTAAATGCCAAGTTTTCCTCTGCGGGCCTGCGCCAACCCATTTCTTTCCTTCGCTGTGCCTACAGCCAAAATTTTCCTTTGTGCCCTTTGACCAAAGTGCAAAAACTTAAACTTTTCCCGACGTCTGTCGCTCTGCCTTGCCACGTGGCACCTTCTCATTGGCCACTTGACATTGCCTAGGAAATTTTCCCCAAAAAACTTCATCAAGCCATAACTTGAGATTTACAAGGAGTTAGGAGGAAAATTTTACCTTTCTGGAAAGGTGAGAAAATTATCTATCTAATGAATCCATTTTTATAAAATTTTGAGTCCTTGAAGCATGCCAAAAATTCATTTAAGTGCCAGCAAAGGAAAAGGAGGAGGAGTTAGCCCAAAATAAGCAGGGGCTTATTTTGGATAATAGAATATATATAAGGATTTGTTATGTATATCATGTCTAACGGTGAAAATCCTTGCGTTATGTGATTGGCATGGTTCAGATCTAGTTTATTATGCTTTTTACATTATTATTAAATTTATGTAATGTATTGATTTATGGATATGTAAGTTGTCCCTTATGATTTTATTTTAACTAAATGTTTGTACTTATCATTCTGCAAATCATCCTCCTTCTATGGAAAAACTTCTCACAAGGATCACATAAAGGAGTATCTCGACACCCACACATGCCTCGAGTGATCACCCAGTTCCCGTAGGTGATAGGCCGACGTATGCTTGGGGTTAGAAAGTAATATTAAGGGTAGATAAAAATGACTACATCTTGGATCCATTGTCGGGAAATATTTTGGAAGTTGTTGTGAGAATGATGTGTGATGATATAGCGCTTGACCTTGGATAGTGTCAAAGCATGGTTTAAGATCATGGAGGATGAGTTTTCTCAGAGATTTAGTACTGGACCTGAGTTTGATGCACGTAAATGGGTAGAAGAGCACATGTATCATGAGTTATATGAGACCTTCTTTTTTACTTTCTAGTAGAGTTGTATGGGTGGATTTTGGCATATGCATCTAGATCAAGATGGTATTATAGATCTCGCGTGTGGACCCAAGATCTGATATGACTTGGACACGTGTTGTTGATCATTGGTGGAGAAGAGTGCTGACCAGTTATACCCTAGAATATGTTATTTCTACGTATTCTTATCCAGAGGTTTTTGAGTTTGAGTTCTTAAGGGATCCTAAAGGATCATTTTTGCATGTTATTCCCTTAGCCATAAAGATCCTAATCATTACACTAAGTTTGGAAGAATTTCTTATGGCCGATAAGCTTCTTCTAAGCATTGGGTGAGGAAGCTAGGGTGGAGGAAGATGGCAGACCTTGTGGCTGAAATGGAGAGGGAACAGAGACAACTCAAGTATAGTGAAGCATGGAAAAGGGAGTTGGCTAGATAACCTAAGGTTGTAGGAGTGATGGATCTATGGATGCAGATGTTGTGGGAAGAAATTGAGGTTCATGTAGAGGATGTGGAGCTTGATCAGTCTATGCTACCCCATCTTGGCAAGCTCGGGAGAGAGACCCCTTTAGCTTCTGATGAGATTTTATCACTTAGAGAAAGGAGAGCCATCGGTGTGCACTGAATCTGCCCGGTGACAAACCCCTAGCACTTAGTTTTTCAAATCAAGAGATAAGTATTACTAACCTAGTTGGTATTGGTGGAAGTGATCGATCAGCACGAAAGAGGTATAACTTATCATTTGGCACATCTATGGCAGCACAATCATTTCCTATTTTTGGAGGTATATTTTTGGAATGAAATTTGGGAAAATTATAGGTACACAAAGCTTGGGTATTGCATCTGGGAAGTAGCATGGGACACACATCTGGTGGTAATCCAATATCACAAATTGTTGGTGCATAATTCAGCGCTACATTATGAACACTAGGTGCAACCACATCAAGGCCTTTACCAACTACAAGAGATGGATCTAGTGGAATAGGAGCTAGTGAACTCCGGTGGACCTAGTAGATCTACAGAGGATCTAGTGGATCGGAGGAGGAGTAGGCATCGGCAGATCTAGTGGATCCGGTGGTGGATGAAACACTGAAGGGAATCAAGGTTCTGGATCAAATGGACATGAGCCTCAACCACCCCAACAAGTATTATTTTAAATTTATTTTCATCTACCAGACTAAAATGGTGATGAGGATGCTACAAAACATGTACACAAGTGTGATTTTCTATGGCACGCAAAGGGGATCACTACCCTAGAATGGAAAGTAAGTCATTTTGCAATGACATTTCAAGGACACGCGCATAGTTAGTACTGTATATGACCCCACCAAACAAAGGGGGTAGTTACACCGCACTATAAAATTCCTTCTTATCTAAATTTCATATCCATGAGTTTGAACAGAAGAGCATTAGCTTGCTAAAGGAGATCTAACAAGGTATGGAAGAGAGTGCGTGGGAATATGATGCACATTTTAAGACTCTCTTGTCAAATTTGTCTTATGATATTCACCCTTCCTAGCATGCTCAATGGTTTTTCGAGGGTTGATAACACATTTTAGGAGATCACTTTCACAAAAGACTTTCACTTACCTGTGCGAGGCCTTGGAGGCTACCCCGCATGCCAAGGCTATTAGAAGCATGGATACCGGTGTTAGCCATTTTCTTCAAACTCAGATTACTACAATGGTGAAGTAGCTGGAGAAGCTATCTGTGAACTCATCACATGAGACTCATAGTGGCCTATGGTGCATAGATTGTGAGGTAGAGGGGCATATACGGGATAATTTTCCTTGAGGTCGGTACATGCCATAATAGTGGAATGTGAGATATTCCATAGAGATAATGATGCAAGTAGGTGTGCACTACTACATCAAGTGATCCATAAGAATGTGTCCTACTACTGCAATATTTACACCTCTACTACTCATGACACCAAGGATTGTAGATTGATTAACTAGATACATGATGCCATTGATATTGGTGTGCACTAAACCATCCTCACAAATAATTTCAAGGATGATGATCATCATTATGAAGGGTGTGTAGATGGAGGGGCATGTAAGATAGGTTTAAAAGAAGGATTTCATGGTCATGGAAGCTTCAAAGGAGAAATAAGTGAGTTCTTGCTTGGAACTTGTTACAATTGTGGACCTACGGAGCACTATAAGTGTGAATGTCCTAATATTTTGTAATTCTCTTGGTGTGGAAAGAAGCACAAGTACGAAGACTACCCAAAGCTATTTTAATATATGAGCCACCAACACCGAAGGAAAAATGCACTAGAATGGTACGCATAAATAATTCTGACTCGCAATGGATGCCAAGGGTGGTGCGTGAGTCAATACTAGATCCTATACTGGTGACAATGCGAGATGAAGATGCACGCGTAAGGGAGTCACCAAGGAAGAAGCTACTAGTTATAAGAGAAGAGGTGATGCATGAGAAGTATCTAGACCCTACTCATTAGAAAGAGGTGTATTAGGAGACCATGGATTTAATTTGAAGCTTACAAGGAGAGATCTAGTTCCTAAATGAGAAGTCAAGGTAGTTATAGTAGAGGACGAGCGTTAAGGCTCTGAGAAGGATATGGATGAGGTCAAGGAAGTATGTAAGATGTTAACGAAAGAGAATATCATTACTTTGCTAGGGGAATGGATACATGATAAAGTTCCATGCATTAGAGAAGAGTGAGAGATGAGAGTCTTGCATGCTATCCTTCCTCCCCTCAGCCTTGACTATGATAATGAGATTACCTTAAATGTTTTTATGGATGGGTGGCTTCTAAGAAATATTTTGATTGACACGAGCATGAAAGTCAATGTTTTTACTCTAGATGCCTAGCATCAAATGGGAAGGCCCCCATTATAACCATCCTTGAATGTGTTTAATATGGCTAAAATGACAAAGGCAATTCCCATTGGTGTCTTAAAGGATGTTTTTATCACTATCCAAGGGGAAAAGTTCACTAGAAATTTTGAATTCTTTTCATTAGTTGAGGTGAACAACTTCTTAGCATTACTTGGACACCCCTGGTGTTACAAGAACAATGCTGACATATGGTTCAATAAAGGGTACATAATTTTTTAGATCAAGGGATAATGGGTAATTATCCCCTTGACCGATGGGAATTCATCCCCCTATACGAAGCCCTTGGGTGAAGAATTTCTTGACAGGATCTATGTGTTTTTATCACGACCTTGAGGTGGTTAATCCTACGAAAGGAGTTATTCAATTTTAAGATGCTCAATCTATGAGTGATATAACTAGTGTGGCATGTGAGAATTGGGCACATAGGACTTATGAGTTAATTTGGCTGCAATAAAGAGGATTTTTACAAGAGTAACGAAGGCATGTTTAGTTAATCACCTGGGAGGAAAGAAGTTTCCAAGTTACTCTAGAGGGGCAACCCTGATGTTTTCTTATGAGAGAAGGATACCTAGTGGAAGAGTGAGATCAAAAGAAGAAGGATGCTCAGCTATAATTTGCTCAGACCGAAAATTTTTGGTCAAAGACCCATTACGATAGCTTTTAGAGTGGTGCAAAGTGAGAATAATGTTCTCTATTAGGTTTTCTCAAAGTAATACACCCACTATCATACAAGACTATCATGGGAAGGAGCCCACCTCATTTCACATCCAAGCATGTGAGAAGGCCTGGATGGAAATAACATAAGCATTACCACCTTTTCTATGGGTTCATAAGTTGTACTCCACTTTACAATATTATGTGCATGCATGGTATATTCACTCATAAATGCACCATCAAACAGAAATTAGCAGGAGTTGACGGCTGACCTCCTTTAAGATTTTGAATATCGAGCACCAAGCCATTGGTGGATAAGGCACTACAGTTGTTAAGCACCTAACGATGGGAGATAGTGCCATGGTAGAAGATAGAATACTGGATTTATTGGGTGAACCTATTTTGGAAGTGTACTTTGATGAGGAAGAGTCAAAAGAGATGCAGCTTGAGCACACATGCATGGAGAAAGAGAAGGGAAAGATGGTCTATGTGATAGATGATAAAGAGATGGAGAATTTGGATGCTAACCATACTGAAGGTATGCGTGAAGTTATTGAGAAAGTGCTTATGAGAAATCTTGCACCTAAAATGAGTCCCTAAAAAAATAAGGTTAACATCGGTTCAAAAATGGAACCTAAGGAGGCCACTATTGGAGACTATTGGTCAAAGAAGGAGGTTTTGAATATGATTGATCTATTACATGAGTTTTAGGAATTATTTCCATGTGGATACCATGAGATTAAAGGCATCCACCACTCCTCAAGGGAAATGAAAATCAAGTTATAGGAGGTTGTGTGCCTAATTCGAAAGAGACCCTAGCGAAGGAATCCAATTTTACACGTCCGGTCAAGGAGGAGATAGAAAAAATGATCACATCAGGCATCATTGAAGTTATGGAGGAATTAGAATGGGTAAGCCCCATGGTCATCAACATTAAAAAGGATGGAAGGATAAGGATATGTGTTGACTATAGGGACTTAAATGTGGTATTATTAATTGATCCTTTTCTAACCCCTTTTATCAAGGAAATCTTGGAAGGAGTGGCTGGGTGTGAAATATATTCCTTCACGGATGAATTCTCAAAATACCATCAAGTTAGAATTGCTAAGGAAGACCAAGAAAAGACAAATTTCACCACTGAATGAGTAATTTTTTACTACATGGTCATGCCTTTAGGACTCAAGAATGCGTCTGTTGTGTTTTCATGCATAGTGGTACAGTATTTCAAGATTGTATCCATAAGTTTCTTTAGGTCTACCTTAAGGATTGATGGTGTATGGACTAGTGAAAGACCATTGTAATAATTTATGGTTGATGTTTTAAATATGTTGGTAGTTACGTATATCCATCAACATTAAGAAATGTCTCTTCGCTACTCCATTTGGAACCATGTTAGGGTACATCATATGTAAGGAAGGCTTGTTGGTGGATCTTGCCAAAGTTGTCTTTATTGTGGGATTGGGGGAGCCTACCATCTAGAGTGCAATGCACATATTCCTTTGGGATATAAGGTACTACTACCGAAAATTTATCAAGGGGTATGCCAAGATCACTATGCCATTGGAGAAGTTACTAAAACACAAAAGTGCATTTCACTAGGGAGAGGCGCATAAAGATACAACATTTTATACATTGAACAATAGGCTTATCACTACTTCCATATTATGTTTTCCTCTTGGGACAAGCCATTACATGTACATGTTGATGCTTCAGGATGGCGATCAAAGGGCGCTCAACACATCGTGGAGAAGGGATTGTTGACCACCCCTTGTGTTTTGCTATTAGGAAGTTAACACTAGTAGAATAGAAATACACTAATACTAAGTGCAAAACACTATCAATGATCTACACGTTGTAAAATTTTAGGAAATATATGTTGGCAACACCCTTAATATTCTACACGAGTACCACATGGCATTGAATTGTTTAGTGAAAATACCATTTTTCAAGGGTGCATATGTCAGTGGGTATTTTTGTTTCAAGATTTTGAGTTTATAATTGTTGTGAAACAAGGAAAGAGAAACTCGTGGCTAAAACATTTTTCAAGGATTGACTCGGGGAGGACACACAGAGAATTAAGGATACTATGCTAGATGTGTAATTGTTTAGGTCACAAAGACACACCCTCTGACTTAGAAGATATTATTGTGTTTCTCAAAAAGGTGTGGTTCCATAAGGAATGAAGACTCTGAAAATAAAATAGTTAGCCATATGCATCATTCCCTACATGTTAATCAATGGAGACTTATAAAAACTAGGCCACGATGAGGTTTTGCATCACCGCATGTTGGAACATGAGTGTGTTGCAATGATAGAGGAAGCACACAATGTGATTGCAGGAGGATGCTACATAGGGAATACCATCGCATGAAACATTCTACCGACGACAGAATTTTTGGGAAAGTGCATACCAGATTGCATTGAGTTTTGTAAGGCTTGTGACCATTTCTAGTGCCTTGCAAACCAGAAGAATGGATGAGATTCCTCGAGGCCGATAGGTAGTACAGAACCATTTGAGAAGTGGGCCATTGATTTTGTAGGACCAATTTCACCTACCATGTGAAAGATTGGTTCACACTATATCATCACTTTCACTGGCTACTTAACAATATGAGCAGAGGTAGCACCTACAAAGGACTACACAAGTAGAAATAGTAGCTAGGTTCTTGTGGGAAAATATAATCAACAGATATGGATGTCCATTGAGCTTAGTGAGTGATGGGGTACTGATTTATTGAATGAGATAGTTAGGATCTTGTTGGTAGAATTCATGGTAGCCCACCATAATACCACCCCATATCACCCACAAGATAATGGAACTCGCTAAGGCATTTAAAAAAATTGAGTCACACAATGAAAAAAAATTGTGATGTGGGAAGACAGGATTGTGATGACAAAGTTTCAGTTGTACTATGGGCGTATAGGACTACCTGCAAGAAATTGAACAAGGAAACACCATTCCAATTAGTGTTTGGCATGGAAGTTTTGTTACTAGTAGAATTCACGTTACCATCCTTGCGCATTGCACGCACAAGGATTAGCCGATGAACAAGCACAACATGAGTGCATGGAGATGTTAATGTGGTTGGAAGAAAGGTGATCACTTGCTAGGTGGATTCAAAAGACTGAAAAAGGTGTGATAAAACTCATGGCATGATTAGTATATTAAAAAAACAATTCAAGGTTGGGAAAATGTTCTTGCTTTATGACTCCAAATTTCTATGCCATCCTAGGAAACTGAAATTCCATTGGTTAGGGCCATATATCATCTTGTACATCCTTGATTCAGGTGCATGCCAATTACAAGCACTGGATGGGATGAGATTACCAAGCCATTTCAATGGGAGTAGGTTGAAGCCCTACTATAAATAAGGCTTCTATGTAATCATAAATAAGGAAGTATTTCCATTTAGCCTAGGGTTTCCTTTAATGCATTTTCCTTATGTGTGTTTCCCCTTCTCGTTGCTTGTTCCATTTCTTTTTATACACATTGTGTGCTAGTAGCCACTTATTATTTTCAAAAAAATCTATGCGCATAGGACTGCGCATCCATTTTAGTGTGGGGTGGACTAATGTGACAAGTAATGGAAGTTAGTAGTGGAAGCTATGTTTTGATGGCCCAGATTGAAGAATCAAAAGCGTAAAGTTTGGAAGAGCATGCATAGAAAATGTAGACATAAGGAGTTTGGTGTCAGGATAGATTTATAAAGACCATGTACAAAGGATGAGAAGCACAGGAACAATACAAGGTGGGCGATGTCAAAAATTAGGGTAAGGATAGAAGAAGTTCCCTTAGTGTTGAAGGCGTGTGTGAAAGGATCTTCTCAAGAAGCATTTTTGCACACTAGAAGGTTGTAGAATTTTTTCACACAAGATTGGGTGCGGGGATAAAAGGCACGAAAGGTTAGCTTAAAGGGAAAAATTTTCCTTTCATTGCGAAGGTATGATGGTAGGTGGAATTGCAATTATTGAGGAAAAGAAGCAAAACTATAAGTAAGAGGTCCGAGATACACTATTGTTACATTGCATTTGTGATACCAAAGAGCTCTTGCGAAATAGGGCATCCTTGATAAATAGTTGCACAAAATAAGTTTGTGAAGGTTTGAGTGCATAACGAGTTTGATTAACAAACTAGGGTGGAAAAAGAGTACACAAGTGTGAGGGAAAGGGTTGCTGGAGTTTTCAAACCCGTAAGGGAATACATCGTCTTGTGGAAGGAAGGTTTTTTCCAAATTAAGGTTCTAAAGCTAGATCACATGACTGAAGGGATTTTCACATAAGAGTAGAGCCATAAAGTTAAGCAAATCTAGGATCAGAGGGAAGAAATAGTTCTTAAAATAACCCGACAAGAGAAATGGCACCAAGGAAAGTAACCACCATTTCACCAAAGAAGGGAAAGGGCAAAGAGGAACAAGTTGCTTTCACCAAACTTCAATGAGGAATGATACGCAGAAATACAATACCTAGATGGCGTATTGTTGGGAAAATAATGGGTGTTTCACGTGAGAAAGATGGTTGTAAGTGACTAAAACCATCAAATGAGCACCAGATAGAATGCCCATCTATGATAATGAAGTAAAGGTGAAGGTGAAGATGGATATGGTTGGGTTATTGTAACTTTATGAGTTTCCCTATTTTGGAAATCTCGATCGGTTATACTAATGGCTAATGTCGTGCATACATGAAGACCATTTCTACTTCGTAGGATGAAGGATGAGGATAACTCCCAACTAATTTCCAAATTTACTAGTCTTACTTGTGAGGGAGATTCATTTGATGATGACTTGGATGATAAGGAGGCCATAAATAAAATTTTGGAGGCCTATGACTACAAGAAGGGGTCACGGTACTTCTACATCTCTGTGATTTTAGACCCTGTAATGAGGATGGCCACATGCTTGGTCACGAAAATAAATGGACAAGAAAGATGGACCCAGATCAATAAGGAATGGTTGAACATATGCTAGAAGATCTCAAAAGGGACCATCTACAACCTCTTAGCATTCATAGCAAAGGATATCATCGAGTTTTATATTGATTAGGAGAAGATTATGTTTGGGAAATTTTTCCTTACCATCATCTTCATAGAAATTTGAGTGCCCGATGAGCCAGAAAAAATTGTATGGGAGTACCTAGATGAGAACCCCTCCCCTACAAAAATATTTCAGAAGTACACTTGCAAAACAATGAAGGCCACCCAGAAGTCACACCTAGAGAAATGGTATAAGTGAATATATGATGCATTTGGGGCCGAGTGGAGAATACTCGAGAAATTATTATCTCTAGTACAAGGAGAAGCCAAGTTTGCAGTATACCAACATTTCTATATTAGAAGGTTCACTTTGGCAAACAACACCAAGAGCCCATGGTGAAAATTACCTTTCTCCTTCACTACACAATACTTCCAAGTCGGGGTCAACCGCTTCAAGGAGGAAAAAATGTTGAGGTTTGATCTCAAAGACGGGTGGACCAAGACTACCGTGAGCTTCATTAGACTTTGATATACCCAAAGAAGCTTGCCTATATTGAGAAGTATGTCTCCTATGATATGCATATGATAAAGCTAGTAACCTTTCCTATTTCTAGAAGAACCACAACAAGGGTATACTTGTGCATAAGGCCAAAATATGAGAAGGGAACCTATGTAGAAACCGATGTCTCAATCCCGTAAGACCCTACCATAAGAAAGAAGGTCATGCCAAGAAAGAGGGAGAGAGAGGAGGCTCTTGAGAAAGAGGCACCAAGTATGCAAATAGCATAATCTACGAGCGCACAGGAGTTGAGTGTTAAGCTAAGCACCTATGCATGGATAAAGAAGTCCCCCGTAGAAGAAAAAGATAAGACACCTAAGGAGGAAGAAATAGTGTAGCATCCTCATTTTTATACATTAGAACAAGTAATTTTTTTTTTTGATAAATGCTTCCTGATTCTATATACATAATTTAGAACTCACAAATCAAAAAACCATTCTTATAACAGATAACCATATGCAGCTGTAATGACTCGAGTACCTCCGATCTATTCATTCCATGACTCGGTAATCTACCGATCTATTCATGAGTATTAAGAGTTGGCGTTTTTAATTTAACACATCACTCTTGCGGTTCTCTTCCCTATTCTGGGATTCAGAATGCTCTGTCCAAGGAACCTATCTGAATAATTGTTACCATTATTCATCGGCATCTCATCCCTTAGACTAGGTGACTTAGGACAACGCAATCAACAGCTTGCGATACTTTGGCCAAATATTTGAAACATACCGCTTATGTCTCGTATTCCTTGACGGCATACTCGTCAATCTGGAATACGTCCTTCACCCCATTCCTATGTTATGTAGAATGTCTTATACTGACTTCTGTCAGACTCTCCTGCCCCAAGTTATTCACTCAGGAATGGATTAGTGAGATGACAACGTTATAGGGATGCCCCGAGGACTAGGGATACGCTGACATACTGGGTCAACCCTAGTTAATCCAGTGTGTCAAGATACCCCGAGTCTCCTAGGGCAGCCTTATAACATGACCATGTTCCTAATCAGTCCCAGAGTAACTTGTTCGAGTTTAAGGTGTAAATCTTAACGATCAATGCAAAGGGTGTCATCAAAGGTCACCTGCATTGTTGTATCTTCGAGAAGATCCTAATCTTCTCGAAGGTACAACCTTGCAGTTGACTTGTGCCGTCAACCTTTAAATCCACCTCGAAAAGATCTACTTATTAATAAGTGTTACACACGTTGAGTTAAAATTATACTAAAAGATGCTCCCCTAAGGTTAGCCTTTCCCAATCCTTGGGTTCCTCACCTTAGAATGACCTTTCTTAATAAAACCCATTACACAAGAGAAGTTATTAAGACTAGAGGTCCCATCAAGGAGTTCATAGAATATACATAATTCTAAATCAACGAAATTGGACAATAACCCATAATCTTCACATGAGATTGCCAACCAAACCCTTTTTAGGTTTATATCAGTTCTCATAACTGAATTTATATCTTACTTATTAGTATCGAGATATAGTGATTAAGAATCCAATTAAACATTGTCTTGACTTAGATCAAGACTAGGAAGTAATAATTTATTCAGCTTGTTTAGCTTCCTCGCTCAGTTTATTTTAACCCTAGCTTCCGAAAGATAGTGATCAAAATTCCAATTTAGCTTTAGATAGAACATACTAGAACTACTAAACAATCTATTCAGTCACATAATCTTGCAAGCTTACTTAGATAATCACAAAAGTCTCCAAATTATACAATAATAATAATGCTCTCAAGATCATTCGAACCGAAGAAGATCAACCCAAGAAGATACGAATGCAAACACATAAGTAACAAATACCTCTTTCCATTCCTTTCAGAACTAATCAAATACATTTTATGCATTCAGCATACTTGATACAATACTCAACAAAAAAAGAACATCTTTCTTCAAGTAGTACATTTAGAGAATCAAGCTGTAATTCATCATAAAACCAAATTAAACAATCTGATCATCCTATCAGATCTGCATGCTTTTACCACTTACGGCAACCATCTGTAAAAATTGTCAACACGGGTCAGTTCGATGAACTGAGCATGATAAGCACTAACTCTTAAAACAATTGCAATCCACCAATTGTTTTCATTAAACAACCTGTTTAAATGAAATCAATTCACCAAACATGTAAACATATTTCAAATTATGCTCTTGTAATACAATAAAACTATACACGCGTAACTCATATTATAGTTACTAAATAGTCCTAGATACCTTCCAGATATTTCATCATAAACGTTAGTGACCAAGAAGAACCAATGCAACTAAAATAACTATCCATCCAATCCTAAGGACAACAAACATCGATAGACCATTACATTCAACATAGTAAAATGAATATCATAACAATACATGATTCCATCAGTATGTTAAAACAATTCCAAAAGTTAGATAAAAATATATCAACAAATACTTTACAACAGAAGAGAAAGAAAACGAGTCATTCATATTTCCTTCAAATCAAGCTCATGATTGTACCGTCTCCTCAAGAGTAAATAATTCACCTTATACGCATGCGAATAAGTCAGACGAGACCACAAGAAGAACCACGCTTTTGTTAAAATTTAAATAAAACAACTTCTTGTAGTTTACTAGCAATACAGTAGCTCTCGCGCCAAGGCAGTGATGATTAATCTATCAAATAGACTCCACATAACCTTCCATACTAATCAACAAACGAGAAAATAACCAATGCCATCGCTTGTCGTGTACGCTAATGCTCATTAGTTCACCAAGCTCACGACTAGATATTCATACTAACAAAACGTAATCATGCACAAACACGACAACAATCCCACTCAAAGAACATACACTCAATCTAGTCCCTACTAAAACTCTGCGTAGGACTTAGATCAAAAGCCGAAATTCCATAACAAGATTTTCCTCGAGTTTCCTCCTATGCCAAGCTACCACGGATTACAACAAGGTCTCAAACCAAGTATAGTTTGAAAATAAAGCCCCTTCCTTTACTTTCCACGTGCTTTTATGTAAAAAGGGACACAAGCATATTAAAAAAAAAGTCCGAACGTCATGCACACACAAATGAGGGTTTAAATCAAAAATCAAGCCAACTCGCAACATCTCAAATCTCCAACAAAGATCCATACCACTAATGCTCCAAACAAGGTTTAGATTGAAGTTGCTTTCATGCGACCACAACACAAGAATCATAATGTATTCACAACCGAGATTATTCGTAAAGGAAAACATAATATACGCCTCCAGGATAAAAAAAGAGTCTTACCCATGTGGTATTCTTCAAATAAACTTCTACAGTAGAAAGATACAAGATACATATCAAATTCAAGAATTCTAACTATACCAATAACATACAGTATTCACGACTGAACTTCTACAAAGGTAGAAACGTATGTTACCTTTCCAGGACTCAAAAAGGAATCGAACCCGTATAGTATTCTTGATTAAACTTCTGTAACAGTTAAAACTCTATCTATTCAAGGATTCCCACAATATCCAAAATCATACAGTATTCACGACAAAGCTTCTACAGAAGCCGAAATACAAGATTTATATATATTAAGGATTCCAACCGTGCCAATAATAATAATTATTCACAATCAGGCTTATACAGAAGCAAAATACTGGTTTCATAACAAGGACTCCAACTGAGTCCATACAACAATATTCACTCTAAGCTTATACAGAAGAGGAAAACATAATATACGCATCAATAGTTCAAAAAGAATCGAACCCAAGTAATATTCTCAATCAAAAACTCCTTCAGAAGTCAAAATACTATCAACTCAAGGATTCCAATGGGATTCAATAACATAATGTATTCCCGACTGTACTTCTTCAGAAACCAAGACATAATTTCATTTCAAGAAGTTCAACAGCCTCAATAACATATATTACTTACGACATAAATTAAACAGAAGTCGAAATATTATGTACATTCAAGAATTCCAACAGTATCCTTTTCAACAAGTGAAAATGGCAAGGTATCGACTGAAGTCTGAACCCAACAAGAGAACAATTCATGGACTCCCACAGAACCGAATTCGTGTATTTTCCTTGCAAGCATTTCTTCAAAATCTAACCGAAATGCAAAACACAGCAAGATAGTGCAACAGTTCGAAACACAATACACACCCATCAAGGGTTTACTTGAAAAATCGAGCCAGTAAGAAGATACAACGCAACTAAATCACACAAGCTACCATAAAAACCAACTGAACCCAAAAATCATCTGAACAGAGTTGTTCTAATGAAATCATTTGAAAGAAAGCAAGATTTTTAAAGGTTAGGGCCTAACATGCCTGGTAATGCCGCTTAAAAATCCGAAGAAGACCACTGAAAGAGCTCGAGCCTTCTTCTCTTTTTCCACGTTAGATTCAACAACAATAATTTGTTATTTCCATGCCTTATAAACTTTCCTTGACAAAGAAAAGAGTGAGTTACACTCATATTTTCCATGCAACACCAAGTAGACTGGTGCAAAGAACCAGTGATCAAACAGAGAGAAAACCGGAGCTCATGAAAAACCAAATAAACTACCAGTTTTCCATTTTGCATGTCTTCCCGAGAAATCCGAGCTGGAAGACCGAGTTCATTAATTGTATTAACTCCAAAATTCCCACTCAATCTCCATTGCCACCGACCGCCATAGTTGGCAATGGATAAAAACAATTCAAAGACCATTTCTAACTTTGGCGACTCAGCCACATCAGCCTCACTAGCCGCTTTGAAACTTCCACTAAATCCCCTGTCCTTTATACTTATCCATCCCATTTAATGCCATAGAAACTGCCGCCGATGGCTTGCACCCCTTCATAGGTCCCCTTTCTTCCTTGTTCATTAGTTAGGTTAGAAGCATAGGTTAGGATTTAAGATGCTACTTAGTCTAACCTCCTTAGCGCTAGGTTACTAACTTAGAACATTTATCTTATAGCTTAGGCCTAGGTTATATTAACATTAATCTAACCCATAGGTTATATTTTAGTTTTAGGATACTAACCTTAATAAATCCAGTTTAGGTCTAACATTTAAAATGTTCAGAATAAGAATCTACATACATACATTCACGAAAAGGATTCACTCCAGCACTACCAATAGGCTAGTTGAATAAATGTATCTGAATTTATTACCTGGCCCACGATCAAGACCTTCCTGATATTACGATATCGGGAACCAATTCATTTAACACAATCAACTCCGAGTTAGACTCCTGAATAGCTTATTCAACACATTCGCACCTTGCAACTGCGTAAGGTCTATAATTTTAGTTCATCCCGAATAAACTTAAAGCATCACTTGGATCAATGCCACTGATCCAAGGTCAGGTCTTATAGATTGATAAATCCACAATTCATTCCGAGGTCAGATTAAACTCAGGTGCAAAATGAAAGAAATAAAAGAGTCTAATCATATTCCACTCGACTTAAAGATCTTCAATTACAAAGAAGATACAGTCCATATCAAGCATGACTTCACAATCAAAGGAACACATCCTTTTACAGAAGAAATCATATATCAACACTTGAATGCTCAGGAGGAAGTAACAATAGTTCAGAGTGTTACATGCTTCCTTCCTAAAATATTCATCATCCCAATGATTACATATTCGATTAACCTTCAGGTCAACCAATTTATTAGTTCACAAAACAATGCGACTATTTCCAACTTAAATAGTTCCAGAAATCAATGTCACAACACATTTTATTCAGCCTAAATAATGTTTTCCTCCATCTGGCTTTCATATAAACTTGAAAAAGATAAGTTCATAAAAGAAATGTTTTGTCAATAGATTTCATTCTGTTAAAAAAGAAAAGGAAAAGCAATTTTCATCTCTTCCAGATTTTCCCAAGTTGCACTTTCTTCGTTAAACTGGTCCCACTGGACCTTACATTGCTGTATTTCACGATTTCTCAAATGCAATTGGCGAGTTTCCAGCACTCGTGTGGGTTTAACCACGATTATTCCTGGGTCTTAGACCTACAAGGAATTCCAATTTAAAACATGTGACAGATCTGAAACGTATTTCTTAAGCAAAGAAATATGGAAAACATCATGCATGCGAGATAAAGCAGGTGGTAATGCTAATCGATAAGCTACAGGATTGATTATTTCGACAATTTTGAAAGGTCCCACGTAACGAGGTGACAACTTGGTAGCCTTTCCAAAAGTTATAGAACTCTTTCTGGGTTTAACACGAAGAAAAACCTTCTCACCAAGCTCAAACCTTCGATCAACCCGCTTAAGGTCAGCATAGCTCTTCTGCCTATCTGCTACTTCCTTTAATCATTCACGAATCAAGCTTAACTTGCTGTTCCATTTCAGTGAGGATCTCTGGTCCAATTACCACTCTATCCTCAACACTATCCCAGCTAACAGGGGTTCTACACTTCCTTCCATAAAGTGCTTCAAATGGTGCCATTTTAAGAGATGAGTGATAAGTGTTGTTGTATGCGAATTCAACTAATGGAAGATACTCTTCCCATTTATACTATTGATCCATACAATACATTCGCAACATGTCCTCCAACACTTGATTTACCCTCTTAGTTTTTCCATCTGTTTCCGGATGATATGCAGAACTGAAGTTTAGTTTTGTTCCAAGAGCTGTATTAAGCGTTTTCCAAAACCTTGACGTCATTCTTGGATCCCTGTCAGATATAATCAATTCTGGTACACCATGTAATCTGAAAATTTTGTGTACGAATCTTTTGGCCAAGACCGTGAATCATCCTTTAGATTTCCAGTGATGAAATGAGTTACCTTAGTTAGTTTATCTACAACTACCAGGATAACATCATGTTTATTCCTGGACATGGGTAACCCTTATACAAAGTCCATGGTTATTACTTGCCATTTGTATCTGCGGTATGCTATGAGGATATAACACCAAAGAGGTGCATATGTTCTCGCCTTAACCCGCCGAGATTCTAAACAATGAGTCACAAAATAAATGACATCCTTTTTCATACCTTTCCAAAAGTATTGTTGTTTCAGATCAGCAAGCATTTTTTTGATACCCGGGTGTCCAGAGAAAGGTGAATTATGAAATTCAACTAACAACTTCTTTCTCAAATCATTCAGCACAGGTACGTATACCCTATTTTCATAACGCAAGATTCCTTCATTATCAAAATGAAAACCTTTATACCTTTCATCATTAGGTTCTGCAGTAAGCGCTGATTTTACTTACTAAAAGTAAATATCAGATTCTGAGGCACTTTTTACCTCATCCTTAAACTAAGTTCTTAATGTTATAAGAGCATAAATGTGCCTCCTATGACTTAGAGCATCTGCTACTCTATTCTCCTTCCCTTTGATGTAGCTAATATCAAAATCATATTGTGATAAAAATTCTAACCACCTTCTCTGTCTGGCATTTAGATTAGGCTGAGTGAAAATATATTTCAGTCCTAAGTGATCGGCCAACTCAAAAGGTTTCCCAAGTAAATAGTGTCTCTAGACTTGAAGTGCATGAACAATGGCAGCAAGCTCCAAATCATGAGGAGCATAATTCAGCTCATGTAACTTAAGTTTTCTACTTTCATATGCTATGACTTGATCATTTTGTAACAAAACACCTCCAAGGCCTTCCCGTAAGCATCCATATAACAAAGAAAGCTCCCATTAGGGTCTAGTACAACTAATATAGGTGCGGAAGTCAACTGGCTTTTCAGACTTTTGAAATCCACTTCGCACTTATCATTCCAAATAAATTTCTTATCCTTCTTCTGCAATGAAGTTATTGGTGCAAATGCACTTTAGAAAAATCCTTAACAAATTTTCTATAGTAACCAAAGAAGACCCATGAAGCTTCTTACTTCATGCACATTCTTTAGTGCAGCCACTCGCTTATCGCCACTATTTTTGAAGGATCTACAACAATTCCTTCCTTGCTAATGACATGACCCAAATAGTGAACTTCTGAATCAAAGAAAGAACATTTGGATAACTTACCATAAAACTTTCTTTTCTCAAAATTCCCAAAACTATCTTCAAATGCTCATTGTGCTCCTCAACGATTTTAGAATAAATGAGAATATCATCTAAGAATACAAGTACAAACTTGTCCAAATATTCTTGAAAGATATTCTTCATTAAGTTCATAAAAGCTGTGGGTGCATTAGTTAATCCAAAGGGTAGAACCATGAATTCATAATGTCTGCATTCCTTGTTCGGAAAACTATTTTATGAATATCTTCTTCTCTAATCCTTAACTAATGATAACCAGATTGAAGATCTATCTTAGAATAGACCATCGCCCCATGCATCGATCAAATAGATCATCGATCCTTGGAAGTGGGTATCTGTTCTTGATTGTTGCTTTATTCAACATCCGATAATCAATACACAGCCTAAGTGTTCCATCTTTCTTTTTCACAAATATTACAGGCGCTCCCTAAGGTGAAACACTTGGTCTAATCAAACCTTTAGACAAAAGTTCTTGCAATTGTGCCTTAAGCTCAACTAACTCTATAGTAGTCATCCGATAAGGTGCTTTGGAAATAGGTTCAGTTCCTGGTTTGATTTCGATGGTGAAGTCAAATTCCCTCTTGGGTGGTAACCCTGGTAATTCTTCTAGAAAAACATCCCCGAAACTTTGTAGTAGAGGAAATCGTTTCATGTAATCACCATCTTCTTCTGAAAATTCAGATATCTTTACTGCATAAAGGGTACATCCTTTGTTTTTAGCCTTTTTAAGCTGCATATAATGACAGCTTTTCTAACTAAAATTTCCCGTTTCACACCTTGAATCTCTCGTTGTTTCAAATTGATCATCTAAACATTTTATGTTCTTTTCATAAAGCATCTACTTTTGCTTTATGGTCACTAACCAATTGACACCGATGACAATGTCATACGATCCTAAAGGTGTAACATAGAGGTCAACTTCCGTGGAGAAATTAGGTAAGTCAAGGACTGCCCCAAAAAGACACATACTCACTGTATGAACAGAGTTATTACCATACTGTACAGTCCAAGATTTATCCATTTTTCCAGCTTTTCTCTTAAGTTTAGAAGCAAGTTTATTAGAAATGAAACATTTAGTAGCTCCTGTATCAAAAAGAATAGTGACAGGTATGCCAAATAACTTACCCGAACTTCTATAGGTGTCACTTGCTTTTCAGCTTGCTTGTCTGCTACTACAGCATGTATCTTATGCTTTGATTACGATCATCCTTCTTCAAAGGGCACTGATTTGCATAGTGGTCTTTGCCACAATTGTAGCAGCCTCCTACAGGTCCCTTTTTAGGCTCAAAATTGCCTCCAGGTCTTGTAATTATCACGTTGTCCTCCATAGGGCTTCGCCATTGTTATAATTTTGGCAAAATTATCCCTTACATTTCTAGCAAGAGCTTATTTGCTATTGCTTTCTTATTATTATCCCCCTGAAACTTACTTTTGTTTCCAAAATTTTTCCATGGTCCCTTTTGGGTGCAGAGAGGTTGAAGAAGGGTTTGCAATCTTCTTCCGCACTTCCTCTTTATGAGCAGAAATAGCCTTTAATTTCTCGTTCTTGTCTTATGGCCTTTTCAACAACTCCTTCCATAGTGGTTGGACCGTGAACATCAACCTCTCCCCTATCACGGATTCAACCCCATGATGAATTTCCGTATCCCGAACTTCTCGTCAATTTGATATCAAGCGGTACATACTTGAGGAGTTTTGTAAACCACTCCCGGTATTCGATTACTGCTTAGCTTCCCTTGAGCTAAGTTCTGAATTCTATCATTTTCTGATCATAGAAAAGTTGTGGCAGCCAACGTTGCCTAAAATAGCCTTTGAATTGATCCCAAGTAATATTGGTCTCATCAATATTTAGCTCTACTTTACGGCTATCCCACCACGAAGATGTTTCGTGGGAAAGCGATAGGCTCCCCAAATAGCTTTGGTTTCCTCCGAGAGTTTCTTATTGAAAAGTACTTCTCCATTTCACGAGCTCGCTCCCTCCATCACCTAATGTGGTGCCATCATACTTAGGTGGGCTTATCCTTTTTATATCATTAGTGAGTTTTGCTGCCAACCTAGCCTTTTTATTTTCTAGTTGGACAGGTGCATTTCCAGCATTAATATCAACACCCATATTGGGGTTGTCCTCAGGAGGTTGCTGATTGTTATTACCAGCCTTCATCATCCTCCTCATTTCCCATCACCTGCTGTTCAAGTACAATAAATGATCTCTTGTGTCCAACAGGGAAGCAAGGATCTCATCAAGTTTCAGGTTGTTGTCACCCCTCCTTTAGGTGGAGCATTATTCGCAACGTTCCCCCTTGTTCTAACCATTTTCTGTTACAAGAAAATTTAGGTTTTCATCAGATTATGGACACATAGGTCCAAGAGCCGCAACCTTCACCTTGAACTACGATACCAAGATGTAAAATCCTCATTTTTATACATTAGAACAAGTAAAAATTTTTTTGATAAATGCTTCCTGGTTCTAAATACATAATTTAGAACTCACAAATCAAAACAACCATTCTTATAACATATAACCATATGCAGCTGTAATGACTCGAGTACCTCCGATCTATTCATTCCATGACTCAAGAATCTACCGATCTATTCATGAGTCTTAAGAGTTGGCATTTTTTTATTTAGCACATCACTCTTGCGGTTCTCTTCCCTATTCTCGGGATTCGAATGAATGCTCTGTCTAAAGAACCTACTTGAATAATTGTTACCATTATTCATCGGCATCTCATCCCTTAGACTAGGTGACTTAGGACAACTCAATCAGCACTTGCGATACTTTGGCCAAAGATTTGAAACATATCTTATGTCTCGTATTCCTTGATGGCATACTCATCAATCAACTGAATACGTCCTTCACCCCATTCCTATGTTATGTAAAATGTCTTATATTGACTCCGTGACTCTCCCCGCCCCAAGTTATTCACTCAAGAACGTATTAGTGAGATGACAACATTATAGGGATGCCCCCGAGGACTAGGGATACGCTGACATACTGGGTCAACCCTAGTTAATCCAGTGTGTCAAGATACCCCGAGTCTCCTAGGGCAGCCTTATAACGTGACCACGTTCCTAATCAGTCCCAGAGTAACTTGTTCGAGTTTAAGGTGTAAATCTTAACGATCAATGCAAAGGGTGTCGTCAAAGGTCACCTGCATTGTTGTATCTTCGAGAAGATCCTAATCTTCTTGAAGGTACAACCTTGCAGTTGACTTGTGCCGTCAACCTTTAAATCCGCCTCGAAAAGATCTACTTATTAATAAGTGTTACGCACGTTGAGTTAAAATTATACTAAAAGACGCTCCCCTAAGGTTAGCCTTTCCCAATCCCTGGGTTCCTCACCTTAGAATGACCTTTCTTAATAAAACCCATTACACAAGAGAAGTTATTAAGACTAGAGGTCCCATCAAGGAGTTCATAGAATATACATAATTCTAAATCAATGAAATTGGACAATAACCCATAATCTTCACATGAGATTGCCAACCAAACCCTTTTTAGGTTTATATCAATTCTCATAACTG
This sequence comes from Taxus wallichiana var. yunnanensis, assembly GCA_018340775.1. NCBI lineage: Eukaryota > Viridiplantae > Streptophyta > Pinopsida > Cupressales > Taxaceae > Taxus > Taxus wallichiana. The sequence continues at coordinate 426,008,286 of CM031234.1, read as the reverse complement.
AATTTATATCTTACTTATTAGTATCGAGATATAGTGATTAAGAATCCAATTAAACGTTGTCTTGACTTAGATCAAGACTAGGAAGTAATAATTTATTCAGCTTGTTTAGCTTCCTGCTCAGGTTTATTTTAACCCTAGCTTCCAAAAAGACAGTGATCTAAATTCCAATTTAGTTTTAGATAGAACATACTAGAACTACTAAAAATCATAAGTATTCAAATCACATAATCTTGCAAGCTTACTTAGATAATCACAAAAGTCTCCAAATTATACAATAATAATAATGCTCTCAAGATCATTCGAACCGAAGAAGATCAACCTGTTTCACGCGGAATGTTTCAGCTTTTTGGGAATAGAGTTACTTCTATCCTTTCATTCCTTTTAGAAACAGATAAGGGTTAGGGCTAGGAGGAATACCTATTGAATGTTGAGATGGTGTGCGTGTACCGTAGAGAGAGATCAGGTTGATTGTGAAGAACTCCCTTTTGTCTTGGAAGGACTACCTGTGAATAAGAACACAAGACCTCAAGATTTTAATTAGACAATAAATGAGGGAACGCCTGGGGCCAGAAATATAAAACTTCCTTTCGAAGGTGGTCAGTTCCCCTGCTAATATAAATTAACACGAAAGATTGTAAAATAACAATTTAATTGCTTCGTTGAAATAGGTAGGGGGAAAGGCTGGTTTCTGGTTTTGAGTCACAATAACCGATATCGGTGGGGGCTATGTTTTAGGGACTTTTGGTGAGGGTCGGTTGTAGGGTGGTTGTGTTGTTTGTAAGGCTAGTATATGAGCGGGATTAGGTAACGGGGTGATGAGAGGTAAATGAATGATAGTTAGATATAATGTGTTGCTGGGTGGTAGATCTAGGAATGGATTTATGATGGCTGTGATTCAAAAGTCTAAGAAATATTATTAAAGAGAACACACAAGATGCAGCTTACTGGTTATTGACGAGGATGCAGGTCCGAGAAGTGTAATGACAAAGGTAGAACTCAGGTAGGATGGCCTGGCACTCAGGAGATGAGATACCTCCCTCCCGATGATCAGCTGAGTATCACAGGGCTCTGATTATTCAGTTGCAGTCTTGGGCTTGGTCTCCTTCGCTGCAAACTCTTCTTGTCTCTTCACTTGTCTCTTGCTTGGCTCAGTAAATCCGGATTCTTTTTATCGCTTCTGATGATCCTGATTGATCCAAAAATCCTTCGACCTTTGTTTCTGGTTAGGGGAGCCCATTTACAGGGAACCGATGGTGATTACGTAACGACGGCGGTCGAGTAGGAACCAAGATATGGTCAGTCAAAGTGGGCTATTTTTAGTAAAATAGCCAACTTTCCTCCTTTTCTCCCGAGGGATTAGTTGCGGGCTTGGTCAAATGACTAGAAGGTCGGTTTTGGGTGCGAGAAAGGGGTCATTAGTCATGGGTGTGGATGTAGACCAAGTTATAGGTCTTAATTAGATTAGTTTAGGGTTAGGCCTAGGTCATGATGAGGTGGCAAAATGAGGTGGCAGGTAAGGCGATGTGGATTTATTAATTATAAGATAATTAATAAATAATTGTGTAAGGTTTAGGTGGTGAGGTTAGGTTGTGAAATGAGATGCAGGTCACAAGGGGTCGTAAGACACAAATTTGGTGTCTACATTAGCCCCTTATTGTCGTGTAGTTTGTTTTGTAAAGCTACACGGACAATAATATGAAGTGGTTTCCCCTGTTAAGGGTATAGGTAATCCCCCTCAAATCTATCACAGATTGAGATAGCGTGAAATCAGGGATAGGGTTGATAAAGGGTAAATGGTGTGGAGATGATGGTGAGGTGGTGAGGTAGGTCCAAAGAAGTAGACGCACGTGGAAATGCATTAGTGCGACTAGGGTACATGATTTGACGAGCAAACCAGCAATGCATAGGCAAAGGTCGATAGTTTATCCAAACAAGGGTGATATAATCCTGGTATCCAAGGCATAGGAAGTAGCTCCAGGGTATATAATGGGTAAGGTACAGGAATGTTTGGGCATGTTCGGCAGTACCAAATGGTTGGTTTGGTTGAGATAAACGTCACGGTCTAAGTCTAGGCAAAGTTGGTCGACAGATCAAGTCAAGGACCCTAATCATGCTAAAACATGAACAGGTGAGCTCGAGTGAACAAAAGTTACATGATGGGTGGATAAAAGTGTATGTTGTTGATGTTGGGTGAGGTATTTAAGTGGTACGGCCTTGGGTCGGGCTGATTGATGAGTGAGGGCCGTGGGTCGGGCCAAGTTGTTGGGTTGTGGCCTTGGGTCGGGCCAAATGGTTGGGGTGAGGCCTTGGGTCGGGCCAAATTGTTGGGTTGCGGCCTTGGGTCGGGCCAAAATGGTTGGGGTGAGGCCTTGGGTCGGGCCAAATTGGTTGGTTACGGCCTTGGGTCAGGCCAAATGGGTTAACAAAGGGGTTGCAGCAAAGGTTGATATAGGCGATGTTTGTGAGAAAGGGCGATTAGTAAATAGGGGCAGAAATTGGGGGAAAAGTTGGAATAAAACCGATGTCGATTATCTATGACCGATATCGGTTAGGGGACCGATACCGGTTCCTTAGGGCATAATAAAACCGATATCGGTTATAGGTCAAAAACCTATAAAAAGAAAAATATGGCCTGTCATTGTCACATTTGCAATTTGAAAACCGATTTGAGTTGTCTGAGGTGGATTATTGAGATTGGAGCATTTGTTGGTTGAGGTGGCGCTATTTGAGTGGAGGAGTGAGTGAGTAGTGGGCCCGAGTGAGTAGGAGGCAGCAGTTGATTGGTGGAGGACCCAGCAGAGGGGAGTTAGAGCCATGGCACAGCCAGGAGGAGCAGGAGGTGCTGGACCAGCTGGACCACCACCACCCATCCCACCACGACGACGTGTCGTCGATCCGTAGGTTCGAAACCCCTCATTGTGTGGATTTGAGTATATTATGTTGTATTTGGGTTTTGGGTAGGAATGTTAGATTTTGATAAAATAATTAATAAATGGAAATGATTTGAAAAAAGGAGAGGGTAGATAGGTTAAATAGGCCAAGGCGGCTGGGTGGGTAGGTTTTTAGGGTGTTTGGGCGGGTATAGAGGGAGAAATAGGAAAAAATGGATTTGGGGGCCGCACGGTTCGGCTCCCAGAATTTTTGGCTTTTTCTCACCTCCCGGCCAACACCTCCGCGAGAGAGAGATCGATCGCGGGGTAATGGATGCGACGGCAGAGATTAGTTCATCGTGATCCAAACGCAGTGAATGAGGCAAGAGGATTGTTAGCGGTTGCGGAGTCACGAGCGGAGGGACTAGAGGTGAGATACCTCCATGCGAGGGAGCGTATTAACATGTTACAGGAGAGATTGGCAGATCAGTGGGCGGTACCAATAGCCATGGTACCTTTGAGGACAGAGAGGCCGGTGGCGAGAGGCGTCGACGATCACGATCATCACCTGGTTCGGGATGAGGCGTGAGGGTCTAAGTAAATGTTATCGAGGTATAAGAATAAATAAGGATGCCGACCTGCGTGTCGATGATAGAGAAGATGTATTTGTTTAACATCTAAATAAAACTGAATATGTATGTTGATTTGAGTTACGATAATAATAAGAATGTTTGTGTTTTGACTTTCGGTGTTTTGAAAAAGGATAAAGAGGAATGTGATTAAAATAGAAATACACAAAAAATATTTATATTTATCACACATGATAGGTTATGGTAGGAGATGGTCGAGCTAACCTTGGGAGACCCCATGTCTCCGAAGTGCTACCTACATAGCCCATTGCACAAAGCAAGGAGGGGCCTCAGACCGATGTAGTTCTCCCTTAAGACCAGGGAGAGGTGAATTCAGGCAATTTAGGTATGGTTAGGCAATTTGTTGGTTGGTAAAAATATTGATATTGATATTGGTAGGGTAATGTTGTTGGTGTTGGTAATGAATTGGTGATTTTGGAATAGGTAGAAGTGAAGCGAAAGTTAGCCTACCCAAGTGGTAGGGAACCATATCCTGATTAAGATCAACACATAATCCTAGATTCGAGTCAAAGAGGAAAAAGTTACTCCGTAGTTGAAAAGAGCTAAACAAACCACATATTAATGCAGGATGAGCTTGAACCCCTAGGTACCGTGCATAGACGAGAAGTCAATAGGTGAAAAGAGTTGTATGATCACAATATATCGGATATACGTCACATCCCTTGAGTTTAAACAAATGGTGAGGTGAGGTGGATGGTATAGCTGAGGTACGGAGAACTTGTTACAAAGTGAGTGTTCTGACGAAAGAGAACCTACCCTAAATAGACAAGTCCATGACTCAAAAGTTCTTTTGAATGTGGCTTTTATTTTACTGAATATAGACTGATCGATGCGGGAAGTCTACAAGGGATATTGATCGTACTATTCTTGAGGTCTTCACGAAGCTGATCAATGCGAGAAGCTTCTGATAAAGGCTGACTGTGTATAGCTGTCCTTCAAGGGAGTAGTCTATTTATAGTAGTAGATGTGATTTTAGTGCATAGCTGTCCTTCGGGGGAGTAGTCTATATATAATAGCAGCAATAGTTTGGCATATAGCTGTCCTTCGAGGGAGCAGTCTATATATAATTTAGAGAGCTAGATGTCCTTTTGGCATAAAGCATCTAGTTTGGTAGAAAGTTTGACTCAAGAAAATCCCATAAGCATATAATTAAGAATGTGTCATTTTAATACTTTGAAGTCATGGACTAGACTAAAAAGGGAAGGCATCGTTAAGGGGAGGTGGGAATCAAACTATGTGAGCTTGATTTGATTGTAAGATGTAGGAAACAAAGTGTATGTAATGGTAAATGAGCTCAAGGGACAAGCGGTAGGTAGATAAGAAGTGATATAACACTAAATTCAATAGTAGAATGGTCGAAGATGCAAGGCATTAAGGGGTTCAGGCTCAGGTTTACCATTAAGCGAAGCTAAATGATAAGTGTCTAATCCATAAGTGTGAGTGATTATGTAAGGCCCAATCCAATTGGGAGCAAATTTTCCACGTTTGCTCTTTTCTAGTTTGGTTACATGTTGATTCTCTTTGAGGACAAGATCACCAACCTTAAAGGTACGCTCATGAAGTCGCTTATCATAAGCACGCTTGATGCGTTTTTGATAGATTTGAATGTGATCAATAGTGTAAGACGATGCTTGTCAAGAAGCTCCAATTGGGCTAACCGCTCTTGGCGGAAATCATCGTTGGTGAGAATATCTTGAAGAGATATTCTGAGGGAGGGTATTTGTATTTCGAGAGGCAAGACAGCCTCGGTACCATATACCAAAGAAAAAGGTGTGGCATTGGTGGAGGTACGAATGCTAGTACGATAAACCCAGAGGGCAAAGGGGATGTGATCGTGCCAATTTCTTCCGGACTCATTGACAACTTTCATGAGAATTTTGGTTAGGATCCATCGAAAAGAGGGTCATTGGATATGAATCCTCCCCCGAGGGAAAGAGTAGCGATGAGTTCGACAGGGAAATTAAAATTAATAAATTGTGCCCAGTAGAGGGGCTTCACGAGTTATTTTGATGGTTTTTCCTTTGATTGATTTCGGTGGACAAACTCAAGATCGAGGTTGGCAAGGAGCATGAGCCATCGGGCAATGCATTGGTTTAGATGGGGTTTAGCATACATATAATGGATGGGGTCCGTGTTGGTGATGATCCAAAGTTTTGTGATTCGGAGGTAGTGTCGAGTTTGGTGGCCCACGAATGATAGGGCTAAACCCCACTTTTCTACATGTGTATACCTAGTCTCATAGTCCACCAAAGTACGACTTATATAATAAATGGCTTGTTCACGATTCTCGAGTCACGATGTACAAGCATGGCCCCTAAAGCGTGGTCGTTGGTGGAAAGGTAAAGGTAGAAAGGAGGTCATCCCGAGGTGGGATAAGCATGGGTGGCACCAAGAGATAAGCTTTGAGAGCCTCAAAGGCTTGGTGGCACTCTTCGCTCCATTGAATCAATTTCTTTTTTAAGGAGGTGATGAAAAGGTTGACATCGATCCGAGAGTCCCCCTGGGAGATGAAACGCTTGATAGATTAGAGCTTACCTTGTAAAATACGCGTTTGTTTGAGGTTAGTAGGTGGGGGGGATTTCTAGGATAGCTTTGACTTTGATGGGTCGACCTCAATGCCACACAAAGAGACGATAAAGCCAAGAATTTTTCCCGAAAGGACACCAAAGACACATTTCTTTGGTTGAAGACTGAAGCGAAATATTGTAACAGGTGATCAAAAATAATGATTAAAACATCGAGATGTTCACTACGATGTTTAGATTTACCAAGAAGATCATCGAATAATATTCAGGATAGTGTGCATAATGTCATGAAAAATGTAGGTCATAGCCCGCTTTAGGTTCCTAGCATTCTTAAGGCCAAATGGCATTACACGATACTACGAAGGTTCCCAGGAGTTATGAAGGCAGTTTTGTGTTGATTTGCGAGGCACCAAAATTTGGTTGTATCTGAAAAGCCATCCATGAGAGAGAGCATCTCATGGCCCGCAGTGAGATCAAAAAGTTGGTCAATACTAGTAGGGGAAGTCATCCTTAGGGCAAGTGAGGTTAAGATCCCGAAAATCCGTGCATATCCAAAGTCCCCCATCGCTTTAGTGAGCCAGTAGTGCGATGATGTTAGAAATCCATTGAGGATAGTCAATAAATTGTGATGAAGGAAACTTCAAAGAGTCGTTGAAGCTCCTCTTTGAACAAGAGGGCAATGCATGGATGCATTTTTCTCAATTTCATTTTAATTGGTTTGGAATCGGGTTTCGTGGTAATGTTATGGACAGCAATGTCGCATCAATTCTGGCATGTCATGTGTATACCAAGCGAAAGCTTGGTTGCGAAAGTATGAGAAAGGTAATAAAGGCGACTGTTCGTGATGCGCTAAGGGATTGTCTCGATCTTCACAATGTGAGGATCCTCCTCCGTGTGGATGTTGATTTCTATAGTAGACTCGTTCAACATGGTTTGAGTTTTAGATGGTAAGGCGCGTTGAATATAAGAGTCGTCCGCACCAAGGTAAGTGAGGATGGAGTCATCATCCTGGCACTCAACAACGTTAATTGAAGGTGAGTCCTCTTCAGTCATGTCTGGATACATAAGGGGGATAGAAGAGGGGTCCTCATTATCGCGTTGATAAGTGAGAGGACCTAGGAAGATAGCATTTATAAAAAAAAAAGTTAGGAGGGATAGATTCGGGATGTATCGAGTCTATGGGTGATTTCTAGGAAAATGGGTGATGATGGTTCGTTAGGGGGTGACGTCGTCATCTTCTAGAAGACAACCGACATGAGGTTCCTTCATGTAAGTGTTCCCAAAGAAATTTGAGACCACTATGATCATTGTGTTTGTGAGTAGTTACAGAATGATTATATGTCGGCCTTGTTCATAAAGACCAAAACCAAAGCCTTTCCAAGCACAGCAAGTCAAGAAGGTAAGGGAGAAACGAAGATTTGTCGGTATTGGAAATCGGATTGGAAGGGAACCACACCAAGAGGAGGCTCAGGGGCAACGGAAGATGCGTTGACACCCCATATGTTAGGTTAGTAATGAGGCAGTGAGGTGGTCCGTAGGGGATTACTTCCCCCACACGACGGTCATAGGTAGGATGTGCATGTACATCCGTACTCTGGGGGTATGGAAAGAACTAACGTTATATATGCGATACTCCCCCTTAGCAAGGCGTTGAAAAACATCTACTAAGGGTCCGGTTGGGATGTTAGCTGCGGGAAGGGAAGTGGTTTTTAGACGGTGATTTCTTGGGTTGAACGTGTAGGTCTTTGGCTGAAGTGAATGGTAGAGGTGTGGTTGAAGTGGATGGTTGGGTTGGATGAATGGGTGTCTTGATTGGTACAAGCACATCATTAGGGCGATATAACATATTACAGGTTTTGAAGGGGGGAGGATCAGCTTTTATTGTAAGACTTCCCTCGTACTCAAATTTTATGCATCTATGTAAGGTTGAGAGAATGCATCCCATAGCCCGGATCCAAGGGTGACCTAGCAATATATTGTATTGGAACTATCCCTCAAGTGGATAGAAGATTTCGGGTAAAGTACGTGGTCCTACACGAATGTCAAGGATCACGGTGCCTAAGGTAGAGGTAATAGCATCATTGAACGACCGCAACATGATGGGGTTGGCACACATGTAGCTAGAAGGGATATTCATTTGTTGGAAGGCTTTTGAAGAGATGATGTTTAGGCTAGCGCCCCCGTCGATCATAACATGACGTACCCGAATGTCCCGGATGTAAGCTGAGATGAAAAGAGCAGGGTCAGGATCTTCTGTACCAAAGTCAACAATTTCGTCTTCGGAGAAACTGCAGCAACTTGTTGTACAGAGACAGAAGTGGTTGGGGTGGTAGGTTGTTTGGTGAGGGAAGCAACGTGATTGGGTGTTAGAATGGAGGTAACAGGTAGGGTTTCATTAGGTAAGACCTCGATCCCTTGAAGGATTTCAACGAGAGCTTGTCGATGAGATTCAGAAGTCTGAATGAGATCATACAGTGTCATTTTTACAGGTGATTGGTGAAGCTGTTTGATCATGGCTCGGTGGCAACTCCATTAGAGATGGGGTAAGCGGGTCCATGAATAACCACTTTAGGTGGTGGTGCAATCGGGATGGTGGACGGAGAAAGAGAGGACGCAGGTGTGCTTTCTTTCGCTTTCTCATTGTTTTTTTGCGCTCGAGTAGCAACACTAATCATATTAATCTCGTGGACCTGAGATGAAGATGGTCGGGATAAATCATGGTCTTCGAGAGGTGGGGTTGTAATAATGATAGATATTGGTGAGGCGGGGATAGGTGGTATAGGAGAGGGAATTGAAGCTAAAGGTCTCTCCCTTCGTAAGTTGTCTTTCTTAACCTTTCTATCTGAGAGAGGTGACTGACAAAGGATGGCTTTTAAAGCTTTGCATCCCTCCACATCATGTCCTGGTGTGCGGTGATAAGCGCAGATTTTAGACTCATCATAACCTATAGGTCGAGGTTTAGATGGGTCATAAGGTCTAAGTGGGGGTAGAGAAATGGTCGCATTCTCCACCAACATAGCAAGGATTTTAGCATAAGATCCTTTGAGTGGGTCAAAATCGGAGGAGGATGAGGGTATTGATTGAGCAGGTTTTGGTAATGTTCGGGCATGGTTGGTTCGTACGGGTGGTGGTTTAGCCAAGGGGTGTTGACACGTGGTTTTAACTAAACGTGGTTTCTTTGGCGCAGGAGCTACGTTTAGCTGGTTAGATGATGAGGCTCCAGATAACGTGGTATCCAGAGACAATGGCGACAAAAGAGGAGTGACGGAAAACAAGTCCTTTGATGATGAAATTTGTTTAGGGTTGATGGGTGGACAGGATACGTGAGGTGACAATGTTGATATACCCTTAGATCTCTGTATGGGTGCAGAAGGCGTAGGTCGTTTTAAAGAAAACGCAGGAGGTATGATATATTGATGCAAGGTGGAGGGATGAGGTCCCAATATGGAAGGTAGGTGTGACGATGATGGTTTTAATTGTGATAGAGGCACGGATTGAGGTTGTCTCCTAAGTGGAGGGGTGGCTTTATTTTTGGATAAATCTAGTCGCTTAGGTGGGTGTGTTAGACTGGGTATTGGTGAGGTCCCAAGTGTAGGGGAAGATTTGGTTAGGCTGACAGAGGTGGATGAGATACTGGGTAGAGATGCGGGGGGTGAAGATGAGGACATAGGCATTTTGAGTTTCTGTAAACACTTCGGGTATATGGTAGAGGTGTCTGGATCGGTCATCTGCATTTGAGTAGAATAGGGGGTACTCAAACGTTCCCATAGGACTCGTCTATCTTCTGGAGAATGACAGTCTTCAGGTGTGAATTGGAATTTTTGTATGGAAGAAAGGTGGGTTGTGATTCCGGTCCACTGTGGGTGTGATGCAGGGGGTAGACGAGGCATTGTATCAATAGGTGTTAAGAGGTCAACCGGTCGCTGAAAAGATTTAGGCGATGAAGAACTAATAGGTAGGAGGGCATGTTTGAGAGGATCCGTCATGGTTAAAGAAGTTGGCGATGTCGGTGCAAGAGGTTTCTCGTCTAAAGATGACAAAAGGAGTGGCGAGCCTTCCTCTTGTGCAGCAAGAGCGGTAAAAGGGGACGTTTGGGAAATAGATAGGTTAGATAACATCCGCTCGCAATCTTGTAGGGATGTGGTGTAAGAAGACTCATCTATTAGAAGAGAACTCTGGGCAGTTAACTCCTTTATGGGTAAAGGAATGATTTCGCTTTGGCTTGATGGTGGTGAAGGAGGTTCGGGCCCCTGGGTCAGTGAAGAGGCTTGATTCAAAATTTTCTCGATAGAGGCTTTTGGCTGGGAATCGAAGACTGCATGGATCTCATGAACACTCTCCTCGGCTAAAATATCTTGGTTTAGATTACTGTTAGAAGAATGATTCGGGAATGGTTTGTTGAATATTTTCAAATTTCGGTTAGCAGGGGCGTTAGGATTATCGAGGGCTATATCCCCCGCATCAACCATTTCCTGCACTATGTTTTTCAACATCTTGCAGTTCTCATGACTGTGTCCCTTTACGCGGTGGAAGTTACTGAAGTCATTTTCTTTGTACCAAGAAGGTATGGCGCGAGTGGAATCAAACCAGAGTGAGGTTTAACAGGAGGTAAGGTAATGGCTCCTGCTTTAAGCAATTTTTCCAATATTACACCATATGTTTCTCCCAAGGGAGTGTAGTTGATGGGCTCTACTTTATACTTATAGGTGGTTTTTGGCGGGGTATTAGATGGTGGTTGGGATTTGACCATCACCGCGTGCACAGCTCCTTTTGATTTCGAAGCAGTCGATGGGTGAGGATTGGTGGTGTTAGGTTTGTTGGTGGAATCTGGAGTCCGGAAATTGGGGTTTTTGTTGCGCAACCGCAATTTCTCTTCTTCTAAGGCTCGAATTTCTAGTTTCCGAGCCATGGTAAAGGCCTCGTCAAATGTGTGGAAAGTTTGAATTTGAAGGGTAGGAGAAATGTGCTTAGCGCATGCCCGCGTAAAAAGTTCAATAAGTTCAGCCTGAGGCAAGGCATATGTAAGTTGGTTGATAAGGCCCCGCCACCATCCAATGAAATCTACGATAGATTCGTCTTCAAATTGTCGGATGGCATAGAGGTCGGTGATAGATACTTTCTTGGCAATGTTAATGGAGAAATGATCCAAGAAAGATTGGGCTAGTTGGTTAAAAGAGAAGATTGAGTGTTGGGTTAAAGCACTGTACCACTCCAAGGCGGGTCCTGATAGGGACATGGGAAAGGTGCGGAGTAACAAAGCATCATCATGAGCAATCAAATAACAAGCATGTCTAAATGATCGCAAGTGTTGTTGAGGATCCTCTTTACTATTAAAACGAGTAAATTTCAGCAATTCCCATTGAGGAGGATATGAATGAAGAGGGATAGAAGGGTGAATAGGCTCCCGACAAAATTTGCTCGTATGTCAAGGCACTACGACTTCCCAAAATAGAAGCCTCCAGATTTTGCATTTTGTCCATCATTTGTTTGATGAAATCCGTGGTTGGATGAGATGATGGTGCGGTTGTGGTAAATGGAGGCAAATTGGGCCAAGGGCCTCCAATAGACAATGGTGAGGTTAAGTGCTGATAAGGTATGGAGGATGAATATGTTGAGGTGACCGAATAGGGATGTCCCATATAAGATGTTGAGGTCACTGGATACGTGTATGGGAATGAAAAGGTAGGCGGAGCTTGAGAAGGAAAGCTTGTGTGGATAGGTGGCAGAGAGCAAGTCATGAACGGAGCAGTCTGCAAGAGAGATGAGGTAGGAGCAGTCGGCGGTAATGATATGTGGGGTCCAAGATTAACCAAAGGAAAGCCAATCTGTGTCGTATGAACCTCTGAAGCCGTCGGATTGGGAGATGGGGCTAAAGATGCAGGAAGCAAGGTGGTGTTATCAGGTGGAGTGGGAGCTAAATGAGCAGCTATACTAATAGGCATGCCAACAAGGAGTTGACCATCGGGTGTACGGTCAGGGGCATGAGACAAATAGTATTGTACAGTACTAGGATTAGCATCCAAAAATTTGGAAAATTCCTTATCTCCTACAGAATTTTGGGGATCTCACTTGGTGTCCATAGGGTTCCCTATAGAATGTGAAGGGGGTGATTCAGGCAAAGGCACAGAGCAAGCATGTGAAACCATGGTGGTGGCTTGCTTTTGAGTGATAACAACCATGGACAAGAGTACACAGTAGGGTTTCAATCTATCAGGAACAAACAGCCTCAGAATGGTGAAATTTGTAGGTTCTTGGTTTGTCGAAGCAGTAAAAGACGAGAAACGATATCGGTCTAATAACCGATGTCGCTCGAGTTTAGCCGACGTCCGTCGCTTAACCGATATCGGTGTAATAAGACTAGTATAAGAAAATATAAGAAGCACTGATTTGATTTTTAACAAAGCTTAGTACATTTATTAATTGTTCGAGGTGATGAGAAGACAGAGTATAACAGAGAAAACAGAATCGAAAACAAACAAGATGCACACAAAATCCAGAGACTAACCCTAGGGTTAATTTAAATTATCATGGGCTTATGCCTTTAGACGTAAAATGATGTCAGAATCCTAAAAGAAAGACTTAGAGGAAATGTCAAGTTTGTTTTGGCTTATAAGGTTACCTCAATCGGAGGAATACCACGGAAAAGGGGGATGTTTTGAGTCATTGTGTTAATTATGAAGTGATTCGGTATGTGTTGTGCAGTGAAAGTAAGATTAATTTCCTGTCAATACCATGGATATCACCCCCACGTGTATGACCTGTTACTTAATCTATGTTCACTAGAATTGAAAACAACAAGCAAGAATGTGATGCACGTGTTTTAAACCCAAATCGAAAATGATATTCGATGAAGCAAAAGAGATGACTTTCACTAATGCAAAGATGTAAAAGCAAAGCAAGTTCTTTTACCAAAATAACAAAATACCTTGTGAATATCTTTAGAAGAAGAAAACAGCAAGTATGCTCCCTATATGAAAGCAAGCAAGAAAGAAAGAAACCCAAAATGGGTCCCACCTCAAAAGCGTGCCAAAATGTTTCACGCATGAATGTTTCACTTTTTGGGAATAGAGTTGCTTCTATCCTTTCATTCCTTTTAGAAATAGATAAGGGTTAGGGCTAGGAGGAATACCTGTTGAATGTCGAGATGGTGTGTGCGTACCGTAGAGAGAGATCAGGTTGATTGTGAAGAACTCCTTTTTGTCTTGGAAGGACTACCTGCAAATAAGAACACAAGACCACAAGATTTTGATTAGACAATAAATGAGGGAACTGCCTTGGGCCCAGGAAATATAAAACTTCCTTTCGAAGGTGGTCAGTTCCCCTACTAATATAAATTAACACGAAAGATTGTAAAATAACAATTTAATTGCTTCGTTGAAACAGGTAGGAGGAAAGGCTGGTTTCTGGTTTTGAGTCACAATAACCGATACCGGTTACTTCGCTAACCGATATCGGTGGGGGCTATGTTTTAGGGACTTTTGGTGAGGGTCGGTTGTAGGGTGGTTGTGTTGTTTGTAAGGCTAGTATATGAGCGGGATTAGGTAACGGGGTGATGAGAGGTAAATGAATGATAGTTAGATATAATGTGTTGCTGGGTGGTAGATCTAGGAATGGATTTATGACGGCTGTGATTCAAAAGTCTAAGAAATATTATTAAAGAGAACACACAAGATGCAACTTACTGGTTATTGACGAGGATGCAGGTCCGAGAAGTGTAATGACAAAGGTAGAACTCAGGTAGGATGGCCTGGCACTCAGGAGATGAGATACCTCCCTCCCGATGATCAGCTGAGTATCACAGGGCTCTGATTATTCAGTTGCAGTCTTGGGCTTGGTCTCCTTTGCTGCAAACTCTTCTTGTCTCTTCACTTGTCTCTCTTCTTTTTATCTCAACAAATCCGGATTCTTTTTATCGCTTCTGATGATCCTGATTGATCCAAAAATCCTTCGACCTTTGTTTCTGGTTAGGGGAGCCCATTTACAGGGAACCGATGGCGGTTACGTAACCGACGGCGGTCGAGTAGGAACCGGTATCGGTCAGGTCAAAGTGGGCTATTTTTAGTAAAATAGCCAACTTTCCCTCCTTTTCTCCCGAGGGATTAGTTGCGGGCTTGGTCAAGTGACTAGAAGGTCGGTTTTGGGTGCGAGAAAGGGGTCATTAGTCATGGGTGTGGATGTAGACCAAGTTATAGGTCTTAATTAGATTAGTTTAGGGTTAGGCCTAGGTCATGATGAGGTGGCAAAATGAGGTGGCAGGTAAGGCGATGTGGATTTATTAATTATAAGATAATTAATAAATAATTGTGTAAGGTTTAGGTGGTGAGGTTAGGTTGCGAAATGAGATGCGGGTCACAAGGGGTCGTAAGACACAAATTTGGTGTCTACACAACCCAACAAGATACGAATGCAAATACATAAGTAAAAATACCTCTTTCCATTCCTTTCTAACTAATCAAATACATTTTATGCATTCAAAGATACTTGATACAATACTCAACAAAAAAAGAACATCTTTCTTCAAGTAGTACAGCTTAGAGAATCAAGTTGTAATTCATCATAAAAACAAATTAAACAATCTGATCATCCTATCAGATCTGCGTGCTTTTACCACTTACGGCAACCATCTGCAAAAATTGTCAACACAGGTCAGTTCGATGAACTGAGCATGATAAGCACTAACTCTTAAAACAATTGCAATCCACCAATTGTTTTCATTAAACATGTACTTTGCTTAAATGAAATCAATTCACCAAACATGTAAACATATTTCAAATTATGCTCTTGTAATACAATAAAACTATACACGTGTAACTCATATTATAGTTACTAAATAGTCCTAGATACCTTCCAGATATTTCATCATAAACGTTAGTGACCAAGAAGAACCAATACAACTAAAACAACTATCCATCTGAATCCCAAGGACAAAGAAACATCGAACACAGACCATTACATTCAACATAGTAAAATGAATATCATAACAATACATGATTCCATCAGTATGTTAAAACAATTCCAAAAGTTAGATAAAAATATATCAACAAATACTTTACAACAGAAGAGAAAGAAAACGAGTCATTCATATTTCCCTTCAAATCAAGCTCATGACTGTACCATCTCCTCAAGAGTAAAGCATTCACCTTATACGCATGCGAATAAGTCAGACGAGACCACAAGAAGAACCACAGTTTTGTTAAAATTTAAATAAAACAACTTCCTGTAGTTTACTAGCAATACAGTAGCTCTCGCGCCAAGGCAGTGATGATTAATCTATCAAATAGACTCCACATAACCTTCCATACTAATCAACAAACGAGAAAATAACCAATGCCATCACTTGTCGAGGTACAGTTAACAGCTCATTAGTTCAGTCAAGCTCACGACTAGATATTCATACTAACAGAAGACGTAATCATGCACAAACACGACAACAATCCCACTCAGCAACATACAGCTCAATCTAGTCCCTACTAAAACTCTGCAAGGACTTAGATCAAAAGCCGAAATTCCATAACAGTATTTTCCTCAGAGTTTCCTCCTATGCCAAGCTACTACGGATTACAACAAGGTCTCAAACCAAGTATAGTTTGAAAAGAAAGCCCCTTCCTTTACTTTCCACAGAAGCGGACAGAAAGGGACACAAGAATATTAAAAAAAAAAAGAGTCTGAACGTCATGCACACACAGCGAGGGTTTAAATCAAAAATCAAGCCAACTCGCAACATTTCAAATCTCCAACAGTATCCATACCACTAATGCTCAAAACAAGGTTTAGATTGAAGTTGCTTTCATGCGACCACAACACAAGAATCATAACAGTATTCACAACTGAGATTATTCAGAAAGGAAAACATAATATACGCCTCCAGGATAAAAAAGGAGTCTTACCCATGTGGTATTCTTCAAATAAACTTCTACAGAAGTAGAAAGATACAAGATACATATCAAATTCAAGAATTCTAACTATACCAATAACATACAGTATTCACGACTGAACTTCTACAAAGGTAGAAACGTATGTTACCTTTCCAGGACTCAAAAAGGAATCGAACCCGTATAGTATTCTTGATTAAACTTCTATAACAGTTAAAACTCTATCTATTCAAGGATTCCCACAATATCCAAAATCATACAGTATTCACGACAAAGCTTCTACAGAAGCCGAAATACAAGATTTATATATATTAAAGATTTATAAATGTATCTCGAATTTATTACCTCGGCCCACGATCAAGACCTTCCCGATATTACGATATCGGGAACCAATTCATTTAACACAATCATCCTGAGTTAGACTCCGGAATAGCTTATTCAACGCATTTAGACCTCGCAACTGTGTAAGGTCTATAATTTTAGTTCATCCCAAATAAACTTAAAGCATCACTTAGATCAATGCCACCGATCCAAGGTTGGGTCTTATAGATGGATAAATCCACAATTCATTCCGAGGACATTAAACTCAAGTGCAAAATGAAAGAAATAAAAGAAATAAAAGAGTCCAATCATATTCCAACTCAGTCAAAGATCTTCAATTACAAATAAGATACATTCTATATCAAGCATGACTTCACAATCAAAGGAACACATCCTTTTACAAAAGGAATCACATATCAACACTTGAATGCTCAAGAGGAAGTAATAACAGATTCAGAGTGTACTCAAGAAATTATTAGCTCTATTACAAGGACAAGCCAAGTTTGCAGTATACCAGCATTTCTATATTGGTAGGTTCACTTTGGCAGATAACACCAAGAGCCCATGGTGAAAATTACCTTTCTCCTTCACTACACAATACTTCCAAGTTGGGGTCAACCGCTTCAAGGAGGAAAAAAGGTTGAGGTTTGATCTCATCACGGTGGACCAAGACTACCGCAAGCTTCATTAGACTTTGATATACCCAAAGAAGCTTGCCTATATTGAGAAGTATGTCTCCTATGATATGCATATGATAAAGCTAGTAACCTTTCCTTTTTCTCGGAAGAACCACAAAGAAGGGTATACCTATGCATAAGTCCAAAATATGAGAAGGGCACCTATGTGGAAAATGATGTCTCAATCCTAGAAGACCCTACCATAAGAAAGAAGTTCATGCCAAGGAAGAGGGAGAGAGAGGAGGCTCTTGAGAAAAAGGCACCAAGTATGCAGATAGCACAATCTGCGCACGGAGTTGAGTGTTAAGCTAAGCACCTATGCATGGATAAAGAAGTCCCCTCGTAGAAGAAAAAGATAAGACACCTAAGGAGGAAGCAATAGAGCAAGAAAATTCCCTAAAAATAAGATTCGCCAACAAGGGAGGAGTCACCTTGAAGAAGAGAAGGAAGAGTCTCCTATACTAGAATCACCAGTTAGGAAGAAGTAGAAGGTAGAAGAAAAGGCAGACTCAGAAGAAATGGAGATCCTAGAGGCTTACAAGGGTGACAGGGACAATGATGAGCATGAAGAGGCTCAAGACCATCCCATGTACAATGTACATGACTCAGGAAGGGAATGAAGAGAAGAATGAGGATGAAGGAGATGCTCATGGCAAGGGGGAAAGTGAGGAGGTGAACACTAAGGATCAAAGGACCCCAAGCCTCACCAAGGAGCAAATAGAGGATGTCACGGAAAGGGAGGTAATGGGTATCATAAAAGACTTGGTGGAGCAAGAGGTGGAGTGCATCCATGATGAAGTGCTCAAGGAGATGGAATAAGAGAGTGTAGAGAAGGAATATGGGAGCATGGGGGGAGATCCCAGCCTAGCGGTAAGCTTTCCTAAGGCAGCATGCATAGGAGGGAAAGGTGTGGTAGCAGCATAGGAGCAAGGAATGGGTTATATCAAATAATCCAAATAAGGTATTGCACATGTGTTTCCAAATTATCATGCCTTCTAACCAACTCCTTACATGATCTTCATTTGAAGAAGAGGGTGCATACCATTGTACAAGAAGATGATATCTTGGGCTTTTGAGTCCCATGTTGATGAGCCAAAATTTGATTTCAATCGGAGTTTCGATAAAAATACCAGATTCCAAGGGAGTAAACCCTCTAGTGAATGCTCAATAGTTATCCGATGAGAAATTTTGTAATGCACTCAACAAGGTGTTGGTAGAGGTTGAGGTGAGACTCTTCAAGAGGAATGATAGAGTAAGGGTCTTGGAGGAAGAACTGGAGAAGAATAACGAATAAATCATTGAGAAAGCAAGGATTTGAAGTAGGAGGAGCTGATCAACACACAATTAAGGCATGAATTGAGGGAGGAGAAGGAGAAGGTGCACGAGGTGTACAAGAAGATAGAGATGATTACGGACGTCATAATATTGAAGCACCTAGACCTAGCCTGCTGAGAAAAAAATATGAGTCAACCTTGTAATGCTTGGAAGACTTACCCCGTATCCTCACCATGGAAAGGTAGCCGCTTTGCATTGGAATCGGTAGATGAGGAATTGACACATCAAAACAAGGAAGAGAAAACAAAAATTGGGGAAACATTCACTCCATATTCCAAGCATCTTGTCACCGTGAAGACCACTGCACAAATGGCTGAGGCCGTGTATGATAACTACATTGAAAAAGAAAAGGTAGCAAGCATAACAGATTACTACACATGAGGTGGATCTGAAATCATTCCAAGAGAAGAAAAAAGTAAATAGGGTAGAGTGGGATAAAATTCTATCCTAGGTTGAGAATAATATGGAAGCAATCAAAGCCTTGCGAAGCTTGATTAAGAATTGGCTTAAGGATTTGTATCCCCATATCACCCACAGAATGGACACGTCAGATGACCTTAGCAAGTAGATAGAAGGAATTGTAGATATGTTGAATTCTAAGGGTCACTAATTGAGCTTTGAGGAGGTGAGTGCTCTCATGGGTGATCTACTTCAGCAGGCGCAGGGTGAAGTGGATTCCTTGGAGAAGATTGAGGCAATAGTAAGGAAGGAGTTCCCAATCCTCTCAGAATGTAAAAGAAGTTCTTCAATTCTTTCATTCTTTCATTCTTCATTCAAATTTTCTAGGTCCCTCTATTCTTTATTCTTTAAAGAATTAGTATGTTTCTGAGGATGGAGAACAAGTTTAGTATGGGGTGATGTTGGGCCTTGTAATGTTGGCTAAGTACCAAATTGCATACGCACACAAGACTAGTAAGGAGAAGGACGTGCAGAGAGAAGCACGCAAAACATAAAAGTCTAACAAGGGTTTAGGATAAACCAAGGTGCGCACGGAAGGTAGAGCATTGGGTTCAAAGGACTTAGCCATATTTGGCATTTTAGAGGCCCTTGAGGAAAAACGTGACCCGAATAGGCAAGCTGAGTGGATAGGTGCTAGCTCGGAACCTTAAAGGTCAAGAAAAGGATATTCCACATAGGGAATATTCATAGAAGACATCATTGCACAGAGTGGAGGGCTTGCAAAGGGATAAGAATTCACCATTGGAGGACCAAATTGACACTTGGTGTGTGATCTACTTATGAGGGAAGGCATGACAAAGGGGTGTTGATCCTATATAAAGAGATGCTCTGAAGCAAGGAAGAGGCACAAAAGTAGGGAAGAGAATACATAGAGAGTAAAATGTTGAGTAATATAATGTTGGAGTAATGTTAGGGCTTAGAGCACTTAGTGTTGATGGTTCTAAAGGATTTAATAGGCCTCTATATGGCATTAGGGTCTGTGACAAGGGTTAAAATGGGAGGGTATAGCTAGGATCTCTCATCAGGGAAGATCTGTAGGGATTAAGTCTCTATTATTTAAGAGGTATGGTATGTGATGACCTCCTTTGAATGTAATGTGGTTACCAATGAATATATACAAGGGTTCATTCTGTATATCATGTCTAAGTGTATAAACCATTTTTTTATGTGATTTTCATGGTTTAGATCTGGTTTATTATGCTTTTTACATTGTTATTAAGTTTTTGTAATGCATTGATATATGGATCTGCAAGCTTCCCCTTCCACTTTTATTTTAACTAAATGTTTGTACTTATCATTCTGCAAATCATCCTCCTTCTATGGAAAACCTTCTCACAATGCTCACATAAAGGAGGGTCTCGTGCCCGCATGTGTCTCGGGTGAGTTCCCAATGCCCGTTGGATTATAGGTTGGCGTGCTTGGGGTTACAAAGTAATATTGGGGGTAGATAAAAATGACTACAAACCCAATCACAAACTTCAAAACTTCTTTATGTGTGATGTTTATCATCCCGTTGCTTCATGTGGTTTTGTGTCATGGCCAAGTTCTCCTTAAGACTAGAGAGAACCTCTTGTTGATTTTGAATGTGTTCTTCTACTACTCTAACCTGCATTTTTCCTCTCAATGATGATGTGATGGATTGGGGATGGTACCCATAGAGTTCTAAAAAAGGAGACATTTTGGATGAAGTATGGAAGGAATTATTATACCACCATTCTCGCAAGTGGCAGCCATTGACCCATATCACTTTTTTATTTGAAGTGAAGCAAACTGAGATATCCCTCCAAACACTTATTTACATTTTTTTTCCCATCAAACTGGGATGATAAAAATATCTACAAGCTAACTAAGTACCAAAACATTAGAATAAATCAGCCCAAAAATTACTAGTAAATATAGGGTCCCAATCACTTACTATAATCTTCAAGTCCCGTGTAGCTTCAAACTATGTCCATGAAGGATGTTACTACTATTCTTGTAGAAAATGGGTGTGACAAGGCACAAAAATGAGCATATTTGGTGAGTCTATCAACCACAACCATGATGACATTTTTTCCTTCTGATTTAGGAAATCATGTGATGAAGTCCATGGAAACCTATTCCCACCATTGGTTAGAATAGATAGATGTTGTAGAAGACCTAGGGACCAAACTATTTCACCCTTATTTTGTTGACAAACCATGAATTCTTCCACAAATTTTTGGACATCCCCTTTGAGCCCTTCTCGAAGAAATATTGTTTGATTTGATGATAATTCTTCAAGAATCCAGACTACCTTCCTACTCAAGAAGCATGAAGCTCGGATAGACCCCTATTTTTAAGAGTGGAGTTCTTACATAGGTAGAATCTATTTTTATACCAAAAGCATCACCTTTTAATACAAATTTTTCATACATGCTTGGATCATTTTGGAGATTATGAATGAGTTTTTGTATAGTTGGTTCATTTCTCCATTTAGACCGTACCTCCTCTACCCAATCTTCTTGTAAGATGGATATGACACATAACAATGTTGCAATTGATTCATCTTTCCTAGACAAAGCATCCGCGACTACATTATACTTCCATTTCTTGTAGATAATCTCAAAAGCATATCCTAACATCATTAAGACCCATGTTTGTTGTTCTTCAGATGACAAATGATGCTCCAAGAAGCATTTCGGACTATCATGAATTTTTTCACTTTAAAGTGTCTTCCTATGAGATATGGTCTCCATTGCTTTACTCCATGAAGTATGGCTAGCATTTTCTTCTCATTAGTTTTCTTTGAAAAATTCTTACCTTTTAATTAACGGTTCAAAAATAAAATAGGATGGCCTTCTTTCATGATAACTTCCCCATATAAGACCTTGATGCATCACATTCAAAAATGAATGTTTTGGGAAAATATGGAGTAGCCAAGATTGGAGTGGTGCACATGGCCTCCTTTAATTGATAAAATTTTTGGTAGCATCCTCATTCCAATGGAAATATTCCTTGT
The DNA here is from genome assembly GCA_018340775.1 of Taxus wallichiana var. yunnanensis. Classification (NCBI taxonomy): domain Eukaryota; kingdom Viridiplantae; phylum Streptophyta; class Pinopsida; order Cupressales; family Taxaceae; genus Taxus; species Taxus wallichiana. The sequence goes on along the minus strand of CM031234.1, from coordinate 425,986,597 downwards.
TTAATAAATATTTGAGAGGTGGTGTTATTCTTCCATAATACCTTACGAATCTATGATAATAACTCGTAATCCCCAAAATCCTCGTAGATTCTTTAGGGTTTTGGAACCTCCACTCCATCATTGATTTGGTCTTATTAGGATCCCCTTTAACACCTTTATGAGAGACAATGTGACCCTAATATTCGACCTCGTTAACTCCAAAAGAACACTTAAAGGGATTTTCATAAATTTTATGGTGTTCAAGGGTTTCCAACACCTTATTTACATGATGCAAATGTTCCTCCCATGTTTTGCTATAAATTAATATATCATCAAAGAACACTAAAACAAACTTCCACAGGAATGGATTAAAAATAGAATTCATCAAACTTTGAAATGTAGAAGGTGCATTTGTGATCCCAAAAGGCATTACCAGGAATTATTAATGGCCCTTATGTTTTTGAAAGTAAATTTTATGAACATCCTCATCCTCGATTCTTAATTGGTGGTATCCTGAACAAAGATGAACCTTTGTAAAGTAAACAAAGCACCATGCAACTCATTAAGAAAATCATGAATTACAGGAATAGGAAACTTATCTTTCACTATGTACTTATTAATTTCCCTATAATCAAGACACATGCACCACATGTCATCTTTCTTATGCACCATCACTACTAGAGAAGAATAAGCACTCAATATGAAAATGATTCCTACTTCCAACATCTCTTGTAAAATCTTCTTCATCTCACTCTTTTGCACATATGGGTACCTATAAGGTTGGTACTAACTAGATAGCATGATCATGATCTCTCTTTGGAGGTAAACCTTTTGGCATATTTTCAAACACAACAAAGTGTGCATCTAACACTGCTTACATATCTCGATGGAATAATTTCCTTAGACCGATGTGCCTCCAACAAAAGTAGTTGTTGTGCCACAAATCCCTCTACACCCTTTTTTAGCATTTTGTGCATCTGATGAGAGATCATTGTCTGTGGATACTTTTCTCTTAAGCCTCTTAGCTCAAAATTCCTTCCTTCGATCAAAGCACATGAAAAATTCTTGGAATTTCATCTCAATGGTTCCCAAGGTGGTAAGACATTGAACTCCTAACACAATGTCTGCTCCTCCCATACAAATGGCATACATGGTGCCATTTATTATGTAATATCCCATGGAAAGATTAATGTTATGAAATTTTTTTAGAACAAGTAATAGTATCTCCATCAAAAATCATTATTTGACATTTAGGAGCTGGATAAATAAAATAGTTCATACACAATGCTAACTTATGATTGATAAAGTTGTGAGTACTTCCTGAGTCAAACAACACTATGACCCTCTCTTTTTGTAAGAATCCAACCACCTTGAAGGTTTTGGGGTTCTAATGCCTGAAATTGCATGGTATGAGATCGTTGGCTAGGGATCTCCTGATTCCTCCTCTGGCTAGACCATGACCTCTGACTTGGCATATTTGTCTTTCTCTTCATCTTCACTGGAGGCCCATTAATGTAGAAAAATTTCTTTTCAACACATTTATGTCTTGGTCCATATTTACCGTCACAGTTAAAACATAACCCTTTTGTTCTCTTGTCTTCAATTTTTTGAGGTTTCAATCTAACTAGCCGAGGGAGTGCTAGAGGCAAGGTGTTGCGATATCTTATATTAGTGAAATTTTGTCTCTTGCTTGAAACAAATTTTTCCTCTTCCCTTCGTGCCATAATCATATAATCAAAAACTTATGTGGATTAAACATACACACCTCATGTTCAATGTGATCCTTAAGACCCCCAAGAAATATGTCATTCAAATTATTTTTAGTAATATTTTACACCCACAAAGAAAGGTTTTGGAATTGATGAATGTAATCCTTAACGGATCATGTCTATCTTAACTTTTCTAATTAGCTAAAGTAATTTTCTGACACACTAGAACTATAGTGTAATTGCAACTCTTCAATGAAGATTTTCCATGTAACATTGAGACCACTCTTTTTCCTTTGATCACATAACCATCAATACCAGATGAATTGGTCAGGTTCGAGATATAAATATGCCATGGTCACCTTTTTCCTAGTGGAATTTGATGTAGATCAAAAAAATTCTCCATCTGGTTAATCCAATTGAGTGGATCCTTTCCATCAAACTTACACATCTCCACTTTTAGAAACATGTTACGGGCCAAAAAGAGTGTTTGTATTTGGATTGGACATGCTCAAAGATCCACCCCGGCTCATCTTTCTACTACTTTGACTTGAAGATCCACCATGTTTAAAAGAAGTATGATTACCCATTATATGTGTATTGAATTTCTACATGAAATCCTCCAATCCTTTCCACATATTCTTTTCTAGCCACCCTAGACTCAAGGTCTCGCGGATCAAACTCAAGTTGGCTTACCTTATGACCCATCGCAAGTAAACCCTAACGCTTGAGGAGTATGTAGTTAACTCTTCCGACTCCAACTCCTCAACTATTATCTCATCGTTTATGGTGTTCTACCATAAGTGATGGGATTCTTTTTCCTCTTGTGGAAGGCATTTCCATGATGCCTAGAAATAGTAGGATTTAGGGATCAAGGTCAAATTTTAGGGTTTGGGATTTTGATAAGAGTTCGGAAAAAATATTTAAAAACTTAGAGAACAAAGTGTAGACACCAAATTTTTGTCTTACGACCCCTTTGTGACCCGCATCTCATCTTGCAATCTAACCTCATCACCTAAACCTTACACAATTATTTGTTAATTACCTTGTAATTGATAAATCCACATCACCTTACCTGCCACCTCATTTTGCCACCTCATCATGACCTAGCCCTAACCCTAAACTAACCTAATTAAGACCTATAACTTGGTCCACATCTACACCCATGACTAAGGACCCCTTTCTCGCACCCAAAACCGACCTTCTAGTCACTTGACCAAGCCCGCAACTGATCTCTCGGGAGAAAAGTAGGGAAGGTGGGCTATTTTACTAAAAATAGCCTACTTTTTCCTCACCGATGTCGGTTCCTACTCGACCGCCGTCGGTTACGTAACCACCATCGGTTCCCTGTAAATGGGCTCCCAAACCAAAATCAAAGGTCGAAGGATTTTTGAATCAACAGAGATCATTTGGGAGTGATCAAGAGAGTCCAGATCTTCACTTGACCGAGCAGAGACGAGTGGAGAAACCAGAAGAGTTTGCAGCAAAGGAGATCAACTTGCATCTTCGTCAAAAACCAGTAAGTCACATCTTGCATGTCCTCTGTTATAACATTTCTTATGCTTTTTGAATCACAGTCCTCATAAATCCATTCCTGAATCCACTACCCAGCGTGCCATTGCATCTAACTATCATTCATCTACCTCTCATCACCTTATTTCCTAATATCACCTATATACAGCCTTACAAACAACACAACCACCCCACAAAACAACCAACCTTCAGATCTTAGACCATACCGATATCGGTTATCAGTAACCGGTATCGGTTATCCTGACTATAACCAAAAACCAGCCTTTCCCCTACCCAGTTCAACGAAGCAATTTAATTGATATCTTACAGTCTTTTGTGTTAATTCATATTAGCAGGGGAACTGACCACCTTCGAAAGGAAGTTTTATATTTCCTGGGCCCAAGGCAGTTCCCTCATTTATTGTCTAATCAAAATCGTGTGGTCTTGTGTTCTTATTTGCAGGTAGTCCTTCCAAGACAAAAAGGAGTTCTTCGCAGTCAACCTGATCTTTCTCTATGGTACGCGCACACCATCTCGACGTTCAACAGGTATTCCTCCTAGCCCTAACCTTATCTGTTTCTAAAAGGAATGAAACATTTCGAGTGAAACATTTTGGCACGCCCGGTGGGACCCATTTTGGGTTTCTTTCTTTCTTGCTTGCTTTCATATAGGGAGTATACTTGTTGTTTTCTTCTTCTAAAAGATATTCACAAGGTTTTATATTATTTTGATAAAAGAACTTGCTTTGCTTTTACATCTCGCATTAGTGAAAGTCATCTCTTTTGCTTCATCGAATATCATTTTCGATTTGGGTTTAAAACACGTGCATTGCATTACTGCTTGCTGTTTTCAATTCTAGTGAACATAGATTAAGTAACAGGTCGTACACGTGGGGGTGATATCCACGGTATTGACAAGAAATTAATCTTACTTTCACTGCACAACACATACCGAATCACTTCACAATTAACACAATAGCTCAAACATCCCCCTTTTCCGCGGTATTCCTCCGCCCGATTGAGGTAACCTTATAAGCCAAAACAACTTGACATTTCCCCTAAGTCTTTTGTTTAGGATTGACATCGTTCCACATCTAAAGGCATAAGCCCACAATAATTAAAATTAACCCTAGGGTTAGTCTCTGGATTTGCGTGTGCATCTTGCTTGTTTTTAGTTCTGTTTTCTTTCTCATACCCTGTCTTCTGTGATCAATAATTGGACAAGTATACTAAACGTTGTTAAAAATCAAATTAGCAGCCTTTTATATCTTGTTGGCCCAGACTTCTTACACCAACATCGGTTACCTGACCGCCGTCGGCTATAGTATAACCGACATCGGTTATTAGACCGATATCGTTACTGTCTTTCCCAATTCCTGACAAACCAAGCAACCTACCAATTTCACCGATCCCGAGTTTGTTTACGTTCTGACAGATTGAAACCCTACTTTGTGAACTCCTGTCCATGGTTGTTATCACTCAAAAGCAAGCCGCCACCATGGTTTCACATGCTTGCTCTGTTTCTTTGCCTGAATCACCCCCTTCACATTCTGTGGGGAATCCTACGGATACCAGCGAGGTTCCTAAAATTCTTGTGGGAGATAAGGACTTTGCCAAGTTTTTGGATGCTAATTCTAGTGTTTGTCTGATACTATTTGTCTCATACCCACGACCGTACGCTTTGATGGTCAGCTCCTTGTTGGTATGCCTATTAGTATAGCTGCTCATTTAGCTCCCACTCCGCCTTGATAACACCGCCTTGCTTCCTGCATCTCTAGCCCCGTCTCCCAATCCGACGGCTTCAGAGGTTCATACGACTCAGATTGGCTTTCCATTGGTTAATCTTGGACCCCACATATCATTACTGCACTGTTGCCCCTACCTCATCTCTCTTGCAGTCTGCTCCATTCATGACTTGCTCTCTGCCACCTATCCACACTAGCTTTCCTTCTCAAGCTCCACCTACCTTTTCTTTCCCATACACGTATCCAGTAACCTCAACATCTTATATGGGACATCCCTATTCGGTCGCCTCAACATATTCATCCTCCATACCTTATCAACACTTAACCCCACCATTGTCCAGTGGAGGCCCTTGGCCCAATTTGCCTCCGTTTACCACAATCGCACCATCATCTCATCCAACCATGGATTTCATTAAACAAATGATGGACAAAATGCAAAACCTGGAGGCTTCTGTTTCAGGAAGTCGTAGCGCCTTGACATATGAGCAAGTTTGTCGGGAGCCTATTCACCCATCTGTCCCCCTTCATTCGTATCCTCCTCAATGGGAATTACCAAAATTTACCCGTTTTAACAGTAAAGAGGACCCTCAACAACACTTGCGATCATTTAGACATGCTTGTTATTTGATTGCTCATGATGATGCCTTGTTACTCCGCACCTTTCCCATGTCCTTATCAGGACCCGCCTTGGAGTGGTACAGTGCTTTAACCCAGCACTCAATCTTCTCTTTTAACCAACTAGCCCAATCTTTCTTGGATCATTTCTCCATTAACATTGCCAAGAAAGTATCTATCACTGACCTTTATGCCATCCGACAATTCGAAGACGAATCTATCACAGATTTCATTGGACGATGGCGGGGCCTTATCAACCAACTTACATATGCCTTGCCTCAGGTTGAACTTATCGAACTTTTTACGCGGGCATGTGCTAAGCACATTTCTCCTACTCTTCAAATTCAAACTTTCCACACATTTGATGAGGCCTTTACCATGGCTCGGAAACTAGAAATTCGAGCCTTAGAAGAAGAGAAATTGCGGTTGCGCAACAAAAACCCCAATTTCCGAACTCCAGATTCCACCAACAAACCTAACACCACCAATCCTCACCCATCGACCACTTCGAAATCAAAAGGGGCCGTGCACGTGGTGATGGTCAAATCCCAACCACCGTCTAATACCCCGCCAAAACCACTTATAAGTATAAAGCAGAACCCATCAACTACACTCCCTTGGGAGAAACATATGGTGTGATATTGGAAAAATTGCTCAAAGCAGGAGCCATTACCTTACCTCCTGTTAAACCTCACTCCGGGTTTGATTCTACCCACGCTATACCTTCCTGGTACAAAGAAAATGACTTCTGTAACTTTCACCGCGTAAAAGGACATAGTCATGAAAACTGCAAAATGTTGAAAAACATAGTGCAGGAAATGGTTGACGCAGGTGATATAACCCTCGATAATCCTAATGCCCCTGCCAACCGAAATTTGAAAATCTTCAACAAACCATTCCCAAATCACTCGTCCAACAGTAACGTAAACCAGGATATCTTAGCCGAGGAGAGTGTTCATGAGATCCATGCAGTCTTCGACTCCCAGCCAAAAGCCTCTATCGAGAAAATTTTGAATCAAGCCTCTCCACTAACACAGGAGTCCGAACCTCCTTCACCACCATCAAGCCAAAGTGAAATCATTCCTTTACCCATAAAAGAGTTAACTGCCCAGACTTCTCTTCTCATCAATGAGTCTGCTTACACCACATCCCTACAAGACTGCGAATGGATGTTATCTAATCTATCTATTTCCCAAATGTCCCCTTCTACCGCTCTTGCTGCACAAGAGGAAGGCTCACCACTCCTTTTGACATCCTTAGACGAGAAATCTCTTGCACCAACATCACCAAATTCTTTAACCATAACAGACCCTCTCAAACATGCCCTCCTACCTATTAGTCCTTCATCGCCTAAATCTTTTCAACAACCGGTCGACCTCTTAATATCTATTGATACAGTACCTCATCTACCCCCTGTATCACACCCACAGTGGACTGGAATCACAACCCGTCTTTCTTCCGTACCAAATTTACAATTCATGCCTGAAGATTTTCATTCTCCAAAAGATAGACGAGTCCTATGGGAACGTTTGAGTACCCCCTATTCTACTCAAATGCAGGTGACCAATCCGGACACCTCTACCATATATCCTAAGTGTTTACAGAAACTCAAAATGCCTATGTCCTCATTCTCATCCCCCGTATCTATACCAAGTATCCCATCCACCTCTATTAACCTAACCAAATCTTCCCCTACACTTGGGACCTCACTAATACCCAGTCTAACGCACCCGCCTAAGCGACTTGATTTATCCAAAAATAAAGCCACCCCCCCACCTAGGAGACAAACTCAACCAGTGCCTCTATCACAATCAAAACCATCATCGTCACACCTACCTTCCATATTGGGACCTCATCCTTCCACCTTGCATCAATATATCATACCTCCTGTGTTTTCTTCAAAACGACCTACGCCTTCTGCACCTATACAGAGATCTAAGGGTATATCAACATTGTCACCCCACATATCCTGTCCACCCATCAACCCTAAACGAACTCCATCATCAAAGGATTTATTTTCTGTCACTCCCCTTTCTCCGTGGTTGTTTCCCGCTACCACGTCATCTGTAGCCTCATCATCTAACCAGCTGAATATAGCTTCTGCGCCAAAGAAACCACGTTTAGTGAAAACCACATATCAACACCCCTCGGCTAAACCACCACCCGTATGAACCAACCACGCCCAAACATTACCAAAACCCGCAAAACCAATACCCTCATCCTCCTCTGATTTTGACCCACTCAAAGGATCTTACGCCAAAATCCTTGCTATGTTGGTGGAGAATGTGACCATTTCCCTACCCCCACTTAGACCTTATGACCCGTCTAAACCTCGACCTATAGGTTATGATGAGTCTAAAATCTGCGCCTATCACCGCACACCAGGACATGATGTGGAGAGATCTGAAAGCTTTAAAAACCATCCTTCGTCGAGTCACCTCTCCCGGATCTGAAAGGTTAAGAAAGACAACTTACGAAGGGAGAGACCTTTAGCTTCAATTCCCTCTACTATACCATCTATCCCCACCTCACCAAGATCTATCATTATTACAACCCCACCTCTTGAAGACCATGATTTATCCCAACCATCTTCTTCATCTCCGGTCTACGAGATTAATATGATTAGTGTTGCTTTACTCGGCGCGAGAAAAACAACGAGAAAGCAAAAGAAAGCACACATGCGTCCTCTCTTTCTCCATCCAGCATCCCGATTGCACCACCACCCAAAGTGGTTATTCGTGGACCCGCTTACCCCGTCTCTAATGGAGTTGCCCATCGAGCCATGATCAAACAGCTTCACCAATCACCCGTAAAAATGACACTATATGATCTCATTCAGACTTCTGAATCCCATCGACAAGCTCTCGTTGAAATTCTTCAAGGGATCGAGGTCTTACCTAATGAAACCCTGCCTGTTGCCTCCATTCTAACACCCAATCACGTTGCTTCTCTCACCAAACAACCCACTGCCCCAACCACTTCTGTACAACAACAAGCTGCGGCAGTCAGTTTCTCTGAAGATGAAATTGTTGACTTTGGTACAGAAGATCCTGACCCTGCCCTTTTCATCTCAGCTTACGTCCGGGACATTCGGGTACGTCGTGTTATGATTGACGGGGCGCTAGCCTAAACATCATCTCTTCAAAAGCCTTCCAACAAATGAATATCCCCTCTAGCTACATGTGTGCCAATCCCATCATGTTGCGGTCATTCAATGATGCTATTACCTCTACCTTAGGCACCGTGATCCTCAACATTGGGTAGGACCACGTACTTTACCGAACTCTTCTATGTCCTTGAAGGAGAGTTCGATATAACATATTGCTAGGTCACCCTTGGATCCGGGCTATGGGATGCGTTCCTTCAACATTACATAGATGCATAAAATTTGAGTACGAGGGAAGTCCTACACCGTAAGCTGATCCTCCCCCTTTAAAACCTGCATATGTTATACCACCCTAACGATGTGCTTATACCAATCAAGACACCCATACATTCAACCCAACCATCCTCTTCAAATGTACCTCAACCATCCACCTCAACCGCACCTACGCCTTCGACTGATGAAACCACCATCGCAAAAACCACTTCCCTTCCCGTAGCTAACATCCCAACCACGATCCCTTAGTAGATGTTTTTCAATGCCTTACGCTGGGGGAGTATCACCTATATAACGTCAGTTCTTTCCATACCCCACAGGAATACGGACAGGTACATGCACATCCTACCTATGACCGTCGTGTGGGGGAAGTAATCTCTTACGGACCACCCCATTGCCGCACCAACCTAACGTATGGGGGTGTTGACGCATCCTCCATTACCCCTGAACCCCCTCTTGGTGTGGTTCCCTTCCAATCCGATTTTCAATACTTGACAAATCGTCGTTTCGCCCTCACCTTCTTGACTCGCTGTGCTTGGAAAGGCTTTGGTTTTGGTCTTTATGAACAAGGCCGACATACACTCATTCCCGTGACTACACGCAAACACAATGATCGTAGTGGTCTCGGATTTCCGGGAACACTTATATCGACGGAACCTCGTGTCAGTTGTCTTCTAGAAGATGATGACGTTACCCCTACCGAACCGTCATCACCCATTTTTCCTTCGTCACCCACAGAGTCGATAGATCCTGAATCTATCCCTCCTAACTTTTTTTTTTTCATAAATGCTATCTTCCTAGGTCCTCTCATTTATCAACGCGATAATGAGGACCCCTCTTCTATTCCCCTTCTATATCCAGACATGATTGAAGAGGACTCACCTTCAATTAACGTTGTTGAGTGCCAGGATGATGACTCCATCCTCACTTACCTTGGCGCGGATGACTCTTATATTCAACGCGCCTTACCATCTGAAACCCAAACCATGCTGAATGAATCTACTATAGAAATCAACATCCACACGGAGGAGGATCCTCACATTGTGAAGATCGGACAATCCCTTAACGCATCAGAACAAGTCTCCTTTACTACCTTTCTCCGTGCTCGCAACCAAGCTTTCGCTTGGTCCTACGCTGACATGCCAGGAATTGATCCTACCATTGCCGTCCATAACATCACTCTAAACCCTGATTCCAAGCCAATTAAATAGAAATTGAGAAAAATGCATCCACGCATTGCTCTCTTGGTCAAAGAGGAGCTTCAATGACTCCTTTTTGTTTCTTTCATTCTGCCTATTGACTATCCTCAATGGATTTCTAACATCGTACCTGTCACTAAAGCGACGGGGGACTTCGGATATGCACGGATTTCCGGGATCTTAACCTCACTTGCCCTAAGGATGACTTCCCCCTACCTAGCATTGACCAACTTGTAGATCTCACTGCAGGCCATGAGATGCTCTCTCTCATGGATGGTTTCTCGGGATATAACCAAATTTTGGTTGCCCCTGCCGATCAACATAAAACTACCTTCATAACTCCTTGGGGAACCTTCTGTTATCGTGTAATGCCATTTGGCCTTAAGAATGCTGGTGCAACCTATCAGCGGGCTATGACCTACATTTTTCATGACATTATGCACACTATCCTTGAAGATTACGTCGATGATCTTCTTGGCAAATCTAAACATCGTAGTGAACATCTTGATGTTTTAACCATTATTTTTGATCACTGTTTACATATTTTCCGTCTGCCTGACCAAAGAAATGTGTCTTTGGTGTCCTTTCGGGAAAACTTCTTGGCTTTATCGTCTCTTTGCATGGCATTGAGGTCGACCCATCTAAAGTCAAGGCTATCTTAGAAATGCCCCCACCTACCAATCTCAAACAATTGCGTAGTTTACAAGGTAAGCTCCAATCTATCCGACGTTTCATCTCCCAACTCTCGGATCGATGTCAACCTTTCCATCACCTTCTTAAAAAGGACATTGATTTTCAATGGAGCGAAGAGTGCCACCTAGCCTTTGAAGCTCTCAAAACTTATCTCTTGCAGCCACCCGTGCTTATCCCACCTCAAGACGACCGCCCTTTCTACCTTTACCTTTCCGCCACTGACCACGCTGTAGGGGCCATGCTTGCACATCGTGACTCTGAGAATCGAGAACAAGCCGTTTATTATATAAGTCGTACTTTGGTGGACTATGAGACTAGGTATACACATGTAGAAAAGTTATGCCTAGCCCTATCATTCGTGGCTACCAAACTCCGACACTACCTTCTGAATCACAAAACTTTCATCATCACCAACACGGACCCCATCCATTACATGTATGCCAAACCTCATCTAAACCAACGCATCGCCAGATGGCTCATGCTCCTCGCCGACCTTGACCTTGAGTTTGTCCACCAGAAATCAATCAAAGGACAAACTCTTGCAGACCAACTTGCGGAGGCCCCTTTACCTGGGGAACAATTTACCAATTTTACATTCCCAGACGAACTCATCGCTACTCTTTCCCTCGAGGAGGAGTCGTATCCAATGACCCTCTTCTTCGATGGATCCAAATGCCACCATGGTGGAGGAGCCGGCGTTGTTCTCATTCCTCTCGACGCTGAGCCCATGCCTCTTTCATTCCGACTCGATTTCCCTTGCACTAATAATACAGCGGAATACGAGGCCCTTGTTCTGGGTCTCCAAGTTGCGTTACACTTAGGTATCAAATCTATCAATATTTTTGGCGACTCTCAATTGGTAGTCAATCAAGTTATGGGCATCTACCAATGTAAAAATGAGGAACTTCAAAAGTACAAACACTACGTGGATTCACTTCTAGCCTTATTTACTCACTATTCTATCCAAACCATTCCCCGCTCCACTAACAAATTTGCGGATACTATGGCTTGCTTAGCCTCGCAAATTCCAGCTTCATCAACTGACTCTGAATTATTCGTCTTGGTCCAACAACTTTTTGCCCCATCCTACTCAACCCCGGTAGTTTGTATGATAAATACTGTGTCTACTAATTCGCAGGATACCTGGTACCACCAATTTCACGACTACCTTACAACCTCTATTCTCCCTTCTGACCTTACTAGTACTGGCAAACGCGCTTTTCTTAAACACGTTTCTCGTTATGTAGTTATGGGGGGACTCCTTTATAAATGTGGCTTTGATGGCATCCTCCTTCGATGTCTCACCGGCGCGGAGGTCACCCATACCATCCAACAGGTCCATGACGGTATCTGTGGCGGACATTTTAGTGGCCTTGCCGTGGCCAAACGAATCCTTCGCCTTGGTTATTATTGGCCTACTCTCAATAACGATTGCTACGAATATGTTAAGCGTTGTGTTATGTGTCAACAACACGCCAACCTTCAACATACTCCTAGCCACCCCCTACAGTGCCTGAGATCTTTGGCCTTTCTCACAATGGGGTTTAGACCTTATTGGTGAGATTCACCCATCCTCTTCGCAACGTCACCGATGGATTATCATAGCAACCGAATATTACACAAAATGGGTGGAGGCTATTCCACTCATTTCAACCAAAAAAGAAAAAATTGTAGAGTTCATTAACCACCACATTATCTGTCATTTTGGTGTTCCTCATCGCCTGATAACAGATAATGGAAAATCTTTCAAAAATAAGTTATTGCAAGACCTTTGTGACAACTTTGGTATTAAACTTAGCTTCTCATCACCCTACTATCCACAAGAAAATGGACAAGCCGAATCCTCTAATAAAACCCTAACCAAAATCCTCATGAAAGTTGTCAATGAGTCTGGAAGAAATTGGCACGATCACATCCCCTTTGCCCTTTGGGCTTATCGTACTAGCATTCGTACCTCTACTAATGCTACACCTTTTTCTTTGGTATATGGTACCGAGGCTGTCTTGCCTCTCGAAATACAAATACCCTCCCTCAGAATATCTCTTCAGGATATTCTCACCAATGATGATTTCCGCCAAGAGCGGTTAGCCCAATTGGAGCTTCTTGACGAATGTCGTCTTATAGCTCTCGATCACCTTCAAATCTATCAAAAACGTATCAAGCGTGCTTATGATAAGTGACTTCATGAGCGTACCTTTAAGGTTGGTGATCTTGTCCTCAAAGAGAATCAACATGTAACCAAACTAGAAAAGAGCAAACGTGGAAAATTTGCTCCTAATTGGATCGGGCCTTATATAATCACTCACACTTATGGATCAGGCACTTATCGTTTAGCTTCGCTTAATGGTAAACCTGAGCCTGAACCCCTTAATGCCTTGCATCTTCGACCATTCTACTGTTGAATTTAGTGTTATATCACTTCTTATCTACCTACTGCTCGTCCCTTGAGCTCATTTACCGCTACATACACTTTGTTTCCTACATCTCCAAATAAAATCAAGCTCACTTCTCACCTCCCCTCAACGATGCCTTCCCCTTTTTAGTCTAGTCCATGACTTCAAAGTCTTAAAATAACACCTTTTTATGGGATTTTCTTGAGTCAAACTTCCTACCAAACTAGATGCTTCACGCCAAAAGAACATCTAGCTATCTAAATTATATATAGACTGCTCCCTCGAAGGACAGCTATATGCCAAATTATTGCTGCTATTATATATAGACTGCTCCCCCGAAGGACAGCTATGCACTAAAATCATATCTGCTACTATAAATAGACTGCTCCCTCGAAGGACAGCTATACACAGTCAGCCTTTATCAGAAGCTTCTCGCATGGATCAGCTTTGTGAAGACCTCAAGAATAGCACAATCAATATCCCTTGTAGACTTCCCGCATCGATCAGTCTATATTCAGTAAAATAAAAGCCTCATTCAAAAAAACTTTTTGGGTCATGGACTTGTCTATTTAGGGTAGGTTCTCTTTCGTCAGAACACTCACTTTGTAATAAGTTCTCTGTACCTCAGCTATATCATCCACCTCACCTCACCATTTGTTTCAACTCAAGGGACGTAACGTACGCTCGATATGTTGTGATCATACAACTCTTTTCACCTATTGATTTCTCGTCTATGCATCGGTACCTAGGGCTTCAGGCTCGTTCTACGTTGTGTGGTTTGTTTAGCTCTTTTCACCTACGGAACACTCTTTCCGCTTTGCCTCGCATCTAGGATTGTGTGTTGATCTTAATCAGGACATGGTTCCCCTCGACTTGGGTAGGCTAACTTTCGCTTCCCTTATACCTTTTACAACATCACCAATTCATTACCAACACCAACAACCTTACCTTACCAATATTAATATCAATATTTTTACCAACCAACCAATTGCCTAAACCATACCAAATTGCCTGAATTCACCTCTCCCTGGTCCTAAGGGAGAACTACATCGGTCTGAGGCCCCTCCTTGCTTTGTGCAATGGGCTATGTAGGTAGCACTTCGGAGACATGGGGTCTCCCAAGGTTAGCTCGACCATCCCCTACCATAACCTATCATGTGTAGTAAATATAAACATTTTTTGTGTATTTCTATTTCATCACATTCCTCTTTATCCTTTTTCAAAACACAAAAATCAAAACACAAACATTCTTATTATTATCGTAACTCAAATCAACATACATATTCAGCTTTATTTAGATGTTAAACACATACATCTTCTCTATCATCGACATGCAGGTCGGCATCCTTATTTATTCTTATACCTTGCTAACATTTACTTAGACCCTCACGCCTCATCCCGAACTAGGGGATGATCGTGATCGACGACGCCACTCACCAGGCCTCTCTGTCCTCAACGGTACCACGGCTATTGGTACCGCCCCACCGATCTCGCTAATCTCTCCTGTAACATATGAATACACCTCTCGCATGGAGGAATCCAGCCTCTAATCACTCCGGCTGACCAAGACCAAGGCCGCAACCAACCATTTTTGTGTTTGGCCCGATCCAAGGCCTCAACCAACTACTCCGGTCCGACCCAAGGCCACAACCACCGCTTTGGCCCGACCTAAGGCCTCAAAATTAATGGCTGGCCCAACCCAAGGCGCGACCCCTACCATTTGGCCCGACCCAGGCCTCGACCAACTCGACCAACTAATCCGGACCGACCCAAGGCCGCAACCCTAACCATCCGGCCCGACCCAAGGTCGCAACCCTACCCATCCGGCCCGACCCAAGGCCTCACCCTACCCATCCGGCCCGACCCAAGGCCTCGCCCTAACCATTTGGCCCGACCCAAGGCCTCACCCTAACCATCCGGCCCGGCCCAGGGCCTAACCATCGGCCCGACCACCTTACCCATTTGGCCCGACCCAAGGCCTCAACCAACTAATCCGGCCCGACCCAAGGCCGCAACCTTACCCATTTGGCCCGACCCAAGGCCGCAACCCTAACCATCCGGCCCGACCCAAGGCCTCACCCTACCCATTTGGCCCGACCCAAGGCCTCACCCTACCCATCCGGCCCGACCCAAGGCCGCACCCCAACCATTTGGCCCGACCCAAGGCCGTACCACTTCCATACCTTACCCAACATCACCAACATACACTCTTATCCACCCATCCTGTAGTTTTTTGTCCAATCGAGCTCACCTGTTCGTGTTTTAGCATAATTAGGGTCCTTGACTTGATCTGTCGACCAACTTTGCCCAGACCTAGACCGTGACATTTATCTCAACCAAACCAGCCATTTGGTACTGCCGAACATGCCTAAACGTTCCTGTACCTTACCTGTTATATACCCTGGAGCTACTTCCTATGCCTTGGATACCAGGATTATATCACCCTTGTTTGGATAAACTATCGACCTTTGCCTATGCATTGCTGGTTTGCTCGTCAAATCATGTACCCTAGTCGTACTATTGCATTTCAACATGCGTCTGCTTCCTTGGACCTACCCCACCACCTTACCATCCCCTCTACACCATTTACCCTTTATCAACCCTATCCCTGATTTCCGTTCACTCAATCTGTGATAGATTTGAGGGGGATTACCTATACCCTTAACAGGGGAAACCACTTCATATTATTGTCCGTGCAGCTTTACAAAACAAGCTACACGATAATAAGGGGCTAATGTAGACACCAAATTTGTGTCTTACGACCCCTTTGTGACCCGCATCTCATCTTGCAATCTAACCTCATCACCTAAACCTTACACAATTATTTGTTAATTACCTTGTAATTGATAAATCCACATCACCTTACACTACCTCGTTTTACCACATCATCATGACTAGCCCTAACCTAAACTAACCTAATTAAGACCTATAACTTGGTCCACATCTACACCCATGACTAAGGACCCCTTTCTCGCACCCAAAACCGACCTTCTAGTCACTTGACCAAGCCCGCATGACCCGATCTCTCGGGAGAAAAGCAGGGAAGGTGGGCTATTTTACTAAAAATAGCCTACTTTTTCCTCACCGATGCCGGTTCCTACTCGACCGCCGTCGGTTACGTAACCACCATCGGTTCCCTGTAAATGGGCTCCCCGAACCAAAATCAAAGGTCGAAGGATTTTGAATCAACGAGAGATCATTTGGGAGTGATCAAGAGAGTCCAGATCTTCACTTGACCAAGCAGAGATGAGTGGAGAAACCAGAAGAGTTTGCAGCAAAGGAGATCAACTTGCATCTTCGTCAAAAACCAGTAAGTCACATCTTGCATGTCCTCTATTATAACATTTCTTATGCTTTTTGAATCACAGTCCTCATAAATCCATTCTGAATCCACTACCAGAGTGCCATTGCATCTAACTATCATTCATCTACCTCTCATCACCTTATTTCCTAATATCACCTATATACAGCCTTACAAACAACACAACCACCCCACAAAACAACCAACCTTCAGATCTTAGACCATACCGATATCGGTTATCAGTAACCAGTATCGGTTATCCCGACTATAACCAAAAACCAGCCTTTCCCTACCCGGTTCAACGAAGCAATTTAATTGATATCTCACGAGTCTTTTGTGTTGATTCATATTAGCAAGGAACCACCACCTTCGAAAGGAAGTTTTATATTTCACAGGCCCAAGGCGCGTTCCCTCATTTATTGTCTAATCAAAATCGTGTGGTCTCGTGTTCTTATTTGCGGGTAGTCCTTCCAAGACAAAAAGGAGTTCTTCACGGTCAACTTGATCTTTCTCTACGATGACGTGCACACCATCTCGACGTTCAACGGTATTCCTCCTAGCCCTAACCTTATCTATTTCTAAAAGGAATGAAACATTTCGAGTGAAACATTTCGAGGGTTGTGGTGCAGGAAGTGGGGCTTACATCATCCCTCCTATACTGAGGGAAGGGAGGTGGCTCATCCTGTCGTAGCCCCATCTGCCTGCGTACCCTCTCTAGGGGTATCCTCTCGTACTCTCCCGGCCTCCGTCCTGCTATCCGTAATGTGTCTTTGGATCAAAGCGCAATCAGTAAGCGGCTCCTCTGCGAGGGTGATGACCTCTGTAAGGTCTCCATACAATATCTACCACTGTCAGGCCCTCTAACAAATGTCTATAATAGGCGACATCCCGCCCTGCAAGCACTGCTCGTGGCTGCCCCACGACCCCCAACCACCTCTGAAAGCCGTATCTGTATATGACCTGTGGCCCTGGCTGCTGAGGTAACCCTACTGGTCTGATGCATATGATGTGCTCATATGCCCAACAGTGAAGTAAAAATGTAGAGCAAATCCCAAATCACCTCATCCGGCGATAGCCCCATAGCTCCCTGTATAACTGCACCAGGTATACTGGTGCCCAAGCGTAACAGGTGTGCTCCTCCACCATCTCAAGCAGCACCCCCATCAATGCACGTGGAAAGCGGCCTCCCTCTGAGTCCGGGAGGGTGAAGCAGGTGATCCCAATCATCATCAGCACGGCAAGCCGTGTCTCATGTCGGTGCGCACGGTACATATCACCATACCCGATACTCGCGCTGTGATAGGTAAGTAGCGCGGCTGCATCTCCAAAAACCTGTAGGATGCTGTCCATGGCCGTCTCAGAATCTACCTGGAAGACTGCCTCTCCCTCGATCGGCAGTCGAAGGATGCAATACACATCCTCCAATGTGATAGTCATCTCCCCAGTCGGGAGATGGAACACATTGGTTGCCGGATCCCATCTCTCGATGAGGGCAACCATCAAGCTATGATCTCTATCGATCACTCTATATCGCTAGACTCCGCCGAGTCCCACCTCGCGCATGATAGCCCAATGCGCTACGGACACATGTGGTCGCATCCGCACCAACATCGGGGCATCCTGTCCCGCATCGTCAGCTACTGACGTGCCTGCAAAACCCACCCACTACATTAGCCCTACTCTTTATCACGATATCTACCTATACCCCCTTTTATCCCCCCGACCACACCCCGACTCTCTAAACCCACCCCTCTACCCACCCCTCTTCTCCACTATCCCCCTCCCTCTTCACACCCACACCGAAACCCCGCAACCAATACCCCAACCACACAAACACAAAACAAAACAAAAACAAACCAAAACAAACAAACCAAAACAAACAAACCAAAACAAACAAAACAAAAACAAACCAAAACAAACAAAACAAAACAAAAACAAACCAAAAAAAAACAAAAACAAACAAAACAAAACAAAAAAACAAACCAAAACAAACAAAACAAAACAAAACAAACAAAACAAAACAAAAAAACAAAAAAACAAACAAAAAAACAAAACAAACACAACAATGTGAGCGATGCCAATGATATCGATACGACGCGGTCAACCACACAGAACCCAGCCCCTAAAATTGGCGACCGATGCCGGTCGCTTAGCAACCGACATCGGTCGCTGTTTTTCCCGGAGCCAAACCCCCGCGCGGCCCCCAACCTACCTTTTTCCAATTTTCTACCAACATACCCACCCAAACACCCTAAAAACCTACCCACCTAGCCGCCTTAGCCTATTTAGCCTATCTACCCTCTCCCTTTTTCAAATTATTTCCATTTTCTACTTATTTCCTAAAAAATGTAAATTCCTACCCAAACCCCACATTTAACATAATAACATCAAATAAACACAATAAGGGGTTTCGAACCTACCGGTATGACGACACGTCGTCGTGGTGGGATGGGTGGTGGTGGTCCAGCTGGTCCAGCTCCTCCTGCTCCTCCTGGCTGTGCCATGGCTCCAAATGTCCTCTTCTGGGTCCTCAACCAATCACCTACTGCCTCCTCCTCACTCGGGCCCGCTAACAACTCACTCCTCCAGTCAAATAACGCCACCTCACGCACCAAATGCTCCAATCTCCACTCTCCACGTCAGACAACTCAAATCAATTTTCAAATTAGACAAGTGACAATGACCGGCCGTATTTTTCTTTTTATAGGTTTTTCACATCGAACTGATACCGGTCAAAGCGTGCCCTAAAGAACCAGCGTCGGTTATCTAACCGGTACCGGTTATAGATAACCGATATCGGTTTCTTCCTTTTTCACCCAACTTTTTGCCCTTATTCACTACTTTCTCTTTCCCACCACATCGCCTATACGCTCCATTGCTCTTTAGCCATTTTTGACTTCACCGGCCTAACCCAAGGCCGCAACCAACTACTCTGGCCCGACCCAAGGCCGCAACCAACCATTTGGCCCGACCCAAGGCCGCACCTTACCCATTTGGCCCGACCCAAGGCCTCAACCAACTAATCCGGCCCGACCCAAGGCCGCAACCTTACCCATTTGGCCCGACCCAAGGCCGCGACCAACCATTTGGCCCGGCCCAAGGCCTCAACCAACTAATCGGCCCGACCAAGGTCGACCTTAACCATCTAACCATTCGCCCGACCCAAGGCCTCACCTTACCCATTTGGCCCGACCCAAGGCCGCAACCCTAACCATCCGGCCCGACCCAAGGCCGCACCTTACCCATTTGGCCCGACCCAAGGCCGCAACCCTAACCATTTGGCCCGACCCAAGGCCTCACCCTACCCATCCGGCCCAACCCAACGCCTCACCCTACCCATCCGGCCCGACCCAAGGCCGCACCCCAACCATTTGGCCCGACCCAAGGCCGTACCACTTCCATACCTTACCCAACATCACCAACATACACTCTTATCCACCCATCCTATAGTTTTTTGTCTAATCAAGCTCACCTGTTCGTGTTTTAGCATAATTAGGGTCCTTGACTTGATCTGTCGACCAACTTTGCCCAGACCTAGACCGTGACATTTATCTCAACCAAACTAGCCATTTGGTACTGATGAACATGCCTAAACGTTCCTGTACCTTACCTGTTATATACCCTAGAGCTACTTCCTATGCCTTGGATACTAGGATTATATCACCCTTGTTTGGATAAACTATCGACCTTTGCCTATGCATTGTTGGTTTGCTTGTCAAATCATGTACCCTAGTCGTACTATTGCATTTCAACATGCGTCTGCTTCCTTGGACCTACCCCACCACCTTACCATCCCCTCTACACCATTTACCCTTTATCAACCCTATCCCTGATTTCCCGTTCACTCAATCTGTGATAGATTTGAGGGGGATTACCTATACCCTTAACAGGGGAAACCACTTCATATTATTGTCCGTGCAGCTTTACAAAACAAGCTACATGACAATAAGGGGCTAATGTAGACACCAAATTTGTGTCTTACGACCCCTTTGTGACCCGCATCTCATCTTGCAATCTAACCTCATCACCTAAACCTTACACAATTATTTGTTAATTACCTTGTAATTGATAAATCCACATCACCTTACCTACCACCTCATTTTTCCACCTCATCATGACCTAGCCCTAACCCTAAACTAACCTAATTAAGACCTATAACTTGGTCCACATCTACACCCATGACTAAGGACCCCTTTCTCGCACCCAAAACCGACCTTCTAGTCACTTGACCAAGCCCGCAACTGATCTCTTGGGAGAAAAGCAGGGAAGGTGGGCTATTTTACTAAAAATAGCCTACTTTTTCCTCACCGATGCCGATTCCTACTCGACCGCCGTCGATTACGTAACCGCCATCGGTTCCCTGTAAATGGGCTCCCCGAACCAAAATCAAAGGTCGAAGGATTTTTGAATCAACAGAGATCATTTGGGAGTGATCAAGAGAGTCCAGATCTTCACTTGACCGAGCAGAGACGAGTGGAGAAACCAGAAGAGTTTGCAGCAAAGGAGATCAACTTGCATCTTCGTCAAAAACCAGTAAGTCACATCTTGCATGTCCTCTGTTATAACATTTCTTATGCTTTTTGAATCACAGTCCTCATAAATCCATTCTCGAAATCGACTACCCAGCGTGCCATTGCATCTAACTATCACTCATCTACCTTTCATCACCTTATTTCCTAATATCACCTATATACAAATTACTTACAAACAACATAACCACCCCACAAAACAACCAACCTTCGGATCTTAGACCATACCAATATCGGTTATTAGTAACCGTATCGGTTATCCCGACTATAACCAAAAACCAGCCTTTCCCCTACTCATTTCAACGAAGCAATTTAATTGATATCTCACGTCTTTTGTGTTAATTCATATTAGCAGGGGAACTTACCACCTTCGAAAGGAAGTTTTATATTTCCAGGCCCAAGGCAGTTCCCTCATTTATTGTCTAATCAAAATCATGTGGTCTTGTGTTCTTATTTGTAGGTAGTCCTTCCAAGACAAAAAGGATTTCTTCGCAGTCAACCTGATCTTTCTCTACGGTACGCGCACACCATCTCGACGTTCAACAGGTATTCCTCCTAGCCCTAACCTTATCTGTTTCTAAAAGGAATGAAACATTTCGAGTGAAACACAAAGTCCAACTAATTTTTATCCTCTTTCCAAAATGTAAAGAAATTGAAAAAATTACTCAATTTGTTGTCTAAGGAGTGATTTTAAGAAAAACTTTAAATTTACAATAACTTTTGCAAAAAAAAATTAAAAGCTCAAAATATTCAGGGAACCTTACTCTGAATGATTCGTAAATCTAGTAAATAAATCTCTAACAAATTCTCTATTTTTCGCAAGATATAGTAGTGTAGACACCCAAAATTGGGTCACAACCCCTTAAATCCCCTTCGACAAATTAATTCAATATTATTCCCCCACCATGACCCCTTGCACACATTCTAATTAATTTAATTACCATAATTAAATTAATTATCTACCTCACACCTCCACATCACCTAATCTACCTCACCTCTCCATCTCACCCTCGACCCATTCCAACTCCATTTATTACCTTAGACTAAGTCCCCACTTATCCTAACTAATTAGGATTTAGTCTAAACCTAATATTAATGACCTATTATCCCTCTAACCATTTTCCAACTCTATTTATCACCATTCTTCACTTGTGACCCAACCAAAATCAAGATCATGCTAAATTTAGTAAGGATCAGGCTATTTTTAGCAATTATGACCTATTCTCCTTAACCGCATTGGTTATCCCTTAGTTGCACCAGTCACCTAATCACCATTGGTTACCTTAAATAAGAGTTTCCAACTCTTTGTTCAGGTTCTCAATCTGGTTTTCTAGCTCTTACAAAGTTACATATTGACTCTCAATATTTTCAACAATCTTATAACATACCAAAGACCACGATAGTGTTCAAAAACCACACAATTCATCAAGAGATTGATCCAGAGCTTGGTGCACTCGGAAGGAAGCATAAATAAATACCTTGAACACATCCACCTAGCCATGGCCCCCTTCACCCCACTATAATATTAATTTAATTATTTAAATTAAATTAATTCATTATCCTCACCATATTTATTATTTAAATATCCTAATTGGGATAATTCCCACATATCCACCTCACCTCATCATCTAGCCACCTCATCCTAAGACCTATTCTTAGTAAGTTGCCATAACTAACTAAGACCTACCCAAACCCTAAAAATCAATGCCTACATTCCCTCTAACCACATTCCCACATGTTAGAAGGAGGTTTCCATGCTAATCCATGGGGAAAACAAACATGATCCTAGAAAATCAAGGGGATCTACCCAGTTTAGTAAACCTAGGAAATCCCATCCCTAACCGATGTCGGTTACCCTTGACCACCAGCCGGTTAAGTCGGAACCACCATCGGTTACCATTTAACTCCCAAAACAACCTTATTTCGAGGTTGGCACATTTATGAGAGAGAGATAGATATCTTCTAAGAACAAGTGATGAAACAAGAGTTGCGTCATGCAAGCAGTAGACCACCATCCGTACAAGCATCAGAACACCCATAGCCAGTACAAGCAATCACATAGCCACCTACCTTCACGGGAGCATCCAGGAAGTGTCAGCACTACGCCAAGTTCATTTGATCACCCACCATTACCAACCAGGCATCAAGCTCATACAAATAGTAAGTTTGTTAACCTGCATTGGTTCCTTGTCATTTGAGTAGATCCTTTTACATTTGTTATTAGTTTCTGCTTTCATTTCCATTCCCCACCATTTTACCTCCATGTAAACTTGACCATCCTTTTTCCACACCATTGAACTATCCATATCCAGGACTTTCATCATTCCTGTGCATATCCAGGATCCATACAAATCTCATCATTTCCCTTCCACCTTCATCTAATCTCAGATCTATCACCCAGCCAAGTTTTATTGAGTTTCTTGTACCTGACCATACCAACGCCAATCACCCATAACCATCACCGGTTAACCTAAATCGACATCGGTCTCTATGTCTTATATCGAAACCCATATCAGAGCCTAAAACCACCACCAAATACCTAAACTACCCAAAACCTGACCTTGACTAATAATAGTATCTTGACAGTGACCTTGACCTTCAGATTCAATCATAGCCTAGCCTGTTGTGAACAAATTTTCTTATTGTAGATGAATGAGATACCTAAATCATTTTAACTACAGTAGGATTTACTTTATTACCAGCATTAAGTTGTTTTAAATAGTGGATTGATAGCCATCTAGGAAGTATCACACTTCCCGGATCTAGCACATGCTAGGCAGTCCACTGCATATATTGTTTAACTTTTATTTGGTGGTTTTGTGTTCCATTTCAGGTAGTTCCTCCAAGAAAAAGGAAGCTCTCACGATGATTAGCTATGGATTTAGAATTCATATGCATGCAACAACCTATCAACCAACATTTCAACATGTATTCCTCCTAGCCCATTACCCTTATTTGTTTCATCATTTTCTAAGAAATGCTCCAATCAGGTGAAACATTTTGGCATGCCCGGTGGGACCCATTCGGGGTTCCTTGCATTCATTCATTTCTAGGTGAAAAGTTGCATGTTTTTTCCTTTCCAAAAGGTTCTTACATTTAAATTTCTCCCCTGGAATCATCTCTTCTTCTATTGTCTAAAAGTAATCATACTTTGGTGCTTTAAAATGAACACTTCTTCCCTTTCATTAGTATCGCATTAGTGAAAGAGCATCCCTTCTCCTATTCATCTATTTGTGGCATCAAATTCTACATTTCGATTTGGGTTTAAAAATCATTGCATTTCATTCTACTTTTCTACATTAGCTCACATTAATTGAGGGCAACCTATACTGTTGGAAGTCATGCCTAGCTGATGGTTGACAAACAAATCATAGAAAAGCACTTCCTTTCTCTTTCTCTCTCTCTGAGTCTTATCCAAACATCACAAATTTAAAATACACACATTCTTAAACAACATCTTTCCTGGAAGAAGTTGTAGGTGATCACACGATCACGGTACAATGGGCACCCAGCTCACTGCTCTGTCGAGTCATACTTCAGAAAAAGCTCCCCCCCACCATAACATACCTAAAACCTCTCCTTGTAGATCTCCTTCTTCGTAGGAAGCCATCCTCACCAAAAAACTCTATTTTATAGTTCATGAGTCAGTCCTTAAAATAGCATAAGCTAAACAAACATAATAGAAAGGCACTCTTAGGATCATGTTTTCTTAGTGTTTTTGCTTGGCTTGTGTTTTGAGGTGAGAGGTTTTGCTCTTCATTTTCTTATTTCCCTTGCACACTCCTCATCATAGTTGGTGTATTCCAGCTTCATCTGAGTGTGCCTAGGACCATATTCTCATCATTCTCTAGAATTCTGGGTTTGATTCCACATTAAATTTTAACTCACAACCACATTTTCTTCATCATTATTTCAATTCCACAAAAACTGGTGTCGGTCGAACGACCATCATCAGTTATACCCAACCGGCATGTTGGTTCACTTTTCTTTTGGTTAACTTACCCAAAAGGACACCTATTCACCTTCTTTAACTATTTAGAGTTTGTCACTCTTATCATATCCATTGACCTAGTAAATCTCATCAGTATTTGGCATACCTAGAAAATTTGGCCTTATACCTTGTTTCGACCAACTATCCACTTTCCACAATGTAGCGCATAGGTAGTGGTTACTGTGACCGGCATTTTTAACCTAACTAACATCGGTCAGTCTATGTCATTTTCTAGCTGACATTTGATTCCTAATCCACCTACTACTACCTCATGTCTCTCCTATTTTTTGTTGTATTTCTATGTCATTTACAGAAAATAGTCCAACCTGATCAGTACTGTTCACATGGTGTTGACCCAAAGCCAAGCGAATGCCCTCATATTCCATGCCAGTTGTCAACCACTCCCACCTAGTCCTTCACCACCTTCTATTTTATCACCCATGGATCCTACCCAACCTATCACTATCACTACTGGAGATGAGGAGTTCACACGACTCCTTGACCAAAATCCTATCGCCTTGTAGTTTTACCTTTCCCACTCATCCACTTGAGATGCCTCGGGTCAATTGATATACAACATGCCCATATCTATCCCCACAACTCTCATCCCCACTCTTGCATCAGCCCCATCTAGCTCCACGTTGTCCGCATCTACCCTTACCCCCAGTTGTTTCATGACTAGGCCATATACCCTTGACTACACATATCTGCTGCTATCCGTTGTACCCACCACATCCACTATACCTTCGCCAACCACCCAGAATACAACCTCATCCATGCCTATTATCTCTCATATACCCGTAGCTACACTACCACCTCCGTGTCGGTGACCCCTACCCCTTTTCAAAACATTCATCCTTTCTATTCCACAATCTTTAGCCCCCATTGCCACTAGGGTCACCATGACCCTTCCACCTCCATATACATACTATTAGTAGCCTCTATTTCATCTATTATTCACTCTGGGTACATACCCCCTATTTCACTTCCTTCTTCTCAATCTACCTACATGGCAGCACCATATACTAGAATGCCACCCTTGTTACATGCCCAACACCAACCCTCTTATGCTACAGGAGGCACCCATCCATCACAACCTACCAATGACCTAATCAAGTTAATGATGGACAAGATGCAGACATTGGAAGCATCGGTTTCTGTCTCATGCTAACTCTCTCACCTACGATGAGATTTGTAATGAGCCTATCCACCCATCCATTCCTATTCATCCATACCCCATGCATTGGGAAATGCCTAAATTCAACCATTTCAATAGCAAGGAAGACCCACAACAACATTTGTGGTCTTTCAAACATGGGTGCTACCTAATCACCCACGATGATGCTTTTCTCTTGA
The DNA here is from genome assembly GCA_018340775.1 of Taxus wallichiana var. yunnanensis. Classification (NCBI taxonomy): domain Eukaryota; kingdom Viridiplantae; phylum Streptophyta; class Pinopsida; order Cupressales; family Taxaceae; genus Taxus; species Taxus wallichiana. The sequence goes on along the minus strand of CM031234.1, from coordinate 425,960,200 downwards.
GGACCTTTCCCATGTCTCTGACTGGACCCACATTAGATTGGTATAGTGGGTTACCTAGACACTCTATATTCTCATTTAATCAAGTAGCCCAAGCCTTCTTGGATCACTTCTCCATTAACATTGTTAAGAAGGTTACCATGACTGACCTATACTCCACACATCAGTATGATGATGAATCCATCACAGATTTCATTGCTCGCTGGTGTATCCTATCAATCAACTCACATTCCAACTACCACAAACCGAACTCATCAAGATCTTCATGGGCTTGTGCTAGACATATTTCACCACCCTGTAGGTCCAAACTTTCCAAACTTTCGATGAAGCATTCACCATGGCACGAAAGCTAGAGATTTGGGCCATCGAAGAGAAGAAAATCCAACTACGTAATAAGAATTCAGCATTCAAGTCAAATGACACCTCTTCTTCTTCAAAACCATAGAAAAAATTATTCAAAGGCCAAGGGGACCGCTAACGTAGTGGTACTCAAAGCCGGCCTAGCTCATCCATCAAATCAAGCTAGCCCCTCATCTAATCTCTCACCCATTTAGACTTTTCAATTTAGATGGGAACAACGAAATATACCCCAATTGGGAAGCCTTATTCTTTTGTCTTAAAAAATCTCATCAAAGTTGGGGCCATCACCCTTCCTCCTATAAAACCACACACTAGTTTTGACCCTGCTCACCCCACACCCATGGTATAAAGAACACGACTTCTATAACTATCATCGAGTAAAGGGTCATAGTGACGAAATTGCATCACTTTCAAAAACATTGTCCAAGAAATGCTTGAGAAAGGAGTTTAACTATGGATAATCCTAACACACCTACCAATCAAAACCTACACATCTTCAAGAAACCCTTTCCTAATCATGCCCCTTCATCTGATCAAACCGGTGAGACCTCAACTCATGATAGCCATACCCGTGAGGTCCACGCTATTTTCAACGATGCACCCGTTGCTTCCCAATTACCTCATATTCCTTCCATAGAGGAAATTCTAGCCCAAATTCCTCCTTCTGCATTGGAACCCACCTCACCTATTCCTCCACCCATAGAGGAACACCTTTCACCTCCTTCCTCACCCATGGAGGAGCCTTCCACTAATATCGAGGCTATTTCACCTTTGGCTTCTCCACCTAGAGAGTCGTCACCCATAATACTTCTTCAGTCCATGGAGGATACTTGTTTATCTCCTCCACCCATAAAGGAGCACCCATCATCTCCTCCACCTACAGAGGAGCACCCATTTTCTCCTCCACCTATCAAGGATCCAATAGAGATACCTTTTCCTCTAGGTGATCATTCTCCATTAGCTACCCAAGATCCTATGCAGACCTACTTTTGGCTCTCTTACCCATGGAAGCCGAAGCTAGCAAATTCCCCATCTCTAAGACACATTTTACAGGAATTTCCATTAGGTCCTCATCAACCTCACCTACAGAATGTGTCATTCTCATGCTTAGCTGATCACTTAGATTATGTGGATAGAGCCTTACTTTGGGGGCGTCTTACTTCCTGTCTCAACAAATGTAGATGTCACTTGTTGACACTTCCACTATCTACCCAAAGATATTTCAACCAATCAAACCGAGCACAACCACCTCTATCACAACTTCTTCCACGACACCCATCATAGCTCAACACACACCCTTACCCATAACCCAACATACATCTAAATCTAAACCTACACCTACACCATCTTCCTCGACTAAACCTATTACTACCTTAGGGGTCACCCCAACCACCAACCTTACTCATCCACCTATCAAACTAGATTTAGCTACATCCTCCACAGTCAAGACCAAACTTACTCCAGCACCCAAACAGAAGAACCAAACCCATAGAACTCACACCCCAGGCTGCGCCAATCATACCTTCATCACCTACACCCTTTCCATCCATCTTAGGACCTCAACCTCCCAACATGGTCAAGAAACCTCCACTCGTTAATAAACAAAAAACACAACATCCCATTCCTTCTTCATAAACCTCTAACATACCCAAGCACCCGACATGACTTACACCCACACCTGCAACATCTTTACCACCCATACCTCTAATACCCTCAGTAACTTCTTCACTACCCCTACACTTTATTCTTTATCCCTCACACCCCTACTGCACTGACCCGTGTCATCTACCTTCACAGCACCTCCATTATCCCCCTGGGTAACTCACCCTCTTCCCCATCCACTTTTCCCTCTAGATCTCATACACCCATATCACCTTTACCCAAGAAAGTGCAACCCAAAGACAAAAATCCACTACCCTCCAATAAGGTAGTCAAAACAACCATACACCCTCCTACCCAGTTCATCTACCATACCCCTACCCAAGCGAAAACATGACCAACACCCAAGACCACTCCAAGCACCCAAAACCATAGCTCGACCCACTCCCCTCTCCTATAAAGACCATTCCTCAACAATCAACCACACCTACGCCCAAACCCACTTTCACTTCCCATTGCGACCCACTAGGGTCCTATGCCAAAATCTTAACCAACCTCCTTGAGACTTCTATCATCACATTACCACTACTCAGACCTTATGACCCCCTCAAACCCAAGCCAAAAGGGTTTGATGACACTAAAATTTGCACCTACCATCATGTGTCAGGGCACGATGTGGAGAAATATAAGGCTTTGAAAACCATCCTTATCCAGTTGTGTCCTCCTGAAGCAAACTTTGATGATGATAAACTTCTTGATGAGGACCTCATTTCACCTACACCCATTTCCACAGTCCTTCCCTCACTGCCTACTCAACAACCACAACCTTTCCCCATAGCTCCTAGAACCACCTCCGAGATTCAAAATTAACATGGTTCGCATCAGAGAACTTGCCACACCATCACCTAAATGTTCATTGCGCCCAGCTCACCTCACAAGGATTTTCTCCCCTGGTAGGTTTTTCCCATCATGTCATTATACCACTCATCCTACACCTTCTCCATTTACCAACTCCCCTCAAATCAACATGATCCACGTTGCTACCCATGCTCAGAAGGACAAAGGAAAGGAAAAGGCAACTAACTCACCAACCAATCCTATACCCAACATACCATCTGCACCCACACCTAAAATCACTATCCATGGCCCCACATATCCTATTTCTAATGGGGTCACACATCGCACAATGCTCAAACAACTACACCAATCCCCCTCAAAATGTCCTTATATGACCTCATCCAAACCTCGGAATCCCATCATCAAGCTCTCATGGAGGTCCTATAATCTATTGAGGTTTTACCCAATGACCCTACACCCATAGCCTCCATTATCACACCCCATCATGTAGCCTCTCTCACCAAATTTCCACCTTTATCCACACCTCACCCTACTCACCAAGTAGCCTCCCTTAGCTTCTCAAAGGAAGAGATCACACCACACTAAACCGATGACCCAGACCTAGCTCTCTTCATCTCTTGTCCACATCGATGATATACATGTATGACGTGTAATGATCGATGGGGGCACTAGAATTAACATCATTTCATCCCATGCATTCACTCAAATGCACATACCTAACAATTACATGCATAAACATCTTGTCATGTTGCATTCATTCAATGAACGTTATCACCTCTACACTAGGCACCATCATCCTCCATGTTTGTGGGGCCCCGCACTGTTATTCAGAGTTATTTTACATCTTGGAGGGGGAATTTCAATATAACATGTTGCTTGGAAGACCACCCTAGATTCATGTCATGGGTTGTGTTCCTTCCACTTTGCATCACTGTGTAAAGTTTGAGCATGAAGGACACACCTATACTATCCCAGCTGATCCATCACCTTTTAAAACATGCAACATGCTTTACCGACCCAATGATGCTTATACCCATTAAGGCATCTACCTCCATGACCACTACCACTTCACCTACACCTCTACTTACTAGTACAGTCGCTACCTCAACCGCACATGCCTCCTCCCTTCCTACTACTACCACAACCTCCATGGCCAACCATCAGCCTCCCAATCCGTTAGCTCCACCTCCGTGTCGACCACCGACACATCGTCTATTCCAGCTACCCACATACCAACCACCGATCCCTTGGAAGGCATTTTTCAACACCTCACTCTGGGAGTATCACCTATATAGTGTCAACACATTCCTTACTCCACAAGAGTATGGAAGTCTTCACCAACACCCTCACTATGATCACCACATAGGAGAATGCCTCCTTTATGGTCCTCCTCACCTTCGTACCAGTCTCACCTATGGGGGACTTGATACTACCACTTACACACCCAAACCACCATCACAAACCCACCCATTTTCCGTTGACTTCCAATCTCTCACTAATCATCATTTCACCCACACCTTCTGCACCGATGTGTGGAAAGGTTTTGGTTTTATCTTTTATGAGAAGGCCATCATACTATTATTCCATGTACTACCCGTGAAACATAACATGACCATAGTAGTGGTATCATCTTTGTTGAACCACCTACCAAGTAGGCCCGCATTGAACTCATCGAGGACATCAGCCCTTCTCCACCCTCTTCGCCTCTCTCCTTCACCTTCATCACCGCCTTCATCGACGGAGTCGATGGATCCAGAATCCATCCCTCCTAACTTTTTTTTTTCATAAACACCATTTCCTTGGGCCTCGACTTATCAACATGAGGGTGAGGCTCCTTCCTCTCATCCCTTCCTATATCCTGAAATGATCGATGATGATACACCTTGATTAACGTCATTCAATGTCAGGATGATGAATCTATACTCACCTACCTTGGTGTAGAAGACTCATATATTCATCGGTCATTACCCTCTGAGATGTAAACCATGTTGAATGAATCAACTATCGAGATCAACATTCATACTCAGGATGACCCACACATCCTAAAGATCGGTCAATCTTTAGATGTTGTTGAACAGAAGCCATCACTTCTTTTCTCAAAGATCATAACCATGCATTTTCTTGGTCTTACATAGACATGCCCGTATTGACCCCACCATAGTGGTCCACAATATCGTAACCATTCCCGATGCCAAACCCGTCAAACAAAAATTGAGGAAAATGCACCCTCGCATTGCCCTTCTCATCAAAGAAGAACTTCAGCACCTTCTTTTTGTTTCCTTCATATTACCCATTGATTATCCTCATTGGATTTCTAACATTGTCCCTATCACTAAGGTGATAGGGGGACTCCATTTGCATTTGCAAATTTCCATGACCTCAATCTAGCTTGCCCAAAAGATGACTTCCCTCTACCCAGTATTGACCAACTGGTTGACCTTACCGTTGGTCACGAGATGCTATCACTCATGGATGGCTTCTCGGGTTATAACCAAATCTTGCTTTTCCCCAGAGGATCAACATAAAACCACATTCATCACCCCTTGGGGACCTTCTACTATCGAGTCATGCCATTTGGCCTTAAAAACATGTTGGTGCCACATATCAGTGGGCTATGACTTACATCTTCCATGACATCATGCATCGTATATTGGAAGATTACGTGGATGATCTCCTGGCCAAATCTAAATTCCACTCTCAGAGCACCTCACCATCCTAAAAACCATCTTTGACCATCTCATTAAATATTGTGTTCACCTTCAGCCTAAGAAGTGCATCTTCGCGGTCCTCTTAGGAAAACTCTTGGGATTTATCATTTCCCTACGTGGTATAGAAGTTGACCCTACTAAAGTTCAAGGCCATTCTTGAAATGCCTCCACCCACTAACCTTAGGAAGCTCCGTAGCCTGCAAGGTAAGTTGCAGTCTATTCATTTTCATTTCACAATTATCTAATCGGTGTCAACCATTTCATCATCTTCTCAAGAAGGATGTCTCTTTTAAATGGGATGATGACTGCCACAAATAGCTTTTGAGGCCTTAAAACAATACCTTCTCCAACCACCCATACTTATCCCACCTAAAGATGATCAACCCTTCTACCTATACATCTCAGCTACCGATCACTCCTTGGGAGCCATGCTCACTCATCATGATGAACAACACAGGGAGCAGGTGGTTTACTACATAAGTCATACTCTTTTGGACTACAAAACCTGATACACCCATCCTAAAAAAAACTTTGCTTAGCCTTAGTTTTCATTGCCACAAAACTCCGCCATTACCTACTCAATCAAAAACCTATGTTGTGACCAACACACCCCTTACACTTCATGTATGCCAAACCCTACCAAAATCAACATGCCGCATGCTGGCTTATGCTTCTGGCTGACCTCGACCTCGAATTCATTCACCAAAAATCCATCAAGGGCCAAGCTATCACTGACCAATTGGCCGACGCACCTATTTCTAGGGATCAACCCTCTAATTTTGACTTTCCAGATGAGTCAATTGCTACCCTTTCCTAGACATGAACCCGCTTACAAATGACACTCTTCTTCGATGGTTCCAAGTGTCAGTGTGGGGGTGGGGCTGGTATTATCCTCATTCTACTTGATGGTGAACCCATGCCTTTGTCTTTCAAACTAGATTTTTGATTGTATAAACAATATTGCTGAATACGAAGCACTCGTATTAGGTCTCCAAGCCACCTATGCCCTAGATGTCAAATCAATCAACATCTTTGGTGATTCTCAATTGGTCATAAACCAAGTCAATGGTATATACCAATGTCGTAATGAGATACTTCAAAAGTATAAACATCATGTAGACATACTTTTGACCACCTTTGACCATTACGCCCTTCAAACCGTCCCCCGTTCAACCAACAAATTTGTAGATACCATGGCCTACTTGGCTTCTCAAATACCCACTTTGCCTACCGATTCTAAAATATTTATCACCATACAATGACTCCAATCACCCTCTTATTTACCTCACGATGTTTACTCCATCGAACCATCACCCGGACCCGAGTGACCTTTGGTATAAACAATATTCCACTATCTTTCTCTCTCCATCTTACCTCTTGATCTCACCCATAATGGACAACGCACCTTCCTTAAAAGGTCTCTCGTTACATCATCATGGGGGCCTCCTCTATAAGTGTGCTTTGATGGTATTCTCTTACGATGCCTCACGAGTTTTGAAATTCCTTATACAATTAAGGAAGTTCATGATGGCATATGTGGAGGTCACTTCAGTGGCCTTGTTGTTGCTAAGCGTATTCTTCACCTAGGTTATTACTGGCTGACCCTCAACCATGATTTTTGTGACTATGTCAAATGTTGTGTAAAATGCCAACAACATGCCAACCTTCATCATACACCCAGTCATGCCTTACAAGTTTCCCGTGACCTTTGGCCCTTCTCTCAATGGGGTTTGGATCTTGTTGGAGAGATCAACCCCATTCTTCCCAACACATCAATGGATCATCACCGCTACCAATACTACACAAAATGGGTTGAAGCCATACCACTCATCTCCACGAAAGCTGAGAAAATATGTGAGTTCATCAATCATCACATCATTTTTCACTTTGGTGTTCCTCATCACCTCATCACTAATAATGGAAAACAATTCAAAAACAAAACATTGTGAAAACTTTGCGACACCTTCGACATTCAGCTAAGTTTCTCATCACCTTATTACCCACAAACCAATGGCCAAGCCAAATCCACTAACAAAACCTTGAACAAAATTCTCATGAAAGTGGTTAACAATACTGGGAAGGACTAGCATACGCACATTCCTTTTTCCTTGTGGGCATACCACACTAGTATTCACACTTCCACTACCGCTACACCTTTTCTCTAGTCTACGGTATAGAGGTTGTTCTACCTCTCAAAGTCCAGATCCCCTCACTCATTTCTCTTCATGACATGCTCAATGATGATGAATTTCATCAGGACCATTTAGCACAACTTGAGTTATTAGATGAACGTCATCTTAATGCTCTTGATCACCTTCAAGTTTACCAAAAATGTATCAAACGTGCCTATGAAAAATGTGTCCATGAACAAACCTTTCACGTTGGTGATCTTGTCTGAAAGAAAATCAACACGTAACCAAAGTAAAAAAAAGTAAATGGGGAAAATTTTCTCCTAATTGGCTTGGACCATACATCATGACCCATACTTACGGATCAGGTGCTTATCATTTATCTTCACTCGATGGTAAACCCAAACCTGAGCCCCTTAATGCCTTGCATCTTCACCATTCTACTATTGAATTTTAGTCCTACATCACTTTTTCCTCTTTCCATGCTCGTCCCTTGAGCACTATCCACTTCTTATACCTCACCAATGATTAAACAAGAATCATGTGCATACCCATCACTTGTTATCTTCTCTTGAATATGTGTACCATGGCGCTGCACATAGCATGATTCTCATGGATACTTTTCATCTACCTTTAGATGAGATCCCATGGTCATTTCACCCTACTTTCTGAACAAGAATCATATTCTTCACCTTGGTCTTGTCCATGACTTCAAAATCCCTCACATGGGATCCAACTCCTTGAGTCAAACTTCTAATAAAAAGATGACTCCCTCAAAAGGACATCTTCCTCTTGCAATCACTGTTATAAATAGATTTCTCCCTCGAAGGTCAGCTATGTAAAGCTCTTTCAAAAAAAAAAAGAGAGAATCTGAAGCTTCCCACATCGATCAACTTCACGAAGACCTCAAGGAGTTAATTTCCTCATCCCATATAGACTTCCCACATCGATCAGTCTATCTCAAATATCAGTCAAAATAGAAAGACTTTTAGTCATGGACTGGCCTATTGTGACCTTGGATCTCTTGCCCAAAGAGCATGCTACCTTGTGCCATATAAAAATTAACCACCTTTCACCCCTCTCACCATTCGCACTCCCATTTCCTACCGCCTCAAGGGACCTCTTAGAAACCATGACATTTGGTGATCATGTGACTACTTTTCACCCTTAGAACAATCAATCATGTAATGTCTTTAGGGTCTCATGTTCATCACCTCCTCCAAGGTATGACCTACTCGGTATGATCCTAACCAATCAGGTGGCTTTCTTGCCCCCTCTTATCTTTTAACCTTCTTTATTACGTATTGATTACCTTATATAGGACTTGGTCCTCGACTTACCTTTGGGGTAATCTTCTTCTTCTACCACAATAAAATCACCTATACCAAGTTTCCCACAACTCACCCACACCTAACAGACCTAAACCCAAATCATGCCTAAAACCTACCAACTCATTTTCATACCTCCTCATATTCTTCCCTAGCTTATGGGAGAACTACATTCGGCTTGAGGTCCCTTTTCACCGAGACTATGTAGGCAGCACTCCGAGGGCATGGGGCCCTTAGAGGTTAGCTTGGCCACTCTCTACCCTAACCAATTCATCTTTCATCTTCCTAAATTACATTCTACCCCACTTAGTTTCCTTTTTATGTCAAAAATTGGAAATTAAACCAAACAAACAACAAGTTGCTTAACATTTTTATCATCATCACAACATACATTTATTATGACTACCATTTCTCTACCATCATCATGCATGTATTATAAAGCATCTTACACATGACCCATATCATCATTCATTGCACAAATTAATGAATCACAACTTCAACCATTTAAATTTAACCCTTCCTATGATCTAACTCAACCCTGCCTATGACCTGACTCGATCCATGCCTATGACCTAACTCAACCATGCCTATTACCTAATTCAACCATGCCTAGACCACAAACCTAACTCAACCATGCCTATTACCTAACTTGATCCATGCCTATGACCTGACTCAATCCATGCCTAAACCAACTTGACTTGATCCATGCCTAAACCAACCTGACTCCATCATGCCTCACTCACCTAGTTTCCATCCATATCACGACAAAAATTAAAATTCTCATAAAACACCAACAAATCATCAGAATCTCATCCATCTCATCATATAAACAAATATGTGTGTCTCTATACAATATACATGGATATCCAATCATGTACATCTCTCAAAATCATCAGCACACAGGTCGATACTCAATACAAAATATCATCGGCATGTAAGCCGGTATCATATACATAAAACAATAAAACAATACAAAATCTCTTTGACACGTAGGCCGATATATGCTCAATAATACAAAACTCTCATACATCCTCACTCTCATGGCACGAGTATGTGATAAAAAATATAACAACTCTCGGCATGCGTAGGCCGGTATATATCAAAAATCAAAACTATGTCAAAATCGGGAGCCATATATCAGGCATCATCTCGTGGATATCCTCCATATCTATATCACCTATCCCCTCTACCTCCTCGGCCCCTATCTAGCGACTTGCTAACATCTCCCCACCCATCATAGGTGGTGGTTGGGTCCTACTGGTGCATCAACTAGAACTAGCCTCCGGGAACTAGTGGCCTCACCCTGACCATGTCTTGGGGCTCGATGGCCCCTATGCTCTCCATGCTATGGGTGTGTGATCTAGTCCTCTCGCTAGAGGCCTGCTTTGTGCCTATACTCGGCATATGATAAATAATCTATCCCTACCACCATCTAGTTGGTCCTGATAGTACCTGGCCTCCTCTCACCTCCCACAACCTAGATATGGGCACTATCTTTAGTGGCCCCATCGGCCTCTTACCTTGTACATGTCTTGTGGGACCCTGTCCCCACCTCTTCTGTGAACTAGGACCCTCCCCGATGCCTATGGTGGTGCCATTGGCCCCTACCCCTGTGCCTGTATCTAGGCCTGTAAAGCCCCAATCTGTGTGTGTGTGGCCAACTAGCCCTATAACCCTGTCACATATGCCTGTAGGGAAGCCACTAACCATCATCCCCATCTCCATCTCCATCCCCACCCTGGGCCATCTGGGCAGACTTGGCCACCACCCACATGTAACTCGGCCACCTCCACCTCTAAGCTAGCTAGTTGTCCCTACACCATACCCAACTGGGTAATCAGGGTCACCACCCCCTAAGGGCTTCCTCTGCTTATGATGGTGGCTAAATCCGCTTTGCCCGACTGGGTGGTACTTGCTCATAAATGAGCCACCCACCACTATCTGTATCTATCTGTAACCCGACATCATCAATCCACCGGTCTACCACCTACTCCTCCTACCTACTATGGGCACTTATCAGGTTTTGGTAGAGGTAATGGCCTCTCCACGTCATCTCTCTGTACTGCGGGAAGGGTGGAGGTATGTCCTGTGGTAGTCCAAACTACCATCTAACCCTATCCACTGGGATCATCTCGTGCTCCCGACATGGTGCCCCTCTATCCATCTCAATAACTGAAGCCCATCTAACTCATCATGCATCCACCGAATGGTATGAGGGATAACCCACATACGGTCTCCATATGATGTCCACTCCGGATAACCCCTCCAATAAACACCTATAATAGGCTACATCATGTGTAGCCTTTCGATCGCCACTCTCCAATCATAGGTACCCATCACCTATACCCCACCCACACCAATCTCGGTGGAAATGCATCTTCTTGGGGCATACCTACTAGCCGCACACAAACTATGTGCTCATAGGCCCAACAATGTAGTAAAAATGTGCAACACAGTTGAACCTGCGTAGACACCCATACGCCCACAACTCTCTATATAGTTATACCAGGAATGTTGGTGCCCAAGAAAAGTGGTCTGATCCATCACCATGTCATGTAGTACCCCCATCAATGATAGGCGGGAAATATCCCTCCCTCTACATCCAACAGTGTGAAACAACACACTACCTCCATCAATAAAACAACGAGCCTCGTCTCCTCTGGATGCGGGGCTTGTGTACATCCCTCCATAACTCAGACTGGCACTATGGAATGTCATGTCTACTAGTCCCTCTCCAAACACTATCAACATCAACTCCTCCAAGGCCTCGGAGGAGATCAGTACACCTATGTCCCTAGTATCGGTAGCCACAGGATCCTAAACATGTCCTCCAGGGTGACTGTCATCTCACCTGTCGGTAGGTGGAACATGTTGGTCATTGAATCCCATCTATCGATGAGAGTGACCATCAGACTTGGCTGTCGGACCACATGCCGATAGCACCAGACCCCACTCAGGCCCACCTCCTCCACATGTTGCCACTCCTCAGCTATCATTGCGCCTCGCACTCTCAAGAGTAGGGTGGCACCTTGTCTCTCATCCATGCAGCTTGATCTCTCCCCTACATCTAATATAAACATCAAATTAATCCACCTTCATCATACCCATACTCACCCACTATCATTTCCCCATACCCATTTTCCCCCCCTACACTAGGTTTTTTCACCAACGCACCCTATTCTACCCTTCCCTATCTCACCCACTCCACCTAGGGCCCTTTCGGCCCCTTGTTCTCCAAAACCTAACCGGTGCCGGTTATCTCTAACCAACCCCGGTCACCCCTAAACTAGCATCGGTCACCTATTTTGTGACCAATACCGGTTTGACCCTACCAATGCATTGGCTAAACCTAACCAATGCCGTCCACTTTGTCATCAGGCAAAAAACCATGACCCCCAAACCCTACCTTCTCAAAAAAATCCCTCTCCTAACCCTTCTACCCACCCATTCTCACCTACACTTTCTCTTAACCCCATCCTACCCTCTATTCACCCACTTACCTCTCTCCCCACTCCTATTCTACCCAATTTACCCTCCCACATTTCAAATTTCATTTTCCCCCAAAAAAAAAAAAAAATTTTTCCCCACCCGACCTCTCACCTAATCTACCTCACAAAACACAACATGGGTTTGATCCTTACCTCATCATGTTGCCATCACCATGGTGGTGGTACGTCCTATCATGCCATTTGCACCAATGGCCCACCCGATCCCTCTCTGGCCTCTACCATCACCAATCACTAACCGCACCTCCAACCAATCAAATCACTCAATCTAATCCCATGGACCCACCTCTCAACTCCCAATCACCCACCATTTGGCTTGCTCAACTCTCTTCATTCCATCTGGACACTTTCCACCTTTCTCTTCTCTCTCTCTCATGTCATTTTCCCAATTCGCAAGAAGACAAATGATTTGTAAAAAAATGTGGATTTTTCATTTTTATAACATCCCGACCTAACCGAACCGGTTTTACCTTCACCGGACATCGGTCATGTGCCTTGACTACCTTACACCGTGATCATTACCTCTTCCACATCGGTTAGCCTTGACCGTCATTGGTCACTATCTCTTCCACATTGCCTAAAATTCACCCTATTAATCTCACGTCACTCTTTTTTTCCCTCACCCCACACTTACCTTGACCATTCACCTCACCTTCCTGACCTCATCATTTACTACCTAACCTCATCCTCATTTGGGGACTCATTATTTTACCCATATCTCGGCCCTACCCATGTCGTGACCTAGATAATTTGGACTGGAACATCGCTAGTGACCTTTGACCTCATGTGTTTGCTATACCTTGTGGCACTGTTACCTGTGTTGATTGACCTAATGACCTTACCTTACCTCTTTCCATGACCATTTATCCTGACCCAACCCTCGGTGTACCGAAAACATACCTAAATGTTCCTACACCTAACTTGTGCATCATGTTTCCTGACCATATCCTATACCTTGGATACTAGAATCACCTCAACCTTGTTTGGATAAACCTATCGACCTTAGATAATGTAGAGTTTTCCTGCTCTTCAACCTAGTACCATGTTGTAGTTTATACATGTGTGTGCGTTTGACTGTTACTACCTTTGACCCTGACCCATTACCTAGATTACCCGAGTAGACCTTTTTTCCTTTTTCTCCCATTACCCACCTTCTTCTTCATCACATTCACCTTTTATCAAACCACTCACCACTTCTGCCTTTTTCCTCATCAGTTCCTAGTTTGAGGGGGATCACCTTCACCCACACATGGGGCAACCACATCTTATTTTTGTCAGCGTCACTTACCAATACAAGCTACACAACAAAAAGGGGCAAAATGTAGACACTAAAATTAGGTCACACTCCCCCTGGTCCCTCGATAAATAAATACCTTGAACACATCCACCTAGCCATGGCCCCTTCACCCCACTATAATATTAATTTAATTATTTAAATTAAATTAATTCATTATCCTCACCATATTTATTATTTAAATATCCTAATTGGGATAATACCCGTATCCACCTCACCTAGCCCATATCTCCACCTCATCCTAAGACCTATTCTTAGTAATTTTCCATAACTAACTAAGACCTACCCAAACCCTAAAAATCAATGCCTACATTCCCTCTAACCACATTCCCACATGTTAGAAGGAGGTTTCCATGCTAATCCACGGGGTAAAACAAATGTGATCCCAAGAAATCAAGGGGATTTGCCTAGTTTAGTAAACCTAGGAAATCCCACCCTAACCAACGTTGGTTACCCTTGACCATCGCCGGTTAAGTCAGAACCACCATCGGTTACCATTTAACTCCTAAAAAACCTTATTTTGAGGTTGGTACATTTCTGAGAGAGAGAGAGAGAGAGAGAGAGATTCTGAGAACAAGTGACAAAACTAGAGCTGCATGTAAGTAGAACTAGAATCTGTACCAACATCAAAACACCCATAGCCGATGCACAAGCAATCACACAACCACCTACCTTCACGGGAGCATCCGGGAAGCACCAACATTACACCAAGTTCATTTGATCACCCACCATTACCAACCAGGCATCAAGCTCATACAAATAGTAAGTTTGTTAACCTACATTGGTTCCTTGTCATTTGAGTAGATCCTTTTACATTTGTTATTAGTTTCTACTTTCATTTCCATTCCCCACCATTTTACCTCCATGAAAACTTGACCATCCTTTTTCCCACACCATTGAACTGTCCATATCCAGACTTTCATCATTCCTGTGCATATCCAGGATCCATACAAATCTTGTCATTGCCCTTCCACCTTCATCTAATCCCGGATCTATCACCCAACCAAGTTTTATTGAGTTTCCTATACCCCAACCATACCGACGCCGATCACCCATAACCATCATGTTGGTTAACCTAAACCGACGTCGGTCTCTGTATCTTATATCGAAACCCATATCAGAGCCTAAAACCACCACCAAATACCCTAAACTACCAAAACCTGACCTTGACTAATAATAGTATCCTGATAGTGACCTTGACCTTCAGATTCAATCATAGCCTAGCCTATTGTGAATGAATTTTCTTATTGTAGATGAATGAGATACCTAAATCATTTTACTATAGTAGGATTTACTTTATTACCAGCATTAAGTTGTTTTAAATAGTGGATTGACAGTCATCTAGGAAGTATCACACTTCCTGGATCTAGCACACGCTAGGCAGTCCACTTGCATATATTGTTTAACTTTTATTTGGTGGTCTTGTGTTCCATTTCAGGTAGTTCCTCCAAGCAAAAAGGAAGCTCTCACGATCAGCTGTGGATTCAGAAGTCATATGCGCATAACAACCTATCAACCAACATTTCAACAGGTATTCCTCCTAGCCCATTACCCTTATTTGTTTCATCATTTTCTAAGAAACACTCCAGAATCAGGTGAAATACTTGGATCTATGCCATCAAAGTTGAATATCTCCTCACCATTTTCCCACGAATAACCTTTGTATCTTGCCCAATTACCATTCTAATGACCTCTCAACAGTCTTTATACAACTCTTTGTTCAATTATAGATATCTCCCAACACCCTATTTTCATATTCTTACAAATTACCCCTATCGACACCGGTCATCCAAGGATTTCTTGTCGGTTCATTACTATCAACACTACCATTGGTCACCTAATTGATAATGGTCTTCATGAATGGTAATATTTCCAAACCAACAAGCTCATATCTCTTGGCAAACGATGCCCGAAACCTAACAAATCTTCCCGGTGACATACTTTGACAAGATGATGTCACACTGCATACCTTGACCACCTACCATCCTTCCTAAGGATTTAGTCTTATATGCATTTACTATACTAGATTTGAATTATTGTGCTTGTGTAGGATACCTAAATTATACAACTACATTAGGCCTATTTTATTTCATGTTCTTATCATTGCATTTAAATTGTTTTAAAAGTGGATTGACATCTTTTCTAGAAGCACTCTTCCCCAGGATCTAGCTTCTATTAGGTATTCCACCAAAAAAATTTTAATCCTATTTTGTGGTCTTGCATTATTTCTATTTCAGCTTGTTCCTCCTAGCCAAATGGAATTTTTAGTGAAAATCAGCAGCACACCCCTTAAATGACCTTCAGATCTGCAAGTGAGAATTGGGTCATTTAGTGTGATTACACAACATGGAATCTTTTCCCCCAAGTGTGGGACTTGTAAAAATTGGGAAAAACTCTCCAAATTGAAGGTTGGTTCCTCTACTCCTCTAGTCAAATGTATGCATGAAATTTGCAAAGGTTTAACTCAAAATTCTACTATAATTCTACCAAGGAGACAAGGATAGAAAGAAAAGAAGATAAAACTAAACTAACAAGGTGATACACCAAAGTAGTGGTGAACATCTATTTCTACAGATTGACACAGATTATAAAAATGCAACACAAATCATGCACAAATTGCTAAAATTGTAATGAAGGATTACGATAGAGCAAACAACACACAGAAAGTATTGAAAATTCATTCACATAGTTTGCATTGCCATTTCCATTTTTAAATACAATACATTACAATAGCCAAGAGGAGGTAAAAAACATGTTGTAGTCCTAAAATAGGTCGATATTCCACAAATTCACTTACCGGGTGAAGGAGGGAGCTTGCGAGATCGTAAAACATCCAACCCTTTACAAAAGAGCCAAATCGGCTTTTAACAATGAAAACCGAGTTCGGAAGGAGAAAACAAGGGAAAATTGAAATGAATGATTCAACCACCAACTTGATCCATCAAAATAACATGGGTACCCTTAAAAATTCATTCCCCAAGATTTTCAACCATGCTGGAGAATAATGGAAGCCATCTTCATTAAAAATGGTGGTTGAATGTCGGTTGTGCTCTTTTCCCCATGCCAAAGGTATTTTTCATTTTCTCTCACTAAAATCAACCAAAAACAAAATTGAATGTTCCATTGTGTAGAGGACTTCAATAGCTTTCCAATGAAAAAAATTGAGAAAAACTGAGCTCTGGATCGAAAGATATGCCCCTCTGAATATTTAGGGAAAACTAGGGTAAAAATCGGGTCATGAGTTGAAACCTAAAATTTTTCCCCTTTTTAGAATTTGGGAAAATTTCTCCAAAAATCTCCACACCCCCCACTAATTCATGGCCACATGGTGCTTCCTCATTCATATCTGGGCTTCAAATGGCCATTTTACACTTTTTTGAATTTTGGAAAAATTCCAAAATTTCTCCATGCACCGCCACTCTGGGACATGTGTCACCACCCTATTCGTTGTGGGCACACACTGTAAATTTTTCCTTTGATGCTGCTGACCACTTTGGCAAAATTGCCAAATTCTCCCTGCACCCCCTCTAACGACCTCTATTTTTACCGAGAATAGGACACGTGTCATCCTCCCATTAGTCCGCGGGGATTTAACCAAAATTTCCATTTCCTCCTTGGCAGGCCTACGGGCCAATTCTTTCCTTCATGCCTTCTTGAACACTTTGGAAAATTTTACCAAATCCTTCCATGCCTCCACCCTCCACCATGACTGGACATGTGTCATCCTCCAATTGGTCCACGGGCCCGTTGCAAATTTCTTTTCCTCTGGGTGCAGGCCACGGGAAAAAAATTCCTTTGCACCCCGCCCACTCCTTGGTGATTTTTTCAACTTACCCCGTCCCCACCATTCCACTACCACGTGGCACATTCCTATTGGTTATGGACCTTCCCAGGGAAAATTTCCTTCAAAAACTCCACCGAGCCATAACTTACAAAATACGAGTTAGAAGGAAAATTTTACCTTTACTGGAAAGGTGAGAAAATTCTCTATCCATGAAACCATTTCTAGATAATTTTGAGTGCTCTTGGAAAAGTGGAAAAAATTGACTGAGGTACAAGGAAAGAAGGAATGAAAGAAAGTTAGTCAAAAATAAGTAAGGGGCTTATTTTGGATAACAATTTTGGTGACTCGGAGGGGTCATCCGCCTGCTAGATGAATGATTAGTGGCCTTTGAAGAATCCATTGGGCACGGATTCATCCACTTAACTACTTGGTACTCTCAACTCATTTGAAAATTTCTAGAAAGAAGATTGTGAGAGTTGAACATCATTTGATCTGGAACATGGCCTGCAAAGATGCATCCTTGGGACAACAAATCTTGTGCCAAAGCACTTAGGGAAATGTAAAACTAAGCTACAACAAAACCATGTGCACAAGCACTTGGAGGAATGAAAATCTAATTTAATATGTACAAGGTGGGGACTTTCCTTCTAGTAGCAATTCTTTAGATGGATTCCATTAACTAGAATCTAGAGTTCTTCACAATCCAATGTAGACAATTGGAAGGCATTGTTGTTCTTACATTTTGTGACCATGTAGGGCCACTCCAAATGGCATCAAAATTTGAATGCCTTCCTGTATTTTCTTAGTCTGCATCCCATTTTAACACTAAATCTCCAACTTGGAAGGTTCTATCCTTTGCTTTCCTATCAAAGGTTCTCTTGATCAAGGCTTGGTCCTTTTCCATTGTTTGGGCTGCATGCTCTCTAATTTCTTGGAGTTCCATCAATTCCGCATATCTAAACTCCTTGGGTTCAAACTCAACAATTCCAATTGCTTCATGAGTTCCAATGTTGGCAACTCAAGTGACATAGGTAAGATTGCCTCTCTTCCATAAATAAGTCTAAATGGAGAGTTGCTCATGGATCTCTTTGGAGTTATCCTATCAGCCCATAAGGCTAATTTAAGTTTAGTGTGCCAAGTCCTCTGATTTTCATCAAGATTCCTGTTGATGATCTTTAATAGTTCTTATTGGTAGACTCGACTTGGCCATTACCTTGAGGGTAATAATTTGATGAAGTGCTCGAGATAGATCCCATTATTAACAGCCCATTTAGTTACCTTTGATCCTATGAATTCCAATGCATTATCTTCTATTATAGTCATAGGTACACCAAATCTAGTTACTATCCCTCATAGAAGTATAGAATGCTAGATTCATTTACCTCTTTGAGTTCCACCACCTCGAAGTCCATTTGGTGAAGTAGTTTTCTTGTTAGAAATCCACCTTGTGTCCTTGGCTTGATTTTGGGTTAATGACTCCAATGAAGACCAAACCCCATTACATGAATGGCTGGTCAACTCAAATTGGGTGCAATGGAAGGGCAGCTAATCTTTCCTCACCTGCGAAGAATGCACAATTTTTGCACCTCTTGATCCATGCATAACAATCACCAACACCTTGGGCTAGTAATAATATCCAACCTTCATAATATTGAGGGTTGTCACTCTTGGAGCAAAATGACCCCACTAATCTATCATCTTAATTTTATTTGTCCCAATGCATCTCAACAAAGCACTCCATTTATATCCTTTTTGAACAAAACACCATCAACAAGTGCATATGGAATAGCCTACAATATGTATTCTCTTGGTTTTTTCATCTCATGAGGACATAGGCCTATTTGTAAGAAGTGCATTATGTCTTGGGTCTAGCAAGGAGTGAGCATACCACCATTCTCTTCTTGAATTCCTCTGTGTTCTTGGTTGTCTTGCAACACCAAAACAACATCCTTCTCATTGCTTGCTTCCATTCATTTGCTCCAGACCAGCTGCTCATACAATCCCTTTCCTCAGACCAGCTTGGTGACTTTGATCTCAATTTCATACTCCATGACACGAGTAATCCACCCTGCACATTTTTCATTTAGGTCTTTGTTGAGGAGGAAGTCCTTAACTCCCACATGAGAAACCAGCAGTTGAACCTTGTTGTTTGAAACTAGATGCTTAAATTTCTTCAAGCTCATAATCACTGCAAGAACATGCTTCTCAATAAAGGAATACCTCACCTCATAGTCCTCCAAGATTTTTCTAAAGAAGGCAATTGGCTGCTCTACATTTTCTTTGTTCTATTGTACTAAAATTGTAGAAATTGTATCATCACCGCCAAATGCATAAAGGATAAAATCTTTAGAGAAATCTGGGTTAATGAGAGTTGGAGCTTGTGAGATAGCCTCTTTGATTGCCTCAAAACTTTCCTTACATTTAGTTGTCTATTTGAAACCCATACTTTTCTTCAACATCACAGTTATTGGATTGACAAGGGCTAAAAAGTCTAGAAAAAACCTTCGAACAAAATTGATTCTTCCCAAGAAACTTTGAAGGGAATTCTTGTGACTTGGTAATGGTAGTGCTTTTATTGCTTCAACCCTCTCTATATCAATTGCTAATCCCTCTTTGGAAACAATGTGGCCTATGATCTTTCCTTCATGAGCTAGGAAAATACATTTTTGGGATTCAAGGATACCCCAAATATTCTTCATCTTTAGAACACTTGTCTCAAATGAAAGAGATGATCTGACTGCACTTTTAGAAAATACAGTAATATCATCTAGGTATATCAGCACTATTTTGTTGATCAATCCCTTGAACACCATATCCATTGCCCTTTAGAAGGTAGCTCCAGCGTTAGACATCCCAAATGGCATTTTCCTATATGTGTACATTCCCCATTGGTGGTGAAGGCTATTTTGAACTAATCGTCCTCCTTTACCATGATCTGATTATACCCTGAATAACCATCTAGCAATGAAAACCTCTCAGAGCCAGCAACAACTTGTAAAATTTTCTCCATAAAAGGAAGTGGGTAATGATCCTTGAGGGATGCTCTATTCAAATCTCTAAATTCTACACATAATCTGATTTCTCCACTCTTCTTTCTAACTAGAACCAAGTTTTCAACCCATATTGAATACTTGATGGGAAATATGATACTTGCCTCTATTAACTTATTCAATTCCTTCTTCATGAGAGGCTCCATGTGTGGATTGATTGGTCTTTGTTTTTGCCTAATGGGTTTAGCACTTGGATCTAATTCAATTGTTTGTTGAGATAGCTTGGGATTGAAACCTCTCAAGTCTTCATAGCTCCAAGCAAATATATCATCTCGAGAAACTCTTGGCAAATTTCATGAACTCGTACCTTTCTTGCTTGGTTGCCACTTTACCAATTTGAAGTTATTTTCCTTCTCCCACCAAGATGGGCACTTGAATCTTCTCCTTGACTTGGATGTTTGCTTTCTCCTTCCTAAATTTATCATTAAGATTAAAGATGGAATCCTAAGTGACAAGTCCTTTTGGCAGATTTTTGGTTCTCAATTGTGCCACTTGATCACCATACTTGATGTTCTAACTTTTCTTGATTTTGGGTTGAGAACTCAACTTCTTCTTGCAATAAATTGATGATTTATTGGTCACTTTCAAACACTTACCAACTTACAATATTGTTTAGCACTTTGATGGCCTTACAATCACATGAGTGTTTGGCTACACTTTATCTTCCTTGATACTCTCCATAACATCAAAGGATGCTCCAACTACTGCAAGTCTTATCAACAGCTCGGTTTTCTTTCCTAGGGATGGATTTGATGCCAAAGCCTTCAAAATCCTCAATGAGGTCCCACACCCTATTCTTATAACTCTTGAGCAGGTCATTCTTGGTAGCGTGCTACCCTTTAACTTGATTAACAATCAGCTCACTATCACCAAAGACTTGTAAGTTTTTGATACCTCTCTTTCTTGACCAATGCAATCCATGTATCAAAGCTTCATATTCAACAATGTTGTTAGAACATGCAAACTGAAATCTAAAAGCTGAATAATACTTAATTCCTTGAGGTGAAACAAGCATAGCTCCCCCACCTACACCTTGTCTACTTCTTGATCCATCAAAGAATAGCTGCCATACCTCATTGTCATCTTTATGGTCTGGCTTGGTGATGCTAGGAATAGGCTGATTTTCTTCATGCATGTAATAAAATCCTAGTTCAGATTCCTCTATTTCCTGTAGGGATCAAAAACATGTACCTTTCTTTCCCATTCATTAAGATTCAAATCTGGGATGCTTCCAACTTTGGTGTCAGCTTCATCGGTGCCTGGATAATCCTCTTGATCAAATGCTGAATAATTGGCATTGATTGGGCTTGGAGTATGAGGCTCAATGTGAAATTTTGCAATAGGTTCAGACCTGATTGTGGCCTTAGTTCCATATCTTTTCCAAAACAATATGTGTGACCAATCAATAGATAAATATCCTTTAATGCTAGATGTGAAATCCTCAACAAACATAGGGAAAAATTGGTGGTAAATCTATCACCGAGACATCTTACAAAACAGTGACATTGGGGCATGTATGAAAAGTGAGGCTCAAATACTTAATTACCCTACTATTGTTACTGATGTCCCATCCATTTGCACCACCCCTTTGGATATGACTTCATATTGGAGGCCCAGGTGATCAGCTATTTGCTTAGAAATCACAGAACTACTTGCCCCATAGTCAATCATACAATTGTGTACTAATTTATTCCCAATGATCAATGAAACATAGAATGGAGGGGGCTTCAAAACCTTACCTTGCTGTCCTCCATGCTTCCCTTCAGGCTGAGAAGCATTTGTGAGTACCTTGTCTTGCATATGAGCTTGTTGATTTGAAGTTGAACAATTCTTCATGGTAGCTTGTAGTAGATCCCTTTATCCTGGGATGGATAGGGATTCCCACATAGATATATTCACACTTATCTTCTTCATTTGTTCAATGATGTTAAATGGGGATGAAACATCTCTTTGCTGCCCCTTAGCCTACACATTCTTTTCTTGTACATGGGCTGCAACAACTGGTATTTGAGCTAGTCTAGAAGGTGGCTTGGGTTGTCCTTGCACATTTGGAACTACATTTTACTTGCCAACACTTTGTGGAGTGATGGAAGGTTGTGGATCACCTAGAGCTAATGATTGCCCTTCACCAATATTCCTCTTATTTGACCATGTGTTAGCTACTACATTCTAAGAAATTTTTGATTCATACCACAAAAATCTTTAGCCTACCAATTCACAAGTGTAGTCTCATTTGGAGTTGTATTTTGTTGAGATGTTCCTTGTTGTTGGTTTGTTTCTTGACTCACCTCACTCTCTATGCCAATTGTTGTCACCATCAAATCTTGGTTCAAAGCACCATTGAAGCACATAAACTAGTTGTGGGGTTTATTACATGGGAAACACCAATCATACTCTTGAGCCATATTATTTTGCACCGGCACTAAGGCTTTAGAGGTAGATGCAGCATTGGGGTTATAGGGAAGAAATGGTCTATTGTCAAGAGGCCTTCTTGATTTTGATTTTCAGGTGGCTGGATTGGGTGGCTATTAGGCTAAGTTTGAGGCCGATAAGAAGGTCTAAAACTTTGGGCTTGCTTCCTCTTGAGTGTAACAAGCTCATTGCCTAAATTTTGTAATTGTTTCATGACTTATTGAAGTTCATTTGAGGCACTAGAGGATGAAGTAGAAGTTTCATTTGAACTCTAATTTCTAGGAGTGGGAATAGGAGCTAAATTAGGTGCTTGACTAGTGCTTGGGTTTTCCAAGTTTGGATATAAGGGCATGGTAGGCCTAGGCACCAATTTACCAGCTTGGATCAAACAATTCTCATCCCTAATGGTGATGTTATAAGCTACAGGTATATTTACACCTCCCATGGATTGGATTAACATAGAAATATCATAATTTAAAGCTTTGAGATAGTATAAGAAAGCACCTTTAGCTATTGGCCTTACTGCCACTGGGATTCTATCCCATGTCCTTTTAAATCTGAAATTGAAGTTTGTTAGCTACTCATTGGGAGCTCTCTTGATAGTTTTCAGTTGTTCCAATAGAGACAAATTATCTCCCTTTTCTCCAAACTGCTCATGGAGAGCTATGCACAACTAGTTCCAATTTTGGATAGAGCCTGCCCCAAGGCTCCTAAACCATTGCAAGGATTTCCCTTTGAATGAAGATGCCAACAATTTGACAGCAATTTGCATCTCAACAATCTCATGGATTGCACAAACATTATCAATTTCTTTGACATGATCACCAGGAGTGGTCTGATTTTCCCCAATAAAGTATGGGATGTTCTTCAATGCTACAACTAGAACTAGGTTTTGTGCATTAAGAGAAAGTGGGCTGCTACTAGTGAAGTTGACATAAGGGTTGGGTTGTGCCATTCTGATTGGCCTGAGAACCCTTGTTGATTGGGTGAAAGGTCTACCAAGTGGAGGAGTTGATAGAGTTATATTTGGTGGAGATGGAGACCTTTGAATTCTTCTTCCCCTCTGTCTTCTTCCTAGGGATAATTACAGATACTCATATAATCAGCGCACCCCTAGATGTTGATCAGACTTCTAGTTTGACATCTTGGACATCCAATGTGATTGCACAACATTGAATCCTCTCCCCAAGTGTGGGACTTGTAAAAATGGGAGAGGAATATCAAGATTAGAGGCTGGTTCCTCAACTCCTCTGATCAGATATATCACTTACAAGTTTCAGAGGTTTGAATCCTTAGTTCCTACTCTAAATTCCAAGGGGACAAAGATAGGGAATGCAAGAAAATGAAGCTAATGCTAATGAGGTGATGCACCAAAGGAGTTGTAGACACATGATACTGCAATATATACACAATCCATAAGAAAACATAGCACAAAGCATGCACAAATTGCTCAAAATGTAATGAAAGATCAAGAAAACAATGGTAGATATATGAAAGGATTGAGGGATTTTAATCATAGAGCATATATTAGCATTCCAGATCCAATACAATGCATTACAGTGATCAAGAGGAAAAAAAGGGGTGTTGTATTGCATGGAAAGGTAGAAATTTCCACAAATTCTACCAAAAAGGAAGAAAAGGGAAGTTGCAGAGCTGAAAAGTGTCTCCTTTTTTAAAAAATGAACCCATTCTAGATTTTACAGTGCAAGCCACGACCCCAGGAGAGAGAAACATGGGAAAACCTGTGAGAGCTTCAACCACTGACCAAAATGTAATCAAAATAGCATGGGAATCCTTACAGGCCCATCCCCTGACATTTTTTTCCATGCTGGGAGAGAATGTGAGCCATTCTTCATTAGAAATTGTGGTTGAAACGTCATTTCTGTCCATGACCATGTGCCAGAGGCATTTTTCAATTTTATCTCTCCAACCTCCATAAAAATGCAAAAATGACCCCTAAATATTGTATATAATTTCACCATCTTTCCATTGATATAAATAATGTGAAAAACTGAGCTCTGGATCGAAAGATATGGCCATTTGAAATTTTAGGGCAAAACAGGGCCAAATCGGATTGGTGGGCAAAATTTTTTAAATTTTCCACTTTTTGGTCATTTGGAAAATTTTCAAAAATTCCCCGCACTCCACCATTTTGGGTGCCACGTGGCATGTTTTGATTGGGTGCAGGCCTTTAATGCTTCATTTTCCATTGTTTTTCCTTTTGGAAAATTTTCCAAAACTCCCTTCCAGAGCCAATGATCTGAGGACACGTGGCACGTGTTGATTGGCCGCGGGCCTTTCCCTTAAAATTTTCCATGCAAGATTGCCTTGCTTTCTTTAGGCCCACCTGACATGTGGTGAGATTCCATTAGTTCACGCTCGGGGGTGATTTTTCCTTTGAAATTTCCTTCTTTTCCTTTGGGAAAATTTCCCAAATTCCCCCCGTCTCCGCTTGGTCTCAGGTGCCACCTTGCATCATCTCATTCGCCGCGGGCCCTGGGCAAACATTTTTCCTTTTGCGCAATCCCTTTGGAAAAATTTCCAATCTCCTCCCACGCTCCACCATTCCACGTGCCCATGGACACGTGGCGGTCTCTAATTGGTGGTGGGGGCACGGGCCAATAATTTTCCATTTGAAATTTGGCAAAAACACTTCGCCAAAATTCTAACTTCTCCTCCGTGCTCCACGGTCCGATGCCATTGGACACGTGGAAAAACATGATTGGTTGTGGGCCTTCCCTTTAAAATTTTCCCTATGCCAACACTTATTCAATTTTTTTCCCCTTGGACACGTGGCAGGATCCGATTCGTCGGCGGGCCTGCGGAAAAATATTCCCTTTTGAAAACTTTTCCAAACACTTGGTAAAAAAACCAAGTCTTCCTCGACCCCCACCACTTCCTTGGACACATGGTGCCATTTCATTGGCTGCAGGATTTTTAGGGGAAATTTTCCCACAAAAACTCCGCCGAGCCATAACTTCAAACATACATGGAGTTAGGAGGAAAAATTTACCTTTTTGGAAAGCTGAGAAAAAGATCTATCCAATGGTGTCATTTCTAGAAAGTTTTGAGTGCCTAAAAAGCAAAAATTATGACTGAGGCACAAGAGAGGGAAGAATGAAGGGAGTTAGCCACAAAATGAGCAAGGGGCACATTTTGGATAACAATTTTGGAAACTCAGAGGGGTCATCTACCTACTGGATGAAGTTACCAGGCGGCTGAAAGCAATCCATTGGGCATGGAGTCATTAAATTCTCTACTTGGTACCCCAACTGATTAGAACACTACAAGGAGGAAGATGGAGGGTGAAACATCATCGGATTAGAGTAAGGCTTGCAAGACACATTTCCGGGGCAATGAAGCCTATGCCAAAGCACTTTGGGGAAAAAAAACTAATCTACAGCAAAACAATGTGCATAAGCACTTAGAGGAATGAAAACCTAAGCTAATATGTACACGGTGGAGAATTCCTTTCAGTAGAAATGCTTTAGATGGATTCCATTAACTAGAATTTGCAGTTCTTCACCATCCAAAGAAGAAAATTGGAGAGCATTGCTATCCTTACACTTTGTGACCATGTATGGGCCACTCCAGATGGCATCAAATTTTTAATGCCTTCTCGGTTTTGCTCTGTCTGCATCCCAATTTAACACTAGATCTCCAACTTGGAAAGATCTATTCTTGGCCTTTCTATCAAAGGTCTTCTTTATCAAAGCTTGATCCTTCTCCATTGCTTGGGATGCCTAATTTTTGATTTCTTGGAGCTCCATCAATTCTGCATATCTAACCTCCATGGGCTCAAACTCCAACAACTCCAACTGTTTCATGAGTTCTAATGTTGGCAACTCAAGTGACATAGGCAAAATTGCCTCTCTCCCATAAACAAGCTTGAATGGAGAGTTACTTGTAGATCTCTTGGGAGTTATCCTACTAGCCCATAAGGCTGATTTCAATTTGGTATGCCAAGACCTCTGATTTTCATCAAGATTCCTCCTAATGATCCTTAACAAGTTCTTGTTTGTAGATTCACTGTCCATTACCACGAGGGTAATAGTTTGATGAAGTGCTTAGGTAGATCCCATTCTTGACAGCCCACTCTGTCTTAGACCCAATGAATGCCAATGCATTATCTCGATATTATTGTAGTAGGTATGTGAAATCTGGTTGCTATCCCCTCATAGAAGTCTAGGATGCTAGATTCATTTGCTTCCCTTGAGTGCTACTCTTTGCTCTACTTGGTGAAGTAATATGTGGTCATGTCAAAATCCATTTGTGCCCCTAGATTGAATTGGGATTAATGACTCCAATGAAGTCCAAACCCCATTGCATGAATGGCTGGTCAACTGAAATTGGATGCATGGAAAAGAATCCAGCCTCTCTTTACCCGTGAAGAATGCACAATTCCTACACCTCTTGATCCATGCATAACAATCACTTTGAAAATATTGGGCCAATAATAGCCAGACCCTCATGATCTTTAGAGCTATCACCACCGGGAAAAATGACCTCCAAATTGGTTGACCATGGAACTCTTCCAACACCATATGAATCTTATTTGTGTGAATGCATCTCAAGCAACACTCCATTCACATCCCTTTTGAACAAAACACCATCAACAAGGGCATATGGGACATCCTGCAATCTAAAGTGTATTCTTTTGGTCTTGTTCATTTATAGAGGGCATAGACTGTGTTTAGGAAGTGCATTATGTCTTGGGTCCAGCAAGGAGTGAGGACACCATCATTCTCCTCTTGAGTGCTTCCTTGCTCATGGTTGTCTTGCAATGCCAAAACAGCCTCCTTCTCATTGCTTGTTTCCTTTTGTTTGCTCAAAAACAGCTGCTCACGTAACCCTTTCCCTCTCACCAAATTGGTGACTTTGATCTCAATTTCATACTCCATGACGTGAGTAATCCAACCTGCTCTCTTTTCATTCAAGTCTTTGTTGAGGAGGAACTCTTTAACTCCCACATGAAAAACCAGCAATGAACCTTATTGTTTGAAACTAGATGCTTGAATTTATTCAAGCTCCCGATTACTACAAGAGAACATGCTTCTAAATGAAAGAATATCTCACCTCATAGTCCTCCAGATTTGGCTGAAGAAATAAATTGGCTGCTCATCATTTTCGTTGTTCAGTTGTACCAAAATTGTAAAAATAGTATCATCACCCCCAAATGCATAGAGGATGAAATCCTTGGAGAAATCCGGGTTGATGAGAGTTGGGGCTTGAGAGATGGCTTCTTTGATTGCTTCAAAACTTTCCTTGCCTTCTTCTATCCATTTGAAATCCATGCTTTTCTTTAAAATCTTGGTGATACGCTTGACAAGGGCTGTAAAATTTGGAACAAACCTCTGAACAAAATTTATTCTCCCCAAGAAACTTTGAAGGGCCTTCTTGTGGCTTGGCAATGGTAGTGCTTTTATGGCTTCAACTCTTTCTAGATCAATTGCTAATCCTTCTTTGGAGACAATGTGGCCAAGGATTTTTCCTTCATGGGCTAGAAAAATACACTTTTTAGGATTCAAGGATACTCCAAATCTTCTACACCTTTGGAACACTTGTCTCAAATGAAAGAGGTGGTCTGCTGCATTTTTTGAAAAAATAGTGATATCATCAAGATATATCAGCACAATGTTGTTAATCAAACCCTTAAACGCCATGTCTATTGCTCTTTGGAAAGTAGCTCCAGCTGTTGGACAGCCCAAATGGAATTTTCCTGTATGCATAAGTTCCCCATTTGGTTGTGAAGGCTGTTTTGAACTGATCCTCTTCTTTCACAATAATCTGATTATACCCTGAATAGCCATCAAGTAATGAAAACCTCTTAGAGCCGGCAACAACTTGTAAAATCTGCTCCATAGAAGGAAGTGGATAATGATCCTTGAGAGATGCTCTATTCAAATCTTTGAAGTCAACACACAATCTGATTTCCCCACTCTTCTTTCTAACTGGAACCAAGTTGGCCACCCAACTAGAATGCTTGATAGGGAATATGATTCTTGATTCTATCAACTTATTCAATTCCTTTCTCATGAGAGGCTCCATGTGTGGATTGACTAGCCTTTGTTTTTTCCTAATGGGTTTAGTACTTGGATCCAATTCAATGGTGTGTTGAGCTAACTTGGGATTGAAACCTTTCAAATCTTCATAGCTCCAAGCAAACACATCAGGGAATTCTTGAAAAAGTTGTATGAACTCATACCTTTCTTTCTTAGTTGTTACTTTACCAACTCAGAGTGATTACCTTCTTCTACCAAGAGATGGACACGAATCTTCTCCTTGACTTGAATGTTTGCTTTCTCCTTCCTAAACTAATCATTAGGATTGAAAATGGACCCCAAAGTAATAAGTCCCTTAGGTAGTTTGTTGGTTCTCAGCTGTACCACTTGGTCACCATACTGCTGCTCCAACTTTTCCTAATTTTTAGCTGAGAACTTAGGCTCTTCTTGCAAGAAATGGATGATTTTCTAATCATTTTCAAACACTTGCCAACTTACATTGTTGTTTGGTTGTACCTTATCTTTTTGAATTCTCTCAACAACGTCAAATGCTGCCCCAACTATTGTAATCCTATCAGCAGCTTGGTTCTCTTTTCTAGGAATGGATTTTATGCCAAAGCCCTAAAAATATTCAATGAGGTCCCACACCCTGTTCTTGTAGCACTTGAGTAGATCATTCTTGACAGCATGCTGCCCCTTAACTTGGTTGACAATCAACTCACTGTCACCAAATACTTGCAAGTTCTTTATTCCTCTCTTGATTGACCAATGCAATCCTTGTATCAAAGCTTCATATTCAACAGTGTTATTAGAGCATGCAAACTGAAATCTAAAAACTGAATAATACTTAACTCCTTGAGGGGAAACCAGCATAGCTCCCCCTCCTGCACCTTGTCTACTCCTTGATCCATCAAAAAACAACTGCCATACCTCATTGTCATCCTTGTGGTTTGGCTTGGTGATGCTAGGAATAGGCTGATTTTATTCGTGCATGCAATAGACTCCTAGCTCAGATTCTTCTATTTCTTGATAAGGATTAAAAGCATGCACCTTATTTGCCCATTCATCAAGAATTATAATTGGGATGCTTCCTACCTTGGTGTCGATTTCATCGGTGCTTGGATAATCTTCTTGATCAAATGTTGAACAATTGGTATTGATTTGGCTTGGAGTGTAAGGCTCAATGTGAAAGTTTGCAATAGGCTCATATCTGATTGTGGCTTTAGTTCCATATCTTTTTTTTGAATAACATGTGTGACCAATCAGCGAGATAAGTACCCTCTAATCTTGGTGTGAAATCCCTTGACGAGGACATAAGGCAAAGAGTGGTGGAAGGTCTATTACGAGACATCTTGCAAAACAACAACATTGGGGCATGCATGCAAAGTAAGAATCAAGTTTTTATCACTCCAACCATTATTACTTGTTGTCCCATACAATTACACTACCCCTTTGGATATGACCTCATATTGAATTCCCAACTGATCAGCTATTTGCTTGGGCATTACTGAACTACTTGCCCGGAATCAATCATGCAATTGTGTACTAATTGGCTTCCAATGATCAATGAAACATAGAATGGAGGGGGCTTCAACATTTTACCTTGCTGTCCTCTGTGATTCCCCTCAGGCTGGGCAGCATTATTAAGCACCTTCTCTTGCATTTGGACTTGCTAGTTTGAAGTTGACCAGTCCTTCATGGTAGCTTGTAGCAAATCTCTCTGGCCTGGGATAGATAGTGATTCCTACATTGATATTTTTACATTTGTCTTCTTCATCTGATCAATGATGTTGAATGGAGATGAAGCATCTCTTTTTTTCCCTTGGCCTGCACATTCATTCCTTGCATATGGGTAGCAACAACTAGCATTTGAGTTGGCCTAGGAGCTATCTTAAGCGAGTCCTTGCGTGCTTGGGACTACATTTTGTTTTCCAAAGTAATTTGTGGAGTAGTAGGAGGTTGTGGATTACTTGGAGCCAATGGTTGTCCTTCACCCAAATTTCTCCTTTTAACCTTGTTTTGGCTGCAACACTTTGGGAAACTATTTGATTCATGCCACAAAAAACTTCGCCTACTATTTTACAAGTGTGCTATCATTTGGAGCTGATTGTTGCTAGAATGTTTCTTGTTGTTCGTTATTTCCTTAACTACCTTACCCTCCACACCAGATTTGTCACCATTAATGCTTGATTCAAGGCATCATTGAAGCACATAGACTAGTTTTGAAGTTCACTGCATGGGAAACACCAATCATACTCTCGAGCTATGTTGTTTTGCACTTTGGCACTAATGCATTATAGGCAGATATAGCATTGGGATTATAGGTCTGAAATGGTCATTGGCGGGAGGTTTTGCTTGGTTTAAATTTGCAGTTGGATTGGGTGCTCTTTGAGGTTGGTATGGCTTCTTGTTAGGCTGAGCTTGAGGCTGGAAGGGAGGTCTAAAACCTTGAGCTTGTTGTCTCTTGAGTGTAACCAGCTCATTGCCTAGATTTTGCAATTGCTTCATGACTTCTTGAAGTTCATTTGAGGCACTAGAAGATGAAGTAGAAGCTTCACTTAAATTCTGATTTCTAGGAGTGGGAATAGGAGCTAAATTAGGCACTTGGCTAGTACTTGGGCTCTCTAAACTTGGAAACAATGGCATTAGAGGCCTAGGAGCTAGCTTGCTAGCTTGAATCAAACAATTTTCAGCTCTAATGGCAATGCTATAAGCAACAGGGATAGTTGTGCCTCCCATGGATTGAATTAACATAGAAATATTAGAATTTAAAGCTTTAAGGTAATATAGAAAAGAACCTTCTGTTGTTGACCTTACTGCCACTGGAATTCTCTCCCAAGTCATTTGAAATCTGAATTTGAAGTCATTCAGCTACTCATTGGGAGCTCTCTTGATGGTTGTCAGCTATTCCAAAAGGGACAAGTTGTCTCCCTTTTCCCCAAACTGCTCATGGAGGGATATGCATAGCTGGTTCCAATTTTGAATAGAACCTGAGGCAAGACTCCTGAACCATTGCAAAGCTTTCCCTTTGAATGAAGATGCCAAAAATTTGACAACAACTTGCATCTCATTGATCTCATGGATTGCACAAATATTATCAATATCCTTAACATGATCACCAGGACTAGTTTGATTCTCTCTAGTGAAGTATGGAATGTTCTTCAATACTACAACTGGGATTGGATTTTTTACATTGAGGGCAAGTGGGCTGCTGCCAGTGAAATTGACATAGGGTTTGTTTTGTGCCATTTTGATTGGCCTTAGAACCCTTGTTGATTGAATGAAAGGCCTACCAGGGGGAGGAGTTGAGAGAGTTCTATTTGGTGGATATGGAGACCTTTGAATTATCCTCCCTATTTCCCTTCTTCTTGGAGATAATTACAGATACTCAAGTAGCACTTCTTCTTCTCCAACTCTTGACCTTTTGGTGATTCTTCTCATGAGTTTTCAGGTCTGCACTACTAAAACCAGCTGATTCTTCTTCCTTGGAGTCACTAGATGTGCAATTTAGGGCTCTTTTAAGCAAGAAACTTGCAAAAATGCACATAAATTTTGTTTCAATGAAGATGAAGACCTCTAAGGTCCCACTGGGCGTGCCAAAACTATTGTTACAAATCAGCAGCACCCCTAGATGTTGATCAGACTTCTAGTTTGACATCTTGGACATCCAGTGTGATTACACAACATTGAATCCTCTCCCCAAGTGTGGGACTTGTAAAAATGGGAGAGGAATCTCCAGATTAGAGGTTGGTTCCTCAACTCCTCTGATCAGATATATCACTTACAAGTTGTAGAGGTTTGAATCCTTAGTTCCTACTCTAAATTCCAAGGGGACAAAGATAGGGAATGCAAGAAAATGAAGCTAATGCTAATGAGGTGATGCACCAAAGGAGTTGCAGACACCTGATACTACAATATATACATAATCCATAAGAAAACACAGCACAAAGCATGCACAAATTTCTCAAAATGTAATGAAAGATCAGGAAAACAATGGTAGATATATGAAAGGATTGAGGGATTTTAATCACAGAGCATATATTAACATTCCAAATCCAATACAATGCATTACAGTGATCAAGAGGCAAAAAGGGGTGCTGTATTACATGGAAAGGTAGAAATTTCCACAAATTTTACCAAAAGGAAGAAAAAGGGAAGTTGCAGAGCTGAAAAGTGTCTCCTTTTTAAAAAATGAACCCATTTTGGCTTTTATAGTGCAAACCATGACCCCAGGAGAGAGAAACACGGGAAAATGTGGGAGAGCTTCAACCACTAACCAAAACACAATAAAAACAACATGGGCATCCTTACAGGCCCATCCCCTAACATTTTTCACCATGCTAGGAGAGAATGCGAGCCATTCTTCATTAAAAATGGTGGTTGAAACATCATTTCTGTCCATGACCACATGCCAGAGGAATTTTTCAATTTTATCTCTCTAAAATCCATAAAAATACAAAAATTACCCTGGAATCTTGTAGAGAATTTGTAACATCCTCATTTTAAACTTTAGAACAAGTGAAATTTTTATTTTTTTATTTTTTTTTTTTTGATAATTGCATCTGGTTCTAAATACATAATTTAGAACTCACAATTCAATAACCATTCATATAATGCATAACCATATGCATTGTAATGACTCTGAGTACCTCCGATCTATTCATTCCATGACTCGGTAATCTACCGATCTATTCATGAGTAATAAGAGTCGGTGTTTTTATTTAACACACTACTCTTGCGGTTCTCTTCCCTAATCTGGGATTCATAATGCTCTGTCCAAGGAATCTAACTGAATAATTGTTACCATTATTCATCGGCATCTCATCCCTTAGACTAGGTGAATTAGGACAACGCAATCAGCAGCTTGCGATACTTTGGCCAAAGATTTGAAACATACTGTTCATGTCTCGTATTCCTTAACAGCATACTCGTCAATCTGGAATACGTCCTTCACCCCATTCATATGTTATATAGAATGTCTTATACTGACTACTGTCAGTCCTTCCTTTCACAACTGAATCACTCTGAGGTAGATTAACAAGGTGATAATGTTATATGGATGCCCACGAGGATTAGGGATATGATGACATACTGGTTCAACCTTGCAGTTCAACCAGCGTGTCACGATACCCCGAATCTCCTAGGCAGCCATATATCATGACCACGTTCTTAATCGGACTCTGGGTAACTCGTGCGAAATCAAGTGTAAATCTTAGCGATCAATGCAAAGGGTGTCGCCATGAGTCATCTGCATTGTTGTAACTTCGAGAAGATCCTAATCTTCTCGGAGGTACAACCATGCAGTGGACTTATGTCGTCAACCTTCAAATCCACCTCGAAAAGATCTACTCAATACCAAGCGTTACGCACTTGAGTTTAAATTACTTTTAAAGACTCTTCCCTAAGGTTAGCCTTTCCCAATCCCTGGATTCTTCGTCTTAAGACGACCCTCCTCTATAAAACCCATTACATGGTAGAGGTATTACGGTCAGTTCTCATCAAGGAGTCATTAGAATACACCTGATTCTAAAGCAACAGAATCGGACAATATCTCATAACCTTTGCTTGAGATTGCCTTCTGAACTCCATTTGATTGCATATCAGTTCTCTTAACTGAATTTATATCATACTTTTTAGTATAAAGATATAAATGATTAAGAATCCAATTTAATATTGTCCTGTCATACTTAGGACTAGGGATTAGTAATTTAATCCAGTTTGTTTAGCGTTCTCTTTAGGCTCATTTTTAACCTAACTTCTAGAAAGACAAATATTTAAATCCAATATTGCTTTCGCTAGAACAGATTAGAACTTCTAAACACTCATAAGAATTCAATCTCATTTTCTTGTAAGATTTCATTGTCAATCACAAAAGCATCCATATTATACAATGATAACAATGCCTCTTCGTTACATAAACCGAAGAAGGTCAACTATCAGAAATAGAATACAACACATAAGTATCAAACACTTATTTCCATTCCTCTCAAAACTATACAATTACATTTTATGCAACAGCATACTTGATACAATGCTTAACGGAAAAGAAACATCTTTTCACATATAGTACATCTATAAAATCAAGTTGTAATTCATTATAAATCAAATAAACAATCTGATCAGCCGTCAGATCTGCATTGCTTTTACCTCTTACAGCAACCATCTGCAAAAATAGTCAACATGAGTCAGTTCAATGAACTGAGCATGATAAGCACTAACTTTTAAAACAATTACAATCCATCAATTGTTTTCATTAAACACCTGTTTAAATGAGATCAAATATCCAAATAAGTAAACATATTCGTTTATGTCCTTGTAATACAAAATGATTACAAATATGTAACTCTATCATTGTTACAAAATAGTCTTAATCACTTTCTAATATTTCATCAAATATTAAAAATCAAGGAACGAATGTATACAAACAATCATTGAATCCAAATCACAACATTGGTCAGATTGTTTCATTCTTCCAAAAGGGAAATAACATAACAATTTGGGATTCTACCAAAACGCTACAAAACAATTTCCCACTGTTAGACAAATATCAACAAATATGAAATAAAGGAAGAGAAAGAACCAATCCATTCATACTTCCTTTCACATAAATTCATCACTGTACCGTCTTCTCCTATGAAAACATTTATCCAGTATATAAATGAACAAGTTAGACAAGCCGCAAGCAAGATCGCTGTTCTAAATCAAGAAATAGAAACACAGCAAAACTCCTGTACAGCAACTAACACATCAACAATTCATGTATCAACCCTAAGCCCAATGCTAGTTCCTTTTACACAGTAAGGCTTTGACACAAGTTGAAAACAAGAAACTACAAGCGTATCGCTGTAAACAACAACCTTATTGCATCAAGCAATTTGAGGTTTCCTAGAGACTATGCTATGTTGACCACACAGTATTTCCAAATCATGCTCAGTCAAATCGGACTGAATAAATGGAAAGGAACATAGCATACTTATTCTTGCTCAGTCAAAATCGGACTGAAGTAAAAAAATGAATACAACCAATCGATCCTTACCTTGGCGCATGCAAGTCTTAGTGTGGTATTCGCGACTTACCCAAACAAGGTCAGAACACGAAACAGTCATCCATACTCAAGGATCTCAAACAGTGACAAAAAAAAACAGGGTCCAATGTCAAGTTCAGAATGAGACAAAAGTACCAGTTACCTTTCCAGAATTCCAAAGGATTCAAGCGGAGGTAACAATTCAAGCAATAGCATATGAATTCATACTGATATTCATCAACGAAGCATAATAAGAATCAGACAAACAAATTAATCTCTGATTTCACACCAAGAACCCGACTGAACTCTGCCAATCTTTTTACACAAATTTGTACAGGTCGAAGACGTAAATGTTCACCTAAGATTCTGTACCACAAAACCCATGCAACACAAGAGTAATTCCCGAAAATAACAGAGGTCTATTACGTGTTATTCCTTCAAGTCGCAGGTTCAACAATCACCAACTATTTAAATATATTCAACTTGAATAAGATTCAAATATAAATCATACAATCGACTCCTCAGAGTCGTTCAGATTACAACGATTGTAAATATATACATATATATGCACACGCTGTATACTGTTAACGGGTTCATACCCATAACCGCTGAACCCTACAACAGCGTAATATGAAATTTGTGGATAAATCCTTCTATGCCATTCATGGCAAACATTCAGAATGAAACAAGTGTAAGCAAATCAAATACCCATTTCAAGCAAGGAAATCGACTGAGTTGCTTCGAAACTTTCGAACAGCTTTTACAAAAGAAATGCAAATTCATACCCAGGAAGTCTATATCCTTATTTATTACAAATAACAGTGGCCAAAAGACCTGTTTCTTCTTACCAGGCTTCCACGAAAATCAATTCACAAAACTTATGGATGAATCTACATTCTCAGCAATAGATAGCAATATACGATTCAATCATGGACTCCACTGAGTCGATAAAATAAAGTACAGATGTATCTATATTATACACAGTCAACAAGTAATCCCGTTACCACAATAACAAGGAAAACAACTTCCGCTAGGTCGTATAGACTACGGTAACACAACAGTTACCTGTTCCTAGCAAAATTAGAAGACAATGAAAACCCAAAAAGTATCATTATACACTGTCAACAAAAACCACGACAGAGTTTCCAAAGAAGCAATAATACTGATCAATCTTACAGTATCCATCAAAATCATTCCATACAGTTTCCACAGCAAGAAACAGCGACCACAAATCAACAACATACAGTGGTCTATTCTCAACACAAGTATATTCTTTGGGCTCACGCCAAACAGGCCGAGCATTCATGCTCTTTATATATAAATATCTCATATATTTAAACCAGAAAGAATACACAAAGGAATAGAGCCACAATTCGAATTTAACAAACACCCATCAAGAGGAAATTGAAAAATCGAACCAGAAGAGATACAGTACCAAAATTTAAACAAGATCTCCATAGAAAATCCTTTATTTTCTCAAAACATTTGAACAGAGTTGTTCTAATGAAATCACTTGAAAGACAAAGAAGATATTTAAAGGTTAGGGCCTAACATGCCTGTATTTTTGATCAAATTTCCGAAGCAGACCACTGGAAGAGCTCAAACTTCCTTTTCTTTTTCCACGATAAAGCGACCAACAAAATTTTGCTATCTCCATCACATATATATCCTCCAAGACAGAGAAAAGAGCTATAGCAGTTCATACTTGCCATGCAACTCAAAGAGAACTGGTGCGAAGAACCAGTAAACAAGCAGAGAGAGAGAGAAGACCGAAAATCGCGACAAACCAAACAAACCTTCAACTTCCCGTTTGCATGCCTTCTCGCGAGTTCCGAGCTCGTCTCCCTAGAACATTGAATGCCATTAAACCAACTTTCCCGCTTAAACTCAACTTCCACCGACCGCCAGAATTGGCGACAGTCCAACTACAACTCATGCTCATTTCCAAACTTAGCGACCTGCCACGTCAGAACAAGTTAGCTGCTGCTAAACCTTCCGCCATGACCTGTCCCTCATCCTTATCCCCAGCATTAATTGCCATAGAAAACGCCGCCCATGGTTCGCACCCCTCCATAGGCCCCTTCACAATCTCCTCATTAGTTAGGTTAGTATCTTAGGTTAGAATTTAGGGTAATACCCATACTAACCAATTTACACATAGATACTAACTTAGGATATTAACACATAGCCTAGGTCTAGGTTAGCTTAACAATAATCTAACCCCTAGGTTAGGTTTTAGTTTTAGGTTACTAACCATTAATAATTCCAGTTAGGTATAACATTATATATGCCAAGAAAAGACCTAAAATCATGCATCTCCGAACAGGATTTACTCTACAGCCGTTAGGCTACAGGAATATACATGACAGAATTATTACTTGGTCCACATCCGAGACCTTCCAGATATACTTCCATATCGGGAACCAATTCATTTCTCAAGATCAGCCTGAGTCATACTCCTGACCAGCTT
The DNA here is from genome assembly GCA_018340775.1 of Taxus wallichiana var. yunnanensis. Classification (NCBI taxonomy): domain Eukaryota; kingdom Viridiplantae; phylum Streptophyta; class Pinopsida; order Cupressales; family Taxaceae; genus Taxus; species Taxus wallichiana. The sequence continues at coordinate 425,921,679 of CM031234.1, read as the reverse complement.
AATCAATGCTTCCATACCTTGCAACCTGTTCAAGGTCTGTGATCTAATTTATCACAAACAGATTTAAAGCATTACTTGGATCAATTCCACTGATCCAAGTCTAGATATTATAGATGAATATCTCTATAATTCATTCCGTGATCAGATTAATATTCAGACACAAAATGAAATAAATAAAAGAGTCTAATCATATTCTGACTCAGTCAAGATCTGCAATCTGCAAGAAATTCAGTATATATCAAGCATGATTTCTGAATCGAGGAACACATCCTTTTACAAGAAATCACATATCAACACTTGTATGCTTAGGAGAAAGTAACAACAGTTCAGGGTGTTACAGAATTTCACCATCTTTCCATTGATATAAATAATGCAAAAAACTGAGCTCTGGATCGAAAGATATGGCCGTTTGAAATTTTAGGGCAAAACAGGGCCAAATCAGATTGGCGGGAAAAAATTTTTAAATTTTCCACTTTTTGGTCATTTGGAAAATTTTCCAAAAATTCCCCACGCTCCACCATTTTGGGTGCCATGTGGCATGTTTTGATTGGGCACAGGCCTTTAATGCTTCATTTTCCATTGTTTTTCCCTTTGGAAAATTTTCCAAAAATCCCACGCCGGCCGATGATCTGAGGACACGTGGCACGTGCTGATTGGCCGCGAGCCTTTCCTCTTCGAATTTCCCATGTGGGCTTGCCTTGAGTTCTTTTTGCCACCGACATGTGGTAAGATTCCATTGGTTCGCACTTGGGGGGGGTGATTTTTCCTTTGAAATTTCCTTCTTTTCCTTTGGGAAAATTTCCCAAATTCCCCCCGTCTCCCACCGGCCTGGCTGCCATGTGGCATCATCTCATTCACCACGGGCCCTGGGCAAACATTTTTCCTTTTGTGCAATCCTTTGGGAAAAATTTCCAATCTCCTCCCGTGCTCTGCCATTCCACGTGCCCATGGACACGTGGCGGGCTCGACTGGTCGATGAGGGCTACGGGCCAATAATTTTCCTTTTGAAATTTGGCAAAAACACTTCGCCAAAATTCTAACTTCTCCTCCACGCTCTGCCAATCCAATGCCATAGGACACATGGTAAAACGTGATTGGTTGTGGGCCTTCCCTTTAAAATTTTCCCTGCGCCAACACTTAGTTGATTTTTTCAATTTTTTCCCCTTGGACACGTGGCAAGATTCGATTCGTCGGCGGACCTGCGAAAAAATATTCCCTTTTGAAAACTTTTCCAAACACTTGGTAAAAAAACCATGTCTTCCTCTGACCCCCACCACTTCCTTGCACACATGGCACCATTGCATTGGCTGCGGGCCTTTTAGGGGAAAATTTCCCACAAAACTCCGCCGAGCCATAACTTCAAACATACATGGAGTTATGAGGAAAACTTTACCTTTTTGGAAAGCTGAGAAAAATATCTATCCAATGGTTCCATTTCCAAAAAGTTTTGAGTGCCTGAAAGCAAAAAATTATGACTGAGGCACAAGAGAGGGAAGAATGAAGGGAGTTAGCCACAAAATGAGCAAGGGGCACATTTTGGATAACAGATCCTTCTCATGAATCTTCGAGACTTGACCGCTTCGCTAAAACCAGTTGATTTTATCTCTTTGGAGTCGTCAGATGTGTAAATTAGGGCTCTTTTAATGCAAGAAACTTACAACAAATGCACATCAACTTTGTTCTAATGAAGATGAAGAGCTATAATGTACCACCACGCGTGCCAAATCTGTTAGTGCAAATCAGCAGCACCCCCTAAATGACCTTCAGATCTGCAAGTGATAATTGGGTCATTTAGTGTGATTGCAAAACATGGAATCTTTTCCCAAAGTGTGGGACTTGCAAAAATGGGAAAAAAACTCTCCAGATTGAAGGTTGGTTCCTCTACTCCTCTAGTCAAATGTATGCATGAAATTTGCAGAGGTTTAACTCAAAATTCTACTCTAATTCTACCAAGGAGACAAGGATAGAAAGAAAAGAAGATAAAAATAAACTGACAAGGTGATAAACCAAAGGAGTGGTGAACATATATTTCTACATATTGACATAGGTTATAAAAATGCAGCACAAATCATGCACAAATTGCTAAAATTGTAATGAAGGATCGGATAGAGCAAACACCACAAGAAAGGATTGAAAATTCATTCACAAAGCTTGTATTATCATTTCCATTTTTAAATACAGTGCATTACAACAGAAAGAGGTAAAAACATGTTGCAATCCTAAAAAGGTCTGATATTCCACAAATTCACTTGCCAGGGTGAAGGAGGGAGCCTGCAGATCATAAAAAGTCCAACCCTTTACAAAAGAGCCAAATCTGGCTTTTAACAATGAAAACCTGAGTTCAAGAAGGAGAAATGTGGGAAAATTAAAATGAATAATTCAACCACCAACCAGATCCATCAAAATAGAATGGGTACCCTTAAAATTTCATTCCCCAATATTTTCAACCATGTTGGACAAGAATGGAAGCTATACTGCATTAAAAATGGTGGTTGAATGTCGGTTTTGCTCTTTTTCATGCCAAAGGATTTTTTCATTTTTCTCTCACTAAACTTCACTAAAAATAAATTTGAAGATTCCATCATGTAGAGGACTTCAATAGATTTCCAATGACACAAAAATCAAGAAAACCAAGCTCTGGATCGAAAGATATGCCCCTATGAAGATTTAGGGAAAAACTGGGCAAAAATTGGGTTAGCGGGCCGAAACCTAAAAATTTTCCCCTTTTTTGAATTTGGGAAAAATTCCCCAAAGCTCCATACTCCACTTCTCCACTTTGCCATGTGGTGCTTCCTCATTCATTCGCAGTTCAAATGGTCATTTTACGCTTTTTTGAATTTTGGAAAAAATTCCAAAATTTCTCTACGCCCCCGCTTGAGGACACATATCACCACCCTATTCACTGTAGGCACGTGCTCCAAATTTTTCCTTTGACGGTGCTGACCACTTTGGAAAAATTACCAAATTCTCCCCATGCCCCGACCTTCACCAAGAACAAGACACATGTCATCCTCCCATTAATCCACAGGGATTCAACCAAAATTTCCTTTTCCTCCTTGGTGGGCCTGCGGGCCAATTCTTTCCTTCATGCCTTCTTGAACACTTTGGCAAATTTTTCCAAATCCTTCCGTGCCTCCACCCTTCACCACGACTAGACACGTGTCATCCTCCGGTTGGTCCGCAGCCCATTGAAAATTTATTTTCCTTTGCGGGCCCGCGGGAAAAAAATTCCCCCCCCACCCACTCCTTGGTGATTTTTTCAACTTACCCCGCTGACCTACCATTCCACCGCCATGTGGCACATTCCTATTAGTTACGGACCTTCCTAGGAAAATTTTCCCTCAAAAACTCTGCTAAGCCATAACTTACAAAATACAAGGAGTTAGAAGGAAAATTTTACCTTTCTGGAAAGGTGAGAAAATCCTCTATCTGATGAAACCATTTCCAAATAATTTTAAGTGCTTGAAAAGTGGAAAAATTTGACTGAGGCACAAGGAAGGAAGGAATGAAAGAAAGTTAGTCAAAAATAAGCAAGGGGCTTATTTTGGATAACAGAATCTCCCACAATCAGCTTGGTCAACATTCTACGTGCGCACACCATCTACACTAATCACAGGTATTCCTCCTCAACCTTTCCCTTATCTATTTTATCTCATAATTTACGGTGAAACATTTCATGCATGCCATGGGACCCTATGTTTTGGGCTCACTACATTGTTCATTTTAGGGAATATTTGTGTGTTTTTTTGTTTCTGGAAAATTTCACATTAAATTTCTCCCTGGAAACCTTCTCTTTTTCTATTTTTCTAAAAAAATTCATTCTTTGGTGCTTAAAAATAACATTTCTTCTTCTTTTCTTTTGTATTGCATCTAGTGAAAGAGAATTCCTCTTCTTGTTCTCCACTTGCTACATCAAATTTCATTGTCAATTTGGTTTTTAAAAATCTATGCATTTCATCCATGTGATTGTTGTATTAGATCACCTAAATTTTATTTGCAATCTATATGTTGGTGGTCATGAATAGTTGATGATTGGATTGAATTAATCATATATCACACTCTGTGCACACACACCCCTGTCCAAATCACTTTAACAATTTACTTATTTCGTAACATCTTCCTTCCCAAAGAGTTTTCATCAAAGATTAATAACATGGTTATGGTGGATCCATCTAGTGTTCTCAGCAGTCATCATATCAAAGTTCAGACCTCGCATATTGTGAAGTATATATTAGGGACACTTTAACCAAAACACACCTGATACCAGCCATAAACTACTTATAGGGAACCTTCATTGAGCAACAACTCTATTCTACATACAGTCAATTTAAAAAGGCATAATCCACATAACATAAAAATATGATATCTAGGATTTGTGTGTTTTCTCATTTTTGCTGATTTTTATTTTGAGTGTAAGAACAATTCATGTTTTTTTCTTTTCTTTCACACTCCATAATCATAGTTAGTGTATTCTAGTTTTTACTGAGTGTGATAGGACATCATTTTTCCATACTTAGCTTCTAGGTTGGCTTTTATTTGACTTAAATCACTCTAAATTTCAAAATTTCTCAATGATCGAATCGATCACCCGTGGACCGTATAGTCGGTTCCACTATCATATCATCACCAGTTACCTGACTAGTTTTGGTTTCTATGTTTTTTATTAACCTGTCAAAAAAAACTTCATTTTGAAACATCTTCACTTTTTATCACTTCCTATGTTCTGATTTATTCTAATACACTCATTTTTGAGTCTCTATCACCACTTACAGAACCTTATTTCACCTAATTTGTACCTTTCTTATTCATATTTTAAAATATTTTATATCGATGGTAATCGATATCGGTCCAATGAATGGCATTGGTCCATCTCGCCTAACCAAGCATTCATTTACCTAACCGACGTTGGTTTTTTTGTTTTGATTTTCCTGTCAAAACATCAGCTTATCATCATTTTCCATATTCTTCCTACCTCTTGTTTTCATGTTTTTGTACCATTTTTAGAGCTCATACTAATTGTTCTTTCATTATTCACATGGGTCTTACTCATCAACAATTCAACGCCCTAGTCTTTCATGCCATTCGTCAACTATTACCTCTTAGCCCATCATCACCATCTATTTCATCACCAATGGACCCCAATGTTCCTTCCACAGTACCCTTAGGTGACGAGGAATTCACAAAATTCGTTGATCATAATACCATAGCCATGCAGTATTACCTTGCCCATTCTTCTACTTGTGACTCTTCACATAATCCTTTCTTCATGATGCCTACCTCCATGTCTCCCACTCTTGCCCCCACTTCCGTATCATCTAACACCAATGTAGTGTTACCTACTTCCACCACACCACCTGTCATTTCTCATATCATCCCTACATCTTCGATATTTTCCACACCTATGACATCTATCACACCTTTGGCATCTTTCACCCATTTTATGTCCACCACACCCTCATCTATGGCTCTTAGTGTAGGTATTATCACATCATCACTACTATTACCTCACAACCGCGCAATTCGCATCAACCCTTTTTAGAGTTTAGTCACGTCTATACTCGTTAATTTTCCACCTATCACTATGAGGGTCTCTACACAAGTCCCTCCCACCTATACCTTATCTCCACCACCACCCATTACCTACACATCCCATTGAGGGTATATCCCATCATCATATGTCGCTACTTATATTCCCCTTCTTAGGTTTCTTACTTGAAACCTTCACACACTGGTGTTCCCTTTACGTCTTAATCATCATATCCACCTCCTTATACCGTGAGAGGTGTGCCTCAATCTAATTTGACCGTAGACCTGATCAAAATGATGATGGACAAGATGCAGACCCTTGAAGCATCTATTTCCAGCTCTCAAAATACACTGACTTATGCTGAAATCTATAATGAGCCTATTCATCCTTTAATACCCATTCATCCTTATCTTGCACATTGGGAAATGCCTAAGTTCAATCAATTTAATAGCAAGGAATATCCACAACATCATTTGTGATCGTTCAAACATGTATGTTATCTAATTCCCATGATGACGCCTTGCTTCTTAGGACCTTCCCAATGTCCTTGTCAGGACCTTCCTCGATTGGTATAGTGCTTTACCTAAGCACTCAGTCTTTTCCTTCAATTAGTTGGCCTAGACCTTCTTGACCACTTCTCGATTAACATCACTAAGAAATTCACCATGACTAATATTTATTCCATCTACCAATATGAAGATGAATCTATTATATATTTCATCACCCGTTGGTGTGGCCTTATTAATCAACTCGCCTTCCAACTTCCACAAACCGAATTGATAGATTTTTTCACTAGGGCTTGTGTCAGGCACATCTCACCAAATCTTCAGGTACAAACATTCTGAACATTTGACGAGGCATTCACCATGGCTCGAAAGCTAGAGGTTTGTGCCCTAGAAGAGAATAAATTTTAGCTATGTGAAAAAATCACTCCATTAAATCAAATGACTCCTCTTCCTCTCATAAATGCAAAATAATTTTTCTAGGGAAAAAAGGATCCACCAACCTAGTGGTTTTGAAATTTAGCCCATCTCATTTGTCAAACCAACCGAAACCTCCTTCGATATTTCCCTTGTTTATAATTTCCAGTACAAGCATGAACAATGAAGGTATACCCCCATAGGAGAACCTTATTCCTCTGTGTTGGAAAAATTGTTAAAAGCAAGTGTTATCACCCTTCCACCCATTAAACCATAAACTAGTTTTGACCCTTCCCATCCTATACTAGCATGGTATAAGGAGAATGACTACTACAACTATCACCACGTTAGGGGCCATAGTGATGGCAACTACAAAAATTTTAAGAACATCATCCAGAAATGCTAGATAATGGAGATCTCATCCTAGATAACCCCAACATGCCAGCAAATCAAAACCTGCATATCTTTAAGAAAATTTTTCCAAACCATACCCATTCATCAAACCAAATGGGTGAGACTTCTCGACACCAATTTTCATAAGCTTCATGCCATCTTCGATGTCATACCTTACTCTTCTATTTAGTTTCCTCCCGTACCATCTATTGAAGAAATTTTTCCTCGCACTCCACTACCCACAAAGAATCCTATTTTTCCTACTCCTCTACCCATATAAGAGCCTACTTCACCTACTCTTCTACTCATGGAAGAGTTGAACCTACCTATTGTGTTACCTACCAAGTAGCCTATGTCACATACTCCATCTACCATAGAGATATACTCCACTTATCCCCCACCTATCAAGGAGCCTACACTATCCATTATTCTACCCATGGAAGAAACTATTTCGTTTTGTTTCCCACCTAAGGAAAATCCTTTACTACCTACCTTTCTCCCTTCTCAACCCATAGAGGAGTCTCTTGCATACTCTCTTCCTATCGTGATGTGTCTCCTAGGATCTACCGAGATCCTCTTAATCTTCTTACATCACTTTTACCTATAGAGTCGAAATCCAAAAATTCCCCTGTCTCACATACCTTAGAATTTTTCACGGGATTACCACCAAGTTGTTGCCATCTTCTTCTACCTTTACGCCATTCTCTCATTTGAATGATTTCTTAGAGTATGTTGACCATGCCACACTTTGGGGGCACCTGCGCCTCCAAGTACCCACACAAATGAAGATGTTGACCCCAAACACCTCTACCATCTATCTAAAGATATTCCAAAAACGAAGACAACAACACCTAAACCAATTATATCAACACCTTCTTTATTAGACTTTCCTTCGCCTCAACTTTCACCAACACCCAAACCTTCACCTCCACCTAAACCTAATATTATATTGGGGTCTATCCTATGCCTATTCTACTGCACCCCATAGTCAAATTATACCTGACTACTAAACATGCACCCGTCACAAAGTCAACTCCCACGCCTAAGAAAAGAAGACACATCTCATAGTCATTATTCTCCCTTGCCTCTTTCATCTATCTTAGGCCTACATCCATCAACCTTGATCAAGAAACCTCTTCACAAAAATAAATCCCAAGCATGAAAACCTACACTCACAACTCTTCCTTCATCACCTCATTTTCCCACACCTTTACCTTCACCACTTCTTCATCCCACACCTATGCCTATACCTTCATCACTCTCCTACCTACATCGTCTTCATTACCTACCACCATATCATAGCCCAAAATGCCACTTTTACCCTGGATTTTAAGATTTCCCTCATGTTTTGTGTCTCCATCTACCTCACATACCTTGTCTCGCATCTTTACCCAAGAAGGTGCAACCTAAATCAAAAACAAAAACAAAACCTTCGTTACCTACCGAAAAGCTAGCCCCACCTACGCCACCTCCAACGCAGCACCTCTTCCATAAAAATCACTTGTGCCTTCACCAAAACCCACTCTGAATTCACATTGTGATCTGTTGGAGGGATCCTATTCCAATGTCCTTTTAAGGTTGCTATAAACCTCTACTATCACATTACTACCCATCAAACCTTATGATCCGCTCAAACCTAAACCAGTAGGGATTGACAATTAAAAAAATTAATATCATCACCCTCCAGGGCATGATATCGAAGACTGTAAGGTGCTTAGAAGCATTCTCCTTCATCTTTTTAATTTTAAAATCCCCTTGGAAGAAGATGACCAACTAGAGGATAATTCCATATCCCTTTAACCCGTCTCCGTATGACCTAATCCTATATCTATTCAGTAGTCATTACCTCCATCTCCACAACAATTTTCTCCACCTCTCGGTCTTCGAAATCAATATGGTTCACATAGCCACTCGATCACAAAAGGACAAAGGAAAAGATAAATTTGTAAACCCATCTAGTGCACCTGCACCTACCATTCCATCTACACCTTCCCCTAAGGTAACCATCCATGGGATGGCCTATCCAATTTCTGATGGCATCACTCATCGCACTATGATCAAACAATTGCATCAATCTCCTCTAAAAATGTCTTTGTATGACCTCATCCAAACCTTTAAGTCTCATCACCAGGCCCTCCTCAAGATCCTGTAAACTATTGAGGTTCTACCAAATGACCCTATGCATGTTTCCACCATATTCACCCCTCATCATGTGGCCACTCTCACTGCTTCACCTAAAATTCTATTTCCACTACCACTCACCAAGTTTATGTCGTCAATTTCTATAACTCGAGAGAATGCTCCACACCATTTAGAGGATCTTGATCCCACCCTCTTAATCTTTGTCAATATTGGGGATACTCATTTCCGACACGTTATGTTTAATGGAGGTGTGATTATTAATAGTATCACTTCCCATGCATATGAAAAAATGCGCATACCTGCCAATTACATGCATATTAACAAAGTTATTTTGTGTTTTTTCAATGATGCTTTGGCTTCTACTCTTAGCATCACCATCCTCCACATCTCTGTGGGTCCCCACACCATTCTTGAACTGTTCTATGTTCTCAAAGGGGAGTTCTAATACAACATGTTGTTTGGTCGACACTGGATCCATTCCACGAGATGTGTACCTTTGAATCTTCACCGCTACATCAAGTTCAAATATGAATGACACCCTTACACTATTTAGATAGATTCCTCACCTTTAAAAATCTGCAACATGTTATATTGACCCAATGATGTCCTTACTCTAGTTAAGGCATCTACTACCATTGTTGCTTTATCTACTACTATTTCTACCTCATTTACTACTATTGCTGCCTCATCTACAACTCGATGCCCTCATCTACAGCCACCGCTGCTTCATCTTCTTTCATGTTTCATCTACCAATTCTTCTACTACATCTTCCTCAACCAACCCATCTATCCCTACTACTATCGCAACTTCTAAACTTATCCCATCTACCAACCCTTCTTCTCAAAATTTGAATATCTCATCCATTCCTACCACCCAAGTTCCAACTTCCGACCCTTTGGTAGGTGTTTTTCAACACCTTACCCTGGGGGAGTATCACCTGTACAACATCGACACTTTCCAACTCCTTAGTAATATGGAAACCTTCATCAAGGTGCCCACATTATGACCATGTATAGGAGACACTTTTTAATACGGTCCTCCCCACCTTCATATCAACTTGTCATTTTGGGGACTTGATACCTCTTCTTATTATCCTAAACCACCAACTCAAACAAAACCTTTTTCCTCTAACTTCCATTACCTAACCAACTTCTTTTTCCCACACCTTTCTTCATCGCTATGTTTGGAAATGATTTTTCTTTGGTATTTACAAAAAGGTTGTCACATAGTTATTCCTTGCACTACCCACAAACATAAAGACTGTCGTGGTATTGGATTTGTTGAACCACCTAGTCCTAAGAGGGTAAGAATCAACCTTGTCAAGGAATATCAACCTTCTTCACCTTCTTTTCCTATCGTGGCACCTTCACCAACGGAGTCCATGGATATAGATTCCATTCCTCCTAACATTTTTTTTCATAAACATCATTTCTTTGGGACCTCTAACCTATCAACGTGATGACAAGGCTCCCTCTTCCCTTCCTTTTCTTTATCTTAACATGATCAAGGACGATAAACCTTCTATCAATGCTATTTAATGTGAGGGTGATGATTACATTCTCACCTATTTAGGTACAAAGGATTATTACTTTCACAATTCGTTACCTTCTGAGACACAAACCTTGTTGAATGAATCAACCATAGAGATCAACATTCACACTCAGGATGACCCTTGACTTCTAAAGATAGGTCAATATTTTGATTCTCACCGAACATGAATATTTTTCTTAATGCTTTTGTCTTACGCCGATATGCCTAGTATTGACCCAAATATTGCGGTGCAAAATATTGTTACTATTCCTGATGCCTAACCTATGAAATAGAATCTACAAAAAATGCATCCACGAATTTCCCTTCTTTTAAAAGAGGAACTCCAGCACCTTCTTTCTATTTCTTTCATTCTACCTATCGATTATTCACAATGGATTTCAAGCATCATTCCCGCCACCAAAGCGGCAGGGGACTCCGCATTTTCACGGATTTCCATGACCTTAACCTCACTTACCTTAAGGATGACTTTCCTTTGCCTAGTATCGACCAACTTGTTGATCTTATAGTCACCATGAGATGTTATCTCTCATGGATAGGTTTTTAGGTTATAATCAAATATTACTCACACCAGAAGATCAACACAAAACCTCATTCATCACCCCTTGGGGGACCTTCTGTTATCGAGTCATGCCCTTTGGCTTGAAAAATGTTGGTGCCACTTATCAGCATGCCATGACCTATATCTTTCATGACATCATGCATGACATACTAGAAGACTATGTAGATGACCTTCTAGGTAAGTTGAAAAGTTACATCAAACACCTCCCAGTTCTCAAAATTATCTTTGACCGTCTCATAAAATATTGTCTTCACCTTCAACCAAAGAAGTGCATCTTTGTAATTCTCTATAGAAAAATCCTTGGTTTCATTATCTCTTTGCAAGGCATTGAATTTGATCCCGCAAAATCAAGGCTATTCTTGAGATGCCTCCACCTACTAACCTTTGACAGCTTCATAGTTTGCAAGGAAAATTGCAATCCATTCGACACTTTATTTCTCAACTTTCCAAATGATGTCACCCTTTTCATCATCTTCTTAAAAATGATGTCTCCTTCAATTGGAATGATGAGTGCCACAAATCCTTTGAATCATTGAAGAAATACCTTCTTCAACCACTTGTGCTCATCCCACCTAAATATGACAAACCTTTCTACCTATACATTTCGCCACTGACCATTCCTTGGGTGCCATGCTCTCTCATCACGATGATCAACACAAGGAGCAAGTGGTTTATTACATAAGTTGTATGCTTTTAGAATATGAGACGAGATATACCCATGTTGAAAATATTTTCTTAGCCCTAGTCTTTGTTGCCACTAAACTTCGCCATTACCTACTCAACCACAAGACCTTCATCGTCACCAACACTAACCCTCTGCATTACATATACGCTAAGCCTTATCAACACTAACATGATTCATGTTGGCTCATGCTCCTTGCAGACCTAGAACTGGAATTCACTCATCAAAATTATATTAAGGGATAAACCATTGCAGATCAGATTACAAATGCACCTCTTTCCGGAAATCAATCTTCTAACTTCAATTTTCTTGATAAATCCGTTCTACACTCTCCTCTTGATGACATAATTTATCAGATTACCCTATTCTTTGACTATTTTAAATTTCAACGTGGGGTGGTGTAAGGTTTATCCTCATTCCTTTTGATGGCGAGCCTATGCCTTTATCTTTCAAAGTTGACTTTGATTATACTAATAACGTGGCTGAATATGAAGCACTCGTGTTAGGTCTCCAAATTACCATTTCCCTATACATTAATACCATTAATATCTTTGGTGATTCTCAACTAGTCATCAACCAATTCAATGGTTTATACCAGTGTCCTAATGAAATAATTCAGACTTATAAGCATCACATCGACATGCTTTTGACTACCTTTGATAATTACAACATTCAAACTATTTCATAATCCACAAAAAATTTTGAATACCATGTCTTGCCTAACCTCACAGATACATGCCTCACCTTCAGACTCTAAAATCTTTGTCACAGTACAATGGTTGTAGTCACCCTTTATCTTGTCTGTGACATAAATTTTGTGGGAAGAATTGAAACCGACCCACATGATATATGGTATAAGCAGTTCATTGATTACCTCTCCCTTTCAATTCTACCTCCATATCTCACTCGCAATGGTAAATGAGCCTTCCTCCAAAAGGTATCTTGTTACATCATCATGGGGGCTTCTCTACAAGCATGGCTTTGACAATATCCTCCTACAATGCCTCACTAGTTCTAAAATTCCATACACCATTAAAGAAATCCATGATGGGATTTTTGGTGGACATTTCGTAGGGTCATGTAATTGCTAAACGTATTCTTCACCTCAACTATTATTGGGCAATCCTTAACTAATATTGTTGCGATTATTTCAGACATTGTGTGAAGTGTTAGCAACACGCTAACCTTTACCACACCCCAAGTCATGCCTTACAAGTCACCAGAGAATTTTGTCCTTTCTCCCAATGGGGTTTAGATCTCGTCGGAGAGATTAACCCTCATTCTTCTCAACGTCATCAATGGATCATCACAACAACCAAACTATATACTAAATGGTGTAAGTCATCCCTCTCATTTCTACAAAATCTAAGAAAAATATGTGAATTCATTAACCATCACATCATTTGTCACTTTGGTGTTCCTCATCACCTCATCACTGACAATGGTAAACAATTCAAAAAAAAAAACCTACGCCAACTCTATGATAACTTCGGTATTCAACTCAATTTCTCTTCACCATATTATCCTCAAACAAATGGTCAAGCGAATCAACCAACAAAACCCTCAATAAAATTCTCATGAAATTTTTTCATGATACTAGTAAGGATTGGCATACACACATTCATTTCTCCTTATGGTCTTATCACACCAGCATTTTCACCTCAACCGCTACCACACATTTCTCTTTTTGTCTATGGCATGTACAGTAAGTCGTCCTACTTCTCGAAGTCAAAATTCTATGTGTTTTTATCTCACTTAAATATATGCTCAATGATGAAAACTTTTGCTAAGACCATTTTTCACAACTTGAGTTATTATAAAACTTCATTTAAATTCTCTAGACCACCTTCAAATATACCAAAAACATATCAAACGTGCCTATGAAAAATGTGTTCATGAGAGAACTTTCAAGATTAGTGATCTTTTCCTAAAGGAAAATCAACACGTAACCAAAGTAGAGAAAATAAAACAGGGAAAGTTTTATCCTAAGTGGCTTGGACCCTACATTGTCCCCCATACCTATGGATCAGGTGCTTATCGTTTATCTTCTCTTGAAGGTAAACCCAAAGTTGATCCCCTTAACACCTTGCATCTTTGACCGTTCTACTTTTGAATAAAGTAATACATCACTTTATGTTGCCTATATGCTCCTATTTTGAGAAGACATTTCCTCCATCTATGTATTTTAAGGACCAACAACTCAAATAGAATTGTGTGATTGTTCGTCACCGTTCAGCCTTATCTTCAATATGAGTACCACGACTCTACTCATGGCATGATTCTCAAGGATAATTTTCATCTTTTTAAGATGTAATCCCATGCTTGTTCATCACTTAAAACCCCTCTTTCATAGCTAACATTTTTTTAATATGGTCTTGTGTTCATAAAAAGGCCTATACTCCTCTATAGTCTTGTCCTTGACTTCAACAAGTTTAAAAATAAAAAGAAAACATATACATGGGATAACCAAAAACTCAACTCCTTAAATCAAACTTCTCACAAATTGATGAATCCCTCAAAAGGACATCTACCTCTCTTTCTTTTTGTTATAAGTAGACTGCTCCCTCAAATGACAACTATAAAAATCCAGCAAGTTATTGTAATTATTTTATCTAAAAAGAAGACTAAATTGTATCTCAATAAAAATAATTCTAGAGCTTCCCGCATCGATCAACTTTAAGAATACCTCAAGGAGAACCTATTTATCCCATTATAGACTTCCTACATTGATTAGTCTATATAAACAAAAATAAAATTAAAAAATCAAGAAAAATACAAACTTTTGGTCATGGACTTTCCTATTCTAGTTTTGGGTATCTTGCAAAAGGGGCATGTTGTCTCACAACAAGGTTATGCTAAACAAACTCTTCCACCTTACCCTCTGATTAATATCTTCTAACTCAAATTCAAGGGACAAAGTGTGTATTTTACACATTGTGATCATACAACTTATTTTACTTATATACTTATCACATCATGCAATGTATCTAGGGAATTACATTCAATAAGTCTAAGGGTATGACATTTATGGTCTTTGCCAACTTGGGGCATTTTGCTTCTTTTCAATTCACCTCTTCCTACCTTGTTTTTTGTTCAACAAGACAAGATCATCAAAATTTATTTAACCATGACACCTTCATCTATACCTACATCTAACTCACCTTGCCTATTACCTATTCAACATTCAACCTTACCTATTTTCAAACATGTCTTACCCAACCAGTGCTATTCATCTAACCTAACCCAATCTCATTCTTTCTGTTTTATGGGAGAACTACATCAGCCTAAGGCCCCTTTCACAAGGGCTATGTAGGCAACACTCTTAGGGCATGGGGCCCTTTGAGGTTATCTCAGCCACTCTTTTCCACCATCATTCTTCCCTATAATCAAAAACCTAGTTAGTTACTTTCAATAAAAATAATAACTTGGAAATTATCTCAAAACAATCCATACATCACCCATACACATTATCATTTAATTTTAATAGTACAAATAACATGGAAATAAAATCGAAACAAACACAACCACACCATGCCTAAACATCAAATTTCCATCAACCTTACCCTAGCCCTAAAGGTTCACCAAATTTCCTTAACACTCAACCCCGACCTCATTGTATCTTAGGGCATATTTTTCACCTACACTTGGCCTTACCCATGGCCTTACCTATACACCCAACATGAACCCACCCATTTGAAACTTGAATGCGCTTACTCACCGTACATTACGATGAAGTTACTCGTGTTTTTTGCAAACCAACCTTGCCTTGCCTAACGCTATGATGTTTATCTTAACTAGCCCAAAAATTTGGTGCTTTAACCCACCTAATGTATGTTCCTTATACCTAGCCTCATTGTGTTTCAGGACCGTATCCTATACCTTGGATACCTAAACCACATCAACCTTGTTTGGATAAATTATCAACCTTTGACGATGTAGAGTTTGTGAGCTCTTCACCTAGTGTTGTGTCGCATTCTACACATGTACATGCATTTGAATTCCCTCACCTATTACCTACACTCAAAATTACCATTGTCTGCATTTGTACCCTACCGTATTTTTCATCACCTACCATTTTATCAAACCCATCACTAATTCAGACTACTACTTCATCAATTTTGGTTTTGAGGGGGATCACCTCCACCCATACTTGGGTCAACATAACCTCAACCCATACCTAGGGCAACCACTCCTATTTGTTTTATTTTTGAATATCAATACAAACTACGTGATAAAAAGGGGCAAATGTAGACACCCAAAATTGAGTCACAACCCTTCAAATCCCCTTCGAAAAATTAAGTCAATACTATTCCCCCACCATGACCCTTGCACACATTCTAATTAATTTAATTACCATAATTAAATTAATTATCTACCTCACCCCTCCACCTCACCTCTCCACCTCACCCTAGACCCATTCCAACTCCATTTATTACCTTAGACTAAGTCCCCACTTATCCTAACCAATTAGGATTTAGTCTAACCCTAATCTTAATGACCTATTATCCCTCTAACCAATTTCCAACTCCATTTACCACCATTCTTCACTTGTGACCTAGAACCAAAATCAAGATCACGCCAAATTTAGTAAGGATCGGGCTATTTTTAGCAACTATGACCTATTCTCCTTAACCAACGCCGGTTATCCCTTAGTCGGAACCGGTCACCTAACCATTGTCGGTTACCTAAAAGGAAAGATAACCACATCGTACCAAGCCAAGAACACATATGCTAATCAAATACCATGATCAATAAGATGAAAGTAATTTTCCAAAATAACTTTACATAAACCTTTGCAAAAAAATTAGCAGCAATATCATTTATTATTATGGAACTCAATGAAATACAATGAGAATGGGCCTTGCTTACATAGGAAAGGAATAATAATCTAAGAACCAATCAAGCTCATAGATCAAGCCATAAATAAAGGAAATAACTTATCATCAAAGAACTAGTTAAGACCATAGATTTAGGATAGTTCTAGACATCAAGGATCTAGTCAATACCATAGATCAAGGAAAGAACTATACCTAACAACTAGATAATATCTCCTAATATCTAAATAAGATAAATTAAATATCCACACACATAAGTGGGTGAGGATGAATACAATAAAGGTAAATAAATTACCTTGGTGAACATGAGCTAAGGTAAATACCTACTACCTTAGATAAGAGTTTCCAACTCTTTGTTCAGGTTCTGAATCTAGTTTTCTAGCTCTTACAACCTTACATACTGACTCTCAAGCTTTTCAAAAATATTTCAATATATCAAAGACCATAACAACATTCATACACCACACAGTTCATTAATAGATTGATCCAGAGCTCTAGTGCACTCACAGGGAAGCACTATGTCCTCCTATTGTTGTTGAATTCATTCGGGATCATATTCTCTTGAAACCATCACCACCACCTACTTTCTATCTACATTCTACAATTAAGTATTGCTTCTTCTTTGTCATTGGTTTCATTAGATTATATATTTACTAGTTATCTATTTCATTTTACCACCTCCCATACCTAGATCTCTCCTACAACATCTCCATCTAACCATTTTCCCACAAAACCTTTGTATCTTGCCCAAATACCATTCTAATCACCTCTGAGTCTTTATAATAATCTCATAACCTCACCCAAACCTTCCCAACTCTCTACACAATCACAAAGATCTCCCAACACCTTATTTTCAATATTCTTACCAAATTTTCCCTACCGACACTGGTCACCCAACTGGATCAATTCATTGTCATTACCACCATCGATCACCTAACTCGATACTAGTATCTCGGACTGGTAATATTTTTGAACTAGTAAGCTCATATCTCTTGCCAAATAGCCTAGAACCTAACCAAATCTTCTCCAGACCTCCTTTACAACCTCTGTCACACTTGCAGACCTTCAACCACCTACCATCCTTCCCGGATTTAGTCTTGCATCCATTTGCTAGACTAGATTTGAATTATTGTGTTTGTGTAGGATACCTAAACTACACAACTACATTAGTCCTATTTTATTTCATGTTATTATCAGTATTTAAATTTTTTTAAAGCGGATTGACAACCTTCTAGGAAGCACCTCGCTTCCTAGATCTAGCTTCTGCTAGGCAATCCACCAATTGTTGTTTTAATCCTATTTTATGGTCTTGCATTCTATTTAAGGTCATTCCTCATAGCCAAAGGAAATCTCTCACAATCATCTTGGTTAACATTCTACGTGCGTACACCATCTACACTAATCACAGTATTCCTCCTTGACCTTACCCTTATCTTTTTATCTCATACTTTGTGGTGAAACAAGGAGAAACAAAAAAATTAAGGTTTTTGCCCTAATTTTGGCCCAGATCGTAGCTCTAATACAACTTATTAGTAAATTAATTGGATAAATAAGAATATCAACAGTAAGATAACACCAAGGAATATAGTCTTGTAGATAAATGATCACAATATGCAAGTATAATAGCTTAACCACTTCGAGGGGGAAACCTCCAAACCAT
The DNA here is from genome assembly GCA_018340775.1 of Taxus wallichiana var. yunnanensis. NCBI lineage: Eukaryota > Viridiplantae > Streptophyta > Pinopsida > Cupressales > Taxaceae > Taxus > Taxus wallichiana. The sequence continues at coordinate 425,903,409 of CM031234.1, read as the reverse complement.
ACAATAAGACTCAAATGCTCAAATGATCCTCAACTACTACCTACTAACCCCTATTTATACTATTCCTATGTTATGGCCATCCCCAAGGCCAGCCCACCCATGATAATATAACATATATGAAAGAGATGCATAATGATAAGAAGTTATGGTAGCCACAAGTTGGCTATATACATCAAATGTAAGATATATGATTAAGGGTGTAGCATATCCCTTGGTTCACCACATGACCCCTCAAAGGCTTAGTTGGATAGTTTTCAACCCCCTCTCCTCTATTCCTCATCAAATAATCATACAACACTTGTCAAGCTAGGGTGAGGGTGCACTTTTTTGTACCATTTCTCCTATCCCCTTGAGACAGTATGGACACAAAAATTCACCCATGTGCAAGATGATTCAAAAAAAGAAAAAAATTAGTGAATTATTTAACTACCATGTACTTCTTCCTTCCATCTCCCACTCCATAAATGCATTCACTCATGCTCACCACCGCTCACAACTCAAAATCACAAATTAAAAACAAAAATAAATATTCTTGGTAGCCATTAAAGCACCTTTTGAAGCCGGTTATGAAATTCAAGCACATAAAACCCCCTTTTATGCCCTAATCTCCCAAATATAGTGATGCAAGGTCATAACTTGTGATAACCATAACTTTTAGCTAAGGTTCATGCACAAAATACTAGGTTGTATATACCATTACCTATCCCTATAGTGCCATGGGTTGATTTGAGTATGGATTTTGTGTTAGGACTTCCTAACACACAATGAGGGAATGATTCTACATTTTTTTTTGTTGATAGATTCTCTAATATGGCACATTTCATTGCTTGTAAGACAACTAATGATGTTCCTAGAGTTACAAATTTGTTTTTTCACAAGTGGTTAGGTTGCATGGAGTTCCAACAACGATCACTTCAAATCGGGACTCAAATTTTTTGAGTCACTTTTAGAAAAAAGAATCTATGGAGGAAAATTGGGACACAACTACTATACAATAGTGTATATAACCCCAGACTTATGGTAAAATAGAAGTAGTGAACATAAGCTTGGGAAATCTTCTACATTGCATAGTTGGATAAAATCCAAAACAATGGGGCTTGGCTTTACCACACGTTGAGATTTCTTATAATAGCTTGGTAAACAGTCAACAGAGAAATCTCCTTTCCAAATTATATATGGTAGGAACCCCAAGGGATTCCTAGATCTGATTTTTCTACCTATTGAATATAAAACAAGTGTTGATGTAAAAGCATTTATAGAACACATGCTACAATTACAAGAAGGAGGGAAAAGTTGAAAGTTAGTAATGCACAATATAAAGTAGTTACGGATGTCGTAGGATAGTAAATCTATTTGAAGAATGAGATATGGTGATACTTCATTTATTTCCAAAAGGGACATATAATAAAATAAAGTATAAGAAGATTGGACCATGTAGGATTCTGAAGAAAATGAGTCATGATGCCTACAAGGTGGAGCTACCTGAAAAATTTGTTAATGGGGTGAAATCCTTATGATAAGGAGGATGATGATCACCCCGAGGAAGGAGAAATAAAAATATGGTGATGGTACTTATTCTTGGTTTTGGAAAAATATATTTTGAACAAGATGTACCTCTGGAATAAAGGTATGTAAAATTATTATTGATGGTGGTAGTTGTGAAAATACGGTCTCAATTGTGATGGTTGATAAACTCAGCCTGAAATATGAGAAGTACCCATATCCCTATCATATATCATGGTTTAAGAAATGGAACGAGATAACCATAGATAAAATATTCCTTATAAAGTTTTTGATTGGGAATACCTATAAGGATGAGGTGTGCTTGTGATGTTATCCTGATGGATGCATGCCATATATTACTAGGGAGGCCTTAGAAATATGATAGAAAGGTTACACATGATGGAGGGAAAAATACTTATAATTTTTGGAAGGATGGTGTAAAGGTGGTCTTATTACCCTTCAAGGAAGAAGAGAAGAGTGAGGACTTGTTAGATACAAAAAGAGTTTGTTACGAAATGGAAGAAGTTTGTTTTTGTTATGCATTGATGTCAAAGAAGGTGGAAATAGATGCCTTTGATATACCCATTGTGGTAGAGAAAGGTACTAAAATAATACAAGGATGTCATACTGTGAGCTACCGATGGGTTACCTCCGAAGTGAAATATACAAAACTATAAATATTTGATCCCGGATCATCCCTTATAAATTAGGAAGCCTACATGACAAGTCTAACACAAAGTGAGGATTTGAAAAAGTAAGTGATATAGATATAATACGAAAGGGTTATTGAGAAAAAGAATGAGTCCATGTGAAAAGACAAAGTGTTATCGACTCCAAAAAGGATTGATATTAGAGAATGTGTTTGGACAGGAGGGACATAAATAAAATCACAATTAAGTATCGGTTCCCAATTCCAAGATTGGATGATATGATGGACATGTTAGTGGGAGCCTGATATTTTAGTAAGATTGACCTGTGGAGTGGGTACTACTAGATCTGAATCCATGAAGGGGATGAATGGAAAACAGATTTAAAAACAAAATATGGATTGTACAAGTGGATGGTGATGCCATTTGGACTATCTAATTCACCCAGTACATTCATGAGGTTGATGAATAGGGTACTGCGAGAATACAATGGTAATTTTGTGGTTGTTTATTTTAATGATATTTTGATATTCAGTAAGACAATGGAAGAACACTTGTTACATCTGAAATTGGTGTTATAATTGTTATGAAAAGAGATTTTGTATGAAAACTTAAAGAAGTGTATATTTCTTCAGAAAAGTCTAGTTTTTTGGGGGTTTTCATCTTAGAGGATGGAGTGAGGATGGATGAGGAAAAAGTGAAGGTGATTTTGGAATGGCCTATTCCAAGGAATGTGATAGAGGTTCATATTTTTCATACATTGGAAAAAATTTATAGGAATTTCAGTAGAAATGTCGTATCCATAACAGAGTGTATAAAGGGAAAGGATTTTGTATGGACCAAGGTGGCAACAAATAGTTTTGAATTGTTGAAGAAGAAAGTGTTAGAGGCACCTATTTTAGTACTACCAAATTTTAGCAAGGTCTTTGAAGTTGATTGTGATGCCTCACATATCAAGATTGAACATGTACTGAGTCAAGAAGGACAGCCTATGGCATTTTTCATTGAAAAGCTAAATGCATTCGGGAGGAAATATTTTTCCTATGATGTGTAATTTTATGTTATCGTTCTAGCATTAAGGCATTGGAAACATTACTCAAAGAGCTAACAATTTTTACTCTTTACTGACCATGAAGCGTTGAGGTATGTAAACACACAAAAGAAACTAAATAGTATGTATGCAAAATGGGATTCATTTTTGCAAGAATAAACTTTTGTCTTAAAGCATAATCAAGTTATTGATGCCTTGAGTAGGTGTGTGGCACTTTTGATAACAATGGAAAATGAAGTAGTAGGGTTTGAGGTAGTTAAGGAATTGTATGAAGGTGATCCAGATTTTGGTGATGTTATGAGTTTAGACACTAAATCATGCACTTTGGGTATTATTTAGTCCTGGTCTCATAATACTATTCATATGGTTTTTGAGTGAAGAAAGTAATAATTAACCCCCATTTTTTAGCCATTTTACTTTTCTTTCTATTTATGACCTCTTGCACATACATGCCTAGTCTATTTTTGTCATCTTGTGTCATTTTAGCCTTGAGTGGGGCACTTGGACCAAGATCGAGGTGCCCACAGTGTCCTGGTCCCATTCGGGGCACCTTGATCCTTTATCTCCATCTTTTGGGAAATTTCTAGTCATTTGACCATTCTATATTTTTGGTGGTCAGCCTCTTTGGGGTTAATTACAAAATTAGAACAAGAGAACCATATAAATATAAATTTATGATACCATAATGAGGGACAAATCACTAGGCAATACTACCATCATCTAGGGTTTCATTCCATCTAAGGCATCTAAAGCTCATTTACATCTATCTAGCTCCATCACAAGGAAAATGCTAGTTCATCTACATCAAACATCATAGGAAGGAAGTTTAGTCTATTTCATCCACCATTTTATTACATTTCTACACATAGTTATTTCTCACTACATTCAAAAAGTGTGATTAACACAAGAGAACCTAGGGCATTATTGCACACACGCACGCGCGCACGCACACACACACGCACGCACGCGCATACGTAGAACTACACCAGTCCGAGATGTCATGTAACACTTAGTAAGTTCACTATTGTGGCTCACTGAGGACAGGTCGACCCCTTCATTTTCATATTTCTTTTTTAGGGTTTTGATGTTTGGCTCGGGGTTTTGAATGTTTCTCCTTCATTAATGATTATCATCATATCCTATGTAGCGTAGTGAAATACATACAAAAAATAGTGAAGACTTCACATCACTTTACAACCATGTAAATATGGTTTATGGACCTTCCACACGACCATGTGGCCCCGAACTCGACTAGGGCACCCACAGGCACCTTGATCCTCTCCCAAGCACCCCACCCCACTCGTGTTACTCAAAACTACATTTTTCGGACTTCGGCATAAACGTTTCCTAATCCTATTTCTCCATCCATCTCTACGACACAGTCCAACAAGCTCGTCGAATCAACTAAGATCTTTCCAACTCTAATTATTTATTAGGGTTTCACATTTTTATTTACTTAGTTGTTTGGGTCACTTTCCTAATTTAGTTTAGACATTTATTATATTGTTGTACTTATTATATTAACTCTTAAAATTTATATTTTATTTAATCAAGTAAGACAATGTAAGAACCCTACAGAGAGGATAGTGGTTCTTTTGGTTATTTGATGTTATTTATTCAAGGAAAATCACTTGTGCAATCTTGTTGGTTCAATGAGAGAAAATATTATAAGAGAATTTCATAGTGGGGGTTGGTTGGACACTTTGGTATAAGTAAGACAACTGCTCTTGTGGTAGAAAATTATTATTGGTCAAAGGTAAAGAGGGACACAAGTAGGATTGTAGAAAAATGTAGAGTGTTCCAATGACTAAGGGTCATGTATAGAATATATGGTTATATATGTCATTACCTATCCCTATATGGCCATGGGTTGATTTGAGTATGGATATTGTGTTAGGACTTCCTAACACACAATGAGGGAATGATTATATCTTTTTTTTTTGTTGATATATTCTCTAAGATTGCACCTTTATTACTTGTAAGACAATTAATGATGCTTCCAAGTTGCATACTTGTTTTTTTCACAAGTGGTTAGGTTATATAGAGTTCTAAGAATGATCACTTCAAATCAAGACATAAATTTGTTGAGTCACTTTTGGAAGACTCTTTGGAGGAAAATTGGGACACAACTACGGTTGAATATTTCATATCAAGCCCATACTGATGGGAAGATAGAAGTAGTGAACAGAAGCTTGGGAAATCTCCTACACGCATAGTTGGATAAAATCCAAAACAATGGGGCTTTGCTTTACCACAAGATGAGTTTTCTATAACAGCTTGGTAAACGAGTGTCAATAAGGAGGTATCATTTTGAGATTGTATATGGTAAGAACCCCAAGGGAGTCCTAGATATGAATATCACTACCTAGTAAATATAAAACCAAAGATGATGTAGAATCATTTGAAGAACACATCATGTAATTGCATGAAGAAGTAAGGGAAAATATTAAAATTAGTAGAGCACAAAAGAAAGTAGTTGAATATTCCAATAGGAGATTAAATGTATTTAAAGAAGGAGATATGGTGATGGTTCATCTTAGAAAGGAGAGGTTTCCAAAAGGGACATATAATAAACTAAAGTATAAGAAGATTGGGCCATGTAGGATTCAAGAAAAATGAGTGATAATGCCTACAAGGTGGAGCTACCTAAAACTTTTCTATTTATCCATTTTTTAATGTTTCGACTTATATAAGTCATGATGAAAATGTCGTGCGGGAGGAAGAAATAAAATGAGATCAATATATGTCGAAGAAGAAAAAGGAAAGGGTAATGCGTGTCTTGGACCAAAAGACAGTCACTACTAGACATGGGAGCTACAACAGATATTTGGTGCAATGGGAAGGTTTGCATAGTAGGAAGAAAATACTTGGATTTCTGAGTGGGAGTTGAAGAATATTGATAGTGGAAAATTGGATGAATTCCATCAACTAAATTTACAGGAGCATAATTCTTTTCAACCAGGGGAGAATGATGTGAGAGCATAACTTGTAAATGCCATAACTTTTGATCTAATCATTGGATCATCTTGAAATTTTCCAAGGTGATAGATCCTGAATAGTAATATGCTTCACCAACTTTTCACAAATTTTTTTACTATTTCGACATATTTTCAGGCGATTCCTTCATCCAAGGGTTTAAAATTGGCTCCGAACATTTTTTTGATTTTCTCTAAAACTTTTTAATAAATTTTGCTATGATTTATATAATAAGAAAGAATTTAGTCTCGATCCTTCATTTATGAAGGCATATTTTATACATAAAATTAAAGACCCTTTTACTAGTGGTGATTTTTGGCATTTTAGGGTTTTAGAGCTAATGTGAAATAAAAGGAAGATTGTAATGATGTAAAATATTAGTGTGGATTCTAAAATGAGAAGAAAACTATTTTGAACATTCTGGTTTTTTTCTAATAGTTTTTGTGTTTTGGAGGTATTTCAACCTCTTGTAGCTTAATCCACATCAATTGGTATTAGAGCAATATTTGGATCTTGCAAGAATGGTGAAGGTAATATATATTACATTTTTGTGTAATTTATTTCCTCTATTTTATATAAGCATGGCTAGACATGGGAGGGGATGTTATGCCCTGATGAATAGGCATATGCAGGAGCTACAAAGGCAAGCCAGTTGATCTCAGTATGAAGACACCTTGAAGGAGAGACCATTTGAGGAGAGATTGATCCAATCTTTAGAGGGAAAGAATGACGACATCAAGATTAATGTTCCTGATTATGGTGGAGGGTTACAACTAGAGGAGTTGATTAACTGGTTCAATCGTAAACAAAAATTATTTGAGTGGAAAACCCTTTCAGAGGATAAGAATGTTAATTGATCATGCACTAAGTTGATGGATATGCATTGATCTGGTCGGATCACTTGCAAAATGAAAGACAGAGGAAAGGAAAGGGCAAGATCTAAAATTGGAATAAAATGGTGAAGAAGTTTAAAGAGAAGTTTCTGATCAGTTTAAATGGAATAAAAGGAACTATTTTGAACCTTCTAGTTTTTTTCCAACAGATTGTGTGTGTTTTAGAGGTATTTCAACCTCTTACACTTGATCCATATCAATTGGTATCGAGAGCATATTTGGATCTTGCAGAATGGTGAAGGTAACATATATTACATTTTTGTGTAATTTATTTCCTCTATTTTATATAGGCATGGCTAGACATTGGAGGGGATGTTATGCTCGATGAATAGGCATATGCAGGATCTACAAAGGCAAGTTATTGATCTCGCAGGATAAGTTACCCACCTTAGAAGGAGACATGCAAATGGGGATGTAGGCCCAAATAGTGTTACTAAAGAAATACGTTTGCTAATGCATGAAGGAGGAAATGAAGAATAAAATGAGAGATATGAAGACACCTTGAATGAGATACCATTTGAGGAGAGATTGATCCAATCTTTAGAGGGAAAGAATGACGACATCAAGATTAATGTTCTTGATTATGGTGGAGGGTTACAACTAGAGGAGTTGATTAACTGGTTCAATCGTAAAGAAAAAAATTTTGAGTGGAAAAACCTTTCAGAGGATAAGAATGTTAATTTTTCATGCACTAAGTTGACTGGATATGCATTGATCTGGTGGGATCACTTGCAAAATGAAAGACAGAGGAAAGGAAAGGGCAAGATCCAAAATTGGAATTAAATGGTGAAGAATTTTAAAGAGAAGTTTCTTCCTGTAGATTATGCTCAGACACTATTTAGAAGGTTTCAAAACCTAATATAGAAGGATCTCAGCATTGAATATTATACCAATGAATTTTACAAGCTATCAATCTGGGTGGAATAAGGAGAGTATGAAGAATAGAAGGCTACAAGGTATGTAAATGGGTTGAGTTATACCATACAAGATGAACTGAATATGCTCTAGATCCATATCCTAGATGATGTTTATCAATTTTCATTAAAAATATAAAAATAATAATAATAGGAGTAATTTTAGTAGAGCTGTGAAGAGAGGGCCATCATCATCTCCAATGAGAGGTAGAGGTAGATTTGATTCTATAAAAGATGAATCCTCTAATGCAAAAGGACAAGAAGAATCTATTCAAAGCCATGGTAACTACCAAAGAGGTAGGGGGTTTCAGATGGGATGATATTATAATGGAGTATGGGGTTGTAATATCCCCCAAAGGCGTATACATGTTACCGATGTGATGAAGGAGGGCATAGATCTTTTGAGTGTCCGCACAAGATCTTACTTAGGATACATAGAAAGGATAATAACCACGAGTAAACCTGGTTGAAGATGAAGAGGAGAAAAATAGAGGTTTTTGTAGACATGGGTGAAAATCTCTTGATGACGTGGAAAATGATCACCCGAGGAAGTAGAAATAACAAGATGGTGTTGGTACTTATTCTTTGTTTGAGGAAAAATATCTTTCAAACAAGATGTACCTCTGGAGGAAAGATATGTAAAATTATTATTGATGGTGGTAGTTATGAAAATATGGTCTCAATCACATGGTTGATAAAATCATTCTAAAATGTGAGAAGCATCCATATCCCTATCATATATCATGGTTCAAAATGGAAAGAGGTAACCATAGATAAAATATGCCTTATTAAGTTTTTGATTTGGAATACCTATAAGGATGAGATGTGGAGTGATGTTATCCCGATTGATGCATGCCATATATTACTGGGGAAGATTTGGACATATGATAGAAAGGTTACACATGACAGAGGGAAAAATACTACTTTTTGGAAGAATGGTGTAAAGGTGGTCTTGTTACCCTTCAAGGAAGAAGATAAGAGTGAGGTCTTGTTGGCTACAAAAGAGTTTGTTACGAAAATAGAGGAAGTTGGTTGTTGTTATGCATTGATGTTAAAGAAGGTGGAAATAGAGGCCTTCGATATACCCACTACGGTAGCAAAGGTACTAAAATAATATAAGGATGTCATACCAAGTGAGCTACTGGATGGGTTACCCCCTATTTTCATGCAAATATGCAACATGATAATTTCATATTTTGAAGCATGACAACAGACCCCAATATCAAAAATTGATTGTAAACCTTCTCAAAACTCCCCAGATCATTTCTTTCCCTATATCATACCTACTCTCATCCTTCAAGTACTATAGTGTATATTGTAATGACCTTTCCAAAGTGTGGAAAATAATAAAACATGTTTAAAGGACTCTTTCAAAATAATGTCTTGTAAGGTAGATCTTTGAGCAAAGGCTTAGTAATGTCTATTTTTAGCCTCTCAAGTGGGCACGTATTCTCCGAGCTGATTTAAAGTCACAGCATGATCTAGGATGGTTGTGCAATTGATTTAGGAATATTTTGGAAATATTTGAAGGTTTAGGAGCAAGTTTGGCAAAAGCGGGTTTTTTAGGCTAAAGGAACTTACACTGCAAAAAGGCACCTAAGCTTTAGGAGATGATTTTGAGAAATTTGAAATGAGTTTTAGGTCAAAAAATATTTCATTGGAAATATGATTCATTTCTCTACAAGTTGGTAATCTCATATTTTTCATATAATCCATACCTTGCTTTCCACAACCCATTATTTGCGAAGCACAACTAGCAGTCTGATAAAAAATCCCATTTTTTATAAGTTTTAAATAATCATAATACCTTTATACTCATCCCATACTTCTCAAAATTTCATTTCCAATCAAAATCATATAAATAAGTTCCTAAAAACTCATCTCAGGGAGCTCTAGCAATTCCATTTTCAAGTTCTTCTCCAAGGTACGAGCTCATCCTTAGCCAATTTTTTTAGTGCCACGTGGTAGCATGAGGCTGAGGAGAAATTTTTACGTCCCTCTATCCATCTCCAAGGGAACAAAGGGGCATAAAAATTCCCCCACCTTAATCCTCATGGACCCTCAACATGACCCTAGGGAGCTTTGATAAGGATTTTCCATCAAATTTTGATCCCCTCTCTCCTCGCTCTACATGCATGCCAAGTGTCACCCCCAGGATAAGGAACACTTTGGGTGTCCCTCTATCCCATTCCAAGGGGATAAGGTGGCATAAAAATTTTCCCCTCCTTCCATACTTCCATCAGTTCCCCATATGACCAAAAATTGACTCCGGAGCTCAAATATAAGCCATTTCCTCATTTTCCCTCGCTTGTACATGTGTGCCATGTGTCCCCCTAGGGATAAGGTGTAATTTTGGTGTCCCTCTGTCCCATTCCCAAGGGGAAAAGGGGGTCAGAAAAATTCACTCCCCTTCCTCTCTCCCTCTCACACCTATAAATACCCACACTTAGTCATTTTCTCCATTCCCCCACATTTCTCCATTTTCACCTGGAACTCTACCAAAAATTTTCTATAATTCCTCCACCCTCCATTTTCCATTTCCATCCATTCCACACATGTTTCCATGTTCAAAGCAAGAGAAAATTCATGAAAAATCACAATTTTAAAAGGTTCCAGGATTATTCTTCACCATAATAACTTCGTAGTCCACAACGAAGAAAACCTCATATCTTACAAACCAGTGTACGAATTGAAGTGAGGTTTTTTTCCTGCTTAAATATTTTTGTACACAAAATTTAGGGCCCATCCGAGGTGTTTTACTAGTACATTGTTTTGGCATTTTAGGGTTTTTAGAGATAATGTGAAATAAAAGGAAGATTGTAACGATGTAAAATATTAGTGTGGATTCTGGAATAAGAATAAAACTATTTTCAAGATTCTTACTTTTTTTACAAATACTTTGTGTGTGTTTTGGAGGCATTTCAACCTCTTGTAGTTGGATCTACATCACCAATTTTTTCTCATAACTCGTGCTCTTGAACTCATTTGCCTACAAAATTTTAACCATGGATTCCTTTTGTGGATTCCTTTAAGAATATTATTTTCATTCCCTCATTCATGACCTTTTTTTTTATATCCACATGATTTTTCTAGAAAAAAATCACCTTTTTCGTATCTACACAACTCCAACAAACAGAATGCCCTAAAAATTGGAACAAAGACTTGAAATGAATTATGTAAGCTTTTGCAAGTGGTTTCGTTCAAATCCAACATTGGGAAGACCACTTTATATTTTTATTAAGTCCCTACCACATAGATTACTAAAAATAGTAAGTCCAAGGAAAATTTGGTTTCTAGTTTCTCAAGATACTCCTTCAAGTGTAAAACATTCAAAAGTGGCAAACTTAGTAAGAATGGGCACCTATGTGAAACATGCTAAAAATATTAAATGGTCAAGAGGAATTCAATATTTTTTCAAGTTATCCTCCTCTTCATGCCTTTCCAATTCAAGCTTTCATGGAGGTCAAATCTTCCATTTGCAAGCAAATCCATGCCTTCATGGATGCAGTGAGCATAAGGTGTCTCAAAGAGGAAATGCCAATTTTGGAAGTACATGTAAATTTCCACCTGTCAATGTGTGGTGATCATATATCAAAAATTATCTCAAGGGAATGATAATGAAAAAATCATGCTTGTGGAGGAGTGGGGAAGCCCTCTCGGTTCCCATTTTTGGCCTCAGTTTCCAAGGGAGGGATCATAATGACTGCATTGTGCAAGAAATTGTTTCAAGCTATCATCATGTGAATAATTTTTCAAGGAGGAGTGGTAGTGTTTCATGGTTTGGAATGGTTGTTTCAAGTGAAAGAAGGCATCCTTATTGTCTACAGTGGTCTAGTGATCAAGTTTTTCTCACTTCTTCACTCAATGTACCTAAATAGGCTACAATTGTTGATCATTCAAAAAGAGGTTTCTCATGGTGCAAAAAGGTTCAAGGCTATAAGTGTTCATCATTTAGGAGGAGGCTTCTTTCATTATAGAGGGCCAAAGTTCTTCATCCAGAGTTCATGATTGCATCGAATCATTCCATTAGATTGTCACAAAGTGAGTGGATTCTCTTCAACACCATTGGATTTGTTCTTCATTGATGTCCATGTTTTGGAGAATTTATTCTTTCTTCTCCTCTCTCATTATTTCTCCTCTTCTCTCCCCCTTTCTAATTCTTCATTGAGCATAATCATTGTATTTTTCTCATTCACTTAAGTGACTTTCTAAAGTTATATTGTAAAATTCCCTTTGATTTATAAAAGGGAAATTAATTTTCACTTCCTAAAAAGATGTAAAGTCACAAGTGAATGAGATCATGAAGAGTCATGTGGGGGAGATGAAAGGTCAATTCACATTGCTATAAATTGGGATGGTCTCTCCATTCCAAGGGATCCTAAATTCTATCTCTTTGGTAGAAATTATGGATTGTTGTTGTTGAACTTTGTATCATCAATGCACAAGAAATAAAAGCTACATTTCTTCCATTCCCCTTTTCCTATGTATTCCTCTATTTTCTCTCTTATATGCACTTTGTAAGTATAGTGATCAAAAAGAGATTTGTATCTTTGATGAATGGGCCCCAGAGAACTGTGTGTTTGTGTGGGTTTTGTTTGTCTCACTAATGGCTTCATTTTTTATTTCTTCTAATTAAATGTTGAACTACTCCAGTTATTGGGTGTGAATTCTTCTTATGCCTACTCACAGCAATAACCTTCCTTTGGCTAACTCCTCTCCTTCATTATCTGTCGTTGAAATTTCCTCCCTTGTACCTTATACAAGAACTGTACCACAATTTCAATGAAGTGTCCATGTGTGATCCCCATTGTATTTAGCTACCCCAGAGAAATAGATAGAATTAGACTACTTACATTCAATAATGGGAGCCTCCCCATACACAAGAAGGAGGGGCATAGCCTGTGAGCGTTGGTGGAAACACCTAATTTTTCATATCAAAAATTATTTCACCAACAAGTTAAAATCCAAGTTTGAGGGGATCAAGAGAGAGTTCTAGAAGGAATTTGAAATTTCATAATTGGAAGGAAAGAAGTCTACAAATATAACTTTACAAAGTGTCAAATTACAAGGACTTTTAGGAAAGCTTTTGAAGAGCTAAGAGTAAGAACCCAAGATTTTGAATCCATCACCCTTTTAGCTTTGTAGATTTATGACTACTCACATCGGGTTAGATATTGTAGATGTCGTAAGGCTTATGACAATATATTTCTAAGTTTTTATGTGAACTATTCCATTGTGTTTACTCTGCAAACAATTCGGGTTCATTTCAATATGACTAGATTGACATTAAAGTGGTATCAAATTACAATTACACACTTTGGAGATAGGTAAGAAGAGAGAGGTTGGTAAAATGCCAACCATGAGACCATTAGTCGAAGGAGAGAAGATGTTACCAAGAATAGACACCAATATGAGTGCAGCCATCGAATTTAATTCGGTGAATTCAACTATCATGGTAGCATTCGAGCAAGTGATTATAGAGCTAAAAGGTGTGAGAACAAGACTTGAAGTCATTGAAGAGGATTCATGGCACTGACGTTAAAATTCACAATGAAGGTGAAGTGGTAGGTAGAGGTGCATGTAACAAATAAGTTGTTGAAGATATAAAAGAGAAGGTTGAATCCATAGGTGAGAAGCGTGATTGCTCCAAATAATTTTAAAAATGGGCCATGGGCCAAGAATGTATGTTTTGTCATTTTTTTGAAGGTTGGATCCAGAGAATTATTTGTGGATGGTTGACAAGTATGGAGGAATACTTTGATTTGAAGAAATAGTTAACTCACAACACATCATAGTAGGAAAACCAAGTTGAAGGAACATGTGGTGTTGTGGCGGAAGGATGTGCAAAATGAATGAAGAAGAAGAAGAAGAAACGATAAGATAGTGTGGTGGGATCACATGGTCACCATAATGATGAGTAATTTCTTACCATCCAATTTCCAAATGATTTTATTTAAATATTTATAAAATTTTAGATAGAATCCTATGTTGTTTATAGATTACATCAAGGATTTTCATCGTATCATGATAAGGTTTGGACATGTGGAGTTCGACTAGGAGAAGGTTTTGTGATATATCAATGGTTTGAGGTTTTGAATCTAGAAGGAGCTAAGTCTTTTACATATTAAAACCATGGAGGAATATTATCAACTAGCTTTGAATTTGGAATAAAATTTGGAACACAAAAATCGTAGTGCATATAGAAGAACCCGCAATGTATGCGGTAGAGGAGGAAGTGGTCGAGGATGTAGTAGACTGCAAAACATAATTTCAATAGTATGTAAACTCATAGTAGTGCACAAGATGATGGGTTTTTACTCTTCAAGAGGTAATGAAATATATATTTGAGGAAGGGGAAGGGGATTCTCCATAACATATTTCAAATGTGGAACTATTGGACATCACACATTCGAGTTCCCAAATACTCAAAGTGAAGTCACAAGTAGGCACACAAAATCGAGTGCATATAACACATGGTAAATTAAATTCGATAAGATCGTAGAACATTATGGGATACCGGGGCATGGGAATCCTTGATAATAAGTAATATATTTTTGAAGATGTCACAAAAAGAAGAAAAACTTACGCAGAGAGAATTTTTTTAGAACTATTTATAAATCAAGGGGGAAATATTGTAAGGTGGTTGTCGATAGTGGGAGCACACAGATAACCTTGTTCCTTATGAAATGGAAGAGAAAGTGGGGATGAAAAATATTGTGCATATTAACCCCTACAAAGTTTTATGGTTAGAAAAGGGACATTGGGTTCTAGTAAATGAGCAAAGTCTTGTCAAGTTCCATATTAGGAATTATTGCGATGAAGTGTTGTGTGATGTGATGCTAATGGATATTTTTCATCTATTATTGGGATGACCTTGGCAAAGATGATAGAAAATTTTTCCATGATGCGTACATAAATATCATTCACATTGAAAAGGATTGGCATAATTTTAATTTATCACCATTTAAGGACGGGAGATGGGAGAAGTACGAAGTGAAGTCTATGTGATGGTACTATTGGTATCGGAAAATAATTATTATGCGAGGTAGAGTAAAAGAAGGTTGTTATGCACTAATTCCAAAGGAAGTGCATGCAGATTTTACAAGAGAGGAAGGAGTACCTAGAAATGTGCAAAGAATATTGGGAGAATTCCCAAACATTGAATAAAGAATTTACCACAAGGGTTACCACCAATGCGTAGCATCGATTCTTGAGATTAATTTTATACCTGGATCTAGTTTACTAAAAAAGAGACCGTATAGAATGACCCCAAAGGAAAATGAGGAAGTGCATAAACAAGTGCCAGAATTGCTTGATAGAGGACTAATGTACGAAATTATGATCCCATGTGCAGTACTAGTAGTGCTAGCATCCACCAAAGGAGGAGAATGGTGCATGTTTTTTTATTCTAGATACGTCAATAAGATCACCATTTAAGTATGGGTCTAAATTTCCCGATATGTATGAATTAATGGATTCCCTTGGGTGGCGCATGGTATATTTCTTAGATTGATCTAAAAATTGGTTATCACCAAATCCATAACAGGGAAGGATATGAGAGGAAAATTGTGTTATAAACAAAGGAAGGATTTTATGAGTGGTTATTTATGCCATTTGGATTAACTAATGTCCCAAGTACCTTCATGAGGTTGATGAACGAAGCATTAAATCCATTCCTTGGGAATTTTGTAATTGTATATATGGATGATATATTAGTGTTTAGCAAGACAAAGGAGGAACATCTCAAACATATGCACAAGGTTATGAGACACTTGCAAGAAGAAAGGTTGTTGGTGAATATAAAGAAGTGTAATTTTATGCATAAAGAGCTAGTTTATTTGGGTTTTGTAATATCCCATAAAGGATTGCAAATGGATCCGTAAAATGTGTACATAATTTTGGAGTGTTATTTCCAAAGAATGTGACTAAGGCAAGAATTTGTCATGGGTTGGTAAGCTTCTATCGTAATTTAATCAAGAAATTCTATGGTATATGTCGAACGATCATGGAGACAATGAGGGGGGGTTGCAAGGAGTTGGTGTGGAGAAAATAAGAAGAGTAAAACTTTAACAATTGAAGAAAAATATTACAGCACAATTTTTGTTGGCATTACCAAGTTTTGATAAGGTATTTCAGGTGGATTACGAGGCAAGTGGAATCACCATTGACGCAGTGTTAAGTCAAGAAGGAAGACCTATAGCTTACTTCAATGAAAATTTGAATGATGTCAAAAGGATATACTTGACCTATGATCAGGAGTTCTATGTAATAATATGAGTGTTAAAGAAGTGAAGACATTACCTTTTGCCACAAGAGTTTGTTTTTTTATATTGATCATCAAGCTCAAATACTACGAAAATCTAAATAAAAGGAATTTAAAGTGGGTAGATTTCCTACAAATTTATTCTTTTTATTGAAGCACCGCAGCGGAAAATCCAACAAGGTTGCGAGATGCATTAAGAAAGAGGGCACGAGTATTGAAGGAAATGTGCAATGAAGTTGTTGGGTTTGAAGCCATGAAATAACTCTATGCTCTTAAAAATATTTTTAGCAAGCATGGGGGTATGCAAAGAACTAATGTTCTTGGATATGATGCCCTAGTCAAACTATTTTATTCAAGGAGGAATGTTATTTTAAGGAGCGTAGTTGTGTATTCTATAAGGATCAATGTGTAAGAAATTTATCAAGAAGATGCACATTGGAGGCTTAGGAGGTCATTTTGGAAGTGAAAAACTTTACCACAACTACAGGAGTGATATTATTGGCCAATGATAGGCAAGGATGTGTGTAATTATGTGCAAAGGTGTATAATTTTCCAATTATTCAAAGGACGCAAACAAAACATAGGGTTGTATCAATCTTTACCCATACCAAGGAGACCATGGGAAGACATTAGCATGGATTTTTGCTTGAATTTCCCATGACGTACAAAGGAAATGACTCCATATTTTTGGTGATAAATATATTTTCAAATATGGCACATTTTAATGCATATAAGAAAACTAGTGATGCATCAAGTATTGTGCTTCTTTTTTTTCAAGGAGGTGGTGTGACTACATGGATTTCAAGTGAGCATAGTGTCTAATAGAGATACCAAGTTCCTAGGTCATTTTGGAGGAGCTTGTGGAAGAAATTAAGAATGAGATTAACGTATATCTTAGCATACCATCCACAAATTGATGGATAGATAGAGGTGGTAAATAGAATTTTAGGTCATTTATGATGCAACTTAGTGAGAGACAAGCCAAGATAGTGGGACATGATGTTGGCACAATCGTAATTTTCCTATAATGAATTTGTTAATAGAAGCACAAGAAATACCCCATTCCATATATTTTATGGAGCAAGCCCAAGAGGACAAATAGAATTGTGTAACATTGTTGATAATTGGAGTGTCAAGGTAGAGGAACGTTCGAATATATGTGCATGCTACATGAAGAATCGCATGAAAAGTTGAGACAAAACAACCAAGCTTATAAGGATCATGTAGATGAAAGGTGCATATCCAAGGAATAAAAGGAAGGAGATGAATTATTGTCACATTTTCAAAAGGAAAGGTTTCTAAAGGAACATATAACAAGATGAAGTTTAAGAAAATTGTGCCATGCAAGGTATTACAAAATATAGTGTTGAATTAATATAAGATAGAGTTTTCAAAAGAATTAGATATCTCACGAATATTCAATGTGGAAAATTTGTATGAGTTCCACTAAGAAGGGTTGGATACATAAAATAAAAAGGATCAAAGGGTGGAAACATCAAGTGACGGTGTGTAGGAAATGAAAGTTTCCTTAGATTGGTGAAGGAAAATACTAGAGAATCTTGTCAAGGAAATTGAGACTATCTTAGACTCAAGATTCATAAGGAAGACACACGGTAAATACATAGATGCAATATGGATAAGCACAGAGGATCTTGGACAATGTAGCCATACTCTAGAACCTAACCCATAAGACAGAGCTCGCTTTTGTATTACCCAAGGTGTTTGATATAGGAGCATCGCGAGAGAATCTAAAATTTTTATGCATTTTGAGATTTTGGCGTGCAATAAAATGCGAAGAATATATCAAGAGAAGCATGAAGGAAAATAGTATAAGGCACATGGAATTTTAATAAATACTTAAGTAAATTTCAGGGCACGTGGATCTTTTATAATCTACGTGCACGAGACTTGAAGTGCAAGAAATTGAACAAAGACAACTAGTAGCTCGAAATTACATGGAGTTTCCTGATAGACTTATCTCAACTACTAAACCAAGGGTGGTTGGCCACCATTAATACATAGCAATTTAAACGTAAGTTTGAGAAGGATCAAGAGAAAGTTATAAAAGGAATTTCAAATTTCATAATTGGTGGGAAAGAGATCTATAAATACCTTTTTAATGTTAGATTACAAGGAATTTTGGGGGAAGAATTTGTGAGAGTTGGGAGTAAACACCCAATATTTCAAATTTTCCACCCTTGTATCTCTGTAGATCTATAACTACCCATAGAGGGTTAGATATTGTAGATTTTTTAAGGCTTATGATAATAGATTCTACGCTTTGTATGTGAATTATTTTGTTATGTTTACTCTGCAAAACAATCCATGGTTGTTTCGATCCACCAAATTGACATCATAAACCAAGAAATAATACACTTATTTCTTTGTGGAGAGAGAGACTCCCATGATTTGTTTATGCTTTAAGATGTTGCATTGTTGAATATGTTGAACTTTTCTAAATAATTCGGGATTGATCGATCTCTAATTGTGGCGAGCAAAAACATGTATTAGGTGCAAGAACCCCAACACAGAATTTTGAGGAGAGAAGAAGAATAATGAAATTCCAAAACACCTTACTTAGGAAGAAGACCAGGTATCAAATTTATTTAGCAGCTCTAATATCTTCTCCTTTGAGTGCAACAGGAAAGGAAAGCATGCCTACGAATATCTTATCCACTTCAATACCTTCCATAACCCCACATACCACACCTTTGCAAATGGATCTAGGCCCAATTTAGTAAATTAGGTCACACATTAGAAAAGAGAATGGATGTACCCATGCCCTTCCCATGTGTCACATAATTGCAATGTACTCACATGTGCTAAAATGATGGTGGAGAGAGGAGACACATGACCCAAAGATCCCTCAAACTATAGTATATGTAGACACCTAAAACTGGTATCTATGCCTTCATTCTCCCACGTGTGCATACTTAATTGTTAATTTAATTCCCTTATTATCCCATCATCATTAATTAAGTAATCCCCTTTAATTAATTGATTAATCAATTTCCCATCTATTACCTCATTGTAGACACCTATAATTACGCCCAAGCAATTTAAATACTTAAATTGCGCTAATTATCCCATTTCTCACAAATCAACGACATATCGTCAAAAGCACTCATTTTCCCTCATATCATCATTAATTAATTACACTAAGCTAATTAATTAAGTTTCCTATCTAACAAATACCTAATTAATGACCTTCATTTAATAAATCACCCTTCTACCTAGACTAATTAATTATTATTAATTAATTAGCTTTCCTTACATTTAACTAATAAATCAATATTTAATTGATTTAATCCCCTTATAATAGCCTAAATCGTACTAATATTCCTCTAATTAGCTTCTATAAGCTTACATCTACCTATTAGTTAATCACCTTTGATTAATTAAAATACCCCCAACTCCCATGACTTGCTAAACATGTATTAAACCCTTCTAAAGTAAGGTTACCTTTAATAAAGCAACCTTATCCATTCCTAATCATGTTTTACCTTTATCCCACATTCATGAGAATGTGTTGAATCCTTTATCCTTTGGGCTATATAAAGAGCCCTCCACCTACCTTTTTACTTACACCTAAACTCCTTAGAGAGTAAATGCAAAGCATATAGCAAAGAGACTAAGAGCTTGTACCTTGTCCTTTTGAGAGTTCATCATCTTGAAGAGTTAGGCCTCTTTCTTAAAGTGTTTGGGTCATATGGGAGGTGTCAAAAGGGTCTTGTAGCCCAACTTTGATTAGCCCCCATTCCTAGGTTCTTAGAACATTAAGGACAACTATTTTGATAGCCATGGAGCTTACTTAGGTCCATTCATTTATTTTTGTTAGAGAATAGAGGACTTTAGATATTTAGAATTGTTAGTTTCAAAGTTTATATTTATGAATGCTAGCATCTAACCCTTGTTTAATTCTTATCATGATGGTGTTTATGCTTTGTTCTAGCTGAATTATAGAACTATTTTAGGTGGTAGTTCTTACTTCATTTGATTTAGCATTAATCAAATTATACATGCACAAATTTGGCATGCCTAGTGGGACTTACTCCATTGTCCTTTGCACTTAATTTCAAGTTTTTGTAGTTAAGTTTTATTTTTGTTACTAACCCTCTTTTATACATGTTGATCTAACTTGTTTTTTAACTTGTTTTGTTGAGTTTGCTTGTGTTGGGTCTTCCTTATAGGTATAAAAGAGGTGAAGTGCTATCAAAATTAGAATTGATGGGAAAATTTCAAGATTTCTCCATGTTTTCATTTTTAGAGCTTACTTTTTCAACATTTTACATGCTAGTTTTGTCAATTTCTTGAAAATTTTCAATTCTTGAGCATGTAGATTAGTGTTTGATAGTTCTGAGTCTTATATTTACATATTAATGTGGTGGGTTGCTGTCAAAATTTAATCTTGGTGAGAAAATTTCAAGATTTCATCATGTTTTCATTTTTAGAGCTTACTTTTTCAACATTTTACATGCTAGTTTTGTCAATTTCTTGAAAATTTTCAATT
This sequence comes from Taxus wallichiana var. yunnanensis, assembly GCA_018340775.1. Classification (NCBI taxonomy): domain Eukaryota; kingdom Viridiplantae; phylum Streptophyta; class Pinopsida; order Cupressales; family Taxaceae; genus Taxus; species Taxus wallichiana. Next base: position 425,882,652 of record CM031234.1, on the reverse strand, counting down.
CTTGAGCATCTAGGTTAGTGTTTGATAGTGTTGAGTCTTCTATTTACATATTAATGTGGTGGGCTGCTATTAAAATTTAATCTTGGTGAGAAAATCTCAAGATTTCATCATGTTTTCATTTTTAGGGCTTACTTTTTCATCATTCTACATGCTAGTTTTGTCAATTTCTTGAAAATCTTAAATTCTTGAGCATATATGTTAATGTTTGATAGCGTTGAGTCTTCTATTCATATATTAATGTGATGGGTTGTTGTCAAAATTGAATCTTGGTTAGAAAAATTTGCCCATTTTGCATATTAAGAGACATTTTTTTGACATTTTTTAGTACATGTCAAGTGCATACCCATGAGCATAAGAACATATGCGTAACCCATCTTCCGAAGGCCATGACTTTTGCTCCCGAACTCAAAATGACTAGATTTTTTTTGTATTGAAAAGGTATTGAAGTTAACTATTCAATGAAAACATAAATTTTGGATTTATACTTACAAAAATTGTAGGTTTTTCTGTTATTTTAAAACTAGTCATTTTCTAACATGTCGAATGTTTTGATGAATGTTGTATTTCCATGCTTACTCAATTTATACCAAAGGATTTGTATGCTCTTCTCTTGCACCTTTTGGTGATCTTGAGAATCAAAAACAACTTTGATCTCTATCTTGTTAACATTGGAATTAAACTTGGAAACTTGATTATTCATTTTGCTTAAGGGAATGAACCTTTTACAAAGCATTTTTCAATGGTCCTTTGATTTGAATTTTTTCATTTCTATATAGTTGGGATAAAGTTTGTGTATGCTCTTCTCTTGCACCTTAGGGTGATCTTGAGAATCAAAAGCAACTTTAGTCTTCATTTTATAATAGTTGGTAAATTGAAAACTTCATCTTTCACTTTTGGTTTAAGGGAATGAACCTTTTACAAAGTATTTTTCAATTGTCCTTTGATTTGAAGTTTTCCATTTCTATATAGTTGGGATAAAGTTTGTGTATGCTCTTCTCTTGCACCTTAAGGTTATCTTGAGAATCAAAAGCAACTTTAGTCTTCATTTTATAACATTTGGTAAATTGGAAACTTCATCTTTCACTTTTGGTTTAAGGGAATGAACATTTATCAAGAATTTTGTATGGTTCATTGATTGAAAATATTTTCTTTACTTTTTAGTTGGATTATTTGTTGTGTATGCTCTTCTCTTGCATCCTTGGATGATCTTGAGAATCAAAAGCAACTCTTAATCCTCTTTTAAATAATGTGATTTTGTTGGAAAACTACTAACGCTTGAGTGCGGGACCAAAAATGATTGTCAAAGAAAGGAGGAACCAAAACAAAATAAAAACTACTAATACAAATCGTTATACAGGGTTGTCAAAAGGTGTTCAAGCAAACCACGCCTAATTAAACAAGATAAAAAGAACAACATATTTAAAACACTTTGTATTACAGGTTTGAAAAGGGTACATCCTCTCCGCTCAACTAGAACATAACCCCTTTGGCATAACGCCTTAATCTACAACAATGGGGGTGGTTCTAGAAACCCCAAAGTAGTCCACACACGAGAGAACCTTGTGGATGAAACGGGAAGTGCTCCGCACTACCTACTTGACTAGTGATTCCTTTGTGAGATAGCATTACAAGTTGTCCATTGTGGCGACCCCAGTGATAGTACACGTAGATGCACTAGTTGCCTACTGTTCTTGAAGGGGGTAAATTAAAGCAAAGATACTCTTAAACTAGTCAGTGTGACTTTTTGGGTAAATCGCGCTCGCTCGTGGCAACTTTGTAACACCTAGGGCGAGAGAACCACCTAGGAGAATATACTTTGGCTAGGAGCCCACTTTGACCATTTTAAAACAGTGTTGAGTTGTGAACCTTCTTTTTGAGAAACGTGTGACGTATTACTTTTGCCTAGTTTTTACTTGCCTTAGGGTGAGGTGAAACTCTACCGAAGTGAGGCTAACATTTTTCATATTTTTTTGATTTACTTCCTTCACATTATTTTGACACTTTGTTGATCAAAAGAAGGGTGACTACCTTTGTGTTACCAATCGACTGTTTCTCTCACTTTTATGTCCGTTTACGCCCATCCATGTTTACGGCTGGGTTAGTTAAACGTCTAAAGTGTGCGGAGGCATTTTCACGTCATTGGTAGCCATTGTGATCTTGATACCCATGTCAAGGTCATCATTGTAGTTAGGCGTGGTTCATCACCGTAGACTTCCTTAGAAGAGTTAGCTTGTTTGTATCGTATCACTACAATTTTGATATTTACGTCTTGTTTCTTGTAAACTCAACATAAATACCTATATTGTATGGTTACGTTGCACACATTTTTAACTATTCCTAGCTATACTTTGAGATTTTTAGTTCGGTTCTATTATTACCTCGATTTCAAAGAGTGCTAGGTGTTACTATTTGTGCGTGTTATATCAATAACACCTAGATATCAATACTTCACTTTCTTGCAAAGTGGGTTAACATATCTTGGTGATATTGTTGTGCCATTCGCGAATTGTAATTGGCACTTTTTGAGATATAGGTCTTAATCAAGTTTGAGCTCGCTCATCGTATATCTTAATTGGGAGATCGCATTGACTTCTTGTTTTTACTTACGTTTTGTTCATTTCCTTGAACTTGGCATAAGTGAAAACATCTTGTTGATCATATTTACATTGCATTTTCATATGGTGTATTTCCTTGTTGATTGGCTTTGGGTTTCACACTCGCATGATTGTTCCTTGTGATTATTCATTCAGAAAACTTATTTTCTAGGGTAGTCCCTTTTTATCTCATCGATATTACGTCGTCACGATGTCTATTTTCCTTAGACATTCTTCAAAAAATCACGCACGCATCCCCATACTTACATAATGTCTAGTTGGTTGTCCTTATGCTACCCAAATTGACATGTCACTTCCTTCCCTTTGAAGGAGTTCCATCACACTATCTAGATCTAGACATTTGTGCTTAAAACAATGCCAAAAATGACTGACTATCACGTGGTTCCCCATACTTACAAAAATATGGAACCTAGGTTTAGCAATTCAAAGCAAAAGATTCCCATTACAACTAAACCTTGTTTGGTTCTTCGTGCTAGAGAGCCCATACGGGTAACTCGTTCCCCACCTTCATCTCATAGTCGGTGGTATGATTTGGACACGTCTGATCCAAATTATTATTCGAGTTCCCCCCACTCTTCTTCTAATTATAATCCAAACATTTCCTCTTCTTCTAAGGATTCCAATCCAAATATTTCCTCTGACTCTTCTGAGGATTCAGATCCAAACTACTATTCAGATTCATCTAATTTGACTCCTAAGTCATCTGATGCGACTCCTAAGTCATGGTCATCCCTTTCTTTGCAAGATCCTCTTGAAAGAATCCTCTAATGTGACTCTTATGTCGCGGTCCTCTCTTTCTTCGCAGGACCCCTTTTATCAGTCGCCCGAATAACATCTTCTTTCTTTGAAGATACAAGCGAATCCAAATCCCTCCAATCGAAGTATGATATAATTCTTGAATCACGGTCCTCTCTTTCTTCGCAGGACCCTTGTCATCATTCATCTAATACGATGCTCGAATCACGGTCCTCCCCTTCTTCGCAAAACCTTCTTCATCAATCACCCCCACAAAATATTCCTTCAGTGAAGATTCGTGTGACTCAAAGTCCTTCGAGAAAACATCTGAATCAACCCATGCGTCACAATCTATATACTTTGGACTTAATCCTACTATTTTACATATGACATACCATTATATAGGTAGGTCCACACCACCTTCTTCTACTCGTGACATCTAGCTACACATATTCTTTATCCCCACATCATCTTCTTCTATCAATAATCATCAAACATCTTCAAGTCTTCCACACCAAGTGAACCTATTTCTTCCAATAAACCCCTAGGGATCTATCAACAACTCCTACCGATTGATCTATTCCAGAATGAAGAAACAATCAGGGCATTTATAGGGGCATATGAAGATATTCCTTTAGTATATTACAAAAAAGGATTCTCTTTAGACTTTGATGCGTCTGCATATTGTGAGGAAAAGGTTGACTCCTTTGATCAAGAAACGGAGGAAGAGCCTCAGATTATGCAACTTGATCCTCCTCTTATTCTTCCATCTCGCACATTCTTCATTATGTGATGAAACTCCTTGGTCTTGCATAGATCCATGGCCTATCTTCTCATCACCCAATAACTCTTCATCTATCATAATTCCCCAATCACAATCTCTGGTGGGGTTGGCCAAGTAGCCCTTCATCTTCATCTAGGTGTGGGTCACCTTCTAGTAGCCCTCTCTTCTATTTGTGGGACATTTTCGAGTAGCCCACTATCTTTGATTATTGGGGCACGTCCAACTAGCCCCTTATCTTCTATGTATGGATCACCCCCGGGTAGTCCATCATCTTCTATTCTTGGGCCACATCCTGGTATTCCATCATCTTACATCTATGGGTCACGTCCTATTAGCCCTTCTTCTTCTATTCTTGGGCCACATCCTAGTAGCCCTTCATCTTCTATTTATGGGTCACGTCCTAGTAGCCCTTCTTCTTCTATTCTTGGGCCACATCCTAGTAGCCTTTCACCTTCTATCCGTGGCTCACCTCCTGGTAGCCCATCCTCTTCAATTCTTGGACCGTATCCTTTTCATCTATCACATATTTCTTCTATCAATGGTTGTGGCAAGCCCACTACCATTTCTATCGTTCCTATCATCAATCGTAAATGTTCACATTCTTCTCCTTCTCGAGGTCAGAAAATTCAAGCATCAACTTATAAGAAACCTAAACAAGTTCATTATCAAGCTCAGGTCAAAACTTCCAAGAGCTCAAAATCCCCCAACAACTGGAACAATCTCAAATTTGTAAATCAAGTGAGATTCAATAACACACATCAACATAATCATCAAGTATGGCACAAAGTGCATAAACCTCTGGATAGGGAACTCAAGATCCCGCATACAAAATCCATGTTTCAAGATAAATCACAGTCCTTTGTTGAGTGTGAACTCACCACAATCATCGAGATTGGGGAAAACATGACTCTTGATAAACAAACACACTTAGTCTCCCTTATTAAGGAAGTCGTAAACATTGTTGTTGGATCTTACCACACAGAGTGACTTTGTTAGTCCCAACCTCTTAAAACTATCAAAAATCTAAAAATCAAAAACAATTCAAAAATACAAAAAAATTTAAAAAAACAACAAAAATCAAAGGTACAAAGATCAAACATTGCAATCAGGTGTTGTGTACACATGGATATTTCTTTCTTCCCTTCCTTGCTATTCTTCTACAAGTCTTCCTACCATTTTCATCCCTTCGGTGATATTTTGGTTAGCTTATTTTCATGCATTTTGTGACATTTATCTCTATGGTATCTATTTTCCCCTGGTCTTTTATCACCTTGGTAAATTAAAGAACGACTGACCTCATGGAGATCTTATCACATTCAAACATCTAATAAACTTGTTGCGAAGAAATTTTGGACATATTTGTTGACACTAGCCAATGTCGTCATCACAATCACTTCCACCTCCTTCCATCAAGCCATCAATGGTTCTTAACCCCTTGTCAAACAAGAGAGATGAAATAAGTTTTCAGAAAGCAAAAGAATCAAACAAAACTCAAAAGCTAAAAGCTACAAATCAAAAGAAAATTAATATATAACTCTCTCTTGGGGTATTTCCAATAATCTCTATCGGGGCTATGGATGCCTAATTGGCAATAGAGCAATGTTGTGATTAGAATCAAATACATCTCCATCGGGGCTATGGATGTTTGGCTGGCAGCGGAGCAATGTACGGCTATCCTTTCACCCTCCATTCACAAAATCACTTATCAAAATAAATCATTCCTACACATTGGCTAGGGTCTCTTCACTTGTTGTCTATTAAATCTTCACTTCAAGAGGTAATAAAATCCACGTGCACACACTGGATCTCTATGAGTAAACAGGATTAGTATGTTACCAAGTGTCTTTTTTTGGACCTTGTTCAAACTCTTACTCTAGTCCATATCTCATCTCACGATTTATGCCTTTGGCTAATCACTTCTTCATCACGAGGCTTCTAAGCTACATTCATATCATTCACATCATTCTTCTACTTTGTTCAGAACATCCATGTGTATAAGATTACTTATTTTCCATGTTTGTGGAAACCTTTGTCCCCTTCCAAAAAAAAAACAATCTTCTCCTTCCTTTTTATCATGTGCTTGTAGGCCAACTTACGCTGGGGGCATCCTTGCTTCTTCCCAGCACTTCATTAGTTTATGTTCACCATCATGTTGAACCTATCCATAATGGCCTTGGATCCCACTTCTACCTATGAAGAGTTTACCTTTGAATACTCCCACCTAATCATTGGGGAATTTTTTTGCATCTTCACCTTTTTGGTACGCACGTGGCCTTATGCCCTTGTACATCCCATCTATCGCTGGGGGCATCCACGCTTTCTCGTCTTCCTGTACATAGTTTCATAAAACTTTTAAAATCAACCAAAACATTCAAATATGTTAGAAAAAAAAATCATCAAAAAACATTCAAATATGTTTCAGAAAACTTCTAAAAATTGAAAATCATCCTACAAAACGTCACTCTTTGGTTCTCACTTGTTCATGTGTGCGATATGCGGATCATCTTTATCTACTTCCATCAACAAAAGCTAGGATGCTTACCTCGTCCATACTCTGGGGCACAACGAGTTGTCCAAATCTTTTCGTAGTGCACATTACTTTTCTATTGGACCCAAGTGTCCTCTTTTATTCCCCTTGCATGTATCCTTGCTTGGGGCACCATCATCAACCCTTGTCGTTAATTTGCACAGGTCGTAACTAAAGCTCGATAATAAAAAATATATACTATGTTTCTTTGTTAGTTTAGCTTGTTTACTTTCTCGTATTGCATTACATTTTGTATGTTACATGGAGTTAGGCATCTTTCACTTTCTCGTATTGCATTGCATTTTGTATGTTGCATGGAGTTGGTGTTTTCAGCAATGGACAATCATTCGTAGTATGGCTTTTCATGTCGTTCTACCTTTGTCGTATGCTTATATTTTTCATAAGGACCGATGACGTAGCTCTTATGGCCATATGATGACACCAAATTGTTCCAAACAAATAAGTGGCTAGAGGTTAAGTTATTCTCTCCCCTCATCCATATTTTTTCTACACCACTTCACTTTCACCCCTAATTCTCCCTCTCATCCAGGCATCCTGCCTCGTCCCCATTATTCTGCCTACTTCTCATCTTTTTCGATCGTTGATCGGCTTCCTTCATCACCCCATCGACACTCGAGGGGGCATCTCTCCCTCCTACTAATTTTTCTTCTATCCCTTCAAAATCTCTTCCGTCTACTATCTTTGAAATGGCATCACTTACGCCACCCCAAAGAGGGGTAAATGTAGACACCTATAATTACGCCCAAGCAATTTAAATACTTAAATTGCGCTAATTATCCCCTTTCTCACAAATCAACGACATATCGTCAAAAGCACTCATTTTCCCTCATATCATCATTAATTAATTACACTAAGTTAATTAATTAAGTTTCATATCTAACAAATACCTAATTAATGACCTTACTACGTTAATAAATCACCCTTCTACCTAGACTAATTAATTAGTATTAATTAATTAGCTTTCCCTTACATTTAACTAATAAATCAATATTTAATTGATTTAATCCCCTTATAATAGCCTAAATCGTACTAATATTCCTCTAATTAGCTTCTATAAGCTTACATCTACCTATTAGTTAATCACCTTTGATTAATTAAAATACCCCTCAACTCCCATGACTTGCTAAACATGTATTAAACCCTTCTAAAGTAAGGTTACCTTTAATAAAGCAACCTTATCCATTCCTAATCATGTTTTACCTTTATCCTACATTCATGAGAATGTGTTAAATCCTTTATCCTTTGGGCTATATAAAGAGCCATCCACCTACTTTTTTACTTACACATAAACTCCTTAGAGAGTAAATGTAAAGCATATAGCAAAAAGACTAAGAGCTTGCACCTTGCCCTTTTGAGAGTTTATCATCTTGAAGAGTTAAGCCTCTTTCTTAAAGTGTTTGGGTCATATGGGAGGTGTCAAAAGGGTCTTGTAGCCCAACTTTGATTAGCCCCATTCCTAGGTTCTTGGAACATTAAGGACAACTATTTTGATAGCCATGGAGCTTACTTAGGTCCATTCATTTATTTGTTGTTAGAGAATAGAGGAGTTTAGATATTTAGCATTGTTAGTTTCAAATTTTGTATTTATGAATACTAGGATCTAACCCTTGTTTAATTCTTATCATGATGGTGTTTATGCTTTATTTTAGCTGAATTATAGAACTATTTTAGGTGGTAGTTCTTGCTTCATTTGATTTAGCATTAATCAAAGTATACATGCACACAGTCATCACCTTTAATCCCCTCTAATTGATTTAATTAATTAGTTACTATTAATTAATTAATTAAGTGTCCACATCCTAATCTAGCCCTAACCAACCTTCTATTTTAGGATGCTTTTATTCTAAATATACATCCTATGAATCCCTATATTTTTTCTAACCTATACTTATCTCCAACTCACCTACACCTCATCCCTAAATAACATAATCCTTCCCACTTGCTTTAAATCATCTTTTCCAACTCTTAAATATACCAAACCTTGTTCCAAATCACAAAATCCCTCCCTTTGGGAAACTTTCCTATGCAATCGATGGCGACCTAACCTCGGTCTCTCGTTGACTCTATAAATATAAGTTCATTCCTTCCTGAACCATGGCCAAGTAGAAATGCATTAATAATGCAAAAATAACGTAATCAAATGTAGCGAGAACGTAGCCAAAACATAGCAAGAACACGTATGCATCTTCTCTAAGATTTTCTTGCATTCTACAATCCCTTCTTCGAAGCAGCAGCATCTCAACAACCCTTTTTTAGCCCTTGCAATCTCTTCTTGATCATCTTCATAACATTGGTAGGTTTGCATCTAAATCTCTTCATAACATAAGATTTTTACGTTATCTAAATCTCTTCTCATTATTATCTTGATAAGACTAACATCTTACAAGTTTTGTAGCCATCGTCACTCCATTATCAAACTAATCTTCAATTTTTTTATACTTGTAGGTTTCCTTTTCCATCCATTTATCCTTGGCCTTATCACGATCTGCTTTAGTAGCCTTCGATCCCACTCCGATCACCGGTCGACAAGGGCTTGTTCATCCAACAACTTATCCAAATCATTATTTTCTATCATTTTCTCTTCTTTTTTGTCTTAGAGATTATTCTGCAGGTCATCCTTCAACCTCCACAAGCCTCTTTCATCCACTAGCTTGCACTCATAACTTGCGTATTCATATTTCAACTATAGTTCGATCTTCTCTCTCGTGTCATCATCAATCTACCTCTTTGCAGCCCTGGTCATCGTCGACCATGCCAGGTAATATTTTTTTACGTTCATCTAGATCAGATTTGTATGTGCCTTATATTTCTGCATATTTTAGTTTCTATGTGCCTCAAATTCTACATATTATCCAGTTTATTATTACTTTTATCTTATCTTATCAAACATGGGGGTTGACATTCGCCAAGGAAGCTAATCACTTCTTGGAGAAAGAATTATTCCAGTAACCCCCGCATATACTATCTAATCAAACATTTCTCTAGTTTTGTAGTTTATATAGCTTACAATAGAGATCAATCACCTTTGCATTCATTCGTCCCTCATATCACATCTAAGGTAACAGAAACCCTCTCGAGGTATCACATCTTACATTACCTCAATTGTAATAGTTTCCTCTTTATTTGAATCTTTACCTTTTCTCGGGGTGTTGGTTCTCTTTATCCTTTGACCAACAATCTTTCTTTACATGTCCTTTCTTTCCACATTTGCAACAAGTAATTCCCTTACCTTTGGATTTAGATCTGTTATCCCTTGACTTTGATTTCTCATTAGTCTTACTCTTAGATCTCTCCTTCTATCTTCCTCTACTTTCTACATTCCCAAATTATGATTCCTTTGTACTTTTCCTACGAATTTATTCATTCAAGATTATACTAACCACATCATCAAACTTCAAAATATTATTAGCAAATGTTGTATTACTAACAGCTTATTACCAATTTATCCCAACTATCGACAAATAACATAAGAATAAAAATTTCTTTCACTTCATCATCAAATAGAATATCAACCAATTTTAGCTAATTTACAATAGATCAAAATCATTTAAATGACTAGATGTAGATCCACCTTCATGCATCTTAGAACTAAATAGTTTCTTAATCAAATAAATTTTATTTGAAGCACTCGGGTTTTTCATATAAATTAGCAAAATATTTCATTAACTCTACCATAGAAGTCACTTCGCAATATTCAAGTCAATGATGCTTTGTAGGCTCAATCTTATAAATCTCAAAGTCTTTCTATCAATAATCTTCCATTCTTCATCAGTCATCTTCATAGGTCTAGAATTTTCATCCAACGGTAAGTACAAATCTCTTTGATATAGATAATCATCAATTTGCATCTTCCATAATTGGTAATTTCACTCTTCAAAATTTTCTACCTTGTATCTGCTTTCTTCTTCTTCTATTTCGTAGCTCTCACTCAATCGACCATAAAACCTCAAACAAAGATTTGATACCGGTTGTTGGGGTTACCATAAGGTTTTATAAATAATATATCATATCTAAGCATACATGAAATAAAAGTGGATATTCTACTTGAAGAAATATACAAACCAAGAGATAAAATCAATACTATATTTAACGTGGTTCACCCAGTGTTGCATACATGCACCAAGAAACAAGTCAATCTATTATCCAAAGCTTTCAAAAGATATACAATTTAAGATCTACAATCTTCCACGCCTCTTAGATGTACAAAGGCTTTCTTTCTCTCAAGCTTATTTTTCTTCTCCAAGAATTCTCTCTCACACAAGTATTTTCTTAATAATCATCAATTCTTTTAATCCTCTCTTCTAAACCCTAGATTTCATGCTTATATAGGCATATACAAACTTAGGTCACATAGCCATGCAATTACACTAAATATATCTACTTTAATACTAAATTTAGATATAATTCTCGACAAATAAAACACTCCCACATAGGTAACCGACGTCGATTAGCCCTAACTAATGCCAATACCTCCTTACTCGAATGATGTCGATCTTAGGTGATAGGTGACCGATGTCGGTTACTATTCTTTATTGCAAGTTTAATATAGCATGTTAATTTGAAGTAATTGAACTTCATAACTCAACAATCTCCCACTTGGAGATAAATTACTACATAATACCTGTATGAACATCATTCTTGGATCTTTTTTAGCTTTGTTTCTTCTTCTTCAAGTCTCAAACTCAAATACCAAAAGAAGTGGAGTATAGCTTTGCAACTTTTCTTTTTCTAATGGATTCATTAGCATATCTGCATGGTTTTCACTCGTATGAATCTTCTCCAGTTTTAGTTGTCCATCCTCCAATACCTATCATATGAAGTGATACCTCAACTAAATGTGTTTCATTCTAGAATGAAACACTGAGTTATTTTCCAAATTAATTACACTCTGATTGTCACTGAATAATTTGCAATCATCTTGTTCATTTCCCAACTCTTCCATGAACCTGCTCATCCATATCATCTCTTTGCTAGCCTTTATAGATGCAACATACTTTGCCTTCGTAGTAGACAAAGCCACAACCTTTTGCAATCTCAAACCCAACTAATTTTTGTCCCACCTACTATGAAAATATATCCAGTAGTGCTCCTACCATCCAGATATCCAAACATATCCAAATCAACATAACCACATAAATAAATATCCAAACCTCCATAGGATAACTACATGTTAAATGTCCCTCTCAAATACCCAAGTATCCATTGGACTGCTTTCCAATGTTCTTTACCTAGATTGGCCATAAATCTACTCACAACTCCCACTACCTGTACAATGTCTAGTCTGGTACAAACCATAACATATATGAGACTCCCAACTGTTGAAGCATATGGTACTCATGTCATGTATTTGACCTCCTCATGTGATGAAGGACACTAATATTTTCTTAATTTAAAGTGTCCAGCCATAGGTGTACTCACCAGTTTTGAATCTTGCATGTTACCTTTCTAACACCTAAACAAATACAATTACAATTTCTTGTTCTTCTTCTCTATGTGTATTTTTGCATGCCAAGGATTCTTTTTACGGCTTCTAAATCCTTCATAGCAAATGTGTGAGATAGCTTTCCCTTAAGCTCACCAATGTCATGCATACTAGATCATGTAATAAGTATATCATCCATATATAGTAACAAAATAATATAGCTCTTATTTTTAATACTTTTGAAATAAACACAATGATCGATTCACATCTTAAATAACCATGTTCATGCATGAAACTATCAATATCATATACCATTTCCTTGGAGCTTTATTGAGCCCATATAGACTATTTCTCAACCTTTGTACACTAATTTCTCCTTACCCTTGACTTCATACCCAAGTGGTTGTTACATATAAAATTTTTCATCCAAATCACCATGAAGGAAATTTTTCTTCACATCTAGTTTCTCTAAATGTAAATCATGTACTACAACTATAATCAATGAAGTACGTATGGAATTCATTTTAACAACATGAGAAAATATTTTACCAAATTCAATACCTGATTTCTATGTAAATCCTTTTACTACAAGCCTCTCATTATATCTTTTATGTCCACCCTCTTCTTCCTTGATCCTGTAAACCCACTTGTTATGCAATGTCTTCTTACCTACTAACAACTTAACCAAATCCCAAGTCTGGTTATGTTCCAAGGATTCCATCTCCTCATCCATGTCATGTTCTCACTACATGTGAGTCTTATCCTGCATTGCTTCTTCAAAACTTTTTGGTTCACCATTATCAGTCAATAATAAATAAGATAGAGAAGGTGTAAATATTTCTGGAGGTTTACTTACCCTTTGTGACCTTCTCACATAAGTTTGGGGTACTTTGGAGGCTCATTCTAGACCTCTTGGACATTTTTTCCAATTCTGACAGTGACCGATGCTGGTCACCTATAACTAACTTCGTTTCTAATAATCGATGACGGTTTGGCTCTTTCTATAACCGATACTGTTTAGCCGACCGATGTCTTTCATGGGTCAACCGACAATCATTCTTGCTTAACCCTATCGGTATTAATTTTAAATATGAGAGTTCATTTTCATTCACAAACTTCTCAATTGGTTCATCCTTGGGTACCAAAATTTGATCCCAGTATATTCTCTTTTCATTCCATTAATCATCACGACTCCTAATAATTTAAAAATTCTATAAATCCCAAAAATAAAATCTGAAATCACTAGATCCATAACTAATGAAAGTGCATCTCTTGAATTTTACATCAAACTTTTTCATATTTTCCTTATCGATATACACAAAAGATTCTAAACCAAAAACTTTAAGAAAAGAAATATCTACCTCTATTCGATCCAAGCTTCCTCTCGTATTCCTCCATCTATTGAACTTGAAGGCCTGCATGTTAATCAAATAAACCATTTTATCAACTACTTCTTCCCAAACTACAAGGTAAATTCAGCATGTAACCTCATACTTCTAGCACGTTCCATGATTATAATGTTCATTCTTTCTGTAATACCATTCTCTTGTGGTATTCTTGGAATTTTCCTTTCTCTACATATTTCATTCATTGAACAATAATCATTAAAATCCTTGCTACAGTATTAACCACCATTGTCAAATCTAAGGCACTTTAACTTTGAATTTGATTCATTCTCAAAAAGGGCTTTCCATCTTTTAAAATTCTAAAATAATCATATTTATGTTTAATAACATAAACTCATATCTTTCTTGTAGCATCATCAATGAAATAACATAATATTGGGATCCTCCATAAGAAGCTACCTGGGCTGGTCCCCACACATCTGAGTGTACAAGCTCCAATTTATGCTCTTTCTTAGTTGCCTTAACTTTAAGAAATATCACTCTTTTTGCTTTCCAAAGATACAATGCTCACAAAATCAAGATCTAAATCTTTCAAATCGATAACTTACCCTTAGCATTTAAGATCTACATTCCTTTTTTACTCATATGGCCCAACCGATTATGCCACATGTATGCATATAAATCTGAAGTAGATAACACAAAAAAGAAATCAATAACATAAGTAGATAAATATAACATTCCTACCTTCTTACCTCTTTCCACAACAAAAGAACCCTTGGTGACTTTCCAAGAGTCTGTTGTAGATGTAACCATACAACCAGCTTCACCTAGTTACCCTGCAAAAATAAGATTCCTCTTGAGGCTTGGCACATGCCTCACATCTTTCAATACCCATGTATTTTCATTTTATGATTTTAGATGAACTTCCCCTTTACCAATAATACTGCAAGGTTCATCATCACCCAATAAACATGTCAAAAATTACCTGGACATAGTTTCTTAAATAACTCTTATTAGGAGTTTCATGGAAAGAAGCTCCTGAATCTAAAACCCATGATTCTATTCTATTATCTAAAGAAATAATAAGATCATCTTGCATTACCTCTGCTACAATATTTTCCTCTTTATTTGACTCTTTACCTTTGTCTGGGTGTTGGTTCTCTTTATCCTTTGACCAACAATCTTTCTTTGCATGTCCTTTCTTTCCACATTTCCAACAAGTAATTCCCTTACCTCTAGATTTAGATTTTCCATCCCTTGACTTTGATTTCTCATTATTCTTACTCTTGGATCTCTCCTTCTGTCTGCCTCTACTTTCTACATTCAAAGCATTCTCAAATGATGATTCCTCTATACTTTTCTTGCGAATTTATTCATTCAAGATTATACTAACCACATCATCAAACTTCAAAATATTATTAGCAGATGTTGTATTACTAACAGCCATTACAAAGTTATCCCAACTATCAAAGAAATAATATAAGAATAAAAGTTTTTTCACTTCATCATCAAACGGAATATCAACCAATTTTAACTAATTTACAATAGATCAGAAATCATTCAAATAACTAGATGCATATCCACCTTCATGCATCTTAGAACTAAATAGTTTCTTCATCAAATAAAATTTATGTAAAGCACTAGGTTTTTCATATAAATTAGCAAGAGATTTCATTAACTCTATCGTAGAAGACGTTTACGTAATATTGGAAGCCATAGATGCTTCAAGGCTCAATCTAATAAATTCAAAGTCTTTTTGTCAAGAATATTTTATTCTTCATCAGGTCATCTTCATAGGTATAAACTTTTCATCCAACAATAAGTAAAAATATCTTTGATACTGATAATCCTCAATCTACATTTTCCATAATTGATCATTTCAGTTGTCAAAATTCTCTACCTTGTATTTATTTTCTTCTCATTTCTATAGCTCCCACTAAATCGAGAAAAACCCTCTATGAGTAAATCTAATAACACATAAAACCCTAAAAAAATCGATACCATTTTGGGGTTAGCATGGTTGTACATAATATATCGATTAAGCATACATGTAATAAAAGTAGATATTCTACCAAAGAAATATACAAACCAAGAGATATAAATCAACACTAAATTTAACATGGTTCACCTAGTGTGGGATACATCCACCAAGAAACAATCCAATCTATTATAAAAGGTTTTAGAAGATATACAATTTAAGATCTACAATCTTCCACACCTCTCGGATGTAAAATATTTTCTTTCTCTCAAGTTTCTCTTTCTTCTTTGAGAATTCTCTCTCACACAATTATTTTCACAATAATCATCAATTCTTTAATCCTCTCTTCTAAACCCTAATTTCATGCTTATATAGGCATATATAAACTTAGGCCACTTAGTCATGTAATTACAATCAATAGATCTCTTTTAATACTAAATTTAGATCTAATTCCTTAGAGTAAAATAAGACACTCCCCCACGGTAACCAACATTAGTTAGCCCTAACCGATGTCGGTTCCTCCTTTCTGGTCAAATTCGGTTATAGGTGATTGATTTTGGTCCCTCCATAACCGATGTTGGCTACTTTACTTTCCTAAGTTTAATATAGCATGTTAATTTGAAGTAATTGAGCTCCACAACCTAACAATCTCCCACTTTGAGATAAATTACTACACAATACTTGTACAACGTCATTCTTTGATTCTTTCCTCATCTTTTTTCTTCCTCTTCAAGTCTCAAACTCGAAGACCAATAGAAGTGGAGTGTAGCTCCAACTTATCTTTTGTTAATGGCTTCGTTAGCATATCCATAGGGTTTTCACTTGTATGAATCTTCTCCATTTTTAGCTTCCCATCCTCCAATAACCATCGTATGAAGTGATACCTCAAATTAATGTGTTTCATTCTAGAATGAAACGTTGAGTTCTTTGCCAAATGAATTACACTCTAACTGTCACTAAACAATTTTTAATCATTTTGCTCATTTCCCAACTCTTCCATAAACCTGCTCATCGATATCATCTTTTTGCTAACCTCTGTAGCTGCAACATACTCTACCTTTGTAGTAAACAAATTCAAAACCTTCTACAATCTCAAAACCCAACTAATTTTCGTCCCACCTACTGTGAAAATATATCCAGTAGTGCTCCTTCTACCATCCATATCTCCAGCCATATCAAAATCAACATAGCCACATAAATAAATATCCTAACCTCCATAACATAACTATATGTTAGATGCCCCTCTCAAATAGTTGAGTACCCATTGGAATGCTTTCCAATTTTCTTTACTTGGATTGGCCATAAATCTACTCACAGTTCCCACTTCCTGTACAATATCGGTCTAGTACAAACCATAGCATACATGAGACTCCCAACTGCTGAAGCATATGGTACTCATGTCATGTATTTGACCTCCTCATGTGATGAAGGAAACTAATCTTTACTCAAATAAAAGTGTCCATTGCCATAGGTATACTCACTAGGTTTTGAATATTGCATGTTAAACCTTTCCAACACCTTATTGATATAAGCCTCCTGAGACAAATATAATTTCTTGTTCTTCATGTCTCTGTGTATTTACATGCCAAGGATTTTTTTGTAGCTTCTAAATCCTTCATATAAAATGTGTGAGCTAGCTTTCCCTTAAGCTCACCAATGTCCTACATATTAGATCCCATAATAATCATATCATCCACATACAGTAACAAAATACATATCTCCCATTTTCAATCCTTTTGAAATAAACACAATGATCAAATTCACATCTTAAATAACCATGCTCATGAATGAAACTATCAAACCTCATGTACCATTTCCTTAGAGCTTGTTTGAGCCCATATATATTCTTTCTCAACCTACACACAAATTTCTCATTACCCTTGACTTCATACCCAAGCAGGATGTTGCATATAAATCTCTTCATCCAAATCACCATGAAGGAAATTTGTCTTCACATCTAGTTTCTCTAAATGTAAATCATGTACTACAACTATACTCAATACAGTATGTATGGAAGTCATTTTAACAACAGGAGAAAATATTTCACCAAAGTCAATACCTATTTTCTATGTAAATCCCTTTACTACAAGCCTTGCCTTGTATATTTTTGTCCACCCTCTTCTTCCTTGATCATGTAAACCCACTTGTTCTACAATGTCCTCTTACCTACTGGAAACTTAACCAAATCCCAAGTCTGGTTTTGTTCCAAGGAGTCCATCTCCTCATCCATGTCATGCTCCCATTGCACATGAGTCTTATCCTACATTGCTTCTTCAAAAAAATTGGTTCACCATTATTAGTCAATAATAAATAAGATAGAGAAGGTGTAAATATTTCTGGAGGTTTACTTACCCTTTGTGACCTTCTCACATAAGTTTGGGGTACCGAAGGCTCATTCTAGACCTCCTAGACATTTGTTTCCAATTCTGACAGTGATTAATGTTGATCACATGTAAATGACGTTGGTTCTATTAACCGATGTTGGTTTGGCTCTTCTGTAAGTTATATTGGTTCATCTGACCAATTTCGGTCAGGGTCAACCAACCAACACCGATTATCTTGTGTAACCTGTAGTCGTATTATTTTTAAATCCGAGAGTTCATTTTCATTCACAAACTTCTCAACCGGTTCAGTCCTTGGGTACCAAAATTTGATCCATGTACATTATATTTTCATTCCATTCAATGTCATGACTCCTAATAATTTTAGAATTCTCTAAATCCCAAAAAAAAATTGAAATCACCAGATCAATAACTAATGAAAGTGCATCTCTTGGATTTTGTATCCAAATTTTTCCTATTTTCCTTATCAATATGCACAAAAGCTTCCGAAACAAAAATTTAAGAAAAAAAGATCTACCTCTTTTCCGATCCAAGCTTCCTCTCGGTATACCTCCATCTAATGAAATTGAAGGCCCATGGTTAATCAAATAAACTGTTGTATCAACTACTTCTACCCAAAACTACAAGGGCAATCTAGAATGTATTCTCATACTTCTAACACATTCCATAATTATCTTGTTCATTCTTTCTGCGCAACACCATTCTCTTGTGGTGTTCTTGGAACCATCATTTCTCTATATATTTCATTTAGTGAACAATAATCATTGAAACCCTTGCTATAGTATTCACCACCATTTTAAGATCTAAGGAACTTTAACTTTGAATTTGATTCATTATCAAAAAGGGCTTTCCATATTTTAAAAGTCTCAAAACATCATCATTTATGTTTAATACAATAAACTCATACATTTCTTATAGCATCATTAATGAAAATAACATAATATTGGGACCCATAAGAAGCTACCAGGATTGGTCCCCACGCATCTGAGTGTACAAATTCCAATTTCTACTCCTTCTTAGTTGCCCCAACTTTGAGAAATCTCACTCTCTTTTGCTTTCCAAAGATACAATGCTCACAGAAATCAAGATCTAAATCTTTCAAATCTGATAACTTACCCTTAGCCTTTAAGATCTGCATTCTTTTTTACTCATATGGCTCAACCGATTATGCCACATGCATGCATTTGAATTTGAAGTAGATAACACAGAAAAGGAATCAATAACATAGGTAGATAAATATAACGTTCCTATCTTCTTACATCTTTCCATAACAAAATAACCCTTGGTGACTTTCCAAGAGTCTACTGTGAATGTAACCAGGCAACCAACTTCACCTAGTTACCCTACAGAAATAAGATTTCTCTTGAGGCTTGGCACATGCCTCAAATATTTCAATACCCATCTATTTTCATTCTGTAATTTTAGATGAACTTCTCATTTACCAGTAATACTACAAGGTTCATCATCACCCAAATAAACATGTCCAAAATTACCTGGACATAATTTTTGAAATAACCCTTATTAGGGGTTACATGGAAAGAAACTCATGAATTTAAAACCCATAAATCTATTATATTATCCAAAGAAAGAATAAGATCATTTTGTATTACCTCTACTACAATATTTGTCTCTTTATTTGACTCTTTACCTTTGTTTGGGTGTTGGTTCTCTTTATCCTTTGACCAACAATCTTTCTTTGCATGTCCTTTCTTTCCACATTTCCAATAGGTAATTCCTTTACCTATGGATTTAGATCTGTCATCCCTTGACTTTGATTTCTCATTATTCTTACTCTTGGATCTCTCATTTTGCATGTCTATACTTTCTACATTCAAAGCATTCCCAATGATGATTCCTCTATAATTTTCCTACGAATTTCTTTATTCAAAATTATACTAACCATATCATCAAACTTCAAAATATTATTAGCGAGATGTTGTATTACTAATATCCATTACCAAGTTATCCCAACTATCAAGCAAAGAACATAAGAATAAAAGTTCTTTTACTTCATCATCAAATAGAATATCAACCGATTTTAACTAATTTATAATAGATCATAAATCATTCAAATGACTAGATGTAGATCCACCTTCATGCATCTTAGAACTAAATAATTTCTTCATCAAATAAACTTTATTTGAAGTACTAGGTTTTTCATATAAATTAGGAAGAGATTTCATTAACTCTACCGTAGAATTCGCTTCTGTAATATTTGAAGCCACAGATGCTATCAGGCTCAATCTTATAGATCCCAAATCTTTTCTATCAAGAATCTTCCATTCTTCATCAGTCATCTTCATAGGTCTAGATTTTTCATCCAACAGTAATTAGAAATATCTTTGATATAGATAATCATGAATCTACATCTTCCATAATTGATAATTTCGGTCGACAAACTTCTCTACCTTGTAGTTGTTTTCTTCTACCATTTTGTAGCTCCCACTCAATCATAATAAACCCTCTGTGAGTAAATCTATCAACACATAAAACCCTCAAACAAATCTCTGATACTATTTGTTGGGGTTAGCACGAGGTTGTATAGATAATATATCATATTTAATCATAAATGCAATAAAATCATATATTCTACCAGAAGAAATATACAAACCAAGAGATATAAATCAACACTAGATTTAATGTGGTTCACCCAAATGTGGGCCACATCCACTAAGAAACAAGTCAATCTATTATCCAAATCTTTCAAAAGATATACAATTGAATATCTACAATCTTCCACACCTCTTAGATTTACATAATTTCTTTCTCACAAGCTTATTTTTCTTCTCCAAGAATTCTCTCTCATACAATTATTTTCACAATAATAATCAATTCTTTTAATCCTCTCTTTTAAACCCTTGCTTTCATACTTATATAGTCATATACAAACTTAGGGCACTTAGCCATGAAATTATAATCAATAGATCTACTTTAATACTAAATTTAGATCAAATTCTGACGAGAGTTAAATAAAACACTCTGCTGCAGGTAAATGACGTCGATTAGCCCTAACCGATGTCGGTTCCTCCTTGTCCGACCGATGTTGGTTCCTCCATAATCGATGCTTTGGTTATTGTACTTTCCAAAAAGTTTAATATAACATGCTAATTTGAAGTAATTGAGCTCCACAACTCAAAAAATTTAGGTTTTCTAGTTTCTTTATTACTAGATCATTAAATTAAAAGGAACAAAAAACTAGGTAAAGAGTATAAACTCAATTCCATGGTGAATAAGTATTGAAATAAGTCATGCCCCTTGTACTACTCGAATTGAAAGAATTGAGCCCATAATTTTTTCAAAAATACTTATATTATTGCTACAAACTTGAAATTGCTTAGAAAATTGATGTTTTTTTCACTGGACAAAATTATGGCGTATGATTAGGACCATATTGTATAGTCCTAACCATTATGTTTAATTTTGGAAATGATCCTTGTTGGTATAAAACCCGACATGATTATGGGTCTTATAAGTTTGTATATCCCATCTAGAGCTAACATCACCAAGAAGGGTATCTCTCTAGTATAAATTAAGTATTTATCATTTATTAAACATGAACAAAAATAATACTTAACACATGAATGGTTCAAAACACAAATTTCAAACGCACACACGTGCACACACACACACACACACATTGATTTCAATTACATAAAATTTAGAAATATATGTTTAAATTGATTATATTCATAACTCTCACTTTTTGTCACCAAATCACTTGCACCCTCCAAATGTCCGAATGTGAACAGGACGTTTGGTGTGATTGGGACACATGGGATCACCTCTCAGTCTTTGTGGGACTTGGGCTCGAGGTGAACCTCCGGAGAATGCCGGATTCTTTTTCCTAACTAAACACAACACTACTTCTAATGTAGAAAAAAATGGCTAACTAGACCTATGCTAACATTTCATGGGATTAGGGAAAGAGATTTACAAGGAAATAAAACCTATACTAGAAGTGGTGATTCACCAAATAAAGGGATGTTCAATATCTGGAAGGGTTAATGTGGGAGGTATGCTTGCATTAATGACCACCTTCACCTATCACAACTAGAAAGGGAAAAATTACCACAAACCAATGCGGACGTTCCTCTGTTAAACTTGAGGATTCATAAGGGTAGATCAAATCAGATTCGACACATAATTAATTCATCATAAAGAAACCACACATGCATATATCACACATTTATCTCTGCAACTAGGGATAATAATGACATAAAATTAATGCAGAAGGAAAATAAGGTTTTCACAACTGACATAAAAGATAGTAATATTATTCCTTCACAACATAAAATAGATAACCTGAAATAAAGGTAAGATAATCATTCTCACTAAGGAATTGTAAATTCACAAAGTAAACACTGATTAACCATACAACACAATAAATCGATATTCAACGTGAGGTAGCTCTAAATATAATTAAAAGGTATCTTAGAATCTCTGAAGCACTCTTCCAAGCTTGAAGAGAAACTCCTCTCAAAAATAATCTATCTTTTGTTCTCTCTATCCTCTCAATACTCCTTATACTCAACTATTTATAAGCCTTTTAGGCTGAGCCATGACAGTTGGGCCCTTAACTAACACTTAACTAAAAATAGAAATGTCATTAATATTAAGGGAACATGCTCCAATGAAAATAGCAAATTTGTTGCAAAAGGCTTTGACCAAGTCAACCCTGTGACTTTGACTAATTCGAGCTCAAATCTTTCCTCTCATGGTCTTTCAAGCTTGATCTGGGTTCAAATTTAGGTTACTATCTTCATAAAATGACTCGTCCACTTTAGAAATGGTGGTTCTTGGACCTTGTAACTCACTGTATATCTCAACAACCTATTTCATCTTCTCTTTTCCCCTTGATGTGGAAGTAGACATTAAGCTCTGTGTTTCGGAAGCCGAAGTTGGAGAAATTCTGAAAATAAAGTTTTCGAAAACCCGAAAGAAAAATATTTGAAATTCTGGAGAGGAAAGTTCTGAAAGAAATCTTCGAAGTCAAAAGTTCTGAAAATTTTCTCCGAAAATTTTTTCTGAAATTTTTTTTTGAAAATTTCTCCTAAAATTTTCCTGAAAGCTTTTCAAATTTTCGAGTTTCGGGGTTCCCGGCTTCGGAATTTTCAACTTGCTCGACATTTTTAATCCCAAAAATATCTGAAATTTTGAAACAGAATTATCCGAAAAGAATCCCTAAAATTAAACTCTGAAAGCTTGATTTAACTCGGCTTGCTTCGTTCCCAAGCTTGGTCCTGCAATGACTCCACGACCTTCATTGTTCACTGTCCCAATTTCCTGATTTCTGAATGTAGATTCAACCACTGAAATGATCTCGGTGTAGAGCTTGCTCTATGCAAATCACACTAACACATGCCAACTAACTCAACGAGCAACTCGGCCACTTTTAGCTCGTGCCCATTTGTGATTGGCGTTGACAAATTTTCAAGCCTTACATTGTCCTTTCTTAAAATTTTGAACTTTTCTGTGAACAAATGAGACATGAGGGTATGACAAGATACCTGAAAAAACATATGCCAATTTTAACTGTGTCTTTCTTGAGTTGAGCAAGTATGGGTCCTTCCAAAGGAAATTTTCTCATTCCAAGACCAATTTGAACCTCCAAGATATGAAAAAGAAGGAACAATCCTAGAGGATCCCAAAACCTTCCTAATAACATACAAGGATTCCAAAACTTGAAGTTATTCTCATAACCCCAAAATCTTTATGGAAGAACCTTTGGTCTCAGGGTATTATCATATTGTCCATTTTTGCTTGGGGCAAAATTGACAACACTCACTTCGTATATTGATTCTTCTCACTCATTTTCGTGATATATTGATTATTCCCATCCATTTTCGTGGTATTCCCTCCCCACATTTTACATCATCATTTAGCCTTTAAAAGGAAAAGGTTGTCTTTTCACTTATAATGACTCTTGGTAACCATTGGTTAATACTTATTTACATCCTTAACTACTAATTAGTGGATGTTTATGTATATACCATGGTGCTTATGCATTTTTGTGTGTAAATTATTATATATTCTTCATTATTATAACTTTTTATATATTTTTACTTCCACCATATACTATAATGCTCATATAAATCTCGCCAACATCATAAAGAAACTTCATAATATGAATAACACTATCAACATCATCCCCGAACATCAAAATTGTCTCATCCTCGAGACAACCAAATGATGAATAACCCTATTAACATTCATCTTTTCCCAATACAAGTTTAATAAGTAAATCATCATTTCATATTTCCCATTGCAAGCGAAGAAATGTCGGTATTAAGAGGTAGTACTCTTCCTCGGGATTTTGATGTAGCTATGTAAGCTAAGAAGAGTCTTATTCGGGTGGGTAAAAGGAAATCCATCCCCATCTCTTTGAACCTTTCCTCACTTTGTGAAATTCCTCTAACTCTTTATCCAATTACTAAACCTCCTAATGTTTTATTTCAAATCCGGGAAGCCCCTGTGGTTCCCGATTCTTCATTTTTCATCTTAGAGACTCAATCTATCCAAAACATCCCCTATGTTTTGCAAAATTCTATCCCACCTCCATCTATGGCATTTTCCATCCCTCTAATGTTTTTTCATGAAACTTTGAGAAAATATGGTATTTCATAGGTTGTACCAATCCTCTACCCAACATTGACCAAGCCAAACTATCCTATTGTGTTGGAAAATTGAGATGTTTGTGTACACATTAAAAAACGCACCTTGCACATAAGGTCTCTTATTCAAAAAATTCCAAAAAAATCATAAAACATAATAACACCAAAAAGTCAAATAAGCCCACAAAATAAAATTAAAATATTAAATCCCACAAAATGGAGATAAATGACACCTCACCACTCATTTACTAACCCTCACCCACTCACATTTAATTTTTCCATCCCACCTACCCATGTGCATGCCCAATGCACTATGGACCCTATCATTGCACCCATATGTGTCTCATTCCCCCATGCACTCCAAATCTATAAAATCACCCTCTCCCACATCATTCCTATCTCTTACCAACTCACGGGACCCCTAAATCTTTGTGCTCTAAGGCTATAGTCGAGTTTTCCTACTCTCTTGTTTGCATATCTCAATTTTGCAAGTTTTGAAGAATTGAAAGCGAAGCACAAAGGATAGATACAACTTGTTGCATCAATGTTTTATCGAAATTCCAACACATGCAGGAATCGCAACTGTGATTGGCTTGTGATCTCTGTGTGATTTTCGGTGAATCGCAATAGCAAATTTCCAACGATCTAATTCTAGTATATTTATCATTTTACTTTTATTGTTTTTTCATTTTAATCAATAAAATGTATTTTATCTCCTTAAGAGGGTTAGAAATATGACCGAGACAAGTCCCATAACCACCAAAACAACTAAAATTTTTCAAGTGTTCTTATGTGCAAGCTTATATTCAAATATGGAAGAGTTTTACCCACTTTATTCAATGAAAGAAACTGCAATTGTCTCTCTTCACAATGACAACATAAGCCTATTTTGATTTAGTAACATTGATTTGGATTTTCATATTAACTAATCCATGTTGCAAGTGATCCAAATCTAGACATATAGTTTGTCACTATCATGAGGAGGAGAATGAATTGTAGGAAATGCAATACTCCGAATAGATTTCAATGTCATACCATGCAGCTATATGGGAGGATCGGCATGCACAATAGAGAATCAAACAATACTTTCTCAAATTCCTTGAGTTGCGAAGGAAGGAGCACATGGTGGAGAGTGATTTCAAGGTTTCATAGGATTAGATCGAGATCAAACCAGCTCTATATAAGATTTTAATTAATAAATATCCTCTTGCCAACGTCTCATATCTAGTTCAAACCAAATTCACCAAAGAAAACAATGATATAATAGTTGTAGATTGGCGTGAGTCCGACTCAAATGATGAGAGTGTTCAAAGTGTGAAACATAGGCACCCATCATGGAAAGAAATCGGCATAATTGGATGATGATTACATTGAGCTTGAGAAGGATAAAGAAGCGTTTTTCAACACTTTTGCAAATCAAATAGAGGCTAAAGAAGATATTCAAGACGAGCAGGAGGTTTTTTTAAATTCAATGATCCCTATTGTTTTGTATGTTTAGATTTTGTTGCATTTATGGAGGATTGCGGTGATATAGTGAGAGCCTCCATGTTTTGCGAGATAGTCAAATAGAGTTTCATGAGGACGTTAGGGATGAGTTTAGTCTCATAAAATTCATGTTTGACACTAAGAAAGAAAATTTAGTGCCAAGTGTTGAAACAAAGGTGTTTTCTAAAGATAGAGCACAAGAAGACAAGTTGAAACTTGCAAAAACTCCAAAAGAAAAATGGTGAAGGAGGCATCCTGTTTGAGAGATGTAGAAGTCCATTGACTTTGAAAGATAATTTTTGAATCGATATCTAGCTAGATCATAGCCTAAGTGTGAGTTTCCACCAATCATGTTCACTTCAGCAGCATGAGGGATATTTTCAAAGTGCCAAAGGTTAGTTAAAGCACATGCCCAAACCGAATGTAGAGAAACTTAAGGTGTTTTTTTTTTTTTTTGAGGTTGATACTTTGGGCAAAGAATAAGTACATACTATGTTTTCACTTTCATCACTTACTTTGGTTACAAAAATGATCTCATGGTTGCATTTCATCGAGAAAGGGAGTTACTTCTCTTAACCAAATATTGGGTTTGTTTAAGCTTATTTTGATCATGGTTAGAGGAAGAGTTGTTTTGTTTTGTTTTTGGCGTAATAATTGTTTTGGTAAACTCTACATGTTTTCACTTGAAACATGTATTATTGTACATAAGTTTTGTTAGGCCACTTGGGCATTTGTTTGGGAATTTTTTGAAGAATGTTGTAACAAGAGACGGAGCCAAATCAGCCTAATATGAAACGGAGTTCACAATCAATCGACGGAAGATCGTTTCATAGTTAGATTCGATACAAGGCAAGTGAAACATATCAAACAAGATTCAAGGTGAGTTTTCAAAGTGTTCAATGCACATTTTAAGGTATATGTAGACTTTATTCCCAATGGATGCACGATGCAATTGGTTCTCACATCAAGTAGGCAAATGGCCCCTCTAAGTCACTAGAAATGTTGTGAAAATAAGCACTGACTTATTTTTAGGCAACTAAGCACAAAAAAATCATTAAAGGCTTTGATTAGAATTATTCATTTTTTCACCTTGATATCTCAAAACTTGTCATGATTTCTTGCATGGACCAAATCCAAGTTTTCACGGTCCAAACAAGCAAAAATTGATCGAATTCGCTTGTTTTAGGCTCAAAACGAGTGGTGAAGTCCAAAAAGGTATTGAATGTCAAATTTAATCGGGGTCACATATAGGACACTTAGCAGGTGGTTGGTCACTTGTTCACCTTTTGAGCTTAGTCACATATTCATGAGGAAGGATCGGGACCGATTTATAGCCAGGGTAGACACCTTTGTTAATTGGAGCAAGGCTCTATAGTTCCCATTTTTTTGGTACACCAAGACGAGATGACCCCGAGTATTGCAAGCCCGAGTTTCCCTGGGTAAAGGGGTCGTTGAGTTGCACAAGCTGATCGGTTGAACCGAACTAAGTTCACCTTTGCATGACTTAGTTCATGAGTTGGCCGAGTTGGGTGAAGGGGTCGTGAGTTGGAGGTTTGAAGCTGAGCTCGAGTTGAACAACTCCAGCTCTAAATGGTTAAGCCCGAGCCCAAGCCCAAGAATCGAAGAAAATCTCGAAACCATGGAAGGTCGTGATTGGCCCACGATGGACCAATGACAAGTATCTGAAGTGTTGGGGGATTGAAAATATCAAGTTAAACAGCTAAGGCAGCGCGGCTCAAAATCCGAAGACCATGAGATTTCAGAGGAGGCCCCAAATCACTTTAAGACAACCTGAGAGCGGAGAAGGGAACATGATTCGTCCACATGGACTAATAACAGGTCACAAGAAGGTCGAGCACTAGTGAAAAATACCGAGAAGATCCGAGTGGCCCTGAGTAGAGAACCTGTGATTGCTCCGTGTGGACCAATCACAATTCACTCAAACCTATGATTGGTCCACATGCACAATTCACAAGTCACTTGAACCTCCAAAAATTGGAGTTAAACGCAAAGGAATTTAAGAGGCCAATGACCACGTGGCCGATGACCCTAAGACCCCGATCTAATTTGAGAAAGATATGTGTCACATATTTGAGCGGGAAACGCCGATCAGGAAGCCAACGAGAGGTGAATGTGTGGGCAAGGGTTAAATTTGATTATCTTAGGCCATCAAACTGTGTTAAATGGATTGGGAATCTTTAAATGGTCATATATTTTGATCCAGGTCACCAAATCAAATAGAATTGATCTCGTTAGAAATCTCTTTAGGATCTCTAAATGATCAAGGTGGTTTTCGGTCACTTTCAAGCTCATTTTATGATGATAAAATTAGGGTTCTAAGGGCCAACATACGTTTTCAAATCTGGTTTTTGTGGCATGGGTTGGGCCCACTTCAAATGCTCATATATTTTGATCTAGAGACTTTTCACTTGCACTTTATACCAATGGAAAGATCTTGATCAAAGCTTACATCGAGATAAATTTCAAGGCAATGGTGATATTATCAAAGAGATCTTCGTGACAAAAATTGAGATTGTTTTCAAGCTATTCTTAATCTGCATTCCCAAATAAATTTCTTTTGCTTCCCTTATTTGATCTCACAATCGTTTCTCACTCAAATATTCCTTTTGTGGCCCAAAAACACATGATCAAGGGAGTTAGGGGATCTTGTAACAAATTATGAGCAAACAATGAGCAATTTCGGTGATCCCAGAGAACAATCATGTTCTAATCATCCAAATAACAACTCACAATTCATTTGACCAACTTGATCTCTTAGTTTCACATTGAACAACCCTTAGAGTCTATCAACAAAAAAGTATATGTCATTTTCCTTGTACTCCAAAGCACCTCAAGACCGATGGATCATCATGAGACTTGTGGATTACCTCTTGATCCAGTTATGGGGTAGTTTGGAAGGAAAAAATAGTTCACACATATTCCATGGCATCTCCAAATCCCTCCTCTCCTCTTCCTCTATAAATGTAACTTAGATTTCTTATTCATTGGGTAACTAAACATTTTGAATGCCTCTAACCTCTAGGTTAAGCTCTATAAAATATTGATCACCTTGATTTATGGTGGCAATAGATTTTTAATACTCTAACTTTTAATATGAAAGGAATTGTGGCTCATATATGCCCTCTGTGTTTGTGTTAATATGTTTATTACCTCTATGTTGCTTCCATGAGTTATCATGTGTGGAATTTGTAAATTTTTAATTCACTTTGTTTCAAGTTTTGGGGAGGGGATCTAATTTGGTTGCATGTCCTAGTTGTGGCTAATATCTACCCTCTAGATTTGTATTTTTTTTACAATCCTTGAACTCATTGGAGAGTGTACCACTTTTTTTAGTGCTATAACCACCCCTTTTATGTTTCTACCCCATTCCTTTTCTCTGCAATTCTATATATTTGATTTTAGGGGTATTTGGTGGTGGGAATTAGAGTGGTTAGTATAGGAAGCCGACCTTTCTCTAGAAGTATGTCTCATCGAGTCAAGTCCCACACTTGAAAAACATTCACATGTTGTTAATGAGTTGGTACAGGTTTTAGTTGTCTATCAATATCATCATGATCAAAGTTATTTTAAGTAAGAATACATGGACAAAGGCTCTAAGTGCTTTGTAGTTTTGGTGTGCCATAGGGGAGAGGGAAAGAGTTGTCGATAGGCATTTGATATGGGCTAAGTAGATGCCTTCACAACTCTTCCATAGAGAGGTTGGTGAAAATATATATAGGAAGATACGGGAGGAAAGATCCTCCTTTAGGTTGAGGAGGTGTTGGATCAATGTTATGGATGGTTTTATATAAAGCATGTTTAAGATTGGCAATTTTAATGACTCCTTCATCCATAACTTTGTGATTTTGGGGTCTCATTAGGAATTGTAGATTCGTTTGAGATTGTTACTATTTAGGTTGAGGTTTTTAAATGTTCACAAGAGATAGTCATGTCTCTTAGCCTACTCAATAGCTTTCTCCAAAATAGTTTGAGAAAAGGACATTACCTTGTGTTCAAGGTGAGGTTCTAAAGCGTCGAGGAAGATTAGGTAAAGACTATATTCAATGAAAATGTGATCAATTATTCTACAAAGATTTTTTCATCATTTGATGAAGGATTGACCATTTCATTCTCACCTTGTTTACAATTGACCAAAATGTTCGATTGATCTTGAAAAAGTTTGAAGGATGAAATTCCTCAAATAGTACATTAATTAATCCCTCAAGTTTGACAAGAGAGTTAGTGTTAGGATATTATATTACTAGCACTCACATTATTAATTGTTACGTTTGTTATTATCTTTGTGTATATGTGAAGTTGTTAATAAATAACTTACGTATATAGGAAAATGTGAGATATTTATGTGTTGGGTAGTTCAAGCAGTTTCCTAAACTCTAGGGATGTAAAATCCTACATAAATGGAGAGTTATATGGTGTGTATGGATCCGAAATGAATTGAATGCAATATCTTTATTCGGTAAATTGTTATTGTGTAAATCTAGTCTCAAGCCGTCATTTGGCATCAGAGCAGGTCATGGAATGAGTAATGGTCTGCTAATATGTGAAGGGGCATTATTGCAATTCTTTCATTTCCCCAAGCCATGAAATCCTCTGAGAAAAGCATTTATTTATGTGTTGAAATTCTACATTGGGTCGACGTT
Source organism: Taxus wallichiana var. yunnanensis (assembly GCA_018340775.1). Lineage (NCBI taxonomy): Eukaryota > Viridiplantae > Streptophyta > Pinopsida > Cupressales > Taxaceae > Taxus > Taxus wallichiana. The sequence goes on along the minus strand of CM031234.1, from coordinate 425,852,125 downwards.
AGATATTAGAAGCTTTTTTTTTCATATAGATAGTTATGTACTATAAATGTTCCAGATCCTCCGACCAGTTACATTTGGTATTACTTTGATACTGCGGGTGTACTATCTGTATTCAAAGCTACCATTTCTCAGGAATCTTTGAAAATATCATATTCATCGGTTAAGAGCATCCAGCAAGAAAGATTTTGGATTTATTCGATCTGGTCTTTCCTCTTAGAGATCAGTTCGTGTTTATCATATTGGTCGTTTTGAACTGTTCCTGCACATCACATCTAGATTACAGTAGTATCACGTGATGATTGTTTCAATGATGGACGTAGCCTAAAGTGTGGTGGCTAATCTGAACCAATGGAAATTCAACCATACTTTCCTGGCATTCCACAATCTCCACATGAGGATTTGAGCTAGATCAACAAAACATGTTTTACATTGTATTATAATTCCCAATTTACTGCATTGGTTTGATGTCTTACACTACCCGGACGCATCGTATTCATCTATGCGGTTTATAGTCAGCATTGAAGCTAGCATCAAGATCAACACGATTTGCATTAACTTCGATAGTTTATAAGGATGAGAAATGAACAAAATAGATAACTGTGTCACATGATCTTAGTATTTCCCGTCGAGTGTAATTTATTTACAATTTATTATCTTTTGAGATTATTGTTATTGATACTGTGGGTCTAGAAGTTTAAGTCATGTTATAAATGTCATTAGAGTTTTGAGTATGCGAATCCGTTTAGGTTTAGAATTTGATTATATAATAGTTTTATAGGTCTTTTAGTATGTCATTAGATTATTAACGTGAATTTTTTAATTATGGCCTTAGGCTATAATAGTTAAAAGTGTTTAAAATAAAGTATTTTTAATAAGATATGACTATAGTCAATAGTCATTATTAGTATAAAGTTGTCAAAAAAAAATTGAGTCTTCGAATCATTTTATTAAATTGATAATTTTTAGCATGTGTAGTCAAAAGAGTCTTTATAGTTGTGTCTTCTTTGTCAAAGTGTATGCTTTGCATCAAGAGTCAAGTATTTTGTTATTAGATTCAAAAGATGTAAGTTACCAAATATCATTGTTAATGTCAAATTCCCTTATCAAGTTGTTGTCAAGTTTTTTTTGGGTCCATTGTCAAAAAGTCAAAGAGTCAAAGTGAAAATTGCCTTATGGACGTATTTTCGGTGTTACCCGATATCCTGGAAACCATTGAGCTAAGAAAGCATCGCACTAGAGGATGGAGGCATCGGAGGTTGGAGGTCAATCAACGACCTCTCCTCAATCGCCAACAATGGGTTTGCAGATATCGGTTATGATGGTATTTAACCACTTGGAAAACCATCCAGAGGTTGTTGGTATTGTCCTTGAAACCATCCAGATCATGAGCAAGCTACGTAGCGGCGCGTTGCAATACAAAGTAATTTTCCCCATGTTCACACTAAGGGGGAATGTTAGGAAATTATATTATTAGCGCTCACATTATTAATTGTTATGTTTGTTATTATCTTTGTTTATATGTGAAGTTGTTAATAAACAACTTACATATATAGGAAAATGTGAGATATTTGTGGGATGGGTAGTTCAAGCAGTTTCCTAAATTCTAGGGATGTAAAATCCTACATATATGGAGAGTTGTATGTTGTGTATGTATCCGGAATGAATTGAATGCAATATCATTATTCCATGAATTTTTATTGTGTAAATCTAGTCTCAAGCTATCTGTTAGCGGGAGAGTATGATATCAATCAAAAGCATCACTCGTAAGGGTCTTAACTAAGAGCTTGGTAGCGACATGGGAGTTATTTTGATCCAAACCTTATAGATATTTACAAAGGCTTTGATGTGAAGATTATTGTCGACTAACTCATTGTAGGTAAGAAGAGTGATGCCTCTCATATCCATAGTGGCTATATAGGGTGCCAAAAGTTTCTTTTGAATAGATTTGAGAACCTTATTTGCTATGGAAGGTTGCATCATCAAAATTTTGTTCAAAGAGAGAAGAGGTGGGGTGGACATTGGTTTGGCATGCCCCACGAATTTGTTAAGATTTATTATTTATGTCGTGAAAAAAATTTCTTGGATTTGAAGAAATTAGTTATTAATAATGGTTTGTTGCTAATTCATTTGATTGATGAGTTGAGTCGGATCGGTAAGAGGATTTTGTACATTACATTGAGGAGGTACAATTGTGGTAACATCTCGCCAAGGTCGAAGAAGGAATAGAGATAAAGGCGAGGCAAGACATGTTTTGGCTTTCCCATCGGTTGAAGGGTTGTTCCAAACAAGCACGTACTCCATACAATCTTGGATATACTATAGAAGGTGTCCATTGAAATAGGAAAATTTATGGATGAATTCTTGCATGGCAAGAGTATATTGGGCATAGACATTGTTTGAGTTGGCATCCTATTTCTCGAATTCTTCCTCTTGGACAACATTGTTAAGATGAGCTCTAGTATTTCTTTGGATTGGTTGCATTTTGGGAAACCTTCTTGGTAGATTAATCAATCATGTTGTAATCCAAATATAAGGGGGTTAGTGTATGAAAGGACTCGCAATCAATGTTTTGGGAACCTAGGTTATTATCAATGTTTAAGAGATTTTAGAAAAGAATAGAGAGATTTTTTAGAAGATTGAGTAGATTTTTTATATATTTTGAAAGGATAAGAGATAAAATAAGCATGAATATAACTAGCTCAAATGATGGGGTAAGATTCACGTCGGGATCACCATAATATATGCAAGTTAAGAATGGTATAAAAAATATTTTTTTCTAGTCCTCAATAATATAGATTAAAATAAAGAGATTATTCTAGGGTCACATCTAATAACGTTGTAAGATGTTAATGTCACGAGATCTAAAAAAATGGTAGTCCACACTTCAACAAATATGTAGAGTTTCAAAGCCTACGTATAGGGTAGCATTTGAGGTCTTACTAGTATCCAACTTGTAAATTTATTGTAAGTTGTGAACAAGATGAAGATACGTAAGCAAGGGTTGTAAACTTGGATTATAAGGATTCATAAGTTGTAAAGCCCAAATGGAAGATTGTAAAATAATGAATAGTATATAATAATGAAATAGATTTAGAATGTGTTACTTTATTCTAACCTATATGGATGATCAATCAAACAATTTATCAAATCTAAAATGATATAAAGGAAAAGAGAGGTTAGAGATATTTACATTCATGCAGAACACAAGTAACACATTAACTTCCCCTAAAATTAGGATCACCTTATGAGAGAGTTGATGTGAGGGACCACAAAATAGATAGGAAGAAGACCTGAGTAAATATTAAGTGGAAACTCTAAAGGCTTGATTTATCTCATTGTTGTAACTCATATTCTTGAGTGTCCTAAGCCCAATGCTCCAAGAGTAGACTCCAAAGATAAGAAAGACTAATTTCTAAACCTTTAAGAACTTGGCAAGTGCAAACACACCAAATGCATGATGATACTTTGTGATAAGAAATACATTCAAATGTCTCCTATAAATAGGGGACATGATTAACTATTACAATTCCATATAGACAATGCTCCTCTCGCCATGAGGAATGAAAGTCAAATGTGGTCAACCATGGTCAAAGCCACCAACTCTAAGCAATAGCACGCCATGGGGTCATAGAGGAAGGTTCAAGAGGGTGGAGGAAAACTCTAAATCTAATAAAAATGACCTCACGAGAGGTTTAAGTGTGTTGTAAATAGATATGCATGCAATCATAAAAGGATAATAAATTGATGTCGTAGGGAGGATGTAAAAGGATGACTAAAAGATGTAAGAGATAGGGTATTGATGGTTGTTCAAACATGCACCCATGTCTCATCTAGAAAAGTTGAGTCGTTGAGTCAAAAATGGGACTATCTCACAATTGTGGGACCTTGTGCGCTTGAGACAAACCTCCGGAAAAGGTCGCTTCCTCTACCTATTTCTACTGCTTTCAACACTCCTAATGTTGAAAGTGAAACCTAAGCTAACAATGTCAAGGGACTAGGGATAGAAGGATAACATGAAAATGGGAAACTAAACTAAAGAAGGCGATAGCACCAAAAAAAGTGGGATGAACATTATCTGTTTTGAGTGAAAATGAAGGAGAAAGCATAAAAGGAGGCCAGGGCACACGTAGCACAAACCGAGAATGCATTCACTGCTCGATTTCATGAAACACAAATAAAATGGAGCTATAAGGGATTTAAAGTGACATAGCAAGCACACAATGCAAAAGGGAGGAAAGAAAGAAGGATACAAACATGTCAAGGTAGAGAATAGCCACAAAATAATTCTTCTATTACTTTCATAAATGCGTAGTCGATTACATAGCGTTTGAAGGTCGGTATCCACATGCAAGAGCCAAATCTAGAGGTCTAAAACTCAAAATACAAAGATATAGAGTCCTTAGCAAATGCTAGAAGATCCAAAATGTCTAACCCTTTACAATGAGCTATGCTCTTACATTTATAGATGAATTGGTGAGAGAAGAAGAAGACAAAGAGGGAAACCTCATATTTGAATCACAACCACCAACAAAGCATTCAATTTATGCAAATCCACATGAAAATATGCTAAATGTGCTTCTCCAAGTCTCTTTTAGCGTGTAGGAGAAGCAAGGATGGTAAATAGGATCAAATACAAGTGGGTAGAGAAATCGGATCTGTATAATTGCAATGAAATATGTTTTCTAGCTTCTCACATACCAAATCCCACTGAATTTTGAATTTGATTAGCCTAGAGTGTAGGCCACGTCATTAGATTTAAAATGATACCAAAGCGAGTGCGTATCGAGCCCTCAGTAAAAAATGTTACGGTTGTCGAAGTTATCATTGCAAACTAAACACACAAGATATGTGGCACGTCTTTGATTGATTGAAATATCACCAACCGTGCATCCGTTTTGTCATTTCTACCACGTGTCACACTTTGGTTTTTGCAAAGACTTGGCACCCGGTTGGTGCACTTTGATTGGTTACATATAGCACACTCAATGTCTGCTATATGCCATATGCCATGTAACACAAAATGGCGCAAAGAAGGTGCAAAGATATACGCGCGGAAGAGCGAAGTGTGGGAGGAAAATAGAGGAATGGCATGCAAAAAGGTAATGTGTGTGGGGAATAATGGGAGGAATACCCAGAACAAGAAACATATGACAAGAGTGCAATCATTAAATAATGATGTGTGGCTATGAAGGGGGGCGCACGAGAACGCCATGGACTTAGCTAATTTTGGAAAACAGTTCAAGGTGTGTGCGTAGGATGCATGAACTTCTAGGAAGAAGGCGAATGCACGGAGGGTGTGCACAAGGGAAAATGGAACAAAGAAAAAAATTAAAAGAAAAGGTGAAGGAGAGGAGGATCATGCATGGGTGCACAAAGAATCAGAACCAAGGAAATGTGCTAAGAGAGCTAATGAAGTGTGTGCAAGCTATAATATAGATTCTTAAAGCCATAATGGAAATACAAGTTGTCTAAATAACTAGGGAGGTATTTTGGATTAATAGTTTGGTGACTTTCGTGGTCATCTCAAGAGCCTAGAGCATCCATTGGGCATGGAGTCATTTTGTATATGAAATTTTGATATGTAACCTTTAAGACCTACCCCTAAAGTCACCTAATGAAACATATTATGAACATTGTTATGAATTTTGCAAAATTATTGGAAGATGACTAAAGAACTGAAGCAAAAAAAGAGTGCACACAAAAAGCACGCAGTAAAAGAACTATGTACAAACAAGACAATATGTGCGTGGCACACTTAGAGGAATTGAAATTGCTCTAATATATACAAAATGATGTCGTAAGCTTAATTGAAGGGTTTGAGATAGATCCCATTGAATGGGATTGATAACGCACCTCCATCAAGATGAGTCAACTTGAAAGAGTTAGCTTCCTTGCAAGAATTGATAGTGTACGAGCCACTCCAAAGTGCATCAAACTTTGAATGGCGCCTTGGTTTGGCTCTGTCAGAATCTCATTTTAATACTAAGTCCCCAACTTTGAAAGCTTGAGGCCTAGCCTTTCTATCAAACCATTTCTTTGTTGATTGTTGATGTTGTTCTAGCTTGATCATGGCAGAGTTCTTTGAATCTTCAAGTTTGACCAACTCTGCCATTCTGATTTCTCTCTAGTCTGCGCCTTCATATTCCATCTTTTGAGCAAGTGATAACGAATTCAACTCAAGTATCAAGGGAAGTTTAGCCTCCTTTCCATAGACAAGCTTGTAAGGTGAAGTTCATATTAATTGTCTTTAGTTGATCTTCATTGTGCGCTTCATAATCCTGATTAGGTTCTTGTTTGTTTAGTCTACCAAGCCATTACCTTGAGGGTAATAATTGGAGGAGGTCTTCCAATATATACCAAGGCTAAGTACCCAATCAGTAATTTTAGTGCGAGGAAGGATTTTGCATTATCTGAAATGATTGTTTAAGGGATGCCAAACCTTATTTCAATACCTTCGAGAAAGTCAAGGATGACCTGACTCGGTAGATTGCACGAGAGAAACAACTTCTACCCATTTGGTGAAATAGTCCATAGCTTTCAACACGCAATTATGTCCAACACTTGAAGGAGGATTGATCATGCTTATGAAGTCAAGACCCAATTGCATAAAAGGTTGATTCACTTGGATGGGTTGAAGGGGAAGCGCTGCCAATTTCTTATTTCCTGCAAAGAAAGTGCATTCCTTGCATTTCATGACCCACTGTGCACGTCTACAAATAGGGTAGGCCAAAAGAGTCCTGCCATTATAATCTTAATTGTTGTAGTTTTGGCATAGAAATGTCCACCAAAGAATCCGTCTTGAAATTCTACTAAAAATTTTCAATCCGCGTGTCATTAATACACCTCAACAAAGCACGTCATCAAGATTCTTTTTTAAGAGAAAGCCATCAATCAAAACATATGGAATAGATTGCAGCCTTAGATGTCTTCTCTTTGCTTTGTTCAAACCCAGAGGGTATGTGCCCTCAGAGAGGAATGTGATCATGTCCTTCATCCAATCATGTGTGCTAGGGGGCTTCATTTTATTCATGCTCTCAGTACACGGGGAATCTTCATCTAGAAATAATGAAGTCTAAGGTTCACTCTGTATGTGCGTCCTCAAAGCAAGCTACTTGCAGAGCGTACTACCTCTTACCAGTTATTTGGCTTTCATAGTCACATCATACTCCATGATTTTGGTCACCCATCGCGCTCTCTTCTCATTGATTTCTTCTCCCATGATGAATTCTCTAACACCAAAGTGAGAAACTAACACCTTGATGTGGTTTGTGGTGAGCATACTCTTAAATTTCTTGATCGTGTGCATGATGACATAGATATTTTTTTCCATATGATTGTATTTGAATTCATAATCCCTCAGTGTTTGATTGAAGAAATGCACTAGTTGCTTCACTCCTTGTTCAGTTTCCTATGTGAGGACATCAAAGCAACACTCGTATCAGCACCATAAGCATAAAGAATGAAATCCTTTGAGTAGTCTGGATTGATGAGCATTGGCGCAAGCAATCTCTTGCTTGATCTTGTTGAAGATTTCCTTCCTTCTATTTTCCACCTCGAAGGATGTGTCCTTCTTGACCATAAGGGTGATGGGCCTAACTAGACCTACAAAGTTAGGGATGAATCTTCTTAAAAAGTTGATTTTGGAAAGAAAATACTTGTAAGGATTTCTTGTGAACCAAGAGGGAAAGATCCGGGATGATTGAAACATGCTCATGATCAATTTTGATGCCATCCTTTAAGACCACATGTCCTAGTAGCTTTCCTATGCCACAACAAATTGCACTTCTTGGGGATAAGAGACACCCCAAACTTTTTGCTTCTCTCAAATACTTTCTCCAAGTGCGCCATGTGATTTGTGCTTTGCTTTGAGAAGACAGTAATATCATCTAGGTAAACCAAGATGAACTCATTGATGTAACCTTTGAATGCAATATCCATGGTGCATTGAAATGTTGTGCCTGCATTTGACAAACCAAAGGGAATATTCTAATATGCATATGTTCCCCACTTGGTTGTAAATGTTGTTTTGAATTGATCCTCTTCCTTGACCAAGATCTTATTGAAGCCAGAGTATCCATCCAACATATAAAATCTCTACGTGTCGGTCATAGTCTGTAGAATCTGCTCCATAGAAGGCAAGGATAATGATCCTTGAGGGATGCCTTATTCAAATCTTTGAAATCAATGCAGAGTCTGATTTATCCATTTTTCTTGCATACTATAACAAGATTCATGACCCAGGTAGAGTATTTAATTAGAAACATGATCTTCACCTCGATGAGTTTAGACAATTCTTTCCTCATGAGGGGCTCTATCCATGGATGACTAGCCTCTGCTTTTTCCAAAGGGCTTGATACTAGGATCAAGGTCCATGACGTGTTGAAAAAAACTTGGATCAAATCCCTTAAGGTCTTCATACTCCCATGAGAAGATGTCACTATATTTTTTATAGAGAGATGAATGCCTGCTTTTCTTCATGTGTGCAATATTTACTCAAAGAAGAACTCCTTACCGTATGCAATAATGACTAGGGAGTTGTATTCTTGCGCCAAGTGCATATTCTTTTCTTCACGCTTGAACTCATCATCATAGCTAAATATTTTCTCTAAGGTGACCAATCATTAGGAAACTTGTTTATCTTTAGTTGGATCACTTGGTCACCATAGCTATCATGTAAGTCGGCTTGTATGGTTGATGAGAGCTCTACTTCATTTTGAATGAATGGATGATTTGCGCGTCACTGTAAACACTTGCCACCGGGTGTTGTTTTTGGAATGGATGGTCTGATTACCATCTTGACATTATGTGTGTTCCCTTGACAAAGTCCTCTACAGAGAGAACTATGAGCCAAGCACGGCCATCCAATCATCTTCTTTATTCATCTTGTGTGGCACCACCTACGATTCGTGAGCATAAAATCTCTTAAGGAGGTCCCAAAATTTGTGTTTATAAGCTTTGAGAAACTTATTCTTTGTCACACATTTTTGGTGACACAGTGGATAACCAGTTTTGTGTCCCCAAAGATCTGCAATGCCTTAATCTATTTCTTTTCTAGAATCGTAATACCATGCACCAAAGGTGCCTCATATTCTTCTATTTTTTTGGAGCATGTGAACTTCAACCTATGCGCAAAAATAAATTCTCATCCTTGAGGTAAATGATAACAACACTTGCACTTGCACCATATCTCGCTTCCTCGGAACCAACAAAGTAAAAGCTCCACAAACCGAAATTTTCTTTATTTTTCTTGAGCGTGTGCAAAGAACACATCTTCTTCTTCAAGGATGCAGTAAGTACCAAGACCATTTTTAAAAGCTTCAATCTCTTTAGCATATGGATCAAATTTGTGATCTCTTTCCACCCACTCATGTAGCACTAAGTCAAGTAGAGAAGAAGGAATGCAGACTACTCTTCGAAACTAAAACTTTCTCTTCTTGAATCAAGCAATTATCTTAGAGAGAAGATGTGTCACACGACTCTACATGATAGGAAAATATTGGCTCAGCTTAAATGGTAAACTAGGTACCATACCTAGTCTTGAGTAGTCTATGGGACCAATCAAAAGACAAGTAACCACCTACTTTGGCAGTGAAGTCCCTTGATAAACATAAGGCAAATAAATGAGGTAAGTCAATGATTGACACATCTTGAGTTATAGTGAGGCTTAGACATGCATGGAGAGTTAACTCAAGATACTTGATGAATCCCAAAGTGGAAACAGTTGAGCCATCAAGTTACAGGAATCCCTTGGACAAGAAGTTGTACTTAATACCTAGGACATCAACAATTTTCTTAGCCATGACAGAAGTACTAGCGCCTGAGTCAATCATACAATTGTGCACAAGGTGTTTTCCTATTATCAAATACATATATAAGGGTGGGGTTTTGAAACCTTACTTGCTTGCTTCTCCTCTTCTTGACAGATATTAACAAAGAACACGCAACTTTTGGATAGTTGGATCAACGCGCGGAAGTTAGGCCGAGCTTCCTGCATAGGTCGCGCTAAGATGAGATGGTCATGGTGATCCATAGGGATCCAAAATAACTCTACTTCATCGGATCAGTTAGCACCAAAGAAGGAAAATGAAGAAACAGAGGTTTTGTCTATATGTTTGACAGAACCGCCGCTCAGTGCAAAGTGGCGATTCTGAGAACCACCGCCCAACTAGGGTGGTGGTCATGTCACTTTTAGACAAAAAATAAAATTCAAAATGAACAGTCCTAGAATTAGAAAAGTTTTATGTGTCTCTTCTCCTCCATGACCTTTACCATCCTATAGTGCACAGGAGGACATGAGAAATACTATAAATACATGTAGGAATGAGATATTTGGTTATCGAAAGCAAGAGACTTCATGAGAGTAAGTGCAAGAGTTCTTAAGTCCAGGAATTGAGTTTGTAGAAGAAAGAGTTTGAGAACAAAGAAGTCAAGTAGTTGGGAGTAAGTGTGAGACATTGGAAATCTCCTTTCTCACTTATTGTAAAGTCTATATCTATGATAATTTGAATTGGCCAATAAAGTAAAAAGGGAAGAAAGAGTTGGTTTCCCTAAACAACTGGTTTTCCTCCTCTAGAGGTTTCCAGATAAAAATCCTTGGCGTATGTTTGTTTGTTAAATCCTTTCTCTTGCAAATTTTAGTTCTAAGGCATAAACAATTCAATCACTAGCTCAACTGTCATTTTCTATTTGAAAGTAGAACAACAGTATAATTGTGGTTTTGTGAACGAATTCCAAAGTAGATAGTTTACATATCATTTTGGTATCAAAGCTAACAAGTATCCAAGACTATGGTATTCGTTCTTGGTTTTTATGACAGTGACTACATCCAAAGGCAAAGAGGCTTTACCTTGCGATCCAAATATTTCTACAAGGAAGTGGAAACAAAGAATTCGGGGACAAATGGAGGAAGAGAACTTCGTCCATAGAATTGAGATGTTGGAGACCGTGATGGATAGGATGCTTAGAAGACAAGAAGAACTTGTAGATTTGCGAGAAGACAACTTTTATTAAGCAAGACTACATAGACTCATTGGTTTGAGGCTTAGCCGAAAAACTTGCCATAGGGAGGATCCATGATGAGGAAGAATATGGGGAAGAGTGTGAAGAAGATACTTTAATGGCAAGAGAGAAAGTAAGATATGAGCATGCTCCTTTTAAATTTGAAACCAAAGTTGAGATTAAAAGCTTTAAAGGACAAGTAGATGTAGAATTTCTTGATAAATAGTTAAAACAATTAGAAGTCTACTTTAGCGTCCATAACGTCACCGAGGCATAGAGGATCACCTTTGAATGACTCAAAATGGAGGGAAACGCTCGGGTTTGGTGGGAAACCCATCTATCCACTTGTGAAAAGAATAAACGTGCTATTGTGAAATCTTGGCAAGAATTTAAATAATTACTTAAAGCTAACTTCTATCATGTTGGCCACAACACTCGACCAAATGATTAAATGGCGATATTTTAGACAAAGAAGCGTTCAAAGTGTGCGGGACTATACTACGGAGTTTCAGAGGCGAGCCATGTTGTTGAACATGGACTTGGAGGATGAGGATATTCGACTCAATACTTGAGAGGACTTCACACTCACCTTCGAAGAAAAGTCATCTCCATGAAGCCCAAAGATCTCAATGAGGCGTGTGTGCAAGCATACTATATAGATGATGAAAATAAGCAAGGAGAAGCAAATCCAAGGGAAAAGCAATCAAAAATCAGCAAGAAAAAGAACATGGGAAAACAAGTAACAAAGGTAAGTGGAAAGGGAAAGGTAAACAAGTTTCCACTACGTTAAATACTTCTAAAGATCCCAAGAATTTTCACAAGAACTATGATATCAATGGTCATATTGACGATACATGTTGGAAGTTGCATCCGGAGTTACATTCAAAGAACCGAACCAAGGACGCAAATAATTCCATGCCAATTGTAGAGAGAGAAGGGGAGGTGGAAATCAAAGATAAATGTTATGTAGATGAAAGGCTTGGATGTATAGCCACCAACATGCACAACCAGGAAGAGGAGATGAGTAGACTATTCCGATCAAAATCCGTGATCAAGAGAACTAAGGTAAATGCTTTGGTTAATACCGGTTCTCGGTATAGCTTGATTTATGAAGCGCTTGTAAAGAAGTTTTGTCTTGAGACATACGAGCATCCACACCCTTATCCCTTGGGTTGGGTGAATAAGGGTTTTGAAATTCGGGTAACAAAAAGATTTAAGGTCAAGTTTGGGATAAATTCCTAGTAAATTGATATCTTGGAAGTTGATGTTATTCCATTTGATTCTTTTGATGTTGTTTTTGGGAGTCCTTACTTGTATATCGGGATGCTATATTTATGAGAAGGGAAAATTGATACAGATGGATCAAGGATAGAACCAAATATAACATCCGGGCACACCAAAGTAATACACAAGTTACTTATGGTGAGTGTTAACCAAGAAAAATGAATTATTCATGAAAATCATAATCAGTTTTGTTTACTTTTGTTAAAGGATAAACAAGATGGGGTAGAAGTTTTAGAGATTTCTAACCATGGAAAAAAATATTTGGACAAGATTATTCGGTCTTTTTAGGAATTTTTTCAGGCTCCCAGTGGGTTACCACCAAAATGGGAAGTAGAGCATGAGATTTAACTGTTGAAGAGTCCCCTCTACCGAACATCGGGTTGTATAGGCAATCCTTGTTGGAGAGTATTGAAGTAACGAAAAAACTCCATGAACTACTATACCAGGGTGTGATACGTCTGAGAACCTCACCATACGATTCACCTATTGTGATGGTTCGAAGAAGGATGGTTCTTGGAGAATGTGCATCAACTACAACGCTTTGAACAAGATCACCATAAAGAACAGATATCCACTTCCCTACATAGATGATCTCTTAGACTAGCTTCAACATGCCAAATTCTTCACGAAGTTGGATCTCAAGTCAGGTTATCACCAAGTCAGAATGAAGGAGGAGGATATATGGAAGACCGCCTTCAAGACAAAATAGGGTTTGTATGAGTAGTTAGTACTTCCATTTGGTTTATGTATTGTACTGCTACATTTATGAGATTGATGAATAATGTATTGTAGGAGATTCATGTGTCATTATTTATCCTGGATGATATCTTGATTTTTAGTGCCACATGGGAGGAACATCTAACTCATTTGCAGCAAGTCTTGCAAGTTCTCAAGGAGAAATAGTTGCTTTGCAATATGAAGAAATGTGAATTTTCCAAACAGTCACTTGTCTATCTTGGGCACGTGGTTGGAGGAGGAGAGCTACAAGTGGATCCGAAGAAGATGGAAGCTATCAACAACCTGGCAACACCAACAAAAGCCACCAAGACTAGGAGTTTTGTGGGAGCAATACAAGATACATGCGGAAGTTCATTCTGGCTTCTCCGTGAGCGTAAGGGTTTTGACCGGGGTTAGGAACAAGAAAAAACATTTGAGTTATTAAAATACAAGATTAGTCATACATCGGTGCTTGCTCTTCCTAATTTTTAACACCCCTTTGAAGTAGAGACATATGCCAATGATTATGCTATGGGTGCAAAGTGTTGCTTCGTGGAGGTAAACCCGTATGTTATCATTACGAAACTTTTACTTCAGCAGCTTAAAGGATATTCATTATATGATAAGGAAATGTGTGCACTAGTTCGATAATTAAAAATGGAAGCATTATTTGTTGGGTAAAGAAACTATTGTGCACACTAACCTCAAACCTCTCCAGTATTTGCAAGCACAGTCTAAATTGCAATAGGAAAGGCACTACAAATGGAGGGGGTTCCTCCAACAATTTCATCCCGGTGATCAAATACAAGAAGGGTAGTACAAACTTGGTGCTAGAAATGTTGTCTAGGCTGCCTACACAGAAAATTTCTCATGCTTGGCCATTATCTCTCAAATCGATCCTTTCACAAAGGAAGCTTACAGAGAGGTATATGCCCAAAACAAAGACTTTGGGGTGAAATTTCAGCGAACATGCGGTCCCAGGGGAGAGGGATGGGGATTGAAAATTGTTATCTCAAGGACGGCCTACTCTACCGATAGGGGAAGCTTTGTGTGCCTAAAGAAGAAAGACTTATATTGATGAGGGAAGCACACACTTCGAAAGTAGCGAGGACATTTCGGTGCTAGTAAGACCCTAACCCACTTGCAAAGGTACGTGTATTGCCCCGATATGCAAGAAGAAGTATCAAAATTTATACGTGGATGTAAAAAAATTTGTACCAAAGAAACCTAAGACTATGAAGGATGGTTTGTAAATGCCTTTTTCCAAGACTACTGCTCGTCCATGTGAGGACATTTATATGGACTTTGTAGGAGGAATACCTATATCTAAACATGACCATGACTATCTCTATCTTGTTGTTGATAGATTCGAGAAGATGTTCATTCCTATGGCATGTAAAAATACAAAGAAAAGTACATGAGGCAGCAAATCTTTTCTTTTCTAATGTATGGGTTAATTTTGGTTTGCTAAAGTCTATTGTTTCCGATGGGCTTCCAGTTCTCGAGGAAGTTTTGGACTACTTTTTGGGAAAATATGGATTCTAGATTACAGAGGAGCACGAATTTCCATCCACATATAGAGGTGGTGAATGGACTTTGGTACAGCTTGATCGGAGGGTATAATATCAAATACCCAAGGACTTAGGATGAGTCCTTAGCCTACATTCAAGCATTCCTATAACCGGTAGTACTCACATCCACTATGAAGTCACCATTTGAAGCATGTTTGGGATATCTACCTACAAATCCCCGGACATAGAAGTTGGGCAGCGGGATGAGGAGGAAACACAAGACACGGAGGTGACTAGAGAAAATAATTCATTGAGAGGATCCGTAAAATCCATCCCAAATTTAAAGAACAATTAGAGAAATCTCAAGCTAAGTACATAGTTAGGCACAATCAACACGAGAGAGCATAAGCTTCATGTTGGAGATAGAGTTTGGCTTTACTTGAGCAAGGAAAGACTACAAGGTCAAGCACGAAGCTCAAGCCACTATGATATGGACCCTTCACCATATTGGAGCGGGTTGGATAAAATGACTTTCGACTTGATTTATCGCCATTTATGAGGATGTAATCAATAGTAAACTATGAGAACTTACACCTATATGAGTCATCCATGCTAGATGAAGATGAAGGACTATAGTTGTTACCTTCCATTGAGGATTGCGTCTTTGACTCGTGGGGTGAATAGGAGGAGGATGTAGTGCTACAGCAAAAGGTCAGAGAGACTACAAGAGTTCCACAGGAGTCTTGGCGGGTTAAATTGAAAGGGAACAAAATAAGGCGAGGCTTGGTGGTACTTGAATGAGCAAGTGAGGAAATTATTTCCTCATCTACTCCCCCACTAAGCTTTTATGGGACCAAAATCCTCCTAAGTAGGGGAGGTGTGATCAGAAGGGATCCAAAATAACTCTACTTCATCGATCACAACACCAAAGAAAGAAAATGAAGAAACGAAGGTTTTTTCTGTATGTTATGAGAATAAGCGACTACAAATGGCAAAACGATTACACAAACCGCCACCCAACTAAGGCGACGGTCATGTCACCGCCACCTAGCCATGGCGGCGGTCATGTGACCATTGATTTGTAATGGACGACGTTCTGTCACTTTCGGACAGAAAATAAAATTTGAAATGAACAGTCCCAAAATTGGAAAGGTTATGCATGTCTCTTCTCCTCCATGACCTTTCCCATCCTCCAATGCACATTTGGAAGACATGAGAAAGACTATAAATGCATGTAGGAAGGAGAGTTTTGATTATCGAAGCAAGAGACTTCATGACAAGGTAAGTGTAGAAGTTATAAAGTGTTGGAATTGAGTTTGTAGAAGAAAGAGTTTGAGAACAGAGTAGTCAAGTAGTTGGGAGGAAGTGTGAGACATTGTCAATTTCCTTTCTCACTTATTGTAAAGTTTATATCTCTGATAATTTGAATTGGCCAATAAAGTAAAAAGGGAAGAAAGAGTTGGTTTCCCTTCCCGACTGGTTTTCCTCCTCTGGAGGTTTCAGGATAAAAATCCTTGGCATATGTGTGTGTGTTAATTCATTTCTCTTGCAAATTTCAGTTCTAAGGCATAAACAATTCAATCACTAGCTCAACTGTCATTTTCTATTTGAAAGTAGAACAACAATATAATTGTGGTTTTGTGAACGAATTCCAAAGTAGATAGTTTACAGATCATAGGGCATCCCACATTGTGACATTTATATTTGTCTTCTTCATCTAGTCCACAATGTTGAATGGAAGGCCCACTAACTTGTGCATTTGGGGCACAACAACATCTTTTCTTGATTGTTCAGGTGCAGAGCAAGGGCCATATCTTGCGTAGAGGCTTGACCTACCAAAGGAGGGGTGTGTGTTGCTTCAAGGGGAGCATTGTGCGTAACCTCGCACTAAAGGACTTGCGTGCCTCTACTTGTTGAATGCCTTGGTTACTTCTCTTTGCTTCGAGGATCGGCTGCGTTGCGGGCAGAATTGAGTCTTGTCTTCCAAATTCTAGCATTCACTTCTTGTACCTCATGTTGTCAAGAACCCGGGTGTATGGTATATTTGTATCATCTAGCTTGATTGGTTCAGTAAATAAGTCCTTAGTGTCAAAGAACATCATATTGGCCTTAGGAGGAGCCTCTAGATTTTCTTGATTCTCTGTTTCGTTTGTGTTGGTGGAAGGCTCATAGTTAGAAGAATTTTGGATCATATAGGCATATGCACACATGGCATTGGCGCAGTGATATTGACTATGAGGCATGTTGCAAGGAAAGCACCATTCTGACTCTTGAGCCATGTTGTTCTAAACTAGAACTAGTGCTTGAATTGTGTTAGGCGTTGGAAGAGGTTGTGTTGGAGGGTTAAATTATAAGGGCATGTGCACATTAAGCATGTCATCTATCATTTTGTTGGTTCTAGCCCATATCTCTAGTTTCCATATTGATTCCGCCAGAGGTTGATTGTTTTGGTTATGTGCCTGATTAGAATTGTTTCAAGGCTTGCGCCTTCTTTTTTTCCAAGGATATAACTTTATTGGACAAGTTCCAAATCAGGGCCATCATCTCTTCATCTTCTTTCTAATGCATGGAAGACTAGGATGTAGATGCAATCGGTTGTGTGCTCTGTGACAGGACGAAGCAATAGAAGGTTGGGGCCTTGGACACATGTCCTGGGAACAAGGGCGCGGGAAGTCTAGGCGCCAACTTTCCCTCCTAGATGAGACTATTTTCTTCCCTTATTGCAATGTTATAAGAAACATATAGGGTTCTACCTCCCATGGATTGAATCATGATTGAAATGTCACTATTCAAATCCCTTAGATAATACAAGAAATCATGTTGGGTTGTATGCCTTACCACTTGAGGGATTCTCCCAAGTCTTCTAGAATCTGATATTGAAATAAGTCATTTGTTCATTAGGGCACCCTCTTTATTGTAGTCACCGCTCCACCACGAGAGACAGGTGATCTGACTTACCTTCAAAATAGTTGCATAAAGTCGTTCCAAGTTCATCCAAGGTGGCAATAGATGCATTCCTCAGGCCTCTGTACCACTGGAGCACTTTACCTTTGAATGAGGCTACAAGCAACGTGACTACTACATCGTCATGCGTGATCAAATAGACAGAGCACACATTTGCAACATACTAGATATGCTCAACAAGTGTGACTTGATTCTCACAGTGAAGTATGGGATACTCTTGAGCGTGGTTGCTAACATATCATGTTGTGCATTGAGATTGAGAGGGTTGCTGCTAGTGAAGCTAGAAACGCTTCTCGGAGGAGAAGGTAGTTGGAGTGCCATGGCAGGCACACGCAGTGCATCCGCTGCAAAGGATGAACGGAATGTGTGTGGCACGCTAGAGATGGAGAGGCATGTGCAGGTTTTCTGCTACGTATTCTCCTTGGAGATAGTTAGAGATACTCGAAAGATGCTTCATTTGTTGCGCTTTGTCTTGTATGCACTCTTCTCATAAAAGGTGCTCAAGACTGACTGAAAATAGTAGATCTAGATATTGGGAGTCACCAAATGTGTTAGAACAAGCCTCCAAAGGATGGAAATTGCTAAATCACACACCAAACTTAGCAATGTTAAAATTTAAGCTTTCATGTTGGTCCCCCTGTGCATGCTAGAAACGGTTGGTTGTTCAAACTTGCACACGTGTCTCATATCTGGAAGAGTTGAGTCACTTGAGTCAACAATGGGACTATCTCCAAGTTGTGGTTAGTTGCACCCTTAAGACAGACCTCCAAAAAATGTTGGTTCCTCTACCTATTTCTCTACCTGTTACTACTACTCCTCATGTTGAATGTGAAAGCTAAACTAACAATGCCAAGTGACCAGAGATAGAAGGATAACATGAAAATGGAAAACTAAACTAAAGAAGGTGATAGCACCAAAAAAAGTGGGATGAACATTATCTATTTTGAGTGAAAATGAAGGAGAAAGCATAAAGGGAGGTGAGGCACGCATAACACGATAAGAATGCATTCACCCGCTTGATTTCATGAAACACGGTAAGAAAATGGAGCTGCAAAGGATTTAAAGTGACACAACAAGCACACAATGCAAAGGGAGGAAAGAAAGAAGAATATAAACATGTCAAGGCAGAGAATAACCACAAAATGATGCTTCTATTACTTCCAGAAATGCACAGATGATAACAATAGCCTCTAAAGGCCGGTATCAACATGCAAGAGTCAAATCTAGAGGTCTGCAACTCAAAATACAAAGATATAGAGTCCTTAACAAATGCTAGAGGATCCAAAATGTCCAACCCTTTATAATGAGCCATGCTCTTACATTTATAGATGAATTGATGAGAGAAGAAGAAGAGAAAGAGAGAAAACTCGAAGTTGAATCACATCCACCAACAAAGAAGCATTAAATGCTCGCAAATATGCCAAATGTGCTTCTCCAAGACTATTTGGCATGTATGAAAACAAGAAGGAAAATCGGATCAAATAGGTGGTTGGAGCAATCATATCCAATATTACAGGGCATGAAAGACATTTTCCACTTCTCACCTACCAAATCCCACTGAAATTTGAATTTGAATAGCCTAGAGAGTAGCCCAAGTCATCACTTTCAAAAGAGATGGGGCATGCACGTGTTAGAGCCATGTTCCAAAAGTTACGATTGAACTCGAAGTTATCGGGCAAACTGAACACACAAGACACATGGTGCATGTTAATTGACTAAAAAATCGGCCACTTTAGCATCTATTTTTCCATTCCCGCCCTTTGTCACACTTTGGTTTGTTGCAAATATTTGGCGCCAATTGGCACGCTTTGATTGGTTGCGTTTAGCACACTCAATTTCGATATATGCCACATGACACATAATGGCGCAGAAGAAGGCGCAAAGACATGTGTGCGTAAGAGCAAGGTGTGAGAGGAAAACCAGTAATGTCCCCTTTTACGACAAGTTAGAAAATAGAGAAGTACTTGTCAAGATCAAGCAAAGAATGGATAAACCCTTTTCGCATCTACCTAAAATATCTCAATGTCATCTATTTCAAACCCACATGGGATTGGAACTAGCCAAGGTGGTGGGATATATTGGAAGAAAACAATTGAAATTTAAACACATTAAAATCAAAAATATTAAGAATCGGAAAAAATAAATAATCACACCCCAACCGCCGTAATCTTCCAAAATTATTCCCCTCTTAACCATCCAAGCAAAAACTTTCAAACTTTGGATTCGAGTCACAAAAATATGAAAATAATATTCTAAAATCAGATTTTGCACAAATGGAGACACGAAACCCTAATTTTTCCCTAAAAATTATGTCGCCCAACACATTTAAGGTATCTAATCAACTCCAAAAATTATGAAATTACTTTCTCCTTATTCGTCCTAATTTCTACAACCAAATCCAATATTAAACTGACCTCAAAACCGCAAATCAAATAAATATTAATTAATAACCGGATAACTTATAGAGAACTCGAAATATTCTATAATTCATAACTCATTCAATACTCCATGTTTTTGCATGAAATAAAGTGCATAATAAAATAGAAATTAAGAGCTTTCTAATGCACTATAGATATGAATTTTCTAAACATTAAACCCCCTCAAAAAAGCCTCGAAATTTGGTTCCAAGTCGCTAGGGTTAGAATAAATTATATAAATTAATTTCAGCTCTTTTCTAACCTCCAACACACCCAAAATATCGGCCCTTGTTTCTCTGAAATAATTAGTCACACACAGCAGATTATAGATCTAGCACAAATAACCTCAAAACATGATAAAATAAACCCCAATTCAAGTCGCTTTGGTTCTAAAAAATTGCAGCAATAATATCAGTCACAAAGGTACTTCAAACCCTTCACCAAAATGCAGATTTACCCTCCAAATAAATGCGCCAACACTCTAAACAAGTCGCCAATGCTTAGAAAGGAGAAACAATGCATAAACACACTCAACACAAGAGAGCACAATGAAGAGAATAATAGAGTCTTCAATATCTTCAACAATGGATCCACATGAAGCTTACAATGAGAGAACACAATACAAGAACTAGGGCATATATCCCATCACTCCAATCATGGAGTAAAATCAAATGATCAATCCAACATAACCCCACTAGAGGAAATGTGACCTCCTTTTATAGAGTTAAGCGGTGCAACATTCAAAAATATTGACATTTCCCTTTTGGAGAGAAAACATAAACTCTCATTATAATAAAGTCTCCAATAAACTAAGACTATGTGCACTTTATTATTTTTAATTTAATATTAAAAACAACTATCATATGTGCACATTTAAATTAACTAGACTCTCACTTGTAATGTTAGGCATGTCAAGGGGTTACAATGCAAATGAAGGAGATAAATACATATATTAGTAATGTCTCAAAAACAAGACATTACAGTCCTCCCCACTCAAAGATTGTTTGCCCTCAAGCAATAACAAGCACATAGATCAATGTATCATACACCCAAGAGAAGAGGAGAAGTGATACCTCCAAAGTCTTATTTCCGTGTCGTCAAGTGAAGAAACACCTTGAAGAACATGTGTTCTTCCTTCGTGGCAATCCAAGTATACGTGTGATCAACTCCATGGTAGTAACTCCAAGGGATAGTGCCTTCATCATAAAGAGATGAATAAAAGTCCACATGAGCTTTGATAAGCCCCCAATATGGCCACTCAATAATGCCTTCATAAAATGAATAGGGCGGTAGTCTTCCTTCACATGTCTTCAATCATGCACGTGAAGCAAACACATTATAAAAATCGTAAGTGTTCAAAACCACTTTTTCATCTTCATCTCCATGTCTCCAAGGCATGAATGGCTCATAACTCATCCTCATACATGGTTGCCCCCAAACTTCATCATATTACCCCAAACATTGTTGTAGGTGTGCATATCCTTCCCAAAAATTAGAACTAAAGTGGTTGGTATCCACCCCAAAATAACCATGCATAAGTCAAAAATGATCATTAACAACAAATCCATCAACTTCATGGCTAAAAACTCAACTGTAGAAGTGATAAGGGGGCTGGAAATAATGATGACAACCATGAACATGAGAGGACATCAGTTATCATACTTCAAAAAATTATCCCAACATGAAAGAACAACAAATTAGTTAAGGAAAATGACTTCATTATGACTAAAATTTCACTCCCAACTTTAGCCAACTTCCCATCTAGGTGAGTATGAATCATGCAATGAGGGATAACCAATTTGAAATAAAACTTTCTCTTGTTCATACCAAGTGCATTATCAAAGTATTGAATGACAAAATACATAGTGGTTGCCCTAACAAGTTTTTTTAAATTGAAAATCATCATTATCACTCGAAAAAGTACATTTCCTACTAATTTTCAGATCTACCAAAGTTCGGACATGCTTACCACCACTTTTGTTTACCATATTCAATTCTGAAATCTGACTTGAACACATGAAATCGATGTAAAAATCAAAAAATCAAATATGATATTCTTTGTAAAAATGCTCGGTTCCCATACCTTTGATCCCATATGAGTGATCTTGACCAAAGGAGTCTTCTTGCCCCATTTTGCAGCCCCTAATCCTCATTTTATCTCTATCTCTTACATGTTTCTCATTAGAAATACAAATTTGAAATAGAAAAGTATGCAACCATAAATCAACCTCTTCATACCTTGGAATGATATCATGTGAGTTGTTTATCATACCTCCATTGAGAAGATTGTTAATCACTCTTTCTTATTTGACATTATGTTCCTTATGCACCCAAGTGTTATGAGCAAAAATACCAACAAAAGTGTGACCGATATACCTCATGTTGCAAATCATTTCCATCTTTCTATCATGCCCATAACCATACCCATCAAAGCTCAACATGGAAGGAGAAATAAAATGTTAAACAACATACCTTGGGTTGCTCCCAACTTCTCCAAAACTCAGAATTTCTGAGATTGGAGCAGCGCTCTTTTCTTCATCATTTGTTTTATCCAAAAGCCTTTTTCTTTCTTACAAGTGCTCATGCTTGGTGGGAAATGACTTGGAGCCTTTATGAGACTCATGTTTTCTTCTTGTCCTTCAAATGACTCACGGTGGGGTTGCACAATTTCCCTCAAATCTGATTTTTCCTTCAAATGTTCCCTTGCCATCATTTCCCTTTCATCATGCATGTGCTTGTTACCAATGTCCTTTTCATGCTCTTCAAAAAAATCTGATTTCTCCTTGCAACCACTCAACTCCATGCAATCATTAGATGTCAACAATTCATCATCAAAAACAAAAGAGTTCATACCTTGGATACATGTCTTCACTTTGCTTGAACATAGATCCACAAATCTTTTTGTTAAGGTGTGAGCAATACATTGTTTTTCTTGTCCCAAACCTTCCACAAGTATGGATACCAATGGTTGTGGAGGATCCTCATATTCATTCAACATTACAGACATTATAGTTTGCATTGCCACCATTATATTTTGTGAATGATCCTCATGTACGAGAGCAAAGAAAAACTTCAAACATGTGGGAAATGAGATCATCACAATCAAGATCTAACATTGGAATGCAAAATCTTACTTTAGCCATGTTTCCCAAGATCTCAACCTTCTTATCAAAGTGAAGGTTTGTGGTATCCCAAAGCTTTTAAAAACTTCCCACCATGAACTCATAAATCTCATTCATGGTAGTGTCATCATATAGCAAGCTTGGGGATGTTATCCTTATAACCTCGCTAATGCAAGTGATGACCAAGAGCCTCACATCCACCGCATTATGTCTTAATAGATCAAATCTAACCAAATGGGTCATCACAGGGTCCATTGTTGCATACATAGAGCCATAATCCGACTATTCTATCAAAGATAAACAAATTTTTGATTCTTCGAGAGTGTTGAGTAACACTCTTCTCATGAGCATTGACTCAAGCCATCTCCCAAACCTATAGAATTTGGTCTTCATATCTTCATCACTTGCAATCCCCGTGATTCAAAAAAACTCTACAAACACCCACAAGAGTAGAGGAAAATTGTTCTAATACCATTGTAATGTCCCCTTTTAGAACAAGTTAGAAAATGGAGAACTACTTGTCAAGATCAAGCAAAGAATGGATAAACCCTTTTACATCAACCTAAAATATCTCAATGTCATCTATTTCGAACCCAAATGGGTTGGAACTAACCAAGGTGGTGGGATATATTAGAAGAAAATAATTGAAATTTAAACACTTTAAAATCAATTTTTTTAAATCGGAAAAAATTAATAATCACACCCCAACTAGTGCAATCTTCCAAAAGTATTCCTCTCTAACCATCCAAGCAAAAACCTTCAAACTTTGGGTTTTGAGTCACAAAATATGAAAAATAATATTCTAAAATTAGATTTCGCACAATGTAGACACAAAACCCTAATTTTGCCCTAAAAATTAGGTCACCCAACACATTTAAGGCATCAAATCAACTCCAAAAATTATGAAATTATTTTCTCCTTAATCCTCCTAATTTCTACAACAAAATCCAATATTAAACTCGACTCCAAAACTATAGATCTGAAATAAATATTACTTAATAACAACTAGATAACTTGTAGACAAACAAATCTTCTAAAATTCATGACTCATTCAATACTCCATATTTTTGCACGAAATAAAGTGCATAATAAAATAGAAATTAAGAACTTTCTAACGCACTATAGATCTGAATTTTCTAAACATTAAAACCCCTCAAAAAAACCCAAGAAATCTACTTGAAGTCGCTAGAGTTAGAATAAATTATATAAATTAAATTCAACTATTTTATAAGCTCCAACACACCCAAAATATCGGTGTTTGCTCAAATAATTAGTCACACAGAGAAAATTATACATCTAGCACTTATAACCTCAAAACATGATAAAATAAACCCCAATTCAAGTCGCTTTGGTCCTAAAAAATTGCAACAGAATATCACCACAAAGGTACTTTAAACCCTTTACCAAAATGCATATTTACCCTCATAATAAGCACGCCAACACTCCAAACAAGTCAAATCAATGCTTAGAAAGGAGAAACAATGCATAAACACACACAACACGAGAGCATAATGAAGAGAATAATAGTCTTCAATATTATCAACAATGGATCCACATGAAACTTACAACAAGAGAGCACAATGCAAGAAATAGGGCATACATCTCATCACTCCAAGCATGGAGTAAAATCAAATGATCAATCCAACATAACCCCACTAGAGGAAATGTGACCTCCTTTTATAGAGTTAAGGGGTGCAACATTAAAAAGATCGACATTTCCCTTTTAGAGGGAAAACACAAACTCTCATTATAATAAAATCTTCAATAAACTAAAACTATGTGCACTTTATTATTTTTAATTAAATAATAAAAGCAACTATCATATGTGCACATTTAAACCAACTACAGACTCCCACTTGTAGCACTAGGCATGCCAAGGGGTTACAATGCAAATGAAGGAGATAAATACATATATTAGTAATGCCCTAGAAAAAGGGACATTACAAAAATAGAGGGATGGCGTGCACAAAAGTAATGTGCGCGGGGAATAATGGGAGGAATACCTAAGGGAGAAACATATGATAAGAGCACAATCATTACAATGATGTGCGGTATCACATAAGGGGGCATGGAACAACATCAGGACTTACCTAATTTTGGAAAGCATGTCCAATGTGTTCGCGTAGGGATGCATGAATTGTTGAAAAGAAGGGGAATGCGTAGAGGTGCGCACGAGGAAAATGGAACAAAGAGAAAACGAAAAGAAAAGGTGAAAGAGAGGAGCGCACATAGGTGCACGAAGAATCTGCAACCAAGGAAATGTGCCAAGAGAGCTACAAGTGCGCCCAGTCAGTAATGTAGATCCTTAAAGCCAAAATGGAAATACAAGTTGTCCAAATAACTAGGGAGTTATTTTGGATAACAGACATCTAAAATAGCATGGACTATACATCAAAGCTCTCGACAAGTACCACCACTAATCAACGCACCCCACTCTTGATGATATCCCAAAAATATCACTCAAGTGATATTAATACGCCATTGGCACCTACATAGAGAAAAGATTAGTAAAAGTGAAAACTAAGATGTATACACTCTCCAACTAGAAAGAGGATAACTCGCCTATGAAGCAACAAAGGATGCAACAACAAACAATGAAGCAAATGTGACCAGGGGTTTTAACCCAATATAAACATGGATACATCGCTTGCTCAATTGGGTCAAAATGAAGTTTATGTAATAGTGGCACTCAAACAAAGCCCTTAAAACAAAAGAAGATCAAGTTGAAGCCAATTGAGGAACATAAAAAATAGGAAATGATGGATTAATTTACGAAATGGTAAAATTCCTTGGCAAAACAGTGACCAATCTTCTTCTAATAATTGGGATGCAAATAGAACATAAAATTTAAATAGACAAGTGAAGAAATACTTACTTGGCGCTTGATTGCAATATTATACAAGGAAAAGGTTGATCCAGAGGATCCTCACAGAGAAACACCGATCTAAGATCTTCTCAGAAATTGTTGCAGCCATTTTTAAAGCGTGGAGAAAAATTATACGATTCCGACGACATCTTGTTTGTAGGAAACGAAGCTCGTTTGCAAAAGTTATAGCCCGCTGAAATTTCTGGGCAATTGGGAAAATTTGGAGTGTTGTGCAGGTTGGACATGTGCACGCTCGCCAAGTGTTTCGATTATATTGCGACACGTGGACGAATTGTGTGACGTACTAAAAAATGGGTTGGAACGCCGGTCTTGGACACTCGGATTCAGACAAATGGACCCCGCTATTTACTGGCTGGGGGCCCTCAGCCAGGTTCGACACACTCGATTATGGAGGGGTGCCTTGGCCTCCTTCTCATTTAATCATTAAACCAACTTGTGTATATAAACTCTTATATTTGCCTTTGCGCCATGCATGTGGGACATTTAGGCATGCATTATTTAAATTATCCACGCCTAATATCTATTTCCAATTTCCACGCATTATATATTTCTAACTGTCCACGCATTATCTATTTCAAATATTCATGCGCTGTCCATTAAACCATGCGCTATCTATTATTAGCATCTAAAATATACACCATGCGCTGTCCCCAAGTATTGCGCCCTCCACATAGGCTAAGGTGGCTCTTAAGCCACTAAAAACATGCGCCCACCTACTTTTTAAACCCTCTTCAAAGATTGTATGCGCCAAATGTGGGATAATGATCCCAAGAAGATAAGACAAAAGCAAGGGAGGAGAATGGAACCCGGGTGGGCCGTGTAAAAGGATAAGTGCCCAGCCGGCATGCTAGGAGGTTTAGAAACAATATAAAAGGAGTGATATTTTATTTGTATAGCATTCGAAACTGTGTGAAATTATTGTAATGCTCGTAATTTGAGCTAGAAGTGGAATTTGTAGGAGATGTAAAAGCAACCCCTGTTATTTTCAACAGAGGAAGACTGTGAGAAGGTCAGAATTTTGTAGAATTCTTTGTAAAGAATTATTTTCAAGATTTTAATAGATCGGTCCCATTCAACCGGACCCGAGACGTAGGCCTCAAGCGCCGAACTCCGTTATCAATTCTTGCGTCACATTGTTGGTGAATCCTCTTCATTTCTTTCAATATTTGCACAGTACTTGCAGTTTTTATTCTTTTATTAAAAATACAAAAAGAAATAATGCTCAAATTTTACATCGAAAATCAATACAAAGCAAGAAGAATGTGTGTGCACAATTGCTAGTTAAATTTGGTTTTCAGATCAAAGGTGAACAAACAGGAGGCATGACTTGGGAACATAAACCTTAACCATATTTGATAGTTCTCGTTTCAAAGAAAATTTCAGTCTTTTAAAAATTAATATGCGTAATGCAGCCCAAGCTATGCACTTGTAATTTCTTCCATCTTTCTCCGCATATCTTGGACACTACATTGAATAATTTCAAACATGTAGGGCACAAGCATGGATCAACTATCGGGCAAACAATTTTTTATTGAATGGTACTTGTTGGTCCCATATAAACTATGTAGCGTAATAGTGTTTCCAAGCTCGCATAGATTTGTCAGCTGGAGTTATTCAAACAAATGTCTAATGTAATTATTTGTATTAATAGTCTTTCTTACCATAAAATATCGCATACTATAATGTGTTCATTGAATCATATTATAATTGGAAATATAAATCATTAGAACAAGTGCAGATGCAATGCACTTTACAGGTATAATTAGGATGTCGTAAAAATTTCAACGAAACCAATTCAATACCATTTTTAGGTTAATTCAAGAGAGGTTGTAAAGATTAAAACCAAAAGAATTTTCTTTTCAGACATATTTTATGTTTTGAATATTTATTTGAATTGCTAACTATGTTACACTTATCAAATATTCTAGTAAAGTTTATCTTGGGATGTCGTTTAGCAGTAAAGATGGAGTTGTATAACTACTATGACGCAGGTTAAAAGCCCAGAATGTGTCCTGTGAAATCATGGAATAACCTTTAGCTAAAAACACATCCTAGGCAAGATGTATGTGACATTCTTTAAGATTATGGTTATCAATTCAATTTCTAGCAGGGATTTCCTTCCAAAAGACCAAAAATATTGAACCAAAACTAAAACTAGTGATATCATCAAACTTGTTTGTTCTGGCAGTCGCAGAGTTTTAGTTCTACTAGGTGAGGAGTTTTTGTAAATGTTTCAATAAAACTTTAAATGCAGTCGAACACAATCAAATTACAAAATTTCCTGTCCATGTTAATGGTTGAGAGGCAATTGGGTGGAACTTACTACGATGAATCCCAGCTTCCAATCTCATGGACATGCCATCCACCGAACAGATGAATTGTGGTTACTACATACTCACTAGGATGAGCTATTGCTGCTACGTAGATCTCTACACATGTAATCAAAACATGTTTAGCAAAAAAATATGATAAACCCATTAATAAAAAAATATAAATGGGATTTTACCCTTTTAAAACAACCCATAGAAATCTGCATACGAGGAAAAATTGGTGTAAAACATGATTTCGTATGATATTTACCGATGTTCCTTCCTTAGGGGGCAATGAATTGCAAAACCTTTATTTATGATACAGCAGATTTGCAAACATATTTCTGATGTTATGGTAGTTCTTGGAAAAACAATCATTTAACCATCAACTATGGTACAGAAGATTTTTACGGTGTCAAAATTCTGAAAAAGTGTCCATACAACTGAAGACAGCCGTTTTCTTATGAATTATCCTCCATCAGCTGAGAGCATAAATGGCCCAAAAAAACCAAAGGTTCTTCTGCATCAGGAATCCCAGTCTTTAGCTGCTTCAGAAACAGATATTCTCAAGACTTTTCTATCTAATATAGAAGCACATAAATTACAGGTGAAGCAATTCCCGTCTTCTAACAATTGGTTGGACTTGGTTGTCGCTATTTCCATCAATATTTTGAATGTATAAAATGCCCCACCATGACCGCTTAAAAGCAATTACAAGTAGCTAAATATCCTATCACAGCCCTTTGGCTCATCTCAGAAGTAATCTAATTAGTAAATTAGAGGTTGGATGACTGATTAAGATGGTGTCATGTTTTTAATGGTATTTTATGACAGACCCCAACAAAGAATGTAACTAGAAACTGGATAGGAAAAAGGATGGAGGGGATGTGAGTTAAATAAATGAATGCAGGAAATAGAATCGATTTGACTCTTCACATGAACTGAATCTTTATTGCTTGTGAAGGATAACGGATAATAGGAATTCGTTACTTTTTTCGAGGCGCAAAAGCAACGTAGAATGAATATCTGCAACGTATAGACAAATTCATTCAATTTCCTTGAAAGACTTTAGCGAACCCCACGTTCTACCAACCTGCAACTTCACTCGCAGGGGAACTACACAAGTGCAGATATTTGAAGTAAGAATTCACATGACATGCTCTTTCTTCTATTGAAAAAGAATAGTCTACAATAAACAGGAGTGGAAATTACCCTTAAGAGAGGCAGCACCTTCCATACTGGTACGAACCAAAAGAGCAGCTTCCCTCAACATATCAGGCTTTACCTCTAACAGCAACTCATCGTGAATCTACAAAGTAATGATCAAAACAGATTCTGTAAACCTTTGACAATATAGAGGTGCAAGAGTTTATATCAACCTCAAAGGATTATACTCACCTGAAGTAGCAGTCGGCAGTTGCCTTTGAGATTTGAGACTGGGAATTGACTTGTCTGAGAAGTATCCGGGTCCCCTTCAGAAGATCCAACAGCAATAGCACTATGCACTTTAAGCATGGCCATTTTAATAACGTCTGCTGCAGAGCCCTGAGTGCCATATTACAATAGTTGATCTTTTAGTCTTGACAATTTCCCAGTGACCACAATCAAAACAGTAAGTTCGACAATACCTGACAGATAGAATTAACAGCCTGCCTCTCAGCTTTGGCTTGCTCCCCCTGTTTCCAAAATTTATTTTGCCCAAGAAACGTTCCTCCCACACAGGGTTGTTATGTACCTAATATGCATTATAGTCAAGAAGACAATATTTAATAGAGTCCACTAAATAGTTGGTGCCAAAAATAACCAGAAACTTAATGGAGGCACAGAAGTTTCGGTAAAAGAAAATAAAGCCCAAAGTGAAATAATTTTGAACAGCAATGTACTCTCATAAGTAAAGAAAGATAAACTATCAATAAAGTTTCAAGAGGTATATTTGTTCAACTATGCAAGCTTATTTGTAAAGTAGTCATGTCAACCTAAACATCAATAGTAGCACAACCATGTTCAAAGTATGTTTAAATGAAGTTTTTCTAAGTAAGAAATGTCATGAACCAGCATATATTTGTCACTTCATTTTATTTAGTATTGATGGATTTAGCTGTCATCGGATACCAATTTTTCATCTTCAAAAAGCATCAAAGTATATTTGTTTCCATTGCCTTCACTGTCCATCTGGATACTTATCCCCTATATTCCTTAACGGTCACAAGTGGAAACTTCTCTTGCATCTTGATTCCTATGCCTGTTTTCCTAGTCTCCAAAAATGATCTCAATGGTCACTTCAAACAGCCCAGTCTCTAAGTTCAATTGATATTATACAGTATATATCTCCTACCTTGATATGCCTGACAGTGTACAGTTTTAAAAAAATTTATCAGAGTGGACCAGGACAACTGAATCTATTCAATTTTAAAGGTTATCTACCATTCAGGAAGTTATTAAAGCATTCATTTGCCATATCAGATATTTTCCTTGCATCTGGAAATGGATAATAATGTTTGTGTGCAACAAAAAATTACTTTTAGGTCTGACTTGAAAGTACATATAAATTCTAACTTGGTATTTCTTTCGACACTCAATTGTGAGCAAATACAGCTATAGCTTCAGTATCTAGGTCTGGCTTAATTCCATTTAGACCATCAATTGTGAGAAAATAATTGTCTTCAGACACTCTGGTATTTCTTTTATTGTAGCTGATTGAAATCAATAAATAAAAGTCTGTTTTGGCACCTTGAGGCTCGCTGTTTTTTTATTTAAAAATCAGATTGTCGTTGTTGTCATAAAAGGCAATTTTTTATACTAATGTCCTAGGGTTTTGACAGAAATATCCAGATTTATTTAAAGTATTTTTCAGGGATATTACATATTGAGTCCTATGACAGAGGATGATGCAATTAAATTTGCAACACTTCATCTTAAGGGAATTGCACATGAGTGGTGGTTTCAAAGATTGACGACACAATGGCACAATCTCATCCACTCATATGATGAGTTTTGTAGAAGACTCATTAGGAAAGTTGATAGGGTTGATCTGGAAGTTCACTTTCGGGAGCTAACACAGTTGAAACAACAAAGCACAGTTGAAGAATATGTGGCTAAATTTCACAAGATTTCCATGATGATTACAGATGTGACAAAGAGGCTCATTGTTTTGTTCGTTGCGGGTTTGACCGAAACACTCAAGGGTTTGGTGAGAGCATTTAACCCTTTGTCTCTCTAAGAGGCAATTAAGAAATAGTTAGATCTTGAACGTGTTGCTCCAAGGACAACAACAATTAGTGGGCAACCAAGGACATTGTGATGTCCCTTTTTCCCACTTGAGGATCAGAACTTGGACTTCTTGCCATTCCTTCTCCATGGCAAAGAAGTAGAGGAGTTGGAGAAGAACATTGAGCTTTCATTTGCATTTGTTTTTCTAATTTTAATGTTTTCTTTTTAGTGTTTTCCCTCTTGAAGCAGGTCAGCTAGGTTAAAGGCAAATAAAGAAGCTTAATGAAGAAATATAACATCTCCTATGGGTCGGCCTTGTCTTTCTTAGCCTTGGTGCCAAAGGAGGGATATAAAGTGAAGTTAAGACCTCATTTTGCATCATCTACTATTGGCGCATTTTCTATTTGGGCATTGTGAGCTTGTTGCTCCTTGTTCTTCCACTTGAGGACGAAAACCCTCTTGTGTGGCATCCTAGAAGGACGGAAACCCTCCAACATTGCATGAGCTTGAAGTAAATTGCAGATTTGAGGAGAATCATCCATTTTCAGATTTTTATTTGCTTTCTCTAGGTGGAGCGACCTACCTTGGTGTAGGGTTTGATGCCTTTGAGGGCATAAAGTTGATCTTTCACTTCATAATCTGATTTGCCATATTTTATAAAGCCGGAATCTTCATTCTTATGAATTTTGAGGGTTTCTAGACCCATATTTCGTAATTTTGATGTGGTTGTTCTTCGCTGGTCAATAATTAATTTCCAGTTGTGTGTTGCTTCAGATTTCTCATTGATTCATGGTCTATTGGATGCATAAATTATATATCTAAATTTTGGTGAAGTTATTTGAGGTGTTTTCAGTGTTTTGGCTTCATTTTTATACTGTTGTTCGGGAAATCAGTTCGCTGGTTTTTATTTTCAGTCTGCTGGTTTTAAAATCAGAATTAATTATCTTGGGGTTTGAGCTAATTTACTTGGTTGTTGGTCCAATCCCTTGAAAGGGATATTTCAGTGATATCAAAGCTCCAAGCTTCAAAGGCCAAGGGTATCAATGGAGGAAGGAAACAAGGGTTTCCTCTACTACCAAAGAAGAAGAAAGGCGGACAAGGACCAGCCAAGAGAGGAAGGTAATACGGCTGATCATGACTCTCAAGAAGCTAAGGTTGACAAGTTGACTATCAGCCAAGAGAGACTTGCGGATACAATGGATTTTCTAGCCCTATCCCTCCAAAGGATCATTGAACCTAAGGTTCAAGATGGTGATCGTAGCTCATCTGGAGCTAACAATACACGGTGACCAATAGGATCAGCCCGAGGATTGGTTACAAAGCCCACTTTCCTTCCTAGAGAAGAAGCCATTTTAGAGGAAGAAACAAGGCCCACCATTGGACGAAACATTGCTACAAGCTATGAGGAGTATATGGCTCTACCAAGGGAGATTCATGAGCCTATTTCACTCATTGAATTCATTGGAGTAAATAGAGGAAGACCTAGGTCCGAACCCAAACATCACACGCCACAAAGGGAGGTTCGAATGTGTTGGGCAAGATGACCTTTTCTACATTTGACGGATCAGCCAAAGTTACTTCGAGAGCTTGGATTCAAAATTGAACACATCTATATTTAAAGCTATGTTACCAGAAACGCCTAGGCCCCCCTTCTGCTTCACCCTAGAAACGTTTTTCGCATGTATAGGCTGAAAATTTCAAGGGTTTCAATGTCACGGTGGCGGATGGCTTCATACTTCCATGCACAAAAAGAATACCTCAGCTCACACTCACTTTGGGAGGACATATGGTAAGAGATGATTTCTATGTTATTAGTATTGGTGAATCTGATTTGGTGTTAGGAGTTCAATGGTTACATTCCTTAGGTGAATTCTCTCAAAACTATCAAAATATGGAGCTGAAATTTAAAGTAGAAGGCAAGGAGGTGGTGTTGCATGGTATGAAAGGTGGAACTCCTCAAGTTGTGACCGCTAAGAGCATGGAAAGAACTTTCAAAAAGGGGCAGGTTGCTTGGGCTGCTCATTGCTTGGTAAGGTCTAACTCTTCTATTTCTATTCAATCTAGTTTTCATGAAGATATTGAGCCCATACTTGATAGGCATGCTAAAGTTTTCAATGAGTTTCCTCATGGGCTGCCACTGGATAGGGGATTCAAACATGTTATTGAGTTAGAACCGAAACCAAACCAGTTATAACCACTCCCTATCGACACCCACGGAATTATAAGGAAGAGATTGAAAGAACTACCAAAGAATTGTTAGAAATGGGGTTGATAACGCCTAGTTCTAGCCCGTATGTTTTTTTGTGGTACTAGTTAAAAGGAAAATGGCACTATAAGAATGTGTGTGGACTGTCGGGTGCTCAATAAGAAAACAATCAACAAGTATCCAATTCCAAGGATTGATGAGTTTATAGATGAACTACATGGAGTGGTCTACTTCTCCAAAATTGACTTGAGATCTAGTTATCATCAAATAAGAGTGAGGGACGGAGATGTTCACAAAATAGCTTTTAGGTGTCATTTTGGACATTTCGAGTTTCTTGTCATGCCATTTGGGTTAACCAATGCCCCGGCCACCTTCCAATCATGCATGAATCACATTTTTGGTAAGCATTTAAGGAAATTTGTGTTGGTTTTCTTTGATGACATTTTGATTTATAGTAAAACATGGGAGGAGCACCTCCAACACTTGGATAAGGTGTTGGAAATTTTGGAACAGCAATCACTATATGCAAAAACTTAAATGTGAGTTTGGTATGGATGAAATTTTGTACTTGGGACATATTATAAATGCACGTGGGGTTCACATGGATCAAAGTAAGATCCAAGCCATCATGGATTGGCCAACTCCAACCAGCATTACTCATTTGAGAGGATTCTTGGGTTTATGTTCTTATTACCGAAGATTTGTGAAGGGATTTTCCCAACTTGCAGCCCCATTGACTTCTCTAACAAAGAAAGGAGCTTTCAGCTGGTCAAAAACAGCCCATATAGCTTTTGAAGAATTAAAAAAGGTGATGTGTTCTTGTCCAATTCTTGTTGTTCCATATTTCTCTATACCATTTGTGCTTGAATGTGATGCTTCCGGTGAAGGTATAGGTGTTGTTTTGATGCAAAACAAGCACCCCATTGCTTATGAGAGTCGGAAATTGAAGGATCATGAGAAAAGGTTCTCCATTTATGACAAAGAAATGTTAGCCATCATGCATGCATTGATCAAGTTCCGGCAATACTTAATTTGTGGAAGGTTTGTGGTCAAAACCGACCACAATAGCTTGAGGTTCTTTCTCCATCAAAAGGATTTGAATGTTTGGCAACAAATATGGGCGAGTTAGCTCCAACCATTTGATTTTGATATTGAGTATGTTAAGGGAAAGCATAATGTGGTTGCAAATGCCTTATCAAGGATGTTACCTCCTACTTCATTAGAGGATGTTAAGCTTCATAGTGAGGGGAAGAAAGAGGACAGGTCAACGAATACATTCAGTTTACAATTTCTTGGTGACAAGTAAATTTGGAAAGGGAGGACCGTAATGTCCCCTTTTCCCACTTGAGGATTAGAACTTGGACTTTTTGCCATTCCTTCTCCATGGCAAAGAAGTAGAGGAGTTGGAGAAAAACATTGAGCTTTCATTAGCATTTGTTTTTCTAATTTTAATGTTTTCGTTTTAGTGTTTTCCCTCTCGAAGCAGGTTGAGTGGGTTAAAGGCAAATAAAGAAGCTTAATGAAGAAATATAACATCTCTTATGGGCCGGCCTTGTCTTTCTTAGCCTCGGCGCCAACGGAGAGATATAAAGTGAAGTGAAGACCTCATTTTTGCATCATCTACTATTGGCGCATTTTCTATTTGGGCATTATGAGCTTGTTGCTCCTTGTTCTTCCACTTGAGGACGAAAACCCTCTTGTGTGGCATCCTAGAAGGACAAAAACCCTTCTAGTGGTTTTATTGGAGGACAAAATCCATCCAACATTGCATGAGCTTGAAGTAAATTGCGACCTACCTTTGAGGGCATAAAGTTGATCTTTCACTTCATAATCTGATTTGTCATATTTTATAAAGTCGGATTCTTCATTCTTATGAATTTTGAGGGTTTCTAGACCCATATTTCATAATTTTGATGTGGTTGTTCTTCGTTGGTCAATAATTAATTTCCAATTGCGTGTTGCTTCAGATTTCTCATTGATTTATGGTCTATTGGATGCATAAATTATATATCTAAATTTTGGTGAAGTTATTTGAGGTGTTTTTAGTGTTTTTGGCTTCATTTTTATATTGATGTTCGGGAAATCAGTTTGCTAGTTTTTATCTTCATTTGTTGGTTTTAAAAATAAGAATTAATTATCTTGGGCATAGTAGGAATACTCGCCAAATCCAAATACTCGGTAGACCCCAAAAAAACTCGGCAAAAAACTCGCAATATTCACCAATACTCGAGAATACTTGACAACTTAAAAAATACTCAAATTTCTTTTAAAAACATAAATTTTAAGAAACACATAGCTACAAAATGTATCAAATGAGCCCATAAAATGTGGGAGACGTGTTTTCTATTATATTTGAATACAAATACAATACAAAATCGCATCATCATGCAAATACGACAACCAACTGATAAGTAATATGAATTTATGATGATTGACATTGAAAAATATCATCATAAATTTCATATCTATGCAAGTTACAATATACAATAAATTACATTTTCCTCTTCCCCAATCTAGAGAAAAATTGGGGAGAGGGTTTAGTGCCTCTACTAGTCCCCACACTCGGTCAAGTTGCCTCCACGCTCCTCTGAAGGCTACGAATCTGCGCTCACCATGGAACTAGATGGTGGTGTTGGTGGCTCCTCTACTGCATGTTGGAGATCACCTCCAAAGATGTCATCTAGTCCAATATCTCCTCGGAGTCCTATTAGTGCTTCTCCCTCCATAGCCTCCCTCTCAAAAGAAGCAATCTCGTCTGCTGTGAACACAGAGTTTTCCTCTTCTTGCACAGTCCACTCACTGTATGGATCTATCTCATCCAAATCAATGAGCTCCTCTGATGTGGCCTCAACTTTTTTTGTGTGAAGCCGGAGATTGTATTGCATTAAAACCAAGTCGTTGAGCCTTTTTTGAGACTTGTTGCACTTCTTCGTGTGAATGGCCTCAAACAAACTCCAGTTGCGTTCACATCCAGAAATGCTACAAGGTTGCGATAGAATTTAAGGGGCTAACTTTTGAAGATTTGGGGTATTCCCTCCCCAATCCTCCCACCAAGAACCTACAAACAAAATAATAAAAGATTTATAATTAATTAATAAAATCAAATCTGTAACTAATAAGTAACTTAGTAAACATTCTAATTTTTATTACCTGGTGACTGTGTGGATCTCCCTCGAATAGCTAGCACCGAAGAAAAGAGTCTCCCCCTAGCATGTTTGTAACTCTACAGCTCTAAAATGACGAGGTCCCTCGTCTCAACATCCAATATCATCCTCTCAATACATGTTGAAAGGCCCTCCATAACCTCTTCGTTCACATCTGTGAAGCTATCCGAGTATAAATACTTGGGGTTGAGGTAGTACCCCGCTACATGAATAGGTTCGTGGAGTTGATTGTTCCACCTCCGATAAATAATCTCCCAAAAGGGACCATATCTGACGATATCCCCCCTGTAATAGTTTTAAATAGACTCTTTGGCCCTATCCATGGCCTCATATATAAACCCCATGGGGTTTTGCTCCCCATCAACCAAACGCAAAACTCTCACCAACGGCTCTGACACCTACACACAAATTAAAATGTAAGATTGCAAACTTACAATACATATTAGAAATGAAATAAAAAAGTGAAAAGTAAAACAATATATTTATAATTTAACAAATTAAAATAAAGGAATGAAATATAAATCGAAGTTTGAAATTACCTTGATGATCTCTATAGCTCTCTTTGCAAAGATATCATCAAAAACTATCTTTGCAACCCTCTCTCCGTCAGCTTTCTTTGAATATTGTGAGTCTAGCCATGCTTGACTCACAAACATTTGTTTCAAAGGTGTCAACAAACTAGAAATACTTTGCAACGTCAAGAAGTTAGTTGCAAACCTTGTGACACCGGCTCGAACAAGTTCTTTCCCCTTTGTGTCTTCTCTCATCAAGCTCAAAACCCAAGCGTGATTGATATGTACTTCGTTATAGATCTCGTGATCTTCTACAACCGGCCTCACCCAATCAATTTTGCCTATGTCCTCCAAAAGAAGGTCAATGCAATGAGTTGCATAAGGAGTCCAAAAGAGTGATGGATGTCTCTCCTGCAGTAGTCTCCCGGCCGCCACATATACTACTGCATTGTCTGTGACAACTTGCACAACGTTCTGTACACCAACCTCTAATACAACTGTCTCTAACATAACACTCAAATTCTCTGCATTTTTTATTATGTTAGAGGCATCAATAGAATTTTAAAACACCATCTCACCGTTTAAAATCGCTAAAAAATTAAGGGTGCGTTCCTTCCATCCGTCCACCCATCTGAAAGAATGGTGCATCCGAATTTTTCCATTGTTTCTTGTGCTCTTCTAGCATGGTAGTGGCATCTACAATTGCTCCCTCAAGTAATTTCCCACTCAAATCTTTTGAAGAGGGTGCCTTGTACCCTTTCCCCGCAATCATCAACGCTATCACCAAGTACTCCCGATGAGCTCTTTACCACATTGAACGGCAAGTTGTTGTAGTACCAAAAATTTGCACAAGTTTTATCCACTTTCTCGTGCATATCTTTGTTCCAGAGTGTACCTTCCAATGAAGGTTGTGCTCCAGGTGTGTTCCTTGCCACAAAAAAACTTGATATGCCTTTGCTCGAACTCAATGAAGATGCGCCTCTTCCGGCTCTTCCTCTTCGTATGCGTGGACCACGAGTAGAGCCCACAATTGTTGCCGCATCATCATCTAAATCCTCTTCCATTGCAGCCCCAGGTCTAATAGCTTGTGTTATGGCTGCCTTCAGCCTTGCCTTCTCTAGTTTCTTCTCCTCTAACTCTGCCAGCTCTGCTCTAATCTCTCGCTTTGCCTCTTCCGACACGTTGGGGCAAACCGTAACATCTCGGCAAACAATACTTGAAAGGTGATATTTCAAACGATTGATGCCTCCATTCATTTTTTTGTTACAGAAATTGCAATAAATTTCGCCCTCACTAGCTCCACGTACAACATACTTCCATGCTTTGGAATCGGGCATTCAAAGGAACGGTCCCTGCTAGTGATTCAGATGCTGAACCTGATGCCGAGCCTGATGCCATTGTTAAGCTCTAATCTGCAACACAATGCACATTTAAAAAATTAGAAAACGTAAACTTAATTTAATTTTAAAAATGAATCAATTACAATA
The DNA here is from genome assembly GCA_018340775.1 of Taxus wallichiana var. yunnanensis. Taxonomy (NCBI): domain Eukaryota; kingdom Viridiplantae; phylum Streptophyta; class Pinopsida; order Cupressales; family Taxaceae; genus Taxus; species Taxus wallichiana. The sequence continues at coordinate 425,813,337 of CM031234.1, read as the reverse complement.
CACACATAAAATTTAACTAGTTTATAATGAATTTACATAAAAAGTATATATATACATACGTCTCACACAATGAGTATAAAAAAATTACAAGCATTCGATTTAACATTCCATGTATTAAGAATTACAAAACGAATCAATTACAATACACATACATAAAATTTAACTAATTTACAATGAATTTGCGTTAAAAAAATACATACCTCTGGCTGCAAATGAGTATAAAAAAATTACAAGCATTCGATTTTACATTACATGTATTTAGAATCACAATATGAATCTATAAAACCTAAATAATATACACAAAATTTGAAAAAACTTCAAAGAATTAAAAAAAAAAAAAACCTACCTCCAAATGCAAATCTCCAAATTCTCTCCTCGAATTCGCTCCAAAATCCACTCAACACAAGCAATGCAAGCTCAAATGGTTGTGTGAGTGACAATGAGGGAGTAGAGGGCTTTTTAAAGAGCCAAAACCGTGTAAAAACGGTTTTGCGTGTGAAAACCGTGTTCTGCGTGTGAAAACCGTATTGGGCGAGTTTTACCCACGAACTTGCCGAGTTTTGGCTAGTATTCCCCAAAACTCGGCGAGTTTTTTTTCCTTTTCTGGCGAGTTTTCCTGCGATTTAATCGTTTTGCGAGTTTTTGTAAACTCGGCGAGTTTTTGGCGAGTATTCTATCTATGATCTTGGGGTTTGAGCTAATTTACTTGTTTATAGGTCCAATACCTTGAAAGGGATATTTCGGACATCTTGGAATGGTGGAGAGCCAAAGGGACAATTGGGGCAGCCAAAAACCACATCTTGACCAACCAAAGAGACCATTTCAACAAGCACCAATCATCCGAAAGAGCTATCCAAAACCAGCAAAGAAGGAGAAACAGGGGAGCGAGTAAAGAAGGAAGAATTTTTGTTTTTTCTTGAAAGAATCCTTGGTCACTTGGTCGTCGCGTTGCCTAGGTAAAGGTAATGTGCATCATATTGAGGTATTTTCAAATTGTGAAGAAGTAGAAGCTTTTGTTGATGAGACAACAAAATCATGATCCGGAAGAAGATCGGAAAAGTTTGGACAGCACTCTTGCCACCTTATTTGGAGCTCCTGGATACCATCCATTCCGGGTGAGAGAAGACCTACAAAGGCAAAGAGTCATGATCTTAATTGATGGCGGCACTATTCACAATTCCATTGATGAGAGATTGGTGAAAAGACTAAAATTGAAGGCTGAAAAATCAAGGATTTAATGTTATGGTAGTGGATGGCTTCACTCTCCCATGCACAATAAGGATACCGCAGCTCATGCTCTCTTTGGGAAGGCACGAAGTGAAGGATGATTTCTATGTCATTGGAATTGGTGAAACCGATTTGGTGTTAGGGGTTCAATGGCTACATTCATTGGGTGAATTTACCCAAAACTACCAAAGCATGGAGCTGAAATTCAAGGTGGATGACAAGGAAGTTGTGCTACAAGGTATGAAGAGTGGAACTCCTCAAGTTGTGACAGCCAAAAGCATGGAAAGAACCTTCAAAAGAGGGCAGGTTGCATGGGCAGCTCATTGTTTGGTAAGATCTAATTCTTCTATTTCAATTCAACAATCTTATCATGAGGATATTCAGCCCATAATTGATAGGCATGCCAAAGTTTTCAATACTTTACCTCATGGGCTGCCACCGGATAGGGTATTTCAACATATTATTGAGTTAGAACCAGGTACCAAACCGGTAATAACTACTCCCTACCACCACCCAAGGATCTACAAGGAAGAAATTGAAAGAACCATCAAAGAGCTGCTGGAAATGGGGCTTATTAGGCCTAGTTCCAGCCCATTTGCTTCTTCCATAGTGCTGGTCAAGAAGAAGGATGGTACCTTAAGGATGTGTGTGGACTATCAATTGTTAAACAAAAGGACAATCAAGAATAGGTACCCAATTCCAAGGATTGATGAATGGCAATTTTCTTCTCCAAGATTGAACCGAGATCCAATCCGGGTAAGGGAGGAAGATGTTCACAAAACAACCTTTAGGTGTCATTTTGGGCACTTTGAGTTTCTTGTCATGCCATTTGGGTTAACCAATGCCCCGGCCACTTTCCAATCATGCATGAATCATATTTTTGGTAAGCATTTAAGTTTGTGCTAGTATTCTTTTATGATATTTTAGTGTATAGTAAAACATGGGAGGAGCACCTCCAACACTTGGATAAGGTGCTGGAAATTTTAGAACAGCAATCCCTCTATGCAAAGGAATCCAAATGTGATTTTGGAATGACTGAAATTTTGTACTTGGGGCATGTTGTGAATGCACAAGGGTTCATGTAGATCAACAAAAAAATCAAGCCATCTTGGATTGGCCACCACCAATCAACATATCACAGTTCGAGAGGATTTTTGGCTTAATATTACTATAAAAAAAAGGTTTGTGAAAGGAATTTCACAACTTGTTATTCCTTTGACTAATTTAACATGGAAGGGAGCTTTCAGCTGGTCAACAACTCAAATAGCTTTTGATGAGCTGAAAAAGGTGATGAGTTCTTGCCCAGTACTTTTTGTTCCAGATTTCTCTATTCCATTTGTACTTGAATGTGATGCTTCGGGTGAAGGTATAGGGGTTGTTTTGATGCAAAATAAGCATCCCATTGCATATGAGAGTCGGAAACTCAAGGAGCATGAGAGGAATTTCTCCATCTATGACAAGGAAATGTTGGCTATCATGCATGCATTGATCAAATTCTAACAATACTTGGTTTGTGGAAGAATTGTGGTCAAAACCGACCATAATAGTTTGAGGTTCTTTCTTTATCAAAGGGATTTGAATGACCGGAAACAAAAGTGGGTAAGTAAACTCCAAGCATATGATTTTGATATTGAATATGTCAAAGGGAAAAATAATGTGGTGGCAGATGCTTTGTCAAGGAAGCCACCTCCTTTCTCTCTTGATGATGTTGCCATACAAAATGAGAAGATGAAGGATACGAAATGTCAGTTCAGCCAAGCTTGCAATTGCTTGAGGGAAAGGAATTTCGGGAGCAGGGACCGTAATGTCCCCTTTTTCAAACTAGTTCATTTTGAAAACTTCTAGCCCATTCCACTTCCCATGGGCGAGAAGAAGGTGAACAAGGGAAGTGTCTGTTGAGTTTTTTAGTCTTTTTGTGAGTATTTACATTTTCCTTTCATGTTTTCTCTTATGAGGCAAGTCAGCTAGGTCTAAGTGATGAAAAGCCAAGTTAAAAGTTGAAAGCAAACATCCTTACGTGATCGTTCATGGGAAAGACTCCCTAATTGATCTTTGGCGCCACCAAGAAGATATATAAAGGGTCGTGGACTCATTTTGGGCATCTATAAATCATAATTTTACATTTACTTGGTGTCATCACAAAAATTTAGCACCCTCTGCATGTATCATAAAGAACATCGAACTCTTGTGAAACATGGATTTGTCTCCAAGTGTGGGACCTTGCAAGTGAGACAAATCTCCAGAGAAGGCTGGTTCCTTCTCTTCCAACCCACTACAAACTAACTAACCTACGACTCTAAGACTGCAACTAACACTAAACCTAAGCTAAAATCTACAGGACCAAGGGAAAAGATTGGGGAAAGTTGCACAATGAAGAAAGAGGATGCACCAAAGCTGAAAAAGGGTCCAAATCTGGCGTGAAAGACACAAAATACTTGTACTTAAAGAGATTGCTGACACACGAATTGAAGATCATAAAATGAATACAACTAATGTAGAATAGAAGGGAAAACACCAATAACGAGACACCACAAACATTTCCATTAGCAAGTTTTCACCGTGATTACAGAATGAGGTTCGATATCTCATGCAAAAATACGAGTTATAAAGGTCTAAAGGAATATAATGTTGAAACTCTAACCTAGAGCTTCCAAACAAACAGAAAGGACCCCTTTTACGTGTTAAGCACTTTCATTTATACAAGAATGAGAGAAAGAGGAAGAACACACAACGTTGCTCAACCACCAACCAAAACTCATTAATTCACATGCAAAGCACATGGGCGTCAAGTTGAGCCATCTCTACACGTTACTCGACACTGCATATGAAGGAAGAGCGCCAATCCTTATTAATTATGGTGGTTGGGAATGATTTGACAAATTTGTGTGCCCAGAACCATCCTTTTGGACCTAAACCCGTGTTTGCATAATTGGAGTCTGGCTGCATAAAATGCTGAAATTCTTGATTTCATAATAAAGGCAATGAGGAGATCTTTCCATTTTTCCCAATTTAGTCGATCACGTCGAAAGATATGAGCAAAAAAACTTCCATCACTCATCATGTGGCACCTTTGTTCTCTCTCCTTTGGTTCGCGGCATATTTTTGGATATTCGAACATTTTTAATGTCCCACGGCTTTGTTAAGTGCCTAACAAAGCATTTTTGGTCGTTGTAGAATTTCTTGTTTTTAGTAGATTCCCTAGTCTATCGGCAGGCTTGATAAACTAGTTGATCTCTACATAAGCATGGGTTTTTAATGTGCGAGTTTCGCCCTTTCCTATTAACTCTATAGAGGCCTTTGGCATTCATCATACCCGTGGTACATTGAAACACTTGTTGTGCGGCTTTGGAGACTATGAGGTGAAAATATTCGTTCCACGGCCTTGTAGTCCACAGAATACTAATTCCCTTCAAAGCTCACGAGAACACTACAATAGTGTTCCATGGCTTTCCAACTTGAACCCACCAAACTCATACTTAACCACTTTTTTGCGGCAAGAGTCTGCATATTTGCATAAGCAGGCATGAGGAGAGCAAGACCCATGTTTTAGATTCTTCATTTGAGCAATGTGTAATGTCCACTTTTTGAATAAATCTAAAATAAAGGATTCCTTAGCAAGCAACAGTTGAATCATGGAAGGTCTTGGGCTGTATTTCAAATTTCATCATTTATATTCATGTTTTATTTTTGTATTTCCCCTCTTAATGAGGTCGGTAGGATTTAGTGCCTTTAATAAGGCTTAATAAAAGATTATAATGGCTCATTAGAGGTCGGTCTTTTCTATTTGTGCATTGGCGCCAAAAGGAGGATATAAATGAAGAATAAAGGCATCATTTCCAGTGAATCTTGGCACATTTTGTTATACTTGGGCATAGAGAACTAGTTGCTCCTTGTTCATCCACTCGAGGACAAAAACCCTCTTGTGAGGCTTCATTTAAGGACGAAAACCCTTCATGTGGCTTGGGTGAAGGATGAAAACCCTTCATCATTGATTGGTCTTGAAGTGAAGAGCTGATTTGAAGATCTATTTGTAATTTCCATTTGATATTTGAATTATTTAGGGTGGAGCAACCTACCTTGGGTAGGGTTTGGAACTATTAAGAAAGAATTTGAGAAATCTAGTTTCATAATCTGATTTGTAATATTTTTAAAGGCCAGAATCTGAAAGTTTGATGAATTTAGAGGGTTTCTAGACCCATATTTCATATTTTTCTTGTGGCTGCAATTTCCAATTCATATTTAATTTCCAACAGTGTATTCTTTAGCATTTCTTTGTGATTTTGGCTTCTAATATTCCATAAAATATATTAAAAATATTAGCAAGTTGGTTTGTGGTGTTTTGTGGTGATTTTTGGCATTTTTGGTGATAGTTCAAGTCGCTGATTTTAGTCTTTCAGTCTGCTGCAATTTAAATTTCAGATCTGCATTTGGTGTGTTTGGTTGAAACCCTCAAAAGGGTTATTACAGTGGTATCGTTACACGGATTCTCAAAGGCCTAGGGTTTCAAATTTGAAGACTTGATGGCACAAAAGGATAAGATCTTTATTTTTATGGCACTAACAACCTTTCGGTGAGATCATGGTTGTAAGAATTGGATAAATACTTGCGGTCAAACCCTATGTGTGTGGAGAATGTCATGGAATTCATCCCTTGTCATTTGGAAGGGATAGCAAGAGATTGGTGGTACCATGTGATAGAGACCCAAGAAAGAGATGCGGTTTACTTCTTGGACAATTTCAGTCAAAAGATCATAAGAAGTTTCGATGTGCAAGCTTTCAGGATGAGTCCCAACATAATAGTTCATTGGTATTTAATGAACTTCCTTTGGTTTCTAATGATTGTATGGGGCAAGGTGTTGAAGAAAATTCATATTTGCATAAGGATAAAAAGGATGAGGTTGGGGACTCAAGCACAAGCCATGAGGATGGTACATACGTGTGTGTACAAAGTACGGATGATTGCATGGCAAAGGTAGCTCCAATTGTTGAAGATAAGTGGCTTCAGGGGCATAGCATCAAAGGGAGCAATCAACCGTACTTTTTGCACACATGTAAGTATCATCCTCATGGCTTGGGCTTGAGTTACCAACCTCATCCTTTTGCTTCATATGGGCTGTAATTTTGTGCAGACCAGCAAGCTGAATGTTGTTATTTTCTTCCGTAAGTGAACCCCAATCACCAAATCTTGCTGGCACATACTTGGGAACTCTTCATAGCTTCCTTCCATGGTGTGAACTCCCTCAATCAGCCCATCATGAACTGCTGTTTGGAAATTTTCAGCGAAGATCATGATCAAGGGCAACCGGTAGTGTACTTTTTCCGAAACAAACTTTCCCTGCACATCATCCTTATCAACTTCATGCAAATCTGAGTTTTCTTCAACACTTTGCCACATACAATCATTAGAAACCAAAGGAATATTATTAAATACCAATGCCCTTTTACCTTGGTCATCCTTGCAAGTTTGCACATCGAATCTTTCCATGATCTCTTGATTGAAATCATCCAAGAAGCAAACCAATTCGTCTCCTTCGATTTCTATCACATGGTACCACAAATCTCTTGGTATCCCTTCCAACTAACAAGGGATGAATTCAAGGGCATCCTCTACACACATAGGGTTTGATTGCAAGTATGCCTCCAATTCTGACAACCATGATCTCACTGAAAGTTTGTTAGTGCCATCAAAATTAGAGATCTTACCCTTCCATGCACCTTTATTGCTTCCTTTTGATGTGATATGGTTCAGTTGTACCCTCAACTCTTTAAACTTGAAAGCTTCCATTGAAACCCTAGGTCCTTTGAAGATCCATGCTCTGATACCATTGTAATGACCCTTTCAAGGGTTTTAACCACACACACAAAATGTAGATCTAAATTTTATATTGCAGCAAACTGTTAATGCAAAATCAGCAACTATGGCTACCATGAAATATGCAAAAAAACACCATGAAACACCTTGAATCCACTTGCCACAATTTTATATGTATTTTATGGAATATTAAGAGCCAAAAATACAGAAATCTTGAAGAACTCACTACTGAAATTAATTATGAACTGAATATTGCAGCCACAAGAAAATTAGATATCTAGGGCATAGAAACCCCAAAAATCACCAAACTTCAGATTCCGACCTTATAAAATATTACAAATCAGATTATCAAACCAGATTATCCAAATAGTTCACCAAAAGCTCAAAACCCTACCCAAGGTAGGTCGCTCCACCCTTAATAAATCACTAACAAGCTGGAAATGAAAGATATCTCTCTAAATCAGCCTCAAACACCAATCCCAAGCCAAGGAGAAGGGTTTTCGTCCTTCCTTAACCTCTAGAAGGGTTTTCATCCTTCTAGGCAAATACACATGAGGGTTTTCGTCCCCAAGTGCAAGAACATGGAGCAACTAGCTCACAATGCCCAAGTAGAATAAAATGTGCAAAGTCTAGTTGCAAATAATTCCTCTAATCTTCTTTTATATCCTCCTTTTGGTGCCAAGGCTCATAAAAGAAAAGCCAACCTCTAATGAGCCATTATAATCTTTCATTAAGCCTTATTAAAGATACTAGACCCAACCGACCTCATTAAGCGGGGAAATACAAAAATAAAACATGAATGTAAATGATCAACTCGAAATATAATCCATGATCCCCATTGTTCAACCTGTCACTTGCTTAGGAATCTTTTATAGCCGATTAATTGAAAAAGGGGACATTACACAACTAGCTCAAATAGCTCCGGATCATATTTTATGACAGTTTGTGAAATGAAAGAAATTCATGTGTCTTTATTAATGAAAAGAGTACCATTTACCCTCACAACAAGGCCTCAAATTGATATATAAAACTTAAACTAAGTATGCGAACTTTCTTTCTTGTCAAAATGGAATTCAAATAGCGATCATGCCCCTATACAAAATCATAATTAATATGATTACCCACATAATCCAATCCCACAAAAACCAACGAACACTTTTAACACTTACGAACTAGAAAATGTCTAGTGTTATGCAACAAATTGTGTTAAAACTCCGGGCATTGATCAAACAATTCTACAACATTGGTCACAAAACGGTAACATGTTGGAAGACAAGCTTGCAAATCAGGTTGTCTCTTCATATAACTAGTAAGGATCCAAACTCTACATTGCTACCGACCCGCTCCCACACCATCTCAAGTAATTAGTAGACTTAGAGAAACAACTTTCTGTGCTAAACCGGATGACTAATACAAATCAAAATCAAACACAAAAGGCAATGACTCTCGATTATGAACATTATACATCTAGAATGATCTTTTCCCCTTATTTTAGTTTTACTTTGGTGGGGCCCACTTGGCCTTTGACTTGGCTCTAAACTATTTCTATTGTTTTTCATCTCCTCCCCACCGAGACCATGTTGTATTTGCCGACAAGGATACATTTCAATGTTGATATCCCCTCATCCCGTTATATCTCCCTATATTTGTCTAACCTTTGTCTTATTCACTTTAGCTATACCAAATGCCCATCTTGTCTTTGCTCTTTCCATTTAGTAATCATTGTAAATATCCTACTTAAAATATTTACGTCATGTTTGTTTTTTCCCTGATTTTGCTACTTTATACAAATCCACACCCACAAAAGTCTTAGCGGGTCACAATCTCAATTCCTTTATACCCTCCCGATCCCGAACAACAATGGCCAACAACCAAGGCCACAATCATGCGACCTGTTTTTTCTCTACACTACGATTTCATACCACCTAGATAATACACAAAGATGTTAGAAAAGATAACATGAATATGAAATATAATTATGAGAATGTTTACAAACTTGATTGATTGCCCCCACCGAAAATGCTTCATCTTCAAAGCCAAATCAAAATCTCCCACAAGATGCAATATGGAATATTGAGAGTGGGACAAAGGAAATGACGACTTATACATTCAAAGCGAGGTTGGTAAGACTTGAAACCGGCCAAATGCCTGAACATTAGACCATTAACCAGTTTCCCTCCCCTTGCTATCCAAAATACAAGTTCCAAACAACCACTCCACCGTTCCATTCTCGCAACTACACAACTCGGAAAGAATAGTTTATAAGATTTCCATAGCCTTGGCCCTTTATGATCTCATACAGGTCAAATCGTGATCAATCTTCACAAATCCATCTCAATTAATTTGCTTTTAGCAAACTTGGAAAAGTTCTCTGCTTGACATTGCACATGATAACTGATATCGCCTTTGCTACTATGCTGACATCTTTTTGGTACTGATCATGTAAGTATGTATCTGGTGGAAGCTATCTTGCTCTAGTTTGGATGACCTGTTATCTTAAAGACATCCTTATATATAACACCTGTTTTTAGGGTATAATCTTAACATTTAGTCCAAAAAAAAAAAGATAAGTGGATGAGCTTCCATGCTATAAAAGACTAAGTTAACAGCCATGTGACAGTGAAAAAATCCATTACCTTAGATAGGTATGCCATCGTAAAATTATCGTTTGATGCCCCTAATATTAAATAATTAATCTTATGAAAAACAAGTATGACTAGTAGAGCACATGAAGGATTTTTTCATTCCACATTTACACATATATCTTACATGTTAAGCATTTAACCATGGCATATTTGATATGTCGCTATGTTATACTTGGATGTGCAATTGACAAGCTTCATCCTAAGCATCAACCCTTGATAACAGGGGATCAATTGAAAACGATTGATTGAAGAAAACAATGCATTGTACCATCGAAAGAAATGAAACACAACTGCCCTGTAATACAAATAAGACACTTGTCTTGCTTGATAGTCTTCATCATATGAAACAGGTAGAGTCAGTGAAGGCAATTGACTAATGGCATACGGATTCCATCAGAATTTTGTACATTGGAAATATCACTAGGTTCTTATGGTGGTGTTCAAAGGTCAAATGTGATAAAAGTCTCTATCATATTCTCTTCCCTTTTATGGTGGTCTTCATTGACCATGTGATAGAATATCTATCACACTACCTTCACACTCGTCCATATTTTGGTAAGACACGGACTCGAGCTCAACAAAGCTAGGCAAATAAAAATTGTTCGGTTGTAATACTAAGTGGGAAATCTGCTTAATTAGAAACCTGCCAAAGACTTATGCGGATTCCCATATCAGTCGTCGGCATATGTTTTAAATTTAAAATAAGAGTGACCCAACGGGTCTCCGCCTTGATATAAATCAAGGTGATCTCATTTGAGATTGGTTACGAAAAAATGAGAATGATGCGAGATGTTTATCCAAGCAAGGTTCATGTGAATGTGTGAAGATTCATCTAAACTCATGAGCGAATGTATAAAACAGTTTGTAATTCCTCCTTGAAGGTGTAACTGCTTAGAAATATTGGGAGTGTCAGGTGAAACATATTTTTCTCAATAAAGATAAGTGATTTTCAATGGGTTTTTCACGTTATAATTTTCCCGCTTAAATCTTTTGTCTTGTGTTCATCTACTTTCATGATTATGTACTTAATATGTTATCTATTGCATTCTGTGATTCAATCTATCATAATTTACTATTCAAACATAAATTATAATATTCTTGATTTATTTTGGTGGATAATTAAATTTGTGTTATTATTTATCCCCGCAATTTCCCTAACATGGTATCAAAGCAAGTGTTTATGCTTGTGCAAGATAGATCTGGTTGTTTGTGATTTGCAAGTGCAATGAATCTTGTAGATCTGAAGTTTTTCGTAAGTTTCAAAATCCGCGATACCTAAACAAGTGTTTTGCGGTTGTTTCAATCCTACAAGGTGCACAAACCCTAATTCAAGTGATTTAAGATAATTGCGAGTGCTTGGATGCTTTAAATGATCAAAACCTAGGTTGTTATTGACTCTGCATGGTTAGATCTACTTTTTAATTCATCTACTGACCTTCTTACGCTTTTTTCAAGACTATCGTGGCTTATTCGCATATTACGCGACCTTTCTTAGTATTATGTGCCATTTCTTTCGCGGACTTTTCCTTAGCTTTGTGGCTTATTCACATGCTCTGCGCAGCTTATTCACATGCTCAGTAGGCCGTTAGTCGTGTTCGGCATTTTTGCTTTTCACGGGATTTTCCTTAGCTTCGCAGCTTATTCACATGTTACATAACCTTCCTTAGTATTGCGCAGCATTTCAACATTTTGCGGGCTTTTACTTAGCTCACGGCTTGTTCGCATGTTCCACACCTTTCCTTAGTCTTGCACGGCATTTTTGTGTTTCGCGGGCTTTTCCTTAGCTTCACAGTTTATTCGCATGTTCCATGACCTTCCTTAGTCTTTCGCATATTTCTGCTTGTTGTAAGGCTTCCAACCTTGTTCCGCGACTATTTTCTTCTACTTCACAAACTTGATTTTGATCTGCAAAAGTCTGTCATTTCACTATCTTGCATATTGTTTTGTGATCTTTCTCTTGTCTTGTGAAAGTCCTTTTTCTACAAACATTCCTTGTCACGTAGATTTTTCTGCAATCCCTTGTCTCACTGCCTTATCCATGCAGTTTTGTGACTCGCAGCTCTCTTCTTTCTTATGCAGATTGTTTTCTTTATTCCGCAGACTTCCTTGTCTCACCGACGCCCTTGTTCCGCGGTCGTTGTCCTTGTCCTACGAAATTTTCTCTCTCGCGGATTTTCTCGCCTCGTGATTTGTTTTCTTTGTTCTACAAACTTTATTGTCTCATGGACTCCCTTGTTCCGAGGTCATTGTCCTTGTTCCACGACATTCCTTTGTTCTCACGGAACTCTAAAATTTCCAAAAAAAAAAAAAACCCACAAAACATTGCTCCTTTATTCCACAAGATGTTAAAATTTGAAATTTGCTACATCCTTTTTTATTACCTTACACCTCTCACAAACTAGTTCTATGAGTTTTGCACCTCCTTCTTGGTTCCCATAATTCTTTGGAGTGTGTTTATTAAAGTTAAAAGTTTTTTTCTTTGTTTTAAATCACAAAGGTATCTTCTTCTACCCGCGGATAATTGAACTATTAAAAACCGCATAACTTTGTTGCTTCAATTTTGAACTTCCTTGTCTCGTGGACTCCCTTGTTCCACTACATTCCTTTGTTCTACGGAACACTAAAATTTCCAAAAAAATGCAAAATATTGCTCCTTTATTCTCACGGTATGTTAAAATTTGAAATTTGCTACATCTTTTTTTCTATTACCTTCTGACCTCTCACACTAGTTCTATGAGTTTTCAACCTCCCTTCTTGGTTCCCCTACTTGTTTGGAGAGTGTTTATTAAAGTTGCAAGTTTTTTTTTTGTTTTAAATCATCAAGGTATCTTCTTCTACCCGAGATAATTGTAACTATTAAAAACCGCATAACTTTGTTGCTTCAATTTTGCTAAAAAATTTCTAAATATGGCTAGTTCATCTAACTTTTATATGATTATATCTCAAATTTTAAATGATTATATGATTATTATAGTATTTGAAGAGCTAGGCTTAAAGCTATTTTTATGGCTAGAAAGTCGTAGGATTTTGTTCGTGTTAAAAACAACCAATTGGTAGACAAGCTACACTTGAGAACTTGAGTTTCTTCTCCCAAAAATCCCAAGAGGCCATGTCCATTTTATTGCAAGTATCAAAGATGAATTTTTGTTGCATATTGGACATATGGAATCTCCAGTTGATGGATGGATACAATTGCAAACTATGCATGAGGGTAGCCACCTCTCTAAGATAATTAAACTAATTATAGAACTGTTTACAACTCCAATGAAAGGAGATGAGAAGATAGTTAATTAATTAACTAAAATTAAGAACATTAAGGCTCAATTAGATGGTTGTAATTGTGAATTATTTCAAGATACGCTGTATTTTATTATTTAGATTCATATACATGAAAAATTCAAAAATTTCATCTCTATTTTGAATTCTAAGTATCAAAATGAATTTGATTTACAGATTTAGATACCTTGTCTTCTTTATTCATTTAAGAAGAGAAAATTATGGAGAACTTTGTTCAATAGAGAATGTCTCTCGGCATTGTTCTCCCAAAATCAAAAGTCTTTTAAAATTATGAATAACAACAATTCTAATCAGCAATCAAACTTTAAATTTAAGTTCAAACCTAAGAATAATCAAAATTTTGAAATTTGGTCCTAAAGCGGTGGATTGTTTTTCTAATGCTAAAAACTTCAATAATAAAAAGAAACATAGAAATCAGAATCAATCTAAAAATCAAGTCAATAGTGTTGAATAAGTTATTGCTCTTTACACTACTATTTTAGCCTCTAATGACAATGAATGGAATCTAGATAGTGGTGCATCTAAGCATATGACATATATTCATAAAATACTTTCGATGTTGTATAATGATCTTCATATGGAGCACCCTATTTCCAAGAATGACCAATCATCTCAATTCACTTGATCGCACCTTAAGGAGGCACATTACAATCACTTCATTTTGGTCATAGGACAGAATCTCATTCGAGGAGTAATACTCTACCGACAAAAATAAGGACCTCGTTTCAATAAGTAGAAAAACATCATAGAGTTGATTCGTGGTCACTAAAGTGAATTGTGGACCAAATTTCAAAATTGGTACCAATTTGAGCAATGGTAGGGCCAAAATCCGGAAGGTCAAAAACCCGCAAAATTATTGTATTTTTCCCAAACAAAGACCAACTACAATATATATGCCACTGAAGCTTTAGGTCCTTACTGAAATCTTGAAAATTAGTAAGTACTGACCAGATTGGATTTTGAAAAACTATCTTCTAGATTATAACTGTTGGAGCTATGGGACCACTTCCATTAGGTGCAAAGTGACCCTAACTTCTTATATTTACTAAAATAAATTTAAAGTATAAGATTTCTTTTATTATTTCTTTATACTTTTATTATTTCTTATGCTTGAACAATTATTTTTGTAACTATAAGCCCCCCACCAACACATATATAGTCCATACTATACAGAACACATGCATTTTGCCTGCTTTCGGATTTTTGTCCGCTTTTTTGGCCCCCGTGAGTTGGTGCAATTACCCCACTAGCAAGTAAGACTAAGCATGAATAATAAGAGAAACCCCAACGGAATCAAATTTCAAATTTGGCGGGAGCTAGTAATAGCTTGAATTCCAATTCAGCTATGTGATTTGTTATTATTTATGATTATAATTGGACTATTAGTATGTTGATTTATCTTAATTTTTGTGTGAACATTGCGGTGTTACACGGAACACGTCCCCCGAAACCCGAAGTCCCGACGTCCGGGGACGACACAGATGGGGGAACGCGCCCCCAAGTTTCCAAAAATGCAGAAAAAAAGGGGAATCCCAAACGTCTCTTGAATATCATGGGACGTTTGAGACATCCCCTTTTTTGGTACATCGGGAAGTTCCTGGACGTTTGGGACTTCGTTTTTTATTTAATTTCTTTTTTATTTTCTCTTTAAAAATGTTTCCATGTTAACCATAACCCGAGTGTATTCCATTTCAAAGACATATTAAGAAACAAGAGTGATATATGAATACAGAAATTTTCTAGCACAAATGCACATGTATCTTTGTAACATCTTTATGAAAACTAGCAAGATACATATTAATATTTACTATTAAAAGTTATATGGACATATTGATATAGCATTAGTATAGTTATAATATATATGTATGTTGTTGAGCTTTTAATATGGACGTCTGGATGTGGATTGTATGCACATGGTGCACTAATATATAAATATGAATTGCTATTCATAAAAATTTAAATTTATTTCTATCTTTTTAATATTTTTAATTTTATATATTATTTTAATAGTCATCCTTGTCGTCACCGCACCGTCCCGAAATTTTGCAATTTTTTTGTCGTTTGAAACTTCGTCCCCGTCCCCACTGTCTCTGATTCTTAGGTAATTATGATACATTGTAACATTTGGAGTTTGAACAATGTATTTGTTCTAAGTTCAATCAAATGAATATCTCAACAAAATGCATTGAATTATTAATATGTTATTTGGCTATTTCACTTATTTAATAATTTGTTTACTCTATTCATGTATAAGGCTGAAATTTCGCTTAATTGGCTACATTTTTTCATATTTTTATATATATTATACGGTCGTACCCAAGTGTCATACCCGAGGCACCCAAAAGAATTGTCGTACAACGTACGTGCATCCCCATACCCGTACTTGTACCATACCCCATACCAGCTACCTAGTTCATAATGTTTTATTTGCTCCTAACTTAAAGAAGAACCGTTTATCTTATTCTCAACTTGCTAGAAAAAATGCAAAGTTGTTTTACTAAAACATAAATAGTATGTAAGGAATGAGCTAGGCAAGATTATTGCTATTGGTTTTTAAAAGAATGGATTGTATATCTTTGAAGGATTTGTTGTTGAATCTTGTCTTTCTTCTTCTTCTTATAATGATGTTCAATTATGGCATGAAAGGCTTGGGCATGTGAACTTTAAGAGTTTATTTGAAATGTCCCACCTTAACCTTGTTATAGGTCTTCCTAAGTTGAAATCAGACCATGGATCTTGTGAAAATTGTGTGTGGTAAGCAACATACTTGAACATTTCACAAACATCATGAGTCTAATTCCTCTAACTTGCTTGAGTTATTTCATAGTGATGTAAGAGGACCTTTAGAAGTTCTTTTGGTGAAGCCTTATATGTTAAGTTTCATTGATGACTTTTCTAAAATGACTTGCTCTTATTACATCGAGAAGTCGATGTTCTATCTAAATTTCAAGAGTTCAAATTTTTTGTTGAAAATATGGCTAATCTGAAAATTAAGAAAATTAAAACTGATAATAGAGGTAAATATGTCAATAAAAATTTTGATGAGTTTTGTGTGTCTTGTGGAATTCAAAGGGAGTCAACAACTTCATATTCCCCTCAGCAAAATGCAAAGCTGAAAGGAAGAATAGGATAATCATAGAAATGGCTAAGACCATGCTTCATGCTTCATGCTTCTAAAGCGCCTAAATTTCTATGGGTTGAAACTATGAACACTATTCTTCATATCTTAAATAGAATTAAAACTAAAGTTTTGCATCATACTACACCTCATGAAGTTTGTACTAAACAAAAACATGATATTTCTCATTTAAGATATTTGGTAGTCATGTTTGTCTTCTTATTCCTAAAGTTAAGAGACAAAAACTTGATCCTACCTCACCTTGCATTTTTGTTGGGTATGGCGGAAGAATAAAAAGATTCAGAGTGTATGATCCAATCAAACATGTGATCATAGAAAATAGGAATGTTCATGTTCTTGAAAAACCATTTTGTGAATCCTCCTCTCTTCCCTCTTCAGCGTTATTTGAGTCCAAATCTCTTCATTTTAATAATCTTTCTTCAAACAATATGGAAACTAATTTCCAAGAGGTTGATCATCCTTCTTCTGATATGATGGATGTTGATATTGAGGGGGAGTCTTCTCAATCTATGTCTCAATCTAGAATTCCTAAATGGGCTCAAAATTTGGTTTCTAATTCTCAACCTACTAATCTAAGAAAGATGACTGCAGATCAACATTATTATCATGCCTTGTCAACTTTGTATGAGGTTGAACCTCAATCTTTTAAAGAAGCTAGTCTAGATGAAAGATGGGTTAATGCTATGAAAGTTAAATTCAATGCTCTAATAAAGAATAATACTTGGGAATTAGTCTATATTCCTTCTAAAAGAAGCATTGATGGTTGTATAAAATTAAATATAATTTTTTTGGTAAGATTGACAAATTCAAGGCAAGATTAGTTCCTAGAGGGTTTACTCAAAAACTTGGTCTAGATTATGTTGAAACATTTGCTCTTGTTGCCAAAATGAGCACTGTTAGAATTCCGTTAGCTCTTGATACTCAACATGGATAGGAGATTCACCAAATGGATGTTAAAAATTCATTTTTAAATGGTGACTTGAAAGAATAAATTTACATGCATCAACCTACAGGCTAGACCGCACGAAAAACGTCCCCCTCCTCGTACCGGCTGGAAATGTTTCCGATATGCAGTGCAGTGCAAAACATTGTGGGTGCGTACCCACGTCCATGGTATGCTTTGGGTACGGAAAACCATACCCAAGGCCTATGGGAACATACCCAAGGCTACATACGGATTTTTTTGTAACCCAAAAAAAATTAAAAAAATAAACATTTTTTCTTAAACATAAAGCAACATAATTCTAACCTAACCCTAAAAGACCCCCAAACACCTATTTATACACCCAATCCCTCTACTTTATTCACACACTCGTTCGTTATTTTGTTAATATTGAGCTTGAAGGAGAGAAAGAGAGGTTGAAGGAGAGAGAGAGAGAGATGAGATAAGATAAGATAAGATAATTATATTAATGTCCAACGAATGACCACAAAAGTAGGTCAATGGGATTGTACAGTACAATGCAAAAGGTGCCAGAAGGGAGACCCGAAGGGGTCATCCAAACAATAAAAGGAGAAAGAAGAAGAAAGAGAGGAAAGGAGGAGAAGCAAGAGCCGCCGTGGCCGGGAGAGTGCAAATGGATGGAGCTAAAGAGGAGGACGAGAGAATCCCACCACTGATGCTATCACCTAGCATATGAGGCCGACTGAAAGTAATTGGATATATGTCTGTGTCTCCGTAACTAAAACCGTGGGAAGACAACGACGTCGAGTGTCCGAAAAAAGGGCGAGCAAAATGGGCTCTTTGCATTCTCCTAGACAGATGCGACCTCTGAAAGGGGACCTCCAACCAAGTGCGATCATGAATACCTCTAGACTGGGAGGTAGGCCCGGGTCCTGACAGATCTGGTCTGGGAGTCCGGCCGGTATCGGTGCTTACTTGATGCCCTCACCGAGGGAAGCACCGTGGGGAAAGAAGTAATCAGAGAGTAGCGGTTAAATGCTGGAGGAGATCGAAGGGTCTAATTTCGGAGCATAAGAGCCTCCTACAGGTAGAGAGCAAGACATCGTTGATCGCG
The DNA here is from genome assembly GCA_018340775.1 of Taxus wallichiana var. yunnanensis. Classification (NCBI taxonomy): domain Eukaryota; kingdom Viridiplantae; phylum Streptophyta; class Pinopsida; order Cupressales; family Taxaceae; genus Taxus; species Taxus wallichiana. The sequence continues at coordinate 425,795,200 of CM031234.1, read as the reverse complement.
GTACTTGAAGAAATCTGCAAAAGTCGGATGCTCCCAAAATAAGAGAGCTTCGAGGAGAGAAAGACAACTTGAAGGAAAGAAGGATAGAACTTGAAGGAGAGAGAAAGAAGGAGAAGAAAGTCTACAAACAATAAGAATTTTTTCGTATTTTTCATGCATTCAGGCATTCTTTTCTTTTTAATCTTTTGATCAATGTTTTGTATATAATCAAAGATCAATATCATGAATGATGTGTTTCAAACACATCATTCATGATCTAAATTTGTTTTTAATATTTATTTATTTTATGGTTTTTCAAATATAATGTATTAATTAATTGTTTCGTATTTAAAATTTAATATTGAAGTTCTATTTAATTAAATGTCTACCCTCTCGTGTATGCTTTCACCTCGCACCATTTATAGCGAACTTGGTGATCAAAATCGAGAGATATCCATGTAGGGCTAATTGTTTAATTTTTTTAATTAGTTATGTATTCATTTTTTTTTTTTAAGTTTTAAATTGTATTCGTTAAAAATACAAATTAGAAAATTAATTTGTTAACCCATACACGTCGAATCTCTAATTCTTATCACCAAGTTCACCATAAATGGTGCGAGGTGAGAGCATACACGAGGGTAAATGTTTAAATGTTTAAATTTTTTTTTAATATTTATTTATTTTACGGTTTTTTAAATATTAATTAATTTTTTCTTATTTAAAGTTTAATATTGAAGTTCTATTTAATTAAATGTCTACCCTCTGTGTATGCTCTCACCTCGCACCATTTATGGCGAACTTGGTGATCAAAATCAGAGATTGACATGTAGGGCTAATTGTTTAATTTTTTTAATTAGTTATGTATTCATTTTTTATTTTATTTTAAGTTTTAAATTGAATTCGTTAAAAATTTAAACATCTACCCTCTGTGTATGCTCTCACCTCGCACCATTTATGGCGAACTTGGTGATCAGAATCAGAGATTGACGTGTATGGGTTAACGAATTAATTTTCTAATTTGTATTTTTAATTAAATTATTTAGCAATGTTTTAAAAATATCTCTTATTGTAGGTTAAAACAAATTAAACCTACAATCATGGCATCCAATTCAACTTCAGTGGGAAAGAGGGAGGAAATGTTCCGAGTGACCTAACAGTGAAAATGGATCCTCATTCTCCTTTATGGAGGCATGTGAAAGTGTTAGAGCTCGTTGCTGATGGTGGTGTCCGTGTTTGGATGTGCCCCCATTGTGCCACCACATTTAAATCTTCGTATACCCGTTTGAGATTTTATCTAACTAGGGTATCGATGACGGGCATTTGAGTGTGTAAGGTGGAAAAGAAAACAATTGCCATGTACCTAAAAGAGCAAGAGGATGAAAACTTTGAAATAACAAGAGCTTGCTCTAGAACCATTTCTTTACAGCAGAGGACTATGGGAAAACCACCAACACCATCATTTCATCCTTCATTGAGAGTAATGCTGAAATTGTTCCAGTTGATTCCCTTTTTGATAAAGATATTCCATCGTGCAAGAGCACAAAAGGGCCTTTAAAAAAAGTATTTAACACCGAGAAGAGAGAAATTGCAGATGAATTGGTGGCTCGATGTATATATGCATGTGGGCTACTATTCGATGTCTTAAGGTCGCCTTATTGGCGTGCAGATGGTGAGAGGCATTAGTAAGGCACCACAGGGTATACAAGTCTCAAATATAATAAGGTTTGCACTTCTATTTTGGCAAAATAAGTGCAACACATACAAACATCTCTACAACCAATTAGAGATTCTTGGAATGAATCGGAGTCTCTATTATCTAAAATGGATGGAAATACTCCTAAAAGGCACCTCTCCAACATTATTGCATATGCTAAAGGGCTGATGTTTCTAAAGGCTACTGATTGTGAGGGAGAAGTAAAAGATGTCAAATTCATTGCAAATATTCTCATTGAGGCTATTGAGTCAGTGGGCCCGCAAAATGTTGTCCAAGTCATCACGGACAATGCCAAAAATTGCAAGGCAGCAGGGTTGATAGTAGAGGGTAGGTATGAGCACATATTTTGGACACCATGTGCAATACACTCCTTGAATCAAATGTTGTAGAAGATTGGGAAAATTGCATGGATTAAGAAAATCTACATGGAGGCAAACGAGATTCAGATGTTTGTCACCAACCATCACATGTCTCAAGCCATATTCAAGATTCTCAAAGTTGGAGTTGTTGAAGGTAAGGGAACAACTCATGAGCCATAACTTATAAGTTTTACTTTTTAAGTTTTTAAGTTTTTCATTTTAATATTTGATTTCAAATCAATTTTAATTCGTGTAATTGAATTGCTTCCATTCTTTCTAAATAGGTTGTTGAGACTAGGTTTGTCTCTCACACACTCGTCTTGAGATGACTTGTGAAGGTGAGACATACTTTGAGTGGCATGGTGATTGATGATGTTTGGACCATAGTTCAAAAAATTATAAATCGGGATTAATCGGCGAGGCCAAATTTTGAATCGGAAATCGGAAATTGGAAGTCGGCAAAAATCAGCATTAATCGGCAACTTTATCGCTACTTTTAAAAATATTTAAATTCATAAAATATACTTAAATTAAATGTAAAAACAATGTTAAATGATGCAAGAAGTGACTCTATAGAATGCCATAGGCCCATATGCATATTTTCGATTAAGTTTTGACCAAAAAAGAGAGTACAAAGTTTGCAAACAAAAAAATAAAAAATATTGTTTTATGAAAATAAGAAAAATATTGCCATCAATGCATAGAGCTCGAGAAAATATGCACTTTTAGAGAAAACGACACCTGAAACGGAGCCACATAATGAAAGTTATAGCACATGCAAGTTTTTGCTGCTACATCTTCCCGGACCCTTTCCAAAAATGGCAAATTTTTTTCTGTCCTTGTGATTTCTTCACCAAAAATCCAAAAAAGGAAAGAAATTCCAAAAAAGGAAAGAAGGAGAAAGGAGGAAACCCGAGCCGCGCAAGTGAAAAAACGAGTCAGATTTGGGGCCACAATTTCACCCGCAATTTTATCCACGATTTTTTAGTGTACCCGAGCCGCGCAAGTGAAAAAACGAGTCAAATTTGGGGCCACAATTTACCACGATTTTCAAGTTTATCGCCAAAAATCATGATTTATCGCCATATCAAAAATCGCGATTTTTCAAAAGATATATCGTTTTCATTGTTGCAAACGATTTATCGCGATTTATCGCTGATAAATCGCGATTTTTGAAACAGAGGTTTGGACTGTCTGGAGGCATGCTAACACAAAGAGAGCCCAAAGGATAAAAACATGGATCCTTGATGATGATTGTTGGGGAAAAGTTGAATATTTGTTGAGTTTCACGGAGCTTATTCTAAGTATGATACGATTTGTAGAAAAAGATAATGCTTGCACTGGAAAAAAATATGATACATTGACTCCATGCTTGAGAAAATCAAAGATATCATACAAGCCAAAGAGCAGGACCCTAAGGAAAAATTTTCCAATGAAGTTAAAAATGTGGTCATGAAAAGGTGGAACAAAATGACCACCTCATTACATCTCCTTGCTTATGCCTTAAATCCCAAATATTACAGTAGTGAAATAGTTGAGTTACCTGGTACGCAACGACCATATGATGGCCAAGAGGTTGCAAATGGGACAAGGGCAGCATTCAGGAGGTTGTTTCCTGATCCAACTATATCTAGTGAAGTCCGCCATGAGATGGCGATGTTTGTAACTGGAGGAGGTAGCATGGGAAAGATAGAGGCTCTTTGTGACAAAGCCACCTTGGATCCAATCATGTGGTGGATCAGTACATGGCCATGATGCCAAATACTTACGACCTACACGGCGATCAAATTGTCCTCACAGTATAAAGTTTGTAATTTGTTATTTGATATTTTAATTACCAATTAAGAATTAAAATTCAAAATCGTATCATTCTTTTTTTCTATTAATAATGCTTTGTTTTTGTGACAAGTGGCTACTAATTCTTCTACAGAGCGCAACTGGAGTACTTATGGCTTCATCCACTCAACCAAATGCACCATGTTGGCATAGAAGGATGAAGATCTAGTATACATTCATTCCAACTTGCACCTCTTAACGCACAAGACGGAAGAGTATACTAGTGGTCCTAACAAGCTTTGGGACATCCAACCTGAAACCACGGACTTTGAAGCTTTTGTTGCTTGTTTGTCCAATGTTTCACTACTTGGCGTTGATGACGAACTTCCAGGGAGCCCTTCACAAGGGTTCGAAAGTGGAGCTAGTGGGAGTGGAGCTGCAAGTGCCATCCATGAAGATGATTTTGACGATCATCTAGATGATTATGATATGCTCTAGAAGTTGAGAACTTGAATGTATTATGTTATTAACTATTATGTTTTGAACATTATGAATCAATACAAACTCAAGTCTCAATTCTCAAAGTATTGGAAATTTGTTTTCATGTTCTATGAATGATTTTAAGTTGTATGAGTATTAAATTTCGATAAGTATGCAATGTATGAGTATTAAATTTCAATAAGTATGCAAATGCTTCTTTAAATTTATAATTTTATATACATATTTATATATTTATATATATATATATATATATATATATATAAAACATACCCAAAAGCGTACCATACCCGAGGTTTTAAAAATTTGTCGTTTCAATGTACCCGTACTAAAAAAGTCTAGCCTACGAGTTTGAAAAACCCGGTATTGAATTTTAAGTGTGTAAGCTTTAAAAATAGTTGTATAGTCTCAAACAAGCTCCTAGAGCTCGGTATGCTAAGATAAATAGTTTCTTTCAAAAATTATTTTGTTGATAATGATTTGTTTGTAAAATATGAAAACAATCATGTTATCATTACTCTCTTATATGTTCATATCTCTTGATTACTCGTAGTAATAATAATCTTATTTTTATAATCAAAGAGAAGCTAAGACAACGTTTTGAAATGACTGACTTAGGTTTGTTAAATCATTTCTTAGGCATAGTTATTTGTCAAAATCACAAATTTATTGTTGCATCTCAAGCACAGTATGTTTCTAACCTTCTTAACAGATTTAACACGATTGATTGTAAACTTGTCTCTATTCCTATAGAAGTTGTTAAAGTAAATCCAAAACCTACTTGTGATAAATTTAATCCTAGTTTATATAGAGAGTTTGTTGCCAATTTGATTTATTTGACTATCACTAGTCCTGATATATCCTATGCAATTGGAATTGTTTCTAGACTCATGCAGGATCCTTATGAGGACCATTGAAAAATGAAAAAATGATTCTAAGGTATATCAAAGGTACAATAAATTATGGTTTGTATTATTCTTCTTGTGATGATGCAAATTTATTTGGTTATGATTCTCACCATATTGTTGATATTATAGATAGAAAAACAATTTTTGGATATGTTTTCAAGTCGGGTGCAGGTGCAATCACTTGCAGTAGCTAGAAGCAACCAATAGTATATATCTCTTCTAGTGAAGCAAAATATAGAAGTGTTATGGAAGCAACAAAGGAAGCTATGTGGTTGAAAAGAATGTTGAATGAATTTCATATAGGCATCAAAGGAAGTACACTTCTATGTGACAGCTAAAATCACATTGCTTTTGCAAGCAATCTAGTTCAACATCAAAGAACCAAGCATATTGAAATTCATATGCACTTCATTTGAAAGAAAGTTTTGAATGGTGACATAGACCTCAAGTTTTGTTCTATTGAAGATCAGGTTGCAAATATTTTTACAAAGCCATTGTGTGCTACAAAGTTCTACAAATTTCATGCTATTTTGGGCATTTCAAATTTTGGCTCAAATGATCATGCGAATGACGTTGATCTTCACCATTGAATCATATGAGCAAAACTCAATGATCATGTGGATGACTTTGATCTCCACCTCTGAATTATATGAGCAAGACTCAATGATCATGTGGATGACTTTGATCTCCACCTCTGAATCATATGAGCAAGACTCAAATGATCATGTGAATGACGTTGATCTTCACCTCTGAATCATATGAGCATGTTTTGTTTGAGATTTGGCCTTTCGAGTTTCCCTTGAGGGGGAAATAAAGAGGAATGAGCATGTTTTGCATGGTTTTTGCAATGCCACCTCTTTTTCCAATGCCAACCCTTATCGGCCTGATTGTGTCAATTGAAATCTCCCTATACTATTTCCATTTTGTTTAAGTAAATTATCACTTTATGTGATTTTACTTGTAATACCCAATGAAGCATTAGATATGAGAGTTTTTAATTCCATAATCTTATGTAAGACTTCATAGGTAATCACTTTATCTTGAGAATTATGCTTTGTTCCTATGTATCACATGTTTTTATTTTCCAAAACCCGCAGAACGCTATATGCAATGTACCGCAAAAAATTTGTTCTTTCAAAAACCGCGAAACATTTTTTTGTACTGCAGCTTTTATAAAACCTGCCAAACATTGACTTTGTGTCACGCTTTCTTTAAGTCCACGGAACACTAAAGAAGTGCACCACAACTTTTGTAAAACCCACGTAACGCTTGCATTTGATTTGTGACTTGTTTAATTCCGCAGAGTACTATAGAATGAACCGCGACCTTTAAGTAGTATATCGCAGAGTTACAAAATCCGTAAAACAAATGTTTTGTTGCATGCTAGCCTAAATCACTTAGATGGTTTGTGGATTGCAATTTTTTTGTACAAAAACATGACTTGGCATATGTTATTTGGAACAAGCATTATATTTTAAATGCTAGCCTAAATTTTCATGATTTATGGATTGTAAGTCTTTTTGTATAAAAAGGCAATTTCACATGTTTCCCTACTTAACATCAAGGGGGAGTGTTGGCATTGTAATATTAAGCAAGAAACCCGATTAATTAAAAACCCACCAAAGACTTATGTAGATTCCCATATCGGGTTGGCATATGTTTTTAATTTAAAATAAGAATGACCCAATGGGTCTCCCGCCTTGATATAAATCAAGGTGATCTCATTTGAGATTGGTTACTGAGAAAAGTAAAAGAATATTGTGAATTGTTTATGCGAGCAAGTTTGATGATGCATGATGCGAATGTGTGAAGATTCATCTAAACTCATGAATGAATGTATATGACAATTTGTAATTCCTCCTTGAAGGTGTAACTGCTGGAAATAGTGGGAGTGTTGGCCAAAACATTTTTCTCCATAAAGATAAGTAATTTTTCAGTGGGTTTTTTACCTTATGGTTTTCCCACTTAAATCTTGTGTCTTGTGTTTATATACTTTCATGTTTATGTACTTTATTTGTTACCTATTGCATTATGTGATGTAATCAATCATAATTTACTTTTCAAACATAAACTATAATCTTTAGCGATTTATTTTGGTGGATAATTAAATTTGTGTTATTAATTATCTCCGAGTTTTCCTAACAAAAACAAGCATAAATATTCATACTTCATGGATTTGTTCTAATGATAAGAAGAGGTTTTTCCAAGTTACTTAGGTCGTGCAAGTTCTTGCGGACTCTTATCAAGTACAAGTCAAGTAAATGTCGAGTACTCCAAAGTTTTTGACTTTGCAAAGCTTAACGGTCTTAGTGAATTTGACCAAGTCGGAAAATACAAGCATACATTAATATTCATACTAAATGGATTTTTGTGATAAGTGAGTTTTTCAAAGTTACTCGAGTCATGCAAGTTCTTGCAGCTCTTGTCAAATACAAGTCAAGTATATGTCAAGTACTCCTAGAGTTTTTGACTTTGTAAAGTTTGACACTCTTAATGAATTTGACAAAGTCAAGTTAATTTGACGTGTTTACCAGCCAAATCGCGTTTGACTCACAAGTAATTACGAGTCAATGGCCAGTCCTATTAATACACTCTCATTTAACAATTGCTAAATGACATATAATCATGTCTTGACTTTAGGCATCAACCCATGAGTTTTTGTGGTTGATAACAAAGCAAGAACATAGGCTAGAGGTATGAGATGGGACCTTACCATCCAATTATTTATAGCCATGGATATCGCCTCAACTTTAAATATTGAGAAAGCGTATTACTAAACCATGTATCGGGCATCATTCTGAAAAGACTTACATTGCCCAACACCATTTCAAATCTCATCCCAAATTGGCCTACAATAAAAGGACCTTATTTGAAGGGTCTTAGAGTTACTAGAATCATGTTGAATGAAAGGAACTATTGTACATGACAAAGATTACAAATTGCTCTGCTTGACCATACCAAAGAAAGAATGAATAAAATCACTTGATATCCAATTTGCACTGGCTTTACCAGATTTTGGTATAAAAATCACTTCATTATTGTGTATTGCACAACTCTTTATCCAAAATTACACACCTCACATGTGTGTTCATTCATGGTTCTAAAATATCCCTAATGGGATAACACTTAAAAATGCACAAAATATTGAAAGTTGCAGCAAAGTAAAATACTGATTTTTACTGAAAATGACCAGCTAGGACAGCGAATGGTATTAAATTGATATCTCACAAAATATTTGCCCACAATGCATGAAATTTTGAGGGAAGCTTGCAACAATAATAATAAACACTAGGAAAACATTTTTGGGCTTTTTGGAATAATATATTGCTGCCAAAAACAGAGGTTTGTAACCCTCTAAATACAAGAGCAATAATAAGGGTCTTTGGAAATAACATTAACAGATATAGGCAGTAATAAATCCACCTTCAAATCTGGAAACGGCCGACTTGGAAAACCTCGAAATAAATGTTACAAGTCACCTCGCTTGAAATTGGGTCGGAAAATGATGGAGGCGCCTTCAACGTGCTGCCACGCCCAGCCCAAATGGCTACCATGAATCTGATCTAGAGCCCCTCTGATTGTCTTCCTCAAATGCCCCCAAAACCCTTGAAATCCTTCCTCTTAAACCTCTGATAATGTCTTTGCCACAAAACCTGAAAGTGGCTCCAAAATGACAGACTAGGGTAGATCTCTCACTACCGAAGAATGCCCTACTAGCTAGGGACGGGTCTCTCACCACCGAAGCTAGGGTCCCTATGGGATTTGACTCCACAAGTTGTAGATGCGCAACAGCAGCAGCTGCACGTGAAGGGGTCAATAAAATGTATGTCAAAAGTGTCTTTCCTTACTCTCCCCGCTCCTTATATACTTCTCCTCGGCAAACGAGCCCCAATAACCCTAGGTGCATTTCATTCCATGGAGGGGCCAATAAAATGAAAGTAACTAAAGTTACTTTTTCCCTTTTAAGTCGCCATGGTCCAAAAGTGACCCCCAAGCGCAAAACGTGGATATTAGTACCATGCAGCCCCTTCACAATAGCCCCCAAATCCACAGCCCCTTGGGTATGACCCGGCTTGGACTCGACTTGACCCTTAGGCCTTTGGCGTAGAAAAGGGGACATTACAGGTTCACATTTAGCCATATTTTTTTCCCTTCACTTGCATAGATATGTTAGAGGCCTAGGCTGTTATCTTTGTTTGATGATCACTTTGCATTACCTTATTTTCCTTGTCTTTCATGATGTCTGCTTGCTGCATCTTTTATCCAAATTTATCAGTTTCATACCCTACCAAAATATCTATCCTTCTGCTTTTTTGAGATCAATGCTTTGACCAGTCACATTGTTAAACTTGGCTCTTTCTTTACATGTTTTCCTTTCAACATTTGGAAAAACTATAAAAATGGTAAATAACGCTGCAAGAGAAAGGTCTAATGAAACCTTTCACATCTCAGTGGATTCTTTATTCTAGAAATCTTCAGCAAATCATGGATAAAGCATCTTAAGAACAAGAAGTTTCCCTTCCCCTACAATGTAGTGTCTATGTAATACCCATGGCATGCTAGAGAGTTCAATCTCGTAAGAAAAGAAATGTGAACATATACCCTTTTTGGCGGCAACAATCAACTGCATATTGAAGCCAGGAAGAGACCCCAGGAAACGCAGTTCTGAAACGATCATATCTTTCACCAGCTTCTGCTACACTGCATTCCAGTTGCTCAGCTAATGTGTTAACACCCATGCCATACAGAATTCCATAAACTAGCTTTTGGTTTGATCTCTCTGCTTCTCATTTATTGCACATTCATCTTGTCCTGTCCATCTTGCTGCCATCATAATGAAAACATCGCCGTCTGGCTTCTTCAGAAGACTAATTAATGAAGCATCCTCAGAAAAATGTGCCATAAGGCATAGTTCTATTTGAGAATAATCTGCTGAGATTAACAACCAATTTTCCTGCAGGGAAGTTTTTGTACAGATAAGTAATGACAGAATAATAGACACGATATTAAAAAAGGTTATAAGAGAGAACATACAACACTGCTTACTTGGGTAGCCACAAAAAAATCACGTGCATTGATTTGGTGGTGATCAATTTTGCAGGCATCTATGCCAACGTCATTAGACCCAATTGTGAAATCAACTTCATGCTCTACGCGCTGTTAGACACAAATCCATCAAGTACTGCGTTAATCACACAATGACTTGCATTTAATAAACATAAGGTTTCTATGAGCAGAGGAATTAATCATCTCAATATGTATAGACCTGGAGATTGGGCTCTTCCATTGAAATCCTGCCAGTGGCAGTAGATGTCTGAAGCCAATGCCCGCGAACACAGTACCATTTAGAACCCTCATAAATCCTTGCCCGTGATAATATACAATTGACTGTACAAGATAGCAGTTTTGCAAGTGTTCTATGTTCTTTAATGACCCCAACAACAGGATGATGATTTCTGTTCAGAAACAAAAAAAAAAAAATCAACAGATGCATGTGTAATTGTCTCAGGCATAAAAATAACAAAAACATTGTAAATGGGGATGATTAGCAAGTAAATAAGTAATATATCATGTATACTGGCCCCCTGGATTTCAGTTCCTTCTGAAAGATACTACATTAATGTCCACAAGAAACTTTAGAATCAAAACTGAATTCAGTTACTATAGGAAAATGCTATGGTGAAAACAACCGTAGGCACTCTTTGTCCAGAGAATAAAGCTCAAAATAGCACTCCATAGAAAAAGATTTAAAATAAGCAGCAGGAACTCCCATAACCCACAGTGCAATATAAGTAACATGGATGTAAAGGATAGAATAGAAACAATCATAGAAGACAATCTGATGAACCAAACAGCTCCAAACTTGAATACATTAGAATTCGTTTATTAAATACCCAGCAGCTACATGGACTTTCAGAAATCCTAATTGTTAATACCAACACACTACAAACCAGCCCTAAAACCTCAGAAAATATTCTGTTGGCATGTATCCTACTCAAAAAGTTAATTTAGTATTCGCTTATAAGAATGAATTTGGGAAAATATCATAGTTATCTAAGTCTCGGGATGGAGGGACAGGGTTTCTGGGACGGCATAAAAAACCCAGATTTTGGGGACAGCTATTCAAATAATACATTAAAATTAATATCTAAATATTTTAACTTTATTCAACAAAATTTTACTGTTGAAACTGTATTTAATATTTTTAGTTCTTTCAAGATTAGAATTCAACGTTTTTGGTAAAAATAACAGCTGTTAAAAGTTAAAGCATTAGAATTTTTTTTTTTAAATGGGGATGTCCTCTCCAAGTCCCTGAAACGTTTGGGACGTCGCCAACATCTAAAGTACACGTCAGCACATAGCACTGGAAAATATCCTCTCTATAAACGGTTTAATTTGCCCGCATTGCTCCATATAAATATTCAGTACCTAAGGAGATCAAGTGCATGTTTATCTGTGCTAGGATGCTGTTTTCCTTTGTTGCATGCAGCTGGAACAGGCAATTTCAAATGACTATACAACACATTTGCAACATCTGCAGGCGTTGAGAGAGAAAAGGTTACACCAGCAAGCATCTGAGCGTTCTCTTCAAGTTCCCTTATTTTGTGTTCTAGAACACGTTTTGCTTTCCAGCACACTTCCATATCAATGCCTATGCCCCAATTTTCCATATCTGCAAGAACTTTAACCTGCAATTCATCTTGAAGAAATGTGAGCAAAATAAGGACATTCATAATGCTGCAGTCTTATAAACCAGTTCAAATATGTAAATTTGCATTATTTACTTAAAAATGATTTATAGTTACATAGGCATTCATCCTTACCAGAGGCATTTCCAGGGATCTGAGTACATGTACAAGGCCTTCTGATACAATCAACTTCCAGAGATTAGAATGTAATGCTCGAACCTGAGCAACACGTCGGCAGCATCCATTATGTGCCACTCTTCCCATCTGATTCATCCACCTACCAGCCCTATTAGCTGCAGCAGCCACCTCTCCTGACAATTGTTTCTTCACTTCCTGGGACAAGAAATGTTTTACATAAGAATATATTAAGGTATGCTTAATGAAAAATTCTTCTTTCTGCAAGTCTTAACTCGTGCCAAAGAGAATGAAATGAATCTCAGGCACTAGTAAGTCAGCAAAGAATCTTCTCTACTGAGTAGAATAACAGCAAGTGCATAAGTACTTTCTAGGAGGCTCTTGACAAACTGGTTAGAAATCTTGAATTTTCACCTTGCACTTTACATTGGATGCAGAAAATTCCAATTAAATTTTAGGACAAAACAAAAACATGCATCTTTGACACTTTCTTAGGAAATAGAACATCATAAAAATAGCTTTGCAGAAACAACACACTTAAACTCACTTGCTCCAGTGTTGGGCAGTCTGTACTCTCCTCATCTGGCCAAAGGAGCCATGCCACAAGACAAAGGTCAATGACATCTTTCACATCAACCGAAGGTAGTGACATCAAAGGCATTTCTGCAAATGCTTCAGTCTTCTTCTTAGATGCTTCATCCTTCTTATGATTTGGCATCGAGATTCCAGGCTTCATAAAGACCTGAAATTGACTCTTTAAGTTCCAAGCGACTTTATTCACATCTTTCTGACACATCACTTTTGCCACCTTGTTCCATCTCTCTTTAGCTACATCATATCTTCCTTTTGGATAAGCATCATTTCTTTCTATATCCATTGAACGCTTAGAAAAGTTAACATAGTACACAGGAGAACCTTCCCAACAAACAGCCAACCCGTGCACTTCCAACATGAGCAGTGAACCTCCCACACTGCTATTACTATAATGCAGGTCAAAACAAAATTCCTTAACCAGTTTCCACATGTTCAAGAAAGACTCAAACCCACCATTGATACTATTTACATCTATAGGTCCATTATATGGAATAGGATTCTCCATTTCATTTAACTTTTGTCTCTCTCGATTAGCTTCATGCTCAACCTTGAACCCAGCAAACATTGAAGCACCTTCAGCCACAAACCTTGCATCGCTTTTTTCATCATTCCTTGAAACCATATTATTTTCTTTGCCCAAGGCAACCCCGATATCCTCACTCATTTTCTGCTCAATCTCAATGCCAGCAGCACCTTCACCTGCCGATGGCTGGTCATGTTTCCCAGCATTGACGTTATTTGGATACAATTCTTTTGTGTCTAAAGTATTTTGAAGAGATCCTTCACCTTCAATAAAAGAGATGTCGTGCCTATCTTTTCTGTTCTCTTCATTAGATGTAGTCATGGCATCTTTATCTGCAGCTTTTGCAGTAATTTGACAGTCTGTGATCCATGGCCCAGATCTAGAATCTGTATATGCTTGATCGTTCTCATCAAACATTTTTTCGGGCAAGATCTCACTATTATCTTGATTCATGGAAACTCCAGAAGAATTTGCAGGAATAGGTTGAGAAAGAGCTAAAGGGACATTCAACCCAAGAGCTTTAAATGCAGTAAAAGCAGCCACTCTAGCCTCTTCTGCATGATCCAAGACAATCTGACGTGCACCATTCTTTATTTTCTTTGCAGCTCCTATTTGAATTCGACGTTGCACATCACTTCTAGAACCATCTGTACAAATATTATACTCAGAAATTAGGAATTTACTTCATCAAGCTACATCTAATGTCTCTATTCAGAAAATCAGGCACTCCATGCCTGATATAAACAAGATGAGAAAAAAACTTATGTAAAAAGCCAACAAAAGAGTGGTGATCCCATCAATGTCTTACCAGCATTGCTACTTAAGTGAATTTCTGCTTAATATTTTTATGTAGAATACATGTAATTTCCCTTTACATTATAGTTGCAATCTGCTGAAATTATGTAAAGTAGCTACTCCAAAGCATTTTTCAGTCTTACGATTAGATCTTTTTAACACAATATCATGATGCATCTGTTTTCAGTGATGTTTTCAGTAAGCATACCATGATAAAAAAAAAAACACGTTTCATGTAATTTCAGACATGAGAATGTTGACATGCCTGACCAAAAGTTTAGTAGACCTCTAAGCAATTACGCGTTTTGAAAGACATTATATAGATACATTACAAATAGAAGAAAAACACTTTCAACATGGATCTCTCTTAAAATCTAGATTTAATATACTAGCCACAGTTAGTAGAAACAATTGCAATCTTACAGTCAAGTGATTTTATATAAATAAGATTATAATTATTGCAATGTTGAATACAAATATAATCTGAAAGTAATATCTTAATACTAATCAAATAGCTAGTTACTTATCAGTAAGCCCTTAGTGGGGATGTGTGCATTTCCATGCATCTAACCAAATGATCCATTTGTATCTGCCAACTAGATTTTTGCATGAAAATGATACAACCTAGGTAGCCGGTATGGGGGTATGGTGCGGGTACGGGTACGGGGATCCGGTACGCTGATACGGCAATTTTTTTGGGGGCCCGGGTACGGCACTTGGGTACGGCAGTACAATATACATATAAAATATTAAAAATATAGCCAAATAAGCAAAAATTCAGCCTTATACATGAATAGAGTAAACAAATTATTAATTAAGTGAAATAGCCAAATAACGTATTAATAATTCAATGCATTTTGTCATGATATTCATTGATTGAACTTCGAACAAGTACATTGTTCAAACTCCAAATGTTACAATGTCCAATTATTAACATAAATAATAACAAATCACATAACTGGACTGGAATTCTGGCTATTATCAGCTCCCTTCAAATCTGGCAGTTCAGATTCCTTTGGGGTTTCTCTTATTATTCCTGCATTAGTCTTACTTGCTAGTGGAGATGCTGCCACTGTGTTTTTTGATCCTACATTACCCAAACGCATCTCAACTGTTGCAGTTTCAGCCATTGTTTTAGGTACTTCTGTGAAGTTTTACCAGAGTTGAATCATTTACGTAATCCCATCTATTGACCTTTATTGACCCCCAAAAAATAGTTTTTTTTTTCTACAAAAAAAAAAAAAAAAAAAAAAATTTAAAAAAATTAAAAATTGTTGTTTTTACTGGTGGGTACGGCTGGGTACAGCCAGGGTATGTCCAGCAGTACCGGGTACGTCTGGGTACTTCCTGAGAAGTACCCAGATGTACCCGGTACTGCTGGACGCACACACTGGCCGTACCCGTACCATGTACCGGGTACAGAGCGTACCCGTACCCATGCCCTGCAGGGTACGTACTGGCTACCTCGGATACAACTGTAAATTGATTTCGATTAAGACAAAAGACTGTAAAGCAGTTAAAGACTTATTAAACCCACTACATGTCATTTCCTTCTTCTAAAAGTGTGCCCACACAAGTGTGCCTTGGTTAGGCTTAGTACACTGTACTAATATTTTCTAGCATTATCCAAGTTGCAGTTTTATATACTTATTTCCCTAATCTGCCTACAAGATTTTTGTATGAAAATGATACAACTGTAAATTGACTTTGACTATGACAAAGGACTGCAAAGCAGTTAGAGACTTATGAAACCCGCTACATTTCCTTTCCTTCTTCTAAAAGTGTACCCACACAAGTGTGCCTTGGTTAGGCTTAGTACACTGTACTTACGTTTTCTAGCATTATCCAAGTTGCAGTTTTATATACTTATTTCCCCAATTGATTTCAACACTAATAATTCTTAGCAAACTGCAGGTATGCGAGTATTTATGATGCAATAAAAAACACTTCTCACACTTGACTATTATTAATAGGGTAAAGTGTAAATCTGGTACTAAGATTAGTCAATGAAAGTTGATTTTTGGTTGCTCTTATAGTACTGTTCAAGGAAGAATAGCTGACTAAACAACTGAACATTCATGCAACAGATGTTGTAGGTTTCGTGACAAACAGAGAACAATCACAATAGAATAGATTACTTTGGGCAAACTGAATATCAAAGTTTGCCACTATGTTGTCTTTTTACATCTAAGAAAGCATGTCACACAAGATTAATAGCATGCATCACGCACAGAACATCACAAATTCAAGGCAAAACTTACCACATGGACTTCTGACCAACTTATTACATGTCAATAAGATATGTAACAAATGTCTAGATCTAGATGGAGACTCTACAAGATATGTATTGACACTTATCCTTTAGTGAAGAAGACTGTTGACAAGCGTTCAGCAGCAACTAAACTTAATTACATCAGTATTGCCTATCCAAATATGTTGCACATCCACATTGGCAATTTGACAACAAGGTATTGTTCATGCATCATCTATACTTTTCACAATGATTCAACTTCTCAATATTTTTTTCAATCTAATTTATGCACAAGAATAATGTTTGTTTCTATTAGTATACATACACAGATATATATCCTCCATTTTGTATTTTTTCCAAGGGTCTCTGTTCAACTTTTGTATCTGACCTGTGTATCCTAATAACTTAGATTTTGCTAACAGTTTGTTCCTATCAAACGTTTAATGATTCTGTAAGAGGGATTGAGAGTTGGGCTGATATGATTCACATTTCTGAGGAAGGTGTTTATTGAAGCTAGCAAAGACAAGAAAAATTTCTTTTTCTAAATATGAAACAAACTCCTAATTACGAAGTGATGGAAGTAGAGATAATGAACATGAAGTAAAGTAATCATTTAGTAGGTGAAGTATTTATATTGAAAAGATAAGCTCATGAAACGACATTAGTATTCCTGCTATAAATATGTGATATCTCATAGCCTCCGCCGATATACAGAAGCAGTTTCTCATAGCTGCTAAAGAAGTGAAAATTAACCTAACGTAAACAATAGAAACAAAGTTTATCTTCAGTATAAAATAGTCAAACAAATGGGTGAATGCTAGTAATTCCAGGATTTAGTCTCAGAAACAAACAAAAACATAAAGTGGATAGAAAGAGGCTAGAACATATATTGACCGTGTTTGAGCTCATATTTGGAAGGATTTTGGCTGCATTATGCTGCAGGCCATTTCGAGCTGATTTTGAAGGATTCTAGAGCTTATTTCTGGCCTTATGAATTCTCTTTTCAGTTGTTAATATATGCAGGTTTTTAATTCTCCTTTCCATATCATAATATCAATAGAGATTCTCTTTCCAGTTATATCCTCAAATTGATGAATGGTATTTTGAATTCCATATTTCATAGCATTATTTAAATTTTTATACATACCATATCCTCACCACATCGTACCTAGGGATTTTTTTAAATTGTTCCATTCGTAACAGATTCTGTAGCTGTATCCATTTCCATGCAACATTGGATTTTAAATATCTTTAGTTTGATGTGTTTGATTTCAGTTGAAGGTGGACTGCGGTGCTGTGGGCACCAGTTTCTTAGAATCTCTTTGCTAACATATCTTCAGTCTCGCAGAACAATTTTAATCATTCATGCAGATTAATATTATTTCATTTTATTTCTGCTCCATCTCACTCTACCATCTAAACTATTCTATTACGAAAGGTTAAAACAGTATAATGCAACAGCTAGGAGTGAAATGTTTAGCTATAGCATAAACAGAGGCCCCAGAGAGTTCTGAAGAGAATCCTTGGATAAATAACTAATAAGTACATAGAAACAGTAATCCATCATGTTAAACTTAAAGTACAGTCTGGATCACAAAGACATGCCAGAACTCAGAAGTTCAATATAACCTGTAACAGTAAAACTAAAATAACAAACAAGAAAAATCCAGGAATAAGGAGACTTAGAACAAGTGTCAAAAAAGGGTATCAAATCCTTCAGACTAAGGCCAAGCTCATCATTGACTTTTCTATTTCCAATGTAGTTTGGAGTTCAGGCAAGTGTTAAAGCATGATGCAGTGAAGCTCCTTGACCTAATTAACTGTGTTAGAGGGTATCAAGCTGGAGACAGAATTTCGAGTCACATTCAAACTTTCCCAGTCAGAACTGGCCTTAGCATTTTCAAACTTTTATTAAATGGCATTACAAATCATTGTTGTTCTATTTGAGTGCAATGTTGGTCCATTTTTTCTTTTTTAAAGTTAAATGCTAAGTAGCTGATACGTTTGGATACGGGTGCGGTACGGAGTATCTGATATGCGAATACAGCAAAAAAAAAATTGGCCCTAGATACGGCATTGGATACGGCAGTACAAAAAGTATATGAAAACTAAACTATAACTTAATAATAAAATAAAATTAAACCACTTTAGATTAAATAAATTAAATCCTAAGATATTATATTAAAAAGGGCTAATCTATAAGTATATACCTTAAAAGCTTACCTTAATATTAAAGTAAAACTCACTTTAATATAATACCGACTACACATAATGTTTTATATTAAAGACTAAAGTCTTAAACTCCGTATTTAATATTGCTGCTGTATGTCTTAAACTCCACGGGCATGTATATATTAAACCGCACCACATTTAATAAAAGAAACACTTTTAACATATAAACGCAACATTTTAAAAACCAGAAATGCATGCAGGCACGGCAGAAATGCACGCAGGGCATGGCACGTCTTTGCAGGAGGTTGGAAATGCATGGCAGTCTTCGCAGGGCAGGAGAGAGCAAACACAGTGCACGCAAATACCTTGGCCGTTTCCTACGCGCTCCCAAGCTGTACCCGTATCTGGTGCGCTCCGTACCCGCTACAGGGGGTCCAGGGGTACCATATCGGTATCCTAGGTTAGATGTAATAATAGTCAAATGCTTTCAATTGATACAGAATCCAGATAACAAAAGGAGGTGGTTGTGATTTGAAACAGATTTGAAAAGATGTAAAATGAGCAAAAAGATTAACAAGAACCAGGAATCACAGCAACCAACTAGGAACACTAGAAACAGACAAGACAGATATATCCGTAACCAAAAGTTATATAATCTATATGGCTTATATTCTGCCACGTATTAATTATACAACAGGACTCTGCTTGATTTTCCGTTTGCCATGTGATGAAATTTCGGGACTGTGTACTTTCCTTTGTCATGCTGTGTTGCTTTAGTGTTTGCTTCAGGAGCATCAATTTGCCTTTGTGTTGATGAGATCCAAGTAGTGACTGCAGTTGACTCATAATGGAGTTTGGGGAACTTGTCAGTCAGTAGCCTGGGCATTGGTGCTGCTGCAGGAAGCCTTATTTTCAGCTTTCCTCTTGGTTCCTTTCAGGACCTGGTTGCTCTCTTGAACTGTGTTCAGAATCAAATGCTTTACCCAAACAAGAAGCAACATGTTATCCATGTTTTGGATCCTGAGCTCTTCATATTCAATGATTTATTGAAATTTTAACATAACATCTTTATGTTCTTTTGACAAATTTGTGAGGTTTGGAATGCACTTGCCCATCAAGGGAATGAGAGTACCAAATTCCTCAAACTTGCTAGCAAGGACTACCACCTTTCCATTTAACCCTTGAATCATTTGAATTGATGGCACATATATTTGGATGACCTGAGGAATAGATGGGGTTTGTGATTCTCTGATTGCTCAGCTTTGCTTTCATATACTGAAATTGCCTGGGAGAACGGTTTGAGTGTGCTTAGCATGAGTGAGACTCTGATTATACAAATTGCCAGCCATGTTGACATTAGATTGATCCTGATTGTTCTGGTGCTGAATTCTTTTTTTCTTACAAGGAAGAGGGGGCACTCGGTTGGTTGGCATTAATTTGCTCTTCCTCCATCTTTACAGATGTGTTTTTGGGTCCTTGGAGAAGATGGAACCCATGGGAGTGTGGGAGACTTGTAGATCAGAAATAGATTACTCAATGGTTGGTTGATGTGGGTACACTTGAGGGCGATTAGATATTTCAGGATGGGAGAAGACAATTCCAGAGTGTGGCAAGGAAAACTTGATGGTATGTATCTGGTTCCCATGGGGGACAATGAGAGGATTAATGCTTCTGACCTGTCCTTGGTCTAATTGCTGATTTTCATCCTCTGTTTCATCATCATCAAGTCGAATGGGAGACTGATTTTACCAATCTTTAAAAAGACTAATGTAATTGCTATGTAGCCTGTACATACCCTACATGGTATGGGTACTGGTATGTACCATACCCGGTATGTGATACGGGTATGGTACGCAGGGAGTATGTCAGGGTACCTCTTGCAATGCCCAAGTACGGCCAGGTACATCCCAGGAGGTACCCCGCCGTACCTAGGCACTACAAGAGGTAGCCTAAACGTGCCCGGACATACCCGTTGCAAAAGGGGCATTTTCTTTTTTCTTGTTTTTGAGTCAAAAAAGTCAAACCGACTTTTAAAATATTAAATAAGTATCCTAAACCCTAAAATGTGCTCCCAAACTCTATAACAACACATTAACCTCACATTTGCATACTTGACTCTCACCTTCATATTTTCTCTAATTTCAATTGCTTAGGGCTGATTACAAGTGCCATATAGTTCAAGGAGCTTGCAATAAGTGCCAAGGAGTTCAAGGAGCTTCGAGAAGATGCAAAGCCAATTGATTATGATTATAATTAGACTATTAGAATGCTGATGTATCTTTTTTTTTGTGTTTACATTGTAACATTTGAACAATGTATTGCTTGTAAGTTCGAACAATGAATATCATGACAAAATGCATTGAATTATCAATACGTTTTAACTTTTGTGGCTATTTCACTTATGTATATTTCACTTATTTAATAATTTGTTTACTCTATGCATGTGTAAGGCAGGAATTTTACTTATTTGGTTATCTTTTTAAATATTTTTAATATATATATATATATATATATATATATATATATATATATATTGTGCAGCTGTACCCAAGTGTCGTACACTGCCGGCCCCCAAAAAATGTCGTATCAGCATACCGGATCCCCGTTCGCACCGTCCGCACTGCACGCATACCAGCTACCTAGTGTAATTGGCGTTGGGAATTGAAAGCCATAAGACTGATATGAGTTTTTCTTCGTCTATCGCGGCTTAAGGGCTTTGCTTCTTTCAACATGCACTAGCCTTTGTTGCATGCTTACCTTGATTTATGGATTTTGTTTGCATGTGTGAACTTCATCCGAGTCCTATATTCAAGGGGTCATACCTCAAATGGACGTTAGTTTTTGGTCATGCCTCAAAGGGGTCATAGCATAGGTAAATCTGCCTTGAACATCTCAGTAGATATAATTGTAGCACAAGGGTTACCTTTGTATGAGATCACCAATGAAGGTGTCAGGGTTTCCGTCCTCAAATCTAAGTGCTATTAAGGGATTCCATCCTCAATAGACCTCCATGAGGGGTTTTCGTCCTCAATGGATGAGAGAGAAAGCAAAGTGTGCTCCAACTCTAAGAGAATAAATTTCAAAGCATGCATAAATAATTTCCAAGCCAAGCGACCCCTTTAAATAGCTAGAGGTGGCGCAAAAAACCAAATAGAATCCTCCTAAAGAGGACCGATCACCTTAGGGGCATAATCGTTCCTTTTTCTTTTATTTTTCAATTGGCTTTTCATCTTTTTCTCAGCCGACCTGACTATACTTAGAAAATTACTTTAAAATATTACAAAGCTCACAAAAACAACTAAAAATCATAACATTAACTTCCCTTGCTCAATCCCTTTTAGTCCATGGGAAGTGGAATGGGCGCAAGTCTTCAAAATGACTAGCTGGAGAAGGGATCATTACATTCCTACAATGATTTTCAGTGCTTGAAATCTGAAAACTAGATTAAATTGCAAAAACAAGGCGGAGCTTGCTGTGATTTTATTAATATAAAATGAAGCATTACAACCAAAAGAGAGAGCTGCAATATTTATAGATATTGGACAGCTTCTATCTCTTCCACAATACATGGAACAAATCTCCTAAACAAAGCAAATATGCAGAAATAGCATATTGCCCCTAAAAAGCTTCTACAGGAAATCATCCGAGAACAATATTCTAACTAAAGAACATCCTCCACAATCTAAGGGATGATAACAACACACTAACAACTAAGCTAACTAAAGTAATTAAATAATTACTTTATTATAATTACACATTAATCCACATATGGTGAATTAAGTGTTAGATTATTTCTAACATTCCCCCCCTTAATTCATCATATTTTGAAGTGAACAGGAGAGAAATACTCTGAATGCCTCAAATTTAGGACGTGCAAGAGATTTTGTGAAGATATTTGCTGCTTGATGTTCAATCGAGCAATGTTGAAGTTTGTATGTTGTTGTTCGAACTTGTTTGCGAATGAAATGTACCTGCACCTCAATGTGTTTGGTGCGTTCATGAAAAACTAGATTCTGAACAAGTTTTATTACTCCTTCATTGTCTACATGTAGGATTGTTGGATGATCCTGTGGAATTCCCAATCCTTCAAGTATCCGTCTGAGCCAAATCGCTTCCACGACACGGCTCCTCCTATTTGCGCACGATATTACATACTTCAGGAAGACCTTGAAACACAATTTTATTTCTTGCTCCCCATGAAATAGGTCCAGATCCCAAAAAGAACACAAAATCCTCGAAGTGGACTTCCTATCATCAATGTTCCCTGCGCATGATCTAAATCAGTATATCCCATCGAAGAAGAAGTTATCATTCTTCTTATATTCTAGGCCAAAGTCCATGGTTCCTCTAATGTATCTCAAGTACCCTCTTTCTTTGCTTTCCAAGAATAAACCCTTGGTTCTTGCATAAATCGAGAAAGATAACCCATTGCATAGTTGATATATGGCCTAGAATAAGTTAAGTAAATGAGACTCCCAATCAACTGTCGATAAAGAGTAACATTTACTTGTTCTAATGGATCTGTGCGAGACAATTGAAGCCTTGTCTCCATAGGTGTAGCCATTGGTATACTATCCATCATTCTGAATTTCTCGAGCATTGTCTTGGCATATTTTAGTTGAGTAACAAAGATGTGATTTTCCTTTTGCCATACTCCAAGTCCAAGACAATAATGAAGAAGCGCGAGATCATCATGTCGAATGATCGATTTAGATCTTCCTTAGTTGTTTCAATCATCTTCACCGAACTTCCAGTGATGACTAGATCATCGACATATACTACTATGATCACTATCTCCCCCCCTTCCTTTTTAAGATAGAGACTAGGATCATATGGACTTATTTTGAATCCATGTTTGATGAGATGCTCATCAATCTTTATGTACCATGCCACAGGAGCCTATTTGAGACCGTCTGATGACTTTATGTGTCTACATACCTTTCCTTCTTTACATGGTATGACAAAACCTTCTAGTTGAGTCATGTAGACTTCTTCTGTAAATCCCCATTGAGAAATGCACTTTTTACATCCATTTGATGAACTTTCCAACCAAATTGTGCAACTAGAGCAAATATCATCCTGATTGTTTTGATCTTAGTTGTTGGTGCGAATGTTTCTTCATAATCAATGCCTTCTTTTTGTGCATAACCCTTAGCTACCAATCTTGCCTTGTATTTATCAATGCTTCCATTTGATTTGTACTTTGTTTTAAATATCCATTTCGACCTATTGCCTTCTTCCTGGTGGAAGAACCGTAAGTTGCCATGTATTATTCTTAATCAAAGAGTTGAATTCTGAATTCATAGCATCTGACCAAGGTTTTGACTGCTAGGCATCTTGAACTGTAGTGGGCTCACTTGATTCAATTACTGTACTCATTAAGGCTAAGTTTACCTCATTTTGAGTCATACTACGAGTTCTAGGTCCTGAAGTGGATGTGTTAGGATCACTATCCAACTTAGCATCTCGAATTAGATTAGTATACCACTTAGGCATACGTTTAGTTGTTCCTGTAGATGGAGGAGTTGAATTATCCTCATCATCGTTATCTTCATCAAGAACATCTTCTATTTTCTTAGTAGGATTGTTTTGTGAGTTTATGGAAGGAGCATCTGCTTCTTTATTTTCAAAAAACTCAACATCTCTACTTGTGAAAAAAAAAAATTGTTTTTGGATCCATTAACTTTGTATCCCAAGGCTTCATCACTGTATCCCAAGAATATAAGTTGTTCTGATTTCATATCAAGTTTAGTTCTCTTTTTCTTAGGAATGTGCATACTTGCCTTGCATCCAAAAACTCTAAGGTGTTTTATAGATGGTTTGTTCCCTGACCAAGCTTCCTGTGGTGTTATTCCATCAAGTGCGGAAGTGGGAACTCTATTCAACAGATAAACTGTTGTTTTTCTTATACACTTGCCCAATATGTTTTACTCAAGCCTGAATCATCGATCATACACCTTACCATATCCATTATAGTTCTATTTCTTCTCTCAACTACACCATTTTGTTGTGGTGTATATGGAGGTGCCATTTGCCGACGAATTCCATGTGTTTCCAAAAAAGCTTTGAACTCATTACTGGTGTATTCACCCCCTTGATCTGAGCGGAGTGTTTTTATTTTCTTACCAGTTGCATTTTCACAAGCTACTTTGAATTTCTTGAAAGTTTCAAAGGCTTGGTCTTTGGTGTGAATGCAGTATACCCACATTTTTCGTGAGTAATCATCAACAAAGAGCATAAAATATTGAAACCCTGAATGACTAGGTCTCATAGGTCCGCATAGATCGGTATGCACCAGATCAAGTTTACCACGGGCCCTGAATGTACTGCTTTTTTGAAAAGAAGCTCTATGTTGTTTTCCTGCCAAACAATTTGTGCACTTGTCTGTATTTTTCTTGAAATTTGGCAGTCCTCTTACCATATTATTTTTTTGAAGTGTTTCAAGATAGCCAAAACTTACATGGCCAAATCTTCGATGCCACAATTGTGCCGATGATGTATCCTTAGCTACAAGGGCCTGATTTTTGGTTTGAACAAAATCCAACTGAAACATACGACCTACACCAGAAGCTCGTGCAACAATGTTGGAGTTTTTAGACTTATCTTTGATTAAACACATCTTCTTTCCATCTGTACAATCAAAATCCACTTTTAAGTTGTGCTCCAAAAGCTGACTTACTGAAAGTAGATTCTTTGTCAATCCAGGAACATATAGAACATCTCTTATTGTGCACTTTCTTGATCCAAGAGGTAAGGAGATGTTTCCAATTCCTTGTACTTTGTACGATGAATCATCACCCAACGAAACAGAGTCTTTGTTAGGTGTATTCTTTAACTCTAAGAACCAATCATTTCTCCCGGTCATATGTCTTGTTGCTCCTGAGTCAACATACCAAATTGCCTATGGTGAATTGATTTCTTGAGTTGATTGTGCAGCAAATAGGAAGTCCTCATCTGGTGAGTTATCTTCTTCTTGATAATGTTGTCGTCTTTGCGGTGTTTTCTTTTTCCAATTACTTTTCCTTTGTCCTTGTTTGTTTTGATAACCCTGACTAGATTGTTGAAAATTTGGCTTCTTTCCACTAGATGAACCCTTCTGAAATGTGTTATACCAACAATCTTTTAAGTCATGTCCTTTTCGTCACAAATCGACACTTTGCTTTTTCTTGAGTGTTCCCTTGATTATTCTGTTGAGAATGCTGCTTGTGTTGCTTACCAGTTGTATGAATCTGTTTCTTTCCCTTATGGAATGAAGAGAGGGCTTGTTCCTCATCTTCTACAAGTTTGTTCATGGACTCTTCCTGTTGTAACATGTTCACTAACTCTTCAAAACTTGTAGTTGGACCCATAATGTTGAGTGTTGTGACAAATATTTTGTATGGGGCTGGTAAAGCTCTCAATCTGATAGGGACAAGAGATTCATTAGTGACCTCTACTTCCAAAGCTTGGAGAGATGATCTCAATATAGCAACACGCTTTAAAAAACCCTTGATAGACTCATTAGAATTCATTTTGAGACAATGGAGTTGTGTTTGTAATTGCAAAATAGCATTTTTGTTCTTAGCTTCATATACAGTTGCTAGTTTATCCCATGCTTCTTTTGCAATTGTCGCTTGATGAATATGAGGTTGTACATCATCAGTTACACCAAACAGAATTATAAGTTTTGCCTTTTGATTAGCACGATCAAACACACGTTGTTGAGCAATATCATTTTCTGGTCTCGTTATCGAGCCATCAACTACACCAATTATGTCCTCAAATTCAAGTTGAGTTTTAATTTTCATTTTCCATGCAGCATAATTATCTCCTCATAGGAGTTGTGAATCGGGCAAAAAGAATTTGGGCGCATTGTTAGCCATTTGTGCAGGAAAGAAAAGAGATAGAGAATCAAACACGAAACAAATCCCCCTCAAATTAGTACACACCCCCAAAATTAATTTTTATTGAGTGTGGGCTCCTTTTTGGCCTTTTCTGATGATTTTTCGCACTATCGGCCGTTTTTACAAACATCTTGTAAATAGAAAAAGAAAATTGCACCCCCTTCTTGTTTACGAAAAATTAATATTTTCATAATTTTTTTGAATTTTTGGGCACTTTGGCCTCTTTTCCCTTACAAATTTAGTTTTGGGCTCTTTGGCCTCTTTGATGGACCAAAGTGTACAAATCGAAAAAACACACTTTCAAAAAAAGCGGCACCTCAATCCGAGGTACCAAATAAAGTTATGACCGTTTAAAATTATTTTTCCGGGCCCCTTTCTAACAATGGAAAAAAATTTATGCTTCTTATTTTTTTGCATCGTCCAAAAAAGGAAATTTTTTAAAAAGAATTTTAACACGAAAACGCGGGCACGACTTACGCATGCATGCAGCTTTGTTTCCTCCGTCGACCTTGTTTCCTTCGCCGCCTCTTTTCGCCTTAAAGGATCTCTTACGCTCTGTTCTGCAAGGTCGCATAGGAATTGCTTGCAGATTGAAGACGCACAACCAGATCGATCCAGCTCGTTTTTTTTTTTCTTTTGCGGTGTGTGAAGTCATCGGATAAATCTGCCCAGTGCTGCAAGGTGAATTCACAGATATATGCAAATACCGCAATTGCATACAGGTTGCAGATCGGTGGTGGATGTTTCTTTTTTTATTAAAAATGAAACCTACACACCAAACCCGAATGGTGGTGCCTCCAAAATTGGGGGTCCACTAAATTAAATCACACTAAATGGGATCTCTGAATTAGAGAGAAAAAAAACAATTGTATATAGTTCATATGCAATGAACAGTATTAAAAAAAAAAATTTGATACAATCACTTTGTTACCAATCTTGGAGGTGTTTCTTTCTTTGTTGCTTTTCTTTAGTACATGTGGAGTAGGGCGGGGGCTTTAAAGAGGTTGGGGGCATCTATGGCTCCTCCCGGCTCGAAGCTTCTAGTCCTCCTTCCTCAAAACTTCTAACACTTCCTCGTGAATTATCTACACCTTAACTCCCTCGCTTTGGTACCAAATGAAATTTGAAAACCAGATTAAATTGCAAAAACAAGGCGGAGCTTCTTGATTTTTAATAATATAAAATGAAGCATTACTGAACCAAAAGAGAGAGCTGCAATATTTATAGATATTGGACAGCTTCTATCTCTTCCACAATACATGGAACAAATCTCCTAAACAAAGCAAATATGCAGCAAATATTGCCCCTAAAAAGATTCTACAGAAATCATCCGAAAACAATATTCTAACTAAAGAACATCCTCCACAATCTAAGGGATGATAACAACCATAGTTGAAAAAATCGTAAATCGGGATTAATCGGCAGGGCAAATTTTGAATCGGAAATCGGGAATCGGCAAAAAATCGGCAAAAAATCGGCAAAAATCGGCAACTTTATCGCTACTTTTAAAAACATTTAAATTCATAAAATATACTTAAATTAAATGTAAAAACAATGTTAAATGATGCAAGAAGTGACTCTATAGAATGCCATAGGCCCATATGCATATTTTCGATTAAGTTTTGACCAAAAAGAGAGTCTGAAAGTTTGCAAACAAAAATGCTCATAGAGTCATGTCACATGTGACTTTTGAAGTATCACTATCAAATATCAATAATATTCTATTTCATTATGCACGCCTAAAATAAGTCTCATTTGCCTTTGGAGAGGCCGCCTCGTGGAAGTGGAAGGTAAATATTCCTCCTCTGCAACACCAACATTGTCATCTGCAAATATATCATCTGGATCATCACCAACTTCTAATGTCCCTGATGGTATTGCTTCTTCAGTCTCCCTCTCCAAAGCTGCTATCTCCTCTGTAGTAAACATAGGCTCCGCATCATCAAGCTCAGCAATCCAGTCATCATATGGATCAATGTCAGCCAAGTCGATTGCATCATAACTCATGCCCCCTCCACTTGTCTCACACGAAGACGATTGTCATCGCACGAAGACAAGGTCATTGAGGCGTTGTGTTGTCGACTGTTGCGCTTCTTTGTGTGAAGCACGACTTGAACATGCTCCAATTACGTTCGCATCCAGAAGCACTTTGCATGGCTGACACAAAATGCGGATGGCTAGCTTTTGAAGATTTGGTGTTTTTGCACCATAATCTTCCCACCACAAATCTGCAAATAAAACATTTATAATTTTGTAAGTTAACTAAGCTTGAATAAATAAAAGAATTCTAGACTTCTAGTTTCTAGTTCTACGTGTAATGAGACTAAATACAAATGACTCAATTTGTTTTTACCTGGCTGAGAAGTGTTTCTTCTTTTCACACATAGAGCCGAAGAAAAGAGCCTCCCCTCTGCAGTCTTATAAATCTGCAGCTCATCAACAATGGCATCTCTAATATCTTCGTCAGATATCATCCTCTCTATGCACGTATTAAGGCCATCCATAACCTCCTCATCAGCCTTAAATGATGGGGAATAGAAAAACTTCGGGTTCAGGTAGTACGCTGCTGCATGTATATGCCGATGAAGTGTCTTGTTCCATCTGCGATCAATTATACGCCAAATGGGTTCATATTTTCGTTGATTGTGCCCATAATATTTAGCTATGGCCTCCTTGGCCACATCCATAGCCTCATACAAATAACCCATTGGGTTTTTCTCCCCATCCACCATCCGTAGAACTCGAACCAACGGCTCTGACACCTAAAACAAAATAACATATATATTTAAAATTGAAATTAATAAAAAATTATATAACAAATGATAAATAAACAAATATTCAAGTTTAGATTACCTTCATGATTTCTTCCATTTGCTTTGCAAACATATCATCAAAAACAGTCTTCACCACCCTTTCTGCTTCGGTCTTCTTAGCATAGGGAGAGTCCAACCATCGCGTGCTCACAAACATCTGCTTAAGGGATGTTAATGAGGTTGCAATGCTCTGCAATGTAATGAAGTTTGTGGCAAATCGTGTGACCCCTGATCGCACAAGCTCCTTTCCATTGGTGTGCTCTCTCATCAAGTTAAGCACCCAAGTGTGATTGTAGATGAATTTTGTAATATTTCTTGCGTCCTCGACCACATTTTTCACCCATGAGAGCTTTCCTATGTCCTCCAATAATAGATCCAAACAATGGGCTGCACAAGGGGTCCAAAAAAGTGTAGGGTGCCTCTCCTCAAGAAGTCTCCCTGCTGCTACATATGCTGCCGCATTATCAGTCACAACTTGGACGACATTCTCCACACCCACCTCTTTCACCACCTCATCTAACATATCACACAAAGTGATTGCAGTTTTCACTTGGTGGGAGGCATCAATTGATTTCAGGAAGACCAACTGCCCACCTGATGCCACTAGGAAGTTAATCAATGTGCGGTTTTTCCCATCTGTCCACCCATCAGACAAAATGGTGCATCCTTTTTTTATCCACACATTTTTTTGCTCTTCTACAAGAGTTTTGGTATGTGCGACGGAATCCTCCAACAATGGGCCACTCAAATCATGGGGAGTAGGAGCCTTGAACCCCTTCCCAGCAACAGTCAATGCAGTGACCAAATTTTCCCAATATGGACTTTTTGCCACACTGAAAGGAATGTTGTTGTAGTACCAAAAATTCGCCGCAGCTATTCTTGCTTCATTGTGCATTTCTTTATTCCAAGCAGTACCTTCGAGTGAAGGTTGTGAACCAGGTGTACTTCGAGGAACAAAAAACATTGCTGAACTACTATTAGTGGATGTGGATGAACCCCGTCCCAGTGTTTGACCTCGTGGAGTTGCGGCATTAGAAGATGCCTCAATGTCAAAACCTTCCCTCGCTTCCCTTCTATTTGCTAGGGCTGCAAGTGCATCAGCTTTCCTCTTCTTTTCTTCTTTTTTCTCTGCATAAGTTGCAAGGTAAGCAGACAACTCTCGTTGAGCCTCAGGAGGTGCTTGATTGCACACTGTCACTTCATTCCCTGGTATCCATGCAATGTGGAACTTAAGGCGATAAACACCTCCACTCATCTTCATGCCACAATAATTGCATATAACACAAGTGCCCTCTGCTGGTTCACAATGCTTCCAAGAGGGGTCATTTGATTTAGGCTTACTACGAGCCGCTGAACGGGAACCGGATCCTGATGCCATTCTACAAAAAAAAAAAAAAATGTCTTAGATTTAGAGGCCTTGAAGAATAATACTATAAATATTAATATTAATACTTATAGTATTTATTAATATTAATATACAGTTGTATACACTATACACTGTAATATGTATACAGTGACCACTGTACACTGTACAGTAAACACTCAGTTTTACACTTACAATATTTATTATTTAATATTTATAATATATATTACAAGCTTTACATATTATACATGCATTAATAATAAATATTAAATATACACAATGCACATACCTGCTGCCACGAACAGGAAAAATCGCTGTAAAAAATGTATACGCGGACAGGGAAAAATCGCTGCAAATAGGTATAAACCGCGCCCAAACAAGTATAAACCGCGCCCGAACAGAAAGAGCACGAACTGGTAAAAATGACCACGGATCGGTGAAAAACGCGCACGAACAGGTAAGAAATGCACACGATTTGATAAAAAATACGCGCTGTATTTTAGTGCTCTCACGCGTCGACTGTAGCCCGTGGAAAGAGAAAAAAAAACAAATCGATTTACTTTATTTTCGTCTTGCACCCTAGCC
Source organism: Taxus wallichiana var. yunnanensis (assembly GCA_018340775.1). NCBI lineage: Eukaryota > Viridiplantae > Streptophyta > Pinopsida > Cupressales > Taxaceae > Taxus > Taxus wallichiana. The sequence continues at coordinate 425,764,163 of CM031234.1, read as the reverse complement.
GCGTTTTTTTCCCCCGATTTTCGCCGATTTTAGACGCGATTTTCAACGATTTTCGAGGGTTTTTGAAAGCGATTTATCGGCGATTTATACCATTTCGAAAATCGCGATTTTTTGCAAGTTTTATCGTGTGGCAGGCTGGACGCGATTTATCGCGATTTATCGGCGATTTTTGGCGATTTTTGAATCTATGATAACAACACACTAACAACTAAGCTAACTAAAGTAATTAAATAATTACTTTATTATAATTACACATTAATCCACATATGGTGAATTAAGTGTTAGATTATTTCTAACAGATTACTACAAACAATGACATTTTTTTTTCTTTTATGCCTCAGCTATGTTCCCCCATTTCTCTTCAATATTTTCAGCAGTTATTCCTTCTAAAGTATCTAATGTTATGTCTGTCAGTTAGAAGTCTACAATTGTTAGAAATTCTTTTATTTGCACGGTCATTTGTGTTATTTGCAGGACTGCAAATGTGAATCTCGACTCAAAACAAATAATGCTTCAGAATCGCTCTATCACATCAATTTATGAAAAATAGCTTCATGAGTAAATGAAGAGCCACACAGCACTAGAGTGTTGAATTCTTAGATATGAGCTGCCTATTAAGACAGAGGTTTCCCGTGAACATCAAGTATTTCTCAATGACTCATTCCTATTAGATAAATTAGCTAATAATCAGGCAAATTAATAGTTGTTATGTTTGCTAAAATAAGTAGATTGTCTTGTTTATTCAAAGCATGTCGCAATCCATTTGTTTGTGTAGTTGTTACACAGTTACAAGGATTTGTTATGGGCTGCCAGAATTAGATATTGCAGGCATTTTGCAATATATGATGTTATTATGGTATCAGAGCTATACCCTCGCATTCCTGTGTCGATCCATATTTCTGCATCTGACAATTCATTCGCAGTTCTTGTCTTCAATCTGATCTTCAAAAACTTATCATACTAACTAAAATTTTATGTTGAATGTGAGCTCTACATCAAATGGCAGAACTTCTCACACAATGGGAGAACTTCACTCAAGTTAACAGGCTTAGCATTTTCCAACGTGATAAGCTCTAATGCAAAAAATGACATGGAATAAAGGGCATCATGAGAAACTGAAGACCATCATTGCGGCTACCAAAACACAGAAGGTGCAGAGATGAATAAAGAGAATACGTTGTATTGATCTCTTTAAGTTGAATTTCATAAACTGACTTGAAGTTGCAACCATGAGCATGCCTAGACCATCAGCATAAGTGGTATTGTAATCAAAATTACATGTACATTTTAAATATTAAGATGAAATGTTATGCAATTATTAACAAGCTTGACATGTGCTCATATTGTAACAGTGTATGTTATTTTTCTCATCAAGTTCTGCTATACTTACTGTCCCAATGTATCATATTTGTACTTTTCTTCTTTTATATATGTTTTCCATTTCTTGTTCTCGACTAATTGTCTGGGTCTGTTATTTTTGGTCCTAGTTGCCTTAATAGTGATGCAAGTGATCCTCCTGTTCGTATTCAGTATAGAAGATCAGTATTTCTATCATGGTTATTCTTATATTTTATGTTACAACCCACCTTTCGAAAATAATCTAATCGCAAGGTCCTCTAATAGGTTTTGTTAATAATCTGATATATATGATTTAGAATGCTGCATGCATAATAGTCAGAACATGGAAAGTTCTACGAGTGTGAGATTGCAAGTGTAGAACAACCTCCAAAGAAGGCCGGCTAATGCTAAGAAATGCATGAAAGAAATTTTGTTGGGGAAAAGGGGAAGACAAATAAAATGGAATAGTGATAATGCACAAGAATAGATTGGAATGATTCTCTATCTAGACAAACACAAAGCCATTCAAAAATGAAAATCAGTAATAATAAGCACAATATAAAGCTGCAGAATGAACCGGGTAAGATTTATAATCTATGAGATCAGAAAAGAAAGAAGAAATCAGAGGGAAAGATAATCACAACAACCTTTATCATTTGCAAGGAATTCACACAAATTGCATTCTTTAACTTCAAAAGGCTTAATACAACTTGAAACAGCTGAAGTTTTAGATACTGAATTACACGAAAATAGGGACTTTTGCGAAATCCAGAGAACCAACAACTTTGCTCACAAATGAATCAATTACATATATAGAGAAGAAGAAGAGGAAGAAGAACCAAATCTCCCAACTGTCACATGCCAGAATTAGATGAAATTTAAATACAGAAGTTTTCATTTGGCCCCTTCCTCTGTCAAATTCTTGTAGATTTGGTGGCTGCAGCTGTTCTTCAATGCCTGTGCTGGATTCAGTGTGATTTTATCTTTGACTTTTCATATCTACTGAAGAGTAAGCTTTGGTTTAAATATTTAAGCTTTTGATGGGCCCTTTTCGAATTTTCACATGAGTGTTCTATTAAAAGCTTTCTTGTTTATGTTTTTAGGTAAAGCTTTTTTTGTATGCATTTTAGAACATGACAGAGAGAACAAAGATGAATTGGAAGACACACTAAGATATGTGTGTGTCCGTCATTTTATTATGTTGGAAGAAGTTCATCGTAGTTGGGCAAGTTTATAACTTGAACGCTTCTTGCCTATTCCACTTCTCGTGGCCAAGAAGAAGATGAATAAGGGAAACTACTGGATTATATTTTAGCCTTTTCCTAATTACTCTATTACCAGGAAACGCCTGGGACCCTGCCGTTTCTGCCCTGCAATGTTTCGAAACATGAAACAGGTACAAAACGCTATGGCAACGAGTACGGAAACGTCTAGGGCGTTTCCGGAAACCTCCCAGGTGTTTCCCCCACTTTTTTAAGTTTTAAAGCATCATAACTTTAAAAAAATCAAAAATACCTTCATTTATTGCACCTAAACCTAATCTACCTACCTAAACTTGCTAAAGACACTTCCTAAAAGCTATATAATGACATCTTGGGTCCATTCTAAATCACACTTCTTAAAGTTATATTGATGAAGAAGAATCCGGATCTTTTGCACAAGGGATGAAGAGTGGAGCTAGTGGTGTTCATGGAGATGATTATGAGGAAAATCTAGATGATATATTCTAGAATCTAGATTATTATCATGTATATGTGAATCATTGAAATTGTAACCATGTTGAATGATGACTCTTTAGAACTTCAAATTTCAATGAATACAAAATATTTTGAGTGCTTTATCAATTATCTCTTATGGTCCATGGAGTACAATTATAAAATGAGTACTATATATATATATAGCGGACGTTTCCGTCGCATTTCGTATCCAAGGATTTTTGAAAATTGCTATTTCATGCGATTCGTACCCGTTTCTGTTTCCATACCTGCTTTACTTTCTGGCAACATAGCCTAATTAATAATTATATCTTTCTTTTGTATTTACCTTCTTAAGCAGCTTGGCTGGGTTGGAGAGCGTTTAATAAAGTTTAAAAGAAGAAATAAGCTTATAAGGAGGTCGGTCTTAGGGAATTCCTCCCTTGTGACCTTTGGCGCCACCATAAGGTGATATAAGGAGTCATATAGGATCATTTTGAGCATGCTTTTGTCTTATATACTTTTGTCTATTTTGTTCTAGAGTTCGTTCCTCTATTACAATCCACTAAGGGGCGAAAATCCATTATTGTGGCAAGGAGGACGAAACCCTTCCTTGTTAAAGGTTGGAGAACGTAAACTCTCCCAATTGCCGGTGTTGAGGACTTTTAAAAAGACTATCTTGCTAGTTGAGCAGCTAGGGCATTGAAGGAGAAGAATACCAAGGGTTTCTTCATCACTTTGGCACCCTCTCTTAGGGTGGCGACTTGGGTAGAAGTGTGTTTGGGTGCCTTCTAGGGCACGATTTGGCATTCCAAGTTGATATTCAGATTTCTCTATATTTATAAGGCTGATCTATCACTTATTTGTCATTTATTGGGGTTTGGAGACCTCACTTTCAGCTCATTTTGTGGACTGTACTTCTGTTGTCATTTATTTAATTGCAGCTGGGTATAATTTCATAACTTGCGCATGTTTTTCCATGCTTTGGCTCAGTGTTTATTTCATTAGTTGAAAATATTCGTTAGAAGGATTTATGCACCTATTTTCAGCTTGTTTGGAGGGTGTTTGATGCCCTAAAAGTATAAAATCAGTTCGCTGCTAGGGTTTTCTAATATTTTCAGATCTGCTGTCATAAAAATCAGATTACTCTCAAGTGGGATTGTTGTTATTTCTTTGTTTTTCAGTTCAGCCTTAGAAAGGGACATTACACATTAAGTGTTAAGTAATATATTTTAATACCCTCCCATTAATGACTAAACTGAAGACAACATGTTTGTCCCAAAATTTTAAAAATACAATAAAATCAAGAAATTTAGTCATTAAATTTGCAGGCAACTCCTTGGATATTACTATAAAATGTGCAACGTTTATGTGGTGTTTTGCTCTTGTCCAATGTATAAGCTTTGGTATAGACGAAAACCAAAAAGATAGGTAACAACAAAAGTAAGATTAGATCTGTTAAAATAAAGAGCTATAGAGCTTTATATAGCATGTAAAGTTGTTATATACTTGTTATTCAATTGGTAACTGTTTAACCAAATTGTAACCACCTCCTATGATAAATTGGACCTGCCTGACTCATTTGATGCAGTGCAGTTTGCCTTCTCTGAATTCTTTCTTCTCTTTGCATATGCTAACATTGGTATCAGAGCGATTTGCCCGAGGAAGCCCTTGAAGGGTACGGGAGATTGACACAAAATTCGAGGAAGCCCTAACAGGGCACGAATTGGAGGGAGGTTAGGGCATTTGAGGGAAAGAAAACTGATCTTCGAGTCGCTGCTTCGACAGCAAAGACTTTTATTCCTGTTCGCTGTTGTTATCCTGTTCGTTTAGGAGAACTCGTGGGCAGTTCGAAGCAGTTTGAAGGCAACCAGGAGAAATCGTGGGTAGTTCGAAGGCAACCAGTCGAGACTGTCTTTTTGGAGGGCAAAAGACACGTGAACCAGTCCACAGTTGATGACAGTAAAGTCATGGAGAAGAAATCTGAGGGTTTGTGGGCTTTATCGAACCATTGAAGCAGAGTCATGGCTATCCAGTCACAAATAATCAGTTCGATGTTGCTGCAGTCAAACTATTTCGATTTCCAATGGAATACAGTTCGAAGATTCCAATTCTTTTTTGGAAGTCGATGAATTAACATTAATTTTTCCAACAAAAGTATCGTGCTTTTGAATAATCAATTTTGGGGGAAATAAGTAATAATATTTTTAATATAAGCAAATATAGTTGGAGGGGTGATTTCCATAATTAAATAATATTTGCTAGAAAAAGTAATATTTATTAAGTGTGGGCAAAATTTTATTATTTCCGTTACTTTGGAATAATAAAATGGCAAACATATCACACTTAACTTTGTCGGAGACACAAAAATTAACGGGCACTAATTTCAATGTATGGAGCCATAAGATTTTAACGGTCGCGGAGTTTCGTGATTGTGATAAAATAATCAAGGGTGATGAAAGTCGACCAACGACGAACTTCGAGGATTATGACAAACGTCATAAGGAAGCGTTATTACTTCTCAAGTTATCGGTGTCGGATGATTTGATACCGAAGTGCGAATGCCACTGCGTGGCACGTTGTAAATATCGGGCGATCGAGGGATAAATATCAAATGTCGAAAAGAGTCGGGTTATGGACAACGATGATATGGTGGCTCTGGTTTTGAACAACTTACCTTCTTCGTATGAGTTATTTGTGGAGGCACTCCATTTAAAGGTTGAAAGTCAAACACTCACGTTTGACAAGGTGAGTTCCTACCTATTACAAAAGGAGCGCAGACAACTTGTGCGAAATCTAATTGTGACCATTCGAGAGTGCTCTTGCCACTCAGTCAAAGGGAAAGTGGAGACGACATGTCACTGGTGAGTCTTCCACTCGGTATCAAGTCACATGTTATTATTGTCACAAGGTTGGGCACCTTAAGAAGGATTGTCAAAAGCAGAAGTATGATCTTTCGTGAGAACAAAAAGCAATGTGATGAGGGACATGTGGCAGCATTGCGGAAGAACAGGATTCGAATGGCGTGCATGCTCTTTATTGTCTTACAACATCATGCTCGCATGACAGTGGTACCAGATGCTTGATCATTGATTTTTGGTGCGTCCGCACACTTTTCATGTTCTTGGGACTGGTATGTTTAATTCACTTTGCAAGTATCTGTTTTGAATCGAGTAGCACTAGTTGATGGAGAATCACTTACAGAGAAGGGATACAAGATATATGCATTGTATTGAATGATGCTCATAAATTGTTGGTATGTTAGATATGTACCTTCTTTACAAAAGAATCTTCTATCTAATCGACAATTAATTGAAAAAACCAATATTTTTGTGGATTTTTGTGGAAAGAAGTGTGTTGCCTCTAATGTGAAACAGAGATGAATAATTGCCCTTGGTCTTTGGGAATATGGTCGATATCGACTTGTTGATCCTGATATGACCAACATGAGTGCACGTGTGGAGGACAGGCTCCATACAAGATGTGCGGGAGAGCCAACACCTTGGGAGGAAGCCATTCCTCACAAATTTGTTGACTTGGATACATTCAACCTACATGCACCTATTGTGGAGGGAGTATCCACTATACCAGTGTACGGGAGGCGAGACATGCCTTGGGAGGATGGATTTCCTCATTTTGAAGAACAATTTGTTGTGGATGGAGACTCCACTATTCCAGATGCATTGACGGTGCATGGTGAGATGGCATGCCAAGCCACTCACTCAGAGGTACTTGCTCGAAGGACAGTAGAGCATGAATAGTTTGCTCATTGTGTTGTGAAAGATCTTTCCCAACAAAGGGGGATAAATGAGCAAATGGATGAGGAGTTGGTTCTCACTCCTACTGCTGCGGAGATGGTTATTTCTCCCACTACTGAGACGGATGAGACGGAGATGGTTATTTCTCCTACTATTGCGGAGTTGGTTCTAACTCCTACTGCACAGATGGTCACATTTCTGAAAAGGTTGGATGAGCACTACATGGTGTTGCAAGGACATGATCGAGGTGACTTCGATTGCAGGATAATTGAGTCTCTGTACAGACTCCAACAAGCTACACAAGCCTGGAACAAATTTTTCAATCCACCTCTCCGAGGTTCTGATTTCAACACTCTGGAGATGGGGTTGACACTCTCAGCGATTGGTGATTCATCGTTGGTCAATGAATCACGTAACAAAGAACCAGTGGACCACTTGCCATATCTTTGTTCATGCGACTAGATTTTTGTTTTGCGGTTCTTCTCCATTCGACAACCGTAACACAATCATGGACTGCTGAATTTGAAGTACAACCTATCGCACAGTCTGTAAATCTAATGACTAAACATATGGGCTTTAGGAAATTTGTAAAATTTCGAGACAAACTTTGTCTTTTTCCGGTTTAGTCATTAAGAGGGGTGTTGAAATATAGAGCTTTAGAGCTTTATATAGTATGTAAAGTTTTATATACTTGTTATTCGATTTGGTAACTGTTTAACCGAATTGTAACCACCTCCTATTATAAATTGGACCTCCCTGACTCATTTGATGCAGTGCAATTTGCCTTCTCAGAATTCTTTCTTCTCTTTGCATATGCTAACAAGATCGTGTGGACATAAGATATATCAGGTTGTCCACCAATTCTCTTAGAGTGAATTATCGACCGATGATGAATCGTCATTGGTTGTTAACTTCAGCCCAACCTCCATGGTTCTCAAATCAGAATTTTAGTGATGGAGATCAAAAAGAATGTACTAAGCTTGTGGAGCCTACTTAGGTCCATATAGGGACTCAATCAATCTACAATCCAAATCATCACATTCTAATACCCAAAATCTCCATGTAACACAATGAAGACCTCCTCGTCCAATCTTCAAAAAGAAGCAATGAAATGTGACCATCTTTGCATTGACACTACAGAGGAGTAAAAGAAAACTTTGCGGTGGTGAGAGAAACAACCATCTCCTCCTCATATATTCCCTCCTATTGAGAAAATTATTTCACAACAAGATGAATAAAATGACCACGCCTCTTGAACTCCGAGCTAGTGTCTTTGATTGAGTGGTTTCACTTGCGATTTCACCATGAGTGGGTTTGTCATGTCATCTCACCATGCGCCTCCTACCCATCCATCTCACCATCTCACCATGAGTAGCTTTTCCCACCATCTCACAATGTGTCTCTGGCACTTCCTTCTATAATTAGAGCATTTGATCCCCCCCTCATATAGCAACTTAGCCTCCTTTACATTATTGTTAGCAGATACTCCCTCAAAAACTAGTGCATGTAAGTTTCCCAAAACAAGGTCACCAAGTCTATGAGGAATTGTTATCTTCCAGCACACCCTATATAGTGGAGTCTCCCTCCACACATGCTTTTAAGCTAAATGTATCAGAGTCAACAAGCCTATATTGTTCACCTTTCCCAATTCCGAGGGCAATTACTCGTTCCTATTACAAATCCGACACAATACCTAGAGAAATTTACATCAATATTGGAATTTTCTTTTAAATAACAAATGACAAGAGATTTTTATGCATGCTAGGAACATACCTAAAATTCTTACAAAGAGTTTTTAAACATTATTTAGGACTTCAAGAATATCTCCTATACCCTCTACTTCAAGTGACTCCCCATCAACTAATACAATTGAATCAAAACAATATATATCTGCAGCAAACATTACATATTAGTCCCTTCAATACGAAAATCTCTTTTTCTGGATGTGCCAAAATCAATAATCTAACAACTAGTAACACTGTCAATCTAGCATGATGCCATGAGAGCATACTCTTCCTCAAAATTTTGTTCATTTGCGACTACTACCACATGTGCCTCATCCTGTGGCTTTTGTTCCGGCAATCCTTTTTATATGTCCAGCCTTATGCCAGTAATGGCATTTCACCTGTTATCTAGAAGATGATTCATAAGTAATTCATTTCCACTTCCCCTTCAATTGAGCAACAAATGCACTCTTTGTTTGTTTAGAAGTAGACTCGCTTGAGTCTGGTTGTGTTCCTTGTACAATGAGTAAGAACTCGATCAAAAGTCAGCCATCAAATGTAAATCTTTCATGAAGGACTCAAATAAGAGCATCAAACTATTCAGAACAAAAGCAACCAAGTCGTTGTCGTTAACTTTTTTGTTGATTGCACGAAGTTGGTCTTGAAGATATTTCATCCGAAAATGTTTGTCATGCAACTTTGCTGAAAACAAAAATTCTTCAGGTACAACAACTGAGTTTTCTCCTAAGTCAGATATTTTTCTTCAAACTGGTCCATATCACGTTTTCCTTACTGTTGTTCTGGACCTCAGGTATCAAATCACCCGACATGGACAACTTCAACAACAACAAGGTCACCTTATGACAAATGTCATAATCTGCAAAATCCACATTACCTCTTCCTTCAGTGCCAAGGATGATTTTATTGCAGTCCTGATACCCTATGCTCGTCAGAATACTGGGACTCCAACCATTATAAATTTGGTAAGTCAATTTCTATGCCTCCAACAGAACAAGATTGTGAATATTGGCCATTTTGACAAAACTTGATTGTCTGACGCAGAAATCAATGCAACACAAAAATGCAGTCAAGATTTTGAATGTTCGTCTCTTGACCCGCAATTCAATGCAACAGAGAAAGGAAATACAGTATAAATTCTGAATTTCTGACTCCTTACCTATAAATTGATGCAACAGAAAAAGGAAATACAGGCTATATTCTGAATGTGTGACTTTTGACCTGCATATTAGTGCAAGCAGAAAATACAAAAACTATGAAGTAAGACAACAAATTACTTCAAAATACGATTTATATCTGTATAGATTAGAAATCACATCACAGCACTTTTACAGCTACTTCCAGAACAAATTTTTGTGTCATAGGCGTACAGATGAAGGGTATTTTTTACAAAAATTTCCAGCGCAAGTTTCCCTGCCCTAGATGTACAGCAGAAGGGTCTTGCTTCATGTCCTACTGTTTCCCTCGAACAGCAAAACATTCCCCTGACTGTAAGTAAATGTGCCTTGAAACAGCTCGAAACAGCAAAATGTGCCCGTAACTGTAAAAAGCATGCTTGAAATAGTTCAAGACGGCCAAAAAACGTGATTTAGTTTCCTCACATCCCGGGCCCTTTGCACGATTATTCTGCTCTGTCCTAAGTTATTTAATCAACTCGCATACTGTAGATGTGCACTGAAAAATTGCGATTTTCGAATTTGTGCCCTAGATGACTATCAAAGACGTCATTTTTGGTGTCTTTTCATAATAGCAAACCCTTTAACTCGCAATTCCTGCTGCAATTTGTCTCTTTTATGTTCTGGCAGTAATCAATGACTGAACACAATTACCTTTACCTTTGTCTTCAAATTTCTCACTCGAATTTCTTTCTCAAAGTATGTACACTCTTCTTGGGCTTCCTCAAACCACGAACACCTCGAGCACTAATGCCTTCGACTCCATTATTAGAAGATGAAAGAGAGATAATGAAGAGAAACTGGAAGCCACACTAAGATATGTGTGTGTCTGTCGTTTTATTATGCTAGAAGAAGTTACATTGTAGTTGGGAAGTTTATAGCCAAATATTGGTTAGCAGGTAAGGTAACTAATAGTTCATTAAGTGTTAAGAAATATATTTTAACATACACCAATAGCTTTATCTTCGTTTAGCTAGCTGCTTTTAAATATGTAAGTTGTATGTTAGTGGGGTGAGCGCAATATTTAAATAAATCCTTAGCTCCTTTTATAAAATGAAGCTTTTACATCTTTAGAGAAATATTAAAGCTCATTTAGCCTTAGGGAGTTAGTTTAGCATTTACCTTTGATAATCTCTTTCTGCAGAGAAAAAAGGAGCGTGATGTGGAATTTCTCAACAGGTCTGAAGAAACCTTGTTATATATTACAAAGTTCCGTAAACAGGGGCCAAAGCAGGAGAGAGCTACATTAGAATCCTTTCATGATACAGGAAATTATTGGAGGAAACTAAAGAATACTCGCATATTCTCCATGCGTATCAAACTATAGTGTACCTTATAAAATAACATAAAATTCGAAGAAACATCCATAGGTTCAATAATAACAAATACCACATTATTGTGCTTAGATTTAACAAATACCACAAAAGCGGCAAGGAAAAGCAATTCTGGCAAAATGAAATTATAATCTAAGACTAAGTCCAAGAAGATTATTTCCAACTATAAACAATAAACCTAGTTAGCATCTACTACCAAAGTACATAAAAAAACACCATTACTTTTGTTTCCTCCTAATCTCAGTATCCATCAAATCACAAAGCATTCAAATGATGATGACTAGTAGTCAATAAGAATATCCCAACAATGACCAAATTGCAAATAACCCTTCTCATTCAATCCAAGATATGTGTCATGATGTACATTCTGTGCATAGACACTGCAAGTTATTTGATCACTATACCTTGAGCTGCCCATGAAGAAGCTTCAAAAAGAGCCTTTACAAGTTCAGATAGGGAAGCCTCTGCAACTGCTTGAGCATTACGCAAGCCAGCCTTATAAAGTGCTCTAGCACGAGCTGCCTAGCAAAAGATCAAAAATGAGAAGTTATCCCATTTTGTCTAAAAGAAAAGTATGGTTATGGACCCATAACTTAACTTTGAACTCCAAATGTGTCCAAGACAGACTCATGCAATATTTAGAAGGAGCTTAGGAAGTTTTTATTAAAAAAATGACTACAGCATCAAAACATACCTTTACAAATGGAATTGATGTAAGCTCTACAATCTCTGCTCTTACACCAAAAGAGACACGATTCTGAAATTTGAAACCAGTCCTTCTAAATCATGCCAACCAAGCCTCTCACAAAAAGCAGTGACCATGGATGGATGCGAATCTGCCAGCACTTTCTTGCAAAGCTTGGATCATGCCTCTTGGTACTTTGAAAGCTTCACAAACGTCATTAAGTGGTACTTCCTGCAAACCAGATCCAGAAAGTTGCTGCCAATTCAACAAAACTGCTAATGACAATAAAAATTTGAGTCATGCCTCTGCTGTTCAATATTTAAATATGTTAACCTAGAGTTTGAATTTGATCTACAATAAAATTGTTAGCATATGCAAAGAGAAGAAAAAACTCAGAGAAGGAGAGAGAGCAAACTGCACTGCTGGAATGACACAGGCAGAGGTTTATTTATATGTGAAGAGGTGGTTGAACAGTTACAAACCGAACAACTACATAACTGTTTTTACATGTTATATAAAGTGTTATATTTTAACACCCCCTCTTAATGACTAAACCGGAAACAAGACAAAGTTTGTCCCGAAATTTTACAAATTTCCTAAAGCCCATATGTTTAGTCATTACATCTATAGACTGTGCCATAGGTTGTACTTTAAAATCAGCAGTCCATGACTGTGTTGCGGTTGTCGAATGAAGAAGAACCGCAAAACAAAAATCTGGTCCCATGAACAAAAGATATGGCAAGTGGTCCACTGGTTCTCTATTACGTGATTCATTGACCAGTGATGAATCACCAATGGCTGAGAGTGTCAGCCCCATCTCCAGAGTGCTGAAATCAGAACCTCGGAGAAGTGGATTGAAAACTCTGTTCCAGGCTTGTGTAGCCTGCTGGAGTCTATACAAAGACTCAATCATCCTGCAATCGAAGTCACCTCGATCATGTCCTTGCACCACCATGTAGTGCTCATCCAACTTTCTCAATAAGAGAAATGTGACCATCTGTGCAGTAGGAGTTAGAACCAACTCCGCAATAGTAGGAGAAATAACCATCTCCGTCTTAGCAATGGTCTCCGTCTCAATAGTGGTAGGAGTGAGAACCAACTCCTCATCTTATCTATTTGCTCATCTATCCCCCTCTGTTGGGAAAGATTGTTCACAACACAATGAGCAAACTGGTCATGCTCTACTGTCCTTCGAGCAAGAACCTTTGAGTGAGTGGTGGGCATGCCATCTCACCATGCATCATTAGTGCATTTGGAATAGTGGAGTCTCCGTCCACAACAAATTGTTCTTTAGAATGAGGAAATCCATCCTCCCAAGGCATGTCCGCCTCCCGTACACCTAGTATAGTGGATATTCCCTCCACAATAGGTGCATGTAGGTTGACTATCCAAGTCAACAAATTTGTGAGGAATGGCTTCCTCCCAAGGCATTGCAGCCTCCTACACATCCTGAATGGTGGAGTTGTCCTCCACACGTGCATTCATGTTGATCGCAGCCGGATCAACAAGCCGATACTGACCACCTTCCCCAATACCAAGGGCAATTATCTGTCTTTGTTTCACATCAGAGACAACACACTTCTTTCCACATAAATCCACAAAAATATTGGGATTTTCAGTCAATTGACGAATAGATAGAAGATTCTTTTGTAAAGAAGGTACATATCTAACATTCCGTACCAACAATTTATGAGCATTATTCAATACAATGCATATATCTCATATCCCTTCTATTGCAAGTGATTCTCCATCAGCTAGTACTACTGATTCAAAACAAATATTTGCAGTAAATGAAACATACCAATCCCTACGACATGAAAACTATGCGACGCACTGCGAGTCAATGATCCAAAGAATCGGTACCACTTTTTATCATTCGAGCATGATGTCGTAAGACAATAAAGAGCATCCCGTCATCCAAATCCCGTTCTTCTGCAACTACTGCCAAATGTTCCTCATTACATGGCTTTTTGTTCTACTTCGAAAGATCATACATCCGCTTCCAGCAATCCTTCTTGAGGTGCCCAACCTTGTGACAATAATAGCATGTGACCTGATACCGAGTGGAAGACTCACCAAATTGACGTTTCCACTTTCCCTTTGACTGAGTGACAAGAGCACTCTCTGAATGGTCACAATTAGATTCTACCTAAAGTTGTCTCCATTCCTTTTGCAATAGGTAGGAACTCACCTTGTCAAACGTGAGTGTTTGACTTTCAGCCATTAAATGGAGTGCCTCCACAAATGACTCATACGAAGAAGGTAAGTTGTTCAAAACCAGAGCCACCATATCATTGTCGTCCATCTTTTTGTTGATGGCAAATTGACGGTCTCGGATATCTTTCATCCGAAGTAGGTGCTCAAATAGCGATCCACCTTCTTGTAACTTTACGGAAAAGAGAATATTTTTCAGGTATAAAACCCGACTCTTTTCTGACGTCTGATATTTATCCCTCAGACTGGCCCACAACGTGCTTGCCAAAGTGGCATTCCGCACTTTCGGTATCAAATCATCCGACACCAATAACTTGAGAAGCAATAACACTTCCGTTATGACGTTTGTCATAATCCTCTTAGTTCGTCGCTTGGTCGACTTTCATCACCCTTGATTATTTTATCACAATCACGAAACTCCGCGACCATTAAAATCTTATGGCTCCATACATTGAAATTAGTGCCCATTAATTTTTGTGTCTCCGGCAAAGTTAAGTGTGATATGTTTGCCATTTTATTATTCCAAAGTAACGAAAATAATAAAATAAAAGTTTGCCACACCAATAAAATAATGTATTATCCCATCAAGTATTACTTATTCCAATAAGTAATATTAAATTATGCAAATCACCCAACTATATTTGTTTGTATTAAAAATATTATTACTTATTCCTCCAAATAATATTAAAAATAATTGCTCCACCAAATCATATGAAATAAATTATGCAAAGGTGAATACCTTTGTTGAAAAAATAATATTATTTCAACGACTTCAGCAAACCGTGGTTTCTCTTTCTCCCCACGCAAGCTCAGAAACACTTCACGATTTCCGTCGTTTTTGCCTTCTGCGAATTGTGGATTTGTTGTGACTTCTACTGTGATGACCCACGTATTTCTTTCTCCAGCGACTCTGCCTTCGAACTGGATTTGCGACTGTCTCCTCTGCCCTCACAACCTTCTTCTGCCGCGTATTCTGCCCTCGTGAACAGGAACCCACGTATTTGCCCTTGCGACCAGGAAAAGAAATGATAATGAAACGAATCGTGCCCTCGTCGTCGTTTTTCCTTGTCACGACTGTTCCACGTCGACTTTGCCCTTGTCAAGATTTTCGTGGTCATCGTTTTCCTTTGCTAAGGCTTCCGTGATTTTCAGTTCGTTCTTTGCACTGGATGTATTTTCTCTTCCCATGAATCTTTTGCAATAAGCGGCGAAGTATCTTCAGTTTGTGCCCTACCAGGGCTTCCCCAAACTTCCAGTTCGTGCCTGTTGACAAGGCTTCCTCGAACTGCGAACCGACCGCTCTGATACCAATGTTAGCATATGCAAAGAGAAGAAAGAACTCAGAGAAGGAGAGAGCAAACTGCACTGCTGGAATGACACAGGCAGAGGTTTATTTATATGTGAAGAGGTGGTTGAACAGTTACAAACCGAACAACTACATAACTGTTTTTACATGTTATATAAAGTGTTATATTTTAACAAAAATAGCACCAGAAACAATAACACTGCTGAAATGATAATAGAGTAATGTCTTCAAATCCTCCCTTCACTTAAGACTTTCTTTCTCAAGATCAGAATTACTTAAGGGATGGATCAATCAACATGTTTGTCTAATCCAGGTACAATTATGTTGTGGTACCTCACTATCCTAGGCAGTTGAATTAGTTTGCCATCAGTCAAACTTTAAAAACATTGGACAAAAAAGACGGAGGTAAACTTGAATCGAGTACATCCCCTTTGAAAAAATTACTTTACCCCTCTGGTTTCTAAGATCTACATACCTCAGTCTTTGTGTTACCATATATCGACATTGAAAAAAGTGGCACAATGTGGAATTAGGGAGGCTCTATTGATGACGGAAAAAATGAGCTGCCTATAGAAGTCCTCAATGATGCAGAGACCTCTTCACAGGCCGTCTCACTTCGGGAGCATAGGGATCCAACCATAACAGTGATATTTATAATCTTCTCCTACTATTTAGAATCTTAGGATAGACCATCACCTTCGGGAGCATGGGGATCATATAATTTATATTTCCTAATCATATAAAGAACTCAGATGAATTAGAACTTACAAAATTATAGTGCTTTTTCAAATGCAAGCAGACTTACAATTGTTTTGAAATATTTGGATAAACTAGATTTCTTTTCATCCATAGACAAATTGAAACAAAAGAAGTAAGGTGTCTCTAGAATCAGAACTTATAAAGAGCAGTAAATGGAAACTAAAGAGAGAACAAATGAACTCAAGTGAGCTTTCCTTTCAACAGAAATAGCACCTGCTAAGTACAGAGAGGGTGTAGTAGGCGTTTCTGATGTGTTTTCCAAACATACCGGCCCTTTGCTGGAAGGAATCCGTGCCATGAAAAACAAACTGAAGAATAGTTTCTGTTCAGCCAGGAAAAATATAAAAAAATCAGTAAAAGGATGAAATGCCTTGATTATGCCCCAACTCGAGAGATAACATCATCAATGCCAAAAGTAAAAACTATCTTGGAAGAGACTAGGATGATTGGGATAACAACTCTAAATGTAATTTTCAGCACATTACAAGCCTGGTGGCTGGGTAGGTAAAACAAAATCGACATTAGACCATGTTAACTAAGGACAAATTATATCAAGGTATGCATACATTGATAAGTATATCAATAGACCAAAAAGTTCAAGGGTTTTGCACCTTAGGAACAAGACAACTGGCGAATGACAACAGGAAACTTAGTCCTCATTTTGTAGCATATGTTTAGGACAGTAATTTATTAATTTTGTATGAAGGTATAATACCTCTAAACTCATAATCCTATCGTATCAATTTTTTTTAAAGTAATGGCGTTATAGTCCCAATCTGTATGCAAATAAGTTGGTTAGTTACAACTGTAATTGCTTCTATTCACAGTTGTTCATACATAGATATACCACATTTTGTTTAATATAAACCAAGTTGGCATTATTCCTGATGAACACACACTTATACTGAGAGTGGTGGGAGTGGGGCAGGAGGGTGTGAATTAGTATAAGATAATCTTTTAATTATTTAAAAACTTAATAACCACAATAACAGCAATCACACAAGATGTAACAAATAAGAAACGGGAGAAAAACCACGGAGAAAAGACTGCTTGATCTGCTGTCCAAATCCAGTCATAAAATAATAATTCTCTTACAAAAATTTATAGGCACCAACCCACTGGTCACAATAATCCCTACCGTTAGGCAATTTGTAGGCACCAACCTATTGGGACACCAATCCCCACTTCTAAGCACCAACTTAGCAAGTGACATCAATATCGTCTTAGGAAGCACCAACCTCCAAAAAGAAAACTTTTTCAATGGATGACAATTAAATAGATCTCCTTCACAAAAATCTACCTTGAATGATATCTTATTTTTCTCACCTCAAAAATCCGCTTGAGTTTGAATGATACATCTTTATTATTCCTCATATACTTTCTTTTCAACTACATCTCCTTTTTATACCTTATCATATCACTTGGAAGGGGTGTGATTTCTCCCAAGGAACACTCTTTATTTTCTTGGGCGCTAAACATGGGTCAGCCCCTAATTTAAATATTAACACTCAAACCGGAGGGGGGTCAACCAGCATTCTTCAATGATCATAAACTTGTCTTTAATGCCTTGGAATGGTGTGATCTGCCCTTGAATAATGGAGATTCGAAACTGATTTTGTTTGGACAGCGATTAGTGGCCTTTGGCCTTCAACGATCAGATAATGATTTCCTTTGATAGCAAATTCCTTTGACATCAATGACAATTAATCCAACAATCTCCCCCTTTGTCATTGATGACAACCTTGCATAGAAATAACCTATGAATATAGCAAGAACATAATGCTCCCCCTTTATGTAATTCTCCCCCTTTGACATCAATGGCAAAGAAACCACGAAGCTGTAAAATAATGCAGTGATTAGCTCCCCGACATAATGCTTCTCCTTAAGAACTTAGTGACTAGATGAAAAATATATCACCCCCAACTTTTGTCTGAGATATTCAAAAGTTTCTTTTGGAAGGGGCTTTGTGAAAATATCTGCAATTTGTTCTTGTGTGGCAATGTATTCCAACTTGACTGTTGTTTTGCTACCTGCTCTCTTAAGAAGTGATATTTGATTGGAATATGCTTCGTTCTGGAGTGCATAACAGGATTCTTCGAAATGTTTATTGCACTTGTGTTATCACAAAATATTGAAATTGGATGAACATATTCTACCTTAATATCTCTCAGAGTTTGCCTCATCCAAAGAACTTGTGTGCAACAAGATGTTGTTGTTATGTATTCAGCCTCTTCGTGGATAGAGAAACAAAAGCCTGTTTCTTGCTTAACCAAGATACAAGACTGCTACCAAGGAAAAATCTTCACCTCTTGGATACCACAAACCAAAATCCAAAGTGCCCTTTAGATATTTAAATATCCTTTTAACTACTTGCACATGGGTTTCTTTTGGTGCAGCTTGAAACCGTGCCACCATGCCTACAACTTGCATAATATCTGGTCTTGAAGTTGTCACATATAGTAGACTCCCAATCATTGACCTGTATAGAGTTTGATTTGCTTATGGGGATTCATCATCTTTACTTAATTTGCAACTTGTGACCATGGGTGTGCTCATTGGTTTGCAATCTTCCATCCTAAACTTTTTCAACATCTCCTTGATATACTTGGTTTGTGAGATGAACAAATTGAGAAATTTGTAACCCAAGGAAGAATGATAACTCACCAAGCATGGACATCTCAAACTCCTTTTGCATTTCCATAGCAAACTCTTGACACATTTTGTCACTACTACCTCCAAAAATAATATCATCCACATAAACCACAACAATTAACTGATCATCACCTTCAGTCTTGATGTAAAGATTGCTATCAGCAATTCCCTTTTGAAACCTTGTTGTAGATACTTGTCAAGTCTTGAGGCACTGGGCTCTAGGACTTGTTTCAACCCATAAAGTGTTTTCTTCAACTTGCACACATAATCTTTATCTTTTGATAAGAGGAACCTTTCTAGCTATTCAATATATACTTCTAGATTTCCATTGAGAAAGGCTAACTTGACATCCATTTGATAGACTTTAAAGTTCTTAAAACAAGCAAATGCCAAAAACATTCTAATAGCTTCTAGTCATGCAACGGAGAAAAAGTTTCTTCAAAATCAATACCTTCAACTTGAGCATACCCCTTACAAACTAATCTTGCTTTATTTCTCACCACTTGTCCATCTTCATTTAGCTTGTTCTTGAAAACCCACTTGGTGCCAATCACATTTTTGTCTTTTGGTCTTGGGACAAGTTCCCAAGTCTCATTCTTTTCAATTTGATTCAGCTCTTCTTCCATAGCCCCAATCCAATGTTTGTCTTCGCTTGCTTTTGCAAAATTCTTAGGTTCTATTTTAGATAGTAAGGACAGGTTTGCATGTTCTGATGCATTTGCTAATCTTCTTCTAGTTTGTACTCCAATATCTTTATCACCAAGAATTTGACTTTCTAAATGGTTCTTCTGGACAAATCTAGATGGTGCCTTTGTATCTTTTCGTTCAATCACTTCTTTTTCATCTTCTTCTTCTCCTTTTTCTTCTTTGCAGCTTGTTTCCTTTGGGTAATCAATTTCTTGTGCTCTTTCCTTTTGATACCTTACTTCATCCACTTTTACATTTGCACTCTCAACAATCTTGTGCAATCTTTTATTATAGCATCTATAGGCCTTGCTTCTTGAAGAGTAACCAAGGAAGATACCTTCATCAAATCTGGAGTCAAATTTTCCCAAATCCTCATCATCTCTTCTTATGTAGCATTTGCTTCCAAAACTTTGAAGTACTTAATTGTAGTTGGTCTACCCTTCCATAGTTCATAAGGTGTTTTACTATTGTTGATTCTTATTTGCCCTCTGTTCAGAATGTAGACTTATGTATAAACTACTTATCTCCAAAATGTATATGACAACTATAAGCCCTCTGGATCCTCATGCGACCTCTCGGACCACCAGTTCAGCTCCCAGGAGTTAGTGAAGCCTTCATCCCCTGTCGTCGGATCAAGTGCCACGTGTCATCTTCTAGCGCGTCGTGCAATTTGATGTCCCTCATGTCCCTTTGTCTGAGGGACATCAAGGTCTAAAAATGCACCTAGCCCCTCCAAGAAGCCTCATGGTTCCTCATGTGACCAGCTTCCAACCCCTCGGTGCTTTAAAGTTGTTTTTGACTCAAATCCCCTGCCGTCGAATCTCCACCACATGTCGCAACGAGGCGCCGTGTGCAAATTGATGTCCCTCACGTCTCTTAATGTTTAAGGGGCATCAAAGACATGAAATTGTCCCTCACTCCCATTTGTGCTTTGTTTCAAATTTTCAAACCTTCTTGCTTCTCGCTTCTCGCTTCTAACATCTAACTCTCCTGTGCACAACTTCATTCCACCATAGCTCTGCAACTTGCTCACACCAAGTCACACCATTGATAAACCCCAAACCAGCTTCGCTACAACAATGAAATCCTCTACTCCATGGTAATATGCAGGTCACAGAAGGAAGATTAATCAAACCGAGAAGAAAAAATGAAGAACGGAGAAGAAGAAGCTTGAAAACTCCATTGTCATAGAACGAAGAATCGAAGAGATCTTGCAAACCAATACACGGAAAAACAAATCGTCGGTTGTTGAGTTCTTCACTCTCGAAAACCATCAAAACCACACCTTAACCCTTCTTCCACAGCACAGAACATTCCCAGTGAAGAAATCCATCTCTTTGCACAACGAGGGAAAAAGCTTGATTTCCCATCAAACCAAAGAAATCAATCGAAGCAAAATTTCACCGGCGGAATAAGAAGAAAAAACCCACAACAAAAATGTAAATTTTGTTGCAAACAGAAGAAAAAACCAGACCTACAATTTTCAAGGTCCATTAATGGCTGCTACATTCAGAAGCACTACTAGGTCAAAATTTTAAAACTTTAAAATCTCCCAAACTATTAAGCGGATAGGTCCAAGATTTCAGAGGGGCGATATTGGGAAAAAAACCCATATCGGAAAACTTTGTTTCACAGTGATCTGACCACCAAAGGTTCACTTTCCAAAAATAGTAGGTCTTCTACATGGAGGACTGTCATTTTGGGAAAGTCATCAATTAAAGAAACTACGAAAGAGGCATTAAACACAAAAGATGTATTGCAAGGAGAGATCGTTGAAATGGTCGTCTTGGTCCAAAATTGACACTTACTAAAAATATTAAGTGGTCCCACGAGCACTTGCCAAAAATAGAAAATTGATCCAGAAGGTGAGAAGAATGTAAGGAGAAAGGGAAATCTAAGTTAACATCCAGGTTGAGATTTGAGGCAACTTTGTTTTCATACTTACTAAAAATAGTAAGTTGCTTTTTTCTGAAGAAATCATGAACCATAAATGGACAGGGCAGAAGCGTGCAACCTTTCACTTCCGAGTAAGAGATAGAAAAAAGTGCAATCTCTATCATCATACTATGTAGAGTAGGTGACAGTGAGGATGTCAACAGTGTCTTTCGACACTCATTTCATGCTTCAATTGGTATGCGGGAGGTGGAATTCGCAATCAACACTGTCATATCATTCATAAGATGCTTCATCACAATCATGTCTAAATCAAAGTAGCACTACAACAACATCGCAGGGAGTCAAGACAAGATTTGTTCAGAGTGGATCTCCATGAGTGATGCTCATGGTCACCGAATGAGTCATGCGATAGTGTATTTAAACACGGTATTCACACATCATCCAAAGTAAGTTCTTCAGCATGCGCAAGAGTTCGGAGATTCAGAGTTCATCACATTGGATCGTTTCATCGAGTCATCTGGAAGGATCAACGGGCTTTATCAGAGGCAAAATCTATCATCATCGACATCATCCTTCCTTACTCTTCTTTCTCGCTCTCTCTCCCTCTCTCTTCTCTCCCCCAACTTTCTCTCTCCTCAATATTCTAATCTTGCGTTGGGGTTGCACTTCTTCATGTCTTAATAATTCTACCGTGTAATAAGTCACCTTTATATTATAAAAAGGGACTTAATGTTTTCCTAGGAAGGCGAAGAGTCTTAAGTCATGTCAAGACATACAAAGAGTCATTGGGGAGTATGTGAAGAGTCATTTCTCTTCCTATAAATTGTAAAGCCATTCCCATTTCAAAGGGTTGGTGATTGATTTTGTAAACTCAAGAGTGCATTGAGAGAACAAAGGAGATAGCCAAATTCTTCCATTCCCTCATTCTCAAATTTCCTCCATTTCTCCACTATGTACAACTTTGTTTGAGCAATCAATAAAAAAGGAGTTTCTAGCTTTCTTTGACTAATGATTTCTTGATACTTTGTGCTCATTAAATTCTATTTGGTCTTATTGCTACTTGCAGAGTTGTTTCCTCTTAATTTTAGTGCATGTGATGAAACTTCCAACTAGTGTGTGCAAGAATATGATTTTCTACCTATAACATTAGTTCTCCTACCTCTTTTCTCACTCCCCTTTCCCGCTCTTCAGAAAAAGTCTTCCCTAGCAAGAGATTGCTAGCTTTGCCAGCAGGTCAATGGAGTGCCCCTATTGGATCCCCGACCGTAAGGCCACCTGGACAAAACTCACTTTTACTCGCGTATGCATATACGGCAGCTGCAACGGTAAAGTAGAGGGACTTAGACTCCCAGAGCTTTGGCAAGAAATCCACAAGTTTGTCCACCTGACAAATTTTCTCACCAACACTCTAGAACATGATTTTCTTTCTTCTTGTTGCTTTCATTTTTTATGGGACTTTTGAGAGCATCTGCATAGCTTTTTGGCTTTTCTTCATTTACCTTCTTTGGTGGCTCTTTGGGATCTTCTTTGGTAGTCATTTGATTTTCTTTGTACCCAAGACCAATCTTGATAAATGGTGACCTCTGGCCATTGATGATATCATCTAAGATTTCAGTACTTTTTTCAAACTTGAGGCTTTTGTTCAACTTAGTAGTTGTTTTCTCTAGTTCCTTCCTTAAGGAAACAATTTCGAGACTCTAGCCTCTCACAATTTTCTTCTTTTGTCTTCAATTGGATTCTCACCTCTTCCTCTATTCTTTTTGCCTCTTCAAGTTGAATCTTTAGGTTAATGATCATTTTTCTCTGATTCCTCAGGGTTTTGTGACATTTTTGCTTTTGAATCATGATCCTCTTCTTCATATTTTTGAAGTTGTAACTTTTGTTTTAGATTCTTTTTCTTAAGCTTCTTGATCTCATTTAGGGCACAAATGAGTTCTTCTTCTAGATCCACTTCCCCATCTATTTCGGCATTTTCTTCCTTTTCGGATCCTTCTCTTCATTTCTTTTGTCTTCACTTTCCAAGATATCCCCTTTTGATTCTATTGCCATGAATAGAATTTCTTCTCCATCACTAGCAGAGATACTTTCATTACTCTCTTCAGATGAGCTACTTTCCTCTTTGGAATAGAGGTTTTTCTTGTGCTTTCTAAAGGTCCCAAGGGAAGAACATAGAACAAAAAAATTTAAACAAAAAATTTTGGGAAAGTGCAACAAAGATTTTGGATGTATGTGAACCAATTGTTGATGTGCTTTGCATGGTTGATGGTGACACCCCTTGTCTTGGCATGCTTTATGGGAGCATGGACAGTTGCAACGAAGCTATTCAAAAAGCACTCAATAATGTGGAAGCAGACTACATGGAGATCTAGGATACAGTTGATTCAAAATGGAAATTGATGCACACCCCTTTACGTGCAGTAGCGTGTTATTTGGAGCCTAAACTATTTGAAATTGATAGACATTGATTTGGAAGTTATGGACGGGCTTTACGAAGCCATTGAGAAGTTTGAAGCAAATCCAACAGTCCCAAGTCTGATTAGAGATCAATGTTGGAAATACAAGTCAAAAGAAGGGTTGTTTGGAATGTCAACGGCCAAATATGACATGTCACAAGCTAACATGCTTGGATACAAATGGTGGAGGTCCTATGGAGCACAGACACCTGAACTACAACACTTCGCCATTCGCATATTGAGCCAAGGAGCAAGTTCATCAGTGTGTGAGAGGAATTGGAGTTGTTTTGACCACATCCATTCAAAAAGAGAAACAAGTTACTATCTGGAAAGTTGGGAGATCTTGTTTACATTCGCAACAATTTACAGTTGTGTATGAACAAAGCAACAAAAGACTCCACCTCTTTTGTACAACTTCAACAAATTCCAAACGACGTACCGGATGCAAATGAGCCCGACTTTTTTGATGATGAATTGAGTGGTGCATCCAGTGATGATGATACTGCATCAACTCAACCATGTGCTCTTAATGACTTGGAACTTTTTTGAAGTTTGAGTCTCAACTCCTAATTGTAACTTTTTGGCGATTTCATATGTTTCTTATAGTTATAAGTTTATAACATAATATAATGTTTCTCCTCTTTCATTTAACTTTGATAAGTTTATCATGTTTTATAAATGTGACATCGTCTTTATATAGATTTCAAAACTATTTTGAGGTTTACCTATTTTGACAATTTAGTGGTTATACTTCTTAATATCTTATATTTAAAAAATTTGCAAATTATAGTAGTCGAATTTAATCACGATTTTTTTCTGAATTTTATCGTTGCCGAACTTCATCTGAATTTTGTCCTCGCTTGAACTCGAACTCGAACTCAAACCTTGTGACTTAGGTGACAATTGCATATCAGAAATGAGAGAGTTATTGTTTGTATATATGTGGGGATATATATATATATATATGGGGAGTTGTTTGGTTAGTCAAAAACTTGAAGCTGACAATCATGACTTGGAATAAACATTGAAACACATGTATGTTTTGAGTGTTGGATCAATGTGAATCAACATTAAATGCATTATCTTGTTCGAATTAAATATGATTTCTTGAACTACAAACATTAAGGGAGAATTGCGAGGTAAACAAGCTCGCAATAAAACACTACGCTGAACCATGAGAAACATAGGATCACTACAACCCATCTTAAGGCTATAATCCTAAAGCACCAAAGATTGTGCCATGATATGTCTCATATGCCTATTAACACATATATCCAATATGTGTTGGGAAGCACTACCTTAAATATTGTAGGGTGTAGGTTGCTAATCATTGGTGTGGTGACAGTAAAAATATTTGGAATCATAGTTTACACACTGGACAAGCATTCGGTGGGTCTACGAGTAATCACTGAAATTTAACTTGGCTGACTTTTTTCCAGTCCCAAGTTTTGGCGAGTTTCCCGAGAGTACTCACGGGAGTGCTCACCAATGCTCGTGGTGAGTACTCACCAATACTTATTTGATACATTTTGTAACTTTATTTCACATAAAATTTATGTCTTTTAAGGACTTTAAGTATTTATTAAGTTGCCGAGAGTTTGCCGAGTCAAAAAAAAGGTCTACCAAATCATTGTCGAGTACAAGTATGAAACTATGCTTGGTAAAGTGAATTTAGATAGATGGGATTCATGGACGGAAATGTCCAAGCTCGCAATTACAATCCCTTATCCACCGTTAGTTTATGACTCAAGAGATAAATTGGAATTAGCTAGGTTACCAGGAAATGGGAACAAATATGGGTTCGAAATGCAGAAACACCAATTTTCAAAAATGTCAATATACAAAAAAATGAATAATACTCATTTTTGTCCATAAAAGATAAAACACTTAAAATACTTTGTATTCATGAAAGTTCAAAACATTCAACATGCTTAAATTTTCATATGTACATGATTATAATCTAGATTCTAGAATATATCATCTAGATTTTCCTCAAGTACCATTGAAACAAAAGTATCTAGTGTTTTTATTTTTATTTTTCGAGTTTAAAAAACAGCACTACTGAAATGGTATAGAAACATCTCGGGTATGCCTTAAGCACTACTGAAATGGTACAGAAATGCCCTTGGTATGGCAGAGCCATATCCAGGACTGCTTGGAGTTTCAGAAACGTTTCAGGCAAGTACCAGGACCAGTACTAGTATCCAATATGTCAGTAAGCAGGTACGCTGCCCTGGTTGGTGTTCCCAGGTATACGAGAGAATTAGCAACTTCGGGTTGCTTCTTTTAGTTATTGCTATATAGAATAGCAACAAAACATTTTTGGGCTACTAATCGGAAGGGACTAATCATGATTTTAATTCCCAAGTAACTAGATGTGCATTGACTTACTCTGACATCTATGCCTTAGCAAAAGGCATGGCATTGTATTCGCATTGTATTAGTTCATACTGTAGCCTGGTTGAATTATTCAATAAGATGCCAAGACAAGGGTCATAATCTATAATCGCATTTTGAAATGTGTGTAAACATTAACTTTGCGCATAGAATATAGGATACTCTACTTAAAGTACTAGGCATGATTATTTTGGTCTATCAAATGATTGCATCTCATTGATTGAGAAAGGGAGGACGATTGCATAGACTGAAAACTCAACTTTGTTCATTACCTACCTATTGTTTCCTAGGGGAACTATCATTTTATTAACTCAAGCCATAAGATTACAATTCAAAGTGGCTAATTATATAGCCAAAGGCAATCCTACAATATGAATTACCCCTCCATTATAGGATTGTAAGCTATTAATATGAGTTAACCTTTGGTTATAATAAAGCTTGATACTTGGTTTTATGATTTTACCAGAAAAGCAATGCAACAACAATGTTTCGTAAGTCTGGTACTAGGGCATCACCACCAAACAATCTAAGAAGCATTGAGACCTTTATGTCTTTTATCATAATCTTCGGGATTATTTTACCAAGCACAATTTGCTCAAGATTCCTATACTCACAAATAGTAAGTATTTTGTGACACCAGAGACTTTAGTATTTCCAGTTAGTTTTCGTGAGTCATGTAATAACAAATGTATACCAGCCATTTGTGCCTAACATCAAACCTACTGAGACCACGAAAACAATCAAACCTTCCAATAAATGACACTTCAGACCAGGCTAACAACGAGTCAATTGTCTTACAACTGTGAACAATGTGGCAAATTTTCAGCCAAAAATACTCTTCTGATCGCAAGATACATAATTAATCATCTTCCTACAAAAAAAAATAGAGTATTATAAAGTTGATGACAAGAATCATAAAATTTTAAAAAGTTATTACATAAAATTAACAATATAATTGTTTACCCTAAAGTAATGTAGTTTTAAGAACTATGTACCCAAGGTTTAAAACCTTCAACTGTGCTGGTTATGAGTGCCATACAGCTGCATACTTTTTCCCCACTTCTATTCACACCTATATCTCTATTTTACTGCGCCAGACTTCTCTAGATCTGGCACTGACAGCAATCAAATGCAGCAGCTCACGTTGGCAGTGACATTTGGATGCTCTCACTCTCTGTGTGCCCACCCTTTGCATCTTTCTACCTTTTTCTCAGACATGTTTCCACAGCGCCTTGCCTTCAGCAGATTCACTGTGTTGCATTTCCTTTCACCTTGTGTATTCAGCACTTAGAGCAGAGGCAACTAAAATATTTTTGGCAGCTTCATGCCTCCATGTGTTCACACTTGCCAGTCTATCTGCTCAAAGAGCTGCACGTCCTGACACTACTGCCCCCACGCTCTTCACACCACAACACAGCAATAGGAAATCAGACAGTTAAAACTATTGTTGTGCATTAAACTGAACAGCAAGTCAGAAATTACAGTACTCACACTTCTGGTTATGTATTGCACTTCTTCTGTCATGTTTATGATGCCCAGGGAAGAACAATTAAATTTAGAATGTGGCAGCAGCCACACCAGCAGATCAAACAAATAATCCATGCTCCAACAAAAACAGAAGTCACACCTAAATAGAAATCATGCAGTCAGACCTCTTACAACCAGCAGTAAAGCCTTCATTTGACATGTTTTAAACTGCGCTAGAACGCCTCTTTGTAACTTCATTTTCCTCAGACCTGTCCCTTTTTCAGACCAGCAACATCCTTTCTCACCTTCAGACTATGCTGCCTCCACTATACTCTGTGTCTCCCTTCTCCAACACAGCCCACCCATACAACAGTTACATCGTCTTCTTGAACATAGTTATTTAACCATAAACAAACCCATAATCAAGGGATCACTCCTATCAACTTAACAACTTATGTGTTATCATTAGCACAAGCTAATCTAATCTAATTTCAAAACCAAACCTAAACTATTTGTGGCATTATTAAATTTATACTAACTATATCTAATATGCATTATTAGTTTGTCCCTTAATTATTTTAATACCCTCCCTTTTAACTAAACCGGACACAATCTAAATGATTTAGTCGCTACAATGATAATATGATAAAGACCATTTATGAACTTAATCAAAGTCTAATCTCGCTGCCGATGCAGCGAATATCACCAAATGTTAATTTGACAAGCGAACTTAAGTCATTCTTGGCATTATTGCATTAAATATATTCAGAAATGTAAGATGGCAAAATTGATATATTCCCGCATGATGTATATAAAAAGCAAGACAAATGTTGTGTTGAAATGTTCTTCAAGGATTTATAGGACAATAATAATACTTAAGTGAGGATTCATAGTAAGGAGATGTGTGTGTCATACTAATATTAGTGATTATGATTATACTAAATCACCTTGATAATTTTGCACTTAAATAATAGTTTATATATTAAGGAATTTTCTTTTGCAATTCGTAAATTTAGGTTTCCCTTACAAATAAGCCTCAACTTCAAATTGACATGCATAAATAAAGATAGTAAATATCAGTTTCAGCAGACAATCCAGCTGAAAATTCAAAAAACCTAGTCCAATGTCAAAAGTGTTCGACTTCTAAATTTGAATACCACATTTTCTTATTGTTATAAACTCCCATAAGATTTCTCTCAATAGAGTATACACCAAATATCTAAAACTCGCACTAAATGAGATTATGCCCCTTATATTTCCAAATACAATATTGACTAGGATAATATGTTGAGTCCTAATATAAGCTAGTCCAAGGAGTGCATCGTAACTACAACCCAATCATATTTTGACAGAATATAAATTTGAAAGATTAAGCAATTCAATTTACCTGCACCAGTTGTGCCAACATAAGTGCTGCATAAAAGCGTCGACACACACGAAGTGTCTGCTCTGTTGAGGGTGCACTAGAGTTGTTTCGACCATTTGTAAGTGATCGAGAACACTTATCACGAGGGCTTTTTCCATTTCTAGATGATTTACCATGCTGCAAAACTGGAGCCCCATGTGCCATGCGCATTAAAAGTGGCTCCATAACCCCAACTCTATTTCCAACTGCCTGTCAATGGACAAGTAATTTTCAAAAGTGAAGAATTAATATAACTAATACTTCCAAAACAAGGGAGAAAATGTTAGTTTCCCCAAACAGCCAAATAACATCACTTGAAGAGAGAGAGAGACAATGCATGCAGAAAATATTTCATTGTGCTAGAAAATCAAACATGTAAGATCAATATGAAGACAAACTAACGGTTCAATAATCTTGAAAACTAAAAATAATTATATCAGTGAATTTGGAGAAGAAAAATAATGGAAGGAACTACCATAAAATTTAAAAAAATATAATAAGAAGGCTACCTCATCCTGCCATTAAAATTGCCAAATGAAAACCCAAACCAAAATACAAAAGCTAACTACATACAAATTTATGACAAGAGTCAACTATATATCACAATACTCTTTAACAACCGTCATAATCCAACATGTAAGATTAAAGAATAAGTACGTACACCGTGTAATTCTTCTTTCCCTATTCTAACCTAAATGCTTGCACCACCCAAGGCAATTATTGTGACATTGAAAACAAACAAAACATGCATGTTGTTTATCCAAAAGAATTTTAATAAAAAGAATATGCAAAGTGGAATCCTCAAATCTCTAAACAAACATTTACCAAAGGACTCGAGCAGCAAAAATAAAGAAATAGTATTAATTTTTGCTGATGACCAAATATATCAACAAAAGTAGAGGTTCATTGGCAGGAAATAATAGCTAGACTACTATAAAAGAGGCAACTCAAACCCAACTAGAGTAGAATATGAAATTTAAAAGAGATATATAGAAAGAAAGCCCAATTCTAATCCACAAGATACCAAACATACAAGTACAGTGCACAGACATTAGGGTCAACACCTCCAATATGGAAAGGAAGGAAGAGAAACAAAAAGATATGAGTCAGGATTAATATTTGGTAAATCGCTTGAAGCCAAAATGATACTAAGAATTTACAACCACCCAGCAAAGGAATAAAACGTCATCTACTAGTAGTCCACAAAAATGCAAATGCAACAACAATATCTGATATGTCATCACTTATAAATTTATAATAGCAACAAACCACTACAAAGAGAGATTGTAGAAGAGACCCGCCTTATATCCAAGGCAGGCATCCCTTTGAAAAAGCTATAGCTGTAGGCCCAATCAAGGCCTCTAGGTTGAAATAAGATAAATATTTCACATCCCTCACAATAGAGGAGCTAAAAATGTTGCCCATAATGTTGAAACATCTACGGCATTGTAATCAGTCCCTAGCTTTCCGAGCTAGAAGGATCACCAACACTCAAGTAAAATACTTGATATTAGGTTCATCGACATCATCACAATTATTTACTTATTTGATTGTTTAACTACTAGCATCACTTGAAGTCAGAAATAGTCTTTTTAAACTAAAGATTTCATCAATAAGATGTTCTTCTATGTCTTGATCTTTAGTGAATCGCCCTAGGTCTTCAATAAAAACAATGTTGATCTACTCTTCCTTGAATTCTTCTTTGGTAGAACACACTACTTAATCAAATCAGTAGAAATCATAATCAAGGATTACCCAATTGATTCCTAGGTCTTATCTACGAGCTATGCCTTCTACCAAGAGAAATCGAAAAATTTGAAGCCTTAAAACATGCATCTTTGTTCCCAACCCTAGCTTTTATTGTTCTAAAGAATTTTATTTTGTTGTGGGGTCTTTATTATATTTGGTTCTAGCTAGTCTTGCTGCTTCTAGTACCATATTCATATTGTGCTTGGTATTTTCTTCATGACACATTCATGGGCCTTCTTTGTGATTTTTTTGCGGTTCCACATAGACATCTTCTTTATTTTGTTGTATGGTCTTCCTTGTATGTGGCTCTAGCTAGTGGTGTCCACAAGATTTCACCGACATCTGGGACTACCCCTTTTTAAATTTTTCGTTCTTTTTAAGTAACGGGTCACGTTTTTGTGTTTTGTTTTCTGCGGTTGCTTGTGTTGCTCTAAGGTATCCCCAAAGAGTCATAAAGCCATGTTCATCAAATACCCACATGAAAAAGCTCACTCAATTCCTTTGCCAGACTTTGTCTGAAAGCGTTTTATTTATTTTTATATTAAATAAATAAAGTTCTTTTAAAAATAGATTGAGCTAAAATTAGAGAATTTGGGTTATATAAAGCACTTCACCCCATCATTGTTACCACACCAGTATTACTTTCACCTCAAAGTGGAGCATTCACCCGGGGAAGAGTTTTACATATTAGCTAATTGGAGAATTCTTTTTGAGCAATTGCCCATGAGCTTCATCGTATTTTTGTTTTTATTTATTTCTTTTGTGTTTTGTTTTTGTTTTTCTCCGTGTTCCATCTGGCAATTCCCTGTGGCCTTTTCTTTCTTCCTGCCGGATCTAGTCCAATTGCATAGGGTTTTGAGAAGTCATCTTTTGCCTCAAACAAGGGAAAATTAATTAATATACGCTGGTTTTCAAGCTATTTTCAACGCAGCCCTAGGGAAAAGAATGCAGTGTTTTTGCAAAGGAAAGTCTTATGGTCTTGTCTGCCAAGTTGTAAGGAATCCAATTGCTTCAAAATCCACGCAACTTCCCTCTTCAAATTTCCACGCAAATACCTAGTGCAAGTCGTGGTTTTCGAGAAGCTAATAACTAGTGCAAGTCGTTGATTTTGACCTGCCCTTCCACTTGATTTTGTACATAGGTTTAAGGCAAAGAGCTCAAGTGCAAAGCATGAATTTTAGCTGCCTTCCAACTCTAATCTTTACACTGCCTTCACTTATGAATTTCCACACAAATGTCAGGAGAAGAAGTTTGCATGCAAATCGTGATTTTAAGAGCTGCCCTCCATGTCTTATTTCAACGCCACCTTCATCTTCAGGATTCCACGCAAATATAAAGCAAATTCACTTAAGCAAGTCGTTGCTTTAGCTGCCTTCCATCTCTGTTTTTCACGCTGCCCTTCCTTTATATTTTCCACGCAAAAATTAGAAGTTTGCAAAAGCTAAAGCGTGAATGTTCGTTGCCTTCCTTTCTATTTTTCACGCAACTCTCCTAGTGCAAGTCGTGGAAATGTTAGTTACCTTCCTCCCTAAATTTTCACACAATTTTAAAGAGTCAAGGCAAAACCTTTTAATGCAAATCGTGGAAATATTAGCTGCCCTCCACCTTTAATTTTCACGCAAGTCTTTTAAGTGAAAATCAACACAGCCTTGTGCAATTCAAAGCAAAAGCACTTAAAGTTTGTCGTGAATGATAACTGCCTTTACTCTTTGAAATTCACAAAACTTTTAAAGGGAAAATATTCAAGCCAAGTCGTGAATTCTCATGATTCAAGCTTCTAAAATCAATGCAGCTTTTAGAAGAGAAATTATTAAAAGGAAGTCGTGGTTTTTAAGTCTTTGTCTGCTAATTAAAAGTTGCCTTTCCTCCTAAAATCCACGCAAGTATTTACAAAAAAAAGTTGTCCACCAAATCGTGGATTTCAAGTAGTGAATCTCCCAAATTGCAAGCATCCTTGTCCTCTAGTTTCAACGCAATTACTCACATTGCCAAATCCATGCATCTGCTAAATTGCATCTGGAGTCCCTCTAAAAGCTCTGACATTCCCATTTTAAGACTTTAGAAACAAGAGAAAAAAAAATTAAAACACAATGTGCTCTATTCTACATAAACACAATTTAGAACACACGTTCCATACCAATCAATCTCATAAGAGAAACCATATGCAGCTGTAAATGACTCGGTGAGCTACCGATCTCTCATGTTAACTTAAGTATTGAATACTTAATGTATACCAAGTATACTTGGTTCTCTTACAGTTCGGGTCTTGAGTATTACATTTAAGAAACCTATCTGAATATTTGTTACCAATATTCATCTAAAATCACATTCCTTAAACTAGGTGACATAGGACAACGCAACCAACAGCTTGCGATACTTTGGCCAAAGATTTCCAACATACTATTCATGTTACTATTCCTAGACGACATACTCGTCTAATCGGAATACGTCCTTCACCCCACTCATTTGTTATCAAAAATGGTCTACACCGAGTTCGGGAAGTCGGTCCACTTGTCCAAGGTTTGACCCTAATGCAGGTTAGTGACATAATTTAGAATAGGGAATCACTCGCGATGACCTAGGGTATATAGACATACCCAATCAACCTAAGTCGATTGGATGTGCCTAGTTATCCTAAGTCATTGTGAGTCACTTCCTATGCTAAATCATAACTCTAATCGACCTAGAGAGAAACTAAGTTCAAGTCCAAATTTGGGTAGGTCTAGATGAACCAATGTGAAGGGTGTTGCAACATGTCAACTGCAACCCTGTATCCTTGTGAAGACCCAAGTCTTCACAAAGGTACAGATTCTGCAGTTGGTGTGTGCCAACATCCGACAGAACCACTTCATCTCGACGTACACACCTCAAAGAGGTCATTTCCACTTAATTAGTTTAGGATTAAGATTCAGATTACAAAGCAACCTTACATAACCCTAATTCCAACAACCTTTAAGGTTTCCATCCTTTAAGGTTTCCATCCTTATTTGAGTTGGTTAACTAATATGGATCTTCATAGACTAATGATTGTTTTATGTTCAATTAACTTTTTGCTTAACGTGCAATTAATCGAATAGAAAATAAACATCTATCATAAGATTTAATTAATGTGTCTCAACCATTCAAGGAATGTATAAGAACCAAAACAGGTTCTCGATATAAAAGACTTCATAAATATGAAGTCTAAATGGTTATCGAACTCGTATATCATTCGTTTATTTTGCATCCTTTTGAGAAGAGGAGAACCTTCCTCATTATGGTTAAGTATTAGGATTTATTATACCCATATCCAATTTACACATCCTGACATTATAACTATACATTCATAACATCATAATCAACCATTCAAGATTAAGTAAAGAACATCAATACATACAACTTAGTAAGTTGCATTAAAGTAAGGGAAATTGTACTAATTCCCATTCATCCAACCAATTCAATGACATCAGAAATAAGGATCCAATCAGATATGAATGACAACATCAAGGATATGATTATAGATTTTCCTTCTTATTATGAACAAGAGAATAGACTTAATCAATTTAAGTAACTTCAGTCTTTTCAATTCATCAAAATAAAATACACATCTTACAAAACTATGCATTACTGACATATTTCATGTCAACAACATCAAGATCATTTAGGAATACAACTTTTCTTCCTTCAATACATTTCAATAATAAATCAGAATTCTCTATAAATGGTCCAGACTTTTAATCAACCAATACATCATAAAAGTTATTGCCTTCCTTTATCACTTACGAAGTCCATCTGCAAAAATTGCTAGCACGGGTCAGTTCATTAAACTGAGCATGATAAGCACTAAGCATTAAAACAAAATGCTTTCAACTAACTGATTTCATTAAACCAACTCTTCTTTAATGAAACAATGAGGTCAAGCAGACAAATAAATCATAGTAATAACAACCATAAAAGAACAATTAATCATTTGAATAACATTCAAATAAATGTCATGATGTAATCTACAATCTACAACATGTTATCAAATAAATAACGTTCCATCCAATACACTTATCCATATCAAATAAAAGTACCTTCTAATTATTTCCTTCACAAATCATCTTAATTAGAAATACAAATGTAAATAAGAGTCTCACACATCAGATGTGGCATCCTAATCCCAAATGCAAGGCATAGCCTAATTTATCAAGTTAGACCATATATCAACATTAAGATAGAATTTACTCAATGTACAACATCTCACATTAGTCTTCTATCACAAATATTAAAAGCCTTAACACAAGTCAAGAGAGCAAGCAAGTAGTAATGACGACTACTCAAGGCATTAAGGATAGTAGTGCAACTGATCCAATTAAATCTAATGACCAGATTTACCTAAAAGAAGGATGATTATGTGATGAAACAGTAAGAGCTTCCTATATAATTTGGTTAGCCTGAATCCCCATACACAACTTCAGAGAAGAGAACACAACCCATATCATCCTATTATTTCCAAAGGGCAGTGGTTAGACTTCACCTCAAAGACTAAAAGAGGAGTCAAATGTCATGATCAGAAGGGAATTATGACATTCAATCACACGGGAAGAAGGTCGCAAAGGACAATGCAGACCCATTCACTACATCCCCAAACTCCTTTATAAAAGAAAACACATATAAGAAGAGATCAACAGAATGTGCGACTGTTGTGGTTGAAACAAGTTTAAGCATGGTTTCCCATCATGGACAACCATCGACAGTGATATTATACCCATAACAAAAATGAGATGCAATGACAAAAGTTGTAAACGCCATGCAGGTAATTACAGTCTCAACAGTCACTCAAGGACGTCAAAGTTTCATCAAAGATCCACAGACTGACCAATTCCTTCAAGATGGAAGTAAAACAATCAACGAGACAGACTCTCAATCGAATCCTCACAGAGGTGAGAAAATACAACCTATGAAAGGACAGAGAAGGTTCCTTCACGATTCGATTCCAAGAAGGTACAGCCCAAGATCGACATAGCTTAGCTACAGGCGTACAAACTATCAACAAAATTATTCCCTCCAATCTTGCTCAGAGATCAAGAAATGGAAGAGTCCAGAAAACCCCTTATTCAGAACCGATTTTGATAGTTCAAAAATCAAGAAATGACAACCGCAAGTTCAAGAAGCATCCTTAAAGTTCACGATATCCCAATCGGAGGGGTTTAACAAGTTTACTCAAGCAAGATACTCAAGAGATTAACCTAGTTCAGGGACAGTTAAACAAAAACCAACAACATCTACTTTGACCGGAAGAAGACAACATGAACAAAATAAAGAAAGCTCAAACAGAGCTACAAGAGTAACCCAACATCGACTCACAAAGCTGACCCTCATAATGTCCCCAACCAACAGGGCCTCACCTATGTAACCTTTAGTTCAGTACTCAAGAACTTAAGAAACACAATATACATATAAGATCAAAAGAAAGACTTCAAACACGGGAATCCCCATCAAGATAGCCTCAAAATCAAAGTGCCCGGAAACAAATAACCCATAGTTTCCTTAAAAGAACCTAATTCGAGTACTCAGTTTAAACTGAAAAGTTTAAAGAAGTAATAAAACCTTCACTCTTGTTTCCATACAAGGACCCAAAAACAGAGATTCCAAACATCCAATAACCGCTAGCTTCCATCACATACCGAATCCAAAGAATAGATAGAGTATACAGAGAGTTCAAGAAGAAGGCATGCATTTACTATTTCTATAAACAAATTCAAGCTCACACAACTCAGAATCCAAGCATGCATATTCCTACAATTCCAACAGGAGAATCATAACTTCCACAAAACAAAGAAGCGACAATGAAGGGTATTCATTTACCTTCTGACAACCCAAACTACCACTTGGTTCGAAACTTGAAGCACATATTATTTCCATAAAAATCCATTTTCGAACAGATAAGAAAGAATCACGCATGTACTTCATTACTCATATCACCACAAGATTTAAGGTGGGTTTCAACATCAAATAGACAGGAAAACAACTCAATGACTTCCTTTCCAAGCAGATATTCCTCAATCAAAGAACACAAAAATAATCAAGCAAGGAAACCAAATAACCATCACAGAAATAAAAACCCATTTATCTCAAGAGAGCAAAGTTGTTTTAATGAAGACACTTAGAGAAAAGCAGAGCAACTTAATGGATAGAGCCTATCATGCCTGATAGTGCTTTTGTCGGTTCGAAGAAGATTTCCAATCGAGCCTTCACAACTCCTTCTCCAAACGAAATCAACAACCAAAA
This sequence comes from Taxus wallichiana var. yunnanensis, assembly GCA_018340775.1. Classification (NCBI taxonomy): domain Eukaryota; kingdom Viridiplantae; phylum Streptophyta; class Pinopsida; order Cupressales; family Taxaceae; genus Taxus; species Taxus wallichiana. The sequence continues at coordinate 425,727,200 of CM031234.1, read as the reverse complement.
ACTTCTTCCTCAAATGCCTCATATACTTCCATTGGATCGAAAATAGTCCAAGAGAGTTAAAAATAGCAACAAATTGAAAATAGAACTGCTGGTTCGAAGAACCAGATAGCTCCATGCAGAGCAAAAATCAGAATGCATGAAAGACCAAACAACTCCCAACAAATCTGCTTGCATGGTTTCCAAGGCGGTTTGCTCGCCAAAAATGATGACAATTAATGTCATTAATTTCCAGTCTCCCGCCTAAATCTCCACGCCACCGCCATCCAAAATCAAGTATAAATTCAAAGAGAACATGCATTGTTTAAATTTAGAGATGGTGCCAACTAGGATCGCCTCCAGTTTCCATGCCTCAAACTGATAGTATGTAATAATTTAAATTCAAAAATTAAATCAAATAAATGAATTAGAACTGTCGTCATGTCTTCAACTTACCATACGACCCCTTAGGTCCACTTCTATCCTCACATTAGTTTAAGATAGATACCATTAGCTTAGGGTATGACCTTAGGTTAGTTTAGAAAATATTTACCTTAGGTTATCTTAATATTGCCTTAGATTAATTTACCACCTTAGGATAGGCCATTCTTCATACCAATATAGTATTAGGTGATAGGTTAGAAATATACCTATCATCACCTTAGGTTATTTCCCAATCCCTAACTTAGAAAACATGCAACTTAGGTTAGGATGAACAAGATTAGAGTAGGCATAGATTATACAAGAGACCCAGTTTACCTCAAGTTAGAATCTCGTTTAGATAGATCTTATAGATCTAGGACTTAGGCTTTACCCTCAATAGTCTTGAAGTAGACCTCTTTCCAACTTACGCCCTTCAACGTTCTGGAGAAGTTGACAAGAAGATCTGAGCACACAACTTACAGCAGAATGCACAGCATGAACTTCAAGAAGATCAATGAAATTGTAAACCTACAAAGGCTTAGTCTTTTATTTCCTTCAACCTTTGAATGTCAGTTTGCCATACAGATCAGGTAAGAAGAATTAAAACATACCTTGGATCAATGGAATTGATCCAAGGTTTCATTATTATATAGAGATAAATTTGCAAACAACTTTACCAGTTTACAACCTTACTTATCTCAAACAAAATGCATTCCTTGTAAAACAACAACATTTCAGCAATTGAATCCAAGAAAAGAAATAATTTATCCATGGCAAGCATGATTTCAAACAATCAAAAGAATACACCTTCTTAGGACAAATCACATGTCAATGCTTGCATTGCAAAGAGGAGAAGTTAACAATTTATCAAAGGTGTTACATACTTCCCTCTAAAAAGAATCATCATCCCGATGATTAACTTATTTAAACAAATTTGCATCAAGGACAATCCATTTATTAACTTTCTTTTCACATGTTCATAACATTTCTAGATTTAAAATTTCCAAAATCAGCATTTACGTAGTTGTTTATTTCAAATAATGAAATCTATGTCCAAAACTGGCAGATTTATTGTCATAAAAGAATAAAATCACAAATTTTATCAGTCAACAGAATCAATTCTGTCCAAATAAATATGGAAAAGTAGTTTTCATATCTTCCAGATTTTCCCATGTTGCACTATCCTCATTAAACTGGTCCCACTGGACCTTACATTGACTTATTTCACGATTTCTTAAGTGCAACTAGCGAGTTTCCAGCACTCGTATAGGCTTAACCATGATTATTCCTGGTCTTGGACTTGCAAGGAATTCCAATTTAATACATGTGATAAATCTGAAACGTATTTCTTAAGCAAAGAAATATGGAAAACATCATGCATTCGAGACAAAGCAGAGGTAATGCTAAACGATAAGCTACAGGGTTGATTACTTCAACAATTTCAAAAGGTCCCACATAACGAGGTGATAACTTGGTAGCCTTGCCAAAAGTTATAGAACTCTTTTTCGGTTTAACCCAAGAAAGACCTTCTCACTAAGTTCAAATTTCCTATCAACCCGCTTCAAGTCAGCATAACTCTTTTGCCTATCTGCTGCTTCTTTCAAGCGTTAATGATATTGATATCGACATGGGGCACGTGTCATCATCGGCAATTAATCGGCGATCAAGGGCAAGAATGAAGTGTCAGAGCTGGAATAACTTTTTTTTCTCCTTCTTTACTCTCATCTTTCTTATTTTCTCGGACAAAAATTGTAAAACTAAAGTAATTGGTTAAAAGCCATTACTTCAAGTTGTTTGAAAAGGTCCTTTAATTAAGAATAGGTGGCAGACATGCAAGGCATTGATTTAGTCTTCAGTTGTAAATCATGCATGTCATGCAAAGAGGAATTCTAGGAGGAAGATTGCCAACTATTTCCTTTCTTATAGCTTCCACATGCAGGAATTCATTGAAAGTTACCTATTTGTATTTGCCCTCTATGCACTATAAATAGAGGAAGAACCTACGGGTTAAAGGATCACAACTTGTCCATCGGAATTTGTTTAGCACAGGAGCTTTGTAGAATAGACATTCTTGAGTTTTCAAACTTTGTGTTGGAACCCTTGATGTGATTTCTGTGAAAGCTGGGGATTGAATAAAAGGTGGATTTCTGGAGAACTTTGTGTCTACAGTGCTTTGTTGATTACTTCTATTCAAGGTTTTAGATAAACTTTGTGTTATCTTAGATCTAGGTTAGAAGTTATTTCTTTCCCTCTTTGTTGAATGTTGTGATTTATCTGTTTATTTAATTTGTGTGGATGAGACCAACTTTGATAACTATTGGTTGAGTCAACACATCTTCCTTTCTTCTTTCCCTACTTCTATTTTTCCCCCTTCTGCAAATATCCCATCACAATTGCTTACTTGTTGCCAAATTACCCATTGTGGTTCACGAGCTAAGGGAATTAAAGTAAAACCCTTGAAAGTAGTTATTAGGATTCACCCCGCAAAATAAGTAAACATCTTACACTGGGAGCCTCACCGTTAAATGAAGGAGATTTATCTCATGACTGCCTAGGTTTTACGTTGTGCATAAAATCTAGCCAACAACTAGTCTTGTTGCTTTTAGCACCATCTTTAAATGGTGCTTGGTGTTTTCTTCATGAGACATCCATGTGCCTTCTTCCTTCGTGATTTTTCTATAATTCCACATAGCCATCATCTTCTTTTCTCAATTATTAGCTACACCTATTGAGTTTCTTTTCTTCTATCGCACATAGTTATCAGCTTCATTTTATTGTATGGTCTTCATTGTATGTGGCTCTAGCTAGTCTTTGCTGCTTTTAGCACCATCTTCAAATGGAGCTTGGTGTTTTCTTCATGAAACATCCATGTGCCTTTTTCCTTCGTGATTTTTCTATGATTCCACATATCCATCATCTTCTTTTCTCAAGTGTTGGTTTCACCTATCCAACTTCTTTTCTTCTATGGAACATAATTATCATTTACTACAACTAGCCTAACCTCCTCTAAAGAATCTTGATTCATCTCTTTCTACACCAAAAACAATGTTTTTGTCTAATGCTTTAGCATAGACAACGTAAGGTGGTCAAGAACCCTTTTGTTTTAATCTAAACAGAAATTTAAATATGGCACAAAAGTTACCTACACTGTATAAGGCTCAAAATACTTACAAACATGAACAAAAACCTTTTCTAGGTTGTGAATGTTGAGAGTAAAGGAAAAGAAAACATGTAAAAGAAATGAGTTTCTTACGTTCTAATTTTTTCACACATTTTAATGACAAATTTTCTAACCCAACACAACATATGATTCCTCGCATGATAAACTACCCAGACAAAAATGGTAACGGTCTAGATTTTTGATACATAATGCAAGTATTTAGACAACAAATTATATTGTTCAATTTTATAATTTTGATTAACAAGATTTCAAACAGCAACTTAAATCAAGCAATCCAAATGAAGCTTTTAAATTGCCTATACGAGTGACATTAGTTCAAATGCACAAACAATAATCAAAAAAGCAGCAAGCTCACAGTGAAATGAAAGGTATAACATCATATTAAACTAACAAAAGCTTGAACTAACACTGAACAATAATATCATATCAACACATCAGTTACAAAGAAATAAACCCTTTGATGCAGTCTATTAAAAGCGATCCAATGAAGGATGACCTTAGTTCTAACAGCCTTAGCAAGTTTCCCACACTTCTTTATACCATCTTATGGCGTTCACATCCTCTTGGTAGATGTTGATCATTGATTTGCATATTCCATCATTTAATGAAGATTTTACCTAATAAACAAGGCAAATTAACTAAAACTCGAGATTGCTTGAAATGACAAAGGTATCATAGGGTATGAGTACTCAAAATAAATCTCACAACCTATTCTAATACTTCATGACCTCATATGTATCTCACATAGAAGCAGGATTTTTATTTTGACTTAATACAATTTTCAAGTCTTCCCAAGGCACACACACTTACATAAATCACCACAAATTTTCATGAAATGAACTTCACTCTTATTACACAAATTTCAGGTGAAAAACAATTCACAATGACCTACCCCACATTCAACTACTCTTTGCTTTAACTATAACAATCCAAATATGCTTTTGAACCATTAACCAAGTGGATATTCCACACTAGGTTTTTCCAACAAAGATCTTGTTCTCGATCCTAGTGTGTGGATTCACTAATGCCTCAAGGTATTGGTGTAACGGTCCGTTACATTTGGTATTAAAGCAACCACCCAAATTCGAGTCCCGACACGATGGCTACATCGGCATTGCAGTGTTTGCAGGGGCTCATATAGGGATGGGCAAGGTCCCGCTATACGAGCACAAATCTAGCCCGAGGTCCGAGCTACGGAGCATGGTAGAATGTTACAATCCTAGCGTGCGCATTCACTAATGCCTTGAGGTTTTGGTGTAGCGGTTTGTTACATTTTAACTCCAATTCAACAAGTGATGATAATAACTGGAATTTTCATATAAACTGAGTTATGAACAGCGGGAAATAAATGTGCAAAACACAATGCATACAAAACAAGTAAGAAAATTAAAAACACACATGAACACATTAATTATTTTGCGAGAATCCCAAAGAAGGGAAAAAACTCCAGTGTTTTAGGCAATAGACTCCTCTTCGACTATGTAATTCATAGTTTAGTACAATTATATTGCCACGTTTGTGAACTTTATCGACAGAACTTTAATTCTTTCCTCTTCAAATCTTGTACCAAGCTTTATAGACTCTTCCTTACATGCAACATTGGAATACATCACTAACAAATAGGAATCACTTGATGATCCTTGATAAACAATGTGCGCTTACATAGGCACATCAATAGGCAACTTTCCATCTTTATGTGATAGTTCATATTCACCGTCCAACAACCATCTCTCTTTAACGCTTCAGCTTCCACCCACAATGCTTCAACTTCCGCATATGATGCACCATCTTCCACAAGATTCTTTGCATGAGATATTTGATTCCCCAAAATCTTCGCCTTCAACTTGTCTAAGTAGTCGCTTATAATGCGAGACCTCCCACGGTGCCTTCCTCTTCAAACACTCACTATGTCGAGACCTCTCGTGGTTCCTTCCTCCATAAGCACTCGCTACAATGACACCTCCTAGGGTGCCTTCCCTCACAAGCACTTCCTACATTGAGGCCTTCCTCCATGAGCACCCACTACGGCAAGACCTTCCTCCACAAGCACTCGCTTCAATGAGACCTTACTCCACAAGCACTCACTACAACTAAACCTTATACCATGAGCATTCTCGCTATAGCAAAGACCTTCCCCCACAAGCACTCACATCAACTATGCACCCAATACTCGTTGTCGCGAGATCTCGAGGAAGCCTTACAAGTGAATTACATTAATTGGGCAATTTGAGATCCAATTTAAGATCAATTTCAAACATTTTGTCGAACATTTACAAAGATTTTAGAGCTCAAATTCTCACTACTAAAGAAGAATTTTCCTATAACATGCTTTCGAACTCCATGTATGCAAAAACGTACCTAAATATGGATTTAGATTTTGGAATAACTGCACCATTCACCCCAACCCTCACATGCCAAAACATCTTCTTTTTCCCTTTGTTTGAACTGCAATTTTTTTCTTATTGTTGTTGTCCCCAAATCCTATCTTTTGTGCATATTTCCAATATTTTTGCTATCCCATGGGCTTCCCAAACCATAGAATATGAACAGCACTCTTTGAAAAACGTTTTTGGCTCTATTTTGAGTGTTTTTGGGTTAATTTTTGTGCTTGTAACTGCAATACAAAATTAAAGTTTTGGTCCTTTCTTTAATAACTATGTAATAATGATAATTCACAATTTTTAAAAAAGTTTTGAATTATGCTACTCTTACATTGACCAATGACAAGTCAATAAAGTACAAATAAGATTTTAGGGTTAGAGAGAGGAACTAAATTGTATGAATAGAGTGACAGAGTGTAATGTCCCCTTCTTTTCGACTTTGCACCAAAGAGACAACACACGCAAAAGAAAGATACTTTATTTCCTTTCAAACCAGCTTGCACACCAAAAACCTCAAAGGTTTTTCATCCTTCACAAGTTTCCCAACCAAGGGTTTTCATCCTTGAAGAGATCCTCAACCCAAGGGGTTTTGTCCTTGAGAGAGAGAGTAAAAGGGCTACACTAGCCAACTTTCACCAAAATAAGAATAATCTCCAAAACATATCCCATTAATGCCTAAGCGACCACCTTAAATAGCCATAATACCTTAAATATTATAGAGGGTATTTGGGGCCTACATGCCCATAATACCTTTATTACTAAACTACTTAAGTTTCTCTATTGGAGCGCTAGGCTTCCAATAGGATAAATGATAATAAATGAAAACAACTAACTAAACAACAATAAAAACATAATTCAGATCTTCCCCTTGCTTTTCTCCTTAGACCCACGGGAAGAGAATGGGTTAAGGTCTTCAAAATTCAGCCTCCAAAAAGGGACATGACAGTCCCCCCTTCCCAAGATTGCTTGTCCTCAAGCAATGATGAACTCCACTTGCTCCAAATCCTTGACTCCTTGTGTGTATCCCTCTTGTGTTCCTTCTTGATTCCCGTGAAGAGCTGGTTTTCGTGACAAAGCATCCGCTGCTGCAATGTTTTACCTCTTGACATATTTGATGTCAAAATCAAGAGCTTGTCCCCAAGTAATTGAAAATCTGGATGCCCAAGACAGCTGCTCTTCCTTTGTACCAGCTTTCTTCCATTTGGATCAGCCCTCCTATTTTTCCCACTCAACTGGTTGGTGTCCATGCTAACAAGAGTACAGCTGTAGCTAATCATTTTCATCTTAAAAGAGGCATAGTTAATGACTTAAATTACTTTTGTAAGGGCTAAGAATAGATCATTGTGCAAGGTATTTTGAATGTTCTCCCTCCAAACTGTTGTGATGTAACTCTGGAATGTGTAATCAGCAGTTAGACAAGCCCAATCAGTCCCATCAGTTTCATTATTTTGTCCTCCATCGGTACCAATTATGATAGTGAGACAAGCCCAAGCAAACTCCTTAAATAGCCATAAGGAGTGCTTAAACAATCATAAACATGATGGCCGACCCCTTAAGTAGGTGCTTTTAAATATTATAAAGGGTATTTGGAGCCTACATGCCCATAATACCTTTATTACTAAACTACTTAAGTTTCTCTATTAGAGCGCTAGGCTTCCAATAGGATAAATGATAATAAATGAAAACAACTAACTAAACAACAATAAAAGCATAATTCAGATTTTCCACTTGCTCTTGTCTTTAGACCCACAAGAAGAGAATCGGTTAAGACCTTCAAAATTCAGCCTCCAAAAAGGGACATAACATGATGTCATCACTAGTAGCATATTCCATTAGTATTGTTTCGACCCATTTTCTAAAATATTTGGTGAGTGTAATGATGAATATGTCCTACGACCAATATTGGGTTAATTTTTCCTACTAAGTTGAATCCCCTAAATGAAAAGGGCCACAGGGAGACGATAAATTATAATTCCCGTGATGAAATGTGTTAAATTACTATGTTTGGCATTGTAAGCAAACTTTTGCATAATCACAATAATCTTGATCCAATGTAGGCCAATAATATCCCAACCTCTCGTAGTTTATATGACATGAAATTTCCACCGAAATGTCCTCCACATTCATTTGCATGCTCTTGTTGTAATGTTATCTTGGAATCTGCATGTCGAAGACACCATATTAAATTTCCATCAAATGATCTTTTAAATAAAGCATCTCCAATAACGATGCATCGAGCACATCCCGTCACGATTTTGCTTTTCATCCTTATTCGAGTCCGTTGGGGTTGTTTGGTCGAGAAGGAACTTAAAGATGTCATCATACCACCCTAGCTCATTGTTGTCTTTGATTAACAAAGACAATCTAAGTGGCCTAGGTTAGGACTTATTACAAAGTGTTATTGTGCGCAGCTGTTTAATTGCAAAAATAACATGATTGTCAATGATATTGATAGGAGTACGGACATTACACTAGCCATTCTATCAATGTGATGGTTATCTTTCTATGCGGTCTTATTAATGTCAAAATGCTCAAAACAAGATATTAATTGTTTGACCTATTATGTATCACCATACCCATGAAGGGATCTTACATCTAATTCAAGTGAGTAATGTAACCCTAAGATTAGAGGTTCTTACTCGTGATATTGTTGGTTCATGAAAATCGAATTGATATGCTTGTGAGATAGGTTGTTCCATGAGGATTGACCAATATAATACCAGCCACAACACCCGCAGAGTGTGTTTGGATCCCTCAAAATACACTATCCAAAGGTTATGGGAGTGCACGTGACAAATTAATCACGAAAGGTGTCACTAAGTGGTTCGTGGTCTTGCATGGGAGCTTCGCTAATTGATCGACAATCACTTTTCATTTTATAGATTTTTAAGAGATGAATTCAAGGTCAAATTCCATGGGCAACATAACCCACTTAGCTATGCATCAAGAAAATAGGGTTTTGACATTAGAAATTTTGATGGGTTGGTTTTTGCAATGACATGTGTCTTTACACCAACATATAATGCCTAAGCTTTTGTATTGCAAACACAATTGATATGCACAATTTATCCATGGGCCATGTAGTTTTTTTCGTAGTCCACTAGAGTTCACTTTATTGCCAATATGTAGAGTAGCAATGGTTTATCAAGTATAAAGGGCATCATAACCGGTGGACTTAATAAACAAGTTTTGAAATCCTCAAATAGTCTTTGACATTCATCGTCCTAATTGAATTTTGTGTCCTTTCATTACAACTATGTGAAGGGGAGAGTTTTATCTCGCTAGTTGGATAATGAATCACCAAATGGTTTGAATTTCTCTTTACAAGCTCCACAATTGTTTCAATCCTTTCGCTGGTGACATTTCCATGAGGGCTTGTACTATTTTGGGATCAACTTCCATGTCTCGCTTTGAAATAATAAACACTAATAATTTTCCCGATGTAACCCCAAAGAAGCATGATTTCGCATTAAGACACGTCTATTGTCTTAATCGCTCTAATTTTTTTGTAAGTAAAGGTTGTTTTATGCTTTTTTAGATTTTGCTTAGGTAAATCATTGACATAATCTTGTCATAATCTTATGAATATAATTGTGAAATGTATATGTCATAGCTCGTTGATATGTGGCACTGCATTCTTTAGTGCAAAGGGCATGACTACATACCAAAGGTTCCCCTGTGGGGTGGTGAAAGCCATCTTGTATTGATCTTTTAGGTTGATTTCGATTTGGTTATGTCCTACAAATCCATTCATAGAGGAAAGTACCTTGTGCCTTGTTGTGGAAATAACAAAGATATCTATGTTGGGTAATGGTAAATTGTCTTTCTGGCATGCCTTATTTAAGTCACACAAGTTTGTGTATATACTAATATGGCCATCGAGATTAGCAATAGGGATAATGTTATATATCCATTGGGGACAATTAAGAGATTTTATAAAACCTGCATCTAACAATTTTGGATTTTCTCTTTGACAAGCAAGGCTACCTTCAAAAGCATCTTTCTTATCTTTTGCTCGATAAGTTTTGATCGAGACATAGAACAATTGGCATGCCCTTGTAGGAGCGCGCAAATAAAATGGGAATGGATTGTAGCATAGCTCGTATCATCTTGTCTTCATCACCATCTGTAATGTCCCCTTCTCAACGCTAGTCCTCTTTAAAGACCTTGGGCGCATTCCATTTCCCGTGGCTAAAAGGGAATGAGCAAGGAAAGTTAATGTCATGATTTTCAGTTGTTTTGTGAGCTTTGCATTATTTTTAAGTAATTTTCTAAGTATAGTCAAGTCGGCTGGGAAAAAGGTGAAAAGCCAATGGAAATATAAAATAAAAAGGAACTATTATGTCGCCAAGGAGGTTGGTCCTCTTTAAGAGGATTCTATTCGGTTTTTGTCACCACCTTTGGCTATTTAAAGGGGTCGTATGACTTGGAAAATGCTTATGCATGCTTTGAGTTTATTCTCTTAGAGTGAGAGCACACTTTGTTTTCTCTCTCATCCATTGAGGACAGAAACCCTCTAGGAAGACCTATTGAGAATGAAGCCTCTTAATAGTTAGTTGGTTTGAGGATGAAACCCTCAAACCAAGGGGTGATCTCATACCGAGATCAGCATTGCGTTGAATTAAGTTTTGAAGGCATTTCCGGCCCTTTCCATGGGTGGCGACCTTCCTAAGGTGGAGTTTGGGGTGTTCAAGGGAACGACAACTTCAAATTCAATCATCATTGTGTTCCTCCTATTTTTTAAGCTGGAATCTTCATTTGTACTTGACTTTGGGCTTGGAATTATTCATTTCCAGCCATATTTGTAATGGGTATTTGTTGTTGATAATCAATTTCCAACTAATATTCAATTGGTATTGTTTGCGAATCAATTCCTCGCTTTGAAGAAAAGTATTTTGAAGGGTTTTTATAAGTTTTGTGTCTAATTGCTATCATAAAAATATATTTACAGCCTCATTCGTTTGAGAATTTAATATCAGTTTTGTTTCAGTTTACTATTTGGTTTTGTGCAAGTTCTTTTGGTTTCAGATTCAGCCCAAACAGGGTATTACAGTCTTATCATCAAGCATAATCCTCCTAACTCGTTGAGTAATCAGCAAGGCTTGTTGGACATTGTGTCATAGTTAATGTCATTGATGTCAAGTGTCACATTGATGTCAAAGGGAGTCAAGAGTGTTCATTGAGTCAATATGAAGTGGCATGATGAGTTGCATTGTTGTAGAGGCATGATAACTAGGTGAGATTGCATGATCTTAGTGCATGGTCAAGCAAGTTGGTGACATGTATGGGCTTCAAGAGTTGCTCAAAGGTTCATATGAGGTCTAACATGGTTAGCAAGATGTGTCAAAGTTAGTAGGTCTGCAAGGTGATGATCAAGTCAATTCATAAGAGTCATGTGGTGGAACAAGCCATTCTAGGTCTTGTTCTTGACCTAGTGCAAGGACAAGATGGTAGCATGAAAAGCAAAGCTTGTGTGAGCATGTGAGATATGTTTTGAGGTTCTATAACAGGTGTAGAAGGTGTCTATGATCAAGTTTCACGTGTATAATGCATATACAAGGTCCTTTGAAGCAAAAACTATGAAGACAAGGAATGTAGGCATGGGCAAATCATGGTGTATGGAGAGTTTCAAATATGAGCAGGTATGGATGAGCATCGGAAATCATCAAGCCGCTTGATATGATGTTGTGGACCAAGTTTCAGTCCAAGTGTTTTAATATTTTGTAAGATATTGCACTTTTACCAAAACCGGGTTTCCAAAGGTGAGTTTTAGAGCTAAATGTTGACTTTCAAATGCTCATTGGGAGTGTGCTTCGCATGGGGACCCAAGCACCTGGAGGTATTTGAGTAGCTCAATTATGAAGATTTTCCAAGAAGAATGAGGTTGTTTGATCATCACGTTTTTATGAACAATCGTTAAGAAGGTAAATTGCTTTTTAACCCTCTTGAAACCCTAGCTTTGGAGCAACTTAGAGGAAATTGCTTCTAGTTATCTAGAATTGATTCCTTTTACAAACGTGATGATTGGAGGTCAGTAGAGGACTCCAACTTTCTCCGGATGTGATTTAAAGGTTCGTTGTATGTGGGCCCCACCAAAAGGCAAGTTTCTGGAAAGTTTCAATTTGTGCAAAAGTTTCCCATTGGACCTATTGACTAATTTACCATTTATGGAAGCATGGAAGTTGTACTACATGTCTACGATAATTTCAGCTCATGATTGAGGCCCGAGGATGAAAAGTGTACCTTATTTATGACGACTAATTTTCAGGCATTTTGGGGCAGCTTAGAGCAGTTTCGGAACAAAGTAGTTATGAAGGTGCTACAGGAGGTTTCATGACTTGGTTTGAATTTAGTGATGATCCTGACTTCAAGAGATTTCCAATGGTATTTCATACTTGAGTTTTTGTTGATTTTTGAGCAAGTAATGACCTGATCTTTGAAGGCTAATTTTGAGGGTGCTTGGTTAAGCATGGTCTCATGAGGGTTTCATGGTGTGATGATTGTTTTGAGTTGTTTTCATGATTGTTGGAGATTGTTGAGGGCTTAAACAACATGTCTAAGTGTGTGGCATGCCTTGGTGAAGTTTGTTTTTCTCTTGTTCACTCCATGGTTGGCAAGTTGCTTGTTTTGGGGTTTCAGGACTTCTTGTGTCCTAATGGAGGCCTAGATAGTTCTTAGTGATAGTGGCGAGCAATGTGGTCCTTTGGATGATTTTTCTAAGATGTTCTAATGATGCTTTAAGTGTTTTTACTATATGAAGGCCGACCCAGGTGTTTTGTGGAAAAGAAACATATAAAATTGAATTAGAAAGTCCATTTGTGTTAGGTGTGTGTTATCAACCAATTTTGACTGCGCAAAATTGTCAAAAAACAATTAAATAATTAAAAATTAGAAAATTTTGAAAAGTATTACTTTGCGTGGTTCATTGGACTCCTTGCGATCGTCTTATTTTTGTGATCATTTCGGTCTTCGTTTCATGATTTTTGGGCAAGAACTCTTCCCGCCAGGCTATAAAACGCATTAAAATACATTAAAATAATTAATTAATATTTAATTAATTAATTGCTCCTTGTTTGATTAAATTAATTTTTAAAAAATCACTTAAGGAGTATTTAATTAAATAAATATAAATTAAAGTTCATTCGACAAGTTTTAGTGCCGGGGAAGTAAGCTTTTGTTTCCAATGACGGGTTGGCTTCCCGAACCCGGATTTCCACTTTCCTGGCAATTTCCTTCAAATTTCCCGCACGTGGGTTTTCCTCTGCCAATTGCCAAATCATGGATTGGCAAACGGGCATAAAATTCCCCAATTTCCCACATGGGGAAATTGGACGGGGATTGCCAACCCATTTTGCCATTCCCGTTGGCAATTGCCCGTTACTTTTCCCATTTCCCCCTGGCACTTAAGCCACTACCCAGGATGAGAGGAAGTTGAATTAATCCTCGTAACTTCCTCCATCAAACCCGGTGGAAAAAGTCAGAAGCTTCTTTTTCTTCAGAAGACATAATATTTTGTTAACATTATGCAAGAGAAACCCACGCCATTGTGAGCAAAAGAAATTAATCACAGCAAAAAGACTAAAGGCAAATACATGCGCATTGGTTGAAGGAAAAGACAGGAAGGAGAACAGTCCATACGCATTTGGAGAACAATCATACCAAAAGCCACGCAGCAGGCATAAGGAAGAAAATAACAAACTCAGCGCATTGGGAGAAAGGGAAATATAAAACAGTTTTTAAATAAAAAGAGGAGGAAGATTTCCACGCCAGAGGAAGAAAGAAGCCGCCCACAGGAAGAAGGAACAGTTTAAGCGCCTTTTGCCCAAGTCGGATAAAAACCACGCATCCTTTTAGAAGCACACGCCTTGGAAAGAAAACTGTCCTTAAACAAAAACAAATTTGTTTTGTTGTTTATCAAAAGCCAAGGGTTACGCATTGAGCGAAGGAGAAACAACGAATAAAGACAAGCAAATTAAAGAAACGATGTCCAATTGAAAGTTAAGGAAGAATACAACAACTACAGGGATAGAACAGTAGTTCAGTTTCTGCTATTTCCATGTGTTTTACTGTTACTGAAGAATTGGGTCTGGAATGGTTGCTTTCCAGCATTGCCAGTTCAGTTATACCAGGCATGGTTATTATTTTTGTACACAAGTTTGGCTTTGCGAGGATACGTTTTGAGAGTCAATGGGAGTGACATCCGGCCATGGTGGATTTATCACCATTATTGTGCTATGTTTATGTCTCTTGTGAGCCTTACATGGGAGATTAAAGGACAGCCTAGCTGTGTCCAGAAGCAGCAAGGAGTTCGACTCTTTTTGACTTGGGCTATAATGCAAGGTGTTGCCATGCTGCTTCAAAACAGATACCAGCGTCAGCGGTTGTACACACGCATTGGAGAAAGAAACAGGCCCAAAACCCATGACCCGACCGAACCATGGGCAAGTATGTTTGAAAAAATGAATTGTTTTTGCGACTTGTTATATTCTGCATTTTCATCGGCCTTCAGAAAGAATGCGTAATATTGCATATGGATGGATCTGGGGCCCTGATAAAGCTTACAGCTTAATTGCTAAAGGCTGCAACAAATGAAGGTCACGAATAGCAAACATAATGCAGCTGTAGGCTTATCCTTATTCTGAATTCAGATCCATGGCAGCTGCAGGTTCAGAGAAACTTGTTGATTGGAGCCGGGATTGCAGAATCCACTGCCAAAATACCGAGGAGCTCTTTGGCCAAGAATCAGTCTTAAGGGTGTCTATCGACATGCTGAGGGCTTGAACCTGGGTCATCATCATGGCAGCATTAGGTCTTTATTGGTAATGGCATTTTCTCATCGTTTGGGAGGTACAATTGTGCTTATTATGGCAAAGCCAAAACATTCTTACTACAAGTGTTATATAATAAGGAAGAACCGTGAGCATTGTGGTAAAACCATTCTTTTCAAAAATGTTGGGTTAAGCTCGGTATTCAAGTGAGTTGAGCCAGAGAAGAACTCAGGGAGTTCGGTTCTGGAAAGAAGGTAAGACGACACGAAGGGCATGGATCGCCATGGGAGTCCGAATTCAAGTTGAAAATGCATGAGCTCATAATCAAGCTAGGAGCGATACGATTGAGGGCTCATTCGTGAGTTGAGTCGTCTAAACACCTAAGTGAAGAAGGAGCACATCTCGAGAATTTCTCATTCCAGTCATCATTCGTCTTTGCATGATTGCCCTAATTCTTCAGGCCTAATCAACAACACAACACTATAATTCAAAGCATTGGTTCATGCGCAAGCACCTGTAATCTATATCACACAATTTCTAGAGGTGGAACTCGTTGATGAAGTACCTCAAAATATACCAGCCCAACTTGTGGAAGTAGTCACAACTTCTCAACCAAAAGTTGATGATCCGGAATCATCACAAATGGAGAAAATGGCGACAACATCTTTCTCACAACAAGAAGATCCAATTTCAGCAACACCCAAAGGTGATCCCCTTTAGCGTGATGAAGATCAATTCCCAACGAACACGAGAACCATGTACAATGAGGTACTTGGAGAGGTTCCCACCTGGCTACATGATACCCTGAAGAATTGAAAGAGGGTCTTCAAGCCAATAGTGATAAACTTGGAAGCGATTGCGTAAATGTTAGAATCCATCACTCCAAAAAAGACCAAATACTACGCTAAGGTGTGTGTCAACAAATTCATAAATCACTTCGATGATTTTTCAACACCACTCGTTCACAATGGGGAAAAGGAGATGGATTTCCAAGACTCTGAAGTCTCACGAATTCTGCTCGAGAGATCAACACTTTGGGATGGTGACAAAGACAAAGGACATAACTCCAGGTAGTGAATTGCAATTTTGGCTCTTGGAGATCTTCTCAATGGCGAAAGACCAGAAGTTGGATTCTGATAAACCAAGGTGGCGTAACGACTACGGTCTCGTGACAAATGAATAATTCACCATGGAAAGGTACTCTGAGCATGTGGAGAATTGTGAATATGAATACGAATGAAGACAAATCTTCTCACACCAGGATATTGCTCAGATAGAGGGGTGGATGAATTGCTCAAGTTTCAAGCTCAGCACTCTTGTCATTTGGAGGATTGCAGAGCACACATCATGAGTTCATTCCCATACAATCGGGATAGGCGGACTCTTGGCCCAATGGATAAGGCACTGATCCTAGGTGTCTTGATCTAGGTGGCACATTGCTGACTAGGATGTCTACGTGTGCATACAAGTCATTTAAGTGGGGTCCACATGTACCCATTTCTTTTATTTATGTATTTTTCCTTAAATGACCTTTTAACTTAAGTGGTTTCTATTTTTAGTCACTTTTTAAAAGTTGGTTGAAAAAGTCAAAGTCACTAAAGTGCCTTATTTAATGTGCATTTAAAACCCTAACTACTTTGTAACCAACTTTTGGGTTATAAAAGGAAGTCAGGGGCTCATTTGTAAAGGTGACTTTGAGAGAGGAGAAGAGGATACTTTTGTGCAAGCTTTGTTTCAGAAGAAACTTTGTGTTCTTTGTGAAAAACATTTTGGAGTTAATAGAATAAGAACTTTGTGTCTCATTCATTGTCTCTTGTAACATTTGGTGTTCTTATGTTCATTAGATGTTAGGTGTTTTAATCTTGCATGCAAATATTATCTTTGATCTTATTGTCAACATTATTAATCAGCTGTTCTAGTTCACAGTGATCAAGCTCTGACTATCTACTTGCTCATGTGTGTTCCCTTTTGCATGTTCTTGTTTGGCTAACTCAAACTCCGTTTTATTTGTGTTGGTTATTCATCTTTCCTCTTCATGCAATATTAGGCTCTGTTTTTACCTAACTCTTGCATGTTCTTTCTGTTCATTCCATTCCACTCCTTTCTTTCATTTCATTCTATCTCCTTCATTCACTTTTCTTCCATTGATGTTCCAAAACACCCCCCACATACAATTTTGAATGTACAGATGTAAATATAGTTTTGGTTTTCAATAAAGGCAGCCTCACCTTCATTGAGGAGGGACTTTGTTCCCACACTGTTGCATGTCATTTGCATGCGTGCAAATCCATATGCTAACAGGTGGATGAAGAAAAAAAGTGCAACCTAGAGGGGAACTTGTGGAGGTGTGAGAGGTCTTTGTGACTGTAAGAGATAAAGAATGAAGATGTGAATACATTCAGAGAGAGATCGAGATGAGGGCGAGCTAGGGAAGATGTGGAGATCAGTTTGAAGGAAGAGGTTTTGAAGTAGAAGGCTTGAGAAGTGTTTAGGGGAAGAAGGAAGGAGAGTGAGCTTCATGGTGCCATCTTCAGCAGCAAGAACAACACATCGGTGGTGAAAAAAACATTTAGGTGGTTGAGCTGGTGCTTGGTCATCTTTGGGTTTTGTAGCCTCCTTGTAAGGTTGGTGCCCTACTAAACTAGGGGTTGGTACTTCACTAAAGAAGTTTCTTGTGATGTGTAATATTCACTTGAGTCCTTTGTTTTGTGTAATATAATCGAGGTTCAAGTGGGTTTTCTTCCTCTTGAGGGTTTCCCACTTCATATCTTGTGTTCATGTGTACTCTCTTGCTTTATGTTTCTATGGATGGTTGTTTCATGGTTAATATGCACACATTGGTTAATGAATGTTGAATGGATGTTTGATATGATGTATGCAAACTAAGTTAGCGAAGTAAAAGTTTTGAAATACTTAGTCACCCCCTCTCGGTCCATCAGGCTTCTTACAAGGCCGTGATAAGGAATTCCCTTTATCAAAGAAGGGAGAAGAAGATTTCAAGACTACAATCTGAGGGTTCCAAAATGGCTAATTGTTGGCTAGATTCTCCACAACTGAAAACCTAGGCGGTTATGAGATAAATCTCCCTCATTTACCAGTGATGCTCCAGTGTAAGATTTTGTCGCTTTATATGTCCTAATATCTATCTCATTTGGTATTACTTTAATCGTGTAGCTCATGAACCATAGCTATACGGTTCTCGCAGCAAAGTAAGCAGCTGTAAAAAAAAGGAAAAAATCTACGAAGAGGAAAATAATAGGAAATGGAAGAAAGTAGAGAGGATGTGCAACCCAAGCAATAGTTTACAAAGTTGATTGTATGCACATAGATTTAAAACAAATAGATTATTAAGCACAGAATTCAAAGCAAAGGAAACTTTCGAGATCTAAATCTAAAATAACACAGCTTTATGAACAGAAATAGAAATAAAGTAAGAGGCAAAATGCACCGTTGACACAAAGTTGTCCTGGAAATCTCTTCTATATTCCTCTGCTTTGCGAAATTAGGGGTTTCAGTCAAAGTCCTGAACACAAGAATACTTATTACAAATTCCGATCCTTTAACCCGTAGGTTCTTCCTCTACTTACAACACGTAGAGGGGAAATTACAAATGGGCGACTATAACGCACTAGATCATAAACAAGAAGTAAAGAGAACATCCGCAATCATCTTCCTTTAATTCCTCTCTTAGTGACATCAATCAGAGTTCAAGTCAAAATTGCGCACATTTGTCACTTAACTCAAAGAATCATTCCAAATAACCGAAAGTTCCAGGAATTAGGAACTTTGTTGGGAATGGTCTTTTTGTATAAATAAACATTCCCAACCACTTCCTCATTAGTGAAAGCAATTACATTGTTTGATCGTAATGTCCCCCTTTTTTATAAAAAATTAAAAAGAAGATAAGTCGATTTGCACATACAATTTTTAAATGAAATTTTATAAATTGTGCAAATCGAATTAAAAAGGGGAAGTTCGACTTCACCTTGAGGAAATAAATAAATATTTTTAAAGATAAAACAAGTGACTAGGCAAGTCGCATTTTCCTGGGAGCATGTAATAATTAAATATTTGAAATAAAGTGATTATTCCTAAGCATGGGTCGACCCATAAGAGCATCTTTTTAATATCCCAATGCATTTAATATTTGTTGTTGGTGACTTTCAGGTATATTTTTAAATGATTTTTCCTCCTAGATGATGGCGCCAAAGATGGAGAAGAACCTTGGAGGATGAGCAAGCAAAAGCTATAAAAGAGAGATGGCTACTCCTTTTTTGGCATGTTGACGGTTTATAAAACTTATCTTCATGCTTGGAGAAGGGATGTATGCCCACTTATGATCAAAAATAAAAGGTGTTTATTAACACCACCATTTGTGAAGTGTGTGTGCCCATGAAAGCTTGAAGTACTAAGTTTTGCAATCATTTCTCATTATATATACAAGGCGCCATTTTTTGGAGATGATATAAGCTTGCTTTGAGGGTTTGAAGTGTGATTTATGATGATTATCTTTCATTACATGCTGCTGGTTTTTACCTCATAAAGTCGACTTGTTTGGGCATGTGTTAAGGGTATTTGGAGTGAATTTTCAGTATTTATAAATCTGTTGTTTGGGTTTATTAATTGCAGATCTGGAACTGCATTTTATTGACTCTTAAAGTGAGAAAAAGTGCAGAAATTGTATTGCAGATTTTACCCTAACCCTAGCGACTGGGTTTGGGATTTTGGGAGCTGTTTTGAGGGGTTTTAAGTATGTGAAAAGATCTGATTTTTATTTCGATTAAAGCTCATAATTTTCCTTTTCGCTGCACTTGGTTTCATTCCAAAAGAGTTAATATTTTTGAAGTTATGGATTTTCAAAGTTTCCATTGATTTTCAGCAGTTTTATTTATTATTTTACTTCTGCAAAAATATATTGGAGAAAGGAGTATAAATACCAACTGGATTGCCCATCTAAACCCTCACCTTGGCTCACTCCAACCCCATTTGGGTTGTATTGTAGTGACACTAGGGTTAGTTGAGGTAACCCTAGAAGGGTTTATCTTCTAAGTTGTTTGTTTTTGCAAGTAAATAATAATATATTATTAATATCCCACAAGGGGATATTACATTGATGATGACGATGCCATACCCTCGAGCACCCGCATTCTTTTCAGCATAATTTTGAAGATCTCCAAGCAGAAAGAGACTGTGAATTCAAATTGCTTCCCCTTTTCAACCAATCCATCGAGCACAATTCGTTCTGCAATCAAAACCTCCTTCGACAGCTTATTTATCTCGACCAAAGTGCCCAAGTTACTTTCAGCGATCAGTATTCATATCTATCGTGTTTGTCACCAAATACGCTTGCTTCAACTGAACTAATGCATCCTTCATAACCTTTAGACGAACTAACTAGCACCTCCCTAAGTTGTATAGAAGCTTGGTGAATGATTAGGCTCTTCCTTTCGTCGATAGCTCTAACTTGGTTACCTGCATTTTCACTTCCCGCATCGATGATCACTCACCCGCTCAAGTGCCGATATTGGCTAAGAGAAAGGTTTCGCAACCTTAGTAATGATCTCGCACAACTGGGAAACCTGCTTTTGAAGTTCAGCTTTTTCTGCCTTCTCTTTGTCAAGCTTAAGGAATAAATCATTTATTAGTGTCTACGTGTCTTGCTTTAATCCTTCGGTGGTAGTTTGACCTATTGGCACCTTGTTCCCGATAAATTTGTTGCCATAAGTTTGCCTTTCTGCTTTCCCTCTGTTGGAACTGATACCTCAGCAAACTTTTGCCCCGATTCTTCAATAATCAACCTAGAAGTCACCTTAGCAACTTTAGGTTTTCTATCTTTTCCGCCCAAACTCAGGAGCAGCTGCAAGTCATGTTCCTCCAGGTTGATCTCCTCTCTAGCTTTTGGGATTGATCAGAAGCCAACCACTTTGAGAAATTGCTTCTCGGAGAATGAGAAGTCATTGAATGCACCACCATCTCATGTTCTGGTTCCTCTCCATCCAAGTTTGCTATAGTGTCGTGACTACCATCTTCTGAATTGTCCAAAGACAATGCCCTTTCAAACTCTGCCATCTACAATTTCAGCTTTTCTTCATGAAGAGGTGAAGATCGGAGTGGCTGAGGAGAAAACACAAACGTTGTTGGATTCAACGGAGGAACGACAAGATCTCCCTAAGGTTCAAAGGCAGGTGAAGTGTTGTGAGTTGACACTGGAGAAGTTGGAACTAGCACCATAGTCGTAGAAGTGTCATTTTCCTGTGTCTGAGACTTCTTGTGCACTTTAAGCTTTTTCGGCCTTCTATTGCTTTCACCTTCACACTTTCATTTGATGGAGTCTCTTGCGCTAAGGTTGCCTGTGATCTGATTCATCAAAGCTTCATCAAGGCAATACCCCTTTGTCAGCAACCAGTTTGAGGTGTTGACTAGAACCGCGGCAGATCTTTCCTCGATCATGTGGCAGCCACCAATGTTTTCCTGAAGAGCAGCTCTATCCCCTCCCATCTGATGATAAGTGTTAAGTAACACAGGCCCATCATCTGTGAGATCTGCAGGTATCCGAGCTAATCCATAATCAAACACTTGTTGCGTTGATAACCTGTTGAAGTCTTTCTTTTTGACTTCGTACTCATTTCTGCACTTCATCTAGAAGTCTTCTAATGAAGGCACATGCGAGTACTCCTAGGAGATTGTCTTCTTTACTACCCCATATGGATCGAAGTTCAGTCATGCTGGGAAGAACTCATGCTCATACTCAAAAACATTTCAACTTCGATTCCTCTAGCCTTGTGGATGCTCTGGCAGCTGTAATAGCCTATTGTGATCGGAAAGGAACCTGTAGACTTGTGTCGCTTTGATTATAGGTCATGCATCTCCACGAGCTGCTTGCACAACTCCATGATGACCCACTTGTCGCTTGGATATCTTGGAAACTTGACTGGTTCTCCCGAAAAGCCGGTTACCCTGAGGTATGTGAAGTCTGCAAACTAGATGAAAGTACAAACATGCTTTGAGATACGCTTCCCAAGCTTCGTTGCTCACCCTGTTGGTCTTCAGATCACTGTTCAATTTGCAAATGAATCCGTAGAAGAATCCATCGTTGACCACCTTGTAATCTTTATAACATTCGTGGATCAGTAAATCGGGTAGCACTCAAAAATGGGATCCTTCAAGAGTATCCCCCGCCTATCCCGCTTGGAAAATATACCTCTCGCGAAGTTGTTGTGTATACTGGTATGAAGTCATCTTGAAGTTGTATGTCTGCCTCACACTTCGGAGTTGCTCACCAATGTTATCACTAATGATCTCCGCCCAATTGATTATTGAATCAACTTTGTTGATCTCAATGGTTCTAATAAAGGCATACATCCATGAGCGGAAGTTGTGAGTGTTGGCTTCTCCATTTAGCCTCGCATAGCAATTTGGTAATATCATCTACTTCCTGCACCAAATTGGATCGTGGAAGAGTCCTCGGGAACTTTGATGGAGACCTAGGCTTCTTCATATATCTACTATTCATTATGCCCACACAGTCTACTTTGTGCTTCTCCCATCTGTTGCCAAAAGGCCCAAAGATGCTAATTGTAATCACCACCGCCGCATTGGAATCTTCAGACAATAATTGATAAATTATGCATCCAGCCTGATTATCGTCTTTCCCGCATCATCCCGAATTGTTCTGGATAGGAGATGGTATGACCTTACACACTCCATGACAAATTCGCATAACCGAGCCGTGATTGGGAATGTTGAAGCTTGACTAATTCCACTTTGCTTTTTATTGCCCGCATAAGAGACGCTTTCCAGCCTGGATCTCACAATCAATTCGGAGAGGGGTTCGGGCCTAAATCGTATGCCGTTGATATCGAAGAAACTGAAGTAATGCATGATTCCGCTGATCCTTCTCTTTCATCTCGCTTCATCATAGCTAAAGCAATCTTTATCTCGAGGAACCTTTGTCTGAACTCTTTTCCTTTTGATCTTGCCAAAATTCTTTGCAATTGGTGTAAATCTAGTAATTTCTTCGACTTAAGATATATTCAATGTACCTGACATTGATTTGAACTTCTTTTCACTTATATAAGCACCTGTAATGAATACCTGCAATTAATTCAGACAAAGACGGAATCCAGAGCATGAACACTTGATTTTTATCACAAAAATCTGCATATAAAGCCCACTGCCCTAAAATTTGAGGATTTGCTTGCATGGAAAGCAAGCATAAATATTTTCAACTTCAGCTGGGCACTTATACCAACATGCAGATAATTAACAAGGCTTAAATCAAGCTCCTCCAACCCTAGGCACCAAACTTTGAAGCTTTCCAACAATGAAAACACTTTTTGATGCAAAAATCCTCCTTCCTTGGGCGCCAAAATTGTCCGGGCTGCAATCCTTTGCAAAAAGAATTAATTACATCTTCACTATGGCAGCCCATGCTTATATAACCCTCAACATTCTATTTCTAATAATTGTCCACCCTATTCTTGGCAATTAATTAATAAACAATGATGTTTATTCACCCAAATTGGGTGCCTATTTTTGCATGTTGTTGGCTGCCATTAAATAAATTTAATTTATTTATTTTTAGCATGCTACCTTCAGTTCACTTTGGCTTATCCTCATGCATTGACTTTCTATTCATCCTGGGCGCCAAAATTAGGCAAAGCAACTATTAATAAATACCATTAATATCATTGTTTAATCACCAAATGGGTCGCACTTTTTGACATGGGTGAATTCTAAATTTAAAAAGTCAACTTCTGGTGGAAATTTTCACCCTGCACCGCAACTCTAAAAATCCCTTCTTCCACTTAAGTGATTTACCTTTCATCATGGGAATTTTTACCCTGCAAGGCAAGTAAAAAATTCCCACCTGCCTGTTGCTTCTAATTTTCCCACTGCAGCTTAAGTGACCTTCCAAAAAGTGTGACTTGTATTAAAATTAGCCTCCTTTGAAAAAGTGTGACTTGTTTGGGTGAATAAAACCTTCTGATGGGAAAAGTTAGCCTGCTAGGCAGGCGGAAAATTCCCATCGGTGCTTTAAGTGATTTTTTCTTTATTTTATAATGGGAATTTTTACCTGGCGCCTAAATAATTCCCGCCTGCCTACCGCCTCTAATTTTCCCATCGCAGCTTAAGTGACTTTGACTTCATGGGAATTTTCACCCTGCAAAATGGTAATAAATTCCCACCTGCCTGCTGCTACCAAAAATCCCACTGCAGCTTAAACCTATTCATTCCCAAAAAGTGTGACTTGCTTGGGAGAGGCTTTTTGTGCATGACTTCATCATTTTTGGTTAGAAGCTTGCATTTTGAGGTTGATTCCTTCTAGCGCTGTGTTGGTAGATGATCTCCAGATGCTTCGGGCAATTAAACAGACTATACTGGCGAAAGAATTGACCTAGGGAATTTCATAAAAACCAAAGAAAAACACAAGAAATAAATAAAAGCGAAAAACATTGCTAGAAGTTGCAGACAAAGCCCAGGATTCATTTCTGATGAAAGCCCTATTGATATATGTGAACATTGGCATAGGAAACTTCAACAGGGTTCAACTGGAGCACACTTTACTTCAAACAAGGCACTATTTATTTAATAAATAATTAAATAAAAATTTCCCATGATAAAAACTTAGCAGAGGGATAAAACAAGTTTGGGCATCTGGGTATTTTTCAAATTGGCTCATATGATACACTAAGAATATCCTAACATAATACAGACATCTTCTAGCAATAAAAACACAAAAAGACCCGTTATTTTAAAAAAGAACGAAAAAAAAATCAAATGGGTAGTCTCAAATTTCAGGGTGAAATCACGGGGACACCACTGCTGCCTGGCTCCGTCATGGACATCTTTGCCTCTGACAAAAGATAGGAGTGAAGATGAGATCCCAACATCTCTGGTTTCGTATCTTGTCCATTGGGCTCGGGGTCAGGCAAACAAAAACAACACAACACCGAAAAACAAAGAAAAACAAACAAAGTTTATTTATATACATACAGGTTTTACCCTGCACTCTTAGATCCGGAAAAGCTTCAAATGTTGCCCATTGAAAGGCAACGGCAGTTCAATTCCATCCTGATGAGCAAGGATGAAGCTATCTGTCTCGGCAGTTTTCTTGATCACAAAAGGCCCTTTCCAAAGTGAATCAAACTTCCCGTGCATGCCTTTTGTTTCTCTTCTTTTGTCCCATAACAGGACCCAATCACCGATCTCAAACTTTCTTTCTCTGGCCTTTTTGTCGAAGATCACCTTCACCTTCCTTTGATGCTCTGACAATCTGTCGGCTACTTGAACTTGTACTTCTCGCAATTCAGTCAGATACATTATCCTCTTTTCAATGGCATCGTGAATGTAGCATCCTCCAGAGCTTGAGAAAGTCAGAAGCGGGCGCGATTCATAGGTAAGAGGCAATTGTGCGTCTCTCCCATATAACAGCTGGAAAGGGGACATGCCTATAGCTTTCTTTGGTGTAATTCTATCTGCCCACAGTGCATCAAAATACTTTTTGTGCCAAGTCTTTTGATTTTCAGTTACTAATTTTCGCATGATAGTCACTAGATTCTTATTGCTTGATTCACCTGGCATTCCTCAGTGGGTAATAATTGGAAGTATGTACCAGCTGAATTCCATGAGTGTAGCAAAACTCGACCAACTCCTCAGAAGACAAATTAAGAGGGTTAGCCTACTACTATATTATCGGGCAAGCCAAACCTAATAACAATATTTTCTTTTATTAAATTATACACCTTCGGAAGTGGCGTTCTTGACAAGAATGGCTTCGCCACTTACTCAAATAATCGAGTAGTTGTTAGGATGTAATGATGACTGCATTTGAAGGCCGGGTTGAGCATACCAATAAAATCCATGCCCTATTCTTTGGAAGGGTTCTTCAATTACAACTGGTTTTAAAGGTAATGCGGGCAATTTTACACGCCCAACAAAGTGTTGATACGCTTGACACTTAGACGCCCACTCTGCAAAGATCTTGAAAAAGTGTGGGCCAAGTAATACCTTGCTCGAGGATCTTGTGAGCAAGTGACTCGAGCCGAGAAATGACCACCACAAGCCATATTATGAGATTGTTGCAAAAGTTGATCCCGCTAAGCTTTATCTACACATCGGAGAAATGCACCGTCAATTCCTCTTTTATATAAACCATTGTCCCAAAGGACAAAGTCCTTGACTTCAGTTTAATAGTGCGTTTTTCCTTCCGCGAAAGTTGATCCGAGCATTCTCCATAAGTTAGAAAATAGGCAATATTACTGTACCATTCTTCCACCAGATCTATAAAAAGAACCATAGGCAAATTTTGACTTTCTTCTGATTCTGTTGCTTTCATCTCAGTCATCAATTCGCACAGACCTCTTCCTCGAACCAGCTTTGTGGGCTTTATATCTAGGTCATATTCCTGCACCTTCGTCACCCATGTGCCTCTTAATAGCCCTAACTCTTGTTGGGTGAGGATAGACTTCACCGCAAAGATCATCGGAACCGGGACCACAAGATGTGAGGCAAGAATATAATACTTAAATGCCTTACATGCCTTTACCACTGCATATGCATGTTCTTTCATCGAAGCATATTTCAACTCATAAGCTTTTAAAGGCATGCTCATGAAAGCAATCGGAGCTTCTACATCCTCCTGATTTTTTTGCATCAAGATTGTTGACATTGTGTGTTCGGAGGAATAACAATAAAGAATAAATTCTTTACTAAAGTCAGGTGAAACCAAGACTGGGGCTTTTGACAGGCCTCTTTAATTTTCTCAAATGCTTCCTTCCCTTCGCTGCTCCATTTGAAATCATGTGTCTTCTTCATTATAATTGAGATATGACGAGTCAATTCAGCGAAGTCAGGAATGAATCTTCTGAGAAAGTTTACCTTACCGAAGAAAGAGTGAACTCCCTTTTTGGATGTTGGCAATGGTAAAGTCTGAATAGATTTGACACGCTCGGGATCTATCTTGGTTCCTTCCTTTGAGACAATATGCCCTAGTAGCTTCCCTTCCATTACAAGAAAAATAGATTTCTTAGAGTTCAGAGAAATACCATGTTTGCGGCATTGGATGAAAACCTCTTCCAGATTTAAAATGTGCGTGCTTCTTTCCTTGGAAAAGACTGTCAGATCATCAAGGTATACTACTATGCTTACATCCTTGAGATGAGCAAATGCTAAATCCATAGCTCTTTGAAACGTAGCTCTAGATTGATCAAACCGAAAGGCATTTTCTGATAAGCAAAAGTTCCCCAAGGTGTAATGAATGTCGTTTTATATTGATCCTCCTAGCCACCTTGACCTAATTGTAGCCTGAAAAACCGTCAAGCATGGATAACAATTCAGATCCAGTAACGACCTACAAAGTGTGGTCCATGATGGGGATGGGGTAGTTGTCTTTCAAGGAGGCTTGATTGAGGTTGCGAAAATCAACGCACAACCTAATTTCACCACTCTTCTTTCTCACAGGAACTATATTGGCTAACCATTCAGAGTGATGTATGGGGTAAATTATTTTTGCATCTAACAACTTCTGGATTTCTGCAAAGATAGTCCCTGAAATAGTAAGGTTATGCCACCGCAGCTTCTGCTTGAAAGGATTTTGTTCATGCTTTAATGGGATATAGTGTTGAACTTCTGCAGGCTGATATGTCTTTAGATCCTGGTAAGACCAACTTCTCTTTCTGCCTCTGAACAACACTTACCCAGATTTACTAATTTGGGATCATTGCTTGCTCCCAAATTTAATAATTGTGTATCGAAGGAAGAACCTTCCCCACTTTCTTCATTCTTTTTAAGCATTTGATCATGCTTGTAAAACATTTCCTCGAGATACTAAGCCTTTAGGAATTTTATTTCCCTTCACCTGGATAATCTCTGGACTTCCTGAGACCTTTGCATCCGTTTCTCCCACAGTAGTTTGTCTTGGAGGTGAGTTGCTTCCCTCATAGTAGATCTCTTCGAAGTTGTCCTTTTGTTGGAGAAATGCAGCAATCTGCTTGTCATCATTAAAAACCTGCCATTGTTGGACATTATCAGAAACCTTCGGGCAGAAGACCATCTCAACTTTGTAATCCCCCTGTCTAAAGAATGTGGGTGGCTGATCTGGATTTAATAAAGCTGCAATCACTGCAAGTGAATCAGCTCTAGAATTTTGCTCTCTCGGAATATAGGATACTCAAAAGCCGCAAAATCTAGGATAATAGAATAGACCCGGTCTCTATAATGCCGAAGTTTGTCCTTTTTGACTTGGTAGAGACCTCGTATCTGCTTAACAATCAACTTGGCATCTCCCTTTGCATGTAAGAGCTTGATTCCCATTGTTCTTGCCTGCTCCATACCTAACAACAGTGCTTCATATTCCGCCATGGTGTTAGTATTTTCAAACATTAACTTGAAGGAATGTGCATGCACCTTTCCCTCAAGAGAAATAAGAACAACGCCTGCACCGGATCCAAATGAACAATAGCTGCCATCAAATTCTAGAGACCAAACCTTATTATCCAGTTGATGTGGCTCTTGGATCACAAGTTGAATTTCTTCTTTATCGAGATCTAGGATCCTCATATTTCGATACTGTGTACTTGGATTTCTTCTCAGGTTTTAACTTTTGATTAACTCCCTTGATTGGTATGTGCGCACAAGACCAATCCATCTTGACTTCTCCGCCCAATTCTTTACAGAAGTTCCTGCTCAACAACGCATGCCATAAGATACTGGGATATCTGCTACAAGGATAGTCAACTTTAATCTTTTGTCTGGGAATGAAGCAAGTACTGCTTGTGCATCTTTGATTTGCCCAACCAGAGGTACTTGTCTTTCCATTGAATAGCATCTTCCAATGGTTTTTGTCAATGTGAGACCCAGAGCATCAACAACTTTGGCAGGCATCACATTGTCGGAAGCTCCAGAATCTAAAATGCAATTACTTAATTTATAACCGTTAATAAGTAATGACACATAGAATGGCTCGATCCTTTCCGATGTAGCAGGAGAAGAAGTAGAAGGAGAAGAGCTTGCAGCCACATTGTTTGAAGGAGTAATCTTCGAACTAGACAAGATACCCGTGAAACACTATTTGTTGGAGTATTGGGACCATTACTTTGCACATACTTAACCAACCTATTTAGTTGATCAGGAAATGCCCTCAAATACTTAGCTTCTGACATCTGAACCTTGGTCTTTTTAATGTGATCAATAATGTCGAAAGCTTGACTTACTTCAATCGGATGCACATTGGCCCTTTGCTACGGATTGAAAGAACTTGCATGCTTATCCTTGGGAGCTAATGAAGAAGGTAGCGATCGCCTCTTTTTAGGATAGTAACATCTGGCCCAGATCTTCTCTTTCTCTTCTTTGGCCACTTGTGGATGCTTCAACATTTTGGCGTGTTTGGGACCTTGTGAACACCGCAAATGTGTGACCATCAGAATCTTCAAAAGATTCATAATAGCCCTCATCAGATTCATAATCCAGGTAACCAATGTTGAAGTCGCAATGCATCTACAAAGTCCCCATCATCAAATGATTCACCAATGCCAAGATCTTCTTCATTAGTTTCCAAGTTGTTCCTTGGAGCAGCTTCAATTGCACAACCGTTGTGCAAAGACAAAGTCTATTTCGATTTTGATTTTGACCGTTAAAGGTCAGAGTAGGAGCTATTCTTGAGGGACTCGCATTTCCTCCTTGAGATATTTGCTTCTTGATTTGCAACATGTTGTTAGCCAACCTTTGCAACAAAGGGTCCAAAGTACTTGAAGAAGCTCCATCACCTTTGTGGGGTGATTATCTGATTTTTCCAATCATGATCAAGTCATCTTCAACCTCCACAGCAACATTTTGTGCTTCTAGTAGATTCACAGGTCTTGCCCTTCGCAGCTGATATCCAATTTCGGGCAACAAACCGTTTATAAAAAACGTCTTTTGATTTTCATCACTAAGCGCAGCAGAAGTGGAGATTTTATACAAAATCCTTTGGAACCTTGCAATAAAGTCTTGCATGTTCTCATTTGATTCCTTCTTTAATCGCATCACTTGAGTGATCGAGTCTTTAGCGTCTTCTACAGGTTTGAATCTCTTCAAAAATTGTTCTCGCATGGACGCCCAATTTGCTATAGTTCCAAGGGCAAACCGATAGAACCATTCTCCGGCCAAATCATGGACAGTCTCAATGAAAAGTCTGACCAAGACATCTTCATGCTCCACTGCAAGCACACCACAAGATATGAAGAATGCTGCCAAGTGATCATCTGGATTTTGCTTGTCGTCTCCAAAGAATTTCGGGAAATTCTTTCTAGACCCTTTAGGCAAATCATGCATAGGGGGGGTCAAGTTCAGTGGCCCAAAAGTTGCTCCCCATGGAACAGGTACTATCTGGTTCTGATTCTGATTTTGCATGATGAATGGGGCACGTCTTCTACGAGAGTAGACTTGATGGATAATTCCAGCTACCGGATTATGCTGAAGACGATCCGGATCTGGATGAATGTGTACTCTTCTTCCTGGTGAGAGACTAGATCTGCGGCTTCTAACTTGAGGAGGATGATTGAAATTGAATTGCTCTTGCAATCTGTAGAAATGATCAGTCCTTCCTTGAGCCTTCACAGATCGGGTGAATGGACATTCAGCCAAGTTGAAAGTTGAATGGGAAAACACTCTGATCTGCAAGAGATAAGCTTTGATCTGCAAAGATAGTTGTTCCCCAATGAGTCGCCAAAAACTATTGGCTAGATTTTCTGCACAGCTGAAAACCTAGGCAGTCATGAGATAAATCTCCCTCATTTACCGGTGAGGCTCCCGTGTAAGATTTTGTCAGTTTATATATCCTAATATCTATTTGTTGGTATTACTTTAACCGTGTAGCTCATGAACCATAGCTATACGGTTCTGCAGCAAGTAAGCAGCTGTAAAAGAAAGGAAAAATCTGTAGAAGAGGAAAATAATAGGAAACGGAAGAAAGTAGAGAGGATGTGCAACTTTGTATAATGTTTCTGAGTTTTCCATTGAATGAAGAATGGCATCAAGAGTTGGAGAATAGTTTGATATACATCCATCCTAATAGGGGCAGCCCACTTGAATATCAGAGTAGCGCAGCAAAAGCAAGGTGAAAGGGCTCCTAAATTGAATCTTCATGCAAAGGGTCTCCAACAAAGCACGGAGGAGACACAAGATGATGTATTACTACCTCCAAATGCTAGAGAAAGTGCTTTCATGACAGCCATGAGCCAAATTGCCACCATTAACGCTGTTGTCATCATCACTAGCAGCCACCATATTATTTCAGTCACACTCATATTTGTGAATATGGGATGTCCTTCCACCATAGTTGACAAGGTTGGAACGAAGAATGAAGATGCCACCTTGGAATATGTTTTAGCTTGTCAAGTTGTTGATTATTCATCAATTCCTTGCTCTAGGGCTGAAGTTACAGCAGCTTGGAAGGTTTTCAATACAATTGAGTATGCGAAGAATAAATTTGTTGATGTTGTTTTTGAAGGAGAAAATGAAGATGGCAGATTTAAGGTAATAGCTGATCCCTGCTTCAAGGAAGTTTTTAAACTTCATGGGCAGCTATTTCAATTGACAGCTATCGGATCCAGTTATTGAAGCATCCAAGCTTGCAATTGCTTGAGGGCAAGCAATTTTGGGAGGGGATGACTGTAATGTCCCCTTCTCAATGCTACTTCTCTTTGAAGACCTTGGGCCCATTCCACTTCCTATGGGCTAAAGACCATGAGCAAGGAAAGTTCATGTCATTATTTTCAGTTGTTTTTGTGAGCTTTGCATTATTTTTAAGTAATTTTCCAAGTATAGTCAAGTCGGCTGGGAAAAAGGTGAAAAGCCAATGGAATTTTTTTCTAAAATGAACTATTATGTCTTTAGGAAGATTCTATTTGGTTTTGGCACCACCTCTAGCTATTTAAAGGCGTCACTTGGCTTGGAAGATGTTTATGCATGCTTTGGAATTTATTCTCTTAGAGTTGGAGCACGCTTTGCTTTCTCTCTCATCCATTGAGGACGGAAACCCTTTTGGAAGACCTATTGAGAATGAAACCTCTCAATAGTGAGCTGGTTTGAGGACAAAACCCCTCAAACTTGCAAAGGGTGATCTCCTATGGAGATTGCATTGCGCTAAATTTAGTTTTTAAGGCATTTCGTGTCCTAAGGCACGGAAACTTGATTCAATCATTATTGGGTTCCTCTTATTTTTAAAGAACTGGAATCTTCTTTGTAAAGTTATTTGTTGTTGATAATTAATTTCCATTTGATATTAAATTGGTAAAAAAGATATATTCTTCGATACTTTTTCCATGCAATTAATTCCCACTTTGAAGAATAATATTTTGGAGGGTTTCTATAAGCTCTGTGGCTGATCGCTATCATAAAAATATATTTACAGCCTGCTGCTAGGGTTTGAGAATTTAATTTCAGTTTTGTTTCAGTTTACTATTTGGTTTTGTCCGAGTTCCTTCGGTGTTTAGATTCAGCCCAGAAGGGGCATTACACCATCCAGCAATGAGCTTAATAGCACAATATTAGTCTTCTTCAGTACCAATGTTAAGCTCTCAGTAGTGGCCTCATTTATCAATGTGTAATGATCCTCAATACATGGTATAGTAGGTAATGTGTTAGGGCCACCTGAATTGATCTTCGCCTCTACATCCGGCTCCTCAAATTTGTGGAAGTATGCATGGGCATTCAAATAAGTGGGAAATTTTTTTGTGATGGAAGGAAAGAAGATCCACATAAGTATCCAAGCATTTCAATAGGGCTTCATCGTTGGAAAATTGATCAAGTGTCGAGATCTTTGGGAGAGCGTTGATGTCGATAAATTGCGAATGTAGTAACTCTAACGACGTAATATGCTTTACTTCTTTCCCGTGAATTTTGGACAATTTAACAAACCCCATAAGCATCGAAAGCCACTTCTTTTTAAAGGGATGCTTGTGTGCCATTAGATATCCATGATCTATCTAAAATGGTATATCATGTGCTTTAACCTCCTTAAATTTGAGTCTCTTCTTATGTTTAATTACATTTACTTGGATTGGTTAATGATGCCTCATTAAACCTAGCCTAAACGTCATCCTTTATACACCATTTTCTATGCGCATATTAGCCCAAACCCATAATGTTGCAATGTGGTTATGGGAACAGAAGAATACCAACCTATTGTATGAGCATCGGGAGGATCATATTATATACCTGTCTTTGCCTTTGTTCTCAATGGTTAATGTTTGAGAAGGCCTACTAGGTTTTCCATATCGTTGAGTACAAAGTAAGTGATTTGCATCATTGGATGTCAGTGAGCAACAACAGATTGGTTGCTCTCACCAACCTCATAAGTATGGATGTGTCTCTGCATGGCATGGCTTGCATTGAGATTTGATGGTTGGTGATGGTGTATTGGAGTGTGGAATGAACAGGTTGACAGGGTCACTTGGTCACAAGATTTAAAAGGTGTATCTCAAGCATGTACATATTGAATGATTGTGACGATACCCGAGACGCCTATGCATCATGGAGGGTACATTGTCTATATCATGAATCCAAGGTTTGTCGAGTAAAAGGTTGTAATTCATGTTGTTAGGCATGACCTCGTACGTTGTGGACAATGTTTTCAGCTAAACAGTATATTCAATATAATTTGGTCTAATGTCTTGTCGAGCAACATTATCAAATCCTCTAATTTGTGTGTCAAAGGGATGCATGTCCTCGGTGATAATCCTATTGCTTGAAGAAATATGACATTACATATATTCAATACTACCATGTTATCAACAATCACATACTTTACTCCTTTATTCAATATTTTCACTTGGATGTTTAGGGGAAGGTATTGATTGATAACCTAATGAGATGACAAATAATCTTCTTCAACAGAGATGATGTTATCATTCTTTGTTAAGGCATGTAAAATAGAAGCAAAATAGGAAGATTTTGTGTCACTAGGCAAAGCAATATTGTGTAAAGAGTCAGAGCACATCTTTGTATACCGGAGATAGTTTGACCATTTCTAACATAGAAATCTTGCCTTAAGTATGTTGGAGCTGCTCTAAAGCAGTCATATTCTTTAGTTATAAGTGTATCGGCTCTAGGGTATAATGGGGTAATAGTATTTTGGTGTAATACAAGCAAGAATGGGATTGGTGGGAGGACTACCACATCTAGTTGGAATTACATCCACCTCCGACTTAGGTGCATGATGAAGGACCAGTCTAGAGCTAGTGTAGTGACCATACCTTCTCTTACATGAAAGGGAGGTAGGAGAGGTAAAAGGAGCCGAAAGGGCTCGCTCTCGTCAAGTAGTTATAAAATGCAAGGTATATTATTAAAAGCATCACAATGAAATAAGGATAACATTTCTATATAAATCATGCCGCCATAAACAAATTCGTTATACTTAGAGAAATTTTTGGCTACTATCAACTAGTTTGTAGTGTAAATTACATAGATGCAAGGAGGGTTTTGAAAAAAACTCAAGTATAAGAAAAATTAAATATAATAGGTCGATAACTCAAACCCTAAGGGTGAAGAATGAAACCCTAGGTTGGCAATGTTTAATACTTAAGTGGGTTCACCAAAATATCATACAAAATTAGGGTTTCTAATTCAATATATTGTATAATGATGATGATTTAGAACTACGACAAACAATCCTAAAATATGATACTCTTGCATTTGCCTGCAGATAGGCCAATGAAAAATCAACTAGTATAGATATCTTTAATACATCTATCTAAAATACACTAAGAGATATCAATTTGTACAATGCAAGTTTTTTAGTTTTACCATGTCAGGGGCACCAATTAAACCATTAGACCATAGGTCTAGAAGCAAGCCAATGTAAGTACAAAGAAAGGGCACATTTTTGCAAAGATTATGGTGTTGATTTCTAGGAGGCAGCATAAATCACTTAAGATATCACCTGGCTTGCATACATGGATGCGACATTTTAGTGTGTTCATGTGTACAGCCTAAGGTTTGTAAATGAGGTAACAACATAGTAAAACAGTTTTCGGAAAAAGAGAAAAGGATGAGACAACCTCCAATGTCTGGATCAAATTCTATAGCATTGCGCCTAGGAAGTAGGGTTGTGCCATTTAGTACTCCTGGTTCCCGACCATTGTTGGAAAGCATGAATTGGAACAGGGACAAACACATAAGCCGCAAGGAGCACAATGGTTGACTTTTGGTACTACTGTGGCATTCCTTTTCATGCGCCAACTAATATTATAATACCGTATGAATTTATATTGTTGTTTTAATTCTAGAGTCGGTTTGTTTAATTCTAAAGGCTATTCTTTAATTCTAAATTTTAAAATTTAGATTCCAATTTTTTGTCATTTTAGGTGGCCTTATTGCCAAGCATTAGTGAATGATATTGTTTTTGTTAGTTGGGGGTTCAAAAACCCTTCTATTAATAATTTTAGGGGCCCAAGAATGTCCGAAAATGTGGCTGATGGAAAATCAATCATTGATGAACAGTGGGTTATTTAGATGGAAAAGGGTTGCACTATCATGTCCAATGCATAGACAAATAGAAAAAATAGAACATTGTTACACTTCTTGGTTTCTTCTCTATGTGGGACTATCTTCTTGAAGTCAATTGATACCTCATGGAACATGAAAAAGAGCGATTACTTATTTGGCACTTTGGAAGAAGTTATGGCAAAGGTGGATGAAGAAAAAGTGATGCAATTAGTCACTGATAACGAAGCAAATTATGTTCCTACATGTAGACTACTGGAGGCACCTCTTGATCTTTTTGACTCATTGTTCAGCACCTTGCATCAGTTTGATGTTGGAGGATATTGGCAAAATACAGTGGGTCAAGTTAATTGTTGAGCATGGTTGAAATATTTGCACGTATATCTACAACCAGGCTTGGGTAGTCACTTTAATGAGAGTGTACATAGAAAACAAGGATCTAGTCCAGCTTGGTGCAACCCATTTTGAAGCCTCCTCCATCACCTTGCAATCTTGGCTACAATCAGAACCTTTGTTGCTATAGTACTGTCTAGTGGCTTCTTTGATCCCCATTCTTGGAATTTCTTTCCTTAGATAGTGACAAATGCTTTTAATAAATGGAATTGCAATTTGTAAGGCATTTCATGCACATAACAACATTTTTTTAAATAAACGGCACAAATACCATCCTCCACAAAGAGGGAAATCCAACAAAATATTTAAGTATGGCTTCCCACATGCTTTCAAAAACAAATACCATCCCGTTCTAGTTATGCATAGCACATACAAAAATTATGAGTTCATGAAAAATGAGCTACACATTACCGTTTGATTGAGTGCCTCAAAGGAGCATCTTAATGCATACATCCCCCCCTTGAATATTTTCAGAATTGCAGGCTTTGAAGAATTTACTACACAACTTCGTGTCCAAAACTGCACACCTTACTCCTATGCACGGAATATATTGTCAATATATATAGCTGTTGTTTTTTCCAAGGCTGCTGCAGTCAAAGTAATCCGACTCAGCAATAGCTTTGTATGCCATATGTGTAGACACTTTATATCATTAAGAACATCAACAGACACATGACCAAAGTAAACCAGCTTCTCTTCTGCCCAGCCCCCAAGAAGGGCCACTAAACAACCACAACTCATCAACAACGAGGATATATGGATCTACCGTGCCAGGCACAATGTATGCATAAAAACCTAGTGCCCCTCCTAGCCTGGGAAATATGCCCAGTTTCTCCATTGGAGGCTTCCCAGAAGAAGACTGGCAACAACTGTACTTATGAGAGCATGAACATTTTCATGTCCAGCCACAACTGCCTTCTCACTGTGTTGCAATGTTGAACGCTTCTTTCCTATGTCAGCAATACTGGAGCCTTGAATGGCCTGTATAATCTTTTCCTTTGCCACACCAAATTTTCATGCTCACTACTTGCATGCTTGTGTGCACTGTAGACTGTGCATTGGAGTCTTTGGATAGTTTAGCGAAGAAGAAGAAGAGATTGCAGAAATCATCACAAACCCTTATCTGGTTCATTCTCTAATATTTGATCCAATACAGCCAATGATCCACTATATTCAACATACAACCACCGATCATAAAGCTGCATCAAGTAGTCTTCCTTAGTCCACTGTTCCATTGCTCCACATGCTAACAAAAGAGAAAACTGATATTCTGGCACGTCCCCAATTTTCACATGCTATAGACATGTCACATAATGAACTAGCATTAACAAACACACACTCACAGGTCTCTGAAGCATGAAGCCTCAAAGCCTGCTCTGATACCATATAAGATTAAATTATGGGTCGTATCTATTACATTACAATGGCCTGTATATATAACCAGGCATTATTAGTACACCACAGGAACAACCAAATCCTAGAATAGCATAATCTTAACAAACCAATAACTAGCTAAAAGTATACTAGCAATTTTATAACAATATTTTATAGTAGCTTATATATCTAACAGTTGATTCTTTAAAGGTCTTCTACCTTTTTCTATTTTAGAGGATCCTTATTAGAGACTATCTCGGCCCTACATACAGGTACCATGTTAAAAAAGAGAACCCCAATACTAAATCATTTCCATCGCCATCAACTATGACATAAATGTAAGAAATAAGCATGTAGTCACCACCAAAAAGACAACAAGTTGTCCACAGCAATACAAAGACCCTACCTGATCCAAAGGACACAATTCCATGAATCTCTGATAGTACAGTTCCCAATCTGGCTCTATCTCAACATTGATAGGGGTTATCTCATACAATAAATGGAGATCTGAAGCAAGCACAAACCCTTCTCTTGCTCTGGCAAGATCTTCGAGGACAGTCTGTAGTACCAAAAAAAGCAAAAATCACCATAAAGGTGCATTCCAAGATATGTAGTATAAGAGTGGAAAGAACAATTTCCATAACAATATCAATGTAAGAAATAGTTTAACACTGATCTATATCTGCATAGTACCAATGACTCTTCGGGACTTAGGGAACTTCCAAATGCTGCACGTCCCAGTGGTGTTGTAGAATACACTTGAGAATGTTGATCCCACTCCAAAAATTTTGCATGACATAGCCAGCGAAGTGATTCCTGTGCTGACTTTACCACATCTTCAAATGATTGTGTCGAGTTCAGTAACGTGCACCTAACATAGTGGTGAACATCATTTGCTGTTTGGACAATCCCACCAGCCACAACTTCTAAAATAGCACGTTTCATTCCATTTTTATCATCAGCAAGGCAAGACTGTAGCGGAGGACAGCCTTCATTCAACATATTTGTGATTCTTTTAATTTCTTCAGGTTTGCAGATTAGTATCTGTCAAAGACACAACCAGAAGCCAAAAAATGAATCCAATGAAACAGTAGAATTTGCCAGGCAATGGACATGAAACAAATGAAGTACACAGTATGATGTACGTGATGCTGTTGCTAAAGAAATCATTATGAAGCATCCCATATAAACAACATAGTTCAGTAGGAATGAAATCCACTTACACTTTCACCCTTTGTATCTATTCCCGCCCGCCCTGCCCGACCAGACATTTGTCTGTATTTTGTCCCATCTATGAAATCTCGTCCAATTCTAGGCTGGCGGAAAATAACCCTTCTTGCCGGTAAATTGACACCAGCAGCTAAAGTAGATGTAGCTGCTAAGACCCTCACAATTCCTTGTCTGTAACATGTCTCAATTATATCGCGCTCTTCAACCTGTACATATAAAAGACCGCAACAGACTCTCACATCAGGCAGAACATCAACCGAAGTGATGGCCTAACACCAGCATACTGGCTCGAACAGACTGAAAACAAATAACTTCACAAAACAAAATATCTTAAGTCATGGTTCTTATCTCACAGAAAACATCAACAATATGTTATCCATTCCATCACTAGAAACAAATGGTACCGCAAAATTTAATTTAATGCCTCTGATCGCTATTCTCATCCAGAAGAATGACAACATGGCAGGCATAACTCTGCTTGAATCCTGATGATCATAATGTTTAGAATTATAGATTAATAATCAACTTAACTATAATATTCAGTACTATTGTCGAACATGTACCTCAAGGGCAATATTCCACCACCCAATTTTGGAGATTTCCCAAGACAGGAATTTCCTATGGAAGGATAGAACAACATGTTCATGTTATACATCCCAGTGTTTTTACCTGAAATTCTGCTAGGTTTGTTTTCAAAGAGTTCTTGGTTGTTTTACTTTTGTCTTCTCTCTGCTACTAGTGTGGTGTTCAACATAGCTTAAATGGACAATAGTTGAAATAAATTGAGGAGGATAGCTAACCTCAAGATGGAAGTGCATCCTACAAGGTAAAGGAAGACACAGGTCGTAGGAGGAAAAATGAAGATCTTAAGAAACATACAAAAAAAAATTTGGAGAAGCAGGAAACAATATTGGAGAAGATACAAACAGTGGTTAGGAATCCGGAGGATAAGACAAAAAAAAATTGAGAAAACCAATCAACAAGTGGATAGGAATTCTCTAAAGATAAGACAAACAACACTTAAGGTTGGCAAGTATCAGTTTATTCTTATACCTTTTCGGCTTATGTATCCAGTATTTTCCTTACCAGCTTATTGTTTATTCTCCTTTTGTTAAGGCCTTTGTTAGAGCAGGTTTTGCTTACTAACAAAAATTCAATGTCTTTTACCTGTAGTCATAAAATTGCTGTCTGGATAATGTATGGTCTTTCCAAGTCAGACTTCATCTCCTTGAAATATTTGGAGGGTTGGGTAAGTCAAGGACCCATTTTCTATTGTCTTGGCTTTAAAAGGTTCACTAAAATTATCTGTTAGTGTTTAAGCATTATAGCTT
Source organism: Taxus wallichiana var. yunnanensis (assembly GCA_018340775.1). NCBI lineage: Eukaryota > Viridiplantae > Streptophyta > Pinopsida > Cupressales > Taxaceae > Taxus > Taxus wallichiana. The sequence goes on along the minus strand of CM031234.1, from coordinate 425,687,659 downwards.
CTCCGCCGTGTATGCACTGCTGGGCGGCGAATTGAACATTTTTCTAAATTCCTATTCCAAAAAAATCAGTTGTCTGAGCTTACTTTTGAATTAGTTCTGACCCTTTCCATGTGTGACGCCATCAAGGAATGTTGATTGAAAGAGATAACCACGATCACAATTATAGTTTCAATTTCCAGGCAGAACTCTCTTCCTTCATGCATCACAGCTTTAACATAGAATGAATCTGAAATATTAACTAGGAATAAAAGCGGGAAATTAAGAGACAAGTATCGCCTTTCATACCGTAAGGCCTGCATGATGATAAGCCACTCCAGATGGGACAGTTTCAGCTAATGTAGTGTCCAGCCCTGCAGGACACTTCCGTAACTCTTCAACAGCAGCTAATCCATCCTTAAATTGACAACTTGTCCCCACTTTATTACAAGAGAACTCTTTAATGAATTTTGCAACATGTTTTGCAGTTGTTTCACATGCTTTACGACTAGAACAAAACACAAGCACAGAATGCCCTGCTTGAACAACCTGAGAAATAGAAATCCATAGCAGATATAGTAAGGCATTCAGCAATAATTATCCATAGAAAAAAATATATGCTGCTAGAGTGAGAGCAATTCAACATAAAACTTAAGAGGTAATAGTTTCTCACCTCATTGCACAACTCAACAACATGGTCTGGGTCTTTCCCTCCAAGATCAGAACTCTTGTGAATTGTACGTATCACTTCCATTTTCTTGTTATAAACTGCATTCCCAACCTTTATGAACTCATCCAGAGGAACTGGCCTAAAATCGGTCTCATATAGGGCAGCCTGAATTAATGCATTGAGTAATTCACAGAATATAAAATCAGATGATGCAGGCCACCATGCATGAATGTTATTAGTTAATCCACAATCTCCATTTTAATTCACACCACATTGTAACAAAAATTGGCTGTATGTGAATCTCATATAATTCTAATCAGAAGTTATATTTTATTTCTTCAAACTAATGCTACTACATCTTGCCAAAAAAGCCAATACCCACCTGAAGCCAACTAGCAACAGCTGCTACATTTGCCATTGTTGCACTCATACCAATTATTTGCATTCCAAGTTTAGGATCAGTTTTCCCACTGCTATTTCCAGGACTATCAACATTAGAGATCCCCAATCACTTTCCCCGTTGCATAACGCAACTTTGTCAACATAAGCTCCAACAGATATCCTCTACTTTGATCCCCGACCTGTTTGAATGCCAGTCATTATTAAGTACATATATAAGTCAGTAATAATTATGTCTATGTGAAGGTACAACATAAAATTAAGAATACAAATATTTCTACATATCTACATTTATAGAACATATTCTACTGAGCCAAATTTGTGCCCTTTTTAACATTAAGAAATTGTTGCAGACATAGTGTAACAATACTGTTAGGAAATATAGTACTAACATTACATTCTAATATGTTTAGGTGAGTATAAACTAATGATTTGTTAATATATAACGACTTGTACTAGATATAATTAGGATGGTGATAAAATAAACATGGTTGTTCATAACAACCCACCTAGAATGAGTCATGGTTGAGAATCGAGATTATGTAGGAGTTGTCATCCTTGATTATAGGAGACTTCTATTGTAATTGTATTCCCATCATTGTGTTTGTATGGAGAATTATTGGTTGAATATTATAATGTGAGATTGTCTATGTAAATCATGTTGCAATCGGCACCAAACACTTCATTTGGTATCAAAACAACATGTGATCTATGTAAGTGGAAAAGTGAAGTCTCAAAGTCATCTTGTATTAATTTGAAGACTGGTATCAATAATGCTGTTCTAGACACGTCTCTTGGTAGTTCCTTCACATCTATGAGACCTACTTGGAAAGAAATAGACGTTGCATTTTGTTGGTGAGAAAATTTGTCAATTGGACAAATTAGATGTCTCCACCAACATTCACGGGGCTACGCCCTTCTACATTGAATGGTGCAGCTCCCATTATTGAATGTAACTAATCTAATCCTAAACTAATTGTTGTGGGTTGGCCAAATAGGTCGGGGATCACACAAGGACACTCCACTGAACTTGTGGCAAAGTGCTTGTGGGGTACAAGGGAGGAAATCACAACGATGAGGGGGACAAGAGAAATTAGGAAAGGAAGGTTACTTGTCATGAGTAGGCCAATTGCAAAGTTCACACCCAGTAACCGGAGTAGTTCAAACATTCAATATAGACAAAAGCAACAATGAAGCTAGGCGACCAATGAATTAAAACACAAAGTTTTTGGATTCATCTATCAAGGAAGCAAAGTTCCTCTCCAACACCATACATGATCACTATGCTTGCAAAGTGCATAAAAGAGAGAAGTAGAAGAAAAACAAGATGCCTATAACAACTATGCTTATAACGTCAACGATGAGAGGAAACCATGCACACAAAGTTGCACACATTCATGCATCTTGAAAGGCAGAAACTCCTTCCTTGATTGACATTTACACAAGTTGTACAAAGTTTAAAGGAAAAGAAGAAAGCATGTAGAAGAAATGTAGCTCTTATTTCTTGTGCATTGATACAAAGTTCAACAACAATCCACAATTACTACAGAGAACTAAAACTTTCAAGATCTTTTGGAATGGAGAAGCCATCCCAATTTATAGCAATTTGAATTGACTCTTCACCTACCCCCACATGACTCTTCATGGTCTCATTCAACTTGTGACTTTTCGCCTTCCTAAGAAGTGAGAGATAAGTTCCCTTTTTATAAATTAAAGGGACTTTACAATGTAACTTTATGAAGTCAATTAAGTGAATGAGACAAAATACAATGATTATGCCCATCAAAGAAGTACAAAGGGGGAAAAAGAGAGAAGAAAGGAGAGGTTGTCACATCCGATGAAGAGGGTCACATCCGATGAAGAGGGTCCCTACAATGAACAACTTTATTGAATCATGCCTCCTGATGATGGATCTCTGGAGCGGGTTTCTTTTCCTTGAATTCTTTGTTGAATTGAGCTATCACAACTGTCAACTTATCTTCCCCTGGAATGCAAACGCAACCCAACACCTTGGTCCATGTCTCAGGACACCATTGATCCTTTTACATTAATGAAGCCATTCTTCGTGATCCATTGTAATTGCGGCAATGCAACTTCTGATACCGGTTAGGGACTCTAAATTGTCTTTATTGAAGGAAAGAGAGTCACCTGCCTCCTTCTTGACCATCTCCTAGAATGTAATGATGAGTTCTTCTGATGATGAGTCCTCAGTGAGCAGAGGGAACTCAAATCTTTGAACACAATGGTAAACCTCATTCAAGATTTCAAAAACCTAATGTCCGTTGGAGTCCAATTCAGATATGGCATTCTTGAGCATTGCATACCTTGCATCCATGATGCAGATCCAAACTTGAGACAAGTCCTCGGCAGTTGATGCAAACACTTCCTTACTCACGAGGGTGTGAGAGTCGAAAGAACTCATTTCGGACACCAGTGGGAGTATCTCATCCAAATGATTGACCTCCTTTGCAAACTCCTCCTTCGTCTTGTTTACTTCAGATAATGTTTCACAAGCATACTTGATGAGGGAAACGAGGTCTAGACACAGTGCCTTGCCTTGTTCAATGATTTCCTCAATCCACTTCTCATTGGCTTTCCCCACATCATGTATTCTTGTGATTTCTTGATTGCCTTGTGGTAACACTGTTGATAGGAGGGATATCTTCAATCGGAAGGGGAGATGTTGATTCGGGCCCTGAGAAGGGTTGAATGTATGCACTGAGAACTCTTACATGTTCCTCCAATTGCATAATGGTTCGCTTGTATTTTTCGGCCGAAAGCAAGAAGATAAAGAAGAGGATTCTTTGAGCAGTGAGTGTCACCTCGTGAGAAGCTTCACCTAATGAGATGCAGTCAACTCATAGTCAGATGGAGTTATTTCCTCAATAGGTTTATCAGTCTTAGGCCTAGCAACTTCAACATACTGGTTTCCTAAGGTGCCACTGAAGAAGCGAGAAGTTGTTTCGGCCTTCCTTCTTCGCTGACATCAACATTCCGCAAATTTCTATGAGGCCGGGAATGGCAAAGAGTTGCGTTGTTCTTGGCCCACTTTCGAGTATTTCTTGAATCCATGGAAACGGCTCTTCGAGAGTTGCCACGATGTCGGTCACCGGAGTACTTGCAGAAGCTTGTCGTGGGGTCAACTCTTGATCACCGTGGGGAAGCTCTAACCCTTGAGAAGACATATTTGGATGCTTGTGCAAAGAAGGATGCTTTGCTATGAATCACCCCTTCTTGTCTTGAGAAGCCTAATCCAACCAACTCTCCTTGGTTTACTTAACCAGCTCACCGAGCTCACTAACTTAGCTCATTTTGAACCAACTCACCAAGGGGCGAATAGATGCTCTTGACCCAATTGAAAGTTTATAAATGATGGTCTCTCAGGGCTTTTGACCCCTTTTTAATGTTTATCAGATTGCACAATGTCCCTAGGTTTTACCTGTTGTGCCTTGCGGTGTTTCGTCTTGCTCCCGAATACAGGTATGATGCCTCGAGACCTCTCGTGAAGGATGAATTGGCTTGTTTGAGCAAGGAAACAATCTTGCCACCTTGTGACGACAACAAAAAGCAGCAATATGACTGAAAACAGAGCCTACTCCAGCCTTTGTCCTCAAAACTAGAACTTTCTATTTTTAGAACTTGGGACCCGAGAGCCGGTATTTCGGGAAAGTTTTCCTTTTTGCCTCAAAATCAGTTTTGTGGGGTCTTCACCATGCTTGGGACATTCTCACAGATGTTTCATGGCCATTTTCAAAAGCTTTCTATTTTTGGAAAGTTGTTTTTTGCTTTTTTGCTTTTTTTGCTTTTTTGCTTTTTTATTTTTTTGCATGTGTGCCCTGGTTTTCCATTTCGGTTATTTTCAGTGTTTTCTTCTTTGAAGGCTGTTACTGTTTTGGGCAGTTTACTATAAATAGTAAGTGTGAACCTGTGGCACTTACTATTTTTAGAAGTTGGTCTTCACCTCAGTTTGACAAAAAATCACCGTTTTTTATTTGGATTTTCTTTTTCAATGCTCGGTGTAAAATTTCGACTTCACCCGCTACTAGATCAATGGAAAATTATAGAAGAAGGATTTAGGGCACAAAATTTGCAAGTGTTGTCATTAATAATCTGAGACATCAAGATTCATTATATAAAAAAAATTACGAATGCAATTATGGGCTCTCTGTGTTTTTCTCCTCCGCATTTTTGTTGCTAAACCTAGTTTTTGTGAGACGGCGGCTCTTGAGTGCGGCAGCAAGGATGGTGCTAAGGGCGGCGTTGGTTCTGGTGTGGGCTGCAGAGTTGGTGGCGGCCCTCTTCGTCCGTGACGTTTTGCCTCTGCTTCTTTCTCCAGGCCCCTCTCTGCTACTAAAACTGCGCCCTCGGTTTCCCTTGGGGATTCTGTGCTGAAGGCTGAGGATTTTTTCTCCTCCAATGGTCTTATTTGCCACTTTAATGGTCTTTGGCCTAGTCTTCCGCTCCTTCATTCGTGGATCTCTTCGAGCTGGCGCCCCCTCATCTCTGGTAGGATTGATATCTATCCCTGTGCAAGGGGTTTTTTCATTGTGGCCTTTAGCTCTGACGACGCTAGAAATGTTGTTCTTTCTAAGCTCTGGGAACTGCAGAATCATCATTTACTGATGAAACCCTGGTTTCGACTTTTAATCCTCTCTCTGCCTCTTTCAATGTTAAGCCGGTTTGGATCCGTTTGCCCCATCTTCCTCTACAATTTTGGGGAAATGACAGTTTAGCTACTATTGGTGATGCCTTGGGCACTTTTTTATCCATTGATTCAAATACGATACCTTCACTCATACCACCTACGCGAGGATTTTGGTGGATCTGGATACTTCAATTGATCTTCCTGCTTCTATCGATCTCAAAGTGCAGGATAGGGTTTGGTCTCAACCGCTCGATTATGAAGGTCTGCCCTTTAGATGCAGAAAATGTTTCAACATTGGGCATCTGGCTGCAACTTGTCACATGGTCAAGCAAAAATCCAAAATCGATAAGGTCTCTTGGTGGAAGGATGCCCACCAAAATCTTCTTTTTGTTGAGGAGGAAACTGTGTCAGCTGCTCATACTCTGGTCAGTGAAGACAAGATTTCCAGTCCAATCCCTTCGGCTAAACCTTCAGTTGTTGAAGTTGTTAAGGTGGATCATGAGCTGACGTTGATTCCACTGCAGAGATACGGAATGCGCTCAAACCAGTTTCACTACTGATATTTCCACTGACGGTGTCTTGGATTCCTCAAAGTCTCCAACTCCCTCAATGAAAACACAGATCCTAATAGGAGTGACGAATGGACCTGTCGTTAAACGTAAAAAAATTCCTTTTCTATGCATCTAAGATCCCATGTAAGGGACTCTTCTTGGTAATCTTGTAGTATCTTGGGCTTTGGACGCTTCTGCTTGTTGTGTTCTTCTCTTGGTCTTCTTCTTCTCTCCTTCTCTTCCCCTTTGTTGTTGGGGTTTTCTTCTCTGTTATGCTTAAATGTTCTATTCAGCCTTGAGGGCTTGTTGTACCAGGATGTGGGTCCTCCCAAAACCCTCAAACTTTTACCCTATTCCAAAAACAAAACAAAAAAATTCGAGACATCTGCAATTTTTGTTTTTTCGCAGCATGAAGACGCCTGGGAGAGGGAGAGATGCTCAAAATTTCACTAGAATTCGCCTTGTGGTTTGAGATATATGAGCACTTCACCGTTTCCGCTCATGGAAGCTTCTGGCAAAATTTCAACATGGTGATGGTTGAAAAAACAAGGTTTTGGGTGTAACAGCAGCAATGAAGCGGAATGGACGTACAATGCAATGGTGAAGTTATGGGAGCAGCAGCAATGGAGAAAAATGAGGATTGCTAACATTGAGGGTTTTTGTGCACACACACGGGAAGAAGTAGAAGCATCAAAGAAAACTAAAAAACTTAGTTTTTCTTCAACTTTGGCATGGGCGCACTCTTTTGTCCCAACCGTCCCAAAGGTTTGGGACGGTTAGTACAAAAATGTGTGCCCTCCCTCATTGGTCCAAGTGGCGTTCGTTGATTTGTTGTTGGCAAACTGTGAAAAAAAACTTTTAAAGTACCTGGAGCCAAAATTGAGTCATATGGGTGACCTGGGAAGGGGTTGAGCATGGGTGGAGAATAGTGTCCCAACGAATCCCAAACATTTGGGACGATTGGTGCAAAAAGTGTCCCCTCTCTCATTGGCCCAAGTGGCAAGAGGTCATTTGTTGAGGCGGAGAAGTGAGGGGGCTAGAAAAAGGAGCACAAGGGCTTAACCGAGAGCAACTGGGGTCAAAGGAGGTCACATCATGGTCCAGGGGGCTACATGGGGGTTGGGCGCACTTTTGTGTCCCAAACATCCCAAACGTTTGGGATGCTTGATGCAAAAAGTGCGCCACCATATGGGTTTGACATGTGTCCACCTTAAAATTGACTAACTCCTTGATCTTACCTTGGGAACAACTTGATGAAAGCATAACTCAAGCGTTTGGAGGTCTTTTCATGCACTTCTTTATATGAAATTGATTGGAAATGGCCTTTTGAGAACAATGGAAGGGGTCCCATGCCTTGATTCTGCCTACAACCTCCTAAAAATAGGCTTTTATTTTAGGCTCATAGGTTGTGCATGCTTTGAAATCAGGTTGTGGGCAGAAATGCTTGTGTCTTGTGAAAGATGTGAAACCACCATCCTTTAGAGCTCTGAAATACCTTTCCGACGATGTTTCATTTGACCTCCAACTCTTCACGAAGCTCCTGAAATCACTTCCCAAAGCTCGGGGCTATTTTTGCATTACGTGTCGCTTCACCCTCCAAGACCCGCTTTTGCTGAATTTGTCCCAAAACCTCTGAAACTTCCCAAAATCTTCCAAAATCAGTTGCACAATGTTCTTAGCTCTCCGATACACCTCCTTTATGAGTTTGAGCCTTTCATTCCGCTCCGGGGTGTGCACCAGCCTTAGAAAGACCAGAAATAATCGCTTCTTAAGCTTCTTGAAAAGCCTGTCTTGAAAGATCTTGACTTGGAAGTGCTTGAATGAACTTGATATCCCTAAATCACCTATGGACCAGGTTAACACAACACATATGACCACCTCGAAGGACAGGACAAGCCCGACACAGGGGATGGGATGATCTAGAGGAGGCCTCGAGGATGACATTCAAGCGAAAATTGTCTCAAAAGGGTATGGTTGTCATGCTTTCAAGTTTGAATTTTGCCTTTGCAAAAACGCATGCCAACACATTTAAAAACATATTTGAGCAAAAGTGCCCGATGAGGAGAAATCAAAGGAAGCACCTAGTATTCAATTTAACTCGGTTCACATTGTTTCGTTTCGCTTGTTTCACTCTTGAGCTTGTTGATCATCGTCAAAGCACATATTGTTACATGTCACACCATTGCTATGTAATTACTCGGGGTGTGATCTCGATATTCGTGTGCCTTTCTTGAGATCCCACTACCTCGCTTGATCGCTTCGCAAATCATGTAGCTTCACATTCATTGTCGATCGCCATGCAAATCCGTGATCGATGCCAAATCAAGTGCATTTGTGATACGTTGCCAAGTCATATGAACACTTGTAGATCTTGGACATGTTGATCGTGCTACAATCTTTATACGGTGAATATTCCATGTCATTTTATTAAAATGATATCGGTTGCTTTCAGTTTGATGTTGATCAAAGGAGGTCAAGGTGACTTAATATTTCATGTGGGTCTTTAGTTTAAGATATAAAGTTTAAGTAGCCGATACGTTTTGGATATGGGTATGAGTATGGAGTAACCGATACGCGGATACGAGAAAAAATGGCCCCACATATAGCCGTATAAAATATATATAAATTTCAGCCAACTAAATAGGAATTAAGCTATTAACCACATATTATGCATGTGAAAGACAATAAATTACAAGTTATAAGTTAAATAACCACAAAAAAGACAACTCATAATTTGTTAAAAGCTTAAAAGTTAAATTAAATTGTATACACAATGTCATGATATATTAAATTGAATTTATTACAATTTACATCAATGATCAAAGTTCAAAATATCTTTCAATATTCATCATATTCCTCTTCATCAAGAGCATCAACATCATTATGTTGTTCATTAAAACCACATGGACTCGAACCGCTCTCACTAGGGCCCCTACCAAAGAGCACCCACTTGTGCATGTAGGTCTCGTAGAGTCAAGAAGTCTCCATTCCTCGTAATCTAGTGGGAGGTGGGAAATGGAAGCATCCAAGTCAACTATCTTTAGATCAATATCCTAATGTTTTATCGACCCTTGTTCTTGTGTGGGATAGAAGGAGCAAGTTGGAATAAATATATACCAAATCTTCGTCATTGTTAGCCCCCAACTTGTTGCACTTCTATGAGTGGATGAAGGTATATGTACTCCAATTACGTTCGAGGAAGATGAACTCGTAACCTATTGAGGCAAATTCAATGCAAAATTAAACACTCAAACTTGAATTTTCAAAAACTAAAGTTATAACAAAAAAGAAAAGAAAATTAAAAAAAAAAACTTACTTGTGTCAAGACCTTGATTGCAAAAGGCTACAAGTACACAAATGTGTGACCATGGAGGTACCACCACTTCTGAGCATCCATATTATATTTGCTCCAAAGAGCAAGAAGACTAACATGTCTCCGCTATAAAATTGGCAAACTCTTTTATAACCATGTCCTCGGTCTCAAGATCAGGGAAGAGCCTAAACAATGCCAACATATATCCCTCACTAAATTTTGCATCCATGTATGGTGTCATCCTCCCCGACAAATAAAAATCTATTAGTCGTAGAATCTAGGATTCAATGCAAAGGCAAGTAGACGTAGCAGGGTGGTCATTTTGTTCCATCGCTCAATGAGGATTGATTGTACTTCTTTGAAAATTTCCCCCTCGGATCTTGTTCTTTTCCATTTATGGACTTTATCTTCTCAATCATTGAGTCGATGCCATCATATATCTCACCTAGACATGTATGATCCATGTCGGTAAAGTGGATCCCACCAAGTGTCATCTACAATCATTGTCTCGCACTTTTTGGTCTTGTACAGATTTGATTGCCTTCAAACAACCCATAGGTTGCAAGTTACCATCATGTTAAGTGTCTCTCGCACCTTCACAAGTCATCTCAAGACGATCGTGTGTAATGCAAATTGAGTCTCAACAACCTAATAAGAAATGAGGAACAAAAATTTAAAAAAATTGAAAACTTTTGAATACTATATTTAAAAATAAAAATAAAAAAACTTACATTATAATTTATAAATAAAAGAAAGGTAGTTTCCTTAACTTTAATAGCTCTAAAGGCGAGAAGGATCTAAATATGCCTTTCGGCCGGTGATGGTTGTGCAATGTCCCTCTTTCTCGAATAGCATATTAGAAAACCTTTGACCCTTTTTGTCTACCCGACGGCCAAAGGGAGAATTCAAGGGTGACTTAAGTTTATTAACTTTATTATATTGTGCTAAAATTAAAATATAACATTATAAAAAGCACATATAATAAATTAATAGACTTAACTTTAAATTAGAACTTAGGAAAGTGCAATAAAATAAAAGCACTTAATTAAAATGTACTTCCTAAGGGAGAATGTGATTTGGAAGTCCAAGGGTCACTTTCATTGGAATTCCAAAGGTCACTTTTATGGGAAGTCCAAAGGTCACTTTGGGTCTCTTTTCCTATATAAAGAAGAAGGTGATTTGCCTAGAGGCATGCAAAAATATTTTATAACATTTTCTCTTGCATGAAGCTTTAGCTTTTGCATTAAAATTCCAAGGACGAAACCCCTTGTGGATTTAATCTCTTGTGGACAAAAACCCCAAGAGTTGAGAGGGTTTTTCACTCAGAAATTCCCATTGATTGTAATCAAATTTTTAGAGTTATTTTCAGTCATTTCCAGCAGTGTATTTTGAGGGTATTTTGGAGAATAAATTGCAGCAGTCTTCTTCTATTGGATCGACCCAGTTTGGGACTGATTTGGCATGTTCTTTGAGGTATTTAAATTTGATTTCTATTGTCAAATCATCTGCAGATTTTTGTGAAGTGAAGCAAAACAATTTCATAATTTATTAGAGGGTTTTTAGTGGGTTTTTACCAGTTTTATAATCAGATTTCATATCTAATCTTTGAGTGTTTGTGGCGTCAATAAAAATCAGATTTTTGTATGTTTGAACTCCTAAAATTAGTGGCAGTCATTTGTGATAAAGAAATAGTTTTTTGGGAGCATTTATGTGTATTTTTCCATCAAACCCTAGTCATCATTGTTGAAGATTTATTGCAACAGTTAGGTTGATCTTGCATGGTCCTATATTTCATGTCCGAGTCTGATTTGGGCCCTAGAAAAATCTGTTTTGCATACTATTGTTGTTACCTAACTTGTAAGTAATTGCATGCTAAGTGTTTGACTGAAATGTCAAACAAGTCAAACTAGAAATTTGGATCAGATTTCAAGAAGGGATCTTTCAATTGGTCATAAACATTTGGATCTCTTCACTCTTTGCATACGCTTGTTCAACCCACTCTATTTTACTTACCAGCTTTTTAAGCATTAAATTGAGTGAATTGACAAAGACATGGTGTCCAAAAATATGCCCATACCTTGCCTCAACTAACATCCCTACGGCTTTGCAATTCTTGGTGTTGTCCGTTATGACTTGGGCAACATTTTGAGGCCTCGCCACCTCAATGGCTTTGAAGAAGATGTTGGCAATCAATTGGCATCCTCCACTTACCCCTCACAATCAACTGCTTTCAAAAACATTGCCCCTTTTGGGTATACTACAACCACTTTAATCAAAGGGCGATTTTTGCATCTTTCCATCCATCAAAAATAATGGGAACACCGGTTTTGACCCACAAGTCTCTCATTGGCTACAATGAGGTTTCCACATATTTTCTTTTTTCCAATTGGGTGGCATGGATCTTCTCATACCGGCACTTTGAACTCTTTTGGGGCCTCATTGATTGCTTTCACCATCTCTTGCCAATATGGTGATCTCAAAACATCAATGACAATTCAATCGCATACACACATCTTGCGAATGTGCTCATCCACAATATCCCTACTCTCTTTGTGAAAGCTCTTTTCCAATGGTCCTTTTGTCCTACTCTTTTTGAAAGAGGTGAATCCTCATCATGCATGGAATTAGCCATCACAAATGGATGTGGCATAGTCATAATTGGGGAGGCACATCTGGATGTGACAACAAGAGGCCTCATTGATCGAGATGAACTTCTTTTTTAATAATGGATGACTTATTTTCAAAGCCAAAGCTGCATTTACATCTTCCTGCTCTTTGATATATCCCAAAACCTTTGTTGTTGCACCCCTACGTTATTTTTTCTCTTGCAGGTTCTTATATCACGACCCAAGATTGCACACAAGTGGGTTTTCACCCGACTATACAAACCCTTGAATACCCTTTCACACTCATTGCATCTAAAAACATAGCATCCACCTCCTGGAAGTTGCTCTAGTATTGTGTTATTCATCCATCATGGTGAATTCAGTCAAATTCTTTGATCAAGGATGGCCTAGAGGAGGTGGAACTTGTTGCGTTGTACTTCTACCTACAATTTTAAAAACCAACAAAGATGAGTAAAGAAAACAATGGTTAAAAACTTTAAAATAAAAAATTTAAACAAGTTAAACCTATGCCCTAGGGCATAGCATGTATTATAAATTTAAAATGACAATAATAAAACATAAAAAGAAGCATGAAGTGTGTGAAAGATTAAAAACAAAAAATTAAAATCAAACTTAGAGGCTACAAACTTAAAACCTTACCTTCCATAAAAATCTACAAATCCTCCTCTTTTGAAGCTCCTCAATGACCTTAAGACTTTGAATAGGCACTCGTACTAGTTAAGGAAAATGATTGCAATGCTTGTTGATGAACCATCAAACCCTAAATGAGTAAAATGAAAGCTTAGAGAGGCAAGTATGCAATGAGGGAATGAGAGGTAAGTTACTTTGTTTTTATGTTTTGTTTTGTTTTATTCATTCTAATTCACTTTTAGTGTTAAAAATAATTAAATATTATATTTTATGTTACTTTACATATTTGAAAAAGTGGGAAAAAACAAAAACAAAAATACATTTTGGCTATGGATACATACCTGTGGAATCCCGACCGTACTTGGCCGCTCCTAAACGTATCCACAACAATATTAGTTTCAAATGCATTTCGTACCAATACCGGGGACTTTGACCTTCTGTTATATTGGCTACTTAGTATAAAGTCAATAAGCCTTAAAACTAAAAGTATTAGTCAAAATCTAGATGTTTTATTTCTATGAATTTGTGTCCATAGGTATATAGGTTGATTATAGGTGTTTATTTTTTTAGTCTCATAAAAAGTATGTATTTTTGTAGTGGTTTTGAGTCTAAAATTTTGTCAATTCTTTGTCATCCTGTCAGTGAACGCATATTTTCGTTGGTAACGACGGTCACACACTTTTTCTAGATTGTGAAAAAAAAGGACAAGTTGAATCGAATTGAAAAATTTGAAGGCAAGGACTTCCATACCTGACAAGTTTGAACCCAATTGCTATTAATTAATAAAGACTTGTAGGAAATTATTGATGGTAAATTACCAAAAGATGCGGGCATTTAAGCGATCAAGTGGGAATCGAGAGATCACAAAGCAACAACAATTATTGGCCCAGGGTTGTTTGATGCCTACCTACATCATAAAACCTTTCAAAGACATCAAATTTCATTTGGGCAACGTTGAACAAATTGTGATCACGAGTAGAAGCGAAGCGAAGCGGCCTTAAAGCGAGGTTATTCGGGCTCAAGATGGAAGAAGGTGACAATATGGTTCAACACATCAATAAGTTTCATTCTATTTTAAATCAGTTAGCTGGAATAAAAGTTGATGTGCATGATGATGATGCAAAAGCCGTATTGCTAAATAGTATGCCACCCAACTATTCTAACATGGTCTTCACATTGAGTAAAATAAATCCTAGTTTAGAAGATCTGATTTCTTCTTTGATAGAGGAAGAAAATAGAACTAAGAAAATTGATCCAGAGGAAAGTGCGATGTATAGAAAACAAGATAGATCATATGCTAAAAGGAGATCCAAATCTCTGTTTGAGCTGGGATCAACATCCAAAGATACAAAGAAATGATTTATTTGTTACTATTGCAAACAATCTAGTCACTTGTCTATAAACTGCAGGAAAAGAGCACAAGATTTACTTGATGGAAAACTACAAGAAAATGCCATGGCTGCTAATGAAGAAGAGGAGAATGAAGAGAAAGCAAATACAAGTTCACACGTAAAAATCCAAGTGAAGGATAACCAACGGAGGCCGGAGGACAACCAACGTTAAAACGGGTGTTCCGTGAGCGGCTTATTCTGTGGATAACCTCTATTAGATGATCTTCAACCGAAGGATAGAGGCAATGGAGGCCGGAGGACAACCAACGTCCTCTCACAAGCGCTAGCAATTGGGTCGCACATGTGATTTGGTGTCATAATTGTTTCAATGTGTTTTCAATTTTGAGTTTTGTGTGGTATTGAGAATAAGAACAAAGGTACATTTTTCTTCGCATATGTAATAAGTGAGCATAATTCTGATGTAATCTATTGATGGAAAACCGTAGTGGAAAATTGAAAGCACGGTATATTGCAGAATCATGATACTTGAAGAGGATGAACAGATGTGTGTGTCACTATTCATACCTAGGTTAGCAATCATCCTATGAAACCATTTGTGAAGGTTGAACAGATGTAGAATTCTTGTTAGTAGTTCCCACACTTTGGTCTAGTTAGATGAGTTCCCAGTAGTGTATGGTTGATGAGAGGTTGATGAGTTCCTTCTCTATCTGCAAGCAGAGGCAGCAAGCTGAATTAGAAGTGTGATTGTTTTTCTACCATGTTCGCACTAACGGGGGAATTTTAGGAAATATAGTACTCACATCACGTTTTAATATGTTTGGGTTAGTATAAACTAATGAGTTTTTATCGTTTAAAACTTATATTAAATATAATTAGGATGGTGATAGAATAAAGATGGTTATTCATAACAACCCACCTAGAGTATGTCATGGTTGAGATTATGTAGGAGTCGTCATCCTTGATTATAGGAGACTTCTTCAATTATAATTGTATTCCCATCATTGTGTTTGTATGGAGAAACTACTGGTTGAATATAATGATGTACGATTGTCTCTATAAATCATGTTGCAATCTGTACCAAACATTTCAAATACAATAGACATCAACTGCAGCAGATGCATGTCGCTGTTTTATAAACAGGAAAAAACTAAATGAAATGCCTTCACGGGCAATCAAACCATACATATATTAGCTGTTAATTTTTTAAATGATATCTTTGACGCACAGAATACTAACAGCTATATCCCAAAATGGATTCAAGTGTTGCAGTTGAAAAGCGTGAACAATAGAGAGAATACATCATATGTTCAATATAACAGCAGTTATATAATAAACTATTGATTACATTTGTATCAGCATTAAATAATGTAATCTTGTTCATGGAATATTTTTTCCAATGATGCTGGCTAACTCACACAAACAGAAATACATCTGATATAACAAATAAAATACCACAATTCTCCATACTACCTCTTCTTTCACCTGTTAAAACAAACATTTCAACGTGAGATGAAATCAGCAGCAGTCTAAAGGAGGAGGACATGCAAAGTGTTAGCTACTGGCTCATGTTTGCGTGAGGACCATACCTGCAAGGAACAAGTTACAAAAGTTGGGGTAGTTTGAAGATAGTGTGTCACGATTGTGGTACTGTTGCCAAAATGGCCAAAAGGTTCCCTTGCTAAGAATGGAAACGAAAATTATGCTCTCAATGGAGTGTTGATGTTACATTATTTGAATGCTTCTCACACTTGACTGCCTTCAACACCTTACTCTGCTCCTTGCTCTTCCTCTATCCCTCACACAAAGGAAGAAAGAGTCTAAGGATCTATGTATAGATGATTATCATCTAATGGAAAACATGGATTTTTGCACTACCTTCGTCACCAGAACATTTTCGACTCCCTTGAACATTACCTCAACTCCTGGAGGTCATTTCATTTTCTAAATGTCATGCTACACATGCTGCTTGGACATTCCATGGCCAAATAATGTAATACTAATACATGGTCTAGTATGCAGGTAAGGAAGGAAAGATTATTCCACTGTTGGTCAGCACAAAATGACAGTTCCACAGACTGGTTGTTCACCCGCTATTGTTCCAGTTGGCAATTGCAGTGAACTGTTCCAATTGGTTATTCAAGATGATAATTCCTGATATTGTAGTATATCCCTACATTAGCCAATTCGGATCAAAGCATTTGCCACAACCTTTGACACACACTTGTGCATGCCATGAATACCCATTACTTGAAATAGATAAATATGTTCAAATATTGAATATGAGAAAGTTACTTATAAATGAGTCTATACACATGTATAGGGTTTGTTTTGAAAGCACACAGCCCTGTATAGTATTGATTAAGAATAATTATATAATATTGGGACATATAGCATTTCTCCCCTTCTAAACATGGTTCAACCTTGAAGATAATGAGGGAACACGACGATAAGAATGTTACAAATACAGAGAATAGAATCAAGGTGAATCCGTCTGAAATCGATTGTAAGAGGCATCATATTTGGATAAGTTTTTTGAGAAAAAAAGCATAAAGTTTTTAAGAGTCAAAGCTTCGTCATTTTGAATATCAATATTGTATATCTTAAAAACTACAATTTCACAATTAGTTTTACAATATGGTTCAGCTATAGGATTCATTAAGTGATCTCAAGAATAATCTTGGAACACTCCTCCATCATCTTAAGTGTAGTATCAAGGACTTTGATAACAATATCAATAGGCATTTTTTTCTCTGCCAATTGCATATTGAATTTATTCGAGCTTCTATCTCTATTCAAGATTTTGACTTTTCTATGCAAAAATTGGTCATGGTTTTTCAAACGTAGAATTTTGTTTTCTATATTTTAATTAAATAGATTAAAATTTACCAAAAATCTCCTTGTGAATCATGTCCAAAAAAATTTAAGTTATGTCAAAATATCTTGAATTTGATTCTTTAGTCTCTAAGATCTTGTCATCTCAGATCTTTCAATTTAGCTTTTACAAACAGCATTGCTTGTTCTAACTTGAGAAATTGTAAGACCATTTTTGCCCAAGAAAATCCATTCAAATTTTTCCAAGCATAAATGTTTTTAAGAATAGAATCAAGGTCAAACCACCATTTATTTGCCCCATCTTTAAAATAAAGCGATATTATTCTTGGAGCTAAAGTTATATTTGTATACACCTAAAAATTGATTTACTAACATTTTGTTTTGTCAAGAACTCATTGGCACTAACCTCCCAAATTTGGGATTGGGGTGAGTCGGCATGAGTATTCTTGTTGAAAGATGCATTGCAGTCCTTGTTTTATGCCTTCCTCTATGCCTACTTTAGCTCCTTGTTGATGCCCTCCTATGCATCTTATGATACATTATCACACTTTGTCATCACTTATCACCCGCTTTGTATAGGTCACCTTGAAATTGGCTGTCTAAATTTGAAGGGAATTCGGATCCTTCAAAAACTATCATCTTTGTTATGACTTTAGAGATCTCAAACTCAAGGGATCCAAACCCGTATTTATAGGTTTTCGATTTGTCATTTCTTAATGAACAACAAAACCTTCTACTCTTGAGATGCTCTCAAATCACCTTAGGGAAGCTAAATATGGATAGGGTGAAGGAGCTTCACTAAAGGAAGACAACTTGCAACAAACGTTTTAAGGATTTAATAATAGGGATTCAACAAAGTACATTAAGTCTTATGAGTTCCTATTGTAGTCTACTAGGCTTTCTTCTATCTTTATTGACTTCACCTACAACCATCACTTTAAAAGTGCTCGAGCTAAGGAGGAGATTGATACGCCCAAAAATCAACCCTGTGTATGCATTTGCCCTACCAACTTTTAGTCATGCACATCTAATTATACATGTTATTTGCTTGATTATATTGCATGCTTCTTGTTCATTAATTGCTTTACATATTCCCTCATTATTGCCTCATTTTTGCCTTGTGTATTCCCCATTATAGCATCTCGTATTGCACTCTTCAAACTTAGACTATAGCAATATTTATTGCCATAATCACTTATTGCCCACCATACTTTCTTTTCGACAATAGACTCTGAAAGGCCTTCTACCTTTTCCCTATTTAGAGCTTTGATCTAGAAGAGACCATTTCTAAGTCCATACATTTTTTCCCTAAAATTGGAGTGAGGTTACGAGTTTGGAAATGTATGACCATTTTCCTCTACATGGTAAGAATCGTTAGCCAAGGTTGTCGTGAAAAGCACTTGAAGGAGTTCCTTGCTTCCTCTCAAGATTGTTTGGAGTCTATGTTCCACCAAATCCCCATTTTCAAGACAAGGAAATTCAAGAATGAAAAAACAAGAGCTAAAAATATTGCCAAAATCCAAGGAATGTTTGATTGGGAAAAGTAGGGTTATGGAGCAATGAATGAACACAAAAAGGGGATGCGTAAACTACTTCTAAAATCCTAGGAACAATCTGAATAGGGAAAGCATCGGGACGTGAACATGGAAATGAGGACACTCATACAAGCTTGCTTAGTTCAAGGGCATTCTCTTGAGTGAATACTAGTCATGTTGTTTTCATTGTGATTGACAAGGATGATGGCCTTTCTTCTATGCTAAACACCAATATAGAAAAGACCATTGTTCCCATTCGACACCAACTCTTTCCTCTTGAAAATATTGTTTTATATTATATGGCTTTACATATACAAACAATAGGGTTTTACTAATTAGGGTTTACAATCTCTTGTTGGGTTCTTTGCTTCTTATTTGTAGTCTTTGATAAAAAAAAATTGTTGTCGAAGCTCTTCCTAGAACTTACGAACTTGTATTTAAATTTTTGTACTCAATGTCCTACTTCAGCATTCAGCGCACATTAAGATAATTTATTTCATTCATTCTTTCTTTCTTTAGGTCACACAATTTGGTTCCTTTGTCTCACACTCGTGTTGGACTTCAAAATTTAATGAATCATATCATGCGCAATAATGAATGACACATCAAATGACTATCAAGTTCTTCTCTCCAAAATTATTAGCCTTTGACTCCTTGGATTGCTTCTTGGGTATCCATTGCTGCTTATATCTAACTCAAGAATTAATTTAAATTAAAATGGAGTGAACTCTAAAGTGAGATCATTCTCCCGAAAAAATCATCTTTTCAATTGCAATGCAAATGACAAATAAATCTAAGGATGATATTATATGTTTGTGAATTGAATAAACTAATTAACCTATCCCCGTATGAATTTTTTAGGAGGGCTTCCTCAGACTTCTAACGGACTATCCTTCAAGGATCGTTTTCCCTACTATGAAATTCTCCATGTAAACCTCAACAAACACTCAACCAAGTTTGTCATGACTAAGCACTAACTAAAATATTCTATATTAATTGCAAATTAGAGATGGCGCCAAAATGTAGAAGTGATTTCTCAATCTCCCATATTGCAGCTCAAAACAGCATAGAGATACAAAGAAAATACAAGTATTGTGTTACAATCCATTCATACATAGAATAAAACTATTGACATGTAAACACAAAAAGAAAGCTAAGAAAAATATGTTTTGTATCATTACTTTCCTTAAAAGAGTATGTGATAGAACATTATCAAAATCAGCGTGCGACACTCGCATATGGAGGCAACGATCTTTAAGGATATCTTTGGAAACAATGTATTGAAGTGAGGATCATTGGAGTGGGAAAAATTGACAACAATTATCTAAAAGCAACTTATTCCATAACCAATAGCTAAAGATAAAGTATAAATTAATTTTAGAAAACAAAATACAAAAACATTACCCATAACCCATGTTCATAGTGAATAGTGCATGAAAAGTAAATTTTGGCTATATGAGAGCAGAGCGGGGTTGTGAAAGTGTACTTTGTGGCCAGATTAAACATATTAGATTGCAATCATACTCCCAATAATGGCCATTTTTATATGGATACCAGTTCTCCTAGCCAAAAATATTTAACATTGTGTTTTCTTGTGAGACCCAGACTTGATTGGAAATCTGGTGGACAATGCACTCAATTGCAAATATTGATGTGTTAAATAAGCAATGAACCATGGCAAACGAAATGAATTTACTTTACACATATGACATTGCAATGTAAAAATATATTTATTGGAAATGATATTTTTATTTGCACAAAGGAAGCAATATATGTTGCCAGAAACGGTACGGATTCGGGTTCGATACGCAAATGCGCGATTTTTAAAAACCCTCGATACAATACGTCTTGGATTCGTTTGTACATATATATTAAAATATATATATATATATATATATATATATATATATACTCATTTTACTCATTTTTTAGTCCATAAGAAATACAAAACTTGAAAATTATAGTAGGATCAATGTTCAAAACATTCAATATACTTAAGACTTTACATTTTCATTGATCATGTGGCTGCCATACATATGATATACGAATATCATGTCAACATGAATACAAACAAAACTTGAAAAATATACTACGATCAATGTTCAAATTTTCAAAACATACAATATATTTAAGATTTTATATTTCATTGATAATGTGGTTGTCATACATATACATATGATATATGAATATCATGTAAACATGAATACAAACAAATCTAGAATATATCATCTAGATTTTCCTTAAAATCAAATTCTTGCATGTCACTCGCGCTAGCTCCACTCTCATTAGTTCTACGCCATCCACTCCTTGTGAACTCCCTTGAATGTCATCTTCGCTATCAAATATTGGAAGTTGGGCAAAAACGGTTGCGGAGGCATCCAAGTATGTGGTCTCTGAAAGAAGATCACAAAGTTTGTGTGGACCTCTAACATAGTCCTCAGACTTGTGTGTCAAAAGGCACAAATTAGAATGCACATATACCAAATCCTCAAGTTTTTTAGATGCCAACTTGTTTCATTTAGTTGAGTGGATAAAGATATAAGTACTCCAATTCCGCTCTGTGGAAGAATTACTAGCCACCTATTACAAAAAAGTTCGTTAGAAAATTCAAATTAGTAACATACTAAGAATGTGCATAAAAAATATCCTACTAACTTGGTATTTAAAATTTTCAATGATTATAAATTTATAAATGTTATACCTATGTAAAAATTTGATGGCAATAGGTTGTAAGTACTTGGCATCATGGCCATGTACACACCACCATTTGGTTGGGCTCATGGTGTACTTGTCAAAAAGAGCCTCAATCTCTCCCATGTTGCCTTTTGAAGCTACAAACATGCCCATTTCATTTCGGACCACATTGGCTATAGATGGATCAGGAAAAAGTCTTCTGAATGCTACCCTGGTTCCATTTGCAACTTTGGAGTCAGAGAATGGTGGTTGCTTGTTAGGTAGCCCAAGTATTTCAGAGCTATAATACTTTGGGTTCAGTGCATAAGCAAGGAGATGTAATGGGGTGGTCATTTTATTCCACCTCTTCATGACCACATTCTTGACCTCATTGTAGAAGGTCTCTTCTGGATCTTGCTCTTTTGTTTGTATGACCTCTCTCATATGTTCAAGCATAGAATCTATTCCATCATATATCTCTCTCATGCATGTTGCATCAGTATCTACATATCTGATCATGGAGAGAATGGGCTCTGTAAACCGAGCAAGTACTCAACCTTGGCCCACCACTCATCATCAAGGACCAATGATTTTACCTTTGCAGCTTTCTCTATATTTGACTTGCCTCCACATTGTCCAAACATTGTTGATCACCATATTGCTTAAAGCCTCTTTCACCTTCACAAGTCATCTCAAAACAAGTGTGTGAGAGGCAAATCTTGTTTCTGCAACCTTCAACAACTCCAACCCTGAGAATCTCCTGAATATGGCATGTGACCTATGATGGTTTGTGATAAACATGTGAATATCATTTACCTTGATGTAAATTCACTCAATCCGTGAGATTTTCCAAATCTTTTGGAGCGTCAAATTAAGGGAGTGGACAGCAAAAGGGGTCCAAAATATGTGCTCATATTTACCCTCTATAATCAATCTTGTTTCTTTATAGTTTTTAGCATTGTCTCATGATGACTTGGACAACATTCTGGGAGGCCCACCGACTCAATAACCTCTATCAAAATGTCAGCAATAAATTGTGCATCTTTGACTTGCCCTTCATAATCAATGGCTTTTAGGAACATTGCCCCTTTAGGGCATACTGCAACAACATTTATGAGGGGTCTATTTCTAGCATCTTTCCATCCATCTGAAATGATGGAAACCCCTGAATCCTTCCATGAATCTCTAATTGGCTACAAAGAGGTGTGAATGTGTTCCACTTCCTTTACCAAGAGTGTGGTTCAAACCTTTTCGTAACTTGGGCATTTGTACCCTTGTGGAGCTTCATTGATCAATTTGTTGTCAATATGGAGACCTCAATACATTAAAGGGTAGCCCACATGCATAAATGCATCGAGCAGTCACCTCATCAGCAATATCCCTCTTGTCATTATTAAATGTTTTTTCCAATGCTCCTTTTGGCTTTTTCCATGAGGTCTCTTGACTCTTTTCATCAAAGGGGTATCAAGTGGATGACTTTGAGTTTGGATGAAAGGATGAGTACCAGATTTAGGTGTGGGTGGTCGTGATGAAGGCCTTCTTTGCAATGGAATTGTTTTAGATCTATTTCTTTCACATTGTCTATCAACCTCCTCTTGCTCTCTCAGGTACTCTACCATTTTCTCTTTTGATATTTTGGGGCACTTCTTTATCCCCACACCTCCAACCCCAGTCAAATGGATTTTTAGTCGACTATATGAGGATTTGTATTGAGCATGACAACCATGACATATCCAAATCCGACCCCCACCACCAACAAGGTATTCTACCATTGTCACATGTCTCCAAAGAGGAGAATTAGGATCATGTTTCATAGGAACTGATGTGTTTTCAAAAGCTTGTGGGCCTTGCACTCCAATTGAAGCAGAACTTGATGTCATCCTAATTTGTTTTTGATCACCAAGATCACCATAACGGCGTGAGGTGAGAGCATACACAGAGTTAGGATGTTAAAAAAATTAAAAACATTTTGCCTTTACATAAATAATAATTAATAAATTAAAAAACAATGGCTTACTAATTTCTAAGTGATGTCATCCTAATTTATTTTTGATCACCAAGATCACCATAAAGGTGCGAGGTGAGAGCATACACAGAGTTAGGATGTTTAAAAAAATTAAAAACATTTTGCCTTTACATAAATAAATTAGTTATGTCATCCTAATCTATTTTTGATCACCAAGATCACCATAACGGCGCGAGGTGAGAGCATACACAGAGTTAGGAAGTTAAAAAAATAAAAACAAATTGCCTTTACATAAAATTTTAAAAATAAAATAAAAATAACTTGCTAATTATTAATTTAAAATTTTCTAAGTGATGTCATCCTAATCTGTTTTTGATCACCAAGGTCACCATAAAGGAGAGCATACATAGATTTAGGAAGTTAAAAAAATTAAAAAAACATTTTGCCTTTACATAAATCAAATGATAAATGCTAAAATATTAATTATTAACATTGAACAATGCATTTAAAATTTAAAAATAACAATATTTACTAAATATTTAATTTTAAAAAAATTAATATTGCCATCCTAATCTTTTTTTTAATCACCAAGATCACCATAAAGGTGCGAGGTGAGAGCATACACAGATTTAAGATGTGTTTAAACTGCAATCTTTTTAAATAATCCAACAAATTAAATTTTTAAAAAAACATAAAAATAAACAAATAGAAGGCTGAATTAAATAAAAATACAAGTGTAGACAAGGGTAGCAAGTAAAACAATGTTGCCTCTAAATGTAGATCCTTGTTGCAATAGAATTCTAACAAACGCTACCTCCAAACATGACATCTACAACTTTGAATGAACAATAAAACAATGTCTTTCTCGAACAATTGTTGCCTCTAAAAAAATTTGAACTTCTTGTAAAGCAATAGCTGCCCCAATCTCTTCCTCCTTGCAATGGTTGCCTCCAAACAAATCCTCTTTGCAATGTTTGCCTCCTCTTCAATTCCTCTTTGGCTCTTTGCTCATACACCCGCAAAACCAAGAATGAATTGTTTGTGTGATTTCAAATGAATGGGTGGATGCTTTTTATAGCTTTTTGAGGAGATTAGGGTTTAATATTTTATTAGTTTAAGTGTTGGGGTTTGTTTTTTGGTCATTGCGCAAGTCAAAGTTTAAAAAAAAAAAAATTAACCCTTTTGCCATCCAGCTCGTGGATTTGCCAAGGATAAGGCAAGGTACGTCCGGAGTACGCGTCGAAACATACCCAAGACGTTCCTGTCGTATCCACGACAAATCATGCTGCACTCTACGAGTATCTCAGATTGGATATTGGATACATATCAAGGAAGGTACGGGAGGGAGGGGGACGAACCTAATAACATAGAAAGAAATCTTTGCGAAAGAGATATTCTACTACAAAACCAATTTTCCCTCGATATGGATGAATCACCTCAATTTTACAACCATGTAAAAGATAAAGAGATTACAAGGAGAGATGAAGCATTCAGCATTGGGATCCATAAGGCAAGGGTCGATCAATAACAAACCACTCGATCGATAGATTGAAAGTGGGCTATTAGCTTTGGGTCGGCCGACCCTATAGAGCCCCTCTCACAATGAAGAACCTTTAGGCTCTCGAGAGATCAAGGAGTGAGTGTAGCGAACCACTCGATCTCCAAGAAGTCATTACTTAGTCATGAACAAATTGGATTGGCGATAAGGACAAATGGATTTGGTGCATACTTGAATTAGACAAAGAATCTTCATTTTGCAATTTCCGGCTTTCCCTAGTGGTTTAAGGGCATCAAACTTAGCCAAACAAAGTTTTGTATTTTTCCATCACAACATACACACTCCGTGTTTTCAAATATTTCTTGAGCGAGGTCATTTCGAGCTATGGTCACAAAGTTATGGGCCCGACCAGCTAGTTGTCCCAAATGCCACTTTGACAATACTCGTAATATCAATCACCCTCCTTTGGAAGCAACTAGCCCCATTATTCAATTCTAATTCTTGATGAACACAAAAATTGTCATTACAAAAGCGATTCTCTTCCACTAAAGTGGAATAATCCCTTTGAGTAGGAATAAGAATAAACCAAAAGTACAAATGTTCTTGTACTTCTCATGTATTAGATAAGGATGAAAATTCCAACACCTATTAGACTCGGGAGCTCTTGTACCACAAAAACATGGTGGTTTGAGAACAACTCCTTGACCATCTTTGTTATCCCATTTTCTTCTACAACTTCAAACTAATTTCTTTGGTGTATAAATAAATTTGATGTATAATCAAAGTGCTACGAATCAAAAGGGCTTACCATGCTCTCATTTGTTTAATCTTGCTTTGTTTCTAACTCTTTGAATCATATCTACGATCAATCGACATTTCTTACTTAGCAACCAATTCATTGTGAAGCTTTTGCATAGCTTGTTGCATATTTTCTCTTCTTGAAGTAATCTTTTGACGATGGTATATCCAAATTGGGAAAGATTCTTCTATATTTCTATAATATGCTTTGTGATGAGACTAAGGTTGTTCTATAAACATTGATTAGCATCCCTTAGGTGGGGATTTCCATCCAAGAATGATGAATACTTGTTTTGAATTCTAAAAGTGGATATGCATTTTGTTGTTAATCAAAGAACATGAACTTCTTACGATTGATCAAAGATATTTTGTTAGGAGCCACCTCTATTATTTTGTAGAATTCATCACCTAGGTAGATGATACCACAAGCTCTGGATCAACATACATTGTGTCATTTCCAGATAACATTACAAACTTTTAGGGGAACCAAATCGTATAGCGCTTCATCCTGAAACATTCTGATTGCATAAGGTTGTTGGCACTAGTGACTGACACATATATTCATATCATGAATCCCCTAACCAATTGTGTTTGGTTGAGGGTGAGGTATCATTAGCATGCACAACCTCTTGATGATGTCCACCAAAATCAAATTCTTCTCATTGTCGCTATCCACGATGAAGTGTAGAGTCGCTCCCTATACATACGGTTGTGAGTGGATGAGACACTTTGCCCCCTTTGGAGAATGGTGTGTCATGGCAAGGAAAGTGTAGGGATCAACCTCTATAATTTGCTTCCCTTTGCACAACATGGGTGGTGACCATGTTGTGGTTTTGCACGTAAACGAGCAAAGGTTTGTCTAAGACAACATTCTTCATCCGGATACCACTTACGCTTTGAGACATTGCACCACTTGCGTGTATCCTTTTATGGATTTTATCCAAGAAAGCCTTCTTCAAATGAGGCTTTAACTAGGAGTCCTTGCCACGATGCTTACTGCCTAACTTGATGTTGTTATTGTCCAGGGTTGTTTTGTCTTTCCTTTGCGTCTAAACTTCTCTTGAATCTTAAGCTGTTACCAATAAGCTTCTTCCAATGTCCTCACTAACCATCCAAAATTCCATTTATTCTTGGATTTAGAACCGCAACGTCCAAACCGTTGCAATATTTAATAACTTTGTATATCTCAATATCATGTATAACATCTACCGACAATTCATGGAATGCGTTGATATAATCTTGTGCCATTTGTTTTCATCCCTAACCCAATTGATGTAACTTTTTTGGATTGGTCCTCATAATTCTTTACAAAGTAAAATTCTCTAATGGCACTCTCCAATGGCGTCTACAAAGTCTATCCAACTATGGCAAGGCAT
This sequence comes from Taxus wallichiana var. yunnanensis, assembly GCA_018340775.1. Classification (NCBI taxonomy): domain Eukaryota; kingdom Viridiplantae; phylum Streptophyta; class Pinopsida; order Cupressales; family Taxaceae; genus Taxus; species Taxus wallichiana. Next base: position 425,660,818 of record CM031234.1, on the reverse strand, counting down.
TCATTATTGTGAAGTGTTAACTCATCTTCCTCTTCATCCTCCTATTGGTTGTTTTGAATATAATATAATTCCCACCACTTTTAACATAGGAAACAACATTTAAAAGTGCAAACATTACCTTTACATCGGAAAAAAATTACAAAGAACTATGATTCCAATTGGTCAAACCAATTTAACTAGTTTATTTGCATTGATTTTGTCTTGGAAAAAGAGAATACTTCAATTCACCCGTATCATAAAGGGTTTCACACCCACAAAGAATTTTCTTGACTTGCTTGACAAAGTAGTGGATGCCATGGGCACAATTTGTGAAGGGCACTAGTGAATTGCTTTTTCATCTTCCATCTATGCCGCTTGAGGGCTCTATCAAGCAACAATTTGTAAGGAACTCTTGTTGCCCCTTTATTTTCCATGTAAGATTGTTTCAACCAACAAGAAAGATATTCTAAACGGTTTCAAGATCAAGCTTCTTATAGTCTAACTTCGTTCAATTGGACATTTAAATATGAAACAAACCTAAGTTGCAACACTTAATGTATTACAAAGGAATGAACCAAAACAAAGGTAAATGAATCCTATAAATTTATAATAGTGCAATATATATCATAGCTTTATTAAAAATGTGATCTTTTTACAAAAAGTTAGCAATCTCTCGTGAAGAGGTACTTTGCTACAAAACTACTCTTTCCTCATTTCGGTGAAGCACCTTATTATATACAATCAGGAACATCAAGAAATGAAGAAACTCAGAGGGGAAGATGAAATGTTCTGTCATATGAATCCTACATCATCATTATGGATAAATAAGGTGAAATGGATTTGACAAGTATTTACGGAATCTGGGTTAGAATAAGATTTTACAAGTTACAAGCCTTCTAGAGTGGTTTTTGGGGTCAAACTTATCTAAACAAAATTTTACAGCCTTTTGTCATGCTCCACGCATTCATGTTTGTCATTGTGTTACATCCAATACCAATGAGAAGGATTTACAAATATACCTGTCTACATTATAAAAGGACGTGGAATAAGGGCATTTTTGACATAGTAACTTCTATATTTAACTAAATGCAGTATGTAGAAAGGCTTTGAGAATACCTACAATAGGATATCAAGAGGGCTTGACAGGATATTATCAGATTCATGTGGATATTCCATTTGAATTTAATGATAGATTGCTAGTTCTCTGACTACTTTAAGGAATACATCTGCCTATAACTTCTACCAACCATTACGAAGAACAAGCTGTTCTTTATAAGTGAAAAAAGTCGTTGCATGTCAAGAACCCACATTTGGCTTGAAATTCTCTAGAGAACACAAAGGCAACTACATAGCAATGTGGCATGGATGTAGAGAATGTTCCACAAAATTACAAGGATAAAGTTGCAAAGACCGAAAAAGGCTCGATATCTTTCTTTGAGACACCATGAACAAATCTTCACCATCTATCATATCAAATGTCCTTTGCATTACCAACTTTACAATGTCGGCACAATCCTTAAGGCATATCGTCTAATTGTTATAGGGCTAGCCATGCCATCAACAACACTTACCATGATCTAGATTTGATCAAAAGTCTAGTGGGCAATGTATTAAATTATTGGAACTTAGATGTTTTATAGGCGGAAGTGATCAATTACAATAATTGTATCATTGAGATAATTGCAAAAGTAACTCAAAATCCAAATGAAATTATCAACTACATTGATATGAGAGGCCTGTACGGTGATCTCTGAAAAACGTGCAAGTCACTACTCTATGATTCATACAAGAAGGTAATAATCTCTGAAAAGAGATGTGAAGCTATGACCCACTCTGATTAATACAAAAGAGGCAGCTATTTTTGAGAAGAGACGTGAAGCTCTCACACTATGCTTTTAGCTCACTTTGCTCTGCTCTGTTATGTGTAATTGTATGTGTATCTGTATCTGTGTGGGGAATAGTAGATGAAGTGATTCTTATTGTAGAGGAAAAACAGACTCGTCTCAAAAATATGAAAAGCTGCATAAAGGACAAAATCTCATATATGAAGTTAGATCTCAAAATCAACATTACATGTGAAAATTCTAGTAAGCTAGAAAGAAAAAGAGTAAGTTTAATGCTCAAAACAGAAAATTGGACTGAAATATATCTCGGATGCAAATTACAATATGATAAAGGAATGCTTGGCAGCTGTAAAGTAAAAAAGCAAGAAATTAATTAAAAGATAAAACGGTCATACAACAAAAGATCCAACATTACACAAAAACAACACTTCAATTTAAACAACAAAGGTATCAATGCCAAACAGCTGCAAATGACTAACTAAAAGAAAAGTATGTTTAGTTTACCATATGAAGTTCGTCGATCACCATAATTCCAACTTCAGCAAGACGGCCCTCCTCCAATAACCTATTGACAAGTGAATTTGCCTTCTCTATTGTGCATACAGCAAGAGATGTATCCTTGGGTAATGTTCCACTGCCTTGATTTCCATAAAAGCTGCGAACACACTTGTTAAATGGCTCCAAAATGGTTTCCATATGTTCAGTCTGTCTTAACAAACAGAAACTTGATGAGAAACGTGATAATAAAGGCAGTCAGACTGATTAGTTGCTCCATTTCTTAAATAGTCCTCTTACCATACTAACAAGAAAGCTAATTAGCAACCAGAGATGTATATTAAAACTATACCTTCTCCGCACAAATAGATACATATGGCAAAACAAGTAATGCCATCTTTCCGGTCGATATAACTCTTCTCAACAATAATATCTCAGCAACAAGACTCTTCCCAGCACTGTAACAGAACCACATCAAATTTAAGCTAGTATATAACTGAACTCTCACTTGCAAAAGCCATGACCCTTCATTGTAGCCTTCACTAATATAACTCTGTAGCCCTCTTGTCCCCAAACATCAAATGCCTATAAATTTTGGCAAAACTCTGAACACATTAACTGTCCATCTCCCATTTTTATGAAAATGGCAAAGAACACAGAAAACTATACAGGTTTAGATAAGGGAGATTCTTACAAAATTTCTCTAAGCAAATGCATCTGAAATTCATTATCATCTAAATTGTCTACGGATAAATTTATCTCAAAACTACAAATGTGCTTATTCCCCACCATGATTCTCAAATTCAGCCCTTCTTATTCCAAATCTCAAATTTGGGCGATTTCAAAATGACAGAAATTTAGATTATGATGATTGAGTGTATTTTTGAGTATTCATTAGTTTTGACCAAATAAAATAAAATAATTAAACACTTCAATGAACAATGCTTAAATAGAAAATGAACAATAAAACTGAGGGGAAATAAACCAGCATGCACTATCAACATGACTTTTCCAATTTAAAGGAAAGGAAAAACTTGGGAATACATACTCCATTCGTTTAACCAATATTCACTCACAATAAAACTACAATTGATGCTGAAATCAGGCATATAAGGGAAGAAGATAATTCATAAAATCCATCCTATGCAACTTCCCTGCAATATCATGCTTGCCATCCAAATGAATTACATATTACAGCTGATATCACTTCATGATTCTTATCAGTGATGCCATCTCACCTCTCTCTTATGATCGTGGGTGGGTGGAATTAAATTTAAAAAGTAAATTAGGGTTTTATGATAATTATATACAAATACATTCTTTATAATTCTAACAGGTTATGCCTGGGAAGTTTTTGCTACTGATATCAACAAACCTATCATATTATGTCAGAATGTCATCAAGGCATTTGCGGATTGAGACGGCTAATGTAAGTACTTCGCCTTCTTCAGTTGATTATAACTATACAAATCCAGTTTGAACATTATAAATGCTATATCAGCTGCAATAATTTAACTTCCATATTGATTTGCTGTTATAGATGCTATTTTCATCGCACTAAATACTACAGAATTTTTTGACTTCCTCTACTGTACTATTTCATGATCTTTGAGATGAATACTGCACAATTATTGTCTGCCGTCCACACAAATGCCCAAAAAACAATTGGGGCCCCATTTTCAATGTTTGCAAATCTTGGCCTTCGTATGATAGGATCTGGGTTCAAAAAGGTAGTCTTCTTTTATCACTATCAGATTTGGTTTTAGATGTAATGTAATTACAATTAAGGTGAAGTTTTTGAAAAAATCATCTCATTTTGAAGCTGTCAAAGTACTTGGTGCAAGAGTCCAAAGGTTTCTGTGGACTTTGTGAATCAAGCATTTACCCCTTGTATAATATGGAATTTCTTTCATTCACAGATGCACTAGTATTTGTTTTTGCCTTCAACCAATTTCAATCCCGTTTTTAACCACTCACCCATGCCATTCCAAATACACCCATAAATATTCATTTGAATTTAAACATTCATTTCAAGATCTCGGTCATAAACATTAGATTTATTTAGAATGTTTTAATCTCCAAGACTTGAGTCATTTTCAAAATATAAACATCAGAAAAAGGAAAAATTATACAATCATAAAAATATAAAATCATCATAACACAGAAAATTTATAGAAGCAAAATTACTAAACATAAGTTTGTAAAAATATCAAAATGTATATATCTTTTAAAAACACCACAAAATTGTGAAGAAATTACAAACAATAAACAAAAGAAAAAAACATATTGAAATGGGGCAACAAGTGGCAAGTTTATTGAGGCATGTGTGAACACCTTGTGGACGTCTTCATTGTTCCCCTCCATTCACTTCTGCACATGAAACATGTACTGCAAATATGTTTATCTGTCAGACTCTTTTTCATCACTACATCTCCTCTCCTTCTAGACTTCTCTACAACATGCAATCAATCATTGTTTTTATGGTAGTGCTCTTTCTGACTCAATCCACGAAACCCCATTTTTCCATCCTAACATCACCTTATTTAATTCCATTTTCGCCCTCATTCTAGCAATCACTAACCCTAACTCCATTACCCCATCCTTGTGGTTGTCTTCTTCACGTTGCCTCCGCCCCATGCCAGACTTCACTACATGTTCTCAGCTTTCATTGCATATTTCACGTCATCCTCATCACTCTTCCCTGTTGATGCCTCCCATCCACATGAGATCAATCACTTCCTACTTCAAATCCTTTCCTCCAACAATCAACAACCTTCCCCTCCATACATCACCTCATCTACATCAATCTGCCACAGCATCTTCATCATCTTTAGCTTGCAAACATCACATGATATATTCTTCTTTGCAGGAACACGCCCTTCATCTTACACATGCGACTTATTATTTGCTACCTTGATGTCACCCAATATATAACGACAGTTTCTATAGTTTTCATCAATAAGATGAAACTTTGAATGGCTGTCATGTTTTTCATTCGTTCTTACAACCTATGAATATCTATTTTGATTGTTTAGTTCACTACTCACTCCTCCTAGTTCTTGATGCGCACTACAAATCCAAAGTCATTTCTTCTAAATCCAAACTTTTACATGTTCACCATTTGTGATCCCAGTTCCCACACATGACTACTCAAACTTTTCTACCTTCAATTTCTAAGTTAAGTTTTGCTTTTCAAATCTGTTCTTCCAACTTTGAAGTTCATTTGAGAACGTCCCGGGTCAACTTTTGATATCTATTTCACAATTTCCAATTACTATTCAAACTCTTTGATTTAAACAGGCTTAACTTGGCCAAATTTTAAAGTAGGCTATAAATATGATTAGTGGGTTGTTGAATTTAACTCAAATCGGATATGTAACTACTCTTTTAAGAAAACTAATCGGAAGACCCACTTCTATTTTGAAACCCAAGTTTAAAAGGTCTGTGTTGATTTGTATTTGAAGTACAACATTAAAGTGGGATTTTAGACTTATCTTGTGTTTGCAAACAATTTGAAGGTTTTGCAAACAATTTGAAGCTTTTCCAAATTGGATCAAATGCAAAATAAATAGTCATGCATTGTAGCCAAAGCCACCAGGTTCGTGTTAGTTTACATGCTCGGAAGCGATTACGGTTGAAACAAATTAGCTAGCTTGTAAAATGCGTGAAAACAAATTTATGATTAAATTCAAAAATAATTATAACACTACATAAATTATTAATTTTGTTAATATATGAAGCATCTATTCAAAATACATAAATAAAAGGTAAATTATTAAATAACTTAATTATATAACTTGTTAATTAAATACTAATCACATAATTTATAATAATTGTTTAATAATTTATTAAATACTAACTAAATTATTAGATAAATATCAACTACATAATAAATGGTATTTATTTGATAATTTATTAAATACTCACTAAAGTGATAAACAAAAATTAACATCATAATTAGTATTTATTAAATTATTTATTACATTTTAAGTTATTAAATAACTACTAACTACTCAAATGATAATAAGTAAAAAATAAAATCGTAACCAATAGAATTTTAAGAACTAAAAACAATTAAAACATAAAACCTAAACTAAAGTTTATATAAACTAAAAAGCTCAACGAAACATTTCAAAACTAAACACCTCATACTTGCAATCGAAGGCGATAGCGAACAGCCTCCTTTTGTGCACAAATGGTCGTGCTTCTTCCACCATGCAAACAAACACTTTCCACACAGCAACATAATGCCTTCTCCACACAAATGGCACAATGCCTTCTCCACACAAAGAACACAATCTCAAGCTCTACACACAATGAGGCAGCAAATTGGTCCCTCACAAATGCGCTTAGCACAAAAAAATTGGAGCCCTAAGCCACAAGGTTCATGTTCGTTTTTGTATTCAACGACAATTAAATTCAATACAAATTGGATAGCAAAATAAAATGAGGGAAAAATTGTGACTAAATTCAAACAATTAATGCTAAATAATAGTAATTGATACTACTAAATAATCACGTGGTCCCCAAATGCAAGCCTAAATATCAAGGTTGTCGCTACTTTTGTGCCTTCGCCAATTTCAAGCCTTGTCTCATGCTTTCCTATGATGACATCAAGCGGCCATTCGAAGGTGGATCCTTGTCTTTCACTTCTTCGATTCCAACACCGGCTCGTCTCCATTCCCTTCTCCTTTCCCTAGCAATGGCTCTAACTTCCAACCAATGTCTTCTTCTCTCTGGGTTTTGTCTTGCCCAAATTGTTCCTAGGGCTCCAGAGAAAATTTTTGTTTTTTGGCATTTGATGGAATAATTGGAAAATCTGCCTCAAATCTTGTTGTCGAGTTGACGCCGAAGTGTTGATTCAAGAGGAGTAATATTCCAAGCTTTGCTATTATCTATCGCTTCCACAAATTTTGGCCTAACGTCCGCCTTTATCTCGCACTACTTAGATCAATGAGCATTGGAGACCCCTCCTATCTAATGGCATTTTTATCTACCTGTGTGCCCATGGTTTTTTCACCATTGTGTCTTTGTCCTGGGTTGAAATCAAATTCTTCAAAGCGGTCCCTAGTTTTGGGATTAAGTCAATTTTTTTATTAAAGCCCTGGTTTCCTGAGTTTAATCCAACCACTGAATCTTTCACTATTTCCCCACTTTGGGTTAGATTTCCTAACTTGCGGCTTCAATTCTAGGGGTCCTCCAGTCTTACTACCATTGGGAAATCTCTTAGGAATTTCCTAACTGTAGACCTAGCAACGGCTAATCGTTCTTGTTCCACCTTTACATGAATGTGCATTGAGATGGATATCTCTAAAGGCCTCCCTACGTAACTCAAACTCAAGGTTACAAGGTGATCATGGCTCCAATCTCTAGCCTTTGAACAAGCGGATTTCCAATGTAAATCTTATTTTGCCCACAAACATTTGGCGGTTGTATGTCCTAAAAATCCAAACGCTCCGCAATTAGAAAGGATAAGTTTTTCTGGCAAGCTTTCTTGGTGGGTTGGCACAAAGCCTAATCTTTAACTAATCAAAGAAAACTCGGAAGGAATTCTTCTAAATATTCAAACCATGTCCATCCCGCACTCTCACGATGGTCCCTCTTATTTTTTTGCCAAGGTTGCCTTGGGTTCTAAGGATGTGTCTCTTTGGGGCCTTCCCCATTCGTGCTAAGCAATCTACAGTGGTTCACCCTTGAAAGATCTTCCTCTGATGCAGAGGCATTTAATCGCCATTCAACGGAGGCCAAATCCTCCCTTTCGTACTCCAATTTGGAAGAATCTAATGAATGGACTAGTGTATTGAACAAGAAAAACTTAATGAAATGAAAGATTTTAATGACGTCCATGAGATTGAAGAGTCTATGGGACCAAACGAAACTAATACATTAAGCAGTTTTCGACTCTTTGCCATATTAGCTCTTCTACTAGTGAATCTTGAGCACTAAACCAATGATCTTTTGAAGTTTTGTTTTTGCAAATAACTCATTTAAGCTGTCCACTTTTAATTCGTTTTAGTACTAGATATGGATATCATCATATGCTAAACACTCCATAATGAAATGCCATTCCATTTCAACAATCCCTTTGCTGCAAAAAAGACAAATTCCCTTTTCCCAAACCTCTTTGGGAATAGTCCATCTACCGATTTCACAACGAAGATGATGTGATCTGTCCTCAATTGAGCCACTAAAATCCTTTCCTTACTTTTGATAATTGCCCCAAGATAAGCTTTTTCATCATGTTCCCAAGTGGGGTTGAATTCTTTGATATAATGTGCTTTCTTACAACCCATCTGTTATGTCCACATGGCAGTCCTAAACTTCTCCATCACATAATTTTTATTTCCCTGTTGTTGTCAGAACACTCCTGAAAATTGATGCCCCATTTGTTCATCCATTTGTTGTTTTGTTTCATCTAGGTTTTCTTTCTGCGCTCTAGATTATCCTCTGTAACCATTTTGGGCCAGCGAAGATCATCCATGCTTTCAACTTTTTTCAAATAGCTTATCAGCCGAGTTATTGTCGATGCTTCCATCGGGAAGGTACCCGCTTTAGCTAACAAGATCTCATAAGGAATGATGATTTAACTTTAAGAGTGCTTGTGATTAGATGTTTCTGGATTCTTTCTAATTGTCGTCATCCATGCTTTGACACGCTACTTCCCCAAACCTCACAACCGTAAAGAGCAACCGGAGTAACCAACAAACCAAAGAGGGTTTTCTTAGTTTTCCAGTCCCAAAGCTCAACTTTCCTACACCTATTTTGAAGTAGGTAAGATGCTTTCCAACCTCCTTGTATCATTTTTGCTCTGCAAGTCTCCTAGCTCATCGTGTTGTCGAATAACAATTTCCAATGTACTCCCCTCAAAAAGAAAGTTAAATTGCCTCTCTTTTCTTTTCAGGGAAAAAATCATGATTTTTGTTTTGCTAATGTTCACTTGCATCCCGACTTCCTGGCAAAAGAATTCTAAAGCTTTTAGATGCTCCCTCAATCCTTGAGTTGTTGCTGAAATTAAGATAAGATCATCGGCATATAAGAGTAACTTCACCACATACTCGGCCAACTGAACACCCTCTCCTTCGGTTTTACGTAACCACTCTTCAAGCTTATCAATGTATAAACCAAACAAAGTGGGAGAAAGAGGGCAACCTTGTTTGACCCCAATGTCACTACCAAAACATTCAGACATACCTTCTCTGGTTCTGATTTTAGCTCTGACCTGCTCATAAAGTCTATGTACTGTTGCTCTAAGCTCGTCTGGAATCTCAAGTTCCTCCATCCTGTTCCACAATTTGTCTCTAGGAACCGTGTCAAAGGCTTTCTTAAAATCAACAAAACAGCAAAAAGCTTCATCCCCTTGGGTATCCCATACCTTTTCAATCAAGTGCCTAAGAGTGATGCAATGATCAATGGTTGAATGTTTAGATCGGAAAACTTGCTTGTCCTTTTGCTCTTTTGCCCTCTCTTTCTGCCCAACTGCTGATTCTACGCTCTATCATGCCCCCAAATAACTTACCAAAAAGAGGATTGATCATAATAGTGCGATAGTTAGAAGGATTATTGATATCCCCACTTTTAAAAAGAGGAATAACCACACTAGTCGTCCACTCTAGTGGGAACCCAACCTAAGTTACATCATTGAAGATTTTTCTGATATGTAGAGTGAGCACCTCAACCCCCCACTTTAAAAATTCAGCCTGCAACCCATCAACATCTTGAGCTTTACCATTTGCTAGATTATTTATGTCATGTTTGATGTCTTCCTCTGAAAAAGTTCGATCGAGGTATGAATGATGGGAGGAATATCCTTCTATTGAGACCGCTCGTAGAGAGTCTTCACATATTCTAACCAATGAGCTTCTGTGATATTATTTTCTATGTGTGTTTTCTTTTGTTGTAGCTCCTTCCAAAATCCCTTGGGATTGTGTTTTCCAAGAGAAATTAATTCAGACCTTCTTCTATTCACATAGCTTTCTTTTTTTTGTTGTACCAATCTCTTGTATTTCTTTTTATTTTCTTCTTTGTTCACGTCACTTTCCCTCATAGCTCTCTTGGCAGCCTTACAATCTTCGTCATACCACGGATTTGTTGGAAAAGTATTTGCAGCCCCCTTTCAAGGCTTAGATTTTTTGCAAGCACTTAATGCCTTGTGGATTAAAGGTATCAACAACTTACTACAAACATAACCCCTTAACTCCTTTTTTTATTGCTCTTGATATCATTTCTTGCCATTTCAAATTGCCATTCAAGGGCAACCACAAAAATTTCTTGATTTTCTTTATTTAAAATGATTTTGCCTTGTTTTGGAGATGTCTCTTGCATACGATGAACTTGTTTTCCTTGTTGCTGATTTGAAATGATACCAAGCTTGACCAAGAGAGGATTATGATCAGATTTGAGCTCAATAGGACAATCTCCAATTTCAAACTCGAGCAACCTACAAATAGAGCTCTGAGTGCATATTACATAGTCCACTACACTTTGTCCATTGTAAGTTTTGCAAGTGATATTGCCAGATCTAGGCCAAGCCTTCATGCCATTACAAATAACCATGTCGTATAAGCTACATAGACCTAGAAGCTCAACCCCGAAATGAGTCACCCCTCCATTACCATCTTGAGATAGTCTTTCCCAAAACTTGTCCTCTGCTTCGTTAAGCCAAAGCGGATTGTCATCTCCACCTTTTTCGCTGCCCAACTGAAGAGATTGATTATTTGCAGTCCTTGCATTAAAGTCCCCCATCAAAATAATTTCCCCAGATGCACTAAACACAGAAATGTCTTTTTTTAACGAAGCATATGGGTCTTCCATATCCAAATTTCTTTTCTTATGTCTTTGAGCCTTTCGGTGCAAAGTAGCAAGCAACCAATCTGATTGTTGCCTTGTTATCTGATATTTTCAGCCAAATGTATTGCTTATTTGCATCTTCCTTTTCCACTTTGATGATCCCTAACCATGCTTCTTTGATTAGCATTGTAATTCCCCCGTGTCCTTTCCCTGTTTCACTTCCTTCATTCCAAACTGAAATTTTCTTGTACCCCTCGAAATCTGGGACTTTGCAACCATCATGCTCATGTGTTTCTGTAAGAATAATAATATCTTTCCCCTCTGCTATGGGCCCCAAACCGGGTCCTCTTCTCATGATACCCCCTGCAATTCCAACTTACTATGTGCATGGGATCCCGTGGGGCCCCGGATTCCTATTTCTTGTTTGACCAATGATCACTGATTTGGGCCTTTCCATTCTTTAATTGTGCCCATTTTCCTGTCTCTCTTGTTTTTTTCACTTTTTCCCATTCCTTCTTTCGGTCTTCTTGTTGAGAAAATGTTAAATCCTCGTCTAGATATATATGTGTGTCTTGAAGAAGTCCCCTGCTTTTTAGGATAACTTGTTTGTCTTCTACGGTTCTCATGACAACTCGCACATGCCAATCCTTTCCTCCCTCTATTCTCCTACCAATCCTATTAGCTTGTTGTATATACCCTGTCCATTTCAACTTGTCTCTAAGGAAGTCCCTTGCCAATATGTCAGTTCTCTCTTTTTCACCAAAATCTCTTAAGCCTTTGATAATAAAATTTACCGCTTTGTCCTGCTGGTCTTTTTCTTCTTTTATCTGAGTTTTGATGTGCTTCTCTATGACTTGCCTTTGTTCGTTTGATGATCCGCTTACCACTTGTGACCAAGTTTTGGCCTCTTCTATCCGATCTCTTAGTTGGTTTTCTTTTATTTCCATGTTTTTAATTGCTGATTGGATTTCATTTATCTGAAATGTTTCATTTCCTTTTACCGTTTCGATGTTTTTCTCCCCGCTGCTTTCAAATGTCCTAAGTGTGTTTTAGAACGACTAACTCTTGTTGTCCTCTTTCCATGAGGTTTTGAAGATTTATCACCTGCTCTTTAAGGACTTTATTTTCCCTTTCCAACTTGTGTCTATGTGTTGCACATTTTTTCTCTCGTTGTCTTCTTGCACCTTCCGATTTTCTAAGGTTCCAAGTCTCTCTTTCATGCTCATGAGCTCATTTACATACAATTCTAAAGACCACATCAAAGGGGTAGATGTAGGGTTGTATAGTTGTTTAGGATCTTGCACTACTTCCTCTCTTTCATCCTTGTTTGTTGCAATTTTTTCTATTTTAAAGAAGTTGAAACCAAATTGTTCCATGGAGCTATGATCTCTCAAGAAAGCTTATGGGGCCTAAGCCCGTGGAGTTTGTTTGTCTCCTTTGATATGATAAGTTGAAACTATAGTTTTGTGGGTTTTGGCATGACCACGCCTGAGGTTTGTTTTTATTTGCTTGATTTAATATGTTCTAGGTTTGAGCATAGGGTGCATGTGTTTTTTTTGGGGACTTTTTGCCTTTAAATTCATGCCATGCATGGTTTCATGTTTACTTGTGCTCTTTGTAAATCTTTCAATTTTAATATAATCGGGAAAGGGGAACATCAATCCTTGTTTACATATAAAAATAAATTGCTAAATAAATTATTATATACCTTAATTATATAATTTATTAATTAGATATTATTTACATAATAAATAGCATTTATTTAATAAATTATTAAATACCAATTTAATTACCAAATAAATATTAACTACATAATAAATAGAATTTTTTTTTTTAAGATAGTTTAACACTTTTGACCGGAGCTTAGAATCTAGGGTGATTTATTGGGTCACCTCCCTTAACAATGTCCACAGACCAAATATTACAAATTTCAACACTAACCCGACCATGCAAGCCAAGTCAAGACCAACCGTCGAGCCACCATCTTGGCCACTACCGCCCGCCATGAGCCCTCGGTTGCCACCGCTAAGCTCGAGAAACTAGACTCCACCGCCAACGATGCAAATACCACCACCGTCGTGAAGCGTTGTCGCCAAGCCAAATCCAACGATGCAATCAAAGGCAAGACCAACCGCCGAGCCACCATCCTAGCCACCAGCTGTCGTTAGCCGAGTTCGCCACTACCAAAGAAGAGCACCCAATCGTAACCACCGGTGATGCAACAACCAGTCACCACCGATAACCACCCCGAAGGGGTTTACGCTCAGCGGGGTTTGAACCTGGGTGGATCCAGACACAACCGCACGTCTTAATTGATCCACCCAGACCCCATTGGCCATAATAAGTAGAATTTAGTATATAGTATTTATTAAATAAAACTAAATTATTAACTACATAATAAATAAAATTTATTTGATACTTTATTAAACAATAACTACAATATTAAATAAATATTTTTTTAATATTGGCAAATAGTTTTTTGAAAGGGACTATACCCTTGAATACAAAATAAGGCCTATAAGCCGGAATAAGAGAGAGGAGCAGAGTAGCTGTAGCACAGTTCAAGAGTTACAACAAAATCAACGTAGCCCAGAAACAGCTACACAGACAAGACTTAACAGCAAAACAACGGCAAAAAAACAGCAAGACGACAGCCAAGAAACAGTAATATTAACAATAAAGAGCAGTAGAAGTATCCAGGACTACTTCTTGGCCGCTTGATCAATACTGATCTTGACTTTTTTCCAAGCTTGAAACATGCCTAACGCGGTCATTTGAGCAGCATCCATCTTAAATAAATATTAACTAAGTAATAAATAGAATTTATTTGATACTTTATCGAATAATAACTACAATATGAAATAAATATTGATTCAATATTAAAGTAATATTAACTACATAATAAATGGTATTTATTTAATTATTTATTGGATAATAACTACAATACTAAAAAATATTAACTACATAACAAATAGTATTTATTTAATAATTTATTACATATTAACTAAATTATTAAATATTACTAACTACTAAATTGCCAATATATTTTAAGAAATTTTGCATGGGCACTTCCTCTATCATGAACGCCATCGAACACATCATCAAGTCTAACTATTTGCACCAGTCGAGAAGGGCATGTATCAATTCAGAAATTGCATGGGTCTTCGTTTCTCATATGCTCCTCATTAACCCAGACAAAGAAGCTATGGCAATTGCCAAACATTTCGTTCTTCCTTGCCATAGAATTGGGTTGGAGGAAGCGGTCGAGCAGGTGTGTTTGGCTTCGGTCTTCTTCTCGGAAGGGGTTTCTGCCTCTTCTCAATGGGTCGATCGCAGGGTCTGTGAAAATTAGAAAGGAGAAATCAGCTCCTGATGAAGTTCGTAGTGTCGGTGCACAAGATTTGTCTCTCTAAAGGGATTGCACCTTATGATTCCTCACTCAATCTAACCGAGTTGGTGAGCCTATTGGACCTATTCCCGATTGGATAGCGAAACATTGCACGTCGGCAGGCTCTTCTTATGCATTCCTTGCGAAGATTGCTAAGTTGGGTACTTGTGGCAAGCTCGGCGGTAGGAAGGACAAGGGCAAGGTGGCCCAGCATCTGGACATCGTTAAAATTTCCGATGGTTAGTTTTTGGTCTTCCATGCTTGTCTCATACAACTTTGTTTACTGTCTCTCGAGGCTAAACATTTAATCTTGCCTCTATTTATGTGGTTCTCATTTTTATCGTGTTTTCTGTGGTATATAGACCATTGTTTTTGTCGTTTTGTAGTGCTACTTTTGTTCTCTTTTATAAGGATGGGACCCCATTTAGCCCCCAGTTCATAGCTCTAGTCAAACGCATTTACCTAACTAAAAAATATATATTTTAAGAAATAAAAAAATCAAAACAAAAAACCTAACCTATAGTTTCTATAAACCAAAAAAGTTCAACGAAACATTTTAACATTAAATTCCTAATACCTTGCACTCACAATAATAGTGGAAAGCCTCATGTTGTGCACAACCACGTCACACTTCTTCCACTATGCAAACATTCCATGAAACAAAGATAGTCTATTTTCTACCCTATAGCACAATCTCAAGCTCCTTGTGCGGTGCCGCAACAATAAAGTCCCTCACGTATGCACTTGGCATAGAAAACATTGGAGCCCTAACCATAGGTGGCGATTTTTTAACGTTTTCTATCTTTAAGGAAAACTTTGATGATTTTTAGGTTTTAATTTTTAAACAAAGATGATGTTTTTTGTGATTCACGTCAATTAAATTAAAAAAATAACATATTTTGCCTTCTAAATAAAATCGCCAAAATTTGGATTTTTTCAGATGAATTTGGTGAATTATTTGACTTACATTGTGCGAAAGGTCAAGCGCATAAATTAGAGTGAAGTAACACTACATCGCATCACAAAGGAGAAAGCTTCGGAAAATATGACTTGCAATAAAGTTATTGAGCAATCAATGGACCCTACTAATGATATGTAAAGCCCAAGGCTCTATTGGCAGCTTAGGCACAAATAATTAAAATTAAATTATAGGACACATAGTGTCAATCCAAAGTTCATGACATTTTATATCGGGAAAAATAGAGATAAGGAGAGGATTTTTGTATGTTATATGTCAATAATTAATTAGAATGGTTCTCTAGGAAAGTTGGTTTCATAGCAAATTTATGCAACTATCTAGAAGCATTATGTTGAAATGTAAAGAAAAAGGGGATAAGAAAATAATTTTTTTGAAAGGACTAATAAAAGCTCTATGAGAACACTATAGTACCTCAATATTGAAGCAAACAGTCCTCAGAATTTGCATTTGTAATTATTCTTATGAAAATATGTATTCAAATTGCAGTTATTCTATCACCAATTTCTGTCTTCACAAATTTGGTCACTAGTACGTAAGTGTAATTTCCATTCAAATGGGACATAACAAGAATTGCATTCATGTTTCTTCTAATTCTCATTATGTCTTTGTTTGGGTCAATATTGGCTCAATGGATGATGAATTCTACTTGATGCAATGGCGTAAAAGTATTTTTAAATACTTTAGTGGTGAGTTGGGCATGAAGGCCTCTTATTTGGTTTGAAAATGGTGGAAGGACTTTTAATCCTTATGGGCCGGCCTTGATTGGAGAGCCTACATAGAGGATAATGAAGAAATAGAACTACTTGAAGGTCGGCCTATGCATTGGGCTTCTATTTTGATGTTGGCGCCACTTGAGGATATATAAAGACATGAAGGTTCATTTGAAAAGGTTATGCATGTTTATTTTGAAGATTGATATCTTGGGTTTGTGCACAATGTGCCCTACTCTCCACTAAAGACAAAACCTTTAGTGTGGCTCAACTTTGGGGACGAAAACCTCCATTGTTGGAAGATTGAGGAACAAAAACTCCTCAAGCTTGAGGGGAATCCCATACGGGGGTTTCCAAAGTGCTTCAAAGTGGTTTATTGTTGGTTTTTCCCCCTTCTTACCCTAGGCGACTTGCATGGGTGGAGGGTTTGGTATGTTCTAGGGTTGATTTCACTATTTTGGTTTGATATTCTTGTTCGGCATAATTTATAAGGCCGTAATCTGAACTTTGGAGAATCTTGGTGAGGATTTGCTATTTTTCCTAGCCCTCGGTTTGGCTGAATTGCTGCTGTCATAAATATTTAATTTCAGTTGTGATTACCAAATATTTCTTAAGTATTTTGATGTATTTGTGATGCATAAATATTGTCGTGGTTAGATAAATTATTTCGTGGCATTCTACATTGATTTGCATAGTGAAAAGTGGATTTGAATCTCATAGGCAGTTCACTGCCTTAGGAGACTGCAGATTTTGTGTTGGTTGATCATTTTAAGATGTTATCAGCTATTTTCAGTTGTTGTATGAGTGCTTGAAGGTGTTTTCAGATCCGATGAGTTCATCATATCTGGTAAACCATTTTTCTCAGCTTTAAGCCCAAAAAGGGACATTACACAAATAGCAATATTCTATCACCAAATTTTGTCTTTACAAATATGGTCACTAGTACGTAAGTGTAATTTCCATTCATATTGCCATCATTTACTATTGCTTTGAGAAGTAATTTGAAAATTGTATGCTGAAGTGGAGGGTTGCATAAACCCTTAACTACTGCTTGGTAATTTTAACCCTCCAACAAGACCATTAATACTTCAACCTCCCTTCGAATAGAAGGCCCTTCCTCGGTAATCTTGAAACATTACTATTATTGTTTCTTCAACATCGAGACAAGGCCCCTCGTTTGGCAAGGTAAATGAGCAAAGCTATCATATAACGAACAAAGCCCTTTGTGTGTAAGGTCGAGCTATTACTTCTATTCCTTATCCTAGCTTGGGACAAGTTTCCTTGTTGCTTCCACGAGGAGACAAAACTTATTTTTGCTAGAGACAAAGCCCCTTATTGGGTAAGATCAAGCCATTTATTTTATTCTTGATAAATCCCCCAACAAAACAATTGTTTAATCCTCTCATGGCCAAACTCAATGACCTAAGCCAAATGTTAAAATCTTGACCAATATTAATTATTGCATTCATCGTGTCGACCATTTATTGACTTCTAGAAATTATCGACATGGGAAATAACCTTCAAGCCACTCGTAGTACAATTTATGCTTCCTTAAGTTGTTTTATTAGTCTTGGAGGATGATCCTATTGTAAGGGAACTTCCAACAACCTTTAAATATGCTTTTACTTGCTAAATAGCGAGGCAAAAATAAATTTGCTTGATAGCCTTGAAAAACCTCCCAATGGACCTTTTCAATCCATCAATGTGATTTAACAAAATTAAATCTAAGATAAGGACATTGTTGATCAAATAAATATAACAATATTCAAGCAAGATCAAGCAAAGGAAATACAAGCAAGAGTGATAGATAGGGTTTGTAGAATGACTCATCTTATATTTGTAGGTTTGTACCGATTCTTGACCGGAGACCGATCTCGGAAGGGAAGATTTTGGCTTGTGCTGAAACTTTGTGTCTCAAAGCGTGATCTGAAACTAACAAGACAAAATCGCCTTATGGGACAAGGTCGCCCGAGCACTAGTGTCCAATTTGGGTGCTATTGTTTGCATGAATGGCTTAGGATCTTATTCTTTCTGTGTTGCTCGGTGTCGCTCCTTGTTTGTTGTAGGTCGCGTGAGGTTTGCTACACTACTACTTTGTCCCACCTATACCTACAAAAGAAACCCTAGCCACCTGCACAATATTCAAGTGCACATTAGATGAATAAAATAACATATGCTTGAGTCGGACTGACCTTCGCAGTCACCCCAATGTGATTGTCATCGAGCAAGGCAGCACATTTCAAACTCCATGTAATTCTTGTGTGTGTGAGATTGAAATAGTGTCCCTTGAGCTAGGATGCCCTAGTGTCAGTCGCACAAAGAATAGCAAGCTACAACTACTTTGTCCCAATGCAAATGTGTGGTATGGAATTCAGAATAAACCCTCCTATGCAGTGAAGTATGTAGTGCCAAAATGCAGTCCTTGATGTAGTAGATAGAAAATATTAGCTCCTTGTAATAGTATGTGTCTCTTGAATGTTTGCCCCCTAATGAGGTTAAATAAGACATGTATATATATGATTCATTTGCTTAAGTTTTGTCATTAACAAGTAAAAGGACGACCAAGGGTGATAAACGAAGATAAGAGATAAGTAACATTTGAAAGACCAAAAAAAGAGATAAGGAGAACAGAGGCACCCAAAGGGGATAGTAGCGCCCGGCGCTCCTATCCCTAATGGGCGGTCCTTGTACAAGGTGCTCAAAAGGTCAGACAGTGAAATCAAAGCTGAGTAGGATGTCGGCTGGTATGCAAAACTATAAGTTGTCAATCAAAAACAACAAGCAATAAAGATGAAAATGATAAAAGCAATGTCAAAGCAAAGTAAAAGGGTGTTAATGAGTAATTCTCTTGCTTAGGAATCATGCATATAAATGAAGTATTTAGAGGCTAGATGTACATAGTAAGTGTGTGATTTAGTGACTACACAATGTCATAGCAAACATATGCCACAAAGAAATATTTTCTGCCAACAAGCTAGTTTGGCAGAATACATATGAAATAGTGCCTTGCTATCCCATGTTTTTGAAGACCGCTAAGTAAAATGTTAGTAATACAATATCACAAATTGATCCCAAATGGTTAATTTTGGCTCAATGTCCCCTTCTTTGTCACACTTTTCCGATTCCTGTTTCGTAAGTTGCTACAAATCAAATGCTTACCCTTCAAGATGCAAAGTAGAAAAATCAATTTCTTGCAATCCTCCATAGAGTTGAACAGAAAAAAATGGGACATGTTACCTATTAAAGCACTCAGCTTAATGACTTTGCTAAAACCAACCTCTTTAGGACTGGGAATACTCACTATTACGCTTTGAAGTTTGATTTGTGCAGTCCTTGTTGATCCCCTTATTTAAAAGGATTATTTTCACTCCTGTTAAGGTTTCGTATGCTTCCTTTGAAGCAGAAGCAACTGTGGTCCCTATCTGAAACAACCTTTGCAGAAATAATAATGACAGGAAAATGGGTATTTTAGAAGGTTAATCTATATGATTTGTTCACAGACATCCATGCATTGGAGAAATCTGCTTTTAGCATTCAACAGGTCTAGGAATCCACAATTTGCAGATTTATGCATTTTACAACTTGTTTCATGGGAGTGAGAAAGGTGTCAAGGGCAACTGCAATCTCTTTCTTGGAGTAGTTAACTGGAACAACTACAGAGATAGAAAAATAGAATCCTTCATATAAAAATAAATTTCATAGACTGCCAAAGTCGGTAAATGGATCTCCCACAAAGGATCCACAATATCATATCAATGAGCGGTCCAGTAACCAGTAATCACCAATTGATCTAAATACAATATAAAATGAAGGATGAGATAAATATCACATCAAAAGTACAGAGAAAAACAATAATTAGATTGTGGATATTATAAAGAAAATATTTTTCTTATTGTTATCCCAGCCAAGCTACACATAAGTTGGTCATACTAGGAATTTATGTTACCAAAACAAGAACACATGCTGCCATATGCATAGTTTGGACCCTACAGGACAATTCAGTTGCTTATGCATCAAAGTGAAAGGAGTAATTGAAAATATCAGATTTATTAAGAATACAGTAATGAAAATCAATTAAGGATACCTTTCAAAAATCACAAATATACCTCGTAGATGCACAGTAAACGAGATTTCTTCTTTCAAGCACACCATCCAATTGCAGGCACTCGACCTGCAATAGCAAAGCGTCAAACCAAATTTAGTTTCTCCTCAAAGGTAAGGACATTGAACAAGAAAGTGATACATACATTTTGCTCCCTATTATAGCCGTGTGGCAAAATGATTTGGATATATGATTTCTGATAAGTGTTGGATGCATGATGTTAATGAGAGAATGACAATTTATCAGTCCAAACATACCACTTTCAGAATAAGAACAAAAGGGCCCATGCTTGAGAAATATGCAACATTGTTTACAGAAACCTCTTGAGTAAGCATTATATGCAAGTATCAGCAACTGTGTTTCCTTGCAAGCCCTCTAGAAGATTTATTAGCGAGAAATTCATAAAATAGTAATAAATGCTGATTGTGCAAGTCAAATACTATTACATGAGTACAAAAAGTCTCTATATAATATAACAGTTAGAATGTGCATATGAGTTGCAAAGCTTGTCTCTGCCAGTAGTCTCTACCAGCTCTTCAGACAATAAAAGGGGATGCCAAAATTGCAAACAGTGAGCATTCTCCATGAGCATAAGAGTGATTCAAGATAACAAGATAGCTTACTATGTTTTTATCTCCAGACAATGTATTATGAACCAATCCAAAATCAATCCCTTTTGGTCACTTCAACTTTATATGTGATGTACCAACCTAAGATCTATCTCATGCTTCAAGTTGATATGCAATTCATCAATCTTCAAGATGATAGAAGTTAGAGCTATTGCTTAGCATCCATGCAAAAGTACAGTTAAACATGTGTCGAGGGAAGGTAAAAGGGAAAAAGAAAGCATAACCTGCCATGGATAAAGCTTGGTGATGCCCTTCTTTGCATAAATATCACATATTTTGTCCGGAAGCCAAAAGCGGAGCTCTAGAGTATCTTTCATAGAAACAATACTTGATGCTGAACTAGGATTTTCATCCCACATAGATATCTCAGATAGATACTTGCCTTTTGTTCTGGTCACTTCCTGTGCTCTTTGGCTGGAAATTGGCAGATCTGCAACTACTCCTGGATTAGCCTTGGATACTACAGCATTCCTGTTTATGATCATGATCTTCTCTCTATCTTTTTGATCCTCTGACTGCAAGTATGAAACAGATCTAAACCTCAGGCATCTCGTTGTCGTGACAAGTCAAAGGTGCCAAATATTTTGAGCAGAAGATTATAAGCATGAAAAGAGCACAATTCTCACATCTTGAACAGCAACGTTATCCTTTAAATGGTTACTTTCTGAGGAATCTGCATTAGTAACCTTGACAGTTCTTTCATCTGAAATTTCAGGGCAACATTAAGCATTCTTAGACCATTTTTCTTTAAATTTGTATTGATATTATTTTTATAGTATACTATGAGGAACAGGATCCACACTAGCTTTTTGATGATCTCTACAAGAAATTCCATATGATTGAAGGGCACTTTACCTCGAGTTTTATCCATAATGATACTATCGTCAACTAGAAAGTCAAAATGCCTGACAGGCAAAGCAGAGCTTCCTGTACCATTTGTTTTAGATAGGCCAACCCTTCCAGCATGTATCTTTTCATTATCTTCTGTGCATTCCCCTAGCATGGGCACTTTAGAGGATGCAACACTCTGCTGAGAAGCTTCTGATGCTGCATGGTCAACCTTCTGTCTAGATGCAAGTGATTGCTGAAGTGTATTTTTGGAGCAATCTGAAATTCCAAATCCTTGGCATTGAATACTTTACATGTTCTTATTATGTCTGGATGCAAATTTTCCTGTTCATCCTCACTATTGACATGCGCAGAAACATCAAAATTATCCTGAGCAGTATCATCTGTTTTTACAGCAACTAAACCATCTGCAACCTGTATCGCTTCATTCCAGAATTCATCTCCTGGGGAAAGAGAGCTACGATACACCCATCCTGGAGTTCTATTAGCAGACCCTTTATTCATAGAAGCAACGGGCGTAAATGGAGATGTGCATTGTGTTCCATTCTCCAGTCCTGGAGTTCTGCTTCTAGTTTCAGACCCTTTAACAGTAGCAGCATTAGGAGTAAATAGCAATATATGTTCTGTGACATTTTCCGGTATTCTGTTGCATTTTTCTAGGATTTTGGGAGTTTCAGTTATGAAAAAACCACAAAACTTTGTCGGCCCATCAACTCCAGAAGTACTCTCCGAATTTTGCATTGCATTAGTCTCTGAACTTTTGGCACTAACATCTGCTGGATCTTTAATATCCCTGCTTATGTATTGTACTGGTTGTCCATTGCTATCATTTTCCTTACCCTTGATTTTTTCACATGCATCTGCAGACGGCCCTACCAGCAACCCTTGTAACTCAGATGAACAAAAAGAAAATGCTTCGTTCTCAGTTTTACTTGCATGATAAGTTGATTCTTCATTGCGAATGGAGATCTCATCCATTAATCTCTCTGACAAGTTACTACCGCCTTCTATACTACATTGTTTTTTTGTCAAAATACAATCATTTGGAGACAGATCAGATGCACTTGCTGGTCTCTTGTTCTTATTCATTTTTGGGATGCCAAAGGTTTCTCATTTGAAGGGGTTTCTTTTAACACAAGTCCACTGCCAGGACAAAAACCAGTAAAACATATCAAAATTCCAACTTCAACTACCACTTAAACTACATACAATTGCAATAGAATGATTGATGTTCAAGTATGAACCTTGATAAAAGGATAAATAGTAGTACAATAAATTTTTGCAGTCAATTACAAATGTAAAAGAGTACCTGGAGCACATTGCCAAAAAGCTATTTGCAAACTGGTTAAGTTGTCCACCTTCTCCATTACGGGTTGATATTTGATCTTTAGTGAGGAATCCATCAGATGAATCCTCAGCCTCAGAAAGCAATAGTCCAACAGAGCTATGAATATTGTCATATGGCTTCTCGTTTAGTTCCAACAAGTCTGGCTCAGTATGTACCTCCTTTCCATGTTGTATTGCCTTGCCATCTTCATTTTTGAGAACCTCTATGGTAGATGAAGAGAGAAACTGAGAATTCCTTGAGCATGGCTTCAATATTAGAGAGCTTTCTGTTGAAATTTTCTCCAGTAAAGTTGAGGGCTGCTCAGCTTCAAAATTCAAATTTTGCTTAGCTGTATCTCCTCTCTTTGAGACACAATGACTTGAAAATATGTTATCTGGTGAAGGAAATCCCTCATGAGATTTCACCAGATAGCCATCCAAACTACCTTTTGTGTTGGGAGAAGTCACATCCTTATTGGTCTTGATTAGCTTACCAGGTGGAGATAGACATTTCTTCTTTTTGGAAGGGAAAAACTGCAAAAAGAAATTGAATAGATGGGAAAGATGACTAATCCATAACATAACAAGTGCTCAAGCACTAATGTTTACAAAACATACTTTAGCTAATCAAATAATCTTTAAGAAAATGACCATTCTTTATGGAAGGTCATAACTGTTTGGACCTAGAGTCTCTTTTAAAGCACATTCAAATTTAGATAAAGCCATGACCATGCATTGCATTTAGAATTTGTCAAAGTTTTTGTTCTCCAGAATGTAAACACTTAAAACAAACAAGAAAAGCTTAAGCAAGAAGAAAATAATGCTTCCACCCTTTTGTTTGGGTTAAGAAAACAAAAAAGCATAGCTTTTCAACATCAATCCACATGGAATTGTCCAAGGTGGCATTTCAACCCAGGAGCTCTTTAATCGTGCACCAGCCTCAAGCGAAGTCTTCATTATTTCCAATGTTCCCCTGGCAGGTTTTAGAGACAGCGCCCCGCGCGACATCTTTCACCAGCAAAGGCAAGAGACAGCAATCTGTCACACCAAATATAACAATGACATAGAATTTAAAAATACACTCAAAACTCCTCGCAAAGTCAGCATCCAAGCATCATATGCCATATCAGCATTCAGGACCACCAACATTTCCTTCCCACTCAATGCCAATTCAACTTCAGCACCAAGTCAAGGCGGCACTGATTATCATGTTGCAAATTCAATTCCACCAACCTAAACATGCCTTCTTCTCTCAACCAAGAAAAGGGGTGATTATTAAAGTTCTCAGGAAGGACATGCATCACCAATAAATTCAGATCACTTGGATCTTATCCCCACAGCCACTCATAACCTAAAACAGCTTTCTATGCCGAGCATTTCCTTCAGATTGTTGATGGCATCATCATCCCTCTTAACCATATTCATTGCCTCAAGACTTCACTTGGGCAGCTAAGGATATTCTTGCACTATTTGCAGATAGAGATTAACCATGATGTTCCTTGAGCGGATAGGATATAATTCTATGAAGCCTCTGCTGTCTCAAAGATGTGAAGACAGAGGAGAGCTTTATTTTCACATATTGCTTGTAGAAAGACTCAAAAGGATTTCTCACTGCCTTCTTCCGCTAGCCCTATAAGGGAGCTTGACCGTTTACCTCCAAGAAAAACTCACCTTCAGGTGTCAAGCTTTGCAGGGGACTCGAAGGACTGACAGATTAGTTGCTTCACTCTTCAAACCTATTTCAATAGTTGGTGGTGTTAAATGTCCTTCAGATGCAGCAGTTACCTAAGCCGGTGATGATAGATCAATGAGATCATGCCTCCCTCTATGAGTAGTTATTGAGGTGCCTCCTTTTCCTCCCCTTCTTGTATTGGACATGGTGGATCAGCTCCTCAGTCTAGAGTGTCTCCTACCCATCAACGCTTATGTTTCAAGAGATCCAATCAGATGCATATATCAGATTCACATCTACTGCTAGAGTATCATCATCGATGAATGTAAGGAGAATTATTAATAGACATTCTTGCTCCCCCGCACACCAAGATTTCCCAGCCAAGTACACTTAGTCCAGGCCGTTCCGTTATGGACATTACCAAATCTTGTATTACCTCTCCCACAGCGGTTGATGGGTATTTTGTTCTTCATCTGATACAAATTAGGACCAACCTTCAACTATTGACCCGATCCCCATCAGCCATATCTTCCTCTATTGCAATAGCTTTTATTCTCTCATAATTACATGGAATGCTAGCAATACATAACATTATCTAGACTAACATGTTGAGGGTTTAGTAGTTTATCCATTTCAGGTTGACACACCCTAGTTAGAATATTTTTTTGGCGATCTCTGCTTGTAGCTTGTAATCTTTTGTTTTCCAGGTTAGCGCTCCAGTTTGGTTCCCGCATGCTATTGTTTTTGGTTGTACCCTCATGGAGTTAGAGTACTCTTTCTTTCGTTCTTTTCTCTCATAAATCCCATGAAGATGAATCATTCATTCTCCCATTCAATCTAGTCGTTTCCTTTTCTGAATCATTTGAATAGAAATGTATTGAACGCTTCGTAAAGATGGGTTTACACAAGTTCGCATCTCGTATATTTGCATGTTATATAAACTTCATATGAGTAAAACTTTATTTCAGTTCTAATTGACAGTATTGTTCTTTATGTGCATATGAATGATTCCATGTTCCCTTTCTACACTCTAATTGTTGTTGATAAATGTTTGCATAAAATCACTTTCGTTTAAAATACATTAGATTCTGCAAATATTTGGTAAAAGTTTTTCTAGAAGAACGTAGAAAATGTTTTAGAGTAGATTTTTAAAATATGCTCAAATTTCCACATGAAGTCAGCATCCAAGCATCATATGCCATATCAGCATTCAGGACCATCAAAATTTCCTTCCCACTCAATGTCAACTCAACTTCAGCACCAAGTCAAGGTGATGCCAATTATCATGTTGTGAATTCAATGCCACCACCCTAAACATGCCTCCTCCTCTCAACCAAGAAAAGGGGTGATTATTAAAGTTGTCATGAAGGACATACATCATCAATCATAAATTCAGGTCACTTGGATCTCTCCCCCACAGCCACTCATCCCTGAAATGGCTTCCTATGCCAAGCATTTCCTTCAGATTGTTGATGGCATCATCATCCTTCTTAGCCATTCTCATTGCCTCAAGATTTCACTTGGGTAGTTGAGGATATTCTCACACTATTTGTAGATCGAGACTAACCACAATGTTCCTTGAGCAGATAGGATATGAAGCCTCTGCCCTCTCCAAGAAGTGGAGACGAAGAAGAGCTTTATTTCCAGATATTGCTTGTACAAAGAATCAAGAGGGTTGCTCACTACCTTCTTCCGTTAGCCCAATAGGTGAACTTGTCCCTCCACCTCCAAGAGGAAGTCACCTTCAAGTGTCAAGCTTTGCACGGTACTCAAAAGACTACCAGATTAGTTACCTCACTCTTCCAACCTATTCTAATGGTTGGTGATGTTAAATGTTCTTCAAATGCAGCAATTACCTAGGCCAATGATAGATCAATAGGATTGTGCCTCCCTCCATGAACAGTTATCGAGGTGCCTCCTTTTCCTCCTCTTCTTGACTTGGACATGGTGGATCAACTCCTCGGCCTAGAGTGTCTGCTATTGCACAAAGGCCTACATTTCGAGAAATCCAATAAAATGCATATACCAGATTCGTGTCTACAACTAGAGTACCATCTATTCTAGCTCAAAATTACACCCTAGCTTGAATCATGGGAGATCCAAAATTTTGGGCCAACATGGGACTATCTTCGAGTGTGGGACTTGCAGCTTGAGACATACCTCGGAAGGCCGACTTCCTCTGTTATGCAAGTTAGGAGAACCCGTAAAACACAACCTATCTAACCTAATGCTAACACTACTCCTAAGCTAACCTACTCTAACACATCCAAGGGACTAGGGAGAGAGAGATGCAAAAAGCAAAACCTAAGCTAAAAGGGGCCTAATAGCACCAAAAAGAAGGGGTTGATCACTCTCCATAAGGGGAAGAAAGGGAAGAAAATGCGGGAAGAGGGCAAACGAACGTGCCACAGATCCGAAACTGCATAACTCACCTTTAAAACACATTTACAACACGCTAGAATGGGGAAACCCTGCAAGTATGAAACAAGCATAGCATGCCAAGGAAGAACAAAGAGCCAAAAGTGCAAAAAACACAAGTATAGGGCAGAGAGTAGCCACAAACACAAGATTTATTGCTTGAAGTATGCACAGACGATTACATTACATTAATCACGAAGCGAAAATACATTACGGAGACCAAATCCGAGGTTTGAAACTCACGAAGTTGGCCACCATTTTGGCATGGTGTTGTTACAACAAAAGAGAGATCTCCTTTCGTTCATGTTTTTGTTCCAAATTTATAGAGAATAAGAAGGAAAAGAGGAGAGAGAGGCACCAACAAGAGAGATTCAACCACCAAGGACCAATCGCCATAGATGTTTGCAGGAAGGTAAGGGCACTTGACATGGCCCCAATCGCACGCCATCAAATTTGTAGGTTGAGGAACACGATGCCCATACTTCATTAAATTATGGTAGGTAAAGTAGTTGGGTGTTGATTTCGAGTTAGGCACAACTCCTATGTGCAATCCACAACCTTTAGATATTTCATGGTTTCGCACGGCCTTCGTACCCTCAAGATGATACACGAAATCATTTCGACCCCAACCATGCGTTAAGCCATCCGCGCTTTGCTCCTTCGTTGCGTGGAGTTTCTAAGTGTAAACATTGTTTTTATGTTCCACAACCTCGACCTCGTCCCGCGGCCATCTTCTTCGTTTCGCGGCATTTTCTGTTGCGCGGGTTTGGATGTTAGGTGGCTTCCTGCTCACGGCCTTCAAAACTTTCTACACTTTTCTTTTCAACACTCCCGCTATGCCGTGGAGGTCTTCCTTCTTGCATGACACCTTATCCGCGACCATGTTCCTTCATTCCATAGCTCCAAGAGAACCCACATAACACCGCAATTACGAAACACATGGGACACTAAGTTCATGGGACACTAAGTTATTGTCTCACGGTTTACCTTAGTTGCACTTTTACTTGTTTTTCTTTTGTCGTGTGCTACCTTGTGGCACCACTTCTTTTAGATCGCGGCTTTTGCCTTGGGGACTTCATCCTTGGTTCACAGAAATTGACAAATTTTGCGAAATGTTATGTGTTCAAGTACGAGTGACACTATGTTTCCATGCCGCAAAAGCACAAAACATCTCATATATTTGCTCGCTCCACGATCTTGTTCTTAGCTGATTTTCCATTTCTTCGGCGGGCATGTACCTCCGCGGTGCTCTAACTCGCCTCCGACCCACGAGAGACCGGTTTAATGCCACAAAAGGTTGACTTCTTTAGTGCCGCAAAGGACTAACAAACCTCTGTGAAACACTATCTTCATCAAAAATCCACCTAAGTCCCTACTCGATGCTTCCTTGTTCCGCGGGTTAGGAGAACCCGCAAACACCGCACTCCGTGGAAGACTTAGTATTTTCCGGCTTTCCTAAGCAAAAGTGGTTAAATCTATTTTTGATGAGTTGTTCAAAATTGCATGGGGGTGCAATTTTGGACAACACCATCATAAATGAAAGTTAGGAGAGTTTTGATAGACATTCTTTGCTCCCACCACCAAGATTTCCCGATCAAGCACTCTTAGTCCAAGTCATTCCATTATGGACATTATCAAGTCTTATGTTACCTCTTCCACAAAGATTTGATAGGTATTTTGATTCTTCATCTAATAAAAATTAGGACCAAGCTTCAACATTTTTCCCGATCTCCATCAACCATATCTTCTTTTATTACGAACAATTTTTACTCTCTCATAATTACATGTAATGTTAGTGTTAATGCAAAATTACAGCACCCCCAAATGGCCTAATTTTGAATGGGGCATCCGATGTAATCTGCATAACATGGGACCATCTCTCAAGTTGTGGGACTTGCAAACTTGAGATGGTCCTCCAGAGAAGGTCGGCTTCCTCTACCTAATCATAATGCTAAACTACTCCTAATGCAGAAAAGACGCCTAACTACACCTATCCTAACAATGCCAAGGAGACAAGGAGAGAGAAAGTGCGTGAAATGGGAAATCCTACACTAACAAGGTGATAGCACCAAGAAAAGGGGTGAGATACTCGTTGAGGGAGGATGAAACAAGGGGAAAAGGGGCTAAGGGAGGTCAGACAGATGTGACACAAACCCAGATCCTAATCCGCCATCAAAACTCCATGGAACACAACATCATAAACCTGTAAGTGAAAGAACATGCACAAAATACAGCAATAATAATGGAGAGGCAAGAAAATACAATAAAAATGAGCTAGGGTTGAAGAAACACCACAAAACACAATTTTTATTGCTTCAAAGTATGCACAGACCATTACATTTGATGCAAGAAGGCATAATTACATTGCTAGGCCCAAGAGAAGGCTCGCAGCTCAAATGGAGTCGAGGGAAAATTTTGCAAGAGTTTCCCAGCTCCCAAAATGTCTCCCCTAAAAATGAGGGGTTCAAGTTATTTTGTAAACAATTTTCACCCATCCTCATTAAAGAGGTATGGGCACCCATGCGAATTCGCTTCCCGAGGGTACTTCTGTCAGATGAAGACATGGGCACCATACCGCATTAAATCCAATTGTTGAGCTGTCTTTCGCCCACCTACCCTCATCCGGCAGGGACACGCAAGCCGCCCAACCATATCACTGTCCACCCCGGTGACCCGTCCAACCTCTAGGCATCCAACCATGAGCCGTCCAACCTCCAAGCATCCAACCCCCAACAGTCCAACCTCCAGGCGTCCAACCCCTAGCCATCCAAATCCCACCATCCAACATGGCCAACCAACTGGCTATACCGTCTAACCTGCGCGGTGGTCCAACCTAGAGCCAACTAACTCGGTCGTACTGCTTCAACCATTATGACCCGTCGACTGCAGCCGTCCAACCCCCATGAGATTCGCCACAGCTCGCCGCGACTAAAGACCAAATCGGCCAAGCCAAAACACGAGCTTCCTTTCTCTTCCAATGGGGTTGAACTTTGACGGTCATCCGCACGTCCAAGGATTATGAATGGCTAAGTCCATTTATAAAGATTTATCCAAATTAACCAAGGGGGTAAATTTGGGATAACGATTAGCAATACATGACATTCTTTAGACCGACATGTTGAGGGTTTAATAGTTTATCCATTGTAGGTTTACGCACCCTAGTTAGAAAAAAATATGATCTCCGCTTGTAGCTTGCAATCTTTTGTTTTCCACGTTAGAGCTCTAGTTTGGTTCCCACGCAATATTGTTTCTGGTTGAACCCTCGTGCAATTAGAATACTTTGTCTTTTGTTCTTCTCTCACTAATCCCCTAAAGATGAATCGCTCATTCTTCCATGCAGTCTAGTCATTTCCTTTTCTCGAACAATTTAAATAAAAATGTGTTGAACGCTTTGTAAAGACGGTTTACACGAGTTTACATCCCATATATTTGCATGACATATAAACTTCATATGAATGAAACTTTGTTTCGGTTCTTATTGATAATATTGTTCTTTATGTGCATACAAATGATTCCATGTTCCCTTTCTACACTCTAATTGTTGTTGATAAATGTCGGCATAAATTCACTTTTGCTTAAAGTACATTAGATTATGCAAATATTTAGTGAAAGCTTTCCAAGAAGAACATAGCAAATGTTGAAGCAAGGTATAGGAGAACCTCGTTGACCCAAAATAGGATGAATACAAACAAGACAAAAACCATAGTGAGTAAGAATTTGAAGTAGAAGATCAGTCTTCTTTTGTTACACCATATGAGAATAAGCCTCTCAAAGGTAAAGGGGTAAAGAAACATGACTTTAGATGTTATGGGTTTTATAAAGTTCTAGTAAGAGTGGGACATGTTGCATGCTACGTCACAAGGTTCGAGTTCAAATTCAAATTCAACAAGGATAGAATTTGGTTCAACTTCCCCATGGATAAAGTTCAAACAAAATCGCCATCAAGTTTAAATGATAGAAAAATATTAAAAACACAAACTAAGTCTCAAAATCTGAAACATGTAATATTAAGTTCTTAAACTTCATATGAACTACACTCTATAGCCTTAAAGGCTACTTGTTACATCAAAAAGTTCCATATCGGTACGACTAATACACCCTATAGCCTTATAGGCTACTTGCACATCAAAAATTTCATATCATCAAGAGCACTTGGCTAATCAACATCATCATCATCACTAGATTCATCACAAAGGAAGTCGGCATCATCTGCATCCTCCAAGTCTGCTGCAATAGGTTGGGATTGCAAAGAAGAAGATTCATTTTCCATTGATTGTTGGAAACATAGACAAGATCTCCTAACTTTCCGCAGAAACAACATTAAATAAGAAGATAAAGTTTTGATTAAAAAAACTAAAATATTAAGAAAATAAATAATTTTCTTAAAAAACTAAAATATCGGTAAAAATAATTTTGAATTTGTAATAATAAAAATTAAAGTGAACATAAAAAGCAAATTAAATATAAATCAAAATAAAGTACTAATATATTAAAAGTAAATAAAAAATAAAAACAAATTATAAATAAATAAAAACAACCTTAAAAAACAAAATAAAGATAAATAAAAACTAACTAAAAACAAAAATAAATAAAACAAACTAGATCACATTAAAAACAGAATGACGCAACCCTACTTGAAACGCAACTCCTCTCGACCCTCTCAAATCCTGCTCTACCCCTACCTCCTCCAAGTCCACACCACGCCAATCCAAGTGTTGTTTGACGCCACTTCCAAGCTCCAGCTACTCTGCCAAGATCAAGATCTGGCCCACCACAACCACAAGTTGTAGCTCTTACAACACGCCACTCTACAACTCATTTAACAAATCCACCACTCTACAACAACTAACCACGACTCGGACCTCAAAGCACCTAGTTTTGTGTTGTGTGCACATAATGGAAGTGCCTTGTTTTTTATAGACTCAAAGTACCACTAAACTCAATTTCCCACTCGGTTCTTTCTTGCCTAGTGCTTTCCTACCTAGCGAACTCCATAGGAATTAGCACGAATTACAATGACTTTTGGGGTGCAACATTTAGTTTCACAAATTTCAAACTTTTTTGAAAAAGTGCAGCAAACCTTGTGACTTAGGTTGCATGTACTCTTGACTTGCGTGAAAGGTCATGTGCATCACACCTTGTCTCGTGCTTGAAGAAATATGTAGGGCAAGAGGTGATCCACTCATATGACTAAAGAAATGCCTCAATTACCATATTTCAAAGAACCATTAACACTTATGGACCATCGTCTCTTTATCTTTCATCCTACCAAACTCTAATCCAGCCTGACACAAATCCTTTAGTTTTGCTTCCTCACTTTTAGCCGAGTGACCTTGAGGCTCTAAATCTTCTTAGCCGTTTGCATTCTTAACTATTGAGATCATGCATCAATCAATGTATGAGTACTTAGGGTTCCCCCTTTACTGAGACATATGCATGGATCTTTCAAGCTATCAACAAATTAATTACCACTCCAATGAAGAAACAAGTGCTCATTTTCCTTTCTAGGGTTAGAAAATCTTAGTCGAGTCACAGTTCCTGGACTGGACATTGAACTAAAACTTACTCATGTTTCCCATGGATCAATGATGCATGTGCATGGCATCTTCCTTAGGAAAAGAGTCAAATTCCTCTGTAAAGGGAAAATCCATGTTGCAATGAAAATCCCTCCCCCATCCTCTATTAGACACAATGATTATTCTTAAACTCTTGAATTGATAAACTTTAGGTTTCTTGTTCATGCTATCCTTTGAGTCTACCTCATATCCGATTGAAGTATTGTCCCTAGGAATGAGAAATGACGACTACTTCAATCCACTTCCAATTGTAGAAAATTACCTTTCACTTGTATGGCTAAGTTGCTTGTAGATCTAATTCACGGTATGGATTGCATCATAAACCATTGTCATGGACTTGTCCTGGCATACTTGAAAAACAAGGAACTTTTAATTCAAGAAGACCAAAAGTCCCCAACTTCTTCTAATTAGGAAGCATCATTTTCTTTGTAAGAGAACTTGAGTCTTTAATATTCCAAGATCATACCAATTATTGTTATATACACTAGCCAAGTGCCTAGCACCATACCTATAGTATATAATCAACCACTTATTATATGTTCCTCATTCTTATTCCAAGCAAGAGTATTCATTGCCAAAAATGCTTTCCAATTGAACCATTCTAGATTGAAGTTTTTAATATGGCTGCACTTGTATAGGACGCCATGGATAAGTTTTAACATTAGATTTTTTAAATAAGTGATCAAGAGTTCAATTGCCAAAAATATTTTGGCTTGAGGTTTTTGATACAGTTGTACTGTATGGAACTCTATGTATAGGTTTTAATGTGCAATTTTGTCAATAGATTGTCAAAAATTCCAAAAACGTTCTCAATTAAACCATTCTAAATCGAGCTTTTAAAGCGGTCGTCTTTATATGAATTCAATGTGTAGATTTTAAAACAAGACTTTGTAAATAAATGGTATAGATTTCAATTTTCATACACATGCATCCGTTCATTGGATCCAAGGCCCAATTGAGTAGAACAAAGCCTTTTATGATGAGACTTTGTTGATGGGTCGTCATAAATTTGATTCCCATGTATTTTAAACTTTACCTTTGTTCATTTGAGACAACGCCCAATTTTGCGGGCAAAACCTTTTAAATAGAGACTTTGTAGAGAGGCGGTCGAGAGTTTGAATCCCATGTGCATACATCCATTCATTGGAGTCGACATGCGATCGGGTAGAGAAACCCTTTTACCAAGTACAGAGGTGAGACTATTGGACCTTTACCATCCCCAATGTTACGGTGATTATTCGAGCGATTTGGAGTATTTCTGAATTGTGGGGGACCGATGCATATCCACCTACTAAATGTTGACAATCGAGGTGGGAGTTCGGTGCGTGTCTCTAACGGCCGAGGCTAAAATCCTTGTGGCGTACGTTTGACTCCTCTGTGATGTTGAGTATTTTTCTAAATTGTGACCTCTTAAAGATTGTTGCTAAGCCGGGGTGGAAGTTTGATGTATGTGACTCTAGTGGCCGGGACAAGTAACCTAGAATGCTAATAGCTTTGTGGGTTTAAGCCTAAACCTCGTCAACTAAAAAAAAAAATCATAGGAAGACCCAAAGTCCCCAACTTCTTCTAATTAGAAGTATCATTTTCTCGTGAGAGAACTTGATCTTTGATATTCCAAGATCATACCAATTATTGCTATATACCCTAGCCAAGTGCCTAGCACCATACCTCGTAACTTATATAATCAGCCACTTATTACATGTTCCTGTTCTTATTCCGAGCAAGAGTATTCAATTGTCAAAAATGTTTTCCAATTGAACCATTCTAGATTGAAGTTTTTAATATGGCTGCATTGTATAGGATGCCACGGATAAGTTTTAATGTAAGATTTTTTAAATAAGTGATCAAGAGTTCAATTGCCAAAAATATTTTGGCTTGAGGTTTTGATATAGTTATCTTGTATGGAACTCCGCGTATAGGTTTTAAGGTGAGATTTTGTCAATAGATTGTCAAAAATTTCCAAAAATGTTCTCAATTGAACAATTCTAAATCGAGCTTTTTAAAGCAGCCATGCTATTAGGGAATTCAATGTGTAGATTTTAAAACGAGATTTTGTATATAGGTGATTTCAATATTCATACACGTGCATCCATTCATTGGATCCAAGGCCCAATCGAGTAGGGCAAAGCCTTTTGAGATGAGACTTTGTTGATGGGTGGTTACGAATTTGATTCCCATTTATTTTAAACTTTACCTTTGTTCATTTGAGCCAACGCCCAATCCTGCAGGGCAAAACCTTTTAAATAGAGATTTTGTAGAGAGGCGGTCAAGAGTTTGAATCCCATGTGCAGACATCCATTCATTGGAGTCGACATGCAATCGGGTAGAGAAAACCCTTTTACCAAGTACACAGAGGTGAGACTATTGGACCTTTACCATCCCCAATGTTACGGTGATTATTCGAGCGATTTGGAGTATTTCCTGAATTGTGGGGGACCGATGCATATCCACCTACTAAATGTTGACAACTGAGGTGGGAGTTCGGTGCGTGTCTCTAACGGCCAGAGCTAAAATCCCTGTGGCGTGCGTTTGACTCCTCCTGTG
The DNA here is from genome assembly GCA_018340775.1 of Taxus wallichiana var. yunnanensis. Taxonomy (NCBI): domain Eukaryota; kingdom Viridiplantae; phylum Streptophyta; class Pinopsida; order Cupressales; family Taxaceae; genus Taxus; species Taxus wallichiana. The sequence continues at coordinate 425,625,520 of CM031234.1, read as the reverse complement.
ATGTTGAGTATTTTTCTAAATTGTGACCTAGTAAAGATTGCTGCTAACTGGGGTGGAAGTTCGATGCGCGTGACTCTAGTGGCCAGGACAGTAACCTGAAATGCTAATAGCATTGAGGGTTTAAGCCCTGAACCTCGTCGACTAAAAAACAAATCATAAGAAGTGAGAAGGAGAAGGGTTTTGATTTAGTATGTACCTGGTCTACTCTCGCGTTTCGCGAGTTGGGGCTCATCTTTACGGATCTCGAACCCCTTGACGCCTTGCTTCTTAGTTCTTCTGCTGCATAAATCCCTCGCGAGGTCTTTTCTGTTCGACTGATGCCCCCAAAGAAAGAACAGAGCAGAGGAGGAAACCTTTATATTAATTTAAAGGAAAGTTACATAGTAGGGGGTAACCAGACAACTCACGATCCCACAAAACACCACGAGGGCAACAAAGTCGCCACATGGGCAAACACAAAACGCCACGAGGGCTTTACAAGAGCATGCCCAAAGGGTAATCAGAAATCACCAACCAAACAGAAAACCAAACAAACATTAGGCACATGTCTCCGTCGCACCAGGAGGAGGGGGAGGATCATCCCGGGGAGGGATGAAAGCTCCGCTAGAAGGCTCGGCCAACAATGGTGGATCCACTTCCCAATCTCTACTCAGAAAAACTACATCTGAAGAGGCACCATAATACCCCACCCAAGTGGTGGAGATCCTGCAAGTGTGTTCATCGTCAATGCCAGAGAGCCCCAGCGAGGAGTGCTAGAAACACCTTTCCCCCTCGAGGGCGGACTCCAGCTCGATCTAGAGGAAGACAAGGCGACGCGGTCCAGAGGGGAGGCAAAGCGGTGGCTACGTGAGTGGCTCCTCCGACGTGTGTTAACAACATGTGGCCGCCGAGGAGGCGAAAGCGAGGTGGCGGCGGCGGTGGATCGGCACATGGCACATGGCTCATAGTGCATGGCACACTCCCGCAGTGATCCAGTAGCTCCTGAAGGTGTGTAAATTCCATAGCGACCTTGGCAGCCTGAGCTTGAATATGTGATCGCACAATAGACAGAATAATCACCTTGTCATTAGTATAAAAAGTTGATAATTGTAAGATCATGTTTGAAAATAAAGGCATTGCGAGCTTTCCAGATATGAAATAAAATGCATGCACAAAAAGATGCCACATATTAGCTATATAATGAGGCCATGGAATAAAGTCCCCAAATAAAGCCAGACGCCAGAGAAAAACTCAGGGTGATAGGGTTGAAACAAGGAATGAATCCAACGCCATATAGCCTATGCGCACGTGAGCAAAACCAGAATAAATGCAAAAAGACTCTAGGACTAGAACAAAAGGGGCAAGACGGGGGAGATATGCCAATATGCCTAGAGTCATTCACCTAAAGGAAGACCTTGATAAATTAAGCACCACAAAAAATGGTTAACTTTGGGTTCGAGGAGAGGGTTCCAAGCACGAGCAAGTCTGCGAAGCTAGGTAGAGGACAATGACTGGAGTCCCCAATGAGAATTGAGCTTATCAATTGTGGGTGACAGTGGACAGAGAAGTCGATAAATTGTGTGAGTGTTGTAATGCAAAAAGGCTATATCATGATTCTAGCATCAGTCGTGCCACCAGGCAGTCGGTGGACAAAGGCCAAGTTTATGAAGCATCACATCTGGAAGAAGTTCCTAATCTTACAAAACGACGAAAAATCAGAATGTTGCAAAGTAAATTTAGCTTTGAGATTAGGCCAAGTAATCCAATCCCTACAGTGCACCAAATCCTGAATAGTGTGAATGCCTTTGAAAAGAGCCGAATGGCTTTGATGTCGGGGAGTTCAACTAACAAACTCATGCCCTCAGAGAGAATTGGAGACCACCAGATGTTGTGATCATTAAACGAAAGGCCTATGTGAAAACCATCACCATCCATCGTAAAAAAGGCTTAACCTACTCGAAGGCTTTCCAGATGCTCTTAGCCACAAAGGTACCCTGAATCTTCACTGGAACAGTGTAATAAGAAGGGTATGCAAACCAATATCATTCCAACATTTCTTGCCATAAGGGGCACCAGATTCAATACAATATCACAACAGAATTTTCCAAGAGTGAGCCCTGAAAGATTATGAATGACCCATTTAGCACATAGAGCCACACTCTGTCGATAAAGATCAATGATGCCCATACCACCTTGCTCATGAGGAGACAACAAACATCCCAAGCCACTCGGTGAAAACTAGCTTGAACCAGAACTTTTACACCAAAGAAAATCCGTAAAAGCTTAGCTAGTTGATTGAACGAAGTGCGAGAAGGGCACCAACAAGAAGAATAATAAACATGCATTGCGGCAAGAATTTTGGTGCAAACCTGAAATTTTCCTGCCAAGGAAAGCGGTTTGGAGGACCATTTCGTCACTTTCTACTCCACTTTATTAACCACATAAGTCTAAAGAGTCGCAGAATCATTGTCAAAGGCAAAAGGAATGCCCAAGAAGTGAAACTTGCTCACCACGACCAATCCATTTCTAGGGGTAAGCCCGAAGCCAATCTGCATCGAAAACAACTCTGTCGAAAACCAAGAGTTTTTGCCATCTGAATGCTAGGAACCAAAGGCTATACAAAAGGTAGATAAATAGTCAAAATTGCAGTGAACATTTTTCTCGGACTCGACAACTGTAAGGAAGGAATCATCCGCAAAATGGCCATTGATCAATTGTGTGTGGTGGTCTGGTAAAATGATCCCACAATGTGAGACCTTGGGCATCTTGATGAGCAATTAAGTAACCCAGCGCATCAATAACAAGAACAAATAAGCCTGGAGTAAGAGGAAAACCTTGTCGGATGGAGCAGAAGAGTCTGATGGCTTGAGACTGATGGCCATTAATGGTGAGTTGAGTGGAGGCATTAAAAACATAGTAGAAATAACATAACAAAAGAAAATACCAAACCTAAATCCTTGAGCATTTCCAAAATAAAGGGCCATTCGATATGATCATAGGCCTTTTCAAAATCAATTTTGAGAAAGAGAGGCTTCTGATTAGAAATTTGAGCCCATTCCATACCTTCCCAAACCACTAGAAGATTATCCAGGATATAACGGCCTTTGACAAATCTCCATCTACTCCGGCCGCACAATCTTCAGCAAAATATTGGCAATCCGAAGAGCTAAAGCTTTAGCAAGAATTTTGTATGAAACATTCAACAGGTGATAGGCCTATCAATTATTAATAAGCTTTGGATTGCCGGCTTTTGGAATGAACTTGATGTTTCCTTGATTGATGAAGCTCCCTAAAGAGCGAGATTGAAGAGCCTCATTATATACTCTGAGCAGATCAAGTCCAACAAAGGACCAAGTTGCTTTATAGAACTCATTGGGAAGCCATCCAGACCGAGATTTATCATCGGCTAAACAAAGCAAAGTTGCATGAAGTTCTTCTAAAGTAAGAGGAGCATCGTAGTGAGCCGAATCCCGAGGGGTGAGTTGTGAAGGCACAACATCAATACATTTTTGTAAAGCAGAAGCTCATTCAAGAGAATCCTCTTGAGCTTGAAAAACTAGATGATAATGCTTGACAAAAGCATAAGAGATTTATGGGAGCTCGGTAAGCCATTGGTGTGACTCATATATAGCCTTGATCTATTGATGAGCATGCTTGGCCCGAGAGGGATTTGAAGAAGCTCTTATAAGCTTTATCTCCTACCCATAGCCAATGAAGCCTCGAGCGGATCTAAGCACCCCGAGCAACATAGGATTCATTGAGCTTGAGCTTATGCCAAAGAGTGCAACCTGAGATTGAATCGAAGATCAAATGGATTGGATTCCAGGAGTAGAGAGATTCACCAAATTCTTTATGCGAGAGAAAATCGACCCGTCTTTGAATCAAGCACCTGTTTGCCAAATCGGTGGAGAAATGAGGTGGTGCGTTGGATCACCGCTTCCCACCAAGAGATCCAATTGGCAACAAAAGGGGGATGTGGCACCATGTTCCAAATTTTGGCAATGAGTTGATAACTCCAGGGTGACGTAGTAACGAAACATTCAGAAAAAAATTCATATTAGGCACCTTGGGAGGCCCCCTGCTAAACAACCTTAAATGTGATCGGATGGTGGTCTGATAAAAAAAATCACATCGAGCCAGACCTTGATAACGGTGGAGCCATGCGTTTCAAAATTAAAAAGTCACCGAGAAGAAAGAAGAGCATGATCGAGATGTTTTAATACGTGATCAGATCCTTCTCGGAGGTTGGTCCAAGTAAACCAAGTGGAATCCTTAAATTCTGCCACCGGTTGAGAATCGGATCGAGAGAGGCCCCAACAACTTTTAAAATAATACCAAGCAACACGTTCTCCAAGGCACCAATGCATCGGAGTGCACCACATTTATCATCTGGATGCTCCACCATATTAAAATCACCACAAACCAACCAATAGGCAATGGGTAAGTTATCACCTAACCACCTCCATAATAAAGTTCTTTCGAGATCCGTCATTAGGAGCATAAACATTGAGAATACCAAAAGACATATCATTAATATTCAAAATTACCCACACCGCCCGATTACTTGGGTCATGGCCCGATGAAATAATTAATGCCAAAAATTTTGGCGATGGAAATGCTAGCACCACCATACCATCAATGTGTTGAGTGTGAAAGTGCACAAAATCGGGGCAATACACGTCAGCGTAGTCTGAAGTAAAAACCAAAAATCTTGATTTCCTATGTAAGCAAAGAACATCTAAACTGCTAATTAACTTGGCAAGCTAACCGGATAGAGAATTTATGTGAGGGTTTTGTTAGACCCCAAACATTCCATGACATAAAATTCATGAAAAATCAAACATGTCAAACTCCCCCTGCCCATCTGGAATACCATCCTCGAGTCGAGAATGGCAAATTTGTTGGCAAGAAGAATCTGGTTTGAATTAGCAGGCTCAACTTGAATGGAGCGACATTTAGCCCCATTTACTCCTTGCGAGCCGCACACTACCTCGCAAGGTGGGCTATGCGAACACCGCAGTGGTAGAGAGGTTGAAGCAATATTCCCAGAACTCTCAACAGTCGTCAACAAATCTTGGCTTCCGTGGTTATGGCTGGAGTGGAAACCGAAGGACTAGGTTGCTCCACCAAAGGCTCATCCTTAGTTGGTGGCGGAGAAGGAGAAAATGAGGGTGGAACTTCAACATAAGGCCTCGTCCCCAAAATTTCTTTTTCAAACTAACCACCTTCCAACCATCAGCCTGAGGGGTAACCACAATTTTTAGCTCTAAGATGGTGCGGGAGCGAGTTTAGAGCGAGCTAAAAGGGACAATCCCTAATACGATGGTTTGGCGCCCGCACCGAAAACACATGTTCGAGAGGTTAAAATAAACAACCTTTTGAGAAATTTTCAGGGTCCCCACCTAAATATTTAGATGGTCCCGCAAATATTTTGCTAGGTCCACTTCGACACACACACACACACACTTGTTAGGCCGAGCATAAAAAATGGTCTTGTTCATGGCATAACACCCTACCAATGGGTTTGACAATCTCGTCTAGAAAAGACTAGAGATGAACAGGAAGGTCGGGGAGCTCAATCCAAACAAGGATTTTGAGCGACACCTGTTAGTCAGACTAAAATCAGGAGTCCATGAAGAAATCACAAGAAGGGTATTGCCTAAATACCAACAAGCGGCCTTAGTCATAAGGGTCTGGACCTATGAGGGCTCGTGAAAGGTAAAGAGATAAAACCTTTGGTGAGATTCTAAACACCAAAACTTGGATGCTAAAAGACTCCCAATGTTTTTTCATCGAATTCTGCAAATACAAGTCGAGACGAGATGCGGCCACAAAAATAGGCAATAAGATAGTGGTTATGATACCAAGTCACCACAAGATCCAAAACTCATTAGAAATAACCACATCAGCAGTGGGTTCAGAATCCATACCTTGTCGTAGACTTTTGGGACAAACTTCCTTGCGCATTTGGGAGCCATGATCGCAATCGCCACAACAGCTTGTTGAACCGGGGTGTTGGCCATTTATAAGTGCAAACACCACCTAAGTGGTGAAAAAGACCAAAACTCACTATGATAAGACCGAGGGAGGACCGCAAGAAGGGCTAAGGACATACTAAGTACTTGACAATAACTATTTGATATTAATCCGCATATTATTTTATTTACATGTTTATTAACTGAACTTAAAGGTGTCTTGTTCAATCTCCACGCTCTGAGTCTATTAGGTTGTGACTTGTTCGTCAACTTAGCACCTCTATAATCAATACACCTTAAATAAAACATGTCTACACACACACAATAATTGACATAATGTCTATAATCAAGTTTTGTCCTAATCCCGTATTCATAAAAAAAAAATTGTCCTAAGCCTAGACGAGAATGCCATTCGAGGACAAGTTCGGTCGACAAATCTATCAAAGGTCAACAAACATGTCTATTATACTTCCAACAGTCACTTTTTCAAATGTGTGAGTTACCTTAGTTAGTTTGGGGTACGTTCGATGGGAAATCATTCACATAAGTTACCTATATAAACACATGCACCCTAACCTTTTAGGGGCATTCAAGGATCCGAATCCAAGCACACTCTAAGAAGGACATTAAGCCCAATCATTGAAGTGTCTTTCCTTTGGAGCACATTATTGATTTAACCCTTATTGAATTTTATTGTGTTAATAAAACTCTAATAGGATTGAAATTTAAAAAGGGTGTATAATCATATCAATAATCTAAGCATTCACATACATCTTTGAACATATGATAAATTATGAAGAATGAATTGATCAATTAAGCACATGTTAAATATAATGAAATGAAAGAAAAGAGATACACTTAGCTTTTCTATTTTTCACAAACTTTAAACTAGATCTAAAACAAGGTGGAACAGATTAAGAAAGCATGGGAATATTGTCTCTAAAACAAAATGTCAACACCCCTTAGGGCACTTAGTGGCAAGTTCTAGACACTTTTGTCTAACAAACACTACAAGAATTTCGGTGATACAACACTTTAAAAAACACTAAAATTCAGGCATATAACACTAATTTGTGATTCAACAACATTGGTGTGAGTTGTGTGGTAGTCGTTGGATAACACCAAAATCCAACAACACTAAAATTGGTAATGGCATATAACACCAAATTTGGCATTAGATTATTACTATTATATAACCACCACATAACTAACACTAACGTTGTTGAATCACAAATTGATGTTTATGCCTGAATTTTAGTGTTTTTTTGTGTTAATTATTTAGTGTAATTGATTTTGGTGTTTGATTGTAGTGCTAGAGACAATATAGCTTCATAGCCTCATTATTTTAATCTATCATCAAGGAACCAAAGTGAGCTTGTGATTAGTATTATAAAACAATTACAAAAACAATTTGGGTTTAATCTTGTGCCCACAAGTGAGTTCACAAGCATTTTAATAACAAAACGAGAATATAAATTAAAAGGGTGCCTAAATGTCATTACCCCTTAACATAGAATGGTATAATAGATGGCCAAAACATGTGATTCAACGACTATTCTCTCGTAAAAAGGCCGATTACTAACTAATTGCATTATAATAACTCATGTAAGCATCTCGAGGCATTTAAGTGATTAACATTCAACATATTCTACTTAACTCAAAGATCATGGCCAATGAATTGGAAACCTCATACAATTGCTCATACATCAAGAATTAGAAGATTATTTAGCTTCATGATATGTAAAAAAGATAACATTATCTCAGCTTCATGATATGTAAAAAAATACTACCCAAATGAAACATAACAGTTCATAGGTGCATTTAAAAAAATACTACCTGAAACCATTTTAAACATCAAAGGCATCTTTAACAATTTTAAACAATTTTTAAGTATTACTTTTATTTTTATTATTAAGTTACTTTGAAATACAATATCAACTTTATATTTATATCTAATAATTATAAGGTGACAAGCCGTATAAAATTGTTTGCATGTATTTGTCATGTTCACTTGATTTGATAACCTAGTGGATTCGGTCATAATTACCATGATTTTCACCCATGTGAGATGACTTAATTGTCTCATATGTTCTTATCACATCATTAAAATTAGTACAAAACAATTAAATCCCCCATTTGTTTTCTATCATTTCACCTAGACTTTGGCGCCCGAGTTCCTCCATCACTAGTTGGTATTGCCTTTCAGGGAGCACTTATCTCTACAAATCCCTCCATATCTTTGCAATCCACTCCATATATCTATATGTCGCTTTGGAATTTGTGATTTCTCTAGGGTTTTGAGGACAAAACTTTAAAAAAAGAGTTAAAATTGAAAGAAGAAATGGGAAAAAATGCAAGTCAAAACTTGAAGGAGTTGAGGAACTATTAAAGAGTGTAGAAGTTGTGGCCTTATTTAAGGAAGCCAATTGGATGAAATTTGTTGAGAAAGTGCAAGGATTTGATAGAGATATCATAGAAGAGTTTGTGCCTAGTATTGAAGAATTCCACACTAAGGTAAAAATGTGAGGATTTCAGTGACTCTGAAATAATAAGTGAACTAACTAAAATCCCAAATATAAGTATGAGAACTCAAACTAGACCTACTTATATTGATATTTGGCAAATATTTCATGTAGAGGGTGAACACATGTCTTCTTTGTCTGTAAATACTAAAAATGAAATCATGCTCAAAATTAGAAATATCCTACCCGAGCCATGTAAAACTATAGCCTCTTGGATTATAATGAACTATATCATTTGTCGGGAAATATAGTCTTGTTCTAGGGGGACAATGGGAATGGTAAGCCATTTGAGACACTCAACTAGTAAACATGAGTGGAAAATCAATATGCCTAGGTATTTATATGACTTAGTCCCAATAATGGCCAGTAGGTTTGTTTAGGGAATCATATCATTAAAACACCATGGCCTTATGTGCCTTATTTTCCAACACCATTTTCTTAAACAATCCTAGGGGGGAGAATTATGCCAAAAAAATTGAAGAAGAAAATAGGGAAAAATAAAGTAAAACATACTAGGAAACAAGCCCTCCACCTAATATAGATAAGTCAAAGAAAAAGGTCACTAAGGGTCCAGTGTTTACATTAAAATTTTCCTCCGTAATTTCTATTTTATTAATGTATGTATTAGGAATAAGATGTTGTTAAGCATAAATAGTAGTGGCATCCAATAGAAGATAACGGCGTTGTCAATACGATGCCGCTAATAAAGTAGAGTACGGTAACAGTCAAAGTACAAAAGGAATGTTGTGGTAAAAAGTAAATATTTGTCGTAAGTGGTCCGGTAATGTTAAAATGTCAAAGTTGGGGTAAGTAGAGAAGTAGGGTCTACATGATTAGGAATTAGAAATATTATATTTATAATAAGGACAAGGAGTGATGTCATAAATATTTTGTGTATTTTATTTGTAGAAAAGTCTAAAAAGGTGGAACCCATGTGAGATGATAAGGTTTATCTTATCTTAGAAGATAAGCCTACATGTAAAGGAAAGAGTTTAGGCATGGAATATGATTGGCTGGAAGAGATTTCCTATCCTATCTTAGAGATAGGGTGGATAAGCCTTAATTCCTATAAATAGAGAGGCCATTATCAGAGAGCACAGTTGTAATAATTATTTTATGAATAAAGGATTCTTTGTGAAGGTGTGTTAAGGACGTCATCAAGAGGAGTAATTGTGAAGTTTCTCCCATAACCATTGTTGGAATCAAGTGGAGTTGGTAACACTTGGAGTAATTCATGGGTGAGATTGTAATAATTCCATGTTAATAATATATTCTACAGTTGTATTTCAGATTTGTCATCATTCTTTTTTTGTCATAGTCTGTGGTATTCTTGTGTTATGTTTGTTGTTGTGTTTCCAGATTACTACCACCAAACCAAAAGTTGTGCATTACTAAAATAATCATAGCATGAGGAGTTCCCGATGAAATATTATCAGAGTTCCTGGATTCGTGTTCACGAGTGTCATACTCAAACCGGTACTTCTCATGTGACCTTGCCTTCTAATGTTAATGAGGAGAAATCTCTAAACAAAGAGTGGGGAATCCTGAAAATCCTATAAGAAAAAGGACACTTCATAAGAAAACCACTATCAAAACACCTTAAATTATAGAGGAAAGTGGGGAACAACATGAAGTTATTATGCTATCGAAAGATGAGCGGGAAATAGTTGCCACTTATTCCCCCATGTGAGAATAAGTAGCATAATATTTCTTACATAAGAACCTATCATACAACCCTCACTAATAAAATATAAGCATGGCAAAAAAACCTTCCCACAAGAACCTATTCCTTATTCAGAGTGAAAGGAAAGGGGGTCACGGAAACCTCTTACATGAGAACCTGTCTCAAGAAAAAGTCGAAGAAAAAAAGAGACAGCAGAGAGGAATCCCCACAAGAACCTTCCCCTAAAGAACAACATAAAAGGATTAGAAAACTAATTCTCCTTGTAAATGAATTGGAAGAACTTGAAGATTGGGATATTGAAAAAATATTAGAATCATTTAATTAACATCCTCCAATCAATCAAAATCAATTAGGCCTACAAACTTGCAAGAAAGAGTAGAGCCCACCAGTGAACAAGAAATGGTAGGTACTAAAAATGTTCAAAATATAATAGAATCCATTGATATTCAAAGATATACAAAGATGGAATCATAAATAGTTACCTTTCAACCTTCTTATTCATCACAAGTAGACAAAGGAAAGCTAATAATAATGGAAGAAGAAGGGCTTGAATTACAAGGTCTAACAAAGGACCAAAAATTACACCAAGCCTTAACCTTGTCAAGAACATATCTATTGATCAAACAACAACAAAAAGAAATCCAATTTTGAGACAATCTCTAGCTGAGAAACAAATGATAATTATTTAACTTCAAAAGCAAGCCTAAAACTCAAAATTTGTACTACAAAACAAGGATATTGAGTTAGTGAGTATAAAATAAGATCTAGCTCTTACGAAGCAAGAAACTAGTAAAAAGACCGCAATATTCTAAAATTGACTAAAAATGCCAAATATTAGAGAAAAATAATAATGAAAATAAATACAACATTTCCAATCTACAGAAAGAACTTTAGGAATTAAAAAGTCAACAGTCAATAAAAGACACTCAAATTTCTGATTTAAATAAGATTGTGAAATCTATTAAAGTGCAAATTCCTCCTCCAATCAATCTAATTGAAAATGATGAGAAAAACATCTTGAATCTTGAGAAAATTATGAAGATTTGGGAAGAAATTAAATCACAAGTGAAAATTCTAAGAATAGAAGTGTAAAAGGCTCAATAGGAAAATCAAAAATTACCAGAAGGATTGTCTCTTGCTTATCAGTATGGAGAAGCATTGGAAGCATGTAGAAAACCATATGTAGTCTATCATTTGTTTCTAAAAGAACAATACTTCAAGTGGGAAATGTTAATAATTCACCAAAAACTAACTCATGAGCTGAAAACGAAGTACAATTCTTGAAAGCATACTTTACTGCACAGAGAACAATAGAATCAATTATGTGAGTTCTTCTTGCATGGTTACCTTTTGGGAACATCACTGATTTCGTGATAAATTTATATGTTGGGGAGGTAAAACTAAGAGCTCTTATATATCTTTGTCAAAACCAAATCATACGGAGGAAGGAACAACAAGCTTTCACCAGTTTAGAGACGGGCATCGTCTTACTCATGAGGTCCGATTACCCCAAGCCCATTATAACATTTCGTCGCTAATCTATAATGGAAATGCAGAAATTATAATATTTGCTTCAAATGGAAGGTGTAATTTATGACTTTCAACATTTTTACACATAGAGATTCACTATTGCATTTGCGGCTGTACAAGTGAGATGGGATTCTATGGAGTTTTACACGATGAGAAGAGAAGGTATTTCCCCTACTTTGCTCTAACATGGATAGCCAAAAGAGCAATATCCATGATGTAATTCATGAGATAATTTGGGAAAGAATGGATAGGAATGAGGTATATACTCTTATATCCTGCACCCAGTTGGAAACAACGAGGAGACAAAGGTTTAATTCACTTCACTATATGGAAGCATAAAATTAGAAAACATAAAGGGTACAAAAGTCGAAAAAAACTATTTAGCCTATATCTTTTGGAGTATGTTTTAATGAGACTCCTTGATAAAGAAAGAGACAAGGAATAACTTGCAGAGGGACTTGAATAGTTTGGGTGTGGGGGAGGTGACGAGTCCCTGAATTAGCCTATTTTGTACTCCTTTTTACCCACATCATGTTCCTAGTCTTTTATATCATCTTAGCACTATAGTCTATCATCTAAGATCGAGTTCATCTAATGAGCACCTAAGTTCATCTAAGAAGTGCTACTTAATCGATCAACATGTCTATTTTTGGATGATGTATTATGTAATCTACAAAATTATATTGAAACCTTGTAAAATCTGTATTGTAATTGATGTATATTGTATTGATATTGTCACTGAGGTAGAATCTAGCAAAAAAACAAGATTTACTAGCCTAAGTATGGTTTAGATACTCCTTGTCATTTGAAATATTATCTTTTAAAGCTTTATCTAACTCATTGAGACCTAATATTTTCATATTGACTCTTGTGAAGCACTAAGAAGGGTTCAAACCCTTGGTACCCTATTTTGAGATAAAGTACAATCAACTTAAGGTTTATGTGTTTCTAACCAACTTTTATCATTTGACAAAACACCTCTACATCTCTACATCACCAACGTTTGAGCAAGTCAAAAAAATAGTAAAATGCACAATGTTAAGGCTTAAATATTGGGAGGAATGATCAAACCGACTTATAGGAAGAGTGGAAAAGCATACATATTTATTCCCATTATCACCTTCTAACCCATATTTTCTTTCTAATAAATTCTTCAAATATTTTCCAGATGTACTTAGATCTTCACCTCCCTCTCCATTACCTTCATCTTCATCCCACAATATCCAAATATAAAAATCACTACTCAATCATAATATAAATACACTAATCAATTTCATTTCACTTATAAATCAGTAATAAACAAAAATGATCTAAAACAAAACCAAAAAGATATTTGTAATATGCAAGGTTTTAGGACTAAATCTCAGTCTTGTTGGTCTTATGTCACAATAAATTTACCAAAATAAAACTAAACCTATAGAATGAGAAAATGATTGTTGTCCAAGTCTACTCCTCCTTCGTTATCATTTTCTTCATACCTTCTATAAAATTACTCCTCATTATTGATGTAGTATTTGGATGAATTGTCTCAAATGCAACTCTTGATTACAAAATCACTTCCTTTAATAGGTTCATAATTTTCATCATCCTCCAAAAAATAAAATAACAAAGATATAATAATTGAAGAAATTAATGCAATCAAATCCACAAATACCAAGATTTGGTTGACTTCACTCTATGGGAGTATAAAAGTATAAAAACTAAAGGGTGCAAAATTCAAAAAATCTCTTTGGCCAATTTATCTTTCTGAGTTTGATTTGATGGAACTCCATGATGAAGAAAGAGAAAAATAATAGCTTGCAAAAGGGAATTGCATTATTTTGGGTGTGGGGGAGATTATGAGTCCACAAAATAGTCTATTTTGTTCTCATTTTTACCTACATTATGTTCCTAATATTTTATATAAATTTTTACATTGTATAAAGTGTGCTTAAATGTCAGTTTAATATTGAAGTTAAATTATACCACCCTAGGATGGGAGTTAATCATTTTGGAATCTATCAAATCAACCGAGTTCATATGAGGAGCGAGTTCATTTGAGGAGCGATAGATTCTATCAGTTGAGCTCTAGAGTTCATCCAAGGAGTGTCCGAGTTCATCCGAGGAGCATCAAAGTCCATTAAACAAGCTCGAAAGTCCATCTTATGAAAATTCTATCATTTGAGTGTTAGCATTGAATTTCATCTATCTAAGGAGTGTTTTATTTAAGAGTTCATTTCATCTAAGAGCACCAAATTCTATCACATAAACATCAAAACAATAAGGCTTAAATATTGGGAGGAGATCAAAACACACTTATAGGAGAAGGGGAAAAACATACATCTTTGTCCCCATTATCACCTTCTAACCCAAATTTTATTAGTAATAACTTCATCAACTCTTTTCCAGATGTACTTAGATCTTCACCTCCCTCTCCTTTACCTTCATCTTCATCCCACAATATCCAAATATGAATATCACTACTCAATCATAAGATCAATACACTAATCAATGTCATTTCACTTATGAATTGGTAAGAACAAAAAATGGTTTGCAACAAAAGCCAATAAATATTTCTATATAACATATAGGGTTTTAGGACTAAATATTAGTCTTGTTCATTTGTGTCACATTAAATCCACCAAAATAAAACTAAACATGTAGAATGAGAAAACGATTATTTTCCAAGTCTACTCTTTTCACTCTCTATTTCTTCGTAACTTCTGTAAAATTACTCTCCCAATTGTTGACGTAGTAATTGGATGAATTGCCTCAAAATACAACTTAGGTGACTACAAAATTACTTCCTTTAACATGCTCATACAAAGAAGTTAAATTGGTAAGAAACAAAGACCGGTTTGAAACAAAATCCAATAAAGATTTCTATAGTATGCATGGTTTTAATACTAAATCTTAGTCTTGTTGGAATGTGTCACAATAAATTCACCAAAATTTAAAATAAACCTAGAATGAGAAAACAATTGTTGTCCAAGTCTACTCCTTTCACTCTCAATTGTCTCAAAATGCAACTCGGTTGACTATAAAAATCACTTCCTTTAATAGACTCATACAAAGAAGTTAAATTGGTAAGAAACAAAACTCTTAAATAAAAGTGAATAAAGATTTCATAGTATGTAGGGTTTTAGGACTAAATCTCATGAGAAGTGTCACTATAAATTCACCAAAATAAAATTAAACCTATATAATGAGAAAATGATTGTTGTCCAAGCCTACTCCTTTCACTCTCAATTATCTCGAAATGTAACTCAGTGACTATAAAATCACTTCCTTTAACATGCTCATAATTTTCACCATCCTCCAAAAAATAAAAAACACAGACAGAGTACGATAATTATCAAAGTTGTCTGAAACCACCAAACACAAATCAGTTTTGCTAAGAAACAAAACATTGTCAATTTATTACATACAAAAGAAGTTAAACATGAGTAATTTTTCAGTTCCCAACTCAATGTCATGAGCTATTTTTTATAAGTCTTGTATAAAATACTTGCACAATAACTCTATCAGCCATTTTAAAAAGGAACATTGTTTTTGAGATAAATTGGTGCAATCATCTAGCTTGTCCTCATAAGGAAGAGGAACATCTATCAACACTTTTAGTACACAAACATTGACATCATTTGGACCAAGCCTCTCTCCATGACATGTCTCAAGTGAATGTATCCTTCCATGTCCTGCAACTTTTGATGTGATTGAATATATCATTTCCACTTTATCGCCCACTAGAAATTGAGTTTTCTTAACACTAGTACAAAAAAATTAATATTAGTATATTTGAAGTAAATAATAAGTGAAAACAAAAACTCATATACACAAGATTAAGTCCAATATACTTACCATGTCATATTTTTCCGCAAAATTCTTTTCTCACTTGTTAGCATGGCCAATATAGGTCTCATCATGGGCATTACCTTTTCTTCCACCTATATATTCATAGATTTTCATTATTTCCTTATATAAAATAAGATAAAAGAGTCAAATGATAAGAGTCATATGTAATCTAGTTCCTATTATAAAAATATATGTATAATGGTGATAACTATTCAATTTTACCTCTATAGATTAGGCTCTTTATCTTTTTGATTCCATGCACTAATAATAGTGTAAATAAGGAGGAAATGTGTCCATTTTTTAAGTCATCTTAGATGAGAATACCTCCATTTACTTAAAAAAATGTTCCATAACCCTCGATCAAAAAAATTACTAGATCTTGCAACATTTGATTGTATTTATTAGCTTTTACGATATAAATTTGTTAAAGGTGGAGATTGTGACCTCCCTTTCATCATCTCATTCTACATAACATTTACACTTGTCAGATGACATAACACATAAGTTATAGGTGATCTATTGTGTTGTTTCTTCTAGAAAACAAGTGATGTATGAGCATCTAATAGTCTCAAGGGTCTTTAATGATCCAAAATAAGACCATACAAAAAAATTAGATGTGTTAGATTATATGTCAATGCCCAAGAGGTGTATTAGATGTGTTGGATGCTTTGAGAAGGGTTTTAGAACATTTTCTTCAAAACTAATTAACAAATCAATAGAAAAAGGATGTTTAGAGACTCCAACATAACAACATTACTTCATGGATTTTGATTGATGAAACTATTGGAGGAAGAAATTTTCTCCTATCTTGCATCATCTTAGTCTTCATAACATATTCTTTTGTCAATAGATGTATCTCATCAATTATAGGTGCTCTATCATGTTGCTCCTCCTAAAAAAATCAAAGTTGGTCAAAAATCATGTCATTTTAGCACCAATTAAACTCAAACCACGATCAAGTCTGTCAGGTAAAAGAGGGTAAAAAACAAGTGTACAAAATTAAACACACTTACAAATCTTTCTCTTCTTACTCTCACCATGATATTCCAAAAGCACATTGAGATGTCATGTAATTTATTGCTTTTTTTCCCTTACTTTCTTTCCTAAAAATCCACATAACATGTACCCTTTTTTAATGCATTCAAAATTTTTTGGATCCAAGGCTGAATTTTCTTCCCTTCCTTCAATAATCATGTTTATGAACTTAACACCTGTAATTATTTATGATTTTTCAGATTTTGTATATATAGCATTTGCGTGATACCACCCCACCAATACTCTTAAACATGTTTTCCATTTTTTGAATAACAAGATCTACATGTATTTGGTTTTTTTGTGATAATGATTTAATGCTAACATCCAAATGTGACCTCACTTACACCCCCAATATTGTGGCCCACCTTACAACATGTCTTCCTACAAGAACCCCATCTCTCACCTCAATCACATAAGGAAACTTGCCTTCCTTTTCTCTTTTGATTACATTCTTTCAATGTGGCCCTCTACAACTTTTGATAAATTTTGTATTTGTTGATAGATTAGAACCATGACTTGATGTTGAATCCTGAGCATTTAGCTCATTTGAATCGACTGCATTTATTTTTTTAGGTGTTGTAGGCTATAAACCTCTAAAAGAATCCATAGAATGGACCTGATTAACCACTGAAGGTGTTGTGAACAAGTTATTTGTATTACATTACATCTCTTTTTTTTATAGGTGGAATGGTACTTGATTATTTGTAGCAGGTGTCATGAGACCATTATGATTATTTGCCCCTCCTTCATACAATTTGCTTTAAATGTCCATATAATGCTTATAAATTGGGCTCAAAAGAAGCTTGGGGTTAACATCTTGATTTAGAAGAGGTCCATGTTAAATATTTAAATTAACATGTTCATTGGTGTCGTTCCCTTCTTGAATTGTTTCTTTTGAACACATGTTTTTATGAGAAGATGCAATTTCCTCAAATCTTTTAGATTTTTACCCTTTTGTAGACATTTTTTTCCTACAAATTAGATTACATAAAAAATAATTATATAAAAAGAAGAGGTATACAATAATACTTTAATTAAATATATACAAATGTAAATGAGATTCAAAATATTGAGACATACACTGATGATTTGGAGCTATAAATTAGTATACCAAGTGACATTAAATATTCATTATTTTTCTTCACGTTCTCACTACATATATGTTCATAATTAGTCATTGTTCTTGTGCATCATCACAATCATATTTCAATCCCTAGTTGATTCAAACAACACCTTACACACAAACATAGTCATTCATTTTGTGCATTCTTTTTATGAAATTGACTAAGAAGATAGAAACAAAGATACATCAATGCAAAGTAACAAGGATAAGATAATTGAGTTGTTTTATCTCTATAATATCTTTAGGAATTAAGATCTAATACTCATGATATGACTTTGAACAAACATCCATATGAATATTATAACAATGACACTAAAAAGAGAAAATAAGCAACATCAAGATGAGTATAATTGATTGTTATTACACCACACAATGGCTTTTTATTAGGTAAAAATAACTCCCTTATTTGCAAGATATTTTTATGTACATTGATACTTATTCATGTATGCTTATGCCGACAATGTCATCTTCATCTTCATCACCATTAAATTATTTCATTTAATGGAAATATTTCGTTACCCTCCCCAAGATCAATTTCAACCTCCCCATTTGGCTCAAATCACTTCTTTAGATCCCCGATCTCATCTTCACCATCATCAACTTCCAATGTCTATTATAATGTATCAACATATTGTCCATTATGCATTACGTCAAAATCCATTAAATGACATTTTGATCGAGACTCTGTTTGAATGACATAAGACCATCCATGATTCATGAAATTATCAATAAAAAAATGTTTGTTTGACTTGAGAAGGGAATACATATGGTTCATGTATAAGTGACAAAACTTGGTGAGTATTAACAAGTATAAATCCATACTCATTATGGTGTGTTGTAGATGGTTTGACCCATTTACATTTCAATTATATAGGATTTTTCCCATAATCATTTCAAGTGATATCATTTATGATACCAACATAAAGTTTCTTATAAGAACCATGTTGAAATTCAACACTGACAACACAATGACAATTTTCCTTCCCTTGGTCTTTGTCTTCTACTCTAAAATGATTTCCATATGCTCATATTGCCGAATTTGGAAGCCATAATTGATGGAGGATTTGAAAGCTCATATTCCCCACAGGTATATCTTGACCATGTTCTTGTGCTTGATTCATTGCATCAATAATCCATTCATCAAAGGATGGAAATGGAGATTATTTAATCGATACATCTTGTCTACACTTTCGAGAAAGAGGCATTCCCATTGATTTATCTCGACTATATTTCCTACAAACATAATCATTGTAAAATATTAACAAAATTTTAATATAAAATAGTGAAATTAATTGCATTAAAAATGAAATAATAAAAACATCACTAATAGAGAATATATTCACATGTACCACTTCTCCATTGTAGACATGTTTTGATGAACATACTAATATATCACATTTCTTTCATTATGTGATAGCTCAAAATGAGTCTCCTTTCCTTCTATCAACTCGCTTAACTCTTTCCTCTTCTTCATCATCCCATACATGTCAAGTTACACACTTGTAAATTCCTTCATATACTATGTGCAAAATTTGATGGCATTTGCATTATATAGCCCTCAGACATGAAACCTTTAGGTCTTGCCTTGTTACAAACATTTTTTTGTCAAAACCGTCATGTCTCATTCTATTGATACATCCATCTTGTTCTCAATTTAAATACTCAAGTTCCTTCTATATATGTATTTAAGACGCATACAAATATTAAATATTTTTGGGGGACAATCATGTTCCAAAAACAAAGTACTTCAACAACCTCTTGCCTCAAATAATAAAAAATTGAAGGATCTAACACATGTAAACTCATACTTTTTAATAACAAGCATAACCTTATGATTGTTATTTTGGGCCTTTTTCTAAACTTGATATGACTATAATAGGTAAAATATCCTCAATCAAAACATGATAGTCATGGGTCTTCATACCTCTTAAACCTTTAATATCATCTTGACGTCTCAATGAATTGCTTGCATATCTAGTGGGAAACCATGTTTGAGACATCAAGCGAACAATTATCGATGTTGTGCCTCTTTCAACACATAAGGAATATGTGGCTTTTTGAGATTTCCATTATTGAAACTTTCAACATAAATATTTTGATTATTCTTTATTTTTTAAAGTCTTATTAGACTAAAATTGTATCATACCCACCAAAAAGATTTTCCAAAATAACCCAAGAAACATTTTTCTCACAATGCATGAAGTCAACAATGTGTCTAATTGGAAATTCTACAAAGCATGGCATCTTGAAGAGTATACTCAATCGTTTTCCACATGTATCATTTACTAGATCATATTTACCATCACAAATACCACCACTTTTTTAAAATTTATTTCTTATTATAGATTTCTCAATAACTTATTCACTTTTTACTGCCAACGGGGATTGCCAAAACTCCTCATTACCATCAAAACATGATTGTTGTTGATGATATGGATGATCTATTAGAAGGTAAGCATAATGTCCATAATACACACACTTATTCAAATCACTTGAATTTCACACACAATGACTTGATAATGCAAGGAAGATATCCATTGTAACCATGAATAGTGATCACAAATAAGGTTCCATATGCATGAAGGTTGTGTATTGTAAAAAATAATGTTTCCCTTAATGTGAACCTTAAACAAGAACCATCCCTTAAAGATCGAAATGCATCAATTCCTTCCCACAATTATATTAACTCATCATATAATGATTCCAAATAAACATCTATTATATTTAAAGTTACACTTTTATTCCCAAAGATAATCAATCAAAGCATTAATAAATATGGATTGGTTGCACAACCAAGGAGGTAAATTGTAATTTATCAAATTTTTTTGCCAATTTGACCAAGTAGTGTTCATATTTGAACATGGTTTCACAAAGATCTAAAGCTAACTCAATCCTTATATTTTGTTGTTCTTGTGAAAAATTAGGCCATTTGTTATCAAATTCCATCCACGTTTTGGAATCAACAAGATGACATTGTTTTCTATCATGGCTCTTATTTTGGGCATGTCATTTCATATTTTAAGCAATTTTTAGACACCTATACATTCTAATACATTCTAAGTAACCTTTTTTAAAGAGGAAAGTGATGAAGAACCTTTCTTAGAGGATTTGATTTCAAACATGTTCTATATCGTACTTCCCACATATTGGACAATGGATCTCATATACAAGTGTTTTACAAAATAACACACAACCCTTCACACATGCATTAATGTTTTCACAAAACAATCCTAGCTTGAAAATCAAACCTTTATATTTATAGTGTGTGTTTGGCAATGAAGATCCATCTGGTAATAAATCATGTAGAAATGCTATCAAGTTATCCACACTATCATTTTTCCATCCATAAACCACTTGTAAATTTAGAATGTTTAGGATTTTTGATAAAAGACTTAGTTTGTAAGTTGGATACACAGTGTTTTGAAGCTTGATCCATTAAACTTTTCCATAATATTGTATCCTTATCCTTGAAATTTATGTCACCCTCAAAATGAGCTGCATTTTTTTGTGAGGTAATTGCAAAGTATCATTCACCAATCTAGTCATTTCCATCCCTTCATCTATGTGCTTTCCCTCATCATGACCTCTCATACGATAATCAACGTCATCAAGATAATCAAATTGAAGCCAAGGACTCATTCTCAAGTGCCCATAATTGATTATTTTCCCACCGATAACTTCCTTTTTCTAACTATTCCACCTTTGTAATGGTTTATTGAGTAACATTTTTCCCGAAAGCCTCAATGTCATCAAACTCGTGATATTATCCATCTCAATCTTTGAGCTTGACCCATCTTTAAAGTTCTACAATAAATTGTTGGACCTTTGTCATTATCATGAGTGTTGTCATTGATGTCAAGTTACATTGATGGAGACAAGTATTTAATGTCAAGATACATTGAGAGAAAAAGTGGCAACAAGTATAGTGTAAATATTGTGAAGGAATCTCAAAGATCAGCCATGTATGGAAAGAAATACTTGCAAGAGAAATGTGAAGGTTGATTGGTAGTATCACTCTCAAAGACTTCATGATGATTAAGGATAAGTTCTAAGGGACTTAATTAGCGTTTGTGCAATCCACGGATATAAGGAGGTAGTCGCCGAAGTCTAGAAGAAGCCACAAAGGCTTAGTGAGAGCCGTGGGTAAAGGGATGAAGCCACTATTGGTGTGTGGGATCCTATATGTCCTCCACACACATATGGAGGGTCATCTCACATGGGTTAGGTTTAGGTTTAGGTTTAGGGTTGCTTGTGTGTCATGTACTAGGGTTACTCGGAACCCTATATGTATGCATTCATTTGACATTTATGAGTATGGCAAGACACTCTATTATCTTTCTCTATGTGCAAGCTTTGTTCTGTTATGCAAGTTCTTCCATTGATTGATCGATTCCTCCTTGTGATTACGCTGGAGCTATTACGTTTCCTTTAGAGTGCAACTTCATCGTGGTGCACAATTTTTGATACGATTCTCGTAAACTCTTTCATGGTATCAAAGATGAGATCGGGTAAACGTGCATTCATCATTTGAGTTGTGATTACTCTTGGTTTCATTTTTTTAACTCCTCGTGCAATTTTTTCGATCATTATATTCTGGAAATTTATTGCTAACATTCTTAACAAGTTGCTCTTGGAAAGTTTTCGGTTTGTTGTGTTCTTCGTGCATGTGCAGATCTCCTTGAGTTTTCAAGGGTTTTATAGCTACATTTAGCTAGCTATGGATAAATTTAATGAGATAAGCTAAAAATAAAAAGTTCTTTATTCTGTTTTTTTTTTTTAAATTATTAAACTAAAAAAATTTAGATCTTTTTTTGGTCTTTTCTATGTTTGCATGGTGTTTTTTACAGAGATCCAGGTTTAAAATTGGTGGTTACATTGGAATTTGCATTTTTCTTTATGCCTGCGAGCTACATCTCTAAACACGAGCTCTGTAAACTCTTCAAACTCCTTCATGATCAGTTTTCAGCAATCGATTCATGTGCCAACCCTAATCGACCTGCATGGTTTGACTTGTGTATGCATGTCTTTAGTCACTCGTGATTAGCGCTTGTATTAGCTCTCGGCCTTTACTGCATTGCTTCCTTCACTCCTCGCTCACCTTCTAAGCTCACCGTTTGACAACCAGATCATTGTTGCTTTTGCGTGGAGTCCTCTGCATTGGTCTGTAGCTACTTCGTGCCTACTTTTGGCTTGCTGATCGGGTGCTTTTTCACGTTTTTTGACCTTTGCTTGATCTCATGGGCTCGTGCATTTTGGAACATTGTCTCATCTAAACGCGAACGCTTTTGCATTGATTGTGAGCTCCCGCATCCGGGTTAATGCGTCCGACTACAAGCTCCTCCCTAATCTCTCCACTTGCTCCCAACGATTACACTCACTCAAACCGCATCCATAAAACTTGCCAAAATGACCTCTACAAAGCTCGGTGACTCCTTTGCCTCGCAACATGCGACGTGGGCTCTCCAACTCGGATCCTCCAAACGGTTTCCACCTAGCCCCTTTGGTCAACGTGCCTTTTGGTAAAATTTATGGTAAGTTTTTTTAATATCTTTTGGTGGATTTTTTTGAGTGGACTGTTAATATTAATTAAGGCAAGTTTTTTAAACAATTTTGGTGGAAATCTTTAAAGTGGGAGTTTTCTTTATGAGGTGATTTTTTTCTCAAAATTGGGGATTTTTTTAAAGGGAGTATTTAAATATTTATTTAGGATTTAATTTTTAATTAGATTTAATTATATTAAATCTAGTTTTATTAATTTCAAATTGACCTTCTTTTACAATTAGTATTATTTTAAAATCGTCCTTTAAATTAACATTAATTATCGTTTTTTAACTCCCATAGCTTTAAATTAGCTATGAATTAGGCATTTCCAAATGATAAAATTTTAAGCATTATTGTCGATATTTTTACTAATCATGTGCTCAAGTGTGTAGTAACACTCCAAGCTCCTATTTGTCTTCCGTGTGCTTTTCCAACATTCTAAAGATCTCTCGACTCATCTTGAGTTTGTTTAAAACATTGTATTTTACCCTTATTATTGCTTGCGACTAGTGAGCGCATCCACCACAGTTTGTAGCAAGGGGGTATCCTTTGCGATGTGAGACACTTTTTCTCACAACCAAGATTTGATTTCACCTCCTTCCTAGTTTTTTGCAATTGTGCTTGTGTACGATGTCACTTTGCTTTGCGCTCCACGAAACATGATTGTGGTCTCCTCTCTGCACATTATTACACTGATTGCAAGGTGAGTTACAAAGTGTTTCAAGACACATGCTCGAACCCGATTGTATTCAACACACTAAACTATAAAGTGCCGAAAGCAGGGGGTTATTATATTGTCTTGGGTGGTTGTGATTCTTGTGTTTCTTTTCTGCATTCTTTCTCTCTCTTCACTATGGATGCACTTTCAATTCCTTTTGCTTACGCCATTCAACTTATTTGAATGGAGATCAAAAATAATTATGAAACTAAGGGGTAAAGGGTTATTCCACATCACCATGGGAACTGAGACTGAACTGCATGTATGACCCTGAAAAATCTAAGTGGTTAAACCATAGTGATGAAGCTTTAGGTCTTCTTTGCATGTCCGTTTCTCTTGACTTGCTCTTCCACATTGAGTCATCTGAAACACCTAATTCTGCGTGGAAAACATTAGATGGAATGTTTAGACAACAAGATGACATGAGAGTGCATGAGTTGGAAAACAAACTACTAGGGTTAAATCCTAGTGATTTTGAAAACCTACAAGCATTCTTCTCTAAGTTTGTCCACACTAGATTGTTGTTAAAGGAATGTCAAGTAGAGAAGAAAGATTCTCAACTGATCTTGTTGATTCTCTCTAAGTTAGGTCCTGAATATTCTGTCTTTGTGTCAACTTTTTACGCTACAAAAGTTGCCTTGGGCAAGGATTGGAATATGCCCTCCTTTGATTATTTTTGTCCCAACTCATTCGAGAACAAGAAAACTCATTCAAATGGGGTCTCTCAAGTCCAAGTCACATGCCCTTGTAGCAAGTACTAGTAAGGAAAAGAAGACTGAAAAGAAGAAAGAAAAAAAGGATCAACCTAAGAAGGAAACCAAGACCAAAACTAAATTTAACATGAACACTTCAACTTCTGAGCCTAGAGCATAGAAAGACAAGTATTTGTGTTCCTATTGCAAGAAGCCTGGTCATAAAGAGCATATGTGTATGAGAAAACAAATTGATCACCTTACTCATTTACTTGAGAAAAATCAAATAGGTGTTCCTGAGTCTATCAAACAAAATGCTCCGAAGGCCGAGTCTTCTACTGCAAAAGGTTCTAAATCTGATAAGAAGAAAGGAAAGGCCCTTGTAGCCAAAGTTGTTCCTTCATCGACGTGGATTATAGATTCCAGTGCCTCGTACCACATGGCTTCTTCACATGTTGAGTTCTCCAACATTGAGCCTTGTGGTATGTCCTAAATCATGATGGGTAATGACACGATAGTGTCAGTTTCTAGTAGTGGATCAATAGAGATGGATGGGGGAACATTCAACCAAGTGTTGAGTGTTCCTGATATCTCTACTAATCTCCTATTGGTTTACCAAATTACTCACCTTGGTGAAGGAATGCGAGTGGAATTTGGTCCTAACTCGGTGATTATTCATGAGCTTAACGATGACACTACAATGGCTGAGGGAAAGGCAGATCACCATTCACGGTTGTATACCTTTTCCCACTTTACTTTTGATTCTATGCCCACTGCCTTGCTCACTCATGCAAATGAGGTTAGTAAGCTATGACATGAGCATTTCGGACATCTAAATTATCGCTACCTTGAACAATTGAGCCAAAATGAAATGGTCAACGGTTACCCCACGTCAAGTTTTCTAAGGGTCTTTATGAGGGTTGTACCCTTGGAAAGCATCCTGAAAAGAACTTTGACAAAGGAAAATCCTGAAGAGCTACCGTCCTTTGGATCTTGTTCACAAAGTGATATTTCTAGTCCATTTCCATCTCATTCGTTTATTAGAGCTCTTTATGTGCTGACCTTCATTGATGACTATTCATGATATACTTGGGTACATTTTCTTAAGCTTAAGTCTCAAGTCTTTGAACATTTTCAGACTTTAAGACTCTTCTTTGAAAACAAGCGAGTAATACTCTATTAAGGTTCTTCAAACTAAAAATGGAGGTGAATATGTAAACAATAGGTTCATGGATTTATGTACTTCTAAAGGGATCTCCTTGCAACATATAGTTGCTTATAGCCCTTCGCAGAATGAAGTAGCAGAAAGAAAGAACCGTACTCTTAAAGAGATGACCACTTGTATGATTCACTCGAAGTCTCTTCCTCTACAGTATTGGTGAAGCAATGAATTGTGCTAATTACATTCAGAACCATGTTCCACATAAGGCAATAAGAGGGATGACACCCTTTGAAGCCTAGTTTGATACAAGCTTGATGTTGAGCACTTTCGAGTCTTCGGATCCAAGGCTATGGCTCAGATTCCCAAGAAGAAATGCAAGGCATTAGAACCACAATCCAAGCCTTGTATCTTTGTAGGGTATCCTGATGGCGTGAAGGGATATCGATTGTTGAATCCTACTTCTCATGAGATTTATATTGAGAGAAGTGTTAAGTTTGATGAGTCTTCTTTGACTTCTACTTCTCTACCTATTGAGGTTCTTTAGCTTGCTGATTTAGATTCTGACTCATCAGATGATGATGTTGTTGAGCGTGCTCCTCTTCCTGATCCTCCCAACCATCAGACCTTTGAGTCTTTCGATTCTGACAATAGTGATGATGAGGACTATGTCCCTTCTCACTCGAGTGATGAATCTTCTGAATCAGAGCCTGATCCTCCTGGTCCTCTTTAGGCTAGGAAAACTTTACAAAGTGATATAGATTTAGTTGGAGATACTTTGGATATGAGACGTACTTGTTCAAATTTCATTGGACCCCACTCTTTCTTCGCCTCTGCCTCTGATCCACAATCTTTCCAGGAGGCTTATTGTATTCCTGAGTGGGATTCTACCATGGATGAGGAGCATTCCTCTCTCATGAAGAACGATACTTGGGATCTCACCCTCTTCCAAAAGGAAGAAAAATAGTTCGGTGTAAGTGGGTGTTCAAAAAGTATGGATAGATGGAGATGTCAAAAATTTTAAAGCACAATTATTAGCTAAGGGTTTCTTCCGGATAGTGGGGTTGATTATACTAAAACCTTTGCTTCGGTTGCGAAGATGACGTCTATTCGACTAACCCTACCATTGCAGCGATAAACAGATGGAAATTCCATCAAATGGATGTTAAGAGTGCCTTCCTTCATGGTGACCTAGAGGAAGAGATCTATATAGAACAATCTCCGGGTTATGTCCATGATCCCTCTCTCGTTTGTAAGTTAAAGAAGTCTCTTAATGACCTTAAACAAGCCCCTCAGCTTGGTATGCCAAGATGGACTCCTTACTACTTACATCGTGGTTTACTAGGTGTCACTTTGATCCAAATGTTTATATTATATAACAAGATGACTCCATACTCATTCTTGTTCTCTATGTTGATGACTTGTTGATCACAGACAACTCTTCCTCTATCATTGAATCTGTGAAGATCGCCTTGGCCAATAGGTTTTCCATTAATGACTTAGGTCTGCTCCATTACTTTCTTGGGATCTAGATTTCAAAATCTGACTTGGGAATTTTGATTTCACAACCTAAGTATGCTCTTGACTTGCTTGCTCATTTTTAGATGTTTGATTGCAAGTCTTCTCCTACTCCTTTTCTTTCCAGGTTAAGTTGGTTTCTGATTGCTCTACTCCCTTGGTTGATGGTACCCTTTATCGAAAGTTGGTGGGGAGCTTGATTTACTTGACTCACACT
Organism: Taxus wallichiana var. yunnanensis; assembly: GCA_018340775.1. Classification (NCBI taxonomy): domain Eukaryota; kingdom Viridiplantae; phylum Streptophyta; class Pinopsida; order Cupressales; family Taxaceae; genus Taxus; species Taxus wallichiana. The sequence goes on along the minus strand of CM031234.1, from coordinate 425,597,996 downwards.
CGACCGGATTTATCTTATGTTTTTGGGATTATGTCTAGATTCATGTAGGAGCCACATGAGCTACATTGGAAAATAGCTAAGCGGATCCTTCATTATGTTTATTGCACCTATACTGATAGCATTCACTATTTTGGAGGGGTGGATATTGACTTGATTGGGTTCACAGATTCTGATTGTGCCAGTGAATTAGATCATCATAAATCTACCTCTAGCTATAGTTTCTCTCTTGGTTTGGGTCCTATTAGTTGGTCTAGCAAGAAGTAAAATATCTTCTATAGAGGTAGAATTTAGAGGAGTAGTTAACATTGCCACATAGGCTGTTTGGCTACAGGGTATTCTGATAGAGTTTGGCATCCACTTTCGGCAGCCTACCATTATCTATTGTGATAACACGAGCACTATCTCAATTTGTAGAAATCCATTCAAGATCAGTGGATGAAGCACATTGAGATCCATATGCACTTCATACGAGAGCTTATTCATGATGGTATCATCGACATTCAATACATTCAGATAATGATCAAATTATAGATATATTCACCAAGCCCTTCACTGAGGTGAAGTTTCTTCACTTGCGGTCTCTTCTTGGGGTGAGGTCTTATGCAATTGCTCATCTTCTTTGGGCTATATAGTCCTCTTCTTCTTCTTCTTCTTCTAGGAAGATGTTGTTTGTACATGGGCACCTTATCAGGCCTTTAGTTGTCGGGCCCCATTGACACATCTTTCTTAGTTGTTTAGGAGTGTCTTCTTTTTTCTTTGACTCATCATAGCTGCTACCCTAGCTTTGATGAAGGGGGGTGTTAGTGTGTGGGATCCTATATGTCCTCCACACACATATGGAGGGTCATCTCACATGGGTTAGGTTTAGGGTTGCTTGTGTGTCATGCACTAGGGTTACTCAACACCCTATATGTATCCCTTCATTTGACATTTATGAGTATTCCAAGACACTCCATTGTCTTTCTCTATGTGCAAGCTTTGTTACATATACAAGTTCTTCCATTAATTGATCGATTTCTCCTTGTGATTATGTTGGAGCTATTACGTTTCCTTTAGAGTGTAACTTCATCGTGGTGCACAGTTTTCGATACGATTCTCACAAACTCTTTCACCACGGGGAAAAAGGCAAAAGTCAGCTGTGGTGAGAAAGGTGAAGCTGCAAATGTGAAGGAAAAGCCACGAGATAAGGAGAAAAGCCATGAAGGATTAGAAATCACTGCAAAGAACTATAAAAGATGTAGATAGAATAAAATAGCCGTGAACATGGAACAAAGCCACATAATACTAAAGAAGGTAATAATCAAAGGAGGAAAGATGTGAAAAAAAGGAAAGTCGCAGAGATAATTGAAAAAGCTGCCATTAAAGAAGAAATGCCACAGATCAAAGGAAATAACAGCGATACAAAGGAGAATGTCAACAAAGGTAAAGAAATCCATGAAATGAACAAATATGGATTGGACAGGACTTGAGAACAATCAAATTATTTTTGCATATGGTGAAATGGGACTTTGCTCTAGGAAATCGATAATGATTTGAATATCAAATAGAGAAGTCAAACATTTCTCGTGCTTCACGAAAAACTTAGGCCCGATTTGGGAAATCTCTGGTTCCAGCTTGTCACCATTTAGTGCTCTTTGACTTTGTGGAAATGTAGTAACATTCTCTATGAAATTCTGATTTCTAGGAAAAATTAAATATTAGAGAAGAAAGCGGTTCGCTCATCTTGATCACGTTAGAAATCCTAGAAAGATGAGAAATCTATTTTTAGGTATTGGCTCATAAATAGCTCCTAGAAATATATATAGAAAATGGTGAAGTCAGACCAAATATGGAGAGAATAAATCTAGAGTTTTTTGCATGCATTTAATTTATCAGATTTGCAGCTGACAGGGTGGAAGAGTGCACAAAATGCCAAAGGAAGTGATGGAGAATATTGGTTGTATATAAAAAGAGATCTCCATGTGAATTACAAAAAGGAGGTTGTTCAAGTGAGAAAATGAAGTATTCAAGATGAAGGAGCTACGAAAGAGAAGAGAAAGAGAAGAGGAGAGAAAATAGATGAATTGCTAAAGATATATCGATGAGAAGAGCATCAATGCGGTGGATTAATTGAGAAAAAGAGTTCAACTCGGATGAGCAAGAAAATAGAGAAAACACGACAAATACATAAAAGTGATCATAATCTATTATGTAAGCAATCTTGATTCTAAGTGATCAATGTATATGTAATAAAATTGTATTTCTAAGTGGGTGCTTAGATTATAGGGGTGGGTGCTCCTTAAGTGGGTGCTTGCTAAAATCTGTTGAGTGGGTGCTCAACCAAAACCATTGTAAGATTTGGAATTGGTGTTCCTAATAAAGCCTTGGTTTCAAGTGGGTTTTTCTCCCAAAGGGTTTCCACTATAATTTCTATGTTCTGTGTTATCTTGCTTGACATATGTTTGTTTAAATTTTCATCATACATTTCTGCAATCAACTAAGGAATTCTGGATTAACATTATTGTAAAAAAATTTAATCCACATTGATTCACCCCCTCTTAGTGCTTTTGATCTCTAACAATTGGTATCGAGTGACATCCTTCTAGCGAAGCTTAACATCTTCAAGGAGATCCTCTTTTCACAAGCATGACAACAAATCAAGCACAAGGTAGTTTATCACTATCAAGATCACCTCTCTTCACTAGGAAAAATTATGAATTCTAGAGAATAAGGATGAAAACATATCTTATGTCACTTGGTTTTGATATCTAGGAATGTGTTGAGAAAGGATACAATCCTCTAGCCACACCAATCACTTCTTTAGTAGACAAATTAGAATATGAATGCAACTCAAGAGCCATGAATGTCATCCTATGCGCCTTTACTGAAACAAAATTTGTAGAAGTTATATGCACCTTGCACAATAAAAAGGAGATATGAACCAAAATTCAAGGTATTTGTAAAGGATATGAAAAAGTCAAGTTAGCAAAGTTACAGACCTACAGAGCTCAGTTTGAAAATATGAAAATGAAAGATGATGAGAGCATAGTAGCCTACATGCAAAGAATATATGAAGTTATCAACATGATTAGAGGCCTAGGTGAGAAACTAGAATAATGCGTTATAGTCAAAAAGATTCTAAGATCTCTGATTACTAATATGATGCAAAGGTTTCAGTTGTGGAAGAATCCAAAGATATGAAAACTCTCACAATGGATGAATTACAGAGCATTCTTTCAGCATACGAGATGAGGACTATTGGATCCAAGTCAACCAAGAAATAAGTAGCATTTAAAGCCAAGAAAGAAACCCAATCCAAACAAGAGACAATTGAATCAAAGTCAAAGGCTAAAGCGAGATGATGAAAATATTGAGGTGATGTTTGTAAGAAGACTAAAAAGAGGCTCAGGTAAGTACAAAGGCAAACTTCCATTCAAATGTTTTGAGTGTGGAAAAATAGGCCACTTCACTGCAAAATGCCCAAATAAAATTAAAGAAAATAAATCTGAACATGATGAACTAAGTCATAAACACAACAAAGAAAAGGCTAGTTTCAAGAAGGAAGATAACAAAAAGAAAGTCTTCAATTATAAAAGGAATTTCTACTCAAAAGAAGAATCAAGTGAATCTAGTTCAAATAATGCTAGCAGCTCTGAAAGTGAGGATAATGAGGCTCAACATGAATGTCGGTTCATGGCTATGGATGCATCTGAAGGATGCAATTCAAGAGGAAAGAATGTAGTTGATTATGAAGACTTTGATGAAGAAGAAACAAGCATGATTTGGAAGCAAAATTGGTTTGTGCTCTTGAAGAACTAAAACTATGTAGGAGAAAGAATCAAAAGTTGAGATGTACTAAAATATTATGAAGAGAAAATCCACATCTTTGAGAAAAGACAAAGTTTAAAGGAAGAAGAAGAAACCAATGAGCTCAAAGAACTAGAAACACAACTAGAAAATATTTCCAACTCTTACAAATCAAAGGAGGATGAATGTATAAAATTGAACTCGAATTGGAACAATTGAAGACTGAGTTAGAACAAATGACCAACAAGTGAAAATGTATGAAAAGATGGAAAAGAGCTCAAATGTCTTAACTGGTATCCTGAGTAGTCAAAGAGATACAAAAGAAAAATCAGGAATAGGTTTCAATGAAGAAAGCAAAGAAAAGGAACCTGTAAAGCAAGAAGGAAACAAGATTGCATCAACTCCCAACACCTCATCTATTACAAATAAAGATGTTATCAAAGCCGCTAAGAGAAGGACAACTTCCCCTAGAATCACCTATGTCATGAGGTACACACACTCTTTCTATGGTTACTATTTCTCATGTAATCAGTTTGGACACAAAGCCACAAAATGTAGAAAATATGTTAGAGGCTATAGAAGAAACTATAGTTCATCATACTCTAACATGAACTATAATGTTGTTCACTATAAATATCATAAGAAGGGTCATGTAGCTTCAACAGTCAAACAAGAACAACCCAAACAAAAGAAATGGGTGTATGTTGTAAAGAAAGATGCCAACAAAAGAAAAGAGTCTTGCTCAATAGTACAAACCGCATTCCATGTGCAAAATGAAGACAAAATCTGGTACTTGAATAGTGGATGTTCCAGTCATATGACAGTGTGAAAAAAAAATTCATCACTCTATCAAACAATGCATCAGGAGCTGTTAGATTTGGTGATAACAACTCAACAAACATAGTTGGAAAGGGAACTCTGAGTTTAGATAATGGTAAAACAATCACATAAAATGTCTTATATGTTGAAGGCCTCAAACACAATCTGTTAAGTGTGAGTCAAATGTGAAAGAAAGGATATAATGTGATCTTCCATGACAAAGGCTATGATATATCATCAAAAAATAGGGAAGAGAGTTGCAAAAGCTAAATGGACCAAGAACAATATGTATGTTCTAAATGAGATAAATAAAGAAAAATGTCTCTCAAGTAAAGTTGATTACAATTGGCTGTGGCACAAAAGATTAGGACATATGAGTTTTAACAACTTGGTAAAACTAAGTGCTAAAGTTGGTGAGACACATGCCAAAAATTGTAAAACCAACGGACACATTGTGCAAGGCCTGCCTACATGGTAAACAAACAAGGAGATCCTTCAAGTCCAAAGAATATTCTACTGCTGGAGCTCATCCATACAAATCTTTACAAACCCACTAGAATTGAAAGTACACAAGGAGATGTATATTTTATGTTGCTTAATAGATGACTACACAAGGATGACATGGGTAGCTTACTTGAAGCACGATCCAAAGCACTTTGGAAAATTTAAATAATTCAAAGCATTTGTGGAAAATGAAAATAATTATAAAATTAAATGCTTGAGATCAGATAGAGGTGGAGAATTTTGTTCAAATGAGTTTGATGATTTTTGAAGAACATGGAATTAGAAGACAATTCTCAGACGCAAGAACACCTCAACAAAATGGGGTTGTTGAAAGGAAAAATAGGATTGTCCATGAAATGGCAAGAACAATTCTAAATGAATCTAAACTTCCTGATGGATATTTAAGCAAAGTAGTCTACACAATGGTGTACATTCTAAATAGAGCCCAATTGAGAATAAACAATGATAAACCACCCTATGAACTTTGGAAAAATAGGCTAGCCAATGTAAAACATATAACATTCTTCGAAGTAAATGTTACATTAACAAATATGAAGAAAACTTGGGTAAATTTGATTCTAGATGTGATGAAGGCATATTTCTTGGTTATTTAGCAAATAAACGCGACTTATATGTGCTACAACAAGAAGTTGCGAGAAGATTGTTGAAATCACAAATGTAAAAGTGGATGAGACTCCCAAGTCCAAAGACTTAGCATTGTGGTGGTCATGAAGAATAGGAAGATGACAAATAAATGGAGTCCACATGAAGAAGTAGAAGAAGTGGAAGAAAGACGAGACACTAGAACACCCTCTAGATAAGTGAAGAGAGAAAATCCACAAATCAGATTAGTGGAAACAAAGAAAGTGACATTACAACTAGAAGAAGGCTAAGAGAGAAGTAGAACCATGAAGATATAGCACTCATATCCATGATAGAACCAAAGAATGTTGTAGAAGCTAGCAAGGATCAACATTGGGTAGATGCCATGAATGAAGAACTAGATCAAATTGAAAAGAATGAAACCTAGGAGCTTGTGCCAAGAATGAAGGATAAAAAATGTGATTGGAAAAAATGGGTTTTCGAAACAAACCAATGAAAAAGGAGAAGTAATAAGAAATAAGACAAGACTTGTGTGCAAAGGATATGCACAAATGGAAGGAATAGATTTTGATGAAACATTTGCACCATAGAAAGGATGGAAGTAATTAGATTTTTCTCGGCATGCGACTTATAAGAAAATAAGAGTGTTCTAGATGGATGTGAAATCAACTTTCCTCAACAAATTTTTGAGTGAAGAGGTATATATTGAATAAACTAATGGATTTTCACTAACTGAAGATAAAGATCATGTGTGCATATTAAAAAGGCTTTGTATGGACTCAAACAAGCTCCTAGAGCTTGGTACAACAGATTGGATTCATACCTCATTGAGCAAGGTTTCAGAAAAGGTGTTGCTGATAGTAATCTCTACATCAAGGAAGAAGGAGATCATCTGCTCATTGTCATTGTGTATGTGGATGACATCATTTTTGGAGGAGATTATGACAAGATGACATATGAATTTTCTGATATGATGAAAGAAGAATTTGAAATGTTTATGCTTGGGGACTTATCGTTTTTTTATGGATCTACAAATCAGTTAATCAAACCAAGGTATCTTAATATCCCAAACCAAGTATATCAAAGAAATGTTGAAAAGGTTTAGAATGGAAGATTGCAGACCCATAGGAACACCAATGGAAGTAGGATGCAAGCCGAGAAAATATTAGAACTCAACAAAAGTAGACAAAACTCATACAGATCTATGATAGGTAGTCTACTCTACTCCACGACATCAAGACCTGATATCATGTAGGCGGTGGGCCTAGTTGGAAGATTCCAAGAAGATCAAAGGGAAACACACTTCAAGTAAATAAAAATAATTATGAGATATCTCATGGGAACACTTGAATATGGACTGTGGTATCCCAAAAGAAATGAATTCAACATAAAAGCATATATAAATGTTGATTGGGTAGGAAGTGTTGATGACAAGAAGAGTACAAGTGGTAGAGCATTCTTTGTTGGAAATTGCCTAGTATCCTGGTTGAGCAAGAAGTAATCATCAATGAAACTCTCAACATGTGAAGCAGAATATATAGTTGCCACAATGTGTTGTACTCAAGTTCTCTGGATGAAGCAGACATTAGAAGATTATAAGGTAAAATTTGATAGCCCAATTCCTTTATTGTGTGATAGTACAAGTGCAATAAGTGTCTCCAAGAACCCCATGTTCCACTCAAAGACCAAACATATTCTAATTAGATATCACTTCTTGAGGGAACAAGTAAATGACAAAAAATCAGCCTGAATATGTGAGCACTAAAGAATAAATTGCTGATATTATGACCAAGCCATTGCCAAAAGCCACATTTGAGCACTTAAGGAATAAATTGAGGGTCATTCCTGATCCCATCAACACATAGAAGGTGTGCAAATAAGGTGAGGGAGCATTCTCATGCAATATCAGATCTTAATTAGTGTCAAATTGTATTTATGCAAGGGGGAGCTAGTCTCATAGCCCTTGTTGACAAAGTATGCATCAGCTTAAGGGGAACATTGTCGTAAGCGTACAATGTCATATGGATCGAAGCATGAGCCCATGGGGAGCTTCTTGAGGCAAGAGCATGAATTATTTAGCGTACCTAAATTTTCATCATTATGTGGTATAGATGGCCCTTTGTCATTGTTGTCAAATGGGGAGAGAAGCTAAAATTAGAAACATGTTAGTAATATAAAAAGGAAGAGATACAAGATTTTATCGAAACCGTATGCAAGTGTTTTTGTTTGCCATCAAATTTGATAGGTTTTAAGGTGTTGCCATCAATGAAAAAGGGGAGTTTATTGGACCTTTGTCATTATCATAAGTGTTCTCACCGATGTGAAGTTACATTAATGGAAAAAACACTTAATGTCAAGATACATTGAGGGTAAAACGGCAACAAGTATAGTGTAAATGTTGTGATAAAGATCTCAAAGATCAACCATGTATGGAAACAAAGACTTGGCAAGAGAAATGTGAAGGTTGATTGGTAGTGTCACTCTCGAGATTTCAAGATGATTAAGGATAAGTTCTAAGGGACTTAATCAATTTTTGTGCAAGAAGCATATATGGGGAGGTAGCCATTGAAGTCTAAAAGAATTGGCGAGAGGCTTAGTAAGAGCCGTGGTGGGTAAAGGGATGAAGTTGCGGGGTAAAAGGAAAAATCATGGGTGAGAAAGGTGAAGCTGCGGATGTGAAGGAAAATCTATGGGATTAAGGAAAGTTAAGAGGGAGCCGCAGATAAGGAGAAAAGCCATAAAGGACTAGAAATATCCGTGAAGAACTATAAAAGCTCACAGATAGAAGAAAATAGCCACGAACATGGAAAAAAGCTCATGGAATACTAAAGAAGGTAAGCGGTAAAAGGAGGAAAGTCATGTGAAACATTGTGAAAGTTGTGAAAAGCAAAGGAAAGTCACAGATAATTGAAAAATCCACCATCAAAGAATAAAAATATCCGCGATACAAAGGATAATGTCAAAGAAGGTAAAGAAATCATGGAATGAACAAATATGGATTGACAGGGGTTTGAGGAAAATCAAATTATTTTTGTATATGGTGAAATGGGACTCTGTTCTAGGAAATTAATAATGATCCAATATCAAATAGATAAGTCTAACATTACTTGTGCTTCACGAAAAGCTCAGCCCAATTTGGGAAATCTCCAGCTTCTAATTTGTCATCATTTAATGCTCTTTGACTTTGTGGAAATGCAGTTACATTCTCTATGAAATTCCTGATTTCTAGGAAAAATTAAATATCAAAGAAGAAAGCGGTTCGCTCATCTTGATCACGTTGGAAATCCTAGAAAGATGAGAAATCTATTTTAGGTATCGGCTCATAAATAGCTCCTGGAAAAATGTACAGAAAATGGTGAAGTCAGACCAAATATAGAGAGAATAAATCTGAGTTTGTTGCATGCATTTAATTTACCAATTTAGCCTAATGTGGTGGAAGAGTGCATGACAAGCAAAAGGAAGTGAGTGAGAATATTAGTTCTATATAAAAAGGGATCTCCATGTGTATAAAAAGGAGGTTGCTCAAGTGTGAAAATGAAGTACTCGAGCTAAAGAAGCTACATAAGAGAAGAGAAAGAGAAGAGGAGAGCAAACAAATGAATTGCTAAAGATATATCAGATGAAAAGAGAATCATTGTGGCAGATTAATTGAGAAAGAGTGTTCGACTCAGATGAGTAGAAAAGAGTGACAGAGAAAACATAAACAAATACAAAAAAGTGATCATAATCTATTGTGTAAGCAATCTTGATTCTAAGTGATCAATGTATATGTAATAAAATTGTATTTCTAAGTGGGTGCTTAGATTATAGGGGTGGGTGCTCCTTGCAAGTGGGTGCTTGCTAAAATTTGTTGAGTGGGTGCTCAGTTTATCTTCGAGTGGGTGCTTGAAGAATCTAGAGTGGGTTCTCAACTAAAACCATTGTAAGCTTTGGAATTGGTGTTCCTAATAAAGCCTTGGTTTCAAGTGGGTTTTTCTCCTGAAAGGGTTTCCCACTATAATTTTTGTGTTCTGTGTTATCTTGCTTGACATCTGTTTGTTTAAATGTTCATCATACATTACTGTAATCAACTAAGGAATTTTGGATTAACATTATTGTAAAAGTTTTTAATCTACACCGATTCACACCCCTCTTAGTGCTTGTGATCTATAACATAAATGACATACAAACATTAAAATATGAACTTATTACAGCCAATATAAATCCACTTTAGTCAAATATAGGTTAGAAAACTAAAATTTTGGGAGGTGATGGTGCAAACCTTAATCCAAGCTTGTATGCCAAACTTTTGGGACATTAATTATGTATATATAAGCTATTTCACACAACACATGAAAATTAATATATACCCAAATGAACAACATAGTATAAATAAAATTTCAAAAGTCATCAACCATTCCAAGTAGACATGTATCATATTCTAAGCTAGAAACAATTTTAATTTTTAGTGTTTGGGCTTTATTTCCTCTATTAATAAGCGTTAGTTCAAGGTAGTTGTTATTACTAACAATTGTACTAGTTGTAGCTCATCAAGTTGTCTCCCAAAAAATTCTAGAGTCCACTAGAGAAGAATCGGAGTTTCTTAAAAAAATGACAGAGTCCGATATAAAAGCACCGAGTCTCTTAGAAAATTTCCAGAGTCCACTAGAGAAGCATAAGAGTCTATTAAAAAAGTACCAAAGTTCACTAGAGAAACACCAGAGCCTCTTATAAAAGCTTTAGAATCCACTATAGAATCATTGGAGTCTCTTACAAAAGCTTCGAGACTCCACTAGACAAGCATAAGAGTCTTTTACAAAAGCACCAGAATCCACTCGAGAAATGCCAAAGTCTCTTACAAAAGCATCAAAATCCACTAAAGAAGCATTGAAGTCTCTTATAAAAGCATTAGCCTCCATTATAGAAGCATAGGAGTCTCTTAAAAAAGTGTTGTACTCCACTAGAGAAGCACCAAATTCTCTTACAAAAGTGTCGAGTCCACTAAAGAAGTTTTAAGGACTCTTATAAAAGCACTAGAGTCCACTAGAGAAGTGCTGAAGTCTCTTAGAAAAGCATTAGAGTCTCTTACAAAAGCATTGATGTCTCATTATGTGAATATTTTTCATATCTTGGATAATCTTTGGAATCTTGTGGAGCAATTTAAGCTGTATGTTTTGCCTTTAAAGAGTAGAGGGAGGTTTTGTTAAGATTCCTTTAGAACAATTTGAGGCATGAGATAGAATTATCACAAGTGGAAGTGAGAAGATTTTCATTCTCTACAAGTCTTTAAGTTGAGTATACATGCTTCCCATTGAGAACAAAAAACCAAAATAATCTATTATAAGATTCCCTTGCTTATTCCATCGTTCTTTTAATTTTTGTTGCCGTAGCATTCTTCTCGTTTGCTTCGTTGAGATCCAACTCCCGATTTAATCTTCATTCTTCTTTGTTCAATTTTTATTGATTCTTTTTTACTTATTAACTTATGGGAGGCTGCTAATCGAGCATTAATATTATTCCCTAATTATAAAAATATTACCAATTTATGTTATATTTTGGTGCTTGATTTTAGTTTTTAGAAAAATTGTATGGTAGATAGCCAAGAATGAATAGAGTTTTGGTCCACCATGTATCAAATTTGTTGATGAAATCAGGATTGTTGAGCCACAATTTTTCAAACTAGAGTTGAGTGCTTATTTTTACATCATAATAATATTGTTGGAAAAAGAAATCAAGATTTCAACCTCTTTAATTTTGAAAAATAAAAAGAGTTGGCGAATTCAAGAGCCATATCAATGGAAGAATAATTAATGAGACATGTTTAAATTTACTTGTACGTCACTTGAATTGTGTTGTTATAGGTATAATGATGTCTAAGTTCCTAATTCTACCCTTGTAAAGTATGTTTCAATTCAGTTACTCAATAATTGTTCATTGGTTGTACTTTTTATGTGTTGTATAAGAACAATTCTTGTTTTTTCCATTCTTTGTGTGAAAGATTTCATTGAAGGCTTCATTCAAATTTTCATGTAGGCAATGTAAAATTTGATTTAAATCAGTTCATTATGTCATAAGTTGCAAGTATATAATAAGTTCAAGGTAAATTTACGTATTGCAAACAAGGTGGGTTATTTACACATACATCTAATTTATCATTTCAATCATTTACCGCTTTCGATCCTTAAGGATTCAAATGGTAACATATGTTATAAGCCTATAATACTTGTAATAATTGGAAACTTGATGCTAGAATTCACTATTGCAATAAAGTATACACTACATCAGTTTAAAGTTAATGTACATCCTCCAACACACATTCAAGAGGTCTAGTGGGATCCATACAAATTCACTTAAGCACAACTGGATACCTAAGCTTAAATTTTGGGTGCCCATATTTGCATCATTTTTTCGGAGATTTGTTTAGTCTTTTATCTTCATATGATTTGTTATTGTTTATTGTTCATACAACCATTGGAAGGGTATAAATTATATTGTGAATTACCATCATAGATACCCATGACATGGAGTGAAGGGAAGATAGATGGTGCTTTGATATTACTTTTTAGGAAGGTGTTAATACCATAAGAAATTAGTGATATAATTTTCAAGCCATTCACATGAGAAGAAGGTTTGAATATGAATTTTTGAACACTAAAAGCCCAAAACTATTCAAAAACTACTCCTAACCTCCTAGTGAGGTTGCATAAAAATTTTATAGAAAATTTCCACCCATTGCAAAGATGTGCATTAAGAAGCAACAATATCATACATGTTAAATTCTTTATCTAAAAGCTAATCTAGGAGACCCTACAATACTAGATAAAGTACTCATGAGTCATTGGTTGAATGTAGCTCCCTTAGTAAAGAGGTAAGTGTAAAAACTAAAACTGAATATATGCTAAGCATTGCCTCCCACCGTCTAATATTTCTAAATAAAACATTGACATGGCATCAAGAGGCAATCCACATAAGGTCGAGGCTGGTTATTTGTAAAGATATCCTATTAGAGGCTTCATCAATACTAATATCTAAGGGAAGTGGTAATGATACAAGCAATTGCTCCTGTGTAAGGGCCTTAAGTTGATCCTTTCTCTTGAAAAGAAGGAAATCATAGTAGGAGACTCCCAACTAGGTTATAAATTTAAATTTTGAAAGGGGTTAGGCCCAACTCAACACTCAAAGGCATCTAGAGAGAAGGTCTTGATATAACACCCTTGTTCAAAAACATGAGTTCTACCCATTATTATCAGTTTGACCTTCTCCTACCATCATTTTTGATGGATGGAGAGCATAGAGCCACGCATAGAACCTCCAAAATGACAAAGAGAGTGTGTTTAAGCTGAGAACATCCAACTATGAGGAGGAGACAAATAGAACCCGTGGAGGAGAAGAAGTTGAAAACAAAGTTCAATAATATTAAACAGAGACATACCTTAGTTATTTTTGTTGATCCACAAGGCTCCAATGTTTGTAATTAGATGCTCCTTCTTACATCCATACTAGTCAAATTTATTTTTAACAAAATCTTCCCTTACAAAGTTTTAGTTCTCTAAATAGTTTTGGCCCTCGTAATAAATGTCATTCCTTGTTTTTTCTCTAAATGCCTCTAAACTTCAATGTTTCCCTCTAACGCCATTTTTTTCCCTCTCAATGCCAAAACAATATCATGCCCCCAAATTTATCCTTTGCATCAAATGCCATTTTTGTTTTTCCCTAAATGCCTCAAATGTGTAATGTTTCCTCCAATGCCAAAACAATCTCTCCCCAAAATTCCAAAACAATATTAAGCCCCAAATTTAACTTCCCTCCAAAATTCCAAAACAATATTTGGCCCCAAATTTGACTTCCCTCCAAATCCTAGTCGGGTGCATAATATGCCTCAAAATTACATTTTGTGGATACTATTACATTTTATTTTATATTAATGAAAATATTACCATTTTTTTGTAAATGTATAAATCATAAAAATACTAATAACTTTATGTGCATCCAAAAATTTGTGTGGAACACTTATAAACAAAGGCATGGTAAAAAGAAGTTAGGCAAAAAACAACAAAATAATTTGTTTGTTAATATCTTATACAAAACATTACAAGCGACTCTACAATATGAGTATATATAATATGTCCTTGACTTATGGGTTAAATTTGATGGCCGTTTAGACGTTTTTAATGATTTTAGCCATAGAATACTTGCAAATATTTGAAATAACCATCACATGCAACTTGTATATATAAAATATGACCATTATTTTTATACAAATTTATATGTAAACTATATATTAAATATAGTATCGGTCTTTCACAAGCACATTTGAATGACAAAATTGATTACCTTATAAACTATTATTAATGTTAGGATACTACAAATTCAGTGTTAAATTATAAGAAGAAAATTTGACCAACAAAATATAACACCAATTTTGTACCATCTTACAAATAAACACTATTATATTGGTGTTAAACTAGAAATCACACATGAGATGTGCGATGGAAATGCAAAAGGGGATGCATCAGAGAAGTTAAATTGAAGGGAGTGAAACATCAAATGTTAAAGGAATTGACAAAAGAGGAAACTTTTTGTGCATGCATAGGTCCTCCTTCAATTCTCTAGCTATTCTAAGGTTATAAATAGGGAATGTTCTATCTTGAAGATTATAATTATGTTGATCAGTTGTCAGAATTTGGCCGCATCAGTCTAGTTTCAAAAATTGAATATCAATGTAGTTACTTGTTAACATTACAAATTCAACAACCAATATTATGCAATGTTGTTTATGGATCATTCATTATTGGCCTATATTTTTTTATGTATATATAAGTGATGGTGTTTGCTTTTACAATCTGTGGTTTGTCGATAAAATGGAGGATTTGTGAATTGTGGGTTTATTTCTATTATTTTGCGTCAAGCATCATGTTGTGGAACAAAAGATTAGGACCAGGGGTCTTTCCACCCCAAATGTTGACAACATCTACAAAATCCACCTTCCATTAAGCTTCAATGATTTCCCATGCCCTGCTCTAAACTCCCATTTTGGCCCACCTGGGAAGATGGTGGTGCACGTCTGAAAAGGGTCATATGGAATCACATAATAAAATAACATGAACCGGAGACACTATCCCACAAGACAATTGGAGGACCTTAAACAAATCCATGGGATCCTACAAAGGAGCTCACCAACCTTCAGAATGGAAAGCATAATTAATTGCAGAATGCCCATGCCTAGTAGAGGAGGCAACACAAGCTCAAAATGTCTAATCTGTTCCAAATCTAAACTATCTACGGACAATCGAGAGATAGTGATGACCGATGCAATGATTGCAATAATCCCTTAAAGTTATAAATCCATTAAAAGGTATGGCTTTTCAAGTTGACAACTATTAAGATAAATGTAATGTTTAAAAACATTGCATTAAATAGACTATTTGGTAATGGTGAAAAAAGCAAGATGCGCACCATAAGTGAATCGTCGGAAAAAAAAGTTCACCTATGTTCCTTTTAATAGAATCTCGAGGAAAAAAATATCCTCCTTCATCGAACTCTTCTCTCGCTCAATGTTTCACCTTCAATCCTTCAACTTTGACTTCTTCAAAACTACCCCTATTGGCATATCTATCCATATATATGCCGAATGTAAACATGCCTTTGACATAATAATAATGTGATCATTTCAACACAATCATTCATTTTTATTTTTAGAGGAGGATGGGGAGTCATTCAGTCAAAGAGTGTTTGATCTCTCAACAGATTCGAACCTCGATCCACGGTGTTGCGAAATGGCTCCACCTTTTAGTTGAACTAGAGACATCAACTGCAGGCCCGTTTATTCTCCAACGACATCGATTGGTTATAATTGCTAGTCACAATGAATGATTAGACTTACCTTTTATATCATAGTCCATTTGAGTGGAACATGTTTTCTTAGTATAAACTCCATCATTAAGTAAGCTTAGGACATCACAAATAATTATTTTCTTAATCAAGAACAATACCTACGAAATGGAATTTTATTTCTATTTTCTTCAAAGGATTTTGGATGTGTAGGTCAACATTAACAATAATACACTATAGTGGGTCCATTCTTTGCAATATTTTGGGGATGAGATATGATGTATAAGATTTCACAACATTGTATTGGTGTTATCAATATCAAATAGGAAACAATTTTCATATGTTAGAAATATGAGATGGAAAAGATATAAAACCTAAATACAAACATTATTTCTTGGAATTAAATCCTTTATTTAGCGGGCTTAGGACATCAAAAGTCATCATTTTCATAATTGAAGAACAATACCCAAAATAAGGAAATTTTATTTCTATTTTCTTCAAAAGATTTTGGGTGTGCAGGTGAACATTAAGAATAATACAATATAGTGCTTCCATTCATTGCAATATTTGGGGGATCATTGGTGTTATTTTATAAAGATTATAATGAATTAGTTCAGAGATTTTGACGTAGTATCAAACAAGAAGTTCAATTTACACACATTAGAAATATGAGATGACAAATATATAAAACCTAAATGCGGGAAATGTATTAATGTTGGGAATTTCCTTTTTCATGGTATGCATTCTTCTCCAAAGGAGGAAAGACATATAAGGTGGCCTTTTCATGGTTTACATAAGGTTAATTATTTCCAACATAGGTAGATGTGCAACACTTTTTAGTATACTAACTTTGATAGATTGTTGTAGTTTAGTATATTTTGAATTTTTGGGAGGTGAGAAATTTGGAAAGCTATTTTGACATATATCTATTAGGTTTGAGTAAAAAAATTCCATATCAAGGAGAAAATAGTGGAGAGAATATTTCGGGGTGGTGCACGTATATGATGAAATAAGTATTGAGTAACACGAGTCAACTTAATAAAAAATAGTGGGTTGTATTCCAATAGTGTGTGTATAATAGTGCAAAAGGTAGCATGGTGGAATGTAGAATCAGCAAGTGGGTAGAAGAAAAAGGCAAGAGAGAAAAAGGGCAAGCAGGGTTCAGACCTAAGTATTCAACAATAGATCATGGTATCACTTTAAGGCACATTATTGAAAAATCTTGGGCTGCTAAAGAGGAAGTTTATGCTATTTTGTTGACTTAAAAAGGCTTTTGACACAGTTCCTAGGAGTAAGCTATGGGACAGAATGAAGGAGCTTGGTATTCCAACACATCACACAACAATTGTTCATAGACTTTATGAAAAGGTACGAGTCAAAATTAGAACTCACATTGGTATCTCGAAATTTTTAGGAGTGATATTGGGGTTAAACAAGGATGCTCATTATTGCCTACTTTATTTGGCCTATATATCGACAAACTCGAGGAATGGTTAAATATGTTTAGTGAAGATGGTGTTCGCCTAAGCGAGTATGTTGTAAGACTTCTCCTATATGCTAATGATATTATCTTGATTGTTAGGTCCGCTCAATGCCTTCAAAAACATTTATGTTTGCTTTAGCACTTTTGCAAAAAAGTGGGGATGCAAGTCAACACCAATAAGACCAAGATTATGATCTTCTCTAATAGAAAGAAAATAACTCAATATGATTTCTATTTTGATGGAAACATTTTAGAGGAAGTAACAGTATACATATCTTGGGTTAGACTTTAATAACAAGCTCAAATGGGAGATTTGTAGCAAAAAGAGAACTTTAGGGGGTGGAGATATTTTTATGCTTTCCAAAACAAATGTAGAGAGACAAATTATGGGATTGGAAAACTATGCAGACTTTTTTAGGCTTTTAGTGACTCCAGTGGTGCTTTACGGATGTGAGGTTTGGGCTAACAACATTTCAAACTCAAGATGGAAACAATTCGAGAGGATTTAAAAAGCATGATTACCAGCAAGTTCAAATTAAAGATCTCGGACCCATATGAGATTCTCCTAGCTGAAATGGGGTTGTATCTCTGGAAGCTATTGTTATGGTTCGTTTCATAACATATCTAAAAAAGATCGAGCAAATGGAAGGTAGTAGATGACCTAAGGTTGTCCTCAATGAGTTTTTGGAGA
This sequence comes from Taxus wallichiana var. yunnanensis, assembly GCA_018340775.1. Lineage (NCBI taxonomy): Eukaryota > Viridiplantae > Streptophyta > Pinopsida > Cupressales > Taxaceae > Taxus > Taxus wallichiana. Next base: position 425,580,300 of record CM031234.1, on the reverse strand, counting down.
AAATAAAGAAGTCATGGATGAATCAAAACAACAAATGGCTTAAAAATGGAACATTCACTTGAATGCATGTCCTAATAATAGTCGAGAGATAAAAACTTTTGTTATAGAAAAATTCCATCAAGCTATGTGGGGAAAGCCATTGGGGAGAAAGAAGAGGTACTATTTGGAGGAATTTAACTCTACATGTGATCATCAACAAAAGGCTTTTATAGGGGCTAATATCCCGTGGAAAGCAAAGATCTTCATAGCTCAATTGAGAACTAATTCACATCATCTTCGGTGTGAAACAAGAAGATGGAAAATACCTAAAGAGGCATGGGAAGAGAGAATTTGTATCTTTTGCACATCTAGTGTGGTGGAATCAGAGAAACATTTCATGTTGGATTGTAATGCTTATAATGACATTAGGGCCCAATTTTCTAGCACGGTGGCTACTGCCTCCTTTCAAGATATTTCAATGAGAATATGGTTGAAAAAATAGGGAGCTGATCATTAAACTCACTAACAGAAATCTGAATGCCAAAAAGATCTTTAACAAGATCTGTTGTCCCATAGGCTATCTTTGGTAGCCTCGCGGACGTTAAAATATCTTCTTCTTCTTCTTCTTAATATTATCAAATAAATCTTACTAGGAATTTACAATTTCTCATTCACTCTATAACATGTTCACCCCCAGTTTAATGGGTGAAACAGGTTTGATAGGAAATTAATTTGTTAAGTTTTGCAATACAAATAATTTCCTTCATTTTTGAGGGAAACAAATCATCCCTAAAAATGGTTCGACCTGGTATAATGCAGGTGATTTTGCAGCTTTCCTGAGAACGTATAACTAGTAATCATTATTATCATCATAGTACTGGAAGTCCATATTCCATAGCGGTTGAGGATTTGTGTCTGCACCAACCATACTCGAGAAATTATCCCACATTATTTCACTCGAGGTTATTTCTTATGCATCCTCACTTTCCTTCGAGAACTATTTTTCTTTGTCTACAAAATATTTGTTTTGTAAGATATATGTTTGTGGGTCATGGTGGTGAGTCTCTTCTTGAATATTTTGTATTTTCTGATAATACCCAAGATCCACCTCCACCTAAAAGGAATCTATACAATCTAACTTGGAACCAGAATCCACACTGACAATTTCAGTCTCTACTACTCACAGATGAAAAGATTTCACTCGAGATATCTTGTGAATCATGGATTGAATTGAATAGGTTGAAGATTGTGGTAGGAGAATCGGGAAAAATAGAGTATTGTTATTTATTTCTTTCTATGCTAAAACAAAGTTTTTTTATAGTGGTTCTGGATAAGTTACATCAATTGACACAATTGGATGCAAACAAAAAAACTTTAAAGGGTTTGCATATAGCAAAGTATTGTTGAGAACACTTCCAGCCATGTTTAATAAATTGAAGGTTTTCATTTCAACTGTGTGGATGCTTCTTGTATATCTGCAAAAGATGTACAATGGTGCAGTTGAAAACTTGTGTTTGGCAATTGGTTTAATATTAAAATTTGTCAACAAGGTGAGATTTATTGGTTTACATATGCATCGTATACCAAAGTATCTTCCAAAGAGTGTTGAGAAATTAAAAATTTATAGTTGTTGAGTCATAATGAATGCACACATACCGGAAGAAGGATTTTAATGTTTACTTCTTTGAGGTTTAGTGTTTCCATGATAGGGAAATCAATCTTTGAGAAGTCATCACTCGGAACTAAAAACAAAAATATTGAGCAGTGGTAAAAACTGGAAAAGAAATCTATGGAAATATAATCCCAATGTCATAATGGAAATGACAAAGGAGTGTAAAGTCATTGCTTCCTTGTAGGAACATTGGAAATACTGGTAAACCGTAATTTCGCATGCTTAATACCAAGATTTAACCAAAAAAATGCCTGTACATAATGTTGTATGCTTCCTAGATAAATTTCTATCACTAATGATTTTGGGGAACACAAATGTGTCCAAGGTGGTAGAGAGGGTACTTCCAAAATATTGATACGTGAATTGTTCTCTTACAGGAGAAATACAAATTGAAGATGGATATCAAAGCTAAGGTGGTGGACAAAGTGTTGGTCATGATCTATGACGACTATTTCGATTTTTAGGTGGTAAAGTTGCAATAGCGAATGGAACTGTAGATCTGGATATCAATGTCGATTCTCTGAGAAAAACAACGAAAAGTCCCTTCTTTGGAATCATATCCCATTGATTCCCCAATAGGAGGAGGCTGATACCGATCTAGAAAAGATGCTTTGGACTGTGAATCATTCTGCTGGGGATCTTCGTTCCTGCGGTGACATTTTGGGTGAATGTATACAAATATTGTAGGAAGATTGAGGCAAAAAAGTTCACGTCAATTTTAGCGGCGGAGAGAAACTGATATCGAAGTCAATTTTAGCAATGGAATGAGACCACATAGGGCCTGCAACAATAGGTCCAAGGTGAGACATAATTGTAGCAGATCCCTTACGTGCCATTATGAAGGGCTGATATTATCCTAATCAACGACCATACACACAATTCAAATCTAATTGTTGATCTTGTTTCCTTCGATGTAAGGACCGTTCGATTTTACGATGATACGGTCGTGTCAAACTCAAGAGTTTTATGTCTCCTTTTATAATTTGGACTACGCATTCGGCGTAATTATACGATGATACCAAATTGGTGTTATATTACAAACAAATTGATATGAATACCAAAATGTCCGGTGTCCTGGTGTTAAATTTATAGGATGATACCAAATTGGTGCTATGTTGCAAAATATAGATATGAACACCAAATTTTTGGTTTCATGGTGTTAAATTTATAGGATGATACCAAATTGGTGTTATATTACAAAAAAATAGATACAAACACCAATTTTTTTGGTATCCCGTTGTTAAATGTGTGAAATTCTTGCAATTAGTTATGTCCGGTTATATACTTATGTCCATTGATATTGTTTGGAACTCGGCTTTTGGAGCATGTGTGATATATATAGCCTTATGTATGATTGTGAGCTCAAAAGATGTGTGGAAGTCCCTAGAATCAGATTTTTTTTTCCAACCTACGTCTCTCTTGGAAAACCTATTATAAGGGGTCAATGGTTTGGGTTGTGGCACACCGCACCAATTGAGTAAGCACTACTTTGTGTTTACACCTTGAAAATATATATATAAGAGATGTGATGTCCAAATATATAAAATGTAAGGGTTCATTACATGGGCTTATTCTCAATCAATCAATTTACAATCAACCATGTATAATAAAAATAACACATTAATGCTTGGAACAATGATAAATGATACAATAATAGCTTATAAACATAATAGGAGATGAAGACTTAAATGTACATAGTGGTACAAGGGAGATCTAGATGTGCGAGTGGGTAACAAGTTGATCTGAACCTAAAGATGCTTCATTTCTAATATCATGAATCGCAATTGTCTTTGTCTAGAACCATACGAGATTGCTCTTCTTTTATACAATATTGCCCTTCTTCTTCGTATGGTGTTTCCCCCTTCTATATAGTCTTGAACCTTCTTGTAATGGGGTTATGTAACGCTTTTGTGCCCTTTGCTTGTTTGGAAACTTATAACATTGTGTACCAAAGATACGCCTTTAACCCTAATTCATATATCGAGATATGGACAACCGACCCATCTAACATAATCTTTTATCATGTCATATCATAATTATTTATGCTTTCATATGCTTATTGGGTCATCCTTAGGGCTTTGGATAATATAATAGGGTATATATAAGAGATAGCGAGTAGTATATTATTATCATATTAAACACTTAAGTCTCGTTGTATGGTTTGGAGGTTGCCCTCTTAAAGCAACTAAGTCATTATACTTGTATATTGTGATCATTTCTCTATATTTTTGTGTTCTATCATACGATATTCGATCTATCTAAGTAATTTCATTACAAGTGGTATTAGAGCTTGATCTCAACTAGAACTACGTCAAAACCCTAATTGTGAAGGTTCGGTTATATCTCAAAATAAATAGCGAATTTTTGTGTAATTTTTTTCTTGGTCTTTTGAAATTAGTCAAGTAAGATCCTCTCCAAATTTCAAGGTTTTTTGACTTGTTTTGCAAAAGTTATATCAATTTTAGGGTTTTTCATGAATTCACTACCTAGGCTAATTTTGGGAATTTTTCTTAGTTTGTAATATTTTTGAGAAGCTCACCAAAAATTATATAGGGTTTTATTTCTATGTTTCTTTATATTTGACCAATAACCTTAGAAAACCCCAAGCCCTAAATTTCTACCCTAACCCTAGTATCCCAAGACACAAACCCTACATCATGACAAGGAGATCAACTAGAGGCCAAGGGAAGGGTCAAAATCCTAGTAAAGAAGATGTGGATTTTGAATCTTCAACTATAAGGGCATTAAAGATAGTCTTCCAACTTGAGGACATGGTAAACAACTAGATGAACAATGTGCAGGAAAAATTTGGTCATAACTTGATCACAATGAAGGGTGAAATGATGTTAGAATTGGACAATGAATTGAAAATAGTGAAGGGTGACATGAAAATTGGATTTGATTCATTAAAGAATTATTTTCTTTAGATGAGCTCATGCTTGAAGTCTATCAATAATTTCCATTCAAGTTACATGGGTTCCTCAAGCAATGCACACTTCGATTCAAACCACACCAACCAAGGTGGATCCTCTTGCACACACCACTAGATTTTCTAACCAATGGCGTAACATTATTCCTAAAGTGGAGACGTGCAAGCTCAATGGGAATGATAAGATCACTTGGATCAACAATATGGAGAATTTATTTGATCTACATTAAGTACCAAATGGACAAAAGGTGGTAATGACATCCTTGTACTTGGAACTAGAACAATTCATTTGGTATAGATGGATGTGTGAGAAAAAGAAAAAGAAGGGTCTCTCTGTTACTTGGTCTATGTTCACTGATGAGCTCCAAACACACTATAGTAATAGTGTTACAGAGAAATATTTTAGCCAGATCATCAAGCTACAACAGACAAGTTCAGTCAAGGATTATATCCAACAAGTTCCAAAATCTATCCTTATGAGTGAATGACATCTCAAAGGATTATCTAAATGATATCTTCTTGGGTGGACTCAAGGATAACATCTAACATGATGTTCACCTTCTTAATCCAGTTTGATATCAGAATCCATGATCATTGCTTGACGTGTGGAGGAAAGAGATATGGTAAAACAAAGGAGCTTCACTAATCACAAGGAATGCACGAATCTAGCACCATATTTTCCCCAACCGACATAATTGAATCCTCAACATATCATAGAGAAATAAGTAAAAATCCTATGTTATAATTGTGATAACAAGTGGAGCAAAGGATATAGATGTCTTGAGAAGAAGTTATTATACATTAAGGTTCCTAATGAGGATCAAGAGGAGGAGGAATCAACTGATGTAGAGGAAGAGGCTCCGATATCGAGGTTGAAAAATATCAACCAACTATTTCTTACCATGCCATTTTAGAAATCAACACCCCACAAACAATCAAGGTTGTTGTGTTCATGAAGAAACAAAGGGTGACAATATTAATTGACTTATGAAGTACTCATAATTTCATCAATCATAAGTTGGCCATATGCTTAAATTGTTTCATTTATCCAACACCAAAATTTCAAGTCATGGTTGCAGATGGAGGTAAAGTTAGTTGTTCAGGAAAATGCCATAAGATTAAGCTATCTATGGATATTACATGGTAAAGGTCCCCGTGTATTCCATTTCAATGGGAGGAACAAACATTGTATTGGGGGTCTAATGGGTTATTACCTTGGGAACGATGGAGATGAACTTCCAAGTTTTGTTCATGCGGTTCCATTCTGAAGGAAGGAATTTTGAGTTGTATGGGATGAAAGATAAATCTCTACAATTGGTAAGTTCTCATCAAATGCAAAAATTCTTAGGAAGGGTGCATATGGGTTCATGGAAAAATTATTCTCAATGGAAGAACAACCATAAAATGATCATATACTATTAGATCTACAGGTCATTATTAATGATCAATCAATTGTGTTTAGGGATATTCCTAAAGGTTTACCACCTAAAAGATATCATGATCATGTTATTCAACTAGTACCAGGCAACCAACCACCCAACATTCAACCTTATAGGTATCCTTATCTCCAAAAGAGTGAGATTGAGAAGATTGTACAAGAGATGCTTTGAAACGGGTATTATTTTCCATAGTCAAAGTGCTTACTCTTCTCCAGTGGTGATGGTCAGAAAGAAGGATGAAGGTTGGTGTATGTGTCTAGACTACATGTAGCTCAATAATTACACAATGAACGATAAGTATCCTAATCATGTCATTGAAGATTTATTAGATGAATTACACAGTGTTGTTTATTTTACAAAATTAGATCTTCAAACAAGATACCATCAAATAAGAGTTCATGATGAAAATATTCATAAAAATCATTTATGACACATGAGGGCCACTATGAATTTATTGTAATGTCATTTTTCCTTACAAACGCACCATCTACTTTCCAAAGTTTGATGAATTCAATCTTCTGACCATTTTTGCGGGATTTTGTCTTGGTATTCTTTAATGATATATTAATCTATAGTAAGACTTGATTGGAACATTTACAACATGTCAATAAAGTATTGGACACTCTTGACAACACCACCTTTATGCCAAGCCATACACAGTGTGATTTGGGGGTAAGATAGGTAGAATACTTGGGTGATACCGTGTCTTATGAATGTGTAAAAGTGTATCCTCATAAGATAGAAGCTATGGTGGATTGGCCAGTTCCTAAAACCCTCAAAAATATCAGGTGATTCTTAGGGATTACATGTTATTATCATAGGTTTGTGAATAATTATGGTATAATTGCAACACCACTCGATCCTTACTAAATAAATAATATTTTCATTGGAATGAGACAACAATCTAGACATTTGAATCGGCCGAGGAAGGCCATGTGTACCACTCTTATCCCGCATACCCCAGACTTCTCCAAAACATTCATTGTTGAATGTGATGCTTTAGGGTGTGGCATAGGCACAATACTTATACAGTAAGGCCACCTAATTACATTTAAGAGTTGTTAACTCAAAGGTAAGAACCTCTCAAAACCAACTTATGAGAAGGAAATAATGGCTATTCTTCATGCAATCAAACAATGGAGACCGTATCTCATGGGTCATCACTTTAAGGTAAAGATAAATCATGATAGCTTTAAATACTTCTTAGAGAAAAGAATCTCATATGAAGAATAACAAAAATGGGTCACTAAGATGTTGGGATATGACTTTGAGATCATTTATAACAAAGGATAAGAAATGTGGTAGTCGATGCACTATCCAGGAGAGATGAGTCCACATCGGCATTATTGAATGTCATGTCCATATTATAGGAAGATTAGGTGGATCGGGAAAGATCTCGAATGTGAGAATGACACATAAACCCAAAGTCTCAATAAAAATATCCAAAATATCCAAACACTTCATATAAATTTGTGTGGGAGGGGGATGCATTATGGTATAAGGAATGATTGTACTTATGCAAAAACTCTATCCTTTAAAATCGGAGTTCTCTCGAGAGCTCCATGTTTCAATAGTGGGTGGCCATTCTAGATTCCTAAAAAATATCATAGAGTTAAACAAAATTTCTTTTAGGAAGGGTTGAAAGTAAATGTCCAAATATTTATGGCTGAATGCTTGGTGTGTCATTGTGATTTATTGAAATTAAATCTAATAAGGTCATTATTGATCGATAACTATAATAATATTAAACAAGATCAAGAAAAGGAAATGAAAGCAAGAGTGATAGATAGGGTTTGTAAAATGACTTATCTTGTATCTATAGGTCTAGGCGATGAACAAGATAGAAAGGCAAATTCTGGACTATATTAGCTTAGTGTATGTGTTTCACCGGATTCTTGATAAAATTTAATGAAATAGATAAAGGGTGATAGGCCAAGGAGGAATACCTATTTGTGAAGTCGGTTGAAGGTTGTGCACATGTTTCTGATTTCTGATCTAGGATGACTGTGAAGAACTTCCTTTTGGCTAGGAGGAACTACCTGTAAATGCAAAACAAGACCACAAGAATAATATTAAACAATATATGTCAGTGGACTACCTAGTGTGTGCTAGTTCCAGAAGTGTGATACTTCCTAGATGGTTGTCAATCCACTGTTTAATACAATTTAATGCAAGAAATAACATAAACAAGTAACATCCTATTGTAGTTGATATGATTTAGGTATCTCATTCAAATATAATAAGCAAATCTAATCTAATAGGCATGGTTATGATCAGATCTAGAGGTTGGGTAGGTGGTTTGAGTTTCGCAGTCTAACAGGATTTGGTAAAATGTTACAAATAATTCTAGGTAGTTTGGGAGTGGGTATTGACTTGTTGTCCTGAGTTGGGTTGTTAGACACAAAGATTGAGGCCGGCCGTGGTGTGACTGATGATGATTTAGCTATGACCGACAACGGTTTAGGGTGGATAAGGGTATAATAGTTAAATGTCAGAAATAGGGGTCCAGGTTCTCTCTGTGTCTCTGCATAGGAGATGGGGAGGTCTGTGGAGTGGCTTCAGGTAGTGTATCTAGATTGGGTGAGGCTTTTGTGAGGTTTTAGGGGTGATAAAGTCAACTTAGTGAAAGTTTGTTAGAAGATATAGTGACAAACGTGGGTCCGATGACCGATGTTTGGTGAAGGAGAAACCAACGACCGTCAAGGTGACCGGCGTCAGTAGGGGCTGAATGGTGGAAATAAAATAAACTTGGTTTTGAGCTTCTCTGTGATTGCACAGAGAATGGAAGAAGGATGGTTAGGCTAGTAAAAATTCTAGGAAGGCTCGGTATGCCTAAGAATTGAGTATAGGGAGATAAAAGGTAATGGGTGATTAGATGGGTGGATTGATAGGAAGGTGGGGATGGAGGAATGCAAAGGATAATAAGGTCTAACAAACAAAGATAAAAGAAACTACAATCTAAATAAGTATATAATGATGCGATTAGAGCACACTTACTTGTATTTGCAGGCCTGGTTGGTGGAGGATAACGATGGTTAATCATGTGAAACTGGTGATCGGGCCTCGATAGTGCTTCCCGGAATGTTACCGTGAATGCCAATGCCTTGAAATCAGTCTTGGTGTTGTCTAGGGTCATCTAGATGCTTGAGAAGACTATGGTTCATGTTTGCATGTAGATCTCTCTCTCTCTCTCTCTCTCTCAAAACTCAAAAATGTGCCAACCTCTCAAACAAGGTTGTCAAAGTGAATATATGGTAACCGATGATGGTTTAGGGTTAACCGACATCGATTTAGGGTTAACCGATGTCAATTACGGTGGGAAATCCTAGGTTTTCCAAAATATCATATCTTAGCTAACTTTTGGCCAGTTCTTCCCATTAGTTCGGGTCTAAAATCGTAGTTTGCACTTAGACAAGTGGGTATGTTGTTGGAGAAAGAATAAGCATCTGATTTTAGGGTTAGACTAAGTCTCAGTTAGTTAAAGTAAGTAGAAATTGAATCTTAGTTAAAAGAAACATGCTAAGAATAGGTCCATGATGAGGTGTCTAGGTGAGGTGGTTAAGTGAGGATGTTAATTAAATTAATTAAAATAATTAATTCAATTAATCATGTGCACTATGGGATATGAATATGTAAGGTATGGTTAATTTAATTAACGGGGTTATAAGGGTGGTACGACCTAATTTTGGTGTCTACAATAGGATTCTAAAAAGTGATGATCTCAAGGACAAGATCACGTGGAAGAGGATAGGGCCTCCCAAGCATTAGCATATATTCTAGGTGTTGGTGTATGCGAGCAACTTAGAATCTAGTTCTTTCTATTCACTTAATATCACCGCTTACTCATTGTAGGTCACATTAGATTTGTTGTTCCACACTTGTACATATAAAACAAACCCTATATACATGCACAATACTCAAGAATGCATTAGATGAATAAAAATATGCATATACTTGATTCAATGATCTCAATGGTCACCCCAATGTGATTATCACCGAGCACTACACTACATTTCAGACTCTATATAGTTCTTGTGTGTGTGTGATTGGAATAATGTCCCTTGAGCTAGGATTCCCTAGTGCCAGTCGCACAAAGAGATAACAGGATACAACTAATTTTTGCCAAACGTAAATGTGTGGTATGGAATTCAGAGAAACATGCAGTCCCAAATGTAACCATTGATGTAGTAGATAGAAAATAGTTGCTCTTTGTAGTAGTATGTGTCTATTGAATGCTTTCCCCCTAATGAGGTTTAACAAGACACACACACACACACACACACACACACACACACACACACACACATCTATGTGTGTGTGATTCATTTGCCTAAGTTTCATCATTAACAAGTGAAAGGATGACTAATGGTGATAAAAAAGACAATAAAGAAATAACATCCAAAAGACAGGAGAAAGAGATTAAGAGGACAAAGGTGCCTGTGGGGACGATAAAGCCCGGAGCTTGTGTCCCTAATGGGTGGTCCTATATACAGGGTGTCAAAAAGATAAGAAAGTGAAATCGAGTTGAGTAAGATGTTGTCTAGTGTGCAAAACTGTAAGTTTTCAATTAAAAACAACAAGCAACAAAGATGAAATGGATAAATTCAATGTCAAAGAAAAGTAAAGAGGTGTTAATGAGTAGTTCTCTTGCTTAGGAATCATGCGTATAAATGAAGTATTTAGAGATTAGATGTACATAGTAAGTGTGTGATTTAGTGACTACATTTCCCCCACTTTATGCTGGTGAATAAGGATTCAGTAGTGTTGTCACCCATCCTAAAATGTTGAATTTTCAGTTTTAGAAAGTTTTTGGGTTAAGTGACCTATTTGTTTCAACGTGCCTACTTGTGTTGATGTCATGAAGTACAAAAGTTCTAGTATTTAGTCAATTTTTTTTTTCATTTTGGGCTTTGTGCAGCTATTGTAGAATTTAGAGGAACACTTCCTTCATTCCTCCTATTCTTTGAATCCTTGATGCACCCACAATACATTGTCTTATAGTGTTAATCGACCTTCTTGTAATCTGGTGGAACTTGTTCTATTTCAACCTTTGTTCTCCACAAGCCTTGGCTCCCGCTAGCCTCTCTTTCCTGCATTTCCCTATCAAAATCTTCTTTACGATTTTTATGGGTGATTATAGAATAGAAGGAACCATTCCCTCTTCTATCTTGTTCCCCACATGGCTATATTCATCGCAACTCATTGTTTTCCTTTTTTTTGCAAGTTTTGTGACAATCGTTGTAACCGAGGTAAGTTTTCTCTTATGGCCTTAGTTCTCTACACCCCTTTATCACCCGTAAGCCTTACTTTTTGTGGCCTTTGTGAAGACTGGTGACTTTGACGGCTTGTTCCCTCGTGCTCTCTATTCCCGCAACTTCATCTTCCCGCATCCTATAGTGTTTCTTGAGTTCTTTGTACCCCGTCATATCGACCAACAAAGGAAATGGGTTTAAGTTCTTAAAAGTCACCCTGAAACTTGCATTTCACTGCATTTGCAATAATTTACCCCTTTTTTAGCCCTAAATCTATAAAAAGCCAAAAATTAGTTATTTTTACCTATTGTGAATCGAGTTTTATTGTGTGCCTTGTCTATTTTGCTCTAGCGTGATAAAGGAAGTTTTTTGCCCATAACTCAACCATTTTGCATCCAAATCCAAAAATTCAAGTTGCGTTGGGATTGTTGTGGAGGCACATATCTTTTTATGTTAAAGGAAAGTGGTTTCACAACTTTTTGCTTTGGTTTGATAGTTATTTGTATTTTCAACCCTCCCCTTTAAATACCTCTTGAAATTCACCTGTTAAGAATCTGCTTTCTTCCGAGTTTTCCTTAGTACCTCCACAAAGAAGTTCCAAGACATGGGATATGAACACACATCTTCTATTAAAACCTCTGTGCCTAATATAGTAGATAGCGATGCGAGGCATATGAACCTATATGATTTTTGGGCGGTATTTTTGAAGATACTCCCACTGTGATTTCTCGATGTATCAAAAATAGTGGAATTTCCTATCTTTGTTGGATTTCCCACTTCACTTCAATGCATTGATACCATCCTAGCCTATGCCAAAAATTTTAATACTCAAACAAAGGAAGTGAGAGATCCTTAAGGGAAAATACTTCCCAAATTGGATGCCCACTACATTAGTGTAACCTTAGGAATCACCATCTTTGAAAAATCCAAAATCTTGACCAAGTCTAAGGCCTAAAGTCTTTTTGATCGAATCAAGATAATTATAAAACCATGATTGCTAAGTCCTGGCTCAAAACCAAGAAGAAAGGGGGTTTTATGCTGCCCAAAACTCTCTATATAAGTGATTTCAAGGAAGAGTTATCAGATATGATCACATTACTTGCAAGAATGATGGGCATGCCTTCAACTAATGAGTTCCAGTATTGGATGTGTGTGTACGTCAATGTTATTTGTGATGATAAACAAAGATTGAATTGGGGGAATCATATGTGAGAACCTAACTCAACAACCTTTTAATATATAGTAGAGAAAAACTTTCCACATGAAATCATATTAAATGTACACCATAGAAACTTTCGAGTGTGGAGGGAAAGAGGATTAAAAAAATGCACTGTGTATGAATTATACCCTCAAATCACCTATGAGAATAGTAAAAATCACCATAGGAGAGTAAATGATGACTTCACTATGTTCTTGGTTAGGATATTAGAAGGAAATGTGGTTGAAAGAGTTTCTTTAGAGGTGAGGCAATTGATTTCTACATATGGTGGCATTTTTATCCAATTCATAATTTTTGCATATATCAGGATAGCTGGGTTTTAAGGTATTCCTAACAAATTGCCAATGTACTGCAATGATAAATTGATTCTAGCAGAGATTTGTAGGAAGTTGGATGTATTACATAGGCCTTGCAGAGACAATAATATCTTCGACAATCAATTTCCTATCTCATTGGGAAACTACACATGTAGGTCTGCCCTGGATGCACAAAATGTCCAGGGAACCATCTTAGAGTTCTAGTTTCATAATTACAAGAAGAGGTCCACTTTTGATAGCAAGGGTTTTATCTCCAAGAATCTCATAATGACCTACTATCATGTACCGACAATTGAGGACTTACGGAAGATTGTGTAGATGAATATGAGGTGAGGAAAATGTTTTTGGTAGATTCTCACCGCAATAGATCATGGATATTAATCTGCATAACGTTCTTGTTGGTTGTCAAACTTGCACCCGTGTCTCGGATCTAGAAGAACTGAGTCATTTGAGACAACAATGGAACCATCTCCAAGTTGTGGGACCTTGCACACTTGAGATGGATCTCCAGAGAAGGCTAATTCCTCTTTCTATTTCTCTGCCATCACACTCCTAATGCTTTGAAAGGGAATACTAAGCTAACAATGCCAAGGGACCAAGGATAGAAGGATAAAAGAATGGAAAAATAATCTAAGGAAGGCGATAACACCAGAAAAAGAGGGATAAACACTATCTGTTTTGAGTGAAAATGAAGGGAAAGGCATCAAGGGAGGCTAGGCATGCATAACACAAACCAACCCACATCTACACGATTATTTTTCATTGAACACAACTAGAAAAATGGAAATACAAGGAATCTAAAATGACACAAAGAAGAAAACACAGTAAAAGAAAGACAAGAAGAAGGAATGCAAACACGCTAAGACAAAGAATAGCCACAAAACGATGCTTCCATTACTTCTAGAAATGCATAGACTATTACAATGGTGACTGAAGGTCGATATTCACATGCATGAGTCGATCTAGAGGTATGCAACTCAAAATACAAAGATATGAAGTCCTTAGCAAATGCGTAAGGATCTAAAGTGTCCAACATTAACAATGAGCCCAACTCTTACATTTATAGATGAATCGATGGAAGAAGAAGAGAAGGAGGAAAACTTGAATTTGAAATACAACCACCAACAAGAAGCATTCAATGCCTACAAATCCGCTTACAAATATGTCAAATACATTTCCCCAAGTCTATTTGGTGTGTTGGAGAAGGAAGGTAGGAGGGCAGATCAGATCAAATTAGGTGGTTAGAGCAATCAGATCTTCTCATTAATTCCCAGATTGACATTTTCCCATTTCTCACCTACCAGATCTGCCAAGAATTTGAATTTAAATGTCTAACATTGCAGCCCACGTCAACAACTATCGATTAAGACTAGGCACGTGTCGATCGGAGCTTTGTAGCAAAGATATGGTTGTCAAAAGATTGTCGGGCGCCGCACATGCAAGAAACATGGCGCATGCGGATTGGCTGAAAGGATGACCAACTATGCAAATGTTCTTGTCATTTTTGCCACGTGTCACTCATTGATTTTTTGCAAAGGTTTGGCACCTTGTTGGTGCGCTTTGATAGGTTGCGTGTGGCACACTCAAGCATGTCAGAGGATGATGTGACACAAAATGGTGCAAAGGTATACACATGGAAGAATGAGGTAGGAGAGATGACGGAAGGAAGGCACATGTAATTGTAACGCATACGCAAAGGAAAGGGTGCACGAGGATGATGGAAGGAAGGTGCATGTAATTGCAACATGTATGGAGGAAAGGGTGTGAAGGGATGCCATGGACTTACCCAATTTTAGGAAGCAAAGGCCAAGGTGCACACGAAAGGTTAAAAATGCAAAGAAGATGGAAGCACATAGAATGCATGTAAGGGGAAGATGGAATGAGGAAGAAAAGGAAAATGAAAAGAAGGGAAGAAGGAATGAAAAGGAAAGGATGCACGTAAGGTGCATAAGGAATCTACAATCATGAAAATGTGCCAAGTAGAGATAAACTGTAGTATGCACAACCCGCAATGGAGGTCTCAAAGCTAGAATATGTATGTAAGTTGTCTAGATAACTAGGAGAGTTATTTAGATAACAATTTTGGTGACTTTTGGGGCCATCTACCTGCTAGATGAAGGAGATTAGTAGCCTAGAGCATCCATTGGGCATAGAGTCTGCTATGTAATCATGAAATTCGACCTTTATCTTTAATAATTGCTCCCAAAGTCACTTGAAGGATCATTTCTTGACTCTATTCTCGAATCTTGAAAAATGTTGAAAGAAGACTAAAACCCAGGGAGTAAAAATAAGAGCATGCACATGAAGCATGTGAGAAGAAAGAACTATGTACAAATAAACAATGTGCATGCAATACACTTGGAGGAATTGAAACTACTCTAATATATACAAAATTATGCAGTCAAACTTAATGGAAGGGTTTGAGATAGATTCCATTCACTCGGGATTTGCGAAACGCGCCTCTATTAAGATGAGTTAACTCAAAAGAGTTAGCCTCCTTACATGAATTGATGATCTATGGGCCACTCCAAAGTGAATCAAACTTTGAATGATCCCTATTTTAGCTCACAAGATCCTATTTTAAGACCAAGTCCCCAACTTTGAAAGCTTGAGGCCTAGCCTTTCTGTCATACCATTTCTTTGTTGCTTATTGATGTTGTTCTAGCTTGATTATGACAGAGTTATTTAATTCTTCAAGACTAATTAGCTCTTTCATTCTAATTTCTCTCTAGTCTATGCCTTCAAACTTTAGCTGCTAGGCAAGTGCTAATGAGTTCAACTCAAGCATCGAAGGAAGAGCAACGTCGTTTCCATAGACAAGCTTGTAAGAAGAAGTTCATATTACCTTTTTAATTGTAATTCTATCTACCTAAAGCGCACGTATGACCTTTGAATGCCACTGTCTTTGGCTGATGTTCATCATGTGTTTCATTATCCTGATCAGGTTCTTGTTTGTTGACTCTTTCTAGACCATTTCCTTGAGGGTAATAGTTGGAAGAATTCTTTAGATAGATGCCAAATTTAGAGCCCAATCAATGATTTTAGTGCTAAGGAAGGCTTTTACATTATCAAAGATAATGGTTTGAGGAATGCCAAACCTTATGACTATACCTTTGAGAAAGTCAAGGATGACTGAATCGGTTGATTCCTTGAGCATGAAAGCTTCTATCCATCTGGTGAAGTAGTCCAAAAATTTTAGCACCATTTGTGTCCGGTGCTTGAAGGTGGATTGATCATGCCTATGAAGTCGAGACCCCATTATGCAAAAGGTTGATCCACTTGGATTGGTTGAAGGGGAAGCACTGCCAATTTCTTCTTTCCTGCAAAGAAAGCACATTCCTTACATTTTGTGACCCACTTGTGTGCATATGCAAATAGAGTAGGAAAAAATATACCTGTCATTATGATCTTCATTGCTTTGTAGTTTTGGTAGAGAAGTGTCCACTAGAGAATCCATCGTGAAATTCTGCTAACACTTTTTTATTCTGTGCGCCATTGATACACCTTAACAACACACCATCAAGATTCTTCTTAAAGAGAAGTCCATCAATCAAAACATAAGGGATAGATTGTAACCTTAAATGTATTCTCTTTACCTTGTTTAAGCTAGGAGGGTATGCGCCCTTGGAAAGGAATGTGATCATGTCCTTCATCTAGTTATGCGTCTAGGATCTATATTCTGCTCAAGTTTTACATGCGAGAGAGCTTCATCAAGGAACAATGAAGTCTTAGATTCATTGTGTGCATCCTCAACAAGTTGCTTGCAGAGCACACTACCTCTTACCAACTTTGTGGCTTTGATAGTCACATCATACTCCATGATTTTGGTCACCCATCATGCTCTCTTTTCATTGGTTTCTCTCTAACATGATGAAGTCTCTAATAGAATAGTGGGAGACTAACACCTTGATATGATTTGTGGTGAGCATAATTTTGAACTTCTTGAGCACACGCATAATGGCGTAGACCTATTTCTCCATATGACTATATCTTAATTCATAATCCTTCAGTCTAGCTGAAGAAAGCCACTAGTTGTTCTAGCCCTTGTTCATTTTCTTGTGTTAGGAAAACAACAACAACACTCGCATCAATGCCATAAATATAAAGGATAAAATCCTTTGAGTAATTTGGGTTGATGAGTGTTGGCACATAAACAATCTCTTACTTGATTTTGTTGAAGCTTTCCTTTCCTTCTACTGTCCATCTGAAAGTTATGTCCTTCTTGAGCATCAGGGTGATGGGCCGAACTATTCTTGTAAAGTTAGGAATAAAACACCTAACAAAATTGATCTTACCGAGGAAGGACTACAAGGCCTTTTTGTGTGCCAAAAGGGAAAGAGCTAGGATGGCTGAAACACATGCTTAGGATCAATTGCAATTCCATCCTTTGAAACCACATGGCCCAAGAGCTTGCCTTGTGCCACCGCAAAATTACACTTCTTGGGGTTAAGAGATACCCCATACTTTCTACATCTCTCAAATACTTTCTCCATGTGTGCCATGTGATCCATGCTCTGCTTTGAGAAGATTGTAATGTCATCAAGGTAAACCAAGATGAACTCATTAATGTATCCTTTGAAGGCAATGCCCATGGTGTGCTTGATTACACTTACATTTGACAGATTGAAGAGCATCTTCTGATACGTATATGTTACCCACTTGGTTGTAAACACCATTTTGAATTGATCCTCTTCCTTGACCAGGATCTGATTGAAGCCAGTATCCATTTAGCATTGAGAATCTTTGTGCGCTGCCACATCGATCTGCAGAAATCTGATCTATAGAAGGCAAATAATAATTATCCTTTAGAGATGCCTTATTCAAATCTCTAAAATCAACACAGAGTCTGATTTCACCATTCTTCTTGTGCACTCGGAACTAGATTCATGACCCAGGTAGAGTACTTAATGGGAAAAATAATCTTCACCTCAATGAGTTTGGATAACTCCTTCCTCATGAGGGGCTCTATCTTTAGATTGATGGTCACTTCTTTTGTCTAATGGGCTTGATATCAGGATTAAGGTCAATGGAATGTTGAGCAACACTTGGATCAAAACCTTTGAGGTCTTCATACTCCCATGAGAAGATATCACTATATTTTTGACATAGAGAGATGAAGGCCTACTTTTCATCATGTGTGCAAGCTTTACTAAGCAACAACTCCTTTCCATGTGCAATAGTGAGGGAGCAGTCTTCTTGCATGACGCACATATAATTTTCTTCACCCTTGAACTCATCATCGAGTTAAACATTTTCTCTAAGGTGACCAGCCATTTAGGTAACTTGTTTGTCTTTAGTTGTATTACTTGGTCACCATAGTTGTCATGTAAATCAGCTTGCATGCTTGATGAGAACTCAACTTCATTCGGATGAACTAGACAATTTGTGCATCACTTTATCAAATACTTGCTAGCTGGTGTTGTTATCTGGAATGGATGGTCTAATCACCATCTTAATGTGCTGAGTGTTTCCTTTGAAAAAGTCCTCAGTAGGAGAGAATTGTGAACCAAGTACGACCATTTGATCAACGTCCTTATTCATTTTGCATGGCGCCACTCTACAGATTTAGAGATCAAAGCTCTCAAGGAAGTCCCAAAATCCATGTCTACAAAGCTTTGAGAAGCTTATTATTCACCACACACTTGTTGGTAACTTGGTCGATAACCAATTATGTGTCCCCAAAGATCTGCAATGCCTTAATCTTCTTCTTTTCAGCAATAAGTAGACCATGCACCAACGCCTCATACTCTGCCACATTGTTAGAACATGTAAAATGCAACTTTGTGCATGAAGAAGAATTTCTCATCCTTAGGGGAAATGAGAAAAATCTTTCTCCCACACCATTTCTGCTTCTAGATCCATCAAAGTATAACTTCCATAGACCAGGGTTCTCTTCACTTTGCTTGAGCATGCACGACAACACAACTTCTTCTTCAAGAATGCAGTAAGTACCAATCCCAATTTCATAAGCTTCCAACTCTTCAACATATGGGTCAAATTTATGGTGCCTCTCCTCCCACTCATCAAGTACTAGATCAGGGATAGAAGGTGGAAGAGGCTGCTCTTCAGAGACTAGAACTTGTTCTTCTTGGATTAAATAATTAGCTTGGAGAGGGGATGTGACATATGACTCTACATGATAGGAAAAAATTGGCTCAACTTTTTTGGTAAATCGGGTACCATACCTTGTCTTGAGTAACACATGAGACCAATCAGAAGGCAAGTAACCACCTACTTTAGTAGTAAAATATCTTGATAAACATAAGACAAACAAAGGGGGCATATCAATGATTGACACATCTTGAGTTATTGTTAGAATTGGACATGCATGGAGAGTTAACTCAATATCCTTGATGATTCCCAAGGTAGTGACAGTTGAACCATCAAGTTGCAGGACTCCTTTTGTCAGGGGGCTATACTTAAGACCTAAGACATCAACAATCTTCGTAGGCATGACAGAAGTACTAGCACCTGAGTGAATCATACATTCATGGACAAGATGTTTGCTTATAATCAAAGACATATAGAAGGGTGGGGTTTTAACAACCTTACTTACTTGCTTCTCCTCTTCTTGGTAGATATTGATGAGAAGTGCACAACTTCTAAACAAGCTGGATTAGTGCGTGGGAGTTGAGCCAGAGCTTCATCATCTAACAAGTCGTGATGGGATGGAATAGTGAGTGCATCCCACATTGTGACATTTATGTTTTCCTTTTCATCTGGTCCAAAATACTTGAATGGAAAACCCATTGAATTATGCATTTGAGGAACAAAAACATCGTTTCTTGATTGTTCAGGCACAAAGGTAGGGGCCTTAGCTGAAACAAAGGCTTGACCTACCAAAGGAGGGGCACGTGTCACTTCATGAGGAGCTTTGTGTGGAGCCTCTCACGCTGGAACTTGAGTGTTTTTGCTACTGGATGCCTTAGCAGCTTCCTTTTGCTTTTGAGTATTTTCTTGTGTTGCTGGAAATGTGACTTGCACACCAGATTCGAGCATTCTCTTCTTGTATATTGTGTTGTCTGCAACTTAGGCACGTGGTCTACTTGTATCCTCTATAGCTTGATTGATCACACAAAAGTCCTCGACACTAAATAATATCAAGTTGGCTTCAGGAGGAGCCTTTGGAATTTCTTGGTTCTCAGGCTCACTGTGATGATGGAAGGCTCATAGTTAAAAGCATTTTGGATCATGTAGGCTTGTATGCACACAACATTGGCATAATGATATTGACTATGAGGCATATTGTAAGGAAAGCACCATTCGACTCTGCGCGATGTTGATCTAGATTGGGACAAGTGTTTGACTTGTGCTTTGAGTTGGAAGAGGTTGTGCAAGAGGAATAACTTACAAAGTCAAGTGCACATTAACATGCCATCTATGATTCTCGCTAGTTTTGTCTGTATCTTTAATTCCCACACCGATTCTACCAATGTTGATTGCTTTGGATTTGCACTTGATTGGAATTGCCTCTATAGGCTTGTGCCTACTGCTTTTCTAATGATATGACCTTGTTAGATAAGTTTCTAATCAGGGCCTTCAATTCATCATCTTCTTTTCGCTGTGTAGGAGAGTAAGATGTAGATGTAATTGGTTATTCACTCTTTGCACTTAGAATTGGATCAACAAAAGGTGGGAGCTAGAGAGATATGTGGGAACAAGGGCATGGGAGGTTTAGGAGCTAACTTATCGGCTCGAATGAGATTGTTTTCGCCCTTATTGCAATGTTGTATGCAACAAGTAAGGTTTTACCTCGATGGATTAAAGCATGACTAAGATGTCACTATTTAGAGCCCTTAAATAGTACAAGAAAGCATGTTGGGTTATAGGTCTTACCACTTGAGGAATTCTGTCCCAAGTCTTATGGAGTTTGATGTTGAAACCAATCATCTACTCATTGGGCAGACACTTTATTGTAGTCACTGCTCCACCAATGATAGATGATCTGATTTATCTTCAAAGTAATTACATAGAGCCATTCCAAGCTCATCCTAGGTAGCAATAAATGTAGGTCTCAAGCCTCGGTACCATTGGAGTGCTTTACCCTTGAAAGAGGCTGTAAACAACCTGCCAGTAACATCATCATGTGTAATCAGATAGAAAAAACATACATTGTCCACATCTTGAATGTGTTCAATATGGGTGAATTGATTTTCTCCTATGAATTATGGAATACTCTTGAGTGTGGCCGCTAGCATATCATGCTAGGCATTGAGATTGAGCGGGCTTCCACTAGTGAAACTGGTGAAGTTCCTTGGAGGAGGAGGTTGAAGCGCCATGGTAGGGCACACTTGTGTGTTTTGAGGAGGAGTAGAGTGCATGTGGCACGCTGGAGATGGGGATGTACACATGGAATATTTGATACATGTGCTTCTCGAGAAAAATATGGAGGTACCCAAAGGATCCTTCAGCTGCAACACTTTGTCTGGTATGCACTCTTCTCATAAAAGGCACTCAGGACTACAAAATAGGAGCTCTAGAAGTGTTGGGAGTTGCCAGATGTGTTGAAATAAGCATCCAAACGCTGGAAATACTAAGTTCTCACAGCAAAACTTACCAATATGAAATTTAAGATTTCACTACTTATCCCACTGGGCATGCCAGAAACTGTTGCTTGTCAAACTTGCACCCGTGTCTCAGATATGGAAGAACCAAGTCATTTGAGATAATAATGGAATCGTCTCTAGGTTGTGTGACCTTGCATGCTTGAGATAGATCTCCAAAGAAGGCTAGTTCCTCTATCTATTTCTATTACTATTGCTACTCCTAATGCTGAAAGGGAAAACTAAGCTAACAATGCCAAGGATAAGGATAAAAGGATAATAAAATGGAAAACTAATCTAAGGAAGGTGATAGCACCAAAAAAAGAGGGATGAACACTATCTGTTTTGAGTGAAAATGAAGGGAAAGGCATCAAGGGAGGCTAGACACACATAACATAGACCAACCCACATTTACACGATCAATTTTCATGAAACACAACTAGAAAAATGGCAATGCAAGGAATGTAAAATGACACAACAAGCAAATAGAGTAAAATAAAGGCAAGAAGAAGGAATGCAAACACGCTAGGACAAAGAATAGCCACAAAATGATGCTTCCATTACTTCTAGAAATGCACAGACTATTACAATGGTGACTGAAGGTTGATATTCACATGCATGAGTCAGATCTAGAGGTTTGCAACTCAAAATACAAAGATATGAAGTCCTTAGCAAATGCGTAAGGATCCAAAGTGTCCAACATTAACAATGAGCCCAACTCTTACATTTATAGATGAATCAATGGAAGAAGAAGAGAAAAAGGAGGAAAAATTGAATTTGAAATACAACCACCAACAAGAAGCATTCAATGCCTGCAAATCCATTAAATATGTTTCTCCAAGTTTGTTTGGCAAGTTGGAGAAGGAAGGTAAGAGGGTAGATCAGATCAAATCAAGTGGTTGGAGCAATAAGATATTCTCATCAATTCCTAGATTGTCATTTTCCCATTTCTCACCTACCAAATCCACCAATAATTTGAATTTAAATGTCTAGCATTGTAGCCCACGTCAACATCTATCGATTGAGACTAGGCGCATACCGATCGGAGCTTTGTAGTAAAATATATGGCTGTCAAAATATTGTTAGGGCTGCATGCGCATTTAAAACACATGGCACATGCGGATTGGCTGAAAGGATGACCAACTATGAAAATGTTCTTGTCATTTCTGCCACGTGTCACTCATTGATTTATTGCAAAGGTTTGGTGCGCTTTGATAGGTTGTGTGTGGCACACTCAAGCGTGTTAGAGGATGATGCAACATAGAATGACACAGAGGAGAGTGTAAAGGTATGTGCATGGAAGAATGAGGCGCGGGAGATGACGTAAGGAAGGCATGTGCAATTATAATGCGCACGAGAGGAAAGGGTTTGCAGGGATGACAGATGGAAGACACATGTAATTGTAATGCATGCGGAGGAAAGGGTGTACGAGGATGCCATGGACATAGATGATTTTGGGAAGTAAATGCCAAGGTGCTCATAGAAGGTGAAGCAATGCAGAGAAGGTGGAAGCACAAAGAGTGCACACAAGGGGAAGATGGAACAAGGAAGAAAAGGAAAAGGAAAATAAGGGAAGAAGGCATGAAAAGGAAGGGATGTGCGCAAGGTACACATGGAATCTACAACCATGAAAATGTTCCAAGTAGATAGTGGAGTGCACGCAACCTATAATGGAGGTCTCAGAGCTAGAATATGTATGTAAGTTGTCTAGATAACTAGGATATTTATTTGGATAATAGTTCCTAAAGGACTAGAGGATGACTATTCTAATTTTTACTCTGTGGAATACATAAGATACATTCAATACACACCTCTACTAACAATTGATTGGTCTAAAAAGAGAGAGACAATCTTGATAAAATGAACAACCCAATGTTGTTAAGGATAAATCATTGGTTTAGTAGGAGGATAAAGGAATTTAGAGAGTCGTTAAAAAATCCTCTTCTCAAGAAGCTTGAACTTCTCAAAAGGATGTTCCAACACGCTTAAATCCCTATTCTTCACCCTTGGATTCAAAAACCAAGGTGTATACAAAAAAGGATATAACAAAAGGAGAAGAGAAGGAGAAAGAAACACATGAAAAGAAATGGAGCAAGAGAAGGTTCATGGATGAACTAACAAAGTTTATCCTTCTCCGAACAAGTGACACAACTCTCTAAAGAAGAAAGAAAGGAATTTTAAGAAAATGAAGTCTAAGAACAAAGGGATGAACCAAAGCAAGATGAAGAGAAAGGTGATGATCTTTCAAAGAAAGGTGATGAATTTGAAGAGAAAGGTGATGAATTTGAAGAGGAAGGTGGTGATAATGAGGAAGAGGATAATGAAGTGGAAATAATAGAACGATGCACGATACGGGAAAAATAGGGGTCTTTAGACCTAAGCTGGAGGTTAGAAGACCAATATCTTCATCTGTTGAAACTTCCATTCTTGAAACTATTACTTCTCAACTGCCCAACTCCCAAGTTACCTTGGCATTACCTCCTCCTCTAGCTCCTCCTTCTAGTGATTCATTCACATGGGTCTAACCCATGATTGAGGATAAGAAAAGAAAAGCTTACTCTCGGATAGTTGCTCGGGATTTGATGCGATAGTTTCTCTTCTTGGCACTCCTCCTCCTCCACCTAAGAAAGCCAAGACAAATTCTTGTATGGTTATAGATGCTAAAGGACAATAATTTATAGAAATTTTTAAGCCAAAAGGAGACAAGAATGAAAAATAAATATCTATCTCAAACTTAGAGCTTATTAGGATTCCACTTAGAGAGCCTATTCTAGAAGGAGAGGTACACAATCTCAGGGAAATAATTTCCAAGGTCATTAAGAGGGTGGAAAAGGGGAAAAAAACTCAAGATCAACTTGAGGAACAGTGCGGGTTCTCTCTAACTTCATCAAATCTTTCCTCTCATTGAATAAATCTCCTCTTGATCCCACTCCTATCTCTGCACTTCCACCCATTGCTACCACTACCATGATAAATGTTTAAGCTATTGTGGAAATTCATAAACATGCAACATTTGGAAAAGCTGTTGAGATTTGGGTAGAAGGAATTCTAGTTTTTAGTTTGGAATTAATTGACATGACATATAGGTTATATGATAATATCTCCTCAACACAGGAGTAGACACCATTGATAAGGAGATCAAGCTATGGGAGAATTGTATTCAAGATCTCAGAATCATGAGCACAAATGATGATTTTTTTCCCTATCTCACAAGAATTTTGATGGTTCAAAGAAAAACCTATCCAAGAAATGGACCTATAGTGTGGAATGGAGAATCAAGGTCCTTGAGGAAGCTGCAATTGAATTGAAATCCATGGTGTAAAAAGGTGAATCACTAAAGGCTAAGATATTCACTGACTTATCACCTTCTTTACATTGCAAGTTCTACAAGGATAATTCTACAGAGAGGAATCCACTTGATGAAATCAAAGCAAAATTCAACTCACTGATCAAGGAGGAGTTTTTAAAATAAGACTCACCAACAAGGACAAGATGGATAAGCTATCGAATTGCACAATGTAGTTGTTGAGGCCACCAAATGACTCTTACAAAATGATGGTGTTGTAAAAGAAATGGAATATTATCTTAGAACTTGGTTAGCTACCATCTGCAAGCACTATAGTTCTCAAGAGCATGGAAATCTCAACTGTTGTGACCAAGTTTAGAGTTCAAGTGCTTAAGACAAAGTTCTCTATTGTGGTTGTCCCCAATGTCCCTTCTTTTTCAAGCTCATAGTGTTACATAATTGTCTTTTTTTTGAGTTGGATTTATTATTTTAAAAGTAAACTTGTAAAATAAATCCAACTATGTAATTAATAATTAGGTGTTTAGCACTTAATTAAGACAAAATTAGTTGGAAAATTACTTATATCTTCCCCTTAACCTATATAAGGCTTCATTCTCACTTGTAAAGGGGTTGGATATTAGTGCACTTGGATGTAACATACAAAGTTTTGATCAATACCAAAGAATAATTTCCTTTTCTCATTTGAGTTCTTCCATTATTTTTCTTGCAATATGATTAATGTCTTGATTTTTCATATGTGAAATCTAAAACTTGGTTTTCAATTCATGAAGTGAAATGTATTGAACTTTGTGTCAATTTACATTGTATGTATCATGGGCTTTCATTTATAAAAACACACATATTCTTAAATTCTTATTGCATGCACACATAGAATAATAATATGAATATGGTGGATTAGATTGGAGAATATAGATGCTAGAAAAGAGTGTAATGAAGTAGAAGGGGTAATGAACACCATGATCAAGAAGACAAGAAAAAATGAGTAAATAGAGTGTTTGATCAATTAGAAAGGAAAGAATATTGAATATGAAACATGGGTAAGTGTTGAATATTCCATACAATATGGAATTTTGGTTCCTTAGATTCAAAATTACCTATGGTATATGATATAGGAGCATCCAAGTTCATAGGAAATCCTATATCAACCAAAAATAGTTGAACAATTTTGATTCATATGTGTTTACACATTGTTGAGCATTTTGACGGATCATGCATTAAAGAAGTGTATTAATGGCGAGTCATAGAGTATAGTGTTGCATTATATTGAGTGTGTAAGCCCAATTTTTTTGGTTCCCAATCTAACACCCCAAACAAGATAGTGATGTAAATGGGGCAAAAAGAAAAGACATAACTCTTGATATGTTGTTTTGTAGCCAAGGATGGATCTATCTATCTATCTTGATCATGCCTTATGGGATGATAGGTAGGTATGTGACTAACGATGTGGATTTTCTTCTACTACTTTATGGATCTTTCTAAACTAAAGTGAGAGAACCCAAGGGGTGGCTTGAAAGGGAGAGGGAAATATTATATTTCAAACCCTCGACTTGTTAGAACCTCAATATGAGATCAAATGAAACCAAAAAATGCAATGATCATTCAAAATAATTGTCACACAAACATTGTAAACATTTGATACATTAGACACAAGCCATTGAAGATAGATAAAATGTGATCAAAACATCATCTATAAAAAAATTGTTGACAACTTAGGATATGATGATGTTGAGACGCTAAACTTCACAAATCACGACAAATATGCTTTAAAAAGTGGGATATGTGTGATTTTCAGAAAACACATATAAAATAAGAAAATATAATGTGATTTGTAGGTGTGGGACATGATGGTAATTAAAATTACGTGGGGGTGTGGATCTAATTGGGAGAAGTATCGGTGTTCGCCATTTCACTTGTTGCTCCCAAAATGTGAGAGGAAAAAGATCAAGAAAACATAACCTTAAAAGGGGAATTTGCATTCATTGATACCAAATTCATGTAGACACTACCACATAATCTTTGAAATCTTAACACAAACACTTGTGCATAAAACCTTAACAAAACATTTATTTCATCAAATACTATTCATGCAAATTCACAACACCCTTGATTGTTTGCAATTCAATGGATTAAAAATGTCAGTGTGATCATACAACATGGAGCTTTTCCCAAAGTGTGGGACTTTGCAATTGGGAAATATCTTTAGAGAAAGGTGACTTCCTATTCTTGTATCTACCACCACTCACCCAATACAGAGAAACTATTCTAAATCCTACTCTATAGTTTCCAAAGAGAAAAGGGTAAGAGGATTGCAAGTAAAGTAAAGAATAATCTACTGGAGGTGATGCACCAATAAGGAATGTTGAATATCTACCCTTGCATGGAGGTGAAAGCAAACAAGATTGAAGAGGATGAATGCACACCATAGATCAATTAATTGTTACACATTCACTTACCAAATAAACACAAACCACTGATAATTGCAATAACAATTAGAATATGCACAAATAACCAGATTGTAATGAGAGGTCAGAAGGAACACAATAACACAAAAGAGGGTTGTTGAACATCCACAGATCTATTTTATTGCTCCAAAAGTAGACACAATGCATTACAAGAGCCAAGAGGCATAAAACTACATTACAATTTCACTAGGAGGTTTGAGCTCCACAAATTTTCTTACAGACAAGAAGAGAAGGGAGGGGCAAAGGTCAAAAATCCAACCTTTTGAATAATGACCCTCATTATAATTTATAGTAGAAGATTTGCAAAGGAGGAGAGAAAACAAAATCCCAAATTTTCCCCAAAATCCTCCAAAACATGTTTAATCCTACAATGAGTGCATTTAGATATCCAAAATATTTGCTTTCATTAATGGTGTGCCTTGTGTTTGAAGAAACCTACTATGATTGCACCTCTTGTCTAGTCTAGCTCTTGTAGATTCATGATGACCCTACTTTTCACCAACCTCCATTAATGACCTTCACCTACCACTGCATTTCTCTTCATTTTCAGAGGTCTAGAACCCCCAAAATACAAAATTGGATGATCCCATACTGTAGATCATGAAATCACCTTTCAAATGATTGTAATTTTGTGAGAAATGGGTGAATACATGGAAGATATGCCATTTTGACTCTGGATGCTTCTCTAAGTTTTTACTTCATCTGCCTCTCTAAAAGTGATTTCTCCATCACCATTAAAGTCTACACTAAATCACCTTTCAAATAAGTGTAAGTTTGTTAAAAATGGCCAAAAATTGCTCGAGATGTCATGGTTTGAAGTTAGGGCCTGATTTAGGGTTTCTAGAGCTTCATCGAGCTAGTTCCTACCACCTACCGAGTTCATTTACCTCACCATTGAGCTACATCCTCTTTGTATTTCCAACCTGCCACTTATCACTGTTATCCTCCTCATCTCGGTTTCCAATGCTTACCTAGCGGGTTTGACTTATCAATGGTTTTGGTGAGATTTAAAATGCTTGACGGGAGTTACACTATTTTGAAGCTTCAGGCTCATCCACTTCAGAATTTTCTTCACCCACCTTTTAGGCTTTACACCCCTCGATTCCTGAAAACAACTTGCCAAAGAGACTGAAACTACCTTAGCTTGCCACATGTACCTCCGCTTTCAGGATTTCGACACTTCGCATTTTGGGACCTTCTCCCAACCCATTTCGGGTTTCTCATCACTCAAACTCTGAAAGCCACCTCTGAACCTAACAACCCACGAAACTTGAAGCCTTCAACATCCAAACTCACCCTTTCTTACCACGTCGCCTGCTTTCGGGATTTCCACACTTACTCCTTCAGAATTTTCTTTGCGTCCATTTCGGGCTTGACGGGCCTCCAACCCTGAAAACAACTCACCCCAAACCTCCGAAGCACACAATCTCTGAAGTTTGAAAGACTTAGGAATTTGGGCTTCCACTCCCTTTTCTCGATTAGCTCGACTCTTGACCTTTTTCCTGACTTGAGTCGATCCTCCATTCTTTATGCAGAGCTCCTAAGTTAAGCTTCCTTCATTGTGGGATAGTTCTCAAAACTTCATGGCATCGGCCCCACGATGCTCCATCAGGCCGAGCTCGAGGAGCTCAGCCTTCTCTTATGATTTGTTGGCTCAACCTGAGCCCTCCTCGCTATGAGACACAACTTGATGCTGATGCCCTAACTTTCCGTGACTCATCCCCATCTGACTCAATCTCCCATACATGAGCTATTATCGAGCTTGCTCCTACTGCCTCAGAGTTCATCTTGAGCTTACCCTTTCAATGCATGCTCTCTGTGACTCATTCATTTCTACTGTGTTTGTGCTCGACTTAGAACGGGTTCCACACCCAACTCATGAGCCCTTTACATCCTCTTAAACCAACTCAACATATCGATCTAATTTCACCTTGCCCTAGCGGCTTGCCTTTGCTATGCCCAAGCTTGACTTCACTCCTTCGAGCCTCATCTCTTCTGCTTCCTTGCATAGCTTGTGAGCTGTTCTATCGTGGTCATCGAACTATTTTCCTTCCGTGTGGAGTTGATGGACTTGTTTCTCCCGCACCGAGCCATGTGTCCACCCGAGCTCAAAGAGCTTGCCATGTGTCACTCGGGCTTGAGCAACTGATCCATTTGGTCTCTTCTCCCCAACTCGCTTGAGTTGGTTTATGGCTCACCGCACCCAATGCATGACTCTGCTCGCCGAGCAGCTCGATGAGCTCCTTTGAGCTCGGCTAGCCCTTGAAGGCCCCAAAGTAAAAATTTTTACCCTAGGGCCCACTTTCTTAGATTTTTTTGAATTTTCACATGCTGAGGGCCCGATAGGGGCTAAATGTGGAGAAATTTTTAACTCATCATATTTTATCCATTTTGCTTGTCCTGGTTCAATGTGGGCCCGAGTAGGCTAATTTTTTCTAGGGGCAAAAATAGTCAACAATTACATAACACCCAAAGTACACTTAAGGGTTGTAAGAAATTACCTCAAAAGTAATATTGCGAAAGAATTTTAAAATGAAACAAATATTGTAAACTAGCACTATAACACAATATTTACTTAATGACCAATCTCATGCAATAACTGAAAATAAATACTTCACATTTCATTAATTCACAAAACATAAGATTATATTACAAGTTATATTCCTCAATTGTTCTCTCATGTACATTCCAAAATGTCCGACCGAAACATGGAAAATGGTTATGTTTGTTTCAATTTAGAAAAGAGATGCATTTACAAAATTCTCTCAATGCCTGCTAATGACTATACAATGTAATCACCTTAGCAAAAACAAAAAATTATAACCCCTAAAATGAATACATGCCTTCATTATTATACAAAAATTCCCCTAAGAGAATATACCTAGTACCCCCATGAGCCTTGAGAACAAGAAAACCACTAGGCTTTTGATCCTTGATCCATCAAGTGGATGGATGAGCTTTTCCAATTGAAAAGATCCCATTTTGATATGCCCAATTGGAATGGTTTTGAACTATGATTGAAGTTTGTGGAGGAGTGCAGAATATTCATTTTTAAAACAAAGTATTTTTGTATTTTTATTCTCTAACTCCACCATGTGTGTGCTCCTAGGAAGAGTTTGTTACTCATTGCCATCATTTGATTTGATTCTTCCCTTTTGAAAGAATAATGAATGGAAAGGAATAAAGAATGGGGAGGGGAATAAAGAATAAAGAATATGCCTAAGGAGGTTCAAGATCAATCTGTTCACCCTTTGCCTTCTTTTCCAATTTATTCTTATATGTATCAAGACGTTTAAACATCTCCAAAATGGGGTCCTTATATGGCCCTTTATGATAGTAAAATACCATTTCTTGTGTATGTTCAACATTGTCAAATTCAAGATAAATAACTTTCTTCTTTTTGAATCTCTTGGAAAATTTATTAATGTACCTCTCCAAATGAATAAAATTTTGAATAAAAGAATAATTAAATTCCTTTGGAGATTCCAATTCCCTTGCAATATGCTACTAAAGAATTTCTATCAGCTTTTTTGCATTTGTGAATCTTGGAGACTAAGTATCTTTGAGGGGAAGATTTTTCTCAATTTTAGAATCAATGTCATCTACATACTCCCAAGATTTCTCCCTCATATCCTTGAGTTTGTTTATGTAACCTCCTAACGTTTCCATTCTCAATTTGATACCCCCTCATACTCATATTGCCTCCTTCGAAATCTGAGGGTACTATTCCTTCCTTTTCCACCACCTTGTCATCCATACTTGTGATGGCCTCAAGCTTAGGCATCATTCCATCCCAATATTTAACCTCTATCTGATACTTGTCAATTAACACTTTACTTGTCTCCATTTGCTCGAGACACTTGGTTGTAACATTTAACTATATATTTACTGATCATGTTACCTTTATTTATCAATTCCTTCTCCCATTCCTTATTGGCTTCCCTTCTCGAGTTTTAAATCATCAGCATTCTTTAATGCTTTTGGGGTGATATCTGTAATAATTTTTGGCTCTCCAAGGAGGACATATCCACCTTTACATGTAAGTTGACAAGATGTCAACTTTTTCCATTATTTGTTTCTTGGTCTCTTTATCCTTATCCATTTTCTGGAAGATACCTCCCATTTCCATAGTTACTTCATGTTTAAGACCCTATGCGAATCGGTTTCCCTAATGGAATCTTGGTGATCTCGTAATCAAGGGGAAAAATCATCCCTTAAGAAATTTATTTGTGGGGTGAAAAATTCCACAAAATGTTCTCCTTGAGGTCCCACCATCGTTCTTGACAAAATACTAGATTTATTTTGTGTCTTGGACAACCTCAAAGAGATAATGCCCTTAAAGTTTGCTTCATCTATCTATACTCATATTTTCCTCTCCCTTGGGAGAGATGCTCCCAACCATCCTTCACTTAGAGTGATACCTTTCCCTTGTGCTTGTTCTTTGGGAAGTACAGGACAATCATAATTTATTGTGATTTAGAGAGTGTGAGTCTAGAATCATCATTAACATGTGCTTGTGGTGTCTCCACATTTTCAACTAATTGTACATGAATTTCTTCCTTTTCCACCTCTTTGTCTTTTACTTGTTCTACTATCTCAAACAAAGGGTGTAGAGCTATAGGTTTAACAATTTTAATTTCAATTCCTTCTTCCTTGGATGGATAATGCTTCTTAATTGGCTCAATTTGTACCTTCAATTGATAATGATACTTTGTTTCTATGATTTCCTCTGTAACTTCATGAGTTGTAATTACTTTCTCCACCATGTTCGGAGCTAATTGAAGAGGGCCCATGGATTTTGGTTGTTCACTCTCTTCCGATAGAAATTATTTAACATTTTTTTTCTCCATCTCTGTTATGATATCCTTTGCTATAGTGTATTGTTCTTGATATGTTGAGCTTCATCCTTTTTCTTTAATTCATGCAATTTGAGTAGATGCATCTTGGACATTTTTTGTGTGAAGGTCATCTTCAACATCTTGACTTAAGCCATGCAACAAGTTACTTTGAAAAGTTGTTTATGAGTTATTCCTTTCTCTTCATGTCCCACAACTTCAAGGGAATTCTGCACTTTCTCTTCCTAAATTGGGGATGAGACAAGAACTTCTTGTAACACTTTGAAGGAGGGTGGGATAATATCAACTACCTTTGGGGTTTCGATACTTTTGCAACTATCTCAAGGCCTAGGAAGCTCCTTGTATTAGTGTACTAGTAGCCACTTCTACTATAAATGTTGCAACCCTCACCCTTTTAGCCCTAATAAAGTGTTTAGTAATCGGTTCCTCCTCCACCTCCTCAGGGATGTGATCTAATATTGGACTCATCCTGGGATGTCTTAGTAAAATACTTCCCCTCATCATCTTTATTTTCCTAGGTGATCCTTCAACCAGAAGGTGATGCACTGTTTGGGATTTCGCTTGAGTAAAACTCACTTTGGGCTTAGGAGTGGGATGAGGGAAAGTCTGGTTTTTAACAACCTTAATGATAGGGACATCCTTCATTGTTTTCTTCAATATTTCCTTAGCCATACGTGTCAAAGAAAACATAGAGGTCCCTATTTTCTTGTAGCTACACTTATTTTTTCCATCACCTCTATAGTAGCCCCTTGATGGAAATATGTGGACATTTTCCCTTTAAAGTGTCTAAACCTATGGCCCCTTTCTTAAAATGCAAAGTATGTCCTTCATTTCACTAGTGGCCCCGTATTCCCTCAAACCTATTGTATTTTGTAGGAAAGATCAACTCCCTTCCTTATCGACCACAATAGGGTCTTCTTGATGATGTGAGTAGTCCTCTCATGCAAGAATGTGGTTTCTTGTATAGTCCAATCAATATGTGGTAATGAATATGTTGCAATGTTGTTATCTATGTATTCTTGCTTACCAAATCTCCTTCATCTATCACGCACTCAGTGTACAAACTACAACTTTGTAATCAATGACTTGGGTGAGGGTCATTCTAAAGAAGTATCTAAGTCTCACTTATTTCTCATCCCTATATTCCATCCACTAGTCCTCATAATGAGGATCATGTTCACATGTATTGCCAGGGCTCCTTGCACTAACTACATGATGTCATAATTATGCCTAGCCGAAAATTTATACATGATGACCTTGCTCATCTTGACTTCCAGAGTTTGAACTTAACTACAATGGGGCATGTATATATCCCAATAGTAATTGGGAACTTGACATTGGTTTTATTATTTCCTACTATGATTTTGTAGACCTCCACAAGTTGTCTTGATAATTCTAGCAGTGCTCACTTATCATCTAGGTACCTAGAAAACATGTATGGTGTGCCCTAGAAGCCACTCACCCTAATGTAAGTGAAGAATCTGAATTAGATGAAATAACATATGTATTCAATGATCACCTCTCTTGCCATGTGTGACATTATATATTATTCCCATTTAGGCTTGAACAAACAAATAACATGGGCAATGAATGCATCATGAACCAACATGAAGTTATACTTTTGATTCTCCAAATTGAGTTGCGGGTATACATCATATACCTTAAACTGAGAAAAATCTTTGGCCTTTATCAATCTTGGGAATGATATGTGGCATGCAATGTTATATACCAGATATGAAGTCATGTAGAATTCATATTTGGTTTTGGACCCTTCTTTAATCTACACTTCCATCTTGATGAGTTAGTTGATGGATAGAGTCACTGATAAGCTCTCCCTAGTAGATAGGTGTCTTCCCATTCATAATGATTTGGATGTACCTAAACATCCAATCATGGTAATGATAAGCATAATCATTCCCCACAATCCTATTTAGGAGGGTGATGAGGTACCAAATTTCTTCAATGAAGTCATCCCCGCTTTCACCTCTTGGGATTAAGTAGCAAATATCCTTAGTTTCTCAAGCTATTGGTTATTCAATAGCTTGGAGTACTTTACACTATTAGTATTCCAAAATTTGTACACTTTTTCAACTGAAAAATCCACCACTTGGTCAACATTTGGGATCCCTAACATTTCATAAAAAATTTACAAGGTTAAAAAAAACCAAAACACCACTCCCATATCTAACCTCCCTCTTCTCGTGGTCATAGTTTTGGGCATAAGTCCTCCCGATTTCTAGATATTGCATCGATAGGGGAAATGTAACTGATAGGAAATGAAACTTTTGTCAATTTTCTCCATGATTTCCTTCCCCGTCATCTACATACAACCTCTCGGAGGAAATCATCTAATTATACATTGACTAAATTTGTATGTGTTATCTTATCCATGTTCTAAATGAGGTGGGACGAGGTCTGGACGTCGGCGAGTTGGAACTTCATTATTCCAAGACAAGAGGGCATATAATTTTCTTTGAGGAGTGGATAGATAAAAAATTAAGATGTTATCCTGTGTTTCCCATTCTGCCAATCTGGTTGGATCTGAAGGTGCTGGTTCTTTTCCATCTACTATCCTCCAAAGATTTTTGTTC
Source organism: Taxus wallichiana var. yunnanensis (assembly GCA_018340775.1). NCBI lineage: Eukaryota > Viridiplantae > Streptophyta > Pinopsida > Cupressales > Taxaceae > Taxus > Taxus wallichiana. The sequence continues at coordinate 425,545,734 of CM031234.1, read as the reverse complement.
ATCAACTGCATCTGGATCTTGACTTTCCATGTGTGAAAATTGAGACCATTGAATTTTTCTAGTGGAATGTCCATTATATCTTAGAGCGTCGGTTTCAACCGAAAATGCACTCTTAGGGGAGTCGGCTTCAACCGATATTGCTCCCGATTTACACTATATATTTAAAAAGTAATAAGAACAAATTACTTTTTAAATTTTACATGGATATTTCTATGGTATAAATCAAAACAAAATATTGAAATATATAGAAATGACTATCAAGTGAATATCAAATTACATAATACCTTAGATTACTAATCCATGCGAATGATTCTCTCTCCTCTGATTTTGTGGATTTCTTGTTTTCCAATGTAGATAGAAGAGCTTACATGAAAATCTGCCACAACACACAATCATCAATTTGCACAGACCAGTTTGCGAATGAATCGTGGTTGTATTTAGATCAAATGAAGATGGATCAGCTGTACGAATCCGCTTCTCAAGGTTCTTTGGTTGTTGAATGCAGCGTGGGTTATTCAAACTTTTAATCTCGCTAATAGAGGTGCGCAGCATTGAAACCATGACTCAGGTGTGTGGACATTGAGGAGACCGACTAAATTCCAAATGGATCCACACAACTTTAGAGAATTCAAATAATGGCGATCACACATGCATAAAAGATAAATAGGTGAACACAACTCTAAGCACATAACGTTCCACCGAAAAGAATGTATAATACTCCAAAAGATCTATGGGCTGTGTGGAGTTTTTTTATAATGATTCCCGAGCACAGTCGTTGATGGAATCAAGTTATGTTGACGTCTGCTATGACTTGTCCAATAGCGCAGAAACTAAGCAAATTGGAATGGTGTTCAGACCAATAAATACACACATATGAAGACCACAGAAGCCAGAAGAGCATGCAGATTTGGAAGGTGAATCTATGGATTGACTGCTCACAAATCCATGGCTGGCAGAGAACGAGAACATTCACAATAGATCTTCATCTAATAGGAGCCAAAGAATTGAATAACCTCCCACAGAAATAAACTAAACTTATTCTAAAAAATTGGTATGCTAAATTGACATAATAATTTTCTTCATATCTTTAGGAAAATTGCAAACAATACAATTTCCCCTATCAATTTACTCATCCATGAATCGCTCTGATATCAAATGAGATGAATACTACAGATTTACAGTCAAATACAATTGATATTCATTAATCTTCTTCAATATATTTCAATGTATTCCGGGTCATTTCATTCAATACGGCACATTACAATTATATAGAAGAAGCTTGCTCCTATACTCAAGGAGGTTGCTCTAACAACTCTCCCTATAATAGCTCCCTCCACAAACAACTTAACTAATACAATACGTGAGTTGTTTCAACAACTCACCCAATATAATAATCACCCAAACTTATAAACATAAATGTGGAGCACTAACTATATCAATTCCTAACAAAAATCTTCCTATAATGCTTATTGGAACCTCACAATACTATAAAACACATGGAGACCTCATACAAGAACTCACCTATGTAAAAAGTAATCACAATTTTCCTTTGAACAAATAAGAGCACCCAAGCACCGTTAGAGATTTAAAAATGATCTTTTCTCAACTCAATAGTAGAAATTATGTATTCTTCTCGTTATATGGCTAAAAACGCTCAAGAACTTTGAAATTTGAATGCAAAGTGCAAGACTAGTTGAGAATTTAAACCACATAGCTCTTCGCACACTCCCATTAATGGTGGTCATATCTCCATAAATTTTTCATATCTACGACTATTGATTTTATGATTTTCATTTGAATATGGGCCCTACACATGGACATATTGGACACAACAGACTTACTTAAATGACAAGTCATTTGTTTATTTTCTTGGTCTTCATACATGGTTTGACAAATTGTTTTACTTTTATGATCCAAGAGGTGTTGACACTTGTCATTTCCTTTAGGAATGGTGGGGTGGGAGAGCATTTAAAAGTATTGCGAAAAGAAAAAAACTACAAACTGCAGGCTACAAAGTTGTCTCCACTATTGATGCCATGATATGTCACCATGTGTCCCTTTTTTGGGCCTCGAGATGGAATCACGGTCAGCGGATCACAAAAACTATAAACAACCAATTGCAAGATGTAAAAATGCTCCTCTTTCCAACTACCTTCCGGATCGTTCCACGTGTCCTCTCCATTGTGCTTCAAAGGTGTAAGTGCAACTTGTAGTCTTGTAATAATTGTGAAGTTGTAGATTGTAAAAATGCAAAGTTAATTTCTATCTTGTGGTGTTAAGATTCTCCAAATATTCCCTTCGTTTGGCCCCGGGGAAGAACTTGCAAGTTGCACATCCACATTATCTTTGACTTTGTAGAAAAGTTAAAAAATAGAGGAATATTCCTGAAATATTCCTTTTAAGAACTTGATGTGTAATTCCAGTTTGTAACTTTATAAAAATTACAAAACTATTTTTAAGACCCTCATACCCCTAAATGCTTTGAATATTCCTTTTTCGGGGCTTGGATGTGTAATTACAGTTTGCAACTTTATAAAAATTAGAAAACTATTTTTAAGGCCCTCATAACCCCAAATTCTTTGAATATTCATTTTTGGGTCTCGAGGGTAGAAACAAAATTTACAAACTTGCAGAAATGTAAACTCTCACAACTACCAAAATGGTAAGTTCCAAAGGAAAGGGCCTTATCTTCAAAAGCTTGACAATGAAATTTAAGTTTCAATAATTTCACCTATGTCATTAAACCAACAAATTATTAAAACAACAAGAAATAGAGGAAACATTAACGTGTTAGCAAAAATACAAATAATTTGATAGAGCACGACATGGTTTCAACATTGGAACTCGGGAGAGAACAAAATGAATTGAGAAAACATTTAGACAACCAAATGACCATGCTACATCAAATTTCACATGGAGAAACATGAGACGTGTCATGATTTTGGACATGATCAAATTAGGCATGAACACATTATGTAATGTTGGTAGAATGTGTAATTCACCTACGTAATGTCGAGTCTATTACACAATTTTCCTAGTGTGCATTGTCACTCATGTATGTATTATATTCAAGTCATAAACTTTGGAATAATTGAATGTTTGAAGGAAAAAGTTTTAGGAAATTCCAACTATTTGTATTTGGGTCTATTTTTGGGTCCTTCGGATGTGTATTTGACTTACACAAGTTTAGGAGTCTTAAGAGGTGGCATGAACGACTATATAAGTAGAAGGCCATTTACCTTATTGAAGAATTTCAAGTACTTCAAGTGGTTAAAAATCTTTTGGAAACTTAGAGCAAAGCAACATGTCTTTTAAGTGATGTGACGACATAGTGAAGGAATGAGTTAATTGAGATTATATTATAGTACATGGAGGTTTTTCCATACTTGAGTGACATGATATAAGAGGACATGATTTAATGACTTATATTGTAGGAGGATTTATTCTTGGCCATCAATCGATGGTGCTTTGGTTATCTCGAATAGAAATCTGAAATCTTTTTTTTTTTTTTAAATATGTGTTCATTTGATCTTTATGTTGATGTATGTTTTCTTTTTGTTGACGTGGTATTCCACATGTATTACGAGGGTTGTGAGATGCAAGGAACTCTTTGTTGAGCACCCTCACCTGTTTGCGTCAAGTACTAACTAACATACATGAGGAAAAACATTCTCATAAAGCAAGGGATAGGGATATTTTATGGGCAATACATTGTCAATAGGCTAATTCATTACAAAATATTATTGAAAAAATTATTAGAAAAATTTTTATATGTAAATTTACATTAAGTTCATGGAATTACAAAAATATACATACATCAATGGTAAACATTATGTATTAAAAGGCATTTAGTGATGTATATATGATTCCTCACTTTCAAGAGTATCACGTCCCTCTCCATTAACATCAATAAAACGAATACATATATCTTAATCTAAAAATTTCGAGAGGTATCCAAAATAAACGAGTTTATTGTCTAATCCAAAACTTGTTTAAACATTTTACTAATTTCAAAAATCTTTTCGAGGAATTCATAATAGGACCTTCACTCACTACTTTACCCTTCTCTTATGCTAACTACATTTGGAGGAAATCCCAATACCACCTTCACTCACTACTTTACCCTTTTCCAATACTAACTAAAAACATGAGGACAAACATTGTCATGAAACAAGGGGGTAGGAAAGTTTTATGGGAAATCATTTGACAATTGGATAATTTTTTAAAACATGAAAATAAACTTGTTTTTGTTAATTGGGAAAGTATTCACATAGAATTAAATTCTATACACTAAAATCTAGAAATTTATTCTTTAACACCTGCTAGTATTGACAATGCACTCTTCTAAGATAAACCCAATCTTTCCATTCTTTCTTAGCACATTTTGAAGTCTCTTTTCTAGCTTGTTTATTTTTACACATTGTTATGACAACAAATTATTAGAGTATAATTCGAAAATCCATAGACAAACAAGAATAAAAAATTTACAAACTTAAAATGACATGTTTTCCATCCTCAGGCGGGGTTGTATAGTTTGGTCGAGATATTATATTTGATCCTAATCAACTTGTATGGTCTTGCACCAACATGTTATCCAACTTATATTTCAATTTCATATCATTTGTTTGGCTTTTTAATCCTTTGGGCCAGCCTTTCCTTGACAAATCATGTACGAAACCATATATAAGCAAGTAAGCACTATCTCATTTGCTAACTTGGAAATCTAAAAGCACTACACCGATACACTCACTTTCAAAACTTGCGTAATATGCTATCCACTTGTACAACTATACTGGAAAGAAATTAAAGAACGTCTCATACAGTTCATGATAAAGATGATCTTCCACCCACTCGTGTGCGTTAAATCTAGGTTTGGTGTTATATATCTGTGTAAACTTATCTTGGCCATCTTTTACCCAAATTTCAATTATCTTTAGAGACAGTTGATACGCCATCTACATGCAACATCCTAGCTGAAAACTTGAGAAGAGGTCCTGACAATAGAACCAAAATGAAGTCTTTAATTTTAATTCAAAGGCTATGCGTGCTGGCACTTCATTAAGAAAAATCTATCCTTGCATGCATGTCCCTCCTTTGAGATGTTTGAAAGGAAGTTAATGTATGCATGAAATAGTTAGCTATGTAAGTAGAATTGAAACTAACACGTAGCTTCTTTACAATGCTAAACTAAACCTATGCATCATCATACTAAGAGCTTAATCAACACTAACCTATCAACATTTCTACATTAAACATGAAATAAACATTTCAAGATAATATGATAAACAAATTAATAAGAGATTAAATAGAAGAGAGAATTAATTAATTAATCTAGATAGAAAGGGGTATTAATTAATTAGAAATAATTAATTAATGTAGATAGAAAGGGGAGCTTAATTAATTAGAAATAATTAATTAATCTAGATAGAAAGGGAGCTTAATTAATTAGAAATAATTAATTAATCTAGATAGAAAGGGAGCTTAATTAATTAGAAATAATTAATTAATCTAGATAGAAAGGGAGCTGATTAACGAAATGTCGTTAATTGGCATCATTGTTGGATAGAAGAGTTAATTAACTAACATAATGTAATTAATTAACGATGATAGCAGAGAAAATGTGTGATATTGATGATATGTCATTAATTTGCGGAAAGGGTATAATTAGTGCAATTTAAGTATTTAAATTGCTCGAGCTAAATTATAGGTGTCTACATTTGCCCCTCTTTGAGGTGGCGTAAGTGACGCCACTTAAAAGATAGTAGACAAATTTTTTTGAAGACATAGAAGAAAAAATAGTAGAAGTGAGAGATACCCCCTCGAGTGTCGATGGGGTGATGAAAGAAGGTGATCGACAATCGAAAAAGGTGAGAGAAAGGAAATAGAAGAATGGGTAGGAGCAGGATGCCCTAGGTGAATAAGAAGAATAGTGTTGATACAAGAATGATGTGGAAGAGGAATGATAGATGGAAAGAAAAGATCAAGATTTCATCCAGTGTATTAAAATAACTTTATTGTCATCATATTGCCAAAGATCTACGTCATCGGTCCTTATTAAAAATATAAGCATACAAAAAAAGTAGGATGACATGAAAAGCCATACTACGAATAGTTGTCCATTGCTGAAACACCCACTCAATGCAACATATGAAAAGCAATGCAATATGAGAAGGAAACAAGCTCATTTAATAGGAAAACAAGTACAAACACACATATTCCAACCAACAATGGTCAAGATGGTTGTACAAATGTTTTTTTATCAAGCTGAAGATCCCCAAATGTTCATGATTGATGAAAAGGGTTAAAAATGATGCCCCAAGCAAGGATACATGCAAGGGAAGATGATGAAGGACACTTTAGGTCCAATGAAAAGCGGAGTGCACTACGAAACAATACCAAACAACTATATGTGCCCCGAGTACTGACGAAGCAAGCAAGCTAGCTTTGTAAATGGTTGTAAATCTGATGATCCACAAGTCATTTGATCTATGAAGATGTAAAATTTCTAACAAGATATGGAAAGAATACCATGCACAAGACACGAGTTTCAACCGCTATGAGTTGGTTTACCTAGTTTTGCAAATTTTACAATTTTTAGGATTTTTGAAAAAGTTTTATTTTTTTTTGAATTGATTTTTTAAATTTTTTTAAAATATTTTTAGACTTTTGATAGTTTGGATAGAGAAGAAGTTAGAAGAATCAACAAGAATCTCCTAGGAGCAAAAGAAATTCCCTAGGGAGAAGAAAGAAGTAACATGTGAAAAATAATGCCCCAACACAATGGAAAGATTAACAAAATAATTATTTAATAAAAATAATTATTCGATGGAGTGTGTAGAAGAAGGGATATTGCCTAGGAGCAATAAAATTGTCCTAGTGAGAAGAAATGAGTACCAGATGGCAAATAATTCCCCAATAGCGAAAAAGTAAGGAAAATAATTATTTAAATAAAATAATTATTCACGGTGAGTAGAAGAAAAATTAGAGTGTGATGTTATATGGTTTGATTTCACACTTTTGTATGTATCATGATGATAGTTGAGATGTTTGTACCACATGTGTTTGATTTTGACATGATAGATCCATATATGATATCAATTGTATTGTACATGTGATTAGTGGATGGGATGACACGATGATATTGGTGTGGGGGGATAGATTTTGATATTTGCGATCCCTCTTGCCCCCATTTGATGATACGATACATGATGATTAGCATAGCATACATGTATGATGTACACATAGCATTTTATTTATATATGATGTATAGATGATGTTAGATGTGATGATATTGATGGAGATATGATGATGTGATAACAAAACTATGTACATGCAACAAGCAAACACAATCAAATGTTAACAAAATACACAATGCCAACCAACACGAATTAACACAACTATGTACAATTATTTACAAGCATGCAAAAACACACTTCATATGTACAAGTAAGAATAAATCTAATCTAAGAAAGAAAAGATGAATCTTATCAAAGTATGTCTAAGCAAAAACTATAAAAATGTACAAACAAGCAATAACTATACAAGCAAACAATGTACACAAACAAAGCAAGAAACAAGATAAAGTAAGTAAACTAAAGTTATGTTTTTGCAAGATTGTTTTGTGAAACACTTTTCTACTGTTATTGTGCTTTTGTGAAATAATTTTCTATTGTTTTTGTGCTTTTGTGAAACAATTTTCTATTGTTTTTGTGCTTTTTGAACATTTTTCAATGTTTTTATGATTTTCTAACATTTTCATATTTGAATGTTTTGTGATTTTGAAAATATTTGAATTTTTTTGCATGGATATTTCCAAAGCTTTAGGTAAGAGAGTAAATATTTGATGCCCATGTGCTTATAAACATAGAAGGTGAAGTTTACAAAGTGAAGGTGCCCCAAAGTGCCCCAATGTTAGATGGGGAATATGTAAAAGACCATCCCTTCACAGATTAACAAGAGGAGAAAAATATGGATCAAGGCTTGACATGATAGGTTCATAGGGAATCTCGGATGTAGATGTGAAACTAGCCCTAGGCTAAGTAAAAGTACCCTCTAGATGCAAGATGCTTGTGAACAACGAATCCTCCTAAGGCGCCTGGAAACTGGTTTTCACCAAGGGACCTATCCAACGTGCCACAATTGCGTGGTTTTCACATATGGATGACCTGTTTTCTTTTTCTTTTTCTCTTATTTTAATTTTTTTGTATATTTTGATCATTTTTACCCTTTTTTTGTTTTTTTTTTCATTTTGCGCCATGTTTAAGCATAGAATTGCTTTAAAGGTGCATGACATTCATATGTTCACAAGCTCATCACCATTGGGATGGACAATTTTGTATGATTCCATACCATATTTGGCCATAAAGACGTAAGGTCCTAACCAATGTGCAAAATCAAACTTTCCTTTTTCTCTCTTTCCCGCCCTTGTGTTGAACCATACTATCATGACCAAATCTCACATTGCATAACATTGAATCATTTCTCCAAGTTGGTAAATTTATTGAATGATTGTGGGACTTGAAAGAGTGAGAAAGGATTCTCCGAGAAGGCTTCTAGTTCCTATTCTGTTTAGATGCACACGAAATATGCAGAGGCACTTTTCAAACCTAATTCTAATGCTAAGGAGACAGGGGTAAGAAGATGCACTAAAAATAATTCTAAGCTAATGTCCATAGGTGATGCAGAGGAATGAAGAACATTATCTTGCCAAGAAAAGCTACCATTCAAATGTGATATAAGATCATGCATGAAATATAAAAAAAATGGTCATACCGGTAGGACCAAAATGCAAAATGAATACAGAGAGGGTTGAGAACCATCCACAGACATGTATTACTTGCTCCAAAGATCTTTTCAATACACTTCTGAGAATGCCAATGAGGCGAGTTAGTATGGATTACAGGATTTCAAATGGGAGGTTCGAACTCCACAAATTCGCTTGATAGGAGAAAAAGGGAGGAGCAAAACAAAAATGTTCGACCTTTTGAAAGAAGCTCCCCTTTACAATATATAGGAAGAATGAGAGAGGGAAAAGAGAGGAAATTCATATATTTAACATCCCAAACACTTCTAGGTCATATTTTAAATCATCTCATTATGGCACAATACATGGATCTGGCCTGGATAAACGACGGTCAAGGAGAGAATAATTTGTCGCATGAAATAGACCATTCTAGATCCATTAAAATCCTTGGAGCGTCACTTGAAGCATTAGCATTCGCGTGTAAGATGTTTTCTCAATTTTCTCTCTCGATTTACACTACACCAAAATGTAAGATTAATCCCGAAATCATGTAGAGAATTTCAAATCATGATTTTCGTTGATATAAAGAATCCAAATCCAACTCCTTAGCTCTGGATCGAAAGATAATCGATCTTATCTTTTTAGGGCAAAACAAGATCTCAAAAAGCAGTCGGCGGGAAAATATTTGAACTTTCCCAGCGCTCGCCACTTGGATGACACGTGGCGGAGCTCTCTCACTTATTCGTTGAGAAATTCTCTCTCCTCCACCTTCCCTTGCGGCTTTCCTTTGAAATCTCCTTGTGGGCCTTTAAACTTGGACACATAAACTATTTCATTGGTTCGGCCGCATTTTCTTGAAACCTCGCCCTTTGACTCAAATTTCTCCTCGTGACACGTGTCATGATTTGATTTTATTCAGTTAGTCTCAAACCTTTTCGCTTTCGCGCTTCCATTTGTCCATGATGTCCTATAAAAAGTTATTTTATTTGGGACGAAAACTCCCGATCCGCCCGAAATGGGCTTCCTTTTAAACTCATTCGGCCGATGAACACGTGGCGTTTTTGATTGGCTTTTCTATTTCCTTTTATGGAACTATTAGTGTTTGTCACGATCCTTTGTCCCAAATGTCCTAAAAGTTAAAGTTCTTCATGTTTGGGGCCTAACCGAAATCTGAATGAATTTTTTAGATGGAGAATCCATTTGTTCCAAGAACTAAATGTTGGGACAAATTCTTCAACCGCCTATTTGAAATGGGCTTCCTTTGCTCTTTGGCCGCTTCGCCTTTTTCCTTCGCGTCCTCTCGCGGCTTTAGATGTCCCAATGCTTAGTGTGAAAGTTCTCCTTTTCGGCCGAACCGGGTGGTTCGCGCCCTTTCGTATGAACCCATCTCCCAGATGTCCCTTTGCTTCATGAGCCGCTGGAAACTTTTCGTTTTAACGATCCGCGCCTCGATGTCCCAAATGTTCCAACTTTTGCAGGACTAGGACTTACCAATTTTCTTTTTTCCTGTCCCAAACTTGTTTTTTTGCCACTTTTTTCACCTTTCCTCGTAGCTTGCTTTTTTTCTTCTTTGTGCCAGATGAGTTAAAAAAAAAACTCTAAGGGGACCTAGAAACATGATTTTTTCCCTGAATCAATCCATTTGCAGGACTTGAGAATTTGATGATGCATGTTATCAAATTAACCCCGGGGGTGAATGAATTTGGATGGATAACATAAGTCCTAACTAATGCGGTTTGAACTTGCCTTTCTTCTCTCTTTTTGTCCTTGTGTTGAACTGATTTTCTTTCATGACCAAATCTCCGACCTCAAACTGACGAGGTATGATCCTTTTTTGTAATTTCTAGATACTTTGTTCTGATACACTTTGAGATGGTTAAGGGCGTGGATGCACTTTTCATCCAGAGTTCTAATTCTGCCATCACTGGCCACTCTGTAATCCTCATCCTTGTCTAGGTAATCCCTAAGAGATATTCTCAAGGAAGGAAGCTTGATTTCCAATGGGATGATGGATTCGGTTCCAAATACTAGGGAATAGGATGTCACACCAGTATAAGTGTGAATGGAGGTCCTAAGCCCAAAGGGTTGGGTGAATTTACAAATGCCAATTGCGACCTGTCTTACTCACCATCTTTTCCATGATTCAACCAATGTTTTGTTAGTGGCTTCATCCTCCCATTACCTTGTGGATAATATGGCATAGACCACTTCAATTTTATTTGAAATTGATGACAAAGTTCCTTCACTATTTTTGTTCTTGAATGATTTTCCATTGTCAGTAACTATGGCCACAGGAATTCCATACCGGCAGATAAGGTGATTCATGATAAACTTTGAAATATGAGCTCCCGTAACATAAGTCAAAGGAACAACCTCCACCCACTTAGTGAAATATTCCATAGTTGTGATGATGTGAGTATGACCATTAGATGAGGTAGGGGTGAGCTTTCCTATTAAATCTCAGTCCCCATTTGGAGAATGGCCATGGGGTTGTGATTGAATGCAACATTGTGATGGCGCATGGATGAAATTTCCATACTTTTGACATAGTACACATTTCCTTAAATAGTTGTAGCAATCTATTTACATAGTAGGCCAATAGTAGCCTACTCTAAACAATTTCTTAGCTAGAACCATTCCGTTTGTATGGGAAACACATACCCCTTCATGTACCTCTTTGATTGCTTGGACTAGACTCTGCTACATCTAGACAATGCAACAGATTCCCATCATAGCCATGACTATAGAGTGTATCTCCTAAGAGGGTGTAACTAGATATCTGGTAGATAAGGCTTTGTTTTTTAGAATGGGAGATGTCGAGGGAGGAAGGTGTTGTGTTTAAGATAGGCATAAATGTGTGCATACCATGGGGAATAGGGACCAACAACTTCACAAGCCAAACATGATTTTGACATGTCATACGTAGGATGGTGTAGATTCTCAACAAAAACCACATATCATTTCTCTCTGGTGGAATTCACAAATATAGAATCTATGGTTTCCATAGTGTCTGCGATCTATTTTGTGCTCTTAGAATCTATTCAAATGTAATATGCACAAAATACTCTTTTCAAAGTTTCCACTAGTTTCTTGTAGGGGATGAGTTTCTCATCCTTGACTTTATATTCATCATTAACTTGTTTGATGATCAATTATGAATCACCAACGATCTTAACATGATGGATATCCCATTTGATTTCTAGCTTCATCCCAACAATGAGCGCCTCATATTCCATATTATTTGTACAAGGAAAACCAAGGCGAAAAGCTTGAGGTATAGGGTCTCCTAAAGGAGTAATTAATACCACACCTACCCCAAACCATGAAAAGTAAAAGATCCATCAAAGTGTACTTGCCACATGACAGATTCCTCAATATACATTAATGAAGCATTTGGTAGATCCAGACTCACAAGCTCATTCCTAGTAATGGTGCTTCTACTAACTGATCGGTGAGTACTTGTCCTTTTACCGACTTTTGATGTACATACTCAATGTCAAATTCACTTAGTAGAATGATCCAATTAGCCATTCTACCTGTAAGGGTGGGTTTTGACAACAAGTACTTAAGCGGTCAACTTTGGATATAAGCTTGGTTTTAGTATTTAACAGGTAATGGAGAAGTTTTGGAAGGTAAAAACTACATCCAAACAAGCTTTTTCAATTTGAGGGTAGTTGAGCTCATAAGCAATGAGAGTACGACTAAGATAGTACACAACTTTTTCTTTATGGCCGAGGTCATATTGGGTGAGCAACGCACCAATAGCAATTGAGTAGCAAAATATACATCGGAGTGGCTCACCGGGAGTTAGAGGCATGAGGATAGGTGGATTGGCTAAGTATTTCTTAAGCAAGGTGAAGGCTTGTTGTTGCTCTGGTCCCCAAATAAAGGAAACATCATTTTTAAGTAGATGGGTGAATGAATGACACTTGTCAGCAAGTTGGGAAATGAAGTGGCGATGGCTTGTATCTTTCCTTGCAAGCTACATATAATTGTTTGATGTTTTTGGGAGGAGGCATTTCAGTAATGGCGGTAAATTTAGTTGGGTCTACCTCAATCCCTCTTCATGATACAATGAATCCAAGAAAATTTCTTGACAATACACCAAACACACACTTCTTTGGATTCAATCTGACTTTGTATTCTTCAGCATTCGAAGATACGCCACAAAATCTCAGGGTGATCTGCTCTTGTCTTGGATTTCCTAGAGGATATCATCCACATAGTCTTCCATGATGTCATGAATCATATCATGGAAAATCATGGTCATTTCTTTTGATAATTTTCTCCTATGTTTTTAGGCCAAAGGTCATTACTTGATAACAAAAAGTCCCTCGGGGGTTGTGAAGGCCGTCTTGTGTTGATCCTCATATGTGATTTTGATCTGATTGTAGCCTAAAAATCCATCCATAAGAGATAACATTTCATATCCTGCAGTTGAATCAACAATCATATCAATATTGGCAATGAGAAATCATATTTTGGACATGCCTTATTAATGTCTCTAAAATCCATATAGATTCTGATCCCGAAAGGTTTCTTTTGTATGGGGACTATGTTTGATATCCATTCTAGTAATCAATAGGTCTAATGAAGCCCACTTTGCTAGCAATCTTTCTAGCTCTTCTTTAACTAGAAGAGCCACCCGTGGATGCATTTTTCTGAGCTTTTGTTTGATGGGCTTGGCATCTACATGTGCACTACTAGGTTATGCACTACCAAAGTTAGATCCAAGCCTAACATATCCTTATAGGACCATGCGAATACATCTACAAATTCCTGCAGAAGCATGGTGAATGTTTTCTATTTCCCATGCCGAGAGTGAAGCTCCCAGTTTGACTATCTTTGGATCATCTTCTATTCCAATATTCACATCAATGGTTTCTTCCACTAGCATTTTTGACAAATCCTCCATACATAGGATCAGAGGAAGGTTGAGATCTTCTTCCAAGGGTGTCTCTATGAGATTTTCACCCTTGGCGTGGTCACTTTTCTTGTCCATTGATTTTTTTCACTTGTTTGTCAACAAGTGCCTCAAAGACATTTTCACTGTGTGACTTGGAATTTTGTTTTTGTCGAGGCTTTTGTTGTAACTTTTGACCTCACTTCTTCTTAAGTTTTGCTGACCATGAAGCTCAGTTTCCTCACCAAAGTACGTGCATGTATTTAAGTCAATGTAGAAACCCTTCTTATGGTCTCCAATCAATTGTATCTCAAATGCCCATGAATTCCACAATGGCTTCATCATTTTCAAAGATATCTAGTGGTACATGATGTTGTTGGTCCCATTCGACAAGGCAAGGGTAAAAAAGGTCAATTTTAGGTTCAGTAGGGGTTATGGTAAGGACATCAGTATCCATGAATAGGTTCGTGGAGGCAAGATCCTCGTATTGGCTATAATGGGAATCTGTGTCATTATCTAAATAATTAGAGCTATCTTTGCACTCAGAATAGGTGGCATCTTGATCATTGGGGTGCAATCCATAGGGTCAAATGTTGATGCCGTAACTTTCCGTCTCTTGAAATGTGGAAGAGGAACTAGTTCTCTCGGTCCTTGCTCATTCTTTCGCATCCTAGACCTTTGTAGCCCATGGAATACATCATTCGGCTAGACTTCTCATACTCAAGGATTTGGTAGCAAGTTGGTTGAGTATCTTTTAGGACCCAAGTCGTAGGTGGGTCCAAAAATTTCTCTTCAATGAGTAACCCTCCAGGTAAAAATGACCCAATAGTTCACTCATCTCTAGGCCGTTTGAAATGATAGGGTCGGCCTCTAGTTTTAGGTGACAATGATAGGTCTGAAAATAAAAGAGCTTATTACACATTATACTCTCCATAACCATATTCCAGAACCTTCATCTCCCATGAATCAAAAGGAGAAGTTGATGTAGAAGCTTCACGGGTATAAGAACTTAGGGAATTTGAATCTACTTGTGACTCCATGGCTTGATTGAAGAGGAACAACTATATCAGTAGAGGGACACGTATAGGCACCCTTACGCACAAAACTATTGAGATCTCTACAGTGAGCAAAGGGCTCTGGATCTCCTTGTATCATGACAGTGTACCCCTCTTGTTTAAATTTGATGCATTGATGGAACGTTGATGGCACGACATAGCTGCATGCATGAATCCATGGTCGGCCAAGAAGCATATTGTATGGGAGTTCCAAGTCCAATACATGAAACTTTGTCTGATGACAAGTGGGTCCTAATTTCATGGGTAATGTGATTGTGCTCAGTTGATTCCCTCTCCATGTTGTCATAAGTGGTTATGGTAATGATGTGGGACTCTAGATCTTCTTCTATATGTCCCAGTTGTTTAATTAATTTCAACGTGCATATATTCAGCCCTGATCCGTTGTCCACAAGCACCCATTTTATCTTTCGGTGGGTAACAAATACCTCAATATATAGGGGAATTATGTGTTAGATCTTCAATAGGGATCTCCCTATGATTAAAAGAGATGTACTTAGTTGGTACAATGTTAGCCACCATAGCTTGAAGATGCAAATGGTCTACTTCTAGTGGCACTCCTGACCCTTGAAGATTTTTGTACAAGATGTCCTTATGTACATTTGATATTTTGAGAAGATCCAAGATTGAAATCTTGGTAGATGTCTTCTCAAGTTGTTCTAAGAGGTTGTACCTACCATCTTGTGGGGTCGATAGAGAGGGTTTGGGAATCATGAGGTGGGCATGCCTTGTTACTACAACGCAATCCTTTCCCTTGATTTGAATGGTGTTCACATGGTCATTTGGAGAGCGGATACATCCAATGAGTGAATCGTAATGATTATTGTCCTTCTTGGTATATAGATAATTTGTTGCTTTGTAACTTTGGGATGACTCTCCTCGATCCACTTTTTCTCATCTGACTTACCATGTTTAGGGAATGGTTCTTTGAATATTCCCATCTTTTTGTTTGGCGTCTGATTTTTCTCTAGGGTGTCCACTTCTATCTCCCCATTGTCAATGAGATCTTGGATGTAGTGACAAAGTCATAGAAATTTGTCTATTTTGTGTCCCTTGACACGATGTAATTCACAATAGTCATGCTCTTTGTACCATGATCATTTTAGAGCATTGTCATTAAAGGGTTGTGTCATGGGATAAGTCACCATGTGAGCTACATGCAATTGCTTCAATATGGCTGAAAAGGCTCATTGAGAGGAGAGAGCATTCTATGTTTAGGTGGTGGTTGAATAAGCCCTTTGGTCAGTTTAAAAGGTTGACCAATTTGAACCATTTGTATGTGTTTGGAATCTATGATTCCGTCTCCCACCACGTTCTTTGTTCTTGTTAAATATTTTCAGCTTTTTCATGGGTTTTGCGTTTTGGTTATCCTTAGAGTGTGATTTAATGGTTCCTTTGGCAATAAGGGATTTCTCTATTTGAATGCCCTTTTTAATAACCTCTTTGAAGGTGTGAACACAATGCATTTGCAGATGAAAGGTGATGTCTAGGTTGAGATTGGGTACAAAGATACTCACTAGCTATTTTTCAAGGAATGCACAAGGGAAGCAACTGGTTATCCCTCTCCATCTTTGTAGGAAGCTAGCGAATGTCTCGTTAGGACGTTGTTTAGTGCCACACAAGTCCACCATGGTTATGTCACTTTCTATGTTGTACGAGAAGTTTCGTACAAACCTTTCTGCCAATTCAGGCCATGTGAAAATAGACCCATGAGGTAAGCGAGTGAACCATTCCAAGGCTTGCCCCCTAGACTCTTTGAAAGAGTCGTATGAGGTAATTGTCACTGTAGGCCACTTCTTGGCATGCCATGTAAAAATATTTTACATGGTCTCGCGGGTCACCTTTCCCTCTATATTTGTCAAATTTTGGCATGTCAAAATTTTTAGGGAAGGGTTGAAGTGTCATAGTTTTATCAAATGGATGGGGACATAACTCTTCATATTGATATTTCTGTTATTCCCCATAGTACTCTCTTGGAGGCTTGTAAGTGTCACTTTCATAGATTGCATTTCTTACACGAGTAATTGTTCTTTGGTAGGAGAAGCAGGGATATATATACGATTGTATTCCATATTGTCTCCTCCTTGATTGTCCATTTGAAGTTCACTAATTTTGACCTTAGGTTTTGTCTTTTGTACATTCTTGTTTGTTTCTTTTTGTACATGAGATGTTAACAAAGCTAATTGTCGACTAAGGTTGCAAATTTTTTGTTGAATAGTGACTTCTTCTTCGAGAGGTTCCTCTTCTTCTTCATGATGTGGAGGTTGTTCAACATTTTTCGTGTTCTATTCTAACTTTACGTGGTACCTTGAGGAAAGGTATTCTATATCCCACTACATTATCATTTCCCACGTTAGAGGTAGAAGCATGTCCATGTGTTAATATATCCTCCATGTTAATAAGAGGTTGCTCCTCTTCATTAACATCGTTTGTAGGTGGGATTATCTCTTATTCGATAGGCATTCTGATCCTAACTCCACAACTTGTGCTAGTACCCAATCCTTGTTTCTAAAAAGGAATTCATCTAACAAGGTGGGGTCAAAATCAAATTCTGCATGTGGTGATTCTAACTCGTCACTGCTATGATCTATCATTTCTTCTTCTTTCTCCGTGGAGAATAAAGGCCCAAGATCATGGCCAATAAAGGGGTTTGACCCTTGTTTGTTTGAGGCTTCCCAAGTTTGTGTTTGTCTTTCTTCCAAAGCCTTCTTTTTGAGCCCTAATCTTGTTTTAGGGGCCATGACGTGTAATAGTTTCACTAAGGTATCTGTGAATGTGTTCAAAGATTTTTATCAAACCTAAGTGAAAAAAGAATGTCAAGAAATCAAGGTATGTTATGAATGTCAAAGAACCAACGTGACACAATGATTTCTCTTAAATGAACGAGCCAAGCAAGAATCAATCACACAATGTTGAGTTTCAAACCAAATAATCAAATGAAGTACTTCCTAATTTTTTTTTTGGAAAGGTAGTTGATGTCGTCTGATGATTAACAAAATTTTCCTACTTATGTCAAGTTAAAATAAATGAACAAGGCGTAAGTAATAACAAGAAGTTAACGCGACCTCCAAACAAAGTATACTAGAAGTAAGCCCAAATTCAATCAAGACCTATATTCCAAAAGGTGTCAGTTACGATTGTGAGTAACAAAAAAATTTCACCAAGATATGTTAACCAAACTTTGTGAGAAAGTAAGGTATTGATATCAAGATGATATTGATATAACACACACAAGTGATAACACTTAACACTCTTCAAATCGAGGTAATAATTGAAATCAAACTAAAGCTATAGTATACCTAGGAATTGTTAAAGTGTATATAGCGTAACCTTACAATATAGGTATTTAGGTCAAGTTTACAAGAAACAAGATGTAAATACCAAAATTATAGTGACACGATATAAACAAGATAACCGTTCAAAGGAGAATCAAAGTGATGAACCAAGCCTAACTACGATGACAATCTTGACTTGGGTATCAAGATAAAAAAGGCTACCAATGATATAAAAATGTCTCCACACACTTTAGACATTTAACAACCCAACCACAAACATGGATGGGTGTAAAAAGACACAAAAGTGGTGAAAATAATCAATTGATAATGCAAAGGTAGTCACTCTTCTTTTGATCAATAAAGTTTCAAAAGAAAGTGAAGGAAGTAGATCAATTGGGGTTGAAAAATGTTGGCCTTACTTTGGCAGAGTTTCACCTCGCCTTAGGGAAAGTGAAAAACTAAGCAAAAGTAATGCTTCACACATTTCATGATGAACAATAGCTCTCAACTCAAATTGGTTTTGATGTGGTCCAAGTTGGCTCTTGGTCAAAGATAGCTTCCTAGGTGGTTCTCTCAACTAGGTGTCACAAGTCATCTAAGAGTGAGCTTGATTTACCAAGAAAATTCACACTGACTAATTCTTGGAGTATCTCGGCTTTACTTTACCCCCTTCAAGCACAGTGGGCAATAAATGTGTCCATCGTGTACTCTCACTGGGGTCGCGATACGAGATGAATTGTGATGCTAAATCTCACAAATGGTAATACTAGTCAAGTAGGTTGTGCGGAGAACTTCCCATGTTTCATCCATAAGGTTCCCTCTTGTGTGAACTACTTTGGAGTTCTTAGGACCACCCTCATTGTTGTAGGTTAAGGCTTATGCCAAATGGGTTATGTCCTATTTTTAGCGAATGAGACGTACCCTTATCCGAACTCGTAAATCAAGTGTTTTGAATGTGGTGTGTTTTTAATCTTTTAGACTTAATGTGGGTTAGTCATTTATCATTTGACAATCTGTAACACATGTTTAGTTAGAAAAGTTTGTTTCGAACTCCTTTATTTGACAAGCGTTTTTAGGTCATGCACTCAAGCGTTAGTAGTTCTCTAAGAAAATCACATTATTTAAAAGAGGATTAAGAATTGGTTTTGATTCTCAAGATCATCCAATGATGCAAGAGAAGATCATACATAACAAGTAATCCAACTAAAAAGTAAAGAAAAGCGTTGTAATCAATGAACCATGTAAAAAGCTTGATAAATGTTCATTCCTTTAAGCTAAAAGTGAAAGATGAAGTTTCCAATTTACCAAATGCTATAAAATGAAGACTAAAGTTGTTTTTGATTCTCAAGATCACCCTAAGGTGTAAGAGAAGAGCATACACAAACTTTAGCCCAACTATATACAAATGGAAAACTTAAAATCTAAGGAACATTGAAAAATACTTTGTAAAAGGTTCATTCCCTTAAGCAAAATGAATAATCAAATTTCCAAGTTTAATCCCAATGTGAAAAATATAGTGACCAAAGTTGTTTTTTATTCTCAAGATCACCAAAAGGTGCAAGAGAAGAGCATACACATGCTTTGATATAAATCAAGTAAAGCATGGAAATACAACATTCATCAAAATATTAGACATGTTAGAAAATGACAAATTTTAAAATAAAAGAAAAACCTATAATTCTATAAGTATAAATCCTAAATTTATATTTTCATTACATAGTAAACTTCAATACCTTTCCAACGTAAAAACAATGGATTCATTTTGAGTTTGGGAACAAAAGTTATGGCCTTTGGAAGATGGGTTACACATATGCTCTTATGCTCACGGGTATGCACTTAACATGCACTCAAAAATGTTAAAAAAATGTCCCTTAATATGCAAAATGGTCAAATTTTTCCAACCAAGATGCAATTTCGACAACAACCCATCATATTAATATATTAATAGAAGACTCAATGCTATCAAACATTAACATACATGCTCAAGAATTTAAGATTTTCAAGAAATTGACAAAACTAGCATGTAGAATGTCAAAAAAGAATGTACAAGAACTAAAAATGAAAACATGGAGAAATTTTGAAATTTTCCCATCAATTCCAATTTTGATAGCACTTCACCTCCTTTATACCTACAAAGAATACTCAACACATTCAAACTCAACAAAACAAGTTAAGAAAAACAAGTTATGTCAATATATGTAAAAAGAGGGTTAGTAACCAAAATTGAAACTAAACTACAAAAACTTGAAATTAAGTGCAAATGACAATGGAGTAAGTCCCACCGGGCGTCCCATATGTATACATGAAATAGTTAGCTATGTAAGTGGAATTGAAACTAACACATAGTACCTTCAATACAATGTTAAACTAAACCTATGCATCATCATGCTAAGAGCTTAATCAAAGCTAGCGTATCAAAATTTCTACATTAAACATGAAATAAAAATTTCAAGCTAATATGCTAAACAAATTAACTTCTATCTCTTATTGAATGCTAAAATAAGATGAGATTAAACCTATGTAGATCTCTAGCAATCAAAAAGTTTATTATGTGCTTGAAATCCCAAGGTTTCTAAGAATGGAGTCTTGTCAAATCATGGCTACAAGACCACTTGACATATCTCCATATGACTTCAAAACTTGGGTGGATGAATGCAAGAAATGGAGAAGGCTAGCTCTTCTAATGGAAGAATGCTTCAAAGATGATAAAATGGCTATAGTGTATGCTCTATGCTCATTTAGGAGTGTAGGTGTAAATAGAAAGGTAGGAGGAGGGCTCCTTATATAGCCCAATGGATATAAGAATCTCTACATCCCTCTTCATGTGGGATAAATGGAGAGGTTGGGTTAGTTGTGGATAAGGGAGGTTTAGAAAGGGTCGAGTCAATCTTAGAAGAGTTTATTTTGTCCTTTAGTGACTCATGGGGTTTGAGGGGATTTATTAATTAACCAAAGTGATTAATTAATATGTGTGCAAGCTTATATAAACTTTTTAGAGGAATAGTTAGTATGATTTATGTTATGAGAGGATTTTAATCAAATAAATGACGATTTATTGATTAAATAGAAGAGAGAATTAATTAATTAAGAATACTTAATTAATCTAGATAGAAAGATGTATTAATTAATCGGAATTAATTAATTAATGTAGATAGAAATGGGAGCTTAATTAATTAGAAATAATTAATTAATCTAGATAGAAAGGAAGCTTAATTAATTAGAAATAATTTATTAATCTATATAGAAAGAGGAGCTGATTAATGGAATGCCGTTAATGGTGTCATTGTTGGATAGAAGAGTTAATTAACTAACGATGATAGTAGAGAAAATGTGCGATATTGACGATATGTCGTCAATTTGCGGGAAAAGGGTATAATTTGTGTAATTTAAGTATATAAATTGCTCAAGCTAAATTATAGGTGTCTATAGTTAGCATGCATGTTTATATGATATTTAACCATAGAACTATTCACATAAATATATCCATTGCATTCATGTCACTTTGAAAACACATATAATAGGAAAAATAACATTCTAAACCATAACCAAGATCAATTGAACCATTAGATCACCATATCCAGGACATATCCAAAATTATCCATCATAACTAAAAACATTATATAGTAGAAGCTTGAATACATAACAATCATACACTAGTGCACTTTGGACCATGCACACAAGTATTAAACCCTAGATATATAGAAAAATAACATGACTTTGATAGAACATAAAAGAGTTGCTATCTGAAATCCTTAGAACAATGGCCTACACTAGATATATATAGGGGTGGGGACTTTCCCTTCACTTGCCCATGCACTCTCCTAATAATAGGTGTGCTTGAAAAAATAACATGCATGTTTTCTTTCCTACAAATAGCCACACGTACAACTCCTACATGCTTTTACAAAATAACTAATAACAGATTATCCTATTATTTCCCTACTTTAATCCTATTATTAACCTCCATGCGTGTGATTTAATCCGATATCTACATGTTCTTTCTCTAAAAATAGCCTTTACTTGACTGCCAAGTCATCCCGATTTTATCCCTTGTGTGATCGACACTCTTTCTAGGCCATCTAGGCCATCCTAAGCCGCCCTAAAAGATGGCTAAGTCCTCTTCCTTGATGTTCATGTGCATGCTACCACTGCCTCTTCCTTGCTCCATGGCGCTTGGCGCGCAATACTCCATTTTCTGTGCACGTGCTCCTACACGTAGACTCCGCTCTTCAATCCTTAGCATTTTCCTTATCAACACTAACATTAGGTCTAAATATATAAATCATGTTAAGTCAGCCATATCTCTCATCTACAAGCACTCAAACATCCTATCTCCAAGTATTTTAGAAAGAGCCAAGTCAAAGCAAACATGGTCAAAGAAAATGCCAAATCTAATTGATTTATCTAGATATCACATGCTACATGGATAATGACGCATGGTTTGAGGCATATTTGAAGTAGTACTAATGCCATTGGTACACAGGGTTCCCACAACCATTCTAATGTTTTTTTTGAAAGATTCTTCATCCATAAATAAGGTTTGAGATCATGATCAGTCCATTCATAGAGTCTTGTTACATGTGTGACAACTAAGGTTTGAAAATGATAGATAAATCTAGGAAAGTGACCAAACCAGAAATTTGTAGAATCTAATTTAGAGTAAGTCCAATACCATACATCGAGGTCAAGACCGTACTGTATGGTACGGTTCTACCCTAGGTACATTTATAACCATAGTTTCAAATGCAAATGTCATCCAAATTTAGATATCCCAGTTTCTTTGTTACATAGTCCTAGATGTCTCTAGAAGACATCTGAAATCAGCTAAGTACCTTCATACATCCCTTTAGAGATTTCAATTTCATGTTAGTTTGATTGGTGTATGTTAATTCTTTGTATTTGATCTCGGTTGTAAATTAGAGCTAGTATTCATATTGTAACATCTTTGTAAGATCTATAATTAACTCTAATATAATCTACACCTAATTAAATTGACCTAAAATTTAATTAAGGGTTAAAAATTTTGGTGAACCCACTTTTGATCAAATTCTTAACCTAATCTAGGATCTATTCCTTGTATATTAGGCATGTTGATCTCTAAACCCTAGTTAATTTAGGGTTTCTTGGTGCATGATCCTTCTCATCTTTCTAATATTTCTTCTTCTATTTTTGGTAATGTGATGGATTCTCCTCCTTCTCTTGTTGACATTGATCTCCCTCTATATGTTCAAGTTATTGTGCATAAGACCTTGGTTAAACATGTTCTTCTTGACAAAGGATCAAGCCTCAATGTTTGTAGTATCTCTTTCATACATGCTTTTGGTGTCTCTATTGTAGATATATCTCCTTATAATTTGTGTTTCCATGGATTTGAAAATATTCCTCACAAATTATTTGGTTCTATCACTATTCCAATCACTATTGGTTTGAAGACATTTCACACTATTTGTTATGTACTCCCCGATGACCCTTCCTATAATATTCTTCTCGGGAAACCTTGGTTACATGCTACACACATCACCTTAGTACTCAATGATCTAAAAATTTCTCATCGAGGCTCTACTCATCTTTACAATTGGGATATTATATAAGATCTCCTTTATGTTCATCATTTTTATTGGGATATCCCCACCGAGTTGATTATGACACATATTCTTCCTCAACATATAGATAAATTACTCAATAATGTCCCTCCAATTATTTCTCGCACTCTACCTCTAGTAGCTACATCTACTATTGTTAGGGGCATCTCATGGTCCCCTTACAAATGTTACAATGTCCATGTATTTCAAAATTTTTGCTTGGAATAAATATCAAAACACCTCTAATGACAATAAAATTACTGATCTAGATGGTTGTCTCATTACTTCACTTGATGCTACTACTTCACCCCGATTGAGCACATCATCTTCAATGACTCATACTACTTTATCTTCATGCACTCCACCAATAAGTTTCTATTCTCCTATGGTTATCTTCATTGATGTTTACTCTATGATGCTCACATATTTAGGGGCAACCCATATTCCCCTCCATAATGTTACACCTATTATGGATTTCACACATACTACTTGGCACATTATTGAGTTTCAATATACCACTTTACAAAATGATTCCATTGTTTCTTCTAAGCTTACTTTCATTACATTTGATGCAATTTTCTATGTTATGTTGGCCCTAACTTGTATGCATGGTGTCACTCATGATAATCTTACATATGCTACTTTGTGCACACCTTGGTATGTTTTTTTGGTCATAATACTTTTATATCACTTATTATACTTGTGGTTGGCCTTGTATACCTCCCTCTTTTTGAGGTTGATACAATATACCCTCATTGCATTGAGTCTCTTATGTATTTCTTATATCCATGTATTCCTCTTCCTAATACATTGTTGCTTAATTCATACATGGTTCATCTTTTTGTCTTTATAGGGTTTCCCCTCATATTCCTATTCACCAACTATCTATGTTACACATGGCTTGTTTTGGATCAAGTCCACGTTGCTCTCCTCCCAAGGTTTCTAGGACTTGATTCACTTGAGTATATTGAGTTGGATGTAGGACATACATATTGGTACACACTTATGGGAGCACTCATACTTCCTTACATTATCATCATTTTTGGGAAACACCTCCACATCCTATGGGTGTTAATATTCTATTATAGTTTGCTTGCACTTCCTCATTTACACTCGGATTATATACATTGTCTATTTGCTACTTTTCAGACTAAGAAGACTAACACATGCGTCTTATGCAATGTTGACATATATTGTTTCAAATATTTCACTCATGTTGGTTACTAAATCATATTATCATGTGTTGACACTCTTTTTCATGCATACTTGCTTGTGTGTGTTATTGCTTGGATGTTTTTCTCATTTGTGGCCTACGTGCCTTGATTTTCTTATGATGCCAAGGGTATCCCATGTTTGTGGCATCATGCTTATCCTATTTGCACTTGTGTTCTCTTATCTACATGCCTACAAACCTTGATTGCCTTGAGAAAACATGGGTGTCCTATGTTTCTAGACCCCAAGCCTTTTGTATCCTCTTGTATGTCATTTTTTCCATTGGAAACATTGAATTTGTTCTTGTTTACTCCTACAAGTGTTGTTCTAGTGGTTGATTTAGTTTCTACTATCATTATGTATTACTAACATTGTTTTTGTTGTGCACCATGGTAGCCACCATGTCCAAACACCTTTCCTTTTGAAGGTACATGTTCTCCAAGGTGGCCAAGAATTTAACACTTTACACATATTTTCAAATATCCTTGATAGTACATGCCTATTTATTTTGAGCCACATGTTTAAACATGTTTTCTGCACATGCCTTAAAAGAGGGGCATCCATTTAGGTTTATTCTATATTTTTAGCAAATACAATTACAAATCTGGAGGCATATGCAAGTGCAAAATGGTACATGCACCTAAAAATGCAATCATACATAGAATTTTGGTAAAATCAACACAAGGTAAAAATTGTACACTTTGGTCAGAACCATAGGATATGGTCCTACCCCCACATGTTTTTGACTAGAGGTAATTTGAACATATTCAAATTTTTACCTATGTATAAAGGTTTTATGCAATTTTCACATCAATATTACTCATTCCATATCGATCAGGGGTATGAAAGTTTTCATTTCTTCTTCACATCAACACCTAGCTTCAAGCTCAATTTGAGGAATCTTGGCGGCATAGATCTCCTTCCTTGTTCAACATTTTAAGTACAATTTCAACATATTTCAAAATTTATTTCAGTTTATACTCAGTTGTTTGGAATATGGGCGAGTTTGGCGGCACCTATTCTATTTTGTACTATATGTCTTTGTTAGAAAAATTAGGTCTAGATCCATCTACAACGATGTGATCCGTGGGGTTTTGGAAGGAAGTGAAGAAACTAAGGGCTTTGTGGGTAGTATTTCCTCTCTTATTACACTTAAAGGGAAATATATGAGAGGAGTTGAATACATTTGGTACAATTCTTCTCCTTTTATAGGGGTGCATTTGTACCTTTTTACTCTTCTCTCTCTTGTAAATTTATGTGTTGGGTTGCATGCACCTAACACTATGGTTTCTTCTTAGCAGTGATTGGGGATTGATCACCCCAATCCTTAATTGAAGTTCAACAAATGCAAATCTCCAAGAAAAATCAAAGAATGACTAAATATGTGTATTCTTTTATTGTTTACATCTTTTCAATTTACATATATGCAACAACAAATATTTTCTACATTACATGTTTTATTTGAGTTACGATCAACTATATTTTAGATAAATTAACTACACTATGTGTTGCAAGTTTCATTATGTAGCATTCCAACAAAAATCACAACAATGTAGTTGCAAACAAACATTCAAGAAAAGAAAAAGTGTGTTTACACACTCAGATATAATTCCTTTAAGCATGAAATTTTCAATTTCATACTTAAAGGGGGAAATGTAGACACTCAATTTTGGTCATTTACAATTTGGAAACCCTTAATTTGACTATGCACTCTTGTTATGATAAATACAACTTCTCCATTCCTACTTAACACTTTCTAAGGTCCATTGTTTATCTTTTTTATCCTTTCACACTAACATGTTGACACATCCTGAGAATACAATGCATAAAATTAGTAGAGAAACATCGGTCCATCAACTCCAAAATTCATTTGGCACATTTCCTACTCTTAGTTAGGACCGTTAGGCTTGGCTATAAGTTCATATCAGTCCTGACCCATTTGTATAGTTTTGGAACTACATGTCCTCCAACTTTGCTTTTGAATCAACATCTTTCATTGTGTAGTATACTTCATCTAGATTGTCCTTGCTTAGATAAATCATCTATGGAACCCTATATAAGAAAGTAAACACTATGTATTTTACTAACCCGGACCTCCTAAGAAAATGCACTAGAGCACTCACTTCATACACTTGCAAAAGACATTTAAAGCTCCTAAATCTCGAATTACATATCTAAAATCATTAGCGTAACACTCACATCATGTCCGAAGCTAAAAACTAGGTCCATGCATCCATATATCTCATCTACAAGCATTAAAAAATCCTCTCTCCATGTATTTGTTGTTGCAAATCAGCAGCACCCCTGGATGTTGATCAAACTTCTAGTTTGACATCTTGGACATCCAGTGTGATTGCACAACATTGAATCCTTTCCCCAAGTGTGGGACTTGTAAAATGGGAAAGGAATCTCTAGATTAGAGGCTGGTTCCTCAACTCCTCTAATCAGATATGTCACTTACAAGTTGCAGAGGTTTGAATTCCTAGTTCCTACTCTAAATTCCAAGGGGACAAAGATAGGGAATGCAAGAAAATGAAGCTAATGCTAATGAAGTGATGCACCAAAGGAGTTGCAGACACCTGATACTGCAATACATACACAATCCACAAGAGAACACAACACAAAGCATGCACAAATTTCTCAAAATGTAATGAAAGATCAGGAAAACAATGATAGATATATGAAAGGATTGAGGGATTTTAATCACAGAACATATATTAACATTTCAGATCCAATACAATGCATTACAGTGATCAAGAGGCAAGAAGGGGTGCTGTATTACATGGAAAGGTAAAATTTTTCACAAATTCTGCCAAAGAGGAAGAAAAAGGAAAGTTGCAGAGCTGAAAAAGTGTCTCCTTTTGCAAAAATGAACCCACTCTGGCTTTTACAGTGCAAGCCACGACCCCAGGAGAGAGAAACATGGGAAAACATGGGGAAGATTCAACCATTGACCAAAATGCAATCAAAACAACATGGGCATCCTTACAGGCCCATCCCTTGACATTTTTAGCCATGCTGGGAGAGAATGTGAGCCATTCTTCATTAAAAACGGTGGTTGAAATGTCATTTATGTCCATGACCACGTGCAAGAGGCATTTTTCTATTTTCTCTCTCTAAACTCCATCAAAATACAAAAATGACCCTAGAATCTTGTAGATAATTTTACCAGATTTCCATTGATATAAAGAACGTGAAAAAATGAGCTCTGGATCGAAAGATATGGCCGTTTGAAGTTTTAGGGCAAAACAGGGCCAAATCGGATTGGCGGGCAAAAATTTGAATTTTTTCACCTTTTGGTCATTTGGAAAATTTTCCCAAAAATCCCCATGCTCCACCACTTTGGGAGCCACGTGGCATGTTTTGATTGGGTGTGGGCCTATCCTGCTTCATTTTCCTTTGTTTTGCCCTTTGGAAAATTTTCCAAGATTTCCCCCTGGCCGAGTCGATGAGTTGAGGACACGTGTCACGTGTTGATTGGGCGTGGACCTTTCCTTCCTGACTTTTCCATGGGCTTGACTGATATTTTGAAGCCACTGGACATGTGGTGAAACCCCATTGGATGCGGGCTTACCCCTTCGAATTTTCCTTGCGGGCTTTTCCTGAGATTTGCCACCACCTGACACGTGGCACAATCCCATTGGCTCGCGCTCGGGGGGAGGTGTTTTTCCCCTCTAAAATTTACTTCCTTTTTGCTTGGGAAAATTTTCCAAATTCTCCCCGCCTTCTGCTGGCCCAGTACACGTGGCAGCATCTTACTGGACATGGGGCCTGGGCGAACATTTTTTCCTTTTCATTTTAGCTTTTGGGAAAAGATCCCAATCTCCTCCCGCGCTCAGTGCTCCGACCTTTGGGACACGTGGCATCACATTATTGGTTGGCGGGGGGCAGCGGGCCAAAACTTCCTTTTGAAATTTGGTGAAAACACTTTGCCAAAATTCTAACTTCCCCTCCACCCCCGCTTTTTTGGGCTCCGGTGACACGTGGCACAATATAATTGGCGCGGGCCTTCTTCATTAAAATTTTCCCTGTGCCAACACTTAGTCATTTTTTCAATTTTTCCCCATGGACATGTGGCGCCATTCTATTCACTGGTGGGCCTGCGGGGGAAATTTTCCCTTTTGAAATTTCGCCAAACACTTGGTAAAAAACCAAGTTTTCCTCTGACCCCCGCCGCTTCCTTGGACATGTGGCGGCATCTCATTGGCTGCGGGCCTTCCAGGGGAAAATTTCCCTCAAAAACTCTGCCGAGCCATAAATTCAAAAATACATGGAGTTAGGAGGAAAAATTTACCTTTCTGGAAAGTTGAGAAAGAGCTCTATCCAATGGTGCCATTTCTAGAAAGTTTTGAGTGCCTGAAAAACAAAAAATTATGACAAATAATGAAAGGAGTTAGCCACAAAATGAGCGGGGGGACACATTTTGGATAACTGATATTTTAGTAAGATTCAATTCAAAGCAAGCATGATTAAAAAAAATTCCAAATCTAATTGATTTTTTTAGATATGACATGCTAGGTGGAGAATGATGTGCGGTTTGAGGCCTCTTTGGAGTAGTGACAACATTAGAGGTACATAGACATTCCCACAACCTTTATAATGATTTTTTTTAGGACTCTTAATCCATAGCTAGGATTTGAGACGACGATCAGTTCATTCAAGGATCCTCATTGCATACGTGACAACTAGGGTTTGACAGTGATAGATAAATCTAGGAAGGCGACTAACCCAAAAATTTACAAAAGATGATTTAGAGTAGGTCCAAGATTTTACAATAGGGTAAAGAATATATAGTTTGGTCTGGTAGTTTTGTATGGTTTTGGCCTAGGTGAATTTAAAACCATAGTCCCAATTGTCAAGGTCATACATGTTCAAATATCTTAGTTCCTTTGTTGTATAGTCTCATATCTCTCCGAATTCATCTAAAATCAGCTAAGTACCTTCATACATCCATTTTGAGATTTCAATTACATGTTAGTTTGATTGGTGTATGTTAATTATTTATATATAATCCAATTAGAGCTATTATTCATATTTCAACATCTTTATAAGATTTGTAATTAACTCTAATATAATCTATACCTAATTAAATTAATTCAAAATTTAATTAAGGGTTAAACAAATTTCAACGACTCTCGAAACCATGGCCACATATTATACCACTATGCTACCTAATTATGTGTAGATCCATGTATTACCCCAAACACCTATTTTTGTGATATGATACTATAGTCTTGGCTTATGAATTTCACCATGTTACATCCTCCTTCCGACATTATATAGTTCAATGTTACCCCTCTTTCTTGTACATAGTTAAGCACTTTGAAAATACAAAATATCAAAACAGTTTCAAAATATAAAAACATTCATATATTTGAAAAATAATAAAATCGGGACATGTACACTTCGCTTGAGTTGTTATCACGGCTAGGAAAATATTGATTAATGTTCACATGTATGGGTTAATAATGTTATATTGTGTATTATGTGAGCGTGAGTTATTAAAACAACTCACGTGAATAAATATTATAGGTAAGATATTTGTGTTATAAATCATCCATGTTGAGAATAATGGTTATAAGAGACATAATAGGTCTCTTATTATATAGGGCTTGAACTACCTATATTTTGGGAAGCACTATATTGAATAAAATAATGAATTATACTATATAAACTCTATCCAAATATTCATTTGGTATTAAAGAAGATGTATTTCCTTATGATGGAAGAATAAATACGTTTAAGGGGAAGACATGTTCAACTACCCCAAATAATAAAAATCCTTGATTAGAAGAATACTTTTTATAGGTTTGCATAGAATCGTATTGTAGCATTTTTTCCATGTTTTTCCCTTCAATTTTGTAGACCCTTGTGTAGTGTGTTGCTTCCAAGGAGATAAAATTATTTATGCATTCAAATATTATATTATTAGTGGTTGAAGTGTGTGATTTTTCTTTGACCGAATATATTATGTGCTTGATTTCGGTATGTGAATTTGCTTAAGTGCCTTGGCTCCTCTTCTAAATTGTTTGTACTTCCATTGTTCTTCTATCAATCTTGTAGTTGGAAACTCAATTGAATGAGTATTACTCTAATAACATTGTATAAATATATTTGTGCATCTTGACTATTATTGAAAGAGATTTTGGTGATGGGTGGTCTAGATAAGTATTACTCACTTATTTGCATATCTATTATTCGAATTCATGTTTATGCTTTGTGTTCTTGGCCATCCACCCATTTCCAAGTTACATTCATCAAGATTTGGACTTAACATTACATTAAGTTATTTAATAAAATTTAAATCTTAATAAGAGGAATGAGATCAAACAAATATAATAGTAACAAGCAAGATCTATCATGTAAGAAACAAACAAGTGTGTATAATAGGGAGATAAGAGTGACTTAGCTTGTATTCAAATATCTAGCTGATTTTGGGTTGGAAACTGAGTGGAACAGGATGGATCTGGACTTGATATGCTTTTTCTAGGATTTTCAACTCTTTTAGACATGACATCCCATATGAGGACAAGATCTCACAGGCACTAGTGTTTGAAGTGGGCACCGATATCTTGGCAACAACACTACTTTT
Organism: Taxus wallichiana var. yunnanensis; assembly: GCA_018340775.1. Lineage (NCBI taxonomy): Eukaryota > Viridiplantae > Streptophyta > Pinopsida > Cupressales > Taxaceae > Taxus > Taxus wallichiana. The sequence goes on along the minus strand of CM031234.1, from coordinate 425,514,354 downwards.
GATCTTTTCATAATATGAAATTGTATTCTTCCTTTCACTCTTTTTCACATCCACTTTGATGTGGATTTTTACTATCACACTTGAATCTGCAAAACAAATCCTAGCTACCTGCACAAGGCTCAAGTAAACATTAGATAAAATAAATAATGCATATGCTTGTGTTGGACTGACCTTGATGGTCACCCTGATGTGATTATCACCAAGTGCTACATTACATTTCAGATTCTATGTAGTTCTAGTGTGTGTGTTATTGACTTATGTCCCTTGGATCTAGGTTTCCCTTGTTCCAGTTGAGAAAAGATAACAAGATACAACTACTTTCCCCCAAGATGAATATGTCGAGATGGAATATATATATATAAAACCCCTCTTGTGCGAGTGTATAATGCAGCCCAAACGTAGTCCTTGAATGTTTATTTTTCCCAAGTACTATATAGTAAGTAATAGCCCAAGTTGTCTAACCCCTAATAATAGTAAGTTGCATATATATATGACTTCTTTTTTGAATTTTGATACTTAGTGACACCAAAGGCTGACTTAAAGAATTAGAAAAGACCCAAATTTAAGTATCAAATGGTAATTTAGAAAACCAAAGAGAATGGAAAAAAACACCCAACAGGTACACTAACACTCGTGCAATGGTGTCCTTGATGGGTGCTACTGTCCCAAAGCCAAGAAAAAAAAATTAGACCAAGGACAGAGATAAGGATCCCTGTGACTTGACCAAAAAGGTGTAAATCCAAGAAGTATGAGAAAAATATCACAATAAAAACCAATCAAAGCAATAGAAGGACTAGGAAAAAGGTGTCACTAGTGTCTAATATTCATACTTAGAAATCATGTATATAACAACATACTAGAGGCATGATGTAATAGTAATACATCCATAATTTTGTGTCTACATTAAGAATATTTGATCGAAAAATACTCCTCGTACACATTACATCTCAATGCACAAAGACTTGACTTGGCTCAAACTCAGTTGCACCTTGGAGAGCCTTAAATTACTCGGCCCCTCCAAATCCACACACAACTAGATATATGTTAGTCTATTGCATTAATCTTTGCCTACATTTGCATTAAAATAATTACATGTGGTTTTAATTAACAAGAATTATGTGTTACGATAGTGTCACATTCTAGTTCATTCATCTACATGCATCATATGTGTTGTAAGAAAAGTTACAACACCGAAAGTCTCGATTGTGCACATTTTATTCCTACACAAGTTATTCAATGACACATGTTTGTGGAAACAAACAACAAAGGATCAAAGGTTCAATGTCATTTTTTTATTGTTTTAGTGGTATTTATTTAGTGTATTTAACACATCAAGAGTCGAGTGGAGTTAAAGTTCTTTATAGTTTATAAGTTGTCAATATTGTATGTTGTAGATTCAATCCTTAATGATAAGCTTTTAGAGATTGTGATCTGTAAAATTCTACTTTGAAACTTACAAAACCACACAACTACTGTTCCTACTTCCAATTTACTTGAAAATGACAATTCTAAAAGTTAGTGAATGAATGCTAGTGCTTAGAACTACTTGCAGTAAATAAAAATGAATAATTCAACACACAACACAATATTTTTATCTTGGAAACCCCCAGATTGAGGGAAAACCAGTCGGGAAGGGAAATTTCTCTTTCTTCCCAATAATATATTGGCCAAATAAAGAGATTACATATTAAAGAATTTAAAGGAATAAAACAATGTTATACCCACCCTCTCTACTTGTTTGCTCTGCTCATACACCTTACTTCTACAAATCAATTACAACACCAATGGTTTCTTGCTCACTTCTCCCATAAATTCTTGCTCCATTCCACATGATCCACTTATATTTATAGCTTGCTTCTTATGTCCTCCCATGCATTGGAGAATAGGAAGAGTCATTTAAGTAAGAGACACAACTCAAATGATCCAAATCCATAATTTTTCATGGATATATATATATATATATATATATATATATATATATTTATATCATGATAGGATTGTCAATGGACACATAGGGCTGGTTACACAACTTTTGGTGTTTACTGAGGGGCAATTATGCAACGACCACTATGTAGAAAGCAAAAATTCTGTCACTTAACTGTTTTCTCTGTTTGTTCTCATTTTTCCTTCTAATTTTAGTTGTTATGATGAAGTGGTGTTTTTCTGGATCCTTATGGATCAAACCTCACTTGCTCGGGAGGCCTTTAGTCCCATAAAATCTTAGTGGGAGAGTAGACGAGGAAACAATTCCCTAACCTTCTCCTTTGAGTAACACTGGTCTGCTTTGGTGTCTTCCCTTAATTTCAACCTATCAAGATTCCCGTGGACCTCTCCTTATTTCCCTAACCTTCTACTTGCATCACTACATCCTCCTCCAATTCGCCTCATGAATCCAAGATGTAATCCTCTATGGAAGGTAACAACTAACATTATTCTTCCTCATTAATCATATATGGCTCATATAGGTGCAAGTTCTCACAATTTACTATTGAGTACATCTGCATGAAGTGTGGCAAATCAAGTCTGAAAGCATTTCTCCAACCTACTCTAGTATGGTGAAGGGTCCATACTGTAGTGGTTTGAGTTTCCTTTCTTGACCTTGTAGTCTTTCCTTACTCAAGTAAAACCAAACCTTGTCTCCAACATGAAGCTTTTGCTCTTTACGATGTTGATTGTGCCTAGCCTTGTACTTGGTTTGAGACTTATCCAATTGTTCTTTCACCTTGAGATGGATTTGTCACATCCTCTCAACAAACTTCATTTCTCTAGTCAATTTTGAATCATGTATCTCACCTTCTTCCTATTTTCCAACTTCTATGTTCGGTGTATTGATAGGTAAATACCCCAAGAATGTTTCAAAAGGTGATTACATAGTGGATGAATGTATCACCCTATTGTAGGAATGTTAAATGTAGGCTAAGAACTTGTTTCAAGTCCATGGATATTTTTATTATACCCTCTAATCAGTTATACCGAAGTCCTATTCACCATCTCTTTTTGTCCATCTGTCTTGAAATGGAAGGTTGTGCTTCTCTATAACTTGGTGTCCATCTTGTTCCACAAAGTATTCCAAAACTTCCCTAAGAACCTATAATATTTGTTAGAAATAATAGACTTTGGCAAACCAAAATGAACCCATACATTAGCAAAGAAAAGTTCAGCTGCTTCATGTCCTTTTATTGTCTTTTTACATGCCATAAGAACACACATTTTGCTAAATCTATCTACAACAACATATAGATAATCATGGCCATGTTTAGACATAGGTAGTCCTATTAAAAAATCCATAGATATATCCTCCCAAGGTCAAGTAGGGACTGGTAAAGGCATATACAAACCTTCCTTCTTGATTTTAGGCTTTCTTTTACAAAAAATTTTACATCCTCTTATGAATTTAGATACTTCATCTTGCATATTGGGCTAGTATACATAACTTTGCAAGTGGGCCATGGTCTTGCCAACACCAAAATGTCCTGATACTTTTGAGGTATGTGCTTCCCTCATTAATAAAATCCTTTCTTCTTTTGGCACATAAAGCTTCCCCGTCGGTAGAGCAACCCATATTTGAGATAACAATAATCAATACCCATATTTTCATCCCTTTGGATTGTAACTGCTGATATGTCACCCAAAATATTTGTCTTGAGCATATGCCTCTCCATAAGCTTCCTTCGTGAAGGGATCAAAATGAGAGATAATGGCCAAGATAGAGATTTTCTCTTGTGTGGGCAGCCTAGACAACATTTTTGCCACCAAATTTTTACAACCTTTCTTTTATTTGATCACTAATTGGAACTGTTGAAGGAACCCCATCCACTTATAGTGCCTTTCCTATTGCAATTTAGATTGTGCTTGCAAATATTGGAGAGGTTTGTGGTCAGTGTGCATAATAGTTTCTTTACCCAACAAATAATGTTTCCATTTCTTTATTTCCTAAACTAGTGCATACATCTCTTTATCATATATTGAATATCCCTTAACTGTTGAAGTGAAAGTTTCAGAATGATAGCATACTGGCTTACCTCCTTGTAGCAACACTACTCCCATATCGTAATTGGCATATGTCTCTACTTCAAAGGGATGCTGCAAATTAGGAAGAGAAAGTATTGGAGCATGACTAATTTTGTATTTTAATAACTCAAAAGCTGATCTTGTTCCTTACCCCAGTCAAAACCCTTACTCTTTGTGGTTGCTGTGTGTAGAGGTGTTGTAATAGTGGAGAAGCTCGGAATGAACTTCCTCATATATTGTACTTGATCCCACAAAACCCTAGTCTTTGTGGTTCCTACTGGTGTTGGCCAATTGGTGATAGCTTCCACTTTCTTTAGATCCACTCATAGCTCTTCTCCTCCAACCATGTGCCTAAGATAGAGAAGTGTCTATTTGAAATTTCACACTTCTTCGTGTTACATAGGAGTTGTTTCTCCTTGAGAACTTGTAATACTTGTTGCAAATGTGTTAGATGTTCCTCCCATGTGGCACTAAAAATTAGAATATCATCCAAATATACAATGACACATGTATCTATGAACTCCCACAATACATCATTCATCAATCTCATAAATGTAGTGGGTGCGTTACATAAACCAAATGGAAGTACTAACCACTCATACAAACCCTATTTTATTTTGAAGGAAGTCTTCCATATATCCTCCTCCTTCATCCTGACTTGGTGATAACTAGACTTGAGATCCAACTTTTTGAAGAACTTTGCATGTTGAATTTGGTCCAAGAGATCATCTATGTGTGGGATTGGATATCATTATTTATGTAATCTTATTCAAAGCACGGTAGTCGATGCACATTCTCTAAGAACCATCCTTCTTTGACACCATAAAAATAGGCAAATCACATGATGAGGTACTTGGGCATATCACATGTTAGTGTGAAATTGTAGCAACACCCCCAAATGAGCTCTAAAAATCTACTTTTCTAAAAATGAGACTCATTTGGTGTGATTTTCATAACATTTGATCATTCCCAAGTCAGGGACTTGCAAATGAGAATTATCCTCTAGAGAAGGCTGGTTCCTCTTCCTAATCCTAACACTAAACTACTTATAAGGAAGGAAATGGTACTATATAATCATAATCTAACAATTCCAAGGGACCAAGGAGAGAGAGAGAGCATGAACATAAAGAAATCCTACACTACAGAGGTGATAACAATGAGAAAAGGGAACTGCTGATCAAAAACCCAACTATTTAAAATGGAGAGAGGTGAGCAATGGAGAGGATGGAAAGATGTATCCCAGACCAAGGATAAAGTTCACATAGAACACCATTTCAATTCCGTTAAACACAACTCCCAAAACCTGCAATGGACATTAGAGATATGCACAATATACCCTGTAATGGTGAGAGGCAAGAAGAGACAAAAAAATGAGCAAAGGATGGACAAAATGCATCACGAAACAAATTTTATTGCTCCAAGAGTTCACACAGTACACCATTAATGGGAAAGAGGAAAGAAAATGCCATTACAAAGCCAAGGGAGGAGGCTTAAACTCCACATTCGACCCTGGAGAAGAAAGAGAGAGGGGGCAGGAAGAAGAATGAACAACCCTTTACAATGAATCCTACCCCTGTATTTATAGATTTGATTGGAGAGAAGAAAGAGAGAGGGAAGCGGGAGAAGTGGGTTAAAACTCAACCAATGCTTTGTTAATGCTTCTGATAAAATATGCCCCAAATCTATCTTTACTACATGATTCCTTGATTTGGCACCTTGAAAGAAGAGGAAACGATGGAAACAGATCGAATCCGATCTGGTTGTTGAGATAGATGGATCCTACATTGAAAAGATGTTTCCTCCATTTCCTTTACCTAACCTCCTTAAAAATAAAGTCTCAGACCTCCTTGGCATGGGTGAGGCCAATATCTTTCCAATGGTGTCATATCTACAATCTTTCGAGCCCTGAGTCGAAAGATATGCCCCTTCGAAGTTTGTATCGAGATCCGTATGAATGGACGGGGAAAACAATTTGAAAAATGGGTCCCCTTTTTGGTTTGGGACACGTGGCAACTGGATTAGAAAAAAAATTTGGTCTTGCGGGTCCGTAATTTATCTTTTGCCATTTGAACGAAAGGCAAATTTTCACTTTTCCCTCTGGCTCCCCGCCTTGGCTTTGACTTAGGTTCTAACGCTAAATTTTTCCCTGACAGAGTGAGTTGCGGGATATTTTGTAACTTCTACCCTTTTATGATAACAAGGGGAAAAGAATCAACTTTTCCCTTGACGCCCACTTTCCTCTGGGAAAAGCGTCAGTCTGGCACTCATTTGGTCTTCCACTTTTTTCTCGGCTCCTTTGCGGCACTGCCTCTTCTTCTCTAACCCTGCAATTCCATTGTTGAGTCCTCCCTTAACCCTTTAAATAGATTTAAGATATGGAAATGTTCAGAAGAACTGTTTCTTCTATTTCTTCTTGTGCAGGGTCGAATTTGACTTTCTCGGGCCTCTGTTTTCACTTTGCCTGGTTCTAGAACTTGAGCTCGTGGGTCTGAGTCATTTCCTTCATAATTTCCTTATGTGTAGGAGTTTTCTTGACCAAATTTTCCCGGGGTGAATTTGGTGACTCACGAGGACATCTGCCTGCTTAGATGAAGAAACCAGTGGCCTTGAAGCATCCATTGGGCATGGAGTCTACCTGATAAATATGAAACTGATTTGAAATTTTGAAGATCTGACCTCTGAGCCTCTTGGAAACCCACTAAACTTGGAGTTGAACTTCACCAAAAGCCAACTGAAATGGACTATGCAAGAGAAAACAACAACACCAAAAACTATGTACAAACTGAAAATCATACATACCCCAAGTGGGATATGCAGAGTGTGCAAAAGCACTTCTTCTACTGAAAACAAACCTACCTACTCTACTCTAACCAAGAGCAAAGGGAACTCAAACAAAACCTGCAACTAGTAGGGAGAAATAGCTTCCCTTCCTCAAAAATGGCAGCCATGCAACTGATTTGGCACTGAACATGGCTGGTTGGATGAGTGAAAAACTAACTACAAGTTGATCTTCCACCCACATCACTAAAGTATCAACTGAAGACAAAACCAATACCTATTTTAGTTGCTCTGCATTTGGATTGAAGAGGTATGTCAGCTGATATTTGGTGCTTTGTAGCTCATCCTCATGCCCTGAAATAGGCATGAATGGTTTTGGTTTCTCCTTTGGCTCCAATGAAGCCAAGTACCTGATTGGGCATGGTCTGATCTTTTGGATGTGCCCATTTCTCTAAAATTTAACTCCAAAAATGGATTCTTATTGTGTACCTTCTTAGATGAATGGTGTGGGAGAAATGGTGACATCCTCCTGTCTTTTGCCTTCCTCCTCTTTTGAAGAACATGGAAGATCAAGATCTTCCAACCCTAGTTCTAGAGGGCCATTATGGAGTGCAAGATTTTGCACTTGAATATTCTCCTTCATGTTAGTAGGTTCATGTGCATGGAAGATGGATGGAGGAGTGAATGATGTAATCTCCATGGGCTCCTCTTCATCAAAGAAATCTCTCAAGTCTGACAAACAGTCTGCCTCCTTGTTTTGCTTTGCAAGTGCTCTACCTCCTTCATGGTGTCCTCTTGATCTGTAACTTTCTCACCATGGTTTCTCTCTTCCTCAAACATGAAGTTTGAAAGATAAAACTCTTCTTCAACATCAAAGCTTGAAGGGGATGAAGTGGGAGGAAGAACTGAAGGTTCCTTGTAGCTTGCTCCACACTTAGAGCCTCTGAAATTGTATGGTCCTCCTCCATCATGGGTTCATCAATCAAATTAGGCCCTTGAAATGAAAGCAAAAAATATTCAATGATGCCTTCTTCATTGAGTGGCCTCAACACTAATTTGATCTCTCCCAACTGCTCCTCTTCAATGGGGCTTGGGACTAATTGTTCCTCCTCTTGTTCTTGCTCTTCTTCTGCTGCAAACTCAACCTCAACCACCACTGGTTCTTCAATCTTGACCTCCTCTATTGGCTTGACCATCAAGGGGATCTTTGTAAACCCAAATTTGGTAGCCTAACTCTTCAAATTATCTGTTATTTCTTTTTTGTTGGGCTCCTCTTCTTGTCGTTCTCCTTGAATGGATTCTTAAGCATCCTCCCGACATGGACTTGGGAAAGCAAGAGAAGTGGAAAGTTGGGGTTCAACCATCTTAGCAATTGTTTGTGGTGGGATGGGAGGTGTAACTTCTTGTTTTTTTGGAGGGGATGACTGTTTGGAAGGGAAAAGGATAGAAGAACTGAGATGAGGTGGAAGACTAGGAGATGGAGAAATGAAATCAACACTTGGGGCAGCAAGTCGAAGCTTGTAAATTGGAGCTTGGGTTGAGATGGTGCTGCTTGAGAAAGAGAAAAAGAAAAGCTATGAGATGTTGGACTTACCCATTGACAAGGTTGTCTTGACTCTAACTCATAAGCCCCGATCTCCTCAGTCCATTGTGCAAGTTGGGACAACATTTCAACCATGAAGTCAAGCTTCTCTTGAGGGTTGTAATGTCTTGGAAAAGGGCCTTCCCATGGACAAGGTGCCCTACAACCAATTTTGAATGCCTTCATTCATGTTATGCCCCTTGACTGAACCATGCCAACCTCCATTTTTTGAATTTTCTCCAATAAACCAACATTCTCCACATAACTGTCACCATTGTATGTGCCCCCTTGTTCTTGATAAGCTCCATGGCCAAACTAAATTTGACTCTACTCATATGGGTAAGCATAATGGTCCTGGATCTAATCATAATGCTAATTTGGAGGAGTTGGGAAATGCATTGGAGGTGGATTGCATTGTTGTAAGTGTGAGTTCCATGAAGGGAATGAAGTCATGATTGCACAACCTCATGGAATGGGAGAAAATGAAAGAGATGGAAGAAGAAAATGGATGAAATGAGTGGAAATGGATGGAAAAGGTCTGTAACTTAGAGAATGGGTTTTTGACTAGATGGAGTCGCCATATGTGCTTGAAAGTGCCTCCAAAGGCTGAAATCTTCACCAAGAGCACATCAAACATGATGAAGTGAAGTGGTAAGGTGCTTTATACTTGTCTCACTGGGTATGCCAAAACTGTTAGTGCAAAATCACAGCACCCCCAAATGAGCTCTAAAAATATACTTTTCTAAGGTAGACTCATTTGGTGTGATTTGCATAACATTGGATCATTCCCCAAGCTGTGGGACTTGAAAATGGGAATGATCCTCCAGAGAAGGCTGGTTCCTCTTCCTAATCCTAGCACTAAACTACTTCTAAGAAAGGAAATGTGACTATCTACTCCTAATCTAACAATTCAAAGGGACTAAGGAGATAGAGCATGAAAATACGAAATCCTACACTACAGAGGTGATAGCACCAAGAAAAGGGAACTGTTGATCACAAACCCAACTTCCTGAAATGGAGAGAGGTGAGAAATGGAGAGGATGGATAGATTCATCACACACCAAGGATAAAGTTAACACAGAACACCATTTCAAACCCCTTAAACACACTCCCAAAACCTGTAATGGACATTAGAGATATGCACAATATACCCTGTAATGGTGAGAGGCGAGAAGAGACAACAAAATGAGCAAAGGATGGACAAAACACATCACGAAATAGATTTTATTACTCCAGGAGTTCACACAATACACCATTAATGGGAAAGAGGAAAGAAAATGCCATTACAAAGCCAAGGGAGGAGGCTTAAACTCCACATTCGACCCTAGAGAAGAAAGAGAGAGGGGACAGGACACTCAACCATGCACCATCAGATTAGAGCTAAACAAGAGAAACTAACATAAAAGTATTATAACTTTGACAAAAACATCAAAAACTAACATGTATACTACTCTCTACTCTATGAAAGCTTATTAAAATTGAACCTAGTTTAGATCCTAAGCAATCAAATTATGTTTTGTTTACTCCCAAACATAGTGAAGAGATCTCTCCAAGTTGGCTACATGGCCAAGATTTAGATCTTCCCTTACTAACTATATTTGGAATGGATGGATGCAAGATGGAGGAGCTCTTAACAATGGAGTATGGCCAAGATCCAAATGTTCTATAGCTTAAAGCTATCACAAATGGTTTCTAATGCCTTTCCAAAGTGTTTGAGAGTAAAGTTGTAAGTCTGAATGGGAGGGGTGACCCTTCTATTTATAGTTTTCCACTTGGGAGAATTTGGAATTTGGGTGCATGTGGGACTAAAGCTCTTTTAGATTAGATTAGGATAAACATGCTTTAGGCTTAGTTAAGATTGGTTTAGGCTAGTTAACTAGGGTTTAGGCTAGTTAAACTTGATTAGCAAGTGATTAGAGACTCATTGAGAGTTAGGAGGGGTCTGGATAACCAATTGTGACTGATAGATAGCCTAGGAAGCCAATAGAAGTGGTCTAGAGAGAACTAGGGAGATTCTGAATGGTCAAAAGGAGGAATGTTTAGCTAATAAGAGAGATATTAACCAAATTAGATGATTTATAGGAGGAATAACCAAGAAGGTGTCGTAAATGGGCATCCGAGAATGGAGCGAAGAATGGGGAATTAACGTAGTATCGTTAATCGGTTGAATTGGATGAAATGCTAAGTGTAAGCATATTTTAGGTGTCTACATTTTCCCCTCTTTGGGGTGGCGTAAGTGACGCCACTTCAAAGAAAGTAGACAAACATAAACAAGTAGAAAATTTTGAAGGGATAGAAGAAAAAAAGAGTAGAATGAAGGATGCCCCCTCGATTGTCGATGGGGTGATAGAAGAACTCGATTGACGATCGAAAAGATGACAGAAAGAGAACAAAGAAAGAATAGTGTGATGAAGAAGAAAAGAAAGGGGATATAGAAGAAAAGGAGTATGAGGAAGGGGGAATGAGCTAACATCCATCCAATGCCTTTTAAACAACTTTATTTTTCATCATATTGCTAGAGATCTTCATCATCGGTCCTTATTAAAAAGAATGAACAAAAGTGTAGTATGACATGAAAAGCCATATATGAACAAATGTCCATTGCTAAAAAAACACTAACTCCATGCAACATACAAAATGCAATGCAATACGAGAAAGTAAAAGATGCCTAACTCCATGCAACATACAAAATGCAATGCAATACAAGAAAGTAAACAAGCTAACCTAACAGAGAAACATAATGCAATGTTTTTGTTATCAAGCTTCAGTTCCAACCTATTCAATTAATGACAAGGGTTAATGATGGTGCCCCAAGCAAAGATACATGTGAGGGGGAAATGGAGGACACTTCGGTCCAATGGAAAAGCAATGTGCACTACGAAACAGTACCAGGAAACTCATTGTGCCCCAGAGTATAGATGAAGTAAGCAACCTAGCTTTTGTTGATGGAGGTAGATCAAGATGATCCATGAGTCATGCACATGAATAGGTGAGAACCAAAGAGTGACATTTTGTAGGATGATTTATATTGTTTTTGATGTTTCTTGAAACATATTTGAATGTTTTTTGATTTTTCCAACATATTTGAATGTTTTTGATTTTTCTAACATATTTGAATGTTTTTGTGATTTTCTAACATATTTGAATGTTTTTTTATTTTTAAAGTTTTCTGAAACTATGTATAGGAAGACAAAGAAGCATGGATGCCCCTAGCGATAGATGGGATGTACAAGGGCGAAAGGCCACGCATGCACAAGAAGGTGAAGATGTGAAATTTCCCAACGATTAGGTGGGGGTATTCAAAGGAAAACTCTTCACGTGTAGAAGTGGGACCCAAGGCCATTATGGATAGGTTCAACATGATGATGAATGTAAACCAATGAATTGCTAGGAAGAAGCAAGGATGCCCCCAGCGTAAGTTGGCCTAAAAGCACATGATAGAAAGGAAGGAGAAGATTGGATTTTGTGAAAGGGGACAAAGGTGTCCAAAACATGGCAAAAAAGGAAATCTTATACACATGGATGTTCTGAATGAAGCAGAAGAATGATGTGAAAGACATGAATGTAGTTTAGAAGCCTCATGATGAACAAGTGATTAGCCAAAGGCACAAATCATGAGACAAGATACAAACTAGAGTAAGAGTCTGAACAAGGTCCAAAAAAAGACACTTGGTAACATACTAATCTGCTATTACTCATAGAGATCCAGTGTGTGAACGTGGAATTAAATTACCTCTTGAAGGGAAGATTTAATAGATAACAAGTGAAGACACCCTAGCCAATGTGTAGGAATGATTTATTTTGAAAGGTGATTTGTGAATGGAGGGTGGAAGGATAGCCGTACATTGCTCCACTTGCCAGCCAGGCATGTCCATAGCCCCGATGGAGATGCATTTGATTCTAATCGCAACATTTCTCTACTACCAGTCAGGCATCCATAGCCCCGATAGAGATTATTGGAAATACCCCAAGAGAGAGTTATATATCAATTTTCTTTTTCTTTGTAGCTTTTAGCTTTTGAATTTTGATTGATTTTGATTCTTTTGCTTTCTAAAAACTTATTTCAGCTCTCTTGTTTGACAAGGGGTTAAGAACCACAAATGGCTTGATGGAAGGAGGTGGAAGTGATTGTGATGATGACATTGGCTAGTGTCAACAAATATGTCCAAAATTTCTTCACAACAAGTTTATTAGATGTTGAATGTGATAGGATCTCTAAGAGGTCAGTCGTTCTTTAATTTACCAAGGTGATAAAAGACCAGGGTCAAACGGATACCATAGAGATAAATGTCACAAAATGCATGTGAATAGGCTAACCAAAAGATCACCGAAGGGATAAAAATGGTAGGAAGACTTGTAGAAGAAGAGAAAGAAAGGGAAGAAATAACATCCATGTGTACGCAATACCTGATTGCAATGTTTGATCTTTGTACCTTTGATTTTTCTATGAAATGTTTTCTCATGTTTTTGTATTTTTACATTGTTTTGATTTTTAGATTTTTGATAGTTTTTGGAAAGGTGGGACCAAAAAGTCACTCTGCGTGGTAAGATCCAACAACGATGTTTGCAACTTCCTTAATAAGGGAGACTAAGCGTGATTGTTTATCAAGAGTCATGTTATCTCCCATGTCGATGATCGTGGTGAGCTCATACTCAATAAATGACTACGATTTATCCTGAAACATGGATTTCATATGTAGGAGATTGAGTTCCCTATCCAGAGGTTTATGCACTTTGCGCCATACTTGATGGTTACGTTGATGTGTGTTCTTGAATCACGTTTGATTTTTAACCTTAAGATCATTTACTTTGTTGGGAGCTTTGAGCTCTTGGAAGTTTTGACCTGAGCTTGATAATGAACCTGTTTGGGTTTTTTATAAGCTGACGCATGACTTGTCTGATCCCGAGAAGGAGAAGAAAGTGAACGTTTATGATTGATGAAAGGAATGATAGAAATGGTAGTGGGCTTGCCACAAACATTGATAGAAGAAAGATGTGATAGATGAAAAGGATACGGTCCAAGAATTGAAGAGGATGGGCTACCAGGAGGTGAGCCACCGATAGAAGATGATGAAGGGCTGCTAGGATATGGCCCTAAGATGGAAGAAGTTGGGCTACGAGGACATGGTCCAAGAATAGAAGATGAGGGTGAGGGACTACTAGGGTGTGGCCCAAGTATCGATGAGTAGGGGCTACTCGGAGGTGTCCCATAGATAGAATAAGATGAAGGGCTACTAGGACGTGGCCCAAGAATAGAAGGTAATGGGCTACCAGGAGGTGACCCATAAGTAGAAAATGGAGGGCTACTAGGACATGGCCCCAAGATAGAAGAAGACGATGGGCTACCAGGAGGTGAGCCAAGGCAAGATTTTGATTGAGGAATGATGATAGATAAGGAATGATTGGGAAATGAGAAGATAGGCCATGGATCAATGCTAGACCCCAACATCTCATCATGTTCAGAGGAAGGTGAAGATGGAATAACAGAAGAAGAATCAAGTTCCATGACCTTAGGCTCTTCCTCTATGTTCTGATAAAAGGAATCAAACTCTTCCTCCCCATACGTGAGCGTATCGAGTTCAAGAAAGAAACCTTGTTTGCAATCCTCTAAAGGGATATCTTCATGTAGTCTGATTGGTCCTTTATCCTGAGATAAATCAATCAGTAGAGGTTGTTGTTCTTCGACCATGGGGGTTGACTAGAAGAAATGGATCTGCTAAGCGGGGAAGATTGATTGACAGAAGAAGATGACTCAAGAGAGGAAGTAGGCTTGGAGGCAGGCATTTCATGAATGGATGATTTGGATTTGGACCTAGGTCATTTTTCTAGAAGATGACGTAATGTAGGTTGGAAAGTAGGATCACATAGCCATCCATTAAGTTGTGACGTAGGAGTCAATTGATGAGTGACTAGAGGTAACCCGAGTCGTGGAACTCTTCGATGGAGGAAGAGGTCATTGAGACGACTGATGAAGGAGGCCCTGCGAAGAAAGGGAGGACCGTGACTCAAGAACCAAATTAGATGTTCGATCGATGGAACTTGGAGTCACACGAGTCTTCAAAGGAGGAAGACATCATTGAGGTGAGTTGGAATAAAGGTCCTACGAAGGAAGGGAGGACCGTGATTCAAGATTTGATCTATGGGTATCCGAACAATAGTTGGGATCCGAATCTTCCGAAGAAGAGTGGGAATCCGAATGGTAGTTTGGATCTGAATCGGAAGAAGAGTGGGGGAACTCAAATAATAATTTGGATCAGAAGCATCCAAACCATACCACCGACTATGAGCTGAAGGTGGGGAATAGGGTACCCAGGTGGGAATTCTAGCGCGAAGAACCAAACGAGGTTTAGTCGTAAAGGGTATCTTTTGATGTGAATGCCTAAACCTAGGTTCCATTGTCATAAGTGTGAGAAACCGTGATAGTCAGTCATTGTTGGCATCATTTAAGCACAAATGTCTAGACCTAGATAGTGCGATCAAACTTCTTCAAAGTGAAGAAGGCCCCATGCCGATTTGGGTAGCACAATGGCAGCCAACTAGACATTCAGTATGTACGGAGATGCGTGTGTGATTTTCTGAAGAAGGTCTAAGGAAAATAGACATCATGATGATGAAATCTCGATGAGATCAAAAAGGATTGTCCTAGAAAATAAGTTTTCTGAATGAATAATCACAAGGAACAATCACGCAAGTGTGAAACACAAATCCAATCAATAAGGAAATACTCCCTATGTAAAATGTGTGTGCAAAATGACAGCCCAATGCAAAGATGATCCACACAATGTCAATACTTACGTCAAGTTTGAAATGAACAAGGTGTAAGTAACAACAAGGAGCAATCAATGACCTCCACACAAGGTATACCTAGTACTAACTCGAGTATCGATGAAAGCTAAGTGTTTTGAAAAGTGGACGTCACAACTAGACATATCGTAACAACGCTATCCAGATATCTCAACCAAGCAAGCAAGGTGTCGATATCAAGACAACATTATGGCGATATATATAATGCGGTATCAACACTCATCAAGAGACCCAGATGACGTCTAAACTAAAATCAAGTAGAAGGTATAACAAGAAGTCTGTGATAATGCAAGCGGCGTAACCATGCAATAGAGGGATTTATACTACGTGCCCAAAGAATGGGAGACACAATGTAAATACCAATACTGAATGACCAGAATGCAAGCAAAAGTTGACAAACTAGGGGAGAGATAGAATGACAAAACCGACCCATAACAATGATGAGGATCCTGAAGTCAAGATCGTAGGACTACCAAAGACGTGAAAATGTACCTACTCACTTTAGTCATTTAACACCCCAGCCACAAACATGGATGAGTGTAAACGTACAAAAAAGTAGCTAGCACTATCTTTGACATGACACGTAAAGTATGCCTCTGTTCGACTTCCAACATGGAAAGTACAAACGCATGGGTGTAGATCAAGAACATGTGAAAATAGACTTAGTTTCACTTTGGGCAGAGCTTCACCTCATTTGAAAAATGAGAAGGAAGCTAAGCTAAGTAATACATTTGTCTAAATTCGTGATGAAAACACTTAGATCCAACTTAGAATGAGTTCGTTACCATGTTCAAAAACATGGTGTTGAATCCAAACAAGTTATCACTTTGTGATGGCAAAATGACGTGCGAATGGACTAGTAAAGTTGGCCTCCAGACAAAATGGTTTCCTTAATAAGTTCTCTCAACTAGGTGTTACAAGGTTGTCTAAGAGCGAGGCATGATTTACCCAAAAAGTCACAATGACTAGTTTGGGAGTATCTCGGCTTTGTCCCCTTTCAAGTACAGTGGGCAATGAATGCATCCATCATGTACTTTTACTAAGGTCGCGATATAGGACAACTTGTAACTCTAACTCACAAGGTGTACTAGTCAAGTGGGTAAGCGAGGTGCTTCCCATTTCATCCACGAGGTTACTCAATGGTGGACTACTTTGGGGTTCCTGGAACCACCCCCATTGTTATAGCTTAAGGCGTTATGCCAAAGGGGTTACGTTCCAGTTAAGCGGAGAGGGACTTACCCTTTTCCAAAACCTGCAATACAGTGTGTTGAATGGTGTGTTTTTTTATTTATCTTTTTAATCTTAATGTGGTTTCAAAAGTGGCACACCATTTGGCAATCTGCAAACACACATGTATTAGAAGTTTTCACTTCATTCTTAACACCTTTCTTTGACCAACGTTAGGTCCTGTAGACAACAAGTTGGTTAGTAGTTTTCTATTTGCTGATTGAGGTAAAAGAGAACTCACACTTGCTTTTGATTCCTAAGATCACCCAAAGGTGAAGGAAGAGCATACACAAAGTGGAAATCCTACTAAAAGCACATAAAAATGTTACTTTATCCTTTAAAAGCAAGTGTTTTTAACATAAAAATAGATTTTGTGTAAGTGTTTTGATCTCCAAGATCACTTTGGAAAGCGCAGGAGAGAGCATACACACTTTTCACAAATCCTAATTTAAGCTAAGGAATGAAAAACACTTAATCATGCAAACTAAATTTTAAGAAGATAACCTTGTTTTTAAAACCTGTCAACTTTTAGAAACCTGCATCAAAAATGTTAGAAAAAAGCTTTAAACAAAGACTAATTTTTTTAATTTTGATGTAAACACATGCGCGTGCCAAAAGTCCAAATCATGTATGATTTCACCAATGGGTACATCTCTATACCAACACACACGTGGTCGTTTAAGATTCGGAAAAAGTTATGGCCTCCAACACCTACGAATGCAATCCTAATCCAACAGTACACTAGGGTTTGATGCTGCGTGTTCAACATGCATATGCTAAACACAAGGTGTGTTTTTAGAAAAACAGGATGCACCCCAAAACATGGGAAACACTTAACGAAAATGATGCATGAATAAAAAAATTTTTAAAAGTTTTTTTACATATTAATTACAAAAACACGATAACGTGAGAGAGAGAGAGAGACGACACGACAATGGAGACACGTGACGTATGGCCTTGCAGAGAAAAAAATTTTTAAAAACACAGAGGACACCCTGACGGGTACGCGGCCTTTCCGATTTTGATGGAGACGCATATATGTCACATGTACGCGTGCCCTTAAAACACCTACGTGCCCTGTAAAAAACAAAAAAACATGGATTTTCAAAATTTTAAGAGCAAACAGGTTATTGGTTAGTCAAAGCTTCCTATTTCTATGTTAAACCCACAAATGCATGTAAATAGAGTTCATTAATCCAAGGTTTAAAACAGAAATGAGGAAATAACAAGTGATTTAAACTAAAAAAACTTGAAAAATGACTTTGAAGAACTCAAAGGACCTCCATTAATGGAGGATGGACATAAGTGTCCCACCGGCATGCCAAATGTATGCAATGGAAAGTTGCAAAAGCTATGGAGTGAGGCTAAAGAACCTCAAAGCTTTGCTAACTCAACCATGCACCATCAGATTAGAGCTAAACAAGAGAAACTAACATAAAAGTATTATAACTTTGACAAAAACATCAAAAACTAACATGTATACTACTCTCTACTCTATGAAAGCTTATTAAAATTGAACCTAGTTTAGATCCTAAGCAATCAAATTATGTGTTGTTTACTCCCAAACATAGTGAAGAGATCTCTCCAAGTTGGCTACATGGCCAAGATTTAGATCTTCCCTTACTAACTATATTTGGAATGGATGGATGCAAGATGGAGGAGCTCTTAACAATGGATTATGGCCAAGATCCAAATGTTCTATAGCTTAAAGCTATCACAAATGGTTTCTAATGCCTTTCCAAAGTGTTTGAGAGTAAAGTTGTAAGTCTGAATGGGAGGGGTGACCCTTCTATTTATAGTTTTCCACTTGGGAGAGTTTGGAATTTGGGTGCATGTGGGACTAAAGCTCTTTTAGATTAGATTAGGATAAACATGCTTTAGGCTTAGTTAAGATTGGTTTAGGCTAGTTAACTAGGGTTTAGGCTAGTTAAACTTAGGCTAGTTAAAGTTGATTAGAAGTGATTAGAGACTCATTGAGAGTTAGGAGGGTCCGGATAACCAATTGTGATGATAGATAGCCTAGGAAGCCAATAGAAGTGGTCTAGAGAGAACTAGGGAGATTCTAATGGTCAAAAGGAGGAATGTTTAGCTAATAAGAGAGATATTAACCAAATTAGATGATTTATAGGAATTGAAAATTGATCCCAAACTTGAACTTACATCTTCAAAGTTATTTGAATTTCTACACCCTTCTTCACCCATCCCAAATGATAAGGATATGGATGCTCACGAGTTTCAAGACCTAGCTTCTTTGTAACTACATCAAAAACCAAATTAGATATAAAACCAATATCAACCAAAGCATTTACCTTAGTCCTCTTAATCTATTTTTTAATTTAAAATAGTTTACTCATTTCTTCCTCTTGTTCCCGGTTTTCCATGTTGGTGGTTATGCATCCTAGCTGCTTGTCTACATCGAAACATACTCTATCTTTACCTCCCCATTTGTCTTTACAACTATCATGGAATTCTTGAGTCAAAGAATTCTTGGATATGAAATAAGTCCTATATTGGATCGTTTATATGACAACCCTAGTCCTAGTGCTCCTCTATCTAAGAAGCCCTTATTGGAATCAAAGCAATATTATTCTTAACATTACACTAACCATTATGTTCCTTGTAAATTGATGACACTTCATCAATTAGCCTCATTTTCCATTCAATTCCTCTTAGTTGACCATTACACATTGATTAATCCTTTTATCCTGTAGTCGATTATTAGATATTCTCAATAGCTAACTCCCACTTCCAACAATTCCAAAATAAATCAAAACCTCTTCTAGATGCCCCCATAAAGCTACCTAGGCCTACTTGGGATCCCTAATTAATCCTAAAATATTAATTAGTCTCTAATCCTAGTCAAATATTCCTTAGACTTGATAAAATTACTTTTGGACTTACCTTTTGTCCCACATGCATCTAAAACATCCCTTTCTTGAAATCAAAAACTATAAATAGACCCCTCCTCCTCATCGCTTTCCAAGAACACTTCTCCTCCTCTAACATAAACTATAGGAAAATAGGATTTGAGTATTTCTTCCATTGTTATTGAGCTATTATCTTCCATTGCATATTCCAACTCAAGCTTGAGTAAATGAGGGGAACCATATGGTCTTGTAGCCATTAATGGCGAGCCTTCACTCTCAAAACCTTGAGCATCAAACAATCAAATTTGATTGCTAGGATCTTCATAGGTTCATGTTTTGTAGCATTCAAAGAGTAGAGAGTAGTATATACATGTTAGTTTGATGTTTTTTCAAAGTTATAATGCATGCATATGAGTAGCTCTTGTTTATCTCTTATCTTGATGGTTCATAGTTGAGTTAGTAAAGCTTTGAGGTTTCTTTAGTGTTCTAGCCTCATTTCTATAGCTTTTCAAACTTATACATGTTCACATATGGCACACCCGGTGGGACCTTACTCCATGGTCTCTAGAAGTTGTTTTTCAAGCTTTTAATTCAAGTTCTAACCATTTTCATGCATTTTGAAGGTTAACTAGTGTATTTTCAATCTTTTGATAATCTTAAAAGTAGTAAATCTTCCTTTTGCATGCAAATTTATTGGGTTTATGTTAGAAGTTGAATTAAAAGGCAAGAATCTAACCTATTTTCAGTTTTAGATTTTGTTTCTCGTCCTTTTATGGGTTTTCAGTGTCTACACGTAACTATTTTGGAGGGGTGTGCACACGTCAAAACCAATGCAAACTTATTTCCTCGTGCATGCATGCATTCCCAAATGCTCACACATGTCTCTCTGCCCATGCACATGCTAGCATACAATTTTGATCATGTGTGTTAAAATTCCACAGACGCGCTCATACGTTAAGAAAGACGTGCATATGCTATAATTTGTGCGCATACATCTCTCGGGACACACATATGCTAAACCACCCTTTGTGTTATCTAGATTTTCTATAGATTTATGTATATGCTTGCAAATACGTGCATGTGTTAAAATGAGCATGTAGGTGTCTCTCGACCCACACACATGTTATTACCGATCGTGTTTTCTAACAAAGGCACGCATGTGTCATAAGAATCATGCATACGTTGTTTGGTGTACGCAAGCATCATAGTCCAATGATAAACAATTTATTAAAATTTACAAAGGGTATTTTCTTGATTATTATGACATTTTTCATGGGCTTTGTTGACACTAATCAATGTTTTTGCAGTTACTTTGATGATATAGTATTTTTGTGCTAACTTTACTTAGTTGAGTTGATGAATGTTGCATTTTTTTTTGTAAGGTTTTAAAATGCTTATGCTCTCCCCCGCACCTTCGAGGTGATCTTGGAAGTAAAAAATGGTTCAAATACTTTTTTATGCTTTCAAAACACTTCACTAAGTTTTTAAAAATATTTAATTCAAATTTGGTTAAAAAGAACTTACTTTTTGTAATTTGATTGAGTTTTTTCCATTTTCACAAGATTAGTGAGGTATTTTGTTGTGTATTCTCTTTCCTTGCATCTTAGGATGATATGGGAAATCAAAAACAACATTTTATCTCCTTTATATGATGCTTTGATCACTTGGAAAATTAATAATCTTGGTGTGTAGGACCAAATATTGCTTGCAAAAGAATTAAAGTCTAAATGAAAGCTAACATGTTTATTGTAGGTTGCCAAATGGTGTGTGACAAAAACCACATTAAGCTCAAAAAGATAAAAAAACACACCATATTCAACACACTTGATTTGCAAGTTTGGATAAGGGTATGCCCCATCCGCTTTAAACTAGGACATAATCCCCTTGGCATAAGCCTTAAGCTACAAAAAAAGAGGTGGTCCTAGGAACCCCAAAGTAGTCCACATAAGAGGGAACATTTTGGATGAAACGGGAAGTGCTCCACTTACCCACTTGACTAGATTTTACTTGTGAGTTTAGCACCAAAACATTCTCCATTGTGACCCTAGTGAAAGATACACATGAACGCATTCATTTCTCATCATATTTTAAGGGGGTAAAGTAAAGCTGAGATACTCCAAGATTAGTCAGTGTGACTTTATTGGTAAATCGAGCTCGCAGAGGGTGTTTGTGGTACCTAGTTGAGAGAACCACCTAGGAAAACCATTTCTTCTTAGATCCCACTTTATCATATCAATCCATCATATTTTATAGAACTCTCACAAAGTGATGACTTGCTTGAGTCAAAACTTTGTTATTCAAACAAGGTGAGAGTCCACTTAATTTTAAGCTAAGTGTTATTCATCACGAGACCTACAATGTGTCACTTTGTCATAGTTCTTCACTTACCCTAAGGTAAGGTGAAACTCCACTGATGTTATACTTAGTTTGTTTCATCATCACTTGGTCTACACCTTTGTTATCTTGTTGCCCATTTGGGATGAAAGAGAAACAACATGCACAAATACCACTAGAAATAATCGTGACATTTCCTCGAATCTTGGAGAGTGGTGGTTATGTTGTTTGCATATCATATCCATATTATTTCGGTGTTAAAACCTTTCTTTCTCTTGAAACTTGGTTAATGTTCTGTTAGTGCAAAATCACAAAGACCCCCAAATAAATAATCAAATATGCTTTTCTAAGGCGAGTCATTTGGTGTGTGTTAGTGTAAAATCACAAACACCCCCAAATGAATCGTCAAATATGCTTTTCTAAGGTAGATTCATTTGGTGTGATCTACATAACATTGAGTTTTCTCCAAAGTGTGGGACTTAGAAAATGAGAAAACTCTCCAGGTTAAAGGTTGGTTCCTATTCCTCTATTTAAGTGCATGCGTGAAAACTTGCAGAGGGCATATTCCTAAACCTAATCTAAGTTTTACCAAGGAGACAGGGCTAAAAGGAATGTAGGAAATCAAACTAAGCTATAAGGTGATGCACCAAAGGAATGATGAACATTTGTTTTGCTAATAGACACAAACCAACAAAATGCATAAAATAACCAAGCACAGATAACCAAATTATAATGAAAGACCAGATGAAAGAAAAAGAGACAAGAAAGGATCTAAAATAAATCACAGATATGTTTTGTTGCTCTGTAGATTGATATAATGCATTACAAAGTGACCAAAAGGTAGAAACATATTACAGTCTAGTGGAAGGTCTGAATAATCCACGAGTTCCTTTGCCAGGAGAAAAGGGGAGCCTATAAAATAGAAGAATGTCCAACCCTTACAATGAGTCCCGACCCGGTATTTATAGACTCAATCAGAAAGAAGAAAGAAAGAGAGAGAAATGGGAAAAGTAGGTTGAAGCTCAACCACTACTATTAATTCCTCCTACAAAATCTACCCCCAAATCTGCCTCGGTTGTATCAATATTTGGTTCGGTGCCTTGAAGGAAGATGAAATAGCGGAACAGATCGAATCTGATCTGGTTGTTGAGGTAGATAGATCCACATTAATGGACCTAAAGACGTTTTCTCCATTTTTATTTACTTAACCTCCCCAAACTTAAAGTTTTAGATCTCCATGGTGTGGGTGAAGCTGAGATCTTTCCAACGGTGTCAGATTTGCAATATATCGAGCCCTAAGTCGAAAGATATGCCCCTTTGAAGTTTGTTTTGGGTCTGCATAAAAGGGCGGGAAAACCGCTTAAAAAAATGGGCCCCCTTTCAACCTCTGGGACATGTGGAGGGCTAGCGCTTGTTTGAAGGTAGCCTCTGTATTTTTCTCTTGGAATAGCGTCAGGATGACACATGGCTTCCTCCACCGGTTTTGCTCAATTTCTTTATTTCTCGGCTAAGCTCTTTGCTTGGCGGGGTCATATTCCTTGACCGGGGACACGCAGCGGTTTGGTGCTTGTTTGAAAATCCTCTCTCAATTCAATCCTTGAATTAGCACTGTTTAGACACTTGGCATTCTCCACCGGTCTGCCACCATGCATTGACTATTCAACTCGAATCTATCCCCTTTTTGAGACTAGACGTGTGGAGGATCTGTGCTTGCTAAAACTCCCAATCAAAATTTTTCCCTTGGAGGAGCATCGAGTTGACACTTGGAAGCCTCCACAGTCTTTGGACTTTTCAACGACCTCTCCCTTCCTTTTGAGCCCGGGGCTACATGGCGAACTGGCTTGAGTTTGAGTCTCGCTTTTGACTCCCATCTTGGATTTGCATCGAGCCGACACCTAGCTTCTTCCTGCCCAACCGAAGACTTTTCAACGCCCATATAACTTTTGGGGCTCTAGACGTGTGGAAGCCTGGCACTCATTTGAACTTCCTTTCTTGGATTCAACTTTGGAGAAGTGTCATTCTGACACATGGCTCTCTCCGCTGCCTTCTCCATACTTAGCCAATTTTGGACTCGTTCTGAACTGTTTTGAGCCCGAAGACTTCAGATCTTCACAGTTTCTTCTTTTTCTTTCCCCTGGCCTCTCCATGACACTTGCTTCTTCTCCTTTGACCCTGCTACTCTATTTTTGAGCCCACCTATAACCTGTAGAATGGATTTAAATCCCAGGTTCACTCGACAAAGCCATTTTCTAAATTTATCCTACACAGGGTTGTTTGATCCTTATAGGCCTCCGCCACTTCCATTACAGAGTCCTCTTGCAATCTGCTTGCATGAATCGAATGTGATTTCTCATGTTCCTTCAGTGCGGGGGCATTCTCGATCCAATATTTTTCCTGGGGGAAAAATATGGATAACAATTTGGCGACTCACAGGGGTATCTTCCTACTAGATGAAAAGAATAATTACCTTGTCGTATCTCATTGGGCATGGAGTCGAGAACGATGGTCTGGAACTGATTCTACCTCTGACTCACGAGCCCAACTGTTGCACTCTCAATCTTCATAAGAAATATTGAAATGATGGTTTCTGAGAGTAGAAAATTGTTTTGACTCGAGGCTTCATCTATTTCTGAATGAGTTGTGTAAGAGCAACAAAAAAACACCACAACTATATACAAAATTGAAATCATACATGCTCCAAGTAGAGCATGTAGAGTGTGCAAAGAACTTAGGAGAAAATCAACCTAAACTACAACAATATGATGTGCACAAGCACTTAGAGGAATGAGAAACTAAACTAATATGTACAAGGTGAGAACCTTCCTTTTAGTAGCAATGTTTAAGATAGATTCCATTCACTGGAATCTGCAACTCTTCACCATCCAATGTAGACAATTGGAAGGAATTGCTACTTTTACATTTTGTGACCATGTAAGGGCCACTCCAAATGGCATCAAACTTGGAATTCCTTCCTAGTTTTGCTCGATCTACATCCCATTTCAAGACTAGGTCTCCTTCCTGGAAGGTCCTAGTTCTTACCTTCTTGTTGAAGCATCTCTTAATTGAGGCCTAATCCTTCTCTATTGTCTGAAGTGCATATTCTCTAGTTTCTTCCAACTCCATCATCTCTACATACCTAGCCTCCATTGGTTTGAACTCAGACATCTCTAGCTGCTTCATGAGTTCCAATGTTGGCAAATCAAGTGATATAGGCAACACTACCTCTTTCCCATAGACGAGTTAGAATGGAGAGCTACCTGTAGACCTCTTAGGTGTTTTCCTATCATCCCATAAGGATGATTTGAGTTTCGTGTGCCAAGTCCTCTGATTTTCATCTAGAGTTCTTCTGACAATCTTCAGCAGATTCTTGTTCGTGGACTCAACTTGGCCATTACCCTGAGGGTAATAGTTTGATGAAGTGCTTAGGTAAATTCCATTCCTAACGGCCCATCTTGTGATTTTGGAACCTATGAATGCCAATGCATTGTTTGATATAATGGTGGTTGGCACTCCAAATCTGGTCACTATCCCTTCGTAGAAGTCTAATATGCTAGACTCATTAGCTTCTTTGAGTGCCACTGCCTCGGTCCACTTGGTAAAATAGTCTATTGCCATCAGAATCCACTTGTGGCCTTGGCTCAAATTTGGATTGATGACCCCGATGAAATCCAACCCCCATTGCATGAATGGTTGGTCAACTGAAATGG
This sequence comes from Taxus wallichiana var. yunnanensis, assembly GCA_018340775.1. NCBI lineage: Eukaryota > Viridiplantae > Streptophyta > Pinopsida > Cupressales > Taxaceae > Taxus > Taxus wallichiana. The sequence continues at coordinate 425,489,044 of CM031234.1, read as the reverse complement.
GGTGCAATGGGAGTGCTTTGCTAGCCTCTCTTTGCCTCTGAAGAATGCATAGTTCCTACACTTTTTGATCCATGCATAACAGTCACTAAACACCCTGGGCCAATAATAACCCGCCTTCATGATCTTGAGTCTGTCACCTGTGGAGCAAATGGCCTCTAGCTGCTTCATCATGGAACTCTTGTAGCACTTTCTCAACCTGATTTGTCCCAATGCACCTTAACAGGATGCCATTGATATCCCTTTTGAACAAGACGTCGTCAATAAGTACATATGGGATGGCCTGTAGTCTGAAGTGCCTCCTTTTTGTTTTATTCATTTCTGGAGGACACATGCATGTTTGAAGGAAGTGCACCATGTTCTGAGTCCAACAAGGAGTGGGCACATCCTCATTTTCTTTGTCTTGACTATCCTGTAGGACCAAAACAACTTCTTTTTCATCACTTGCTTCTTCTTGTTGACTTGAGGCCAGTTGCTCACACAATCCCTTCCCATGGACTAGCTTAGTGACCTTGATCTCAATGTCATACTCCATGACACGAGTGATCCACCCTGCACGCTTTTCATTCAGGTCCTTACTGAGAAGGAAGTCCTTAACTCCTGAATGCTAGACCAATCGTTGGATTTTGTTGTTTAAAACCAAATGCTTAAACTTCTTCAATCCTCTAATCACTGCCAAGATCTACTTTTTGATGAAAGAGTATTCCACTTCATAATCTTCCAGACCATGGCTGAAGAAAGTAATTGACGGCTTTGTATCTTCTTTGTTCTGCTGTATTAGGATTGCTGAAATCATGTCACTACCACCAAAGGCATATAGTATAAAATCCTTAGAAAAATCTAGATTCATGAGAGACGGGGCTTGTGATATAGCTTCTTTAATGGCCTCAAAACTTGCTTTTCCTTCAGCGATCCACCTAAACACAAAAATTTTCTTCAACATCAATGTTATTGGCTTGACAAGGTCGGTAAAGTTTAGTATGAACCTACGAACAAAATTGATTTTTCCTAAGAAACTTTGAAAAGCCCTCTTGTGGCTTGCAATGGCAATACTCTTATAGCTTCAACTCTTTTTGGGTCAATATCCAAACCTTCCTTTGACACAATGTGGCCTAGAAGCCTCCCTCATGGGCCAAAAATATCCATTTTTGGGGTTCAATGTGTTATCCCGTAAAATTGACAAGGGCAATTTTACCGATAACCATACCGAAAATTTTGTTTTGATCCCTCGTTAGGGATCCCTTGCGTTCGGAACGTTGCAAAATCCCTTTCCGGGAAATCTGGTTTTTCAAACTTAGTCTTTTTTGGTCTTTTTTGGCTGGGCGCATGGAATGACTATGTAATTTGGTGCGCCCCTTAAAAGCCTTTGGCACATATTTTTCAAATGTCAACACGACTTTTGGTGCGCCTTGTATCTTGATTCTTCTCTGCGTGCGCCAAGACGCATGCACCTTCATGTTAGCACAACTTTTGTTGCACCACTTTTCGGTGTGCCAAAGGGCGCACATAATCTAATGACAACACAAATTTTGGTGTGCCAAAGGTGCACTTAGTTTCATGCTGACAAATGCTTTGGTGCACCAAAGGGCGCATACTTTCCTATGTCGACAGTAATTTTCATGCGCCCTTTATAAAGTTGGTGGCACATTTATGACTAGCTCACCTATATATATGTTTTTACGCGCCCACAAATGTCATTTTCACCAGACGCATCACGTGATTATTTTCTCTGGCCTGTCAGCCCCTGCCTCGTCGTTTTCAACGCGTTGTGGACCCGTTTGCCAGATTCTCACTATTTATCCGGGTAAGTGTTCTTGTCTCTTCCATGCGTTTTGCGTTTTGGTTCTTTGTGCTTGGTGGTCTGGTTTTAGTTTGTGTTTGGGGATATCAAAATGTTGATCTAGCCTCCTCCTTTTGCTATCTTCCCATATCCCTCCCCCTCTATCCAGATCTGCTGGTAGGGGAACTTGTCTGAAAAACATGGTTTTATTTCCTTTTAAATGAGCCGTTTCATTGCCCAATAACCCTGCTAAAACAAATGAAGAGAGAAATGAAGATGACTGTTTTTCCCTTTGGCGCACTGGCGCGTCTTGCAACATCAAAACAGTTGTGCCCCTTTGGCGCATCTGTCACCCCTGCAACATGACTAAAATCCGCACCAATGGCGCACCCATCTTGCCTGCTACAAACACTAGCCCTGCGCCCTCAATGGCGCACCAACCTTCCTTGTTGCATCACATAAACATGTGCCCCTTTGGCGCACCCTGCATCTGCGCAACACCGGCTTAATCTGCGCCAAGTGCAAGACTTTGAAAGCGCAGGCGCATTCTTCATTGCAAAAGCATTATGTCGTGTAAACCCTCCATGTGCTGCGCCAAGTTAGCTTTGGCGCACGAGAAGTTTATGTAACACAAAAGATACATGCGCCAAAGGGCGCACCAAATCCCCATGTAACATGAAAAAGCCATGCGCCTTCGGCGCATCCTGTCTCCGTGCAACACGATGTTTTTATGCACCCTTTTGTAAAATGCATCCTGCAGTATTCATGCGCCATGCACCTTTGGCGCCAGCTTAACCCTTAAACACACTTTCCCCGTGCGCCTTACCTATTTAGCCCTGTAAGCTGCAGCTTTCATGCGCCATGCGCCCTGAGTCTCAAAATCTCTAACTCTTTCTTCTGCTAACATTTCAATAGAAGATCAAATGGCTAATACAACCTTTTCGGATTGGGTCTCGCTTCTTCTTCATGTAGATCAGAAAATAAACTTGGAAGAACATATGTCAACATCCAAAGAAAAGACCTACCAAATCCAAAGGAAAGGCCAAGCTTACAGAAGAAGAGATGAAATATAAATATCAAAGGGTCAGGATGCCCGAGTCCCAGGCCGAGTGTAGCATGGACGTCAGAGACTCAGAATTGGGACATATTGATATGGAGGAATTCTGGGCTAGAACTCAGAAAGTCACAAGGAGTCCATGGATGGACAAACTGAAAGGCAGTGCCCTACACTTCGCCGATGGAATCCCAATCAGCCGCCGTCAACAATGAATTCTTGATGGTGATTGCCCAATGTTACAACAAAGACACAAGGTGTGTCGTAAACAGCAAGGGCGAGGTAGTCATTAACCTCACTGCCCGTCACTTTGAGGGAATACTCGGCATACCCCACCACCAGCACTTTGTGGCCGTCAGTCAAGCAGATTGCATTAAGGCATGGGATGACAATGCAGATCAGTGTATGCAACTAATGAATGAGGTTTACTTGAAAAACAAAAAGGTAGTAACCCGGTGGCCCCAAATCATCCATCGCAGCTGACTTCTCAGAGGAACTCAGCGACACCATTACGTTCCTGAGTAGGGTCTTGGGATTTCTGACACCCATTATTTCCATAAATGGATGCTGCGGTACTTAGAGACCATGAACAAGAATATGCCTGATCAGCGCTTTTGCTGGGGAGAAATTATAAGCAACACAATCTCTGAGTAGCTACAACAATTTAGCACAACGGGGACATTCCATATGAACTCCTACATGGTCTACGCTGCAGCATCAGAGAGGGACTATCCAGGCCTGACGCGGAGTGGAATTTGGCCTCAGGTCAAGATATACGAGTACTACCCGGAATTGAGGCTGGAGAATAGCATCTCCCAATTCACAAAAATTAATGATGTGTTTTTCTATCACATCATCTGCCTATTGAGGCCGAATATGACTTATGGTCGCATGACCAAAAGCATAGTAGCAGCCACTGAGAAATGGGGGGCCCTGTTCACCCAGTTTCCCACGTTCACCTATCTAAGGGCTGCCAACTTTTTAGGAGAGCCAACCAGGCTACCGAGGTATGTTGGACCTAAACTGATTCTGCTGGAGCTGTCAAGGCAGCTGATCACATACCACGAGAAATGCCTGAAAAGAAAGAAGGGTGGAACTCCTTTCCCCCTCACAGTGGGCCGATATACATGCTCTACCCACCACAAGGTGAAGGAAATGTTCGCAGAGCTGGAGTTACTCAATTTGAAACATGACTTCCCAGCCAGGCCTACCTTCGACCCAAGGAGCTGTCTGCCAAGGGCGAAACTTGATCCAATCCATGTCCCTCAGATCGAGGACATTTACATTGACGTCATCCATGAGGTGGAGCTCAGGAGAAAGGATCATTCTCGCCTAGCCTTGGCAGAAATCATCCAATATGGGATAGCCATTGTCCCCAAAGGCTTCCAAACTACGGAAGATGAAATAGACAAGGTATATACTGACACAGATGGGGACAATTGGCCCTTTCCGGCCATTGATAGAACTAAAGCCCCTCAGACAATTGAGGAGAGGGTCAAGGAGACTCTACGTAGGACAGAGCATTGGTGCCGTATGAACAGACTAATCTACCTTGGGGTTGATTTCACAACCTCCCCGTTGGGCAACGCACCTCCACGATCCAAAAAGTAGCCTAAAGGCAAGGGAAAAGGCGTAGAAAGTGAATCCAACACCATTCAGGAAGAAGCCCCTGAGAGTCCTCCTTCCGCGGCACCCGAGCAGGTAATATCTCTGGTCACACCAGAGAAAGAAGCAGAAGAGGATGTTCCCATTGGCCCATCCACTCAAGATGTCGGCATTGCTACAACAACTGAGTTCCCTTCTATCCTTTCTTCTTCTCTTCCTTCCCCTCCTCGAGCAACTCAAGCGACCATCCCTTTGGTCATGTCTTCTTCCCTTCTTCTCTGCTTTCCCCGCTTCTTCGTCTATCTTCTCTTCCCTCGCTGATCTGTCCTCCTCCATTTCCTCCCTCATATCCGAATTCCCTTCCCTTCCTATGTCTTCCACTTGCTGCAGTTTCACTTCCTTCCGTGGGCATTTCTTCGGCTATTCTCTCAATGTCGCCGCCACGTGTCTCCACGTTTTCCCCTCTACTACCGCAGCTGCCCCTCCTCTATTTCCGGTCCTTCTACCATGGGTCCACTTGGATCTCTCGGCGGCTAAGTCGGAAAAGAGGAAAGTTCCCATCGCTTCGATGGACTTTTCCGTGATCCCATCTAAGGGGGCGAAGCGAGAAGCTTGTCACGTGCTTCTCTCAAAGTCTTTGTAGGGGGAGAGAGTTATGGAAATCGCATACCCCAATCCCCTCAAAGAGAAAAGGATCTGTCTCTCGACAGATTTTACCGTGACCCAGTCACAATGGGGACATCTTCCGAAAGTCTTCAAGGAGAGGCTCTTTCTGCAGTTGACGCCCTCTGCAAGAAGCTTAAAGAGATAAAGGAAGAGAAAAGGCAACTGAAGGAGCAAAACAAATATCTACTCCAAGCCTTACAGAAGATGGGTAGTGCGCCTCCCATAATCGCGCCGAGACTTCGAGCTTCTCGGCCTAGGAGAAAATTAATGAGTATGCCAAGATCGCTGCGGGTATGGCCGTTTCCGCTTGGAGGAGCCAAATCCTCAAAGACAGCGAAAAAGTGATCGCCGAGTTCTCCGACTTGTACCTGAACATCAGTAAGGTGAATAAAGAGCTCCAAGCGTTAGCAGGGCCCATATCAGAAGAGCTGGAACATGCCAGACTGCAGCACGAGACCTTCCAACAAATGTTTGACTGTTCAGTCGAAGATCTGGTCAAGTTCGGCATCTTCGGCCATCCAAGGGCCCTCAACAAAATCATGTCCACTCTGGACTACCGGGTGGATCAGCTAGAATTTATTCTAGAAAAGATTGATAAAGTCAAGGAAGAAGCCCTGGATGCGATGCACCAAATGGAACGGATTGTTCTTAATATGTCACCAGGGTTACTTACTCCTTCCTTCACTTTAAGAAAAGATGACCAAACCACCCGGATCTTCAAGGAGATCGCTTCTCGAGAACGGGGCCAGAGGTCACATTTGACACAAAATCTATCAACAACCTGCTGGCTTGTAGGGACTTCATCGGGTTCCTCATTGAGGCGGAAAAGGACTATTCCAAACTCCTAGAGAAGCTCATAGATGAGCGGGAAACTTGTGAGGCGATAAGTGATAGGCATAAGGATCCTTCTCAGGATCAACTAGGGCCAATAATCAACAAGTTCATGGAATACCGCTCTCAGTTCCATATCTCGTCACCTGAGGAGCAACAAAAGCAGTCCACCCCTTTCGGCCGCAAGATGATGATGACGAATAGCTGCTTCTTCTTCTTCTTCTTCTTCTTATTCTTCTCTTTCTCTTCTCCGTCTTTCTTTTTGGAAATATCTGGAGTGTGTTGATACAAATGTTGACATCATCCATGTTACATCATGGGATGATGTCATCCATCAAGTTGTAAAAAGTCAACATGACTTTTAGATATTTTGTAAATATCTTTGTAAATAGTTGTTGGCTCCTTTTTGCCTTCTTTTCTCTTCTCTTCTATATATATATCCTAATACTTGTTGTATTGTGGGATGGATGAATATCTTTCAGATGAAAAATAGAAGTGAAGAAAAAAGACTTTGAGCTTTCTTGTAACAGAAGAAAACAGTAATACAAATATTGAGACTTTGTGCTGAATAGTTGTGTTATGCATCAGACCTTTCTTATGTTAGATCTGTATGTGTTTATTCCATTTAGATTCATATCTACCTTTTTTCATTTATTCATCATTAGTATTGCTTTGTTTGTTTATGCAAGTAGGTTTGGCTCTGTTTACTACCAATCCCAAAACATAAATCTTTTACCTTTACTGCTTTGGAATTCATTTCTTTTCTTCCTTCGGACTGCTCTTTCTTTGTTCACTCTTCCTTTCCTTTCTTTTCGCAGCTAGAAACACCCCTCTTTGGGATGAGATCCCAAACCCCTAAAGGCAGAATCTGTGATACTTGCATAGATTCCTACTGGTAGAATAGCAATAAACCAGTTTCGCTTTGCTGACTCAAAGAGGGGCTATGCCCTGCACACTGTTGGCTCATCTATCCATAGATCTGTCCAGGCGACAGATTTTCGGACCAACAGTTTTTGGTGACTCTACTGGGGAACGAATAGATCTATCAGATCTATGATAGTGGTAGGATAGAAAATCAGAAAAAATCAGAAAAATCACTATCTGTTTGCAAATCTGAACTTTTTGTTAAAAATCCAAAAATTTGCAAAAGTGCTCTGAATTGAAAATTTTCTTCTGAGATCCATAGATCTGGCCTAGTTACAAATCTTTAGTTCACTGAGTTTTTATAAAAATCAGTATTTTGCCATAGATCTGAATTTTTGATTGTTTGCTAAAAGTTTGAAACCCTCTGAAAAAGTCAAAACCAGATCCGAAAATCAGCTTGCTAATCTTCTCTGTCATTTTATCCTCGTTGTTATTTGTCATTAACCGCAATCGGTTTTCTGAAAAGGATAGTTTTTAAATATTTAGAAAAGTATTTGCTGCTGGTTTTTGACAGAAAAACCAGAAAATCAGCAAGTACAGCCAAAAAGAAATTTCAAATCTGCGCCATAACGTTGCAGATCTGGAAGGTACACTGGCGGGTGAACCTTTTACGCGCAGCAGGAGAGCCCGTGGAGAAGCTGATCCTACTTTCGATCTGCTTCAAAGGCATAATTTCAGCATAACACTGGCACGCTTTTCAGCGCTAAGCTCGGCTGACCGGTCATCCAGGAGTGTCTCGCCTTCACGAAGGAAGAATCTTTCGCAAGGGGCATCCACATCCCTTTGTAGTGCCTTGCTGCTCAGCGGAACCGTGCTTCCAGCCCGTGTTCTTTTTCCAGCCTTTCAAATGGCGGTACCATGGGGAAATGCTATGGGTCCCTTGGCTTTACCACATCCAGTTCATGCGCTCCCTCACGGAAACCGAAAGAATTTTCCCAAATTCGACGGGAGCGGAAATCAAAGTATAGATTCCCACATATCTGCATTCATCATGTCATGCAGTATCCTGGATGTAACTCACGAGGATGTGTCGGTTCACCTTTTTCTAGAAACTCTACAAGGACCTGCGGCTGAATGGTTTCAGCATTTACCAGCCGGATCTATTACCAGTTGGGCCACCTTGCGGGATGCTTTCGAAGACAGTCTGACCTTCGAGAGGATGCGTTTGCATTGTTATCACGGATCACTCACCTGAAGAAAGAGGCAAATGAGACCATGCATGATTTTATCACCCGGTTCAATGCACTAATCAATCGTGTCCCTCATGTTGCTTTCCAACACCGGAGAATCAAAAGTGTTTCTTCGTAAATGCTATGAGCTCAAAAGTTAGTTTCTTGCTCTTTCAGGAGCGAGTGGCTACCTTGATTGTCGCCCAGGCCGCTGCCATTCGAATAGAGGATAATTTGATAATATCTGGCGAATTGAAAAAGGAATCAGCCAAGCCTAAATCTTTGGGCCCTTCGCCCACTACTTCGTCTGATCTAGCCTTTCAAAAGATGGCGAATGACTTGCTTGCATTAAAGAAGCAGTTGGCCCAGGCCTCCCCCAGTTCCTCATACCGGGATATTCCGCGGAGGAATTTTGTTCCTAACAATGTTTCACAAAGACCACGCTTACCCGCAACCGCTCTGTGGTTGGCACTTGAGGCTCCTCCGGTCAACGCTCTGGCCAAAATCGAAGAAGAAGAGCAGTATTATGAAGAACCTTCGTCTCAAGGTGAAGATGATCAAGATGTCGGTGAACCGACTGGTGACTCTACTATTGGATATATGGAATTTGATGAGGAAGAATCTGATGAAGAGGAAGGTACCCAGGGATACGCAAGTGGACAGTCATACGCTGTTTTTACTCGCTCGCAAGGAAAAGAAGCGGAAGTTGCTGCCCATGTCCAGCAGGAGAAGGCCGTGTCAAACGTGCCTCCAACCATTGCTAAAAGAGGTAATCCTCTTCCTACTCAACTCCCTGGCAAATCTTTTACAAGGAAATCCTTTCCCCCTATCTCTCCTCCAAATCAGTCCTCTCACGTTCCTACCAAGACCAGTAATCCTATTCCATCATCGCGAGGTGAGGGACTCATTCCTTCACCAACGCAACCCTTGGCCGCGTTTGATATCATAGATCATGCAAAAAAGACCAAGATCCAAATGTCTGAAGCTGAGTACCTTCAGTCAAATCCCGAACAACTTGTAAGATTGACCAAGTATATTCAAAGTCAAGCTGTTGTATCTAATCAGGTTTCCCCAAAAGGAATCCTTTCCACTCCCCCTGAATCCCACATAAATGTTGCTTCAACATCGGCATCAGGCAAGATAGAGCCTTTTTATCTCTCCCTCCTAATCAATGGCCACAAGCTGAGTAACTGCATAATTGATTCCGGGGCTTCTGATAACGTCATGCCGGCAAAAGTCACCCATGCTTTGGGCCTCACTCTTACCAAGCCTTTCGGCAGATGTTATTCCTTGGAAACCAAGCAGGTTCCGTTGATTGGCCAAATCAAAGACGCGCAATTTGCATTTGCGGCATTCCCTGATAAGAGGGTAAAGATGACCGTCCTTGTCACCGACATTCCGGCAGCCTATGGAATTTTGTTGGGAAGAAGTTTCTGCAGCGAAGTCGGTGGGGAAATTCATATGGACTGGTCTAAAGCTATAATTCCCGTCAAAGGCGTAATGCAGACTTTGGAGCCAGAATCACAAAAGAAGTACTTGGTTACTAGCTCTGAGGACCCCAAAGCTCAAATCCTTTTTGAATCATCAGGGATGGGGAACTATTTCTTGTCTACCAAGTCCGATAAAATGGTTGTCCTCGTTCAAGAAGGAGATCTTAACAAGATCTGGACCTTGCAGTTCGATGGCAGCTGCACAACCAGCGGATGCGGAGCCGGAGCCGTGCTAATATCTCCCGAGGAAGAAGTCATTCCTCTCTCTTTCAAGTTGCAGTTTTTTAACACAAATAATACTGCTGAGTATGAATCTTTGTTACTTGGCATGCAAGCCGCAAGGGAAAGAGGGATTAAAAATCTAAAAGTACAAGGTGATGCGGAGCTAGTTGTAAACCAAGTCAAGAGGATTTATCAAGTAAAGAATGAAAGGCTCAGGCATTACCGTAATGCGGTGTGGGACAACATTGAAGAGTTTGATGCTTTTTCGATTGAATCCATTCCAAGAGCTCAAAATGATATGGCCGATTCATTGGCAAGCCAAAGATCCCTCATGCTTCCTCACCCAGGTTTGAGAACAAACAAATACACCATTGAGGTGGTTTTCCACCCGAGCGTGCCAGACAATTCTCAGCATTGGCAGGTGTTCAACGATGATAATCAACTCATTGCCTTTCTAGAGAAGGCGAAAATTTTAAAGAATTACACTTTGAAGGATCTACTTCCACTTGCCGTGAATCAGTCACCAATCAAGGCGATGAATCTGAAGGGAACGATGGCATATGTCAGCTCAAAGGAAATAAAATCCCAAAGGGCCTGGTTTCTCTGGAGCGGTTGTTCGACAGGCATGACCGTTTTGTGAAAAAGAAGAGGCGAGATGACCCTGACTCATCCCCAGAAACCGAACCGGTCAATATAGGTTTGATAGAGCACCCATAATTTGTGAACATTGGAAAATGTTGCACGCCTGAGGAGAAACGGAAATTTGTCAAGTTGCTAAAAAAATATATGGACGTGTTGGCATGGTCCTATGCCGATCTAAAGTCTTTTAAGCCAAAGGACGTTCAACATGACATCCCGTTGAAAGAAGATGTCAAAGCTTTTCGCCAGAAGCAGAGGCACTATAATCCTAAGATCTAGGGGACTATCTAGGCTGAAATTCAGAAGATGCTGGATGTGAGAATCATATTTCCTATCCATCACAGTACTTGGGTAGCAAATATTGTGCCAGTGCGCAAGAAAAACGGTGAGATACGCATATGCGTAGACTTTCACAATTTGAATCAGGCTTCCTTGAAAGACAACTACCCACTTCCGATAATGGATCAAGTTCTGCAAGCAGTAACTGGATCGGAGATGCTGTCCATGCTTGATGGTTTTTCAGGCTATAATCAGATTGAAGTTTCACTGAAGATCAATTTAAAACAGCATTCACTACTCCCTGGGGTACATTTGCCTATAGCAGGATGCCTTTTGGCCTAACTAATGCTGGCGCCACTTTTCAGCGGGCCATGGATTTCGCATTCAAGGGTATGATGGGGAAAGTCATTGTGGTTTATTTAGATGACTTAACCGTGTTCTCTAAACAACGAAATGATCATTGTGATCATTTGGAGCAAGTATTGGCCAGGTGCCGAGAACATGGGATTTCCCTAAATCCAAAAAAGTCTGTTTTTGGAGTCACGGAAGGAAAGTTGCTAGGGCATGTGGTTAGCAAAGAAGGAACAAAGATAGATACCGAAAGAGTTAAGGCTATTCAAAGCCTTACTCTACCTACAAGCAAGACTGGTGTTCATTCTTTCTTCGGAAAGGTGAACTTTCTCAGGCGTTTTGTTCCTGACTTTGCTGAGAAGACTCGTCACATATTGAACATGATGAAGGGGTCACCAACTTTCAGATGGAGCAAAGAAGGGAAAAGGTCGTTTGAAGAAATAAAAGCTTCCGTTGCTCACGCACCAGTCCTGGTATGTCCCGATTTCTCCAAGGACTTCATCATGTATAGTTACGCATCTGAGCATACTGTGTCCGCAATCTTGATGCAAAAGAACTCGGAGGATGTTGAATCTCTGATTGCGTTCATGAGTTCTCCCCTCAAGCCTCATGAACTAAAAATGACTCAATTGGAAAAGCATGCCTTTGCCGTTGTCAAAGCAGTGAAGAATTTCAGGTATTACATTCTAAACTCGCATACGGTGGTGCTGGTCCCTGACACGGCGGTGAAATCAATTCTAACTCAAAAGAGTTAGGAAGCTTGCGAGAAAATTGGATCGCAAAGGTCTAGGAGTATGACTGGATATTAAGCCAACCAAACCGGTAAGGGGCAGGGCACATGTCGACTTATGGCTGAAAACAAAGATTTAGAAAACACGACGAAAGGGGTGACTACACCGATGAAGCCTGAGAACCGGCTTGGAAAAACCCGATTTGCCTCTGGTCCTATTTGTTGCGACTAGTGATGAATGGTATTCCAATATTACTTTCTTCCTCACCTACGGAGAATTCCCAATGCACCTAACTGCAAAGGAGAAGCGCACTATAAAGCTCAGAGCAGCTAAATATGTCATCTGGGATGACGGTTTATATAAACGTGGGATAGATGGCATCTTTTTACGATGTGTTGACAAACCTCAGCAGGTAAAACTACTAGAAAGTTTTCACAATTCAGCCTGTGGGGGGCATTTCTCTTCCTCCGTGACAGCACATAAGATCATTCGAGCCAGGTACTATTGGCCGACGCTCTTCCAAGATACAGCCACCTGGGTGGCAAAGTGTGAACCTTGCCAGCAATTCGTCGGCAAGCCCAAGTTGGCTGCCTTTCCCCTAAGGCCGGTCATTATCAACGAACCATTCAGACAATGGGGAATTGATTTTATTGGTACACTCAATCCTCAATCGAGTGCTGGACATAGCTATGTCCTTACAGCAACGGATTACTTCACCAAGTGGGTGGAAGCCATACCTGTCAAGCATGCCACTTCTGAGGTGGTTTGCAATTTCATTAAAGAAAATATCATTGTCAGGTTTGGCATTCCAAACAAAATCGTTGCTGATAATGCTTCTAACTTCTCCTCACGGGAAGTTATTAGTTTTTGTTATGAATATGGGATAACTTTGGCTCACGCCTCAGATTATTACCCCAGGGAATGGTCAGGCAGAATCCAGCAACAAGAACTTGGTGACCATCATACGGAAGTTAGTGGATGAGAATCAGCGGATGTGGCACAAGTCTTTGTACGACGCTTTGTGGGCCGATCGTATTACTCCCAAGAGATCTCTCGGCATGTCACCTTTTCAAGTGTTATATGGCACTGATGCCGAGCTTCCCATTTCTACGGAACTTCCTGCTCTGCGTTTGGCACGAGCTATCGAAGATGAAACTTTCCAAAATTCTCTTGAAAAGAGAATCATGTATCTGACAGAGCTCGAAGAAAAGAGAGTAAGGGTGGTCGACAAGATCACTGAACATCAGAATCAAGTTAAGAGACTGTTTGATAAGAAGGCCAAGCAGAGGGATTTTCAAGTGGGAGATCTCATCCTTTTGTGGGACAAGCGAAGAGAGCCAAAGGGCATGCACGGAAAGTTGGATTCCCTGTGGAAAGGGCCCTTCAAGATCAAACAGCTCAATGGAGAGAATAGCTTCTATCTCTCATATCTGGATGGAACCGAGCTCCCGCTTCCTTATAGCAGGCAACATCTGAAAATTTTCAGGAAGTAGAGCTTGCTCTCTTCTTTGTACAGTTTGCTTTCGTTGTGTGTTTGTTTTCGTTGTGTGGTTGCTTTCGGTTTGTTGTGTGTTTCTTTTTCTCTCCCTCCGGTCGCCCTTGTTTTTGACTCTGTTACCCAATGGATAGGCACATGAGATCTGGGATTCTCTACCCCCGAGTTTGCTCAGGGATAGTCCCCAGAAAGAGCCAGCTGTTATCTCGTAAAATTGACAAGGGCAATTTTACCGATAACCATACCGAAATTTTGTTTCGATCCCTCGTTAGGGATCCCTTGTGTTTGGAACGTTGTAAAATCCCTTTCTGGGAAATCTGGTTTTTCGAACTTAGTCTTTTTGGTCTTTTTTGGTTGGGCGCATGGAATGACTATGTAACACCAACTTTTGGTGCGCCCCCTTTAAAGCCTTTGGCGCATATTTTTCAGTGTCAACACAACTTTTGGTGCACCTTGTATGTTGAGTCTTCTCTGCGTGTGCCAAGGTGCATGCGCCTTCATGTTAGCACAACTTTTGTTGCACCACTTTTCGGTGCACCAAAGGGTGCACATAATCTAATGACAACACAACTTTTGGTGCGCCAAAGGCGCGCTTAGTTTCATGCTGACAAATGCTTTGGTGTGCCAAAGGGCGCATACTTTCCTATGTCGACAGTAATTTTCATGCGCCCTTTATAAAGTTGGTGGCGCATTTATGACTAGCTCACCTATATATATGTTTTTGCGCGCCCACAAATGTCATTTTCACCAGATGCATCACGTGATTATTTTCTCTGGCCTGTCAGCCCCTGCCTCGTCATTTTCAATGCGTTGTGGACCCGTTTGCCAGATTCTCACTATTTATCCGGGTAAGTGTTCTTGTCTCTTCCATGCATTTTGCATTTTGGTTCTTTGTGCTTGGTGGTCTGGTTTTAGTTTGTGTTTGGGGATATCAAAATGTTGATCTAGCCTCCTCCTTTTGCTATCTTCCCATATCCCTCCCCCTCTGTCCAGATCTGCTGGTAGGGGAACTTGTCTGAAAAACATGGTTTTATTTCCTTTTAAATGAGCCGTTTCATTGCCCAATAACCCTGCTAAAACAAATGAAGAGAGAAATGAAGATGACTGTTTTTCCCTTTGGCGCACCGGCGCGTCTTGCAACATCAAAAACAGTTGCGCCCCTTTGGCGCATCTGTCACCCCTGCAACATGACTAAAATCCGCGCCAATGGCGCACCCATCTTGCCTGCTGCAAACACTAGCCCTGCGCCCTCAATGGCGCACCAACCTTCCTTGTTGCATCGCATAAACATGCGCCCCTTTGGCGCACCCTGCATCTGCGCAACACCGGCTTAATCTGCGCCAAGTGCAAGACTTTGAAAGCGCAGGCGCATTCTTCATTGCAAAAGCATTATGTCGTGTAAACCCTCCATGCGCTGTGCCAAGTTAGCTTTGGCACACGAGAAGTTTATGTAACACAAAAGATACATGCGCCAAAGGGCGCACCAAATCCCCATGTAACATGAAAAATCCATGCGCCTTCGGCGCATCCTGTCTCCGTGCAACACGATGTTTTTATGCGCCCTTTTGTAAAATGCATCCTGCAGATTCATGCGCCATGCACCTTTGGCGCCAGTTTAACCCTTGCAACACACTTTCCCCGTGCGCCTTACCTATTTAGCCCTGTAAGCTGCGGCTTTCATGCGCCATGCACCCTGAGTCTCAAAATCTCTAACTCTTTCTTCTGCTAACATTTCAATGGAAGATCAAATGGCTAATACAACCTTTTTGGATTGGGTCTCGCTTCTTCTTCATGCAGATCAACAAATAAACTTGGAAGAACATATGTCAACATCCAAAGAAAAGACCTACCAAATCCAAAGGAAAGGCCAAGCTTACAGAAGAAGAGATGAAATATAAATATCAAAGGGTCAGAATGCCCGAGTCCCAGGCCGAGTGTAGCATGGACGTCAGAGACTCAGAATTGGGACATATTGATATGGAGGAATTCTGGGCTAGAACTCAGAAAGTCACAAGGAGTCCATGGATGGACAAACTGATAGGCAGTGCCCTGCACTTCGCCGGTGGAATCCCAGTCAGCGCCGTCAACAATGAATTCTTGATGGTGATTGCCCAATGTTACAACAAAGACACAAGGTGTGTCGTAAACAGCAAGGGCGAGGTAGTCATTAACCTCACTGCCCGTCACTTTGAGGGAATACTCGGCATACCCCACCACCGGCACTTTGTGGCCGTCAGTCAAGCAGATTGCATTAAGGCATGGGATGACAATGCAGATCAGTGTATGCAACTAATGAATGAGGTTTACTTGAAAAACAAAAAGGTAGTAACCCGGTGGCCCCAAATCATCCACCGCAGCGACTTCTCAGAGGAGCTCAGCGACACCATTACGTTCCTGAGCAGGGTCTTCGGGCTTTCTGATGCCCATTATTTCCATAAATGGATGTTGCGGTACTTAGAGACCATGAACAAGAATATGCCTGATCAGCGCTTTTGCTGGGGAGAAATTATAAGCAGCACAATCTCTGAGTAGCTACAACAATTTAGCACAACGGGGACATTCCATATGAACTCCTACGTGGTCTACGCTGTAGCATCAGAGAGGGACTATCCAGGCCTGACGCGGAGTGGAGTTTGGCCTCAGGTCAAGATATATGAGTACTACCGGAATTGAGGCTGGAGAATAGCATCTCCCAATTCACAAAAATTAATGATGTGTTTTTCTATCACATCATCTCGCCTGTGAGGCCGAATATGACTTATGGTCGCATGACCAAAAGCATAGTGTAGCAGCCACAGAGAAATGGGGGCCCTGTTCACCCAGTTTCCCACGTTCACCTATCTAAGGGCTGCCAACTTTTTAGGAGAGCCAACCAGGCTACCGAGGTATGCTGGACCTAAACTGATTCTGCTGGAGCTGTCAAGGCAGCTGATCACATACCACGAGAAATGCCTGAAAAGAAAGAAGGGTGGAACTCCTTTCCCCCTCACAGTGGGCCGATATACATGCTCTACCCACCACAAGGTGAAGGAAATGTTCGCAGAGCTGGAGTTACTCAATTTGAAACATGACTTCCCAGCCAGGCCTACCTTTGACCCAAGGAGCTGTCTGCCAAGGGCGAAACTTGATCCAATCCACGTCCCTCAGATCGAGGACATTTACATTGACGTCATCCATGAGGTGGAGCTCAGGAGAAAGGATCATTCTCGCCTAGCCTTGGCAGAAATCATCCAATATGGGATAGCCATTGTCCCCAAAGGCTTCCAAACTACGGAAGATGAAATAGACAAGGTATATACTGACACAGATGGGGACAATTGGCCCTTTCCGGCCATTGATAGAACTAAAGCCCCTCAGACAATTAAGGAGAGGGTCAAGGAGACTCTGCGTAGGACAGAGCATTGGTGCCGTATGAACGGACTAATCTACCTTGGGGTTGATTTCACAACCTCCCCGTTGGGCAACGCACCTCCACGATCCAAAAAGCAGCCTAAAGGCAAGGGCAAAGGCATAGAAGGTGAATCCAACACCATTCAGGAAGAAGCCCCTGAGAGTCCTCCTTCCGCGGCACCCGAGCAGGTAATATCTCTGGTCACACCAGAGAAAGAAGCAGAAGAGGATATTCCCATTGGCCCATCCACTCAGGATGTCGGCATTGCTACAACAACTGAGGTCCCTTCTATCCTTTCTTCTTCTCTTCCTTCCCCTCCTCGAGCGACTCAAGCGACCATCCCTTTGGTCGTGTCTTCTGTCCCTTCTTCTACTGTTTCCCCGCTTCTTCGTCTATCTTCTCTTCCCTCGCTGATCTGTCCTCCTCCATTTCTTCCCTCATCTCCGAGCTCCCTTCCCTTCCTATGTCTTCCACCGCTGCAGCTTTCACTTCCTTCCGTGGGCATTTCTTCGGCTATTCTCTCAATGTCGCGCCACGTGTCTCCACGTTTTCCTCTACTACAGCAGCCCCTCCTCTATTTCCAGGTCCTTCTACCATGGGTCCAGCTTGGATCTCTCAAAGAGCTAAGTCAGCAAAAGAGGAAAGTTCCCATCACTCTGATGGAATTTTCCGTGATCCCATCTAAGGGGGCGAAGAAGCAGAAGCCTGTCACGCGCTTCTCTCAAAGTGTTGTAGGAGAGAGAGTTATGGAAATCGCATACCCCAATCCCCTCAAAGAGAAAAAGGATCTGTCTCCGACAGATTTTACTGTGACCCAAGTCACAATGGGGACATCTTCCGAAAGTCTTCAAGGGGAGGCTCTTTCTGCAGTTGACGCCCTCTGCAAGAAGCTTAAAGAGATAAAGGAAGAGAAAAGGCAACTGAAGGAGAAAAACAAATATCTACTCCAAGCCTTACAGAAGATGGGTAGTGCACCTCCCACAACTACCGCCGAGACTTCTGAGCTTCTCAGCCAGGAGAAAATTAATGAGTATGCCAAGATCGGCGAGCAGGGTATGGCCGTTTCCACTTGGAGGAGCCAAATCCTCAAAGATAGCGAAAAAGTGATCGCCGAGTTCTCCGACTTGTACCTGAACATCAGTAAGGCGAATAAAGAGCTCCAAGCGTTAGCAGGGCCTATATCAGAAGAGCTGGAACATGCCATATTGCAGCACGAGACCTTCCAACAAATGTTCAACTGTTTAGTCGAAGATCTGGTCAAGTTCGGCATCTTCGGCCATCCAAGGGCCCTCAACAAAATCATGTCCACTCTGGACTACCGGGTGGATCAGCTAGAATTTATTCTAGAAAAGATTGATAAAGTCAAGGAAGAAGCCCTGGATGCGATGCACCAAATGGAACGGATTGTTCTTAATATGTCACCGTGGTTACTTACTCCTTCCTTCACTTTAAGAAAAGCCGACGAAACCACCCGGATCTTCAAGGAGATCGCTTCTCAAGGAACGGGGCCAGCGGTCACATTTAACACGAGAATCTATCAACAACTCCGCTGCTGTAGGGACTTCATTGGGTTCCTCATTGAGGCGGAAAAGGACTATTCCAAACTCCTAGAGAAGCTCATAGATGAGCGGGAGACTTATGAGGCGATAAGTGATAGGCACAAGGATCCTTCTCAGGATCAACTAGGGCCAATAATCAACAAGTTCATGGAATACTGCTCTCAGTTCCATATCTCGTCACCTGAGGAGCAACAAAAGCAGTCCACCCCCTTTCGGCCGCAAGATGATGATGACGAATAGCTTCTTCTTCTTCTTCTTCTTCTTCTTCTTCTTCTCTTTCTCTTCTCCGTCTTTCTTTTTGGAAATATCTGGAGTGTGTTGATACAAATGATGACATCATCCATGTTGCATCATGGGATGATGTCATCCATCAAGTTGTAAAAAGTCAACATGACTTTTAGATATTTTGTAAATATCTTTGTAAATAGTTGTTGGCTCCTTTTTGCCTTCTTTTCTCTTCTTCTTCTATATATACCCCAATACTTGTTGTATTGTGGGATGGATGAATATCTTTCAGATGAAAAATAGAAGTGAAGAAAAAAGACTTTGAGCTTTCTTGTAACAGAAGAAAACAGTAATACAAATATTGAGACTTTGTGCTGAATAGCTGTGTTATGCATCAGACCTTTCTTATGTTAGATCTGTATGTGTTTATTCTGTTAGATTCATATCTACTTTTTTGTCATTTATTCATCATCAGTATTGCTTTGTTTGTTTATGCAAGTAGGTTTGGCTCTGTTTACTACCAATCCCAAAACATAAATCTTCTGACCTTTCTGCTTTGGAATTCATTTCTTTTCTTCCTTTGGACCTACTCTTTCTTCATTCACTCTTCCTTTCCTTTCTTTTCGCATCGAAACACCCCTACCGGGATGAGATCCCAAACCCCGAAGGCAAAATCATGAGACTTGCATAGATTCCTGCTGTTGGTAGAATAGCAATAAACCGCCACTTTCTTTGACTCAAAGAGGGGCTATGCCCGCACACAATCGCTGGGC
Source organism: Taxus wallichiana var. yunnanensis (assembly GCA_018340775.1). Lineage (NCBI taxonomy): Eukaryota > Viridiplantae > Streptophyta > Pinopsida > Cupressales > Taxaceae > Taxus > Taxus wallichiana. Next base: position 425,469,863 of record CM031234.1, on the reverse strand, counting down.
TAGTCTATCCATAGATCCGTCTAGGCAATGATTTTTGACCAACACAATGATACCCTGAATCTCCTACACCTTTGGAACACCTACCTTAGGTGAAAAAGATGGTCTGCTACATTTCTAGAGAATACAGTAATGTCATCTAGGTAGATCAACACTATTTTGTTGATCAGCCCTTTGAATGCCATATCCATTTCCCTTTGGAAAGTGGCTTTGGCATTAGATAATCCACATTTTTCGTAGGCATACATGCCCCATTTGGTGGTGAAAGTCTTTTTGAACTGATCATCTTCTTTCACCATGATTTGGTTGTACCCTGAGTATCCATCTAGGAGAGAGAATCTCTTTGAACCAGACACTACCTGCAAGATCTGCTCCATTGAGGGAAGTGGGTAGTGATCTTTGAGGGAGGCTCTGTTCAAGTCATGAAAGTCAACACACAACCTAATCTCCCCATTCTTCTTCCTAACTGGGACCAAGTTTGTGACCCATCTTGAGTGTTTGATTAGAAAAATGATACTTGCCTCTATCAGCTTGTTCAATTCTTTCTTCATCAGAGGCTCAACATGTGGGTTGACTGGTCTCTAGCTTCGCTTGATGGGCTTAGTAGTTGGATCTAGCTCAATTGTGTGTTGGGATAACTTTGGATTGAACCCTCTTAGGTCTTCATAGCTCCAAGAAAATATATCTAGAAACTCTTGGCAAAGGCATATGAATTCATACCTTTCTTGCTCGGTGGCCACCTTGCCAACTTGTAGTGTTTTGCCTTCTCTAACTAGAATTGGCTCCGAATCTTTCCTTTTGATATGTATGTTTTCCTTCTCTTTTTGAAACTGATCATTAGGATTGAAGATAGACTCCAATGTCACTAGGCCTTTGGGAAGCCTATTTGTATGCAGCTATACTACTTGATTTCCATATTGTTGCTCTAGTCTACTTTGGTTTCTAGCTGAGAATTTAGCTTCCTCTTGCAAAAATTTGATGATTTGCTGATCATTCTCAAACACCTGCTAGCATGTGTTGTTATCTGGTATTCTTGGTCTCACAATCACATAGATATGTGGTTGTTCTTTGTCCCTTTTTATGTTGTCAACTACATCAAATGTTGCTCCAACTACCGCAATCTCACGCCAGCTTCTGTTCTCCTTTCTAGGTATGGACATGATGTTAAAGGATTCAAATCCTCAATGAGGTACCACACCTTATTCTTATAACCTTTGAGTAGGTCATTCTTGACAGCATTTTGTCCTTTGACTTGATTGGTAACCAGTTCACTTTGTCACCAAACACTTATAGGTTCTTGATTCCTCATCTTCTGGCCCAATGCAGTCCATGGACCAAAGCCTCATATTTTGTAGTGTTATTTGAGCAGGAAAACTAAAATCTAAAAGCCGAATAATACTTCATACCTTGGGGGGACACAATCATAGCTCCACCTCGGCTCCTTGTCTACTCCTAGAGCCATCAAAGAACAATTTCCAAACTTCATTTTCATTCTTGTGCTCTGGCTTAATGATGTCAGGAAGAGGATGATTCTCCTCATGCAGGTAGTAGACTCCTAGTTCAGATTCTTCCATCTCCTTATAGGGATCAAAAGCATGTCTTTTGACCACCCATTCGTCAAGGGTCAGGTTTGGGATACACCCCACCTTGGTATCTACTTCAAAAGTGCTTAGGAGGTTCTTATGATCAAAATCAAACAATTTGCATTGATTGGGATTGGTACATAAAAATCAATGTGATAGTCTGCTATGGGCTCGAGATCTAATTGTGGCCTTCGCTCCATACCTTTTTCTAAAGAGCATATGTGACCAGTTAGTAGACAAGTAGCCTCCAATTTTGGCAGTGAAGTCCTTAGACAAACATAACACAAAATGTGATGGCAAGTCTATGACTGACATGTTCTGTAATACAGTCACATTAGGGCATGAATGTAGAGTGAGACTCAGATCCTTGATGACTCCAACAGTGGTCACTATTGTCCCATCCAATTGTACTACTCATCTAAAGATGAATTCATACTGGAGACCCAGTTAATCAACTATTTGTTTGGGCATTACAGAACTACTTTCCTCTAAATCGATCATGCAGTTGTGCACCAATTTATCTCCAATGATTAATGAAACATAAAATGGAGGAGGCTTCAGATTCTTACCTCATTGTTCTTCATGGTTTCTCTCAGGTTGAGCTGCATTGGTAAGCACTTTCTCTTGCTTTGGTTAGGGGGTTGACTTGAGCTTGACCAATTGGCCATGGTAGTCTCAATAGATCCCTCTACCCTGGAATGGCTAGTGACTCCCATAGTGAAATGTTTACACTTGTCCTCTTCATTTTTTCAATGATATTAAATGAACTATCCTTCTGTTGCCCCTTCCCTGGCACATTTTTCTCTTACACATGGGCTATTACAACCGGTGCCTGAGTAGGTCTGGAAGGTGGCTTGGATTTTTCTGGAGGAATGACTGTGAGAGTAGGATAAACCAAACATCGAACAAATATTCTTGATGTTCATATTAAAATCAAGTACACATATATAGGAGAGACAACTCCTATTTTCTTGGAGTTTGTCCAATAACTCTCCCCGCTATTCTCTCCACAAACTACTATGTACGTGAGTTGTTAAAACAACTCACAACAATAATATTATCTAGATATTATTTTCCACCATCACGAATAAACTTAATGGAGCACTAATATTATAATTTCCTAACATCCCCCTAGTATGAACATGGGGAAAACCTACCTTACTTGCACCTGCTCATGATCTCGGTGATTTTCACAGATGATCACAAACCTCGGGGATGGTTTTGCAAACAGCTTGACCAAAAATGAGAATGATGGTTTTGCAATTGGTTTACCACAAACCACAAAGTGATGGTTTCGCGAATGGATTACCAACAACTAAGAATGGTGGGTTTGCTATTAGTTTACCATAAACCACAAATGAAGGTTTTCAAGTGGTTGACCTACAACCACATCATGATATGCCAAGTACTATTCTCAGCTCTCATCACATCTCACCGCAGCAGGGAATAACATAAGAAATTCCATTGAAATCTACTGCTCGTACATACATAGAAAAAAGCTGATATAATGGAAATGGAACATTGAATCATATTCCCCCCCTCAATGTGAAATTTCCACTTATTGAAAACTGCAAATTGTACCACACTGGAAGCACTAAAATCAAATTGCACACACACACACACACATGTCACCAAAGCTGATATGCGGCCCCGTCATTGGTAACTGACGAGAGGTTGTTGAATGACCTCCAACCTCCCCGTGCCTCCATCCTTCATTGTGAAGTCTGTTAACTCACCGAAATCATCATGGAGCTCAATTACAACTCAGACGTCGGATTCCACCAAAAATGCATCCGGCTGAAAGTAAGGCAATATTTTTTAAATTTATTTTGACAATATTTTGACTCTAAATTATGATGACAACTAATAAAATGACAATTAAAAAATCATAAAATCACCTATATGACATTGAAGGACAATACAAAACTATGATTTTGTAGGCTATGAAAATGGAATTTTGACATAAGAATCCATAATTACTCTATTGATTATAGAGTTTGACATTTACACAAATAGACCAAATATTACAAGTGCCAAATTTAGACAAACAATAATTTCACAAATAATTTGTGGCAATGTATCCGGAATGACTTCACTCTAACAAATACTTAACAATAATGGTGAAAAAAATAGTAAACTTGACATTGACTAAAGTGTCATGACATTTATTTTTTATTTTAAAACTATTTCCAACGCTACTCATTTATAACATAAACTATTTGACAAGAGAATCTATATCAAACTCAACAATATCTTGTTTTCTTGACACAAGACTAGATTGGACTGACAACACTGATAAAGCTAATAATGCAAAAACCTTATTTTGATATTCACCTTATGGATCCTGAGTCTTCTGCAAGAGTGAGTAGAGGTTATTTCGAACAAGCTTGAGAGAAGATGTGTCAAACACGGCCAAGGATATGTGATGAATCCAATGCAATTCAGTGGCAAGCAACACATGCATTGAGGTAAGTGGGAGAAACTCACTATTATCTCTAATGCCCATGCAATGAAGTCTTTTAAATCTTCAATGGTAGATGTATGTGAAACACCAAAGAATGTGAAGTTCTTATTGAATGAAAGTGGAGCCAGATCTAAAATAAATATAGGTTTGTGACCACATTAGACGCAGAGTCTCAACACGAACTCCAATGAGTTGCACACATATCTCTGCTCAAATCTATCACATGTTTGAGCTGGTCAACATTTCTGTAGCTTTCACAGGTGTGTGTTGAAGATGTAAATTACAATGTACTACTGAAGATGGATGAATTTTGATGTCGATACTAATATAAATCCATGCGATTAGAAAATCTTCAAATGCTAATGTGAAGTCAATGTACTAGTGAAGATCAAGTTGAAGTGTCCAGATCCGTAGTCTTCGATGTAGATAATTTCAAAGAGATCGTGAAGTATTAAACATAGCTGATATGATCTCAAGGTATATCTTGTAGAGAAGATTTAAAAAAATATTCCGAGAGGAGTTCATTGTTTCCAAGGAGATAAGAGTATGATCTGCCAGGAGTTGGAAAAGATCTTGACTGATGTATTTAGCTTCAACATAGGTAAAAACACACGATTACTCGCTAGAACAGTGCATAGTCGAAAACTTAAATATCATAACTATTTTAAACCATAATACATGCTCTTCGTATATTGATTTCTTTCTCATCTACAGGGACAAAAGACTAAATGCCTATCCCTATCAATCCTTGGAGTTCATTATACAGAGAAAACATCACTCTGATAGCAAATGTGAGAGCAGGATAAACGGAACACTGAACAAATCTTCTTAATATTCATATTAAAATCAAGTACACATATATAGGAGAGACAACTCCTATTTTCATGGAGTTTTTCCAACAACTCTCCCCACTATTCTCTCCACAAACTACTATGTATGTGAGTTGTTAAAACAACTCACAACAATAATATTCTCCATATATTATTTTCCACCTGTCACGAATAAACTCAATGGAGCACTAATATTATAATTTCCTAACAATGACGAAGATATGGAGGGAATCCGTGAGCATCAAAACATTGCACTCAACCACAAAATGATGTAGCTTCAAGATCAAAGCAAGAAATCACCCATGAGAGCAATGTGCATGCATTAAGGGAAAAATGGCTCAAATCCCATACTCTATTCCATTGTATTGCTTAAGATGAAAGGGTGTACATATAGTAGTGGGGTGTGTAACTCCCCCACAAATGTAGCTGTCAAGAGGTGGGAGTTACATTCCCGGAATAGCTGGTCAAATGTAACTCCTATGATGCTCTATGATGTGTGTAAGCCCATAATGACACCCTAGGACACCTAAGCATGGTGAATCACCTATGTGGAGGAATCCCATGTACTTAAGATATGTGCATGGTAAATATCCTACACCAACACCCCCTGAAGCATAGCTTAGGTGGACACATAGATGAAAACAAGGAGAAGTGGGTCCCGACAACAAGCCTGATGAGGTACCCATGTATAAGAAACTCTCAAAAAGTGAAGTAAAAGGAGAAAACCCAGTGGGAAAAAATCCCCCCAAAAGAGAGACAAGTCCACTCTCTAATCTAAGAAATATGCCAAGGATGAGTCCTGGCCATAGATCAGCCAAAGGTACCCATGTACAAAGAGGCACTCTCTTAGAAAGAAGAAGAAGAGAGAAGAAGAGGGAGATGAGAGGAATGTAGAAGATGCCATGGATGGATCTAAACTCTATAGCTCTGAAGGTCTCCCGTAAGAATGTCGATGATGAGATCCTTTGCCTCTGGAATGAAGAAGAGCCACCCACACCGAACTATGTGCCTACCCTTAGGAAGGACAGAAATGACGTGTTGGAAGTCTACCCACTCCGCGAAGGAAACCAAAGGTAGCAACATGAAGAACTCTGAGTCTGGTCCATGAAAGTGTGACATAGGTCTAGCAAGTGAGTGCAAAGGAATTGAAGGTAATGTCACGAGTGCAGAAATGTCAGAGTATGAAGGGTGAACACTTGTAGAAAGGATGTCCAATTGATGTGAAGGAAAAAAACATCCCCCACAATAGAAAATGGATCCACAAGCAAGGGTGGATCAATGAATGTCTCCGGAAAAGTGGAAGTGGTAAGAGTCCTGAGGGGCACTCCCAACAATGGAGATGATGAACTCCTCTGAAATACTTGTAGATGGATGAGGAACCTATAGTACATCACAAGTGTACTCTACGAAAAGATGACTAAGGTCAGGAAGATACTGCCCCAATGAGGGGGCTCAACAAATAGAAGAGTGATGTTAGATAGGTATGAGTCATCTAATGAAGGTAGAGGAGTGAAAGGGGCCTCACACACTGAAGGTGGAAAAGAGGTGGGTGTGATGACTGTATGAGACTATATAGGAGACTGCTCGATATCTGATGAGATGTGGGATGTGTCAACACTCTCTAGAATAGTGAGAGAAGGAGGAGAAGAGTCCTCTATAGTACTCTTGACATCAGAATTGGGTGCACAATCCTCGTCATTAGAAGTAGAACCAAGCGAGTTTGTGTCAGTGGAATTGTCATCACATGAAGAAATAGAGGAGACAACTGAATCAACAACAACAATGGCAATGGCGACAATATGTGAAGGGTCTCCATAGAGGGACTGAAGAATGCTCCAGACATGGTGGGGTGGATCTGAGTCTGCCACATGAAACCAGAGAGATGAGGATATATGTATCATCAAGTGACCACAAACATGGTCACAAGTGTTGAGAAAGTCATTCGGATGACGATGATCGGTGGGTGCAGAACTGCCCAATCAAGAAGTGTAAAAGACCCTCATAGGTGAAGTAATGTTTGATGGAAGCACATCAAATCGAATAGTTCTCTCTCCTAGTAAGAAGTGGCGGAGGCTGTAAAGTGATCCTATGACACTCAAGTTTGGAAAGAACACCCTCCATGATGCGAAGCAAAAGTACAAGGTGCACAAATGCAAGACGCTTCGGACTTGGATAATAATGTGTCGACGTGTGAAAACCCAAGAGTACTAGTGAACCCCCCAGAATGTGGAACTTTATAAAATAGTGTGTTTACAAAAATGATAATCCCATAATCTAAAGTGTGAAAAAACATGTAACTTTGACTAAAGAAGTGCTCAAAATGGAGCAACGTGTCAAAATTTATAGCAAAAAAATGATTCCCACAACTGATGGAAAATGCTAATAAGCTTAAAAAACTGATTAAAAAAGTTCCCGAAATGAGTGCAAAGGGTGTCGTGTGGGTACTCGTTGGAAATGGCATCAAAATTTAGTTAGGGTTTATTTTACTTGCGAGGGGGAGTTAGCCTTCTACCAACCCCGGACCTCACCCTTTGTCTTTGACACTTGAATGAAGGACATTAAATATAAGAAAATAAAGGCCCTAAATTATTACAATGCCATAAAATGAATGTTTTTACCTTAAAACATTAAAAATAGGATTGTTTTAACCACCAAACAATTCTAAAAGGAATGTTACATCAATGAGGTGAGATGATGTGCAGGGTGGTCGAGCTAAGCCCACGTGTTGATCCTGTTAAACACAGGAAAAATGAGTAGGCCATGTGTTGGTACTTTGAGGAGTTACTATACGGAGTTGGCGTTGCTTTAGAAGATGGCTTGATGTTGTAATGAGTAGAGTCAAGTATGGAAGTGTCAAGCTAGTTCCACGTGGTGAAGTGGTGTAGTGTAATCATCCAAGAGTAGTGTAGAGTTGAAGCCCGAGTTGGTGGGTGCTGGTGGTTCACATGTCGTGGAACGGTCACAAAGTTAATGCTTGATCTGAATAGCAAAAATTCCAAGCGGCATGTGCCACGTGGAGATAGCACACAACAAGCAATGAAATAGAGATGAACATAGTCCATGTCGAGCCAAACAGTGTAGGGCTGCATGACAGTCAGGACTCAGGAGAAAAGGGAATTCAAATGCATAAGGAAAACCAATATCCGAGAAAAAGAATGCACAACCAAGACAACCAGTGCAAGGTAGAAGTCTGTTTAATCCACGAGTTAGTGCAAAGAAGGGTCCAAGCTTGTCAATGCAAAATATTGTCCATAGAGTAGTGTAGACATCAAATTTGTGTCTTACAACCCCCCGTGCCCCGCATCTCATTTCACAACCTAGCCTCACCACCTAAACCTTGCACAATTATTTATTAATTACCTTATAATTAATAAATCCACATCTCCAAACCTGCCACCATATTTCGCCACCTCATCATGACTCTAGCCCTAACCCTAAATTAACCTAATTAAGACCTATAACTTGGTCTACATCCACACCCATGACTAATGACTCCTCACCCGCACCAAAATCAACCTAATAATGACTTGACCAAGCCCACAACTAATTCCTCGGAGAAAAGGAGGGAAAGTTGGCTACTTTACTAAAAATAGTCCACTTTTACTTAACCGATATCGGTTAGCGAAACCGGTACGGTGATGCTGACCGCATCGGTCACTATGATTCAAAACCAAAACTAGCCCTTTCCTCTATTGTTTTAACAAGGTAATTAAATTGTAATTTTGCAATAATTTGTGTTAATTCATATTAGCAGGGGAACTGACCACCTTCGAAAGGAAGTTTAATACTTCCTGGGCCCAAGGTAGTTCCCTCATTTATTGTCTAATTAGAATCTGGTGGTCTTGTATTCTTACTTGCAGGTAGTCCTTCCCAGACAAAAAGGAGTTCTTTGCAATCGATCTGATCTCTCTCTATGGTACGCGCACACCCTCCAAACATTCAACAGGTATTCCTCCTAGCCCTAACCCTTATCTATTTCTCAAGAGAATGAAAGGATAGAAGCAACTCTATTCTAGGAACTGAAAACCTCCTCTGTGCGAAAATTTTTGGCATGCCCGGTGGGACGCATTTTGGGTTTCTTTCTTTCTTGCTTGCTTTCATATAGGGAGCACACTTGCTATTTTCTTCTTCTAAAATATTCACAAGATATTTTGTTATCTTTTGGTAAAAGAATTTGTCTTGCTTTCACATTTTTACATTAGTGACAGTCATCTCCTTTGCTTCATCGAATACCATTTTCGATTTGGGTTTAAAATAAGTACATCACATTCTTGCTTGCTTGTTTTCAATTCTAGTGAACATAGATTAAGTAATGTGTCATACACGTGGGGTGATATCCATGGTATTGACAAGAAATTAATCTTAATTTCACTACAAAACACATACCAAATCACATCATAAATTAACACAATAGCTCAAACATCCCCCTTTTCCGCGGTATTCCTCCACCCGATTGAGGTAACCTTATAAGAAAAAACAAACTTGACATTTCCCCTAAGTCTTCTGTTTAGGATTGACATCATCTTGCGTCTAAGGCATAAGCCCAAAGTGATTAAAACTAATCCTAGGGTTAGTCTCATTAATTTGCTTGTGCATCTTGCTTGTTTTTAGTTCTGTTTCTCATCATATACATCGCTTTCTTCGTGATCACTTGAATGGTTTGGTAGGTATACTAAGCATCATTAACCCCAAATCGAAACTTCTTACACTTCTTACACCGGTCCTATTCTACCGACATCGGTTAACTTACCAACGGCGGTTATAGTCGGCACGACATCGCTTACTCGACCGATATCGGTTCTTATCTTTTGCGAGCTTCCCAAAACCAAAGAACCTTTTTATTCTTGCTTCCAACATTTTGTTGCTGCTTCATTCTCGATAGATTGCATCCTTACTGTACTCTTGTCCATGGTTGTTGTCACTGAAACAAGTGCAGCCATGGTTTCACATGCCTCGCTCTATGCCTTTTCCCGAATCACCCCCTTCACATCCTCGTGGGGGAATCCTACGGACACCAGAGAGGTTCCCAAAATCCTGTAGGAGATAAGGAATTTGTGAAATTTTTGGACGCTAATCCTAGCACTGTACAATATTATTTGTCTCATGCCCCTAACCGTACACCCAATGGTCAACTCCTTGTTGGTATGCCTATTAGTATAGCTGCTCACTTAGCTCCTTCCCCACCTGATAACTCTACCTTACCTTCTTCATCCTTAGCCCCGTCTCCCAACTCAGTGGCTTCAAAGGTTCTTACGACACAGATTGGCCTTCCTTTTGTTAATCTAGGGCCCCACATATCATTACCGCCAACTGCTCCTACCTTGTCTCTCTCGCAGACTGCCCCTTTCATAACTTGCTCTCTGCCACCTATCCACACGAGCTTTCCTTCTCAAGCTCCGCCCACCTTTTCATTTCCACACACTTATCTGGTGGCTTCAACACCTTATATAGGACATCCCTATTCGGCCACCTCAACATATTCATCCTCAATACCTTATCAACATTTAACCCCACCATTGTCTAGTGGAGGCCCTTGGCCCAATCCTCCTCCGTTTACAACAACCGCACCATCATCTCATCCAACCACTGATTTCATCAAACAAATGATGGACAAAATGCAAAATCTGAGGCTTCGTTTCGTGAAGTCAGTAGTACCGACATACGAGAAAGTTTTTCGGGAGCCTATTCATCCTTCTATCCCCTTCATTCATATCCTCCTCAATGGGAATTACCAAAATTCACTCATTTTAATAGTAAGGAGGATCCTCAACAACATTTGCGATCATTTAGACATGCCTACTATCTGATTGCTCATGACGATGCCTTACTAGTCCACACCTTTCCCATGTTCTTATCAGACCCGCTTGAGTGGTACAGATGCTTTAACCCAAGACTCAATCTTCTTTTTTAACCAATTAGCCCAATATTTCTTGGATCATTTCTCCATTAACATTGCCAAGAAAGTATCTATCATCGACCTCTATGCCATCCGACAATTTGAAGATGAATCTATCACAGATTTCGTTGGATGATGGTGGGGCCTTATCAACCAACTTACTTATGCCTTGCCTTAGGCCGAACTCATCAAACTCTTTACGCGGGCTTGTGCTAAGCACATTTCTCCTACCCTCCAAATTCAAACTTTCTGCACATTTGACGAGGCCTTTACTATGGCTTGAAAACTAGAAATTCGAGCCTTAGAGGAAGAGAAATTGCGGTTGTGTAACAAAACCCCAATTTCTGAACCCAAGACTCCACCAATAAACCTAACACCACCAATTCTCATGCATCGATTGCTTCAAAATCAAAAGGAGCTGTACACGCGGTGATGGTCAAATCCCAAGCACCATCTAGTACCCCACCAAAAACCACCTATAAGTATAAAGCCGAGCCCATCAATTACACTCCCTTGGGAGAAACTTATGGTGTCATCTTGGAAAAATTGCTCAAAGCAGGAGCTATCACCTTGCCTCCTATTAAACCTCACTCCGGGTTTGATTCCACCCGCGCTATACCTTCTTGGTACAAAGAAAATGACTTCTGTAACTTCCACCGCGTGAAGGGACACAGTCACGAAAACTGTAAGATGTTGAAAAATATAGTGCAGGAAATGGTTGATGCAGGGGATATAACCCTTGATAATCCTAATGCCCCTGCTAACCAAAATTTGAAAATCTTCATAAACCATTCCCAAACCATTCTTCTAACAAGAACATAAACCAAGATATCTTAGCTAAGGAGAGTGTTCATGAAATCCATGCGGTCTTCGACTCCCAACCAAACACTTCTATCGAGAAAATTCTGAATCAAGCCTCTTCACTAACACAGGGACCCGAATCCCCTTCACCACCATCAAGACAAGACGAAATCCTTGCCATTTCTTTACCCATAAAGGAATTAAGCACCCAGAGTTCTCTTCTCACAGATGAGCCTTCTTACACCACATCTCTGTAAGACTGTGAGCAGATGTTATCTAACTTATCTATTTCCCAAACATCTCCTTCTACCACTCTTGCTGTACAAGAGGAAGGCCCGCCACTTTTTTCGTCATCCTTAGATGAGAAACCCTTTGAACCGACATCACCAAATTCTTTAATCATGACGGATTCTCTCAAACATGCCCTCCTACCTATTAGTTCTTTATCGCCTAAATCTTTTTAGTGACCGGTTGACCTCTTAAATCCCATTGATACGGCCTCATTTACCCCCGTATCACACCCATAGTGGACCGGAATCAAAACCCACCTTTCTTCCATACAAAAGTTCCTATTCACACGTGAGGATTGTCACCCCTCGTAAGATGACGAGTCCTATGGGAGCGTTTGAGTACACCATGCTCTACTCAGATGCAGATGACTGATCCAGACACCTCTACCATATACCCGCGGTGTTTACAAAAGCTCAACATGCCTATGTCCTCATATTTACCCCCTTCGCTTCTACCGAATACCTCATCCACCTCTATTAACCTAACCAAACCTTCCCCTATGCTTGGGAGCTCACTAGTATCCAGTCTAACACACCCACCTAAACGGTTAGATTTATCCAAAAATCAAGCCATCCATCCACCTAGGAGACATACCCAATCTCCTCAAGTCCAATCTATGCCTATGTCACAACTAAAACCCTCGCCGTCACACCTACCTTCTATATTTGGACCTCACCCTCCACCTTGCCTCAATACATCATACCTCCCGCGTTTTCTTTAAAATGACCTACACCTTCTACATCCATACAGAGATCCCAGTCGACCTATCAACCCTAAATGACTCCATCATCAAAGGATTTGTTTTGTTACTCCTCTTTCTCCGTGGTTTTTTTCTCGCTACCACATCATCTCGACTAGCTAAACATAACTTCTGCGCCAAGAGGTCACGTTTAGTTAAACCCAATTATCAAAACCCCTTGGCTAAGTCGCCACCGTGCACAAATCAACCATACCTAAATCATTACCGAAACCTACCCACGTAATAGCCTCATCTTCCTCTCGACTTTGACACGCTCAAAGGGTCTTACACCAAAATCCTTGCTATGTTGGTGGAGAATGCGACCATTTCCCTACCCCCACTTAGACCCTATGATCCATCTAAACCTCGACCTATAGGTTATGATGAGTCTAAAATATGCGCTTACCACCGCACACCAGGACATGATGTAGAGGGATGCAAAGCGTTGAAAGCCATACTTCGTCAGTCACCTCTCTCGGATAAAAAGGTTAAGAAAGACAATTTATGAAGGGAGAAACCTTTAGCTTCAATCCCCTCTCCTATACCACCTGTCCCCTCCTCACCAAGATCTATCATTATTACAACCCCACCTCTCGAAGACCATGACTTATCCCTACCGTCTTCCTCCTCTCGTGTTCACGAGATCAACATGATTAGTGTTGCTACTCGAGGGCAGAAAAATAATGGGAAAGCTAAAGAAAGCACACCTGTGGCCTCTCTTTCTCCGTCCACCATCCCAATTGCACCACCACCTAAAGTGGTTATTCGTGGACCTGTCTACCCTGTCTCTAATGGAGTTGCCCACCGAACCATGATCAAACAGCTTCACCAATCACCTGTAAAAATGACACTGTATGATCTCATTCAGACCTCTGAATCTCATCGACAAGCTCTCATTGAAATCCTTCAAGGGATAGAGGTCTTACCTAATGAAACCTTGCCCGTTACCTCCATCTTAACACCCAACCATGTTGCCTCTCTCACCAAACAATCTACCACTTCCGTCCCGTGCAGCAAACCGCTGCTGTTAGTTTCTCCGAAGACGAAATTGTTGACTTTGGTGCAGAAGATCCTGACCCCGCTCTTTTCATCTCAGCTTACGTCCGGGACATTCGGGTGCATCGTGTTATGATTGATGGGGGCGCTAGCCTAAACATCATCTCTTCCAAAGCCTTTCAACAAATGAATATCCCCTCTAGTTGCATGTGTGCCAACCCCACCATAATGCGTTCATTCAACGATGCTATTACTTCTACCTTAGGCACTGTGATCTTTAACATTCGTGTAGGGCCATGTACCTTACCTGAGCTCTTCTATAACCTTGAGGGAGAATTCCAATACAACATGTTGTTAGGCTGCCCTTGGATCCAGGCTATGGGATGCGTTCCCTCCACCTTACATAGATGCATAAAATTCGAGTATGAGGGAAAGTCTTACACCGTAAAAGCTAACCCTCCCCTTCAAAACCTGCAATATGTTATATTGCCCCAATGATGTGCTTGTACTACCAAGACACCCATTCATCCAACCCAACCATCCACTTCAACCACACCTCAACCATCAACCACACCTACACCTTTAACCAATGAAACCACCGTCACAAATCGCTTCCTTTCCCGTAGACAATATCCCAACCTCAAACCCCTTAGTAGATGTTTTTCAACGCCTTATCTTTGGGGAGTATCGCCTATATACCGTTAGCTCTTTCCATACCCCACGAGTACAGACGCTACATGCGCATCCTACCTACGACTATCGTGTGGGGAGATAATCTCCTACGGACCACCTAATTGCCAGCACCAACCTAACGTATGGGGGTGTCGACGCATCCTCCATTACCCCTGAACCTCCCCTTGGTGTGGTTCCCTTCCAATCCAATTTTCAATACCTGAAAATTGTCGTTTCACCCTCACCTTCTTGACTCGCTGTGCTTGGAAAGGTTTTGGTTTTGGTTTTTATGAACAAGGTCGACATACAATCATTCCCGTGACTACACGCAAACACAAAGATTGTAGTGGTCTTGGATTTCCTGAAACACTTACACCAAAGAAACCTCGTGTCAGTTGTATTCGGGAAGATGACGACGCACCCCTTCCGAACCATCATCATCCATTTTTCCATCGTCACCCACAGAGTCGATAGACCACGAATCTATCCCTCCTAACTTTTTTTTTTTCATAAACACTATCTTCCCCGGTCCTCTCACTTATCAACGCGGTAATGAAGACCCATCTTCTCTTCCCTTCGTATCTAGACATGATCGAAGAAGACTCACCTTCAATTACTATTGTTGAGTGCCAGGATGACGACTCCATCCTCACTTACCTTGGTGCGGATGACTCTTATATTCAATGTGCCTTGCCATCTGATACTCAAACCATGTTGAATGAGTCGACTATAGAAATCAACATCCACACAGAGGACGATCCTCACATTGTGAAGATCAGACAATCTCTTACCGCATCAGAACAAACTACCTTCACTACTTTCCTCCGTGCCCGCAACCAAGCTTTTGCTTGGTCCTACGCTGACATGCCAGGAATTGATCCTGACATTGCTGTCCATAACATTACCCTAAAACCTGATGTCAAACCAGTTAAACAGAAACTGAGAAAAATGCATCCACGCATTGCCCTCTTGGTCAAAGAAGAGCTTCAATGACTCCTTTCTGTTTCCTTCATCTTACCTATTGACTATCCTCAATGGATCTCTAACATCGTACCTGTTACTAAAGCAACAGGGGGACTTCGGATATGTATGGATTTCCGGGACCTTAACCTCGCTTGCCCAAAGGATGACTTCCCCCTCCCAAGTATTGATCAACTTGTTGATCTCACTGCGGGCCATGAGATGCTTTCTCTCATGGATGGCTTCTCGGGATACAATCAAATTTTGGTAGCCCCGACCGATCAACATAAAACTGATTTCATAACTCCTTGGGGAACCTTTTGTTATCGTGTCATGCCATTTGGCCTTAAGAATGCTGGTGTGACCTATCAACGGGCTATGACTTACATTTTTCATGACATTATGCACACTGTCCTTGAGGATTATGTTGATGATCTTCTTGGCAAATCTAAACATCGCAGTGAACATCTTGATGTTTTAACCATTATTTTTGATCGCTTGTTACAATATTGTGTTCGCTTCAATCAAGAAATGTGTCTTTGGTTTCCTTTCGGAAAACTTCTTGGTTTTATCATCTCTTTAAGTGGCATCGAGGTCAATCCAAATTAAAGTCAAAGCTATCCTAGAAATGCCCCCACCTACTAACCTCAAACAATTGCGTAGTTTGCAAGGTAAGCTCCAATCTATCCGGCGTTTCATCTCCCAACTCTCGGATCGATGTCAACCTTTCCATCATCTCCTTAAAAAGGACATTGTCTTTCAATGGAGCAAAGAGTGCCACCAAGCCTTTGAGGCTCTTAAAGCCTATCTCTTGCAGCCACCGTGCTTATCCCACCTCAGGACGATCGCCCTTTCTACCTTTACCTTTCTGCCACCGACCATGCTGTAGGAGCCATGCTCGCACATCGTGACTCCGAGCATCGAGAACAAGCCATTTATTACATAAGTCGTACTCTCATGGATTACGAGACTAGGTATACACATGTAGAAAAGTTGTGCCTAGCCCTATCATTCGTAGCCACCAAACTCCGACACTACCTCCTGAATCACAAAAATTTTGTCATCACCAACACGGACCCCATTCATTATATGTACGCCAAAACACATCTAAACCAACCCATTGCCCGATGGCTTATGCTCCTTGCCGACCTCGACCTTGAATTTGTACACCAGAAATCAATCAAAGGACAAACTATCGCAGACTAACTTGCGGAAGCCCCTTTACCTGGGGAGCAATTTACCAATTTTAGTTTCCCCGACGAACTCATCGCCACTCTTTCACTCAGTGAGGAGTCGTATCCAATGACCCTCTTCTTCGATGGATCCAAATGCCAGCGTGGTAGAGGAGCCGGCGTTGTTCTCATTCCTCTTGACCCTAAGCCTATGCCTCTTTCATTCCAGCTTGATTTCCCCTGCACTAATAATATAGTGGAATACGAGGCCCTTGTTTTAGGTCTCAGGTTGTGTTACACTTAGGTGTCAAGTCTATTAACATTTTTGGTGACTCCCAACCGTGGTAGTCAATCAAGTTATGGGCATCTACCAATGTAAAATGAGGAACTTCAAAAGTACAAACATTATGTGGATTCACTTTTGACCTTATTTATTCATTATTCTATCCAAACCATTCCTTGCTCCACTAACAAATTTGCGGATACTATGGCTTGCTTAGCCTTGCAAATTCCTACCTCACCAACCGACTCGACATATTCATCTTGGTCCTACAACTCTTTGCCCCATCTTACTCGCCCCGGATGTTTGTATGATAAATAATGTGTCGCTAATTTGCAGGATACCCGTATCACCAATTTCACGACTATCTTACAACCTCTATTCTCCCACTTGACCTTACTAGTAGAATTCGGAAACGTACTTTTCTTAAAAATGTTTCTCGTTATGTCGTCATGGGGGACTCTCTATAAACATGGCTTTGATGGCATCCTCCTTCGATGTCTAACCGGTGCGGAGGTCACCTATACCATCCAAAAAGTCCACGATTGTATTTGTGGTGGACATTTTAGTGGCCTTGCCGTGGCAAACGGATCCTTCGCCTAGGCTATTATTGGCCTACTCTTAATAATGATCAAGCACGAATATGTTAAGTGTTGTGTTATGTGTCAACAACATGCCAACCTTCAACATACACCTAGCCATCTCTACAGTCACACGAGATCTTTGGCCTTTCTCACAATGGGGTTTAGATCTTATTGGTGAGATTCACCCACCATCTTCACAACGTCACCGTTGGATAATCACAAAGAACCAAATATTACACTAAATGGGTGGAAGCCATTCCACTCATTTCAACCAAAAAGGAAAAAATTGTTGAATTCATTAACCATCACATTATCTCATCGCTTTTGGCGTTTCTCATCGCCTGATAATAGATAATGGAAAATATTTCAAAAATAAGTTGTTACAAGACCTTTGTGACAACTTTGGTATCAAACTTAGCTTCTCATCACCTTACTATCCATAAGCAAATGGTCAAGCTGAATCTTCTAATAAAACCCTAACCAAAATCCTTATGAAAGTTGTTAACGATTCTGGAAGCAATTGGCCTGATCACATCCCCTTTGCCCTTTGGGCTTATCGGACTAGCATTTGCACCTCCACTAACGCCACCCCATTCTCTTTGGTATATGGTACCGAGGCTGTCTTGCCTCTCGAAATACAAATACCCTCCCTAAGAATATTTCTTCAGGATGTTCTCACCAATGATGATTTCCGCCAAGAGAGGTTAGCCCAATTGGAGCTTCTTGACGAGCGTCGTCTTACGCCTCTTGACCTCCTTCAAATCTATCGAAAACGCATCAAGCGTGCTTATGATAAGCGACTCCATGAGCGTACCTTTAAGGTTGGTGATCTTGTCCTCAAGAGAATCAGCATGTAACCAAACTAGAAAAGAGCAAACATGGAAAATTTTCTCCTAATTGGATTGGGCCATACATTGTCACTCATACTTACGGATCAGGAACTTACTGTTTAGCTTCACTTAATGGTAAACCTGAGCCTGAACCCCTTAATGCCTTGCATCTTTGACCATTCTACTTGTTGAATTTAGTGTTATATCACTTCTTATCTACCTTGCGCTCATCCCTTGAGCTCATTTACTACCTCACACACTTTGTTTCATACATCTAAAATTATATGTTTATGGGATATTCTTGAGTCAAACTTCCTACAACACTAGATGGTTCATGCCAAATGGACATCTAGACCTCTAAAGTTATACATAGACTGCTCCCTCGAAGGACAACTATGTGCAAAGCCACTTCTACTATTATAAATAGGTCAAGCTTGCTCCCCAAAGGATAGCTATACACAAAACCACATCTCACTATGAATAGATCGCTCTCCTTGAGGACAGCTATACAAAGTCAGCCTTTATCGAAGCTTCTCGCATTGATCGCCTTCTGTGAAGAGCTCAAGAACAACAAAATGCATATTCCTATGGACTTCTCGCATCGATCGATCCTCTATATCCGAGAAAAAGTAAAAGCAGTATTCCAAAGCACTTTTGAGTCATGGACTTGTCTATTTAGGTTTGGTTCTCTTTTGTCAGAATAATCACCTTATAACAAGTTCTCTGCACCCCAACTATATCAACCACCTCACCTCACCATTCGTCAAACCAATAAAACTCAAGGGACGTGACGTATATCCGATATATTATGGTTATACAACTCTTTTCACCTATCGACTTCTACGCCATGCAAGGCACCTAGGGATTCAAGCTTATCCTACGTTAATATGTGGTTTGTTTAGCTCTTTTCAACTACGGGACACTTTTGCCTCTTTTACTCGAATCTAGGATTATGTGTTGACCTTAATCAGGACACGGTTCCCTACTACTTGGGTAAGCTAACTTTCGTTTCACCTATACCTACACCAACATCGCTAGTCCCTTACCAACACCAACATCATTGCCCTACCAATATCAATATTTTTACCAAATTAACAAATTGCCTAACTATAACAAAATTGCCTGAATTCACCTCTCCCTGGTCCTAAGGGAGAACTACATTGGTCTGAGGCCCCTCCTTGCTTTGTGCAATGGGCTATGTAGGCAGCACTTAGGAGACATGGGGTCTCCCAAGGTTAGCTCGACCATCCCCTACCATAACCTATCATGTGTGGTATATATAAATCTATTTGTGTATTTCTATTTGCTCACATTCATCTTTATCCTTTTTCAAAACAAAACATTCAAAACACAACCATTCTTATTATTATCATAACTCAAATCAACATACATATTTAGTTTTATTTAGATGTTAAACAAATACATCTTCTCTATCATCAATGCACAGGTCGGCATCCTTATTTATTCTTATACTCCTATGAAATTCACTTAGACCCTTGCGCCTCCTCCCGAATCAGGTGGTGATCGTGATCGTCGATGCCACTCACTTGGTCTCTCCATCCTCAAAGGTGCCACTGCTATTGGTTCCTTTCACTGATCCGCCAACATCTCCTGTAACATACGAATACGTCCTCTCGCGTGGAGGAATCTCGCCTCTAGTCTCTCCACTCGTGACTCTACAACCACCAACAATCTCGTTGTCTCATTCACCCATGTTTGGAGCTAATGAACTAAACCCTGCAGATGATCTCTCTCCGCTGTAATCCCAACCTCTAATACTCGATGTCCTCTGTCATAGCTTTCGGTATCTTTCCTCTTGTTCTCGTCTGACCCGGCCTCTAAATCCCAACCTCTCGCACTCCTGTCTCTCCCGATAGGCAGATCGGCCTATCAGTCCGCACACAAACAATGTGCTCATAAGCCCAACAATGTAATAAGTATGAACAATCCAAGTGTCATCTGTTTTCACCTACAGCCCATAAACCCTGTATAGCTCCGGCAGATATGCGGGTGCCCATGCGAAAGTCACGCTCCTTTCTATCATTTCCCAAATAATACACATCAATGCTTTTGGAAATCTTCGCCCATCCACCCTTAGTAATGCATAATACCACACCGCTATCATAAATACCACTCGCTAACCTTGTTTTCTCGGGGTGTGTTGCATATATTGTACCATAAGTGAATGTCAAACCTCGTTTGTGTCAAATCTGCGTGCGGCAATGAACCAAATATAGCTGTTATTGCTACTGCGCGCCACGCTAGGCAACGCCTGATACACTGGTCTTCCTGTAATTGGGAGCCTCAAGATCCTAAACACATCTTCCAACGTCACCGCTATCTCCCCTGCATTGGCGATAGAAGGTATTCTTTTCTGGATTCCACCTCTCAATTAACACCTGCAACATAGCATGATTGCATGCTATTCGTGAATAATAGCGGATTCCACTTAACCCCACACGGTTTATCAATGCCCATTTAACAGTGTTACATCCGCCGATTCGTGATAACAAAGCTGCACACTATCATTCATCCTCAACCCTGCCTCTACCTGTATACATCAAAAAGACACACAACCATTCAATAAATCAAATCCCCAAGTGTTTTTTTCTCACATTTTGGAAATTCCTACAGTAACCGGTATCGGTTATAGATAACCGATACCAGTTTACTAACCGATACCGGTTATCTCTAAACGATATCGGTCACTGTCAATCCTATACAGCCTGCTTAAAACCACCACCTACGATAATTATTTTGCTCGTTTACTCCTCTCTATACCTATAAACATACGTGAACACCCTGCTTACCTACCCCATAACACTCATTCTATCCCAAACCCTTGCCTATCACCTTTTCTTTCTCATCTCTACCCTCTTACCTTCTCTCAGCCTATTCATCAAAACATGCAAGAATTAAAATACAATCAAATAGTTTACCTCTTGGGATGCAGCAGCTTGGGGTGGACCCTATCTTCCCTCTCATCTCTGCTGCTTGGATGCTTCTCCTCGTTCAGCCATGTTCACCACCCTCTTCAAATATAACTTGCCTTTCTACCTTCTTAATCTCAGCCCACACTCACTTTACCTGTCTCTTTCCTCCTTATCACTCAATTCTTTCATGCCATTACCTGTATCAGTCGTCAAACAACGTCGCATTCATGTATTTAACTTGTTGCATGACTCTAAAAATAAGAACTCTAAAAATAAGAACTTAAGTTGCCGCCCAAGCTTTTCTATTTTTAGAAAAGCTCGTTTTGGCATAACCGGTATCGGTTACCTAACCGATATCGGTCCTTAATCTACCGACGTCGGTTAGGTAACCGATATCAGTCACATGTCTCCTTTTGCTTAAACCTGGGCCTTTTCTTTATTTTTTACAAATTTTTGTGGCGCCCGCCTCTTTTTCCTGCATAACGACACCATTATCAATATTTGTCATCAAAATCACATCAATATATCATCACAATTTCATCAACATCATCTATCTACAATAAAACAACCATCAACAAAATACGTACGACATTGCAATATCTACATCAAACCCATCAGTATATACACCATTTGGATCTAACTCATCATCTATACACATTAAATTTCAAAAACCATCGACAAAACACATAAAACATTTTATACACACCATGTGGATCAAAATCATCATCTCTATATATATCAATGTTTAAAATATACAACTTGCCCTACATGGGGGCCTCTGTGATCTCAAAATAATACAAAGCCGGCACGCAGGCCGCTATCACTGTCAAAATCTCGACTCGGCTCGCAGGCCGGTCTCTCATGTCAAAAATATACTCGGCTCGCAGGCCGGTATCAACTCTACAACCTGTACTCGGCTCAGCGGTGGTATATACAACAAGAATGAATAAATGAATCATATGTGGGCACGCAGGCCTCTATATACATAACCGGTTCACAGACCGGTGCCTATATCCAATATACAAACAAAACACCCATCTCCGCTCCAGGGATGTCTCAGCTCTCCCCACCACCCTCAGCTCCTCTCCCTGCTGGTCCCTGTGCTGGCTCCCGCCTCCTCCCTATCACCGACCCACTGTCCGCTGCACCCCCTGGGATCTCTGGCTCCGAGAGGTCTCGGCTCTGTGTGCCGCATATGGCTGATAGTCAGCCCTGGTACCATCAAGGACATCCTGATAATACTGGGCCTCCGCTCTCACCTCCATATAGCGGCCCGTGCCACCATGGCTACTGGGGTTGGTCCCCCGACTCCTAATAATAGTGGCTCCTATCCACGGCCGGTACACCTTGTGCTCGTACTCGTGGCGGTGCACATGCTGCGGCGGGGCGGTGCTCGTGGTGGTGCCTGTGGATGTCTGCCGTCTTTGGTGGTGGTGCTCGTGGTTGTACTCTATACTGTGCCTGGCTAATCGCCCTCTATAATACCCCCCGATCTGTGCTGTGCGTGCAAGAGCAAGCTGCCCTCGTAATAATCAGAATCGTCTTACGAGCCGGTCCCTCTCTACTATAATAGCCGCCAAATCTGGCTGTGTGCCGTGTTTCTCTAGCTGCTCTCTCCCCTGCCCACCACACCAAAAATGAACTCAGCACCCAGGCCGTCCCATCTGTATCATCTCGCCGACTTCTCTCGCTACCCAATCTGGGTCAATGGGCTGCAGTGCAGCGGTGGGGCCTCTACATCATCCCTCCGGTACTGTGGGAAGGGAGGTGGCTCATCCTGTCGCAGCCCCAACTGCCGTCGTACCCTCTCTAGGGGTATCCACTCATGCTCTCCAGGCCTCCGTCCAGCTATCTAGAAAGTATACTGGATCCAGCGCATCTGTGCTCGGGCTCCTCCTTGGGGCTGATGGCCTCTGTAGGGCCTCCATACAATGTCTAGCACGGTCAAGCCCTCTAACATATGACGGTAGTAGGCTACATCCCGTCCTGTGAGCACCGCTCGTGGCTGGCCCACAACCCCCAACCACCTCTGAAAGCCATATCTAAACAATTTGTGGCCCCGGGCATTGAGGCAGCCCTACTGGTCGTATACATATGATGTGCTCATATGCCCAGCAGTGTAACAAAAATGTCAAGCAAATCCCAAATCGCCTCATCCGACGATAACCCCACAGCTCTCTGTATAGTTGCACCAGATATACTGGTGCCCAGGCATAGCACGTATGCTCCTCTACCATCTCATGTAGCACTCCCATCAAAGCCCGTGGGAAGCGGCCTCCCTCTGAGTCCGGGAGGGCGAAGCATGTGATACCTATCATCATCAACACGGCAAGTCGTGTCTCATGTCTGTGTGCGTGATACATATCGCCATAGGTAATGCTCGCACTGTGATAAGTCAATAATGCAGCTGCATCTCCAAATACCTGAAGAATGCTTTGTCCATAGCCGTCTCCGCATCTACCTGGAATACTACCTCCCCTACGATCGATTCTCAGGATGCGATACACATCCTCCAGGGTAATAGTCATCTCTCCAGTAGGGAGATGGAAAACATTGGTTTCCGGATCCCATCTCTCGATGAGGGCAACCATAAGGCTGTGGTCCCTATCCACAGCCCTATACCGCTGGACTCCGCCGAGTCCCACCTCATGCATAATGGCCCACTGCGCTGCGGACACATGTGGCCGCATCCGTCTCAATAGTGGGGGCATCCGATCCCGCATCGTAAGCTGCTGACGTGCCTGTAAAAACAACCCACTTCATTAGACCTACCCTTTACAAAAACAACTACTTTAACCCTCTATACCCCCTTTTACCCACCCGACCACACCCCGACTCTATAACACACATCTACACCCACCTATCTTACCCTAAAACATCTACGATATCCCCTTTCCTTATCTCACACCCTACCAACCACCCCGATCTACTATCGCCATCTAACTATGCCCCTACCAATTTAACACCTCCTAATTCATACCCAACACCTAATCTATCCTAACCGAACCAACCACACAACCACCCCATTTCCCCCCCCCACCCCAATCACCTTTCCTATCAACTCTACCCCCTCCCTCTTCACCCCAAACAACAACCAAACAACAAAACACAAACACCAACAACAACAAAACAAAAACAACAAACAACAAACAACAAAACAACAACCAAAACACAAAACACCAACAACAACAAAACAAAAACAACAAACAACAACCAAAACACAAAACACCAACAACAACAAAACAACAAACAACAAACAACAACCAAAACACAAAACACCAACAACAACAAAACAAAACAAAAATAAACCTAACTAATGACCGGTACCGGTCACCCTTGACCGCCACCGGTCCCCTACCCAGCACATCCTATACACCGGCGCCGGTCGACATACGACCGACGCCGGTCTACCAAAAACTCCACTTTGTGTAAATATTTGGTGACCGATGTCGGTCGCCTAGTGACCGACATCGGTCACTGTCCAGGTCCGGAGCCGAACCCGACGCGGCCCCCAAAACCATCTTTTTGCCTATTTCTACCCTTTTACCCACTGGAAAACCCTACAAACCTACCCACCCTACCGTTTTAGCCTAACTAACCTACCTACCCACTCCATTTTTCAAATTACATCCATTTATTCATTATTTCATTAAATTTTGGATTCCTACCCAAAACCCAAATCTAAGCTTAAAATCATTAAATTCACATAATTAGAGGTTTAGAGCCTACCGGTATGACTACACGTCGTCGTGGTGGGATAGGTGGTGGTGGTCCAGCTGGTCCAGCACCTTTTGCTCCTCCCGATCCGTGCCATGGCTATAAATCTCCTCTCGCTTGGGTCCTCCACCAATCAAATTCTCTGCCTCCTACTCACTGGGTTTACCAATCACTCACTCCTCCACTCAACTACTGCCAACTCAGCGTACAAACTCAAAAAAATCAATTTTAAACCCAAACAAGCTGTATTGGTTATCAAATTGACAATGTGACAATGACAGGCTGTATTTTTCTTTTTATAGGTTTTTTACCTATAACCGATATCGGTTATATTGCACCCTAAACCACCGGTATTGGTCATCTAACTGATACCGGTCATAGCTAACCGATATCGGTTTAATCCCTATTTTACCGTAATTTCTACCCTTATTCACCAATCTCCCTTTCTCACCACATTGCCTATACCCTCCTTTGCTAAATAGCCTTTTTTGACTTCATTGGCCCAATTCACGGCCATACCCAACCAACCAGGCCCGAGCCAAGGCCGCACCCAACCAACCATGCCTCGACCAAAGGCCACAACCAACCAATTAGGCCCGACCCAAGGCCGCAACCAACCAATCGGCCCGACCCAAGGCCGCAACCAACCAATCAGGCCCGACCCAAGGCTGCAACCAACCAATCAGGCCCGACCCAAGGCCGCAACCAACCAATCAGGCCCGACCCAAGGCCGCAACCAACCAATTAGGCCCGACCCAAGGCCGCAACCAACCATTTGGCCCGACCCAGTCAGAACCGACCAACCAATCAGGCCCGACCCATGGCCCTCACTAATCAATCGGCCCGACCCAAGGCCGCACCAATTAAATACCTCACCCAAAACCAACAAATTACAATTTTATCCACCCATCATGTAGCTTTTTGTTCAATCGAGCTCACCTGTTCGTGTTTTAGCATGATTAGGGTACTTGACTTGATCAGTCGACCAACTTTGCCTAGACTAAGATCAAGACATTTATCTCAACCAAACCAACCATTTGAGTCTTGTCGAACATGCCTAAACGTTCCTATACCTTACCCGTTATATCCCCGGAGATACTTCCTATGCCTTGGATACCAGGATTATATCACCCTTGTTTGGATAAACTATCAACCTTTGCCTATGAATTACTTGTTTGCTCTTCAAATCATGTACCTGGTTGCACTACTACATTTCAACATGTGTCTCGCATTTCAAATATTACCATCATCTCAACACCATTTACCCTTTATCAACCCTATCCCTGATTTCACGCTACCTCAATCTGTGATAGATTTGAGGGGGATTACCTATACCCTTAACAGGAGTAACCACTTCTTATTATTGTCAGTGCAGCTTTACAAGACAAGCTACATGACAACAAGGGGCTAATGTAGACACCAAATTTGTGTCTTACGACCCCCCGTGCCCCGCATCTCATTTCACAACCTAGCCTCACCACCTAAACCTTGCACAATTATTTATTAATTACCTTATAATTAATAAATCCACATCTCCAAACCTGCCACCACATTTCGCCACCTCATCATGACCTAGCCCTAACCCTAAACTAACCTAATTAAGACCTATAACTTGGTCTACATCCACACCCATGACTAATTACTCCTCACCCGCACCAAAATCAACCTAATAATGACTTGACCAAGCCCACAACTAATTCCTCGGGAGAAAAGGAGGGAAAGTTGGCTACTTTACTAAAAATAGTCCACTTTGACTTAACCGATATCGGTTCCTACTCGACCGCCGTCGGTTACGTAACCGCCATCGGTTCCCTGTAAATGACCTCCCCCAACCAAAAAATGAGGGATCTGAAATCTGGAATCTGGAAATTCATTGGAAAGATCGGGAATTCACTTGGCCGAGTAGAGACAAGTGAAGGAAAGAAAGGAGTTTACAGAGAAGGACATCAAGCCCAAGACTACAACTGAGTAACCAGAGCCTAGTGACACTCATCCAACCATTGGGAGAGAAGATAGCTCATCTTTGATTGTCTAATCATCCTACCTGAGCCCTGCCTTCGTTATCACAGTCTTTGGACTGTATCTTCATCAGGAACTAGTAAGTAGTATCTTGTATGTTCTTTTGATAACATTTCTTGAACTTCTGAATCACAACAATTATAAGTCTATTCCTAGATCTACTACCCGGTAACACCCTACATCTAACTATCATTCCTCTACCCCTACATTACCCCAAGAACAACTCCCATACCCTCTGAGTCTTCTCCATCACCCCATTACCTATCCCCAATCATTTACTAGCCTTATAAACACCATAGCCACCTTATAGCCAACCTTCACTAAAAGCCCCTAAACCACTGCCCCTACCGATATCGGTTAGCAGAAACCGGTACCGGTGACAGTGACCGGCATCGGTCACTGTGATTCAAAACCAAAACTAGCCCTTTCCTCTATTGTTTTAACAAGGTAATTAAATTGTAATTTTGCAATAATTTGTGTTAATTCATATTAGCAGGGAATCGACCACCTTCGAAAGGAAGTTTAATACTTCCTGGGCCCAAGGTAGTTCCCTCATTTATTGTCTAATTAGAATCTGGTGGTCTTGTATTCTTACTTGCAGGTAGTCCTTCCCAGACAAAAAGGAGTTCTTCGCAATCGATCTGATCTCTCTCTACGGTACGCGCACACCCTCTAAACATTCAATAGGTATTCCTCCTAGCCCTAACCCTTATCTGTTTCTCAAAAGAATGAAAGGATAGAAACAACTCTATTCTAGAACCGAAGACCTCCTCTCATGCGAAACAAGTAGCAATCCTCGAGTTAGCGGAACAAATGGAGGAGTTAATTTAGTGTAGGAGCTCACAACAGAGTTAAACACAAAATAAATGACCATCCATTAGTAGACCCAATCTAGAGACCAAAGCATGAGGTACCAAAATAAGGCAAGTCGACTAAAAACGAACAATTCATAGTCATGGATAGTGCAAGGTGGACCCTCCCGAGCCAGAGATGCATTAAACCAAGACCGAAGGTGCCTAAACATTGCGGTCGTGGTAAAATGAGAGTAAAAATGGTGATCGATGTGAGAAATAAACACTTTGAGACATTGGTGGAGCAAAGGCATGAAGGTAAGCAACCAAAGCATGAGTCAAAACAAGTGAGTGGTAAAGACGAGTCGACTAGGCAAGTCACAAATCCAAAGTGGTGATCAATGTAATCTAACGAGTTGTGGGACAACTCGGTTCCCATCTCGGCAAGCTAGGGTGAAGTTGGTCGTTTAAAACCATCCCTTTCACTTCTTAACACATTAGAAACAACACCTTTTTTAACTCTAATTTTTTTTTTGATCCTCGAACACACAGAGCTCCCAAAAAAACACATCAAGCACACGAACCAAGCACAAGATCCCTTGAAAAATTCAAGTAGAGCACAAAGCAAGGAAAGAGATTACACATGAAACTACGAGGCGGTGAGTAGTAAGCAATCAAGTGAGAAACATGATTCCAGGTCCACGAGCTTTGATACCATGTTAGAGGAATGACAAAGATCTGGAGGGAATCTGTGAGCATCAAAATGTTGCACTCAACCGTAAAATGATGTAGCTTCAAGATCGAAGCAAGAAATCACCCATGAGAGAAATGTGCATGCATTAAGGGAAAAATGGCTCAAATCCCATACTCTATTCCATTGTATTGCTCAAGATGAAAGGGTGTACATATAGTAGTGGGGTGTGTAGCCATCAAGAGGTGGGAGTTAGATTCTGGAATAACCGGTCAAATGTAACTCTTATGACGCTCTATGATGTGTGTAAGCCCATAATGACACCCTAGGACACCTAAGCATGGTGAATCACCTATGTGTAGGAATCCCATGTACTTAAGATATGTGCATGGTAAATATCCTACACCAACAGATTGACTTTGCACATTGGGAGTTGTATTTTGAATGCTAATACCTTGCTGAGCAACGAAGGGTTGAGGATCACCTGAGCTTGGTGAATGTCCTTCTCCAATATTTCTCCTCTTAGACCGTGTATTGGTAGCTATACTTTGAGAAGGAGTCTGATTCATTCCACAGAAGTCTTCAACCAATTGACAAGCATAGTTTCGTTTGGGGGTCCCTCTTGTTGAGCTCCTTGTTGCTGACTTTCTTTGTGGCTAGGTTCTTGTGACACACCAATGGTTTACACCATCAGAGCCTGATTTAATGCACCATTGAAGCACATCGACTGATTATGTGGCTGATTACATGGGAAACACCATTCATACTCTTGTGCCATGTTATTCTATGCTAGAACCAATCCCCTTGATGTTGAAACTGTGTTTGGGTCATATGACCTGAAAGGTCTAGCAGCTTGAGGTTGCCCTTGGTGTTGACTTTGATTTACAGCCTAGGTGGTGGTCTATTTTGTTGATATGGGGGTCTATCTTGATACTGAGCCTGGGGTTGATATGGCCTAGAACTCTGAGCCTGTTGTCTTTTGATGGTTACTAGCTCATTTCCCAGGTTTTACAGTTGTTTCATAACTTCCTGAAGCTCCTTTGAGGTGTTAGATGATGAAGTGGAGGCTTCAACTGAACTTTGACTCTGTGGGAGGGTATAAGAGCTAATGTGGGCATTTGGCTGGTACTTGGGTTTCCTAACTCGGGGTATAGAGGCATGGATGGCATAGGAGAAATTTTTTCAACCTAAATCAAATGATTCTCAACTCCTGTGGAAAGGCTATAGGCTGCAAGTAAGGTTGTACCCCCCATTGACTGAATCATCAAAGAAATATCAGAATTTAAATCCCTAAGAAAGTATAAGAAGGCACATTCATTTGTGTGCTTTACTGCTGTTGGGATCCTGTCTCAGGTCATGTTAAAATCTAAGGTTGAAATCCATCAGTTGCTCATTCGGAGCTCTTTTGATTGTTGTCAGCTGCTCCAACAAGGATAGGTTATCTCCCTTTTCTCCAAACTGGTTGTGAAGAGCTATGCACAACTAGTCGTAATTTTGAATAGGGCTTGCTTCAAGGCTCCTGAACCATCATGAAGCTTTACCTTTGAGTGAAGAGGATAACAACTTGATTGTAATATCCATCTCATTGATCTCATGGATTGTACAGACGTTTGCAATGTCTTGAACGTGGTCACCGGGAAAAGTCTGGTTCTCTCTAGTGAAATATGGGATGCTCTTCAATGCTACCACTGGGACTAGGTTTTGTGCATTTAGAGAAAGTGGGCTATTGCCAGTGAAGTTGACATAAGGATTTGGTTATTGGTGTGCCATCTTGATTGGCCTTACCCTTCTTGATTGAAAGAAAAACCTACTAGGAGGTGTTGATAAGGCTTTGTTTGGAGGAGATAGAGACCTTTGGGATCTTCTTCTTTTCCTTCTGTTTGGAGACAAGTGTATGTGTACAAACTATCCTTCTTCTCTTGTTCTAGACCTTGTTTGTATCCTTCTCATGAACTTGGGAAACTTGGACTACTGGAACCAGTGGATTTTGTCCCTTTTGGAGTCACCAGATGTGCAGTTTTTAAGAGCTTCTTAAAAGCTAGAATCACATCAAGTGCACATAAACCTCACTGTAATAAAGATGGAGACTTCCCTCCCACTTTGGGCATGCCAAAACTATAAGTGCAAAATCACGACACCCCTAAATGAATCATCAAATATGATTTTTAAGGCATAGTCATTTGGTGTGATCCGCATTGCTCGTACCCAAATTTGTTCTCCTTTTCAGTCTGAGTAGCCTTAAAAATATGGCATGAAACTTGAAGGTAGATAGATCTTGATGTATGTCATTTTTAGCCGGGATATGATCTAACTGACACTCGTTTATGGAGAGATGGATAGCACTTTGAAAGGATTTTGATCTAATCCTCACTATTTTAGGTTGTGCCTTTCAACCAAGGTAAGAGAACCTATATTGTAGCCTCTGTTTTGTGAAGGAGGTGGAGATATCCTTATACTATGCATATTGTATGGAGATGGCCTTGGGAAAACATGATCAATTTTCCATTATTCAAAATCAACATAGTTGTCACTACTAAATGATGGAAATGATTTCAAGACAAGGCTGAGGCTGCTAGAGACATGGTATGATCCTGATTTGCTTTGTGCATTTTTGTAAATGGATTGTATTCTTTTATTGACACACAATGCAATACAGGGGTAGTATGGGGTAGGATTAGTTATTCTGAATGAATTTTTGGTGGGAGATTTTAGACAAGACTAACCAGAATTTGCCAAATTCTTTGAGGACCTTTTCAAGAAATTTTTAAGACCCACATAACAAAATGCTTCAAAAGGGTTAACGTACTCCTTCAGCCAGAATATGTGCACCAAATGGAGGCTCAGATCCACACTCTTCCATATAATCTTTGATAACCTGCCACAAAATCTTGAAGCAGATGAACCAACAAAGCATCCAAAAATATCTATTTTATCATGACCTAAGGTGCACCCAAAGGTTTACAACAATCTCTAAATTCAAGGAAGGTAAAGTGATTTTAAATATGTTTATCTCTTTATTAGATGAAAGATCTTCTGAATGTGAGACTTCAGATGCCACTAAACTATCAACAAGAAATGAGACCATGTATGATCAAAATATTTTTCAAACACAAGACTCCAACAGAACAAGAAACACAAATTAAAAACATTCTAGAACATAAGTGCATGCAAATTTTGCCAAGAGACAACACAAAATAATACATAAATGATCAAATATATCAGCAAGGGAATGTTATAAGAATAATCTTAGAGCTTGTTGATGGCTTTACAACTGAAACCAACTCAACATGATACAAATCTGATGTAAAAAGGAATTAGAAATGGCTCTCAGGTGGTTTCTCAGAGAATGGGCTTCTTCCCAGATTTTTCCATGAAATTCTAAGTTTCTCCGACCTTTTGCATATCTCAAAACATGAATTATATAACTTTCAATTACATTTGATCCTTCTTTCCCAAGAAAAGAATATGCCCAGCATCAAGTTTGTTACAAAATTCCAACATGATTCGCAAATAGGGACATTTAACAAATTTACAATAAGAGTTGCCAGTGTGTTTCTAAAATGGTGAATCATTACAAATCCTTCATCATGATCCATTATGGAGGCACGTTTTCATTCTCCAAGAATGCAGACCCCTTTCATTTCATCATTTCATCCTTATCATTCCAAAATTTGATTCTACAACTTTATAACTTGATATTTCACGTTTTACATGGGCTTGAGTAAAAATTTATTTCAAAAACACCTCAAATCTACAAATTAATCCCTAAAACCACTTGCATTGGTCTTTGCAGGCACAAATGACACGAATTCACCAAAGATTTGATGAAAAATGATGCAAAATTCACATCTCCAAGCTTCCTGGAGCAAAAATGGCGGCCAAATTGAAGAATGTACAGTTAACAGTTGATTTTCTCTTTCTCCTTCAATATGGGCCCTCCACGTGTCAAAATATGATTGGGAATGAATTCGGGCTCACTTTTTGACCTTTTAACATTTTTGGAAAAATGGAAAAAATTGACCTTTTTTCCCCCTCTGCCCTTGAAATTTGGTGATGACACATGGCATATGGTGGGTCCCATTGAAATCACGCTTCAATTCTACCCATTTCCACCCTTTTTTGGAATTTGGAAAATTTTCACTTTTTTCCCCATGGGCCCGCACCTCTGCCTCTGTCCTTGACACGTGTCATCCTCTCTATCGCTAAAAATCCGCGGGCTTATTTCATGTTTTTTCTCATTTTTCCCCTTGGGCCCGTGCCTCCAATTTCTTCCTCCACGTGTCCACTTCTCCATCACTTTGTGGATCTGTGGATTTTTTCATGTTTTAGCCCTTTTTTTTTTGGCAAGGGAAATTTTTCTCATTTTTCCCCGCGGGCCCGTGCCTCTGATTTTGTCCTTGACACGTTTCCCCTGTGGTTCATTCACGGGCCAATGCTTCAAATTTCCACACTAAGTATTTTTGGTCAAAAGGGAGAAAATTCCCTTTTACATCCACCCCCCACCGACCCACTTTTCCCGCCATGTGTCATTCTCTCGATTCAATCGGATTCGTGGCTTAATTTTTGCTCTAAGTCCTTTTGCAAAAAGGGAACAATTTCCCCTTTGCCTCTGCCGGCCCACACTTCCTTTTACACCCGTCATGTGTCCACCCCTTCTTCATTTTAGAACCACGACCTCTTCTTCAACTTTTCTCCCTTTTCACCAAAAAGGAAAAAAATTCCTAAGTTCCCACCTACCTTCCATCCCGCCTTGGCATAAGAACATGACACGTGTCCTCCTGCGGAGTTGCGGGGGTAATGTTGATTTTTTCCCAAAGCCAAAAATGCTAAGTTTTTCAAAGAAACCCCACCGATCCTTGTCCAACTAGAAGCAGCCACGTATGAGGTGTCGTTTGAGCTTAATTTTGACGGGCAAATGACACCCATACGATCGTCAAAAACATAGAATTTTCCCGCGACCTCCAAAATCAATTTTTTCTTCATGGGTGAAGGATTTTTGGTCAAAAACATATGGGAAGTGATTTTAAGCAATTTTCAACCATGGGGAAGGATTTTTGAGGGAAAATAAGTAAAAAATGAGCAACTTTGAGCTCCAAAGGCCGAGAAAGATGGAAAAAATGACAGAGGCCCGTGGATTTGGAAATTTAGGGCATAAAATAGAGCTGCATGTATTTTTCTTTCAAGTTGGGGAAAATAATAGGTTTATGAGCCATTTAAAGCATTCAATCTAGATGGGGAAACTTACAGACCACCAAACTCAAAGAAAAATGTTTTTGAGCACGTAGAAGAAAGAGGAAAGGTGGGAAAATAATAGAGGATCAAAATGAACACCAACATCAGCTCCTGCTCGGGGATGAGCACTCCCAGTGAGTGCCACAAGAACAATAAGTAGACCAAGTACGAAAATAATCCATTGGGCAAAGGAGTCATGAGCCAAAACCACAAAAAACCACCTAAGAACTTGACAAAAATGGCTGCCATACACGAAGGCAAACCACAAACTGATAAAACACCAAAAATAGAGCAAAAACCAAACACTATACACTGTACAAGTGGTGCATACCTCAAATTTGGGGATTAATCCAAGAAATTCTTCAGTGCCCGCCATTAACAGCGTTCAAGAAATTCCCCATCTAAATCTTTGAGAAAAAGGTATTCTCACTAATTCGATATCAATTGAGTAAGGGCCCATCCATAATGCATCAAATTTTCCATGTTTGCCCTTATCTTCTTTTTTTGTCCCATAACAAAACCAAATCTCCAATATTGAAGGCCTTAGGAATGACCTTCTTGTCAATTTTTTTTAACTTCTCTCTAAATCTGACATGCCTCTGGTGGGATGCTCTTTTCTCTTCATCTAGCTCCACAATCTGATTAATCCTTGCTTCATATGGACTGACATCTTGATCCTCAAGTTGTTAAACAAACTGAAATGAAGATAATTACAGATGTAAGGGTAGTAGGGCTTGAGTTCCATACACCAATTCAAATGGGCTCTTACCAGTAGCTCTCTTGGTAGTGATTCTATTAGCCTAAACTACAAATTTTAGTTGTTCACCCCATTTTCTCTTGTTCAACTCCAAGGTTCTCCTAATGATCTTCAATAAGTTCTTATTACTGGACTCAGATTGTCCATTCCCTTGGGGGTTATAGTTTGAAGCATAAGTCAGATTGGTTCCATACTCCTTGCACATTTCCATCAAAGGTTTAGCTCTGAAACACATGGCATTATCAACCACAATATTTACTAGCACACCAAATTTTCATATGATATTATTCAAAAAGAAGTCCATAACAACTTTGTGTGTTGCTTTCTTGGTGGGGATTACCTCTACCCACTTGGTGAAGTAATCTATGGCTACAAGGATCCATTTATGTCCAGCACTAGAAGGGTCTAAAATCTCACCAATGAAGTCCATCCCCCATTGTTTGAAAGGAGCTTCAATTGATACAGGCTGCAAAGGAAGGGAGCCTGAAGCTTTCATTCTTCCAGAGAAACGCTGGCAGCTTTCACATTTTCTAGATCAGCATGGTTGCATCTTTGAAGAGAGTAGGCCACTAATAACCAGCTCTCAAAACTTTGTGTGTCAGTAACCCTTCCAGAAAGTGTCCTCCACAAACTCCCCCATGGAAATCAGCAATTACTTTGGGAGCTTCATCTTCAGTTACACACTTTAAGAGGACACCTTTAGGGTTCTTCCAAGCTAGCCCAAAGTCAGTGATAATGTATTTTTGGGAAGCCAGCTTGAGGGATCTTTTCTAATTTTTATTTAAATGATTAGGACAACATAGGTGTCTGAGGTAAAATATTATATCCTTGTACCACTCAGAACTTACCAATTTCCCAAGAACATTTTCCCTTTCTTCCTCTACTTCATTCACTTCCACAGTCTGCAAGTTGCTCTTAGCCATGAGCTTAGCAAGACCCAAACCTCTTACCAAATTTTTGGTTTGGATGTCCATATCATACTCCTGCAGTTTGTTCACCCATCTACATCTTTTACTTGAGACCTCCATCTCTAATAAGATGTCTTTTACCATGGTGTGGGGAACATAAGCAACAACTTTTAAACTTAAGATACAAGGCCTGAAAACCTTTGTTGCTTTCACCAAGGCAAATTTTTATTTTTCCATGATTGTATATTTTAACTTAGCAGCTTGTAAAGCCTTGCTAAAGAAGAAAGCAATAGGCCTCTCAACCCCATCTTCATCCTTTTGGAGCAAAATAGATGCAATAGTATTTTCAGAAGCAAAGGAGAAGATTTGGAAAGGCTTCTTGTAATTCGGAGCTGCCAAGACAGGTGCATGTTTAAGTGCTTCTTTGATTCCTTCAAAAGACTGAATAACAACCTCCTCCCAATTGATAAATTGATCTTTATTTAACATGCATTTTATAGGAAGATTCAACTCCACAAAATTGGACACAAACCTTCTAATGAAATTGATCTTCCCAAAGAAAGATTGGATGCCCTTCTTCATTCTTGGAATTGGCACCTTGCTGATTGCTTCTACTCTCTCAGGGTGAATCATGACACTAGCCTTTAAAATAATATGACCAAGTAGCTTGGCCTTTTGCATTCCAAAGTCACACCTCTTTGGATTGAGAGAGATTCCAAATTCTCTACATCTGATCAGCATTCTTTCCAAGTGCTGCAAGTGATATTTTCTACTCCTTGAAAATACAGTGACATCATCCTGATAAACTACAATGAAGTCATTTATATAACTAGTAAAAGCAACATCCATTTCTCTTTGGAAAGTAGCTCCAACATTCATGAGACCAAAAGGAATTCTCACATAAACATATGTTCCCCAAGGAGTGGTAAAGGAAGTTTTAAATATTTCTGACTCCTTGACAACAACCTGATTGTATCCAGAGAAACCATCCAAGGTGGACAACAATTCAGATCTAGTCACTAATTGCAACATGTTCTCCATGTTTGGCAAAGGATAATTGTCTTTCAATGAATCTCTATTCATATTTCTAAAGTCTACACAAAGTTTGATATCTCCATTCTTCTTTTTGACTGGCACAAGGTTTGTAACCCAAGATGAATACCTTGTGGGCTGAATGATCCCTCCCTCCTTCAGTTTCTTTAATTCATCTTGCATTTTCATGGAGAGGAGTGGATTAATTGGCCTTTACTTCTGTCTGAATGGTTTGATATTTTTCTCAAGAGGGATCTCATGCTGAAACAATTCCTCTCTATATGCTTTCAGCTCTGAATATGACCAGGCGAGGAAGTCTTAATATTGTTTCAACAATTGAAGATAGGACTATTTTTCTTCCTTGCTTAAATTGCTGCCCAACCAAACTCTCCTTGGTTTTTCTTTTGTCCCCAAGTCATGCTCTTCCACATCCCTTGAGGTAGAGATGCTTCTATTGATGATGTAATCAACATTGCTAAAATTCGACTCAAGTGAAACAAGACCTCTAGGAATGGTGTTAGTTTTCAATTGGATAATATCTTTTCCAAAAAAAGTCTCTCTTCCTTTATTCACACACACCATTGGTTCCCAA
This sequence comes from Taxus wallichiana var. yunnanensis, assembly GCA_018340775.1. Classification (NCBI taxonomy): domain Eukaryota; kingdom Viridiplantae; phylum Streptophyta; class Pinopsida; order Cupressales; family Taxaceae; genus Taxus; species Taxus wallichiana. The sequence continues at coordinate 425,433,096 of CM031234.1, read as the reverse complement.
TCAATATGCTGATCTAAAACTCACCTTGATTTCGTAGGAACCTTTTCACTTGAGTGTCATCATTAAACACTTGTCAATGCTTGATGTTGTCGGGACAATCGCCTAGTTAACACTTCAACATTATACTCACGATAAGGTGAAATGGTGCAATCTCCAAATCTTGACCCCATCACTACCAACTTGTCAGTAGTAGCATTGAAACTTCTGTCATGGTGCACAATATTGAAGGAATCAAACATCTCAATTAGATCCCAAACTGCATGCTTATACTGTTTCATCTGCTAATTTTTTGTAGCATACAGTTTTCTTATTTGTTTGACAACTAGCTTTGAATCTCCCTTTGCAATGATGTCCTTGACACCATACTTCCATGCAATTCTCAGACCCAACAACAAGGCTTCATACTTAGCAATGTTGTTAGTACATTCAAAATTAAGCTTGAAGGAAAAAACAAACTCTTCCAAGCTAGGAGAAATCAGAATTATACCAGCACCATTTCCAAATTTGGAGCAAGCTCCATCAAATAGCAAGGTCCAAGGAGAAATCACCTATTCAAGGAACTTTGACTGATCCATCTTGTGTTCTTTACCATCAGCAAAACCAATAAAATTATCAACATCATCATCAACAAATAATACTTCATAAGAAGCATTGTTTGGGTCCTCAATTAGATGCAAAATTTTCTTTTCTCCATAGAGATTGACAAGGCTACCTTTAATGGGAATGATGGTAAAAGACATATCCATTTGGACACTCCCTCCAACACCGTAGCCAACTTTCTTGATAATAACATACCCCATTTGGCGGGGCAATCAACAATCACAACATCCAATTTTAAATTCCTCCTAGGATAAGATGCAAGCTGCATTACCAACAACCGACACTTCTCTTGAGTCCATGGTAGTACACTTTCCATAGGCTGTTGTCACTTTGATATCCAACTCATTCATGACTTCTAGAGGCATGAAATTACATGATGCACTAGAATCAAACATACAATTGTGAAGTAGCCTATCCTTTATGATCAAAGTTGTGAAGAATGGATCAACATTCAATTGGGAATCAACCAAGGATGTCCCCAAATATACCTCAGGTGTCTCTCCAAAATCCTCTACTGCTGGTGGTGTTTCAAGGTCTGCAATGATCTGAGGAGGAGTTTCAATAATATTTATATTTTTGCTCGGAGTAGTCTTCTCCTCCTTTAATCCCAAGTACTCAAATGCTCTCTTCTTATGCTCAGGGATCCTAAGCAACTCAATGATTGGAACACTCACTTTTATTTGGCTCAATACTTGGGCTATGTCATAGGGAAAACTCTTTGGCAAAACAACATTGGAAGGGAGACAAGAAGATTCATCAGATGGCATGGGATTCTTGGCAGCTTGGGCATGAGGAGGACTGCAATTTTTTCTTGGGACAACAGAGCTTTTGGCAGGTGCTTCTCTTCTAGGAGCTTCTTTGGGAATGCTTGTGAGAAAGGGTGTTTTAGGTTTGACTTGAGGCCTAACTCCCTTAACAACTTTGCTTCTAGTGTTATAGTCTTTCTCTTGAGCTACAACAACATTCATCAACAATTGTCTATCTTCCTCCGAAGGAATACCACCATCATACTTCTTAATCATCAAAGATCTTAAGTATTCAAAGTCATTGTTAGGAATTTCAAAAGCTTTCACTACATCAACTTCAAGAGTATGAGGGGGAAGAAAGACTTGTACCCATTTGATGCAATCCCAAAAAGTTGCAGTTGTCCTTGCACTTATCACTTTAGTAGATGTTGCTCCTCCTTGTGGACTTGAAGAACAACCCATCATGTAGATATCATCATCAGTACCATCATCATTATTAACTTCACCATCTTGTTGGTCCACTTCACATGGAGGATGGGGTAAAAACACCTATCACACCAATAAATATTAACAACTTCCTCAATAGCAGCAACCCTAGTAGTTAGGGGATCAGGTAACACTCTTCCTTCATGTGATTGAGGATGTCTACTTGTAGACCCCATGGGTCATTTTCCTCTATCATCTGCCCTTTGATCACCTCCAGGATGATTGGAAAATATGTCATGGTTTTTTTCTCTTGGCTGACCTTGTGAAGTTTTCCCAATTCCTTTCTCAGCTCTTGCCAACTTATATGAGATTTCTTTGACAACCCCTGCCAAAGTTTTCACAACCTCCTCTAAATCAGCACCCTTGCTAGCTTGAGGTTTTTCAGGGTTTATCAACTTTACACCATCTCTCTTGAGAGGTTTCCCAATTGATTTGATATTGGTTTCAATTTGAAGTGCCATGGTGAAAGCTTTTCTTAGATTGGTAGGGTTCTTGTCTCTTAGGTAATAGGCTGCCTTTTTATCAAATGCATCTGCATATTTGATTAAACAAGACTCATCACAAGGCCTTAGACTAACAGACAACCTTCTCAAAGTTTTATTAAACCTTGTGTTAAAGTCATGGAATGATTCATTGGGGTTCTTCTTGATATTCTCAAACTCGAAAGAGAAATCTAGGATCAATCTTGTCACCATATTGCAACCTAAATGCATTCTTCATCTCAGTCCAAGAATCAATTGAATTATCAGGAAGAGCCTTGTACCAATCCCTAGCATCCTCTTCTAGTGTATGAATGAACAATTTAATATACACATCTTCAAACTCTATCTCAAAATCTTCCATCATGTTAACAAAAAGTTTGAGATGCTGATCACTAGTTATTGCATTGTTACCTTGGAATTTTGGCAATCTATTTCTGACATCTTGTGGGACAACATTTGGGTAACCATCCATTCCTCTAAAGTATTTAGGACCAAAGGTGTTAATAATAAATGGAGGTCTAGGCTGAGCCATATTGTTTGGTGGAGGTGATCTTGGGGGTGACACAAGCTGATGAGGAGTGCAAGGTCTTTGGGGCTCAAGAATGTGATTCATAAGACTGGTATTCTCTAAGTGCTGATTTTATTGGAAAGTTTTATTTGAATTGAAACACAAAGGTGTAGATTGGAGAAGGAAATTACCCGGTATAGTAGAAGGACCTTCACTAGCTAAGGCAAACAAGTTTATGAGAGGATTTCTTGAATCAGAATCACTTGAAGAAGAGTGATAATCCTCTACCAAAGGCTGATCTCTCTCACCAATGGATATATCTTTTCTTGATGTCTAACCTTTAACAACCTTCCAAACTCTTCTCCCTTCCAACTCTAAGTTTCTTGAATCTGTAAACAACTTCTTAGCAGAGTCTCTAATGAAGAGAGATATTCTTCCTTCTAGTTTTGCAGAGATTAACAACACCAAAGTAAATGACAGAAAGGTTAAGACACTGGTACTTATCAAGATCAAAACAACATGGAGTCGCCACTAAGGAATTTCACCCTAGTTGTGCAAATGCACTAAAATACTCTATCAAATATCTATCAAAGACTTGAAAATATTGTCAAAATTTATAGATCAGACCTTCCTTTCTTTGAATTTATCAATCACAAATGCAAATGAAGTGCAACTACTGCTTGGAAACTGATAAAATTTGCAGGCAGAACTTATATCTTCACTCAATCCTTACAAATCTGATCAGAAAATGATACTCAGATTTGTAATTGCACATAAATCACAGAAGAAGTATTACTGGGATCCAAATACTTGAAATCTTTTGAATAATGTCGCGAAATGGCACCGAAAGTGTTGGTGATGGGCTAAATAGATATGGACTAGTAATGAATCAACAAATCAATCTCAACAATGTAAATTATGCTTGAAGGTAGATAGATCTTGATGGATGTCATTTTGTAGTCTGGGATATGATCTAACCGCACTCGTATTTGTGGAGAGATAAATAGCACTTTGAAATAATTTTAATCTAATCCTCACTATTTTAGGTTGTGCCTTTCAACCAAGGTAAGAGAACCTATATTACAGCCTCTGTTTTGTGAAGGAGGTGGAGATATTCTTATACTGTGCATATTGTATGGAGATGGCCTTGGGAAAACATGATCAATTTTCCATTATTCAAACTCAACAGAGTTGTCACTACTAAATGATGGAAATGATTTCAAGACAAGGCTCTAGAGACATGGTATGATCCTGATTTGCTTTGTGCATTTTTGTAAATGGATTGTATTCTTTTGTTGACACACAATGCAATACAGGGTAGTATGGGGTAGGATTAGTTATTCTGAATGAATTTTTGGTGGGATATTTTAGACAAGACTAACTAGAATTTTCCAAATTCTTTGAGGACCTTTGCAAGAAATTTGTAAGACCCACATAGCAGAATGCTTCAAAAGGGTTAACGTACTCCTTCAACTAGAATATGTGCACCAAATGGAGGCCCATATCTGAACTCTTCCACATAATCTTTGATAACCTACCACAAAATATTGAAGCAGATGAACCAACAAAGCATCCAGAAATATCTATTTTATCATGACCTAAGGTGCACCCAAAGGTTTACAACAATCTCTAAATTCAAGGAAGGTAAAGTGATTTTAAATCTGTTTATCTCTTTATCAGATGAAAGCTCTTCTGAATGTGAGACTGCAGATGCCACTAAACTATCAACAAGAAATGAGACCATGTATGATCAAAAGATTTTTCAAACACAAGACTACAACAGGAGCAAGAAACACAAATTAAAAACATTCTGGAACATAAGTGCATGTAAATTTTTCCAAGAGACAACACAAAATAATCCAAAAATGATCAAATCTATCAAGGTAGGGAATGTTATAAGAACAATCTCAGAGCTTGTTGATGGCTTTACAACTGAAACCAACTCAACATGATACAAATCTGATGCAAAAAGGAATTAGAAATGGTTCTCGGGTGGTTTCTCAGAGAATGGGCTTCTTCCCATATTTTCCTATGAAATTCTAAGTTTCTTTGACGTTTTGCATGTCTCAAAACATGCATTATATAACTTTCAATTACATTTGATCCTTCTTTCCCAAGAAAGAATATGCCCAACATCAAGATTGTTACAAAATTCCAACATGATTCATAGATAGGGACATTTAACAAATTTGCAACAAGAGTTGCTAAGTGTTTCTAAAATGATGAATCATTACAAATCCTTCATCATCATCCATTGTGGAGGCACATTTTTTATTCTCCAAGCATGCAGATCCCTTTCATTTCATCATTTCATCCTTATCATTCCAAAATTTGATTCTACAACTTTATAATTTGATATTTCACATTTTACACGGGCCTGAGTAAAAATTTATTTCAAAAACACCTCAAATCTACAAATTAATCCCTAAAACCACTTGCATTGGTCTTTTCAGGCACAAACGACACAAATTCACCAAGATTCGATGAAAAATGATGCAAAATTCACATCTCCAAGCTTCTTGGAGCAAAAATGGCGCCAAATTGAAGAATGTACAGTTACCGTTGATTTGCTCTTTCTCCTTCAATCTAGGCCCTCCACGTGTCAAAATATGATTGGGAATGAATTCAGGCTCACCTTTTGACCTTTTAACATTTTTAGAAAAATGGAAAAATTGACTTTTTTCTCCGCCCCTTCGCCCATGAAATTTTGTGATGACACGTGGCATATGGTGGGTCCCATTGAAATTGCACTTCAATTATACCCATTTCCACCCCTTTTTAGAATTTTTTTTTCACTTTTTCCCCGTGGGCCCGCACCTCCGCCTCTATGTCCTTGACACGTGTCATCCTCTCTATCACTAAAAATCTCATGGGCTTATTTCATGTTTTAACCCCTTTTTCACCAAGGGAAAATTTTCTCATTTTTCCCTACGGGCCAGCGCCTTCGATTTCTTCCCTACCATGTGTCCACTTCTCCATCGCTGAGGATCTGCAGACTTGTTTCACGTTTTAGCCCCTTTTTTTGCCAAGGGAAATTTTTCTCATTTTTCCCTGTGGGCCCGCGCCTCTAATTTTGTCCTTGACACGTGTCCCCCTATGGTTCGTTCACGGGCCAATGCTTCAAATTTCCACACTAAGTCTTTTTTTGTCAAAAGGGAGAAAATTCCCTTTTACCTCCACCGACCCGCCGACCCACTCTACCCACCACGTGTCTTCCTCTGCTTCATTCGGACCCGTGGCTTAATTTTTGCTCTAAGTCTTTTTGCAAAAGGGAACAATTTCCCCTTTGCCCCTTGCGCCCGCACTTCCTTCTACACTGTCATGTGTCCACCCCTTGCTCCATTACGGACCCACAACCTCTTCTTCAAATTTTCTCCCTTTTCACCAAAAAGGCAAAAATTTCCTAAGTTCCCTACCTTCCTTCCATCTCGCCTTGCATAAGAACATGACATGTGTCCTCCTACGGAGTTGCGGGGGTAATGTTGAATTTTTCCCGAAGCCAAAAATGCTAAGTTTTTCAAAGAAACCCCACCGATCCTTGTCCAACCAAAAGTGGCCACGTATGAGGCATTGTTTGAGCTTAATTTTGACAGAAAATGACACCCATATGACCGTAAAAAAACACAAAATTTTCCCACGACCTCCAAAATCAATTTTTTCTTCATGGGTGAAGGAGTTTTTAGTCAAAAACATATGGGAAGTGATTTTAAGCAATTTTTGACCACGGGGAAGGATTTTTGAGGGAAAATAAGCAAAAAAGCGAGCAACTTGGCTCCAAAGGCCGAAAAGATGGAAAAAATGACAGAGGCCCATGGATTTGGAAATTTAGGGCATAAAATAGAGCCTGCATGTATTTTTCTTTCAATTTGGGGAAAAATAATAGGTTTATGAGCCATTTAAAGCATTCAATCTGGATGGGGAAACTTGCAGACCACCAAACTCGAAGAAAAACATTTTTTGAGCACGTAGAAGAAAGAGGAAAGGTGGGAAAATAATAGAGGATCAAAATGGACACCAACACACATAACATTGTGTTTTCTCCAAAGTGCGGGACTTAGAAAATGAGAAAACTCTCCAAGTTAAAGGTTGGTTCTGTTCCTTTGTTTAAGTGCATGCATGAAAATTACATAGGACCTATTCCTAAACCTAATCTAAGTTTTACCAAGGAGACAGGGTAAAAGGAATGCAAGAAATCAAACTAAGCTATAAGGTGATACACTAAAGTAATGATGAAATTTTTTTTTGCTAATAGACACAAACCAAAAAAATGCATACAATAATCAAGCAAAGATAACCAAATTTATAATGAAAGACTAGATGAAAGAAAAAGAGACAAGAAAGGATCTAAAATTGATCACAGACATGTTTTGTTGCTCTACAAATTGATACAATGCATTACAAAGTGGCCAAAAGGTAGAAACGTATTCCAGTCTAGTGGAAGGTCTGAAACTCCACGAGTTCCTTTGCTAGAAGAAAAGGGGAGCCTGTAAAATAGAAGAATGTTCCACCCTTACAATGAGTCCTAACCCGGTATTTATAGACTCAAACAGAGAGAAGAAAGAAAGAGAGAGAAATGGGAAAAGTAGGTTAAAGCTCAACCACTGCTATTAATGCCTCCTACAAAATCTACCCCCAAATCTGCCTCGACTATATCAATATTTGGTTCGATGCCTTGAAGGAAGAGGAAACGACAGAGTAGATTGAATTTGATCTATTTGTTGAGGTAGATAGATCCACATTAGTGGCCCTGAAGACATTTTCTCCCTAAACTTAAAGTTTCAGATCTCCATGGCATGGGCGAAGTTGAGATCTTTTCAACGGTGTCAGATTTGCAATATTGCAAGCCTTGAGTCAAAAGATATGCCCCTTCGAAGTTTGTATCGGGTCCGTACAAAAGGGCGGGAAAACCAGTTAGAAAAATAGGCCCCCTTTCAAAATATAGGACACGTGGAGGGCTAGCGCTTGTCTGAAGGCGGCCTCTATATTTTTCTCTTGGAATAGTACATGACTAACTCATGGCTTCCTCTGCCAACTCGCTCAATTTCTTTATTTCTTGGCTAAGCTCTTTGCTTGGCAAGGTCATATTCCTTGACCGGGGACACGTGGTGGTCTGGCACTTGTTTGAAAACCCTCTCGCAATTCAATCCTTGAATTAGCACTTTGTTTAGACACTTAGTGTTCTTCGTCGATCCTACCACCATTCATTGACCATTCAACTTGACTTTGTCCCCTTTTCGAGACTAGACACGTGGAGGCTCTACGCTTGCTGAAACTCCCGATCAAAATTTAGCCCTTGGAGGAGTGTCAAGTTGAAACTTGGAAGCCTTCGTAGGTCTTTGGAATTTTCAATGACCTCTCCCTTCCTTTTCGGACCCGGGGCTACGTGGCAAACTGGTTCGTGTTTGAGTCTCTGCTTTTGACTCCCATCTTGGATTTGCGTCGAGTCGACACCTGGCTTCTTCCTGCATAGCTGAAGAATTTTCAGTGGTTGCACAAATTTTGGGGCCCTGGATGCATGGAGGCCTGACGCTCATTTGAACTTCCTTTCTTGGATTCAAATTTGGAGAAGTACCATTCCAAAATGTGGCTCTCTTCACTGTCTTCTCTATACTTAGCTGATTTTTGGACTCGTTCTGAATTGTTTTGAGCCCGAAGATTTCAAATCTTCACAGTTTCTTCTTTTTCTTGCCCCTGGCCTCTCTGTGACATTGCTTCTTCTCCTTTGACCCTGCTACTCTATTTCTGAGCCCACATGTAACCCGTAGAATGGATTTAAAGCCCGAGTTCACTCGATAGAGCTGTTTTCTGAATTTATCCTACACATGGTTGTTTGATCCTTACAGGCCTCTACCACTTCCATTACAGAGTCCTCTTGAAAAAAGCTTGTGTGAATCAAACATGATTTCTTAGGTTCCTTCAGTGTGGGGGCATTCTGATCCAATATTTTTCCTGGGGGAAAAATATGGATAACAAAGATTCTTAGTAGTATTGTTATGTTGCTTACATGCATAATTTCTACCTTTTAAGACTTAGGTCTTATTTGTTTCTAAACTTGTTGTAGTATCATTTGATTGGGAGTCACATCTATCCCTTGTTAATACTTATGTCACATTCATCTTGAACTTGACATAAGTGTTAACATCGAGTTGATCATTTATATGTTGAACTACCATTGAGAAACATAAGGTGTAAACTATTGGTTGATTGATTGGTTTACTCATAGACTTTCATGATTGTTCCTTATGTGATAACAGTTGCATAAAATTATATCTAGGAAAAATCATTGGATTCTTTGATTCTTTATTTGTTAAAACATTGATTAGTGAAACATTGAGACTTTAGGAAACTTATACCACGTTGCACCTAGGTTTGTTACACCTTGATTACACTTAGAAAAAACCTAGTATAAAAGAGACTAGTGATGCCACCTATCACAAAAATGGCATCTAAGAGAGTTGAATGTGAATTAGAGTTAAATCCTTTTGGCATGAACTATCCCTTTAGTGGTCACAACTTAGGTCCCCTCTTTTCAGAGGTTAAAGACACTAGAAGTATTAATTGACCATAGTGGGGACGATATTGATTCATCCAAGAACAAAAACCTTTGATCTCGCTTGCTTCAATGAACTCCTATTATATAATAGAGATCATGTACTCACACGAGTCCTTAAAATAGGATCCAAATTACCACAAGAACACAAGTCAACTATCAAAACCATTAACCTAGAGGTGGAAGAGCCATAAAAACCTCCCCTTATCAACATGGATAATCCTTTTGATGGAGGATACGCTTCCACTTTTGGTGCTCATAATAAAAACTTTGAGAGTGAAGGGACAAAACAAATAGATGGTTCTCGAGACCATACTTTAAAGCCTCTCACAAATTTAGGATTGAACGTGAACACAAGGAGTTACCTCCTCAATATGACAAAGAAGATGATCCTCAAGCCAAAGAGGAGGTTATACAAAGACAAATACTAAATCTTAGTCAAAAGTTAGCGAACTTAGGTTCCTCGAGCAAGAGTACACATAAGGAAAAACTTAAAACCAAATCTGGTGAATTTCACACCGAACCTTATGACAATGAAACATTAAAGGTTACTCGAGTGAATAGACCATCATCCCCTACGAAAGAGAAAATCATTACATAAGAGTTGCAATCCATGAAGAACATGCTCACAACCCTCTAAGAGAGTAATGTAGGTCATAGTAAAAGTACCAATACAAAGAACTATGTCCTTATCCCTTCGATAGAGACATGTTACAAGTGTCATTCCCTAAAAACTTTGATTTTCCTAAATTTAAAAAATATAAAGGTAAAGGTGATCCTCGTGATCATATTAAAGACTTCTACATGGCTTTCCAGGAAGTAGCTTTTAGCGACAACTATCTCATACATTTGTTCCCTCACAGCTTAGGAGGACAAGTGCTAGAATGGTTCCTCCACATACCCAAGGGAACGATCATGACATGGCCCACGTTAGCTGAGATTTTTGTGCGTCATTTATCTTTTAATATGGAAAGTGACCTTCACCAGATTACTTGCAGCGATGGTGAGGTTTAACAAGTTATTTCCCTTGTCCCATTTTGAAAAAGCAAATGGTCAACATTTTTGTTCTAAACTTGAATAAAGACATAGCCTTTCATCTACAAATGCATTACATTACTAACTTCAAAGAAGTTATTGAGAAGGAAGCCAAATCAAGAAGGCCGACATAACAAAGGGAACAATCAAGCATTTTTTAAAAGCTAAACATGAGTCAAAATCTACAGACAAACCCAAGTTCTTAAATAAGAATAAGAATGTCATCAGAGATGGCATCACAGACTCCGAAAGATTCCAAGTTGTACAAAATGGTCCTAAGGAAAGATTGAGGTGGATTCACTTAAATCGGGACAAGGTCCTAACGAGAAGATGGGAATATTCAAACACCCTTTTCCCAAACATGATAAAAAGGAAACAAGAATCTAGATCAAGGTTAGTCCTCTAATGACTATAGAATTGCTAACTATGTGTATCCATCAAATGATAATCCCTTTGATTCCCTCATAGGTTGTATTCGTTCATCTAGTGAACAAGTCAATACTATTAAGATCTTAGGTAATAGTTGCGTTGTGGGCACGTGAAATGCTCACTTAGTAATCCCAAAACCTCCTCTACCTATCCCTCAAGAAGGTCAGTATGACTTATTAGAACATATGGAGAAAACCATGGCTAATATCTCAATCTTAAACCTTCTCAAAATTTTGAATTATCATAAATAAATACTATATAAAACACTTCAGGATCAGGAGTATCCATAGATGTAGATCCTACACACCTTCAAGCCATGGTTGAAAATCTTAATCCCAATGACTATATCTATTTCGATCAAAATGAAATCCTGCGTAACAATACTGAACATAACTTACCTTTGTACATAGAGGTCTTTGTTACTCATCGTAAGATAAAAAGAGTGCTTGTGGACAATGGATCTGGTCTGAATATTTGTACATTGAAGCTTGTCATGCAAGCTAGGCCATACAGAAGTAGATTTGTATGATAAGACCATCATAATCATGGCTTATGATAATGAAGAGTGTGAGTCAACATGTACCATAGTGATCCTAATAGAAGTGGGGCCCACATATCATGATACAAAGTTCTATGTCCTTGACTTGGACCTTCCATATAATATGCTCTTGTGTCATCCATGGATCCATGCCATACATGCCATTCCTTTAACCTTCCATCAATGTATAAATCTATGCCACGAGGACAGACGATTTCCATCCCCTTGTGATCCAAACCTATTTATACACTCGTAGAGCATTAATCATTTTTTCTTGTGTAACATATGAGTGTCGTTCTGTTGATATTGTTTTCCCGTTACGAACTAAGGCTATGAAGGATCATGTAGATCTAGATAGATTGATGCCTTTCAAGAAAAATTTTCCTTCATTAGTCAATCCCTTTACCTTATGGGAAGAAATGTTTGGAATATATGGCCCAGATGATGAATTCAATCCTCAACAGCCCCGTTGATATCTCGATCTTCAAAGTGTCACCTAAGACGTGTGGCGCAGACCATACTTCTAATTCAAAAGCACTCAAGTTAGTTGCTCTGTACCCTTTGAGAGATTTTTTCCTAGTGGTCTCTTATCAGAAGAGAAGATGCTAGATACAACTACCGAGTTAGGTAATTGAAGGAATGATAGCTTCATGTTACTAGGCCCCATAGTATATTAAGGGTCCCCGCATGATGCATGCCATGGGTTATAAGGGATTAAGATGCATCGTAAATGCACAAGGCATATTAGAGCTCGTTCCTATTCCCCATTATAAGTCAAACAAACACGGCCTTGGTATTAGACCTCATGATGATCCACCCTCAAAGATAGATGCTACCTCTTCTGAATGTGAGGATAGCTCATCTCATTCGAAAATGATGCAGATTCCCAATGTAGCTTATACAAGGACCTTGCCTCTACCAATTTGTTTCTAGATTCAACTATCTTCACCCTTTCTGAATCCAATTCCCAAGCCAATTTCCAAGTCACCCTTGTATATCCCAACCTCATTGATTGGGATAAACAACTTCACATTCCGGTTGATTTCTTTGAAAATGATGAGGCAATCACAGAATTCATGGGACTTAGATATACCATTCCAAGTAGTGATCATAAGAAGGATTTATCCATTAAATTAGACACATGCACATACTTTGGAGAGGAGGCAGAATTGTGTGGTCACCTAAGTAAAAAAATAGTAAGCAAGGGAAAAAGTACTACAAAAAATCCTTGTAGAAAGAATAAGAATAAATCCCATACTGAAAACCTCTTTGATACACTTGTGGATGAACAAACAGAAGAATCGATGAAGAAATTAGTTCTACCATGTGAAGATAAAACTCTCTTTGAACCACCTGTAGAAGTGGATCTTACTCTCCCCCGATCCTACACAGATGGAAAACACATCAAAGATGTTAGTTGAAGAAACAATCAATGTCAACATTGGGTCAGAAGAGGATCCTAAAATGATAAAGTTGGGAGCTTCACTCTCAACACAAGAATAAAAAACCTTCATAACACTATTATGAGAGTTTGCAGACATATTTACATGGTCATACACAGATATGCCATGTTTGGACCCAACATTGGTCGTACAAAACCTTGTTGTACACCCAAATTCCAAACCTATCAAATAAAATCTAAGGAAGATACACTCAAAAGTTACACTACTTTTCAAAGAAGAACTAGAGAAACTATTAACAACAAGTTTTATCAAACCCATTGATTATTCAAATTAGATATCTAACATAGTCCTAGTCGAGAAGAAGTCAATTAGAATCAAAATATGCACTTTGAATTCAAAGAGGAATCACCTTTGTATATTCCCATCTAATGCTTGGGGCACCTTCGCATCTTCACCTTCTTACACATAATGCATGACATTTTTCTCTTGTACATCCCTCTATCACCTGGGGCATCCACGCTCTTTGATTTATTGTACATAGATTCGTAAAATCACAAAAACATTCAAATATGTTAGAAACCCTAAACATCTGAAAACCCTTTTTAGGGAAAAACTACAAAAATAATGTGAACAGTAGCCTTGAAAATTATCTTTGAGATAACACCAAAAACAATAGAAAATGTTTCAAAATTGTCTTGTAAAAAACAAAGTAGTGGTTTTCTTACTTTTAGTTGTCGGTTTGTAGAGTTTTTATTGCATTATATTTCCATGTTGTATGCTTTAAATTGGATTCATTTTCTTAGTTTAAAGTGTTACTTTAATCTATTGTACATAGGCATTGAGTTCATTTTATCTTGCATACTTGTATATAGTTGTGTTGTTTTTAGTTAGATTTGATTAAGTTGTATTTGTTGTTTATGTTGTACAGTTTGTTGTCATCATAACATCATATCATCTATCATCTATCATCTCTCATCACATCTATACATCATATATCAATAAAAGCTAAGCTACATCATCATGAACATGAAAATCAAACATGTATCCTAAGCTAACATCATATCATATCACCACGAGGGTAAGAGGACCGTCTTCTTTCCCCCATAAAAAAGCAGACCATAATAAAAACGTGGAAAATCATAAGTATCACATGCAAAATAACATGATATCATCTACTGCTATCTCATACACAAAATATGATAAGTAGAACATGAAACATCTCATCAAAACATGTGATATCATCTATATGTTATCTCATAAATCAAAGAACATGTGATACAAATCATAAAACAACATCATGAATAGGTCCATAATCATAATCATCATCATATAACATGTAAAAATCAAATATCCATATACAATGTGTCTCGATACATACATTTGGATAAAAATGTGCCTTCATCACGAGGCATGATAAAAATAATACATATACATCGATAAAAATGAGCCTTCATAAGAGGAATACATAAAAATACATACATCTATAGATACATCATACACATAAAGAGTCATGTGTGACTTGATCCCTCATGAGGACTGCCTAGTCTCCGAGATGGTGGAGGGCCCATCATTTATGGACCCTGTTGCCCTATCTCTACCTTGACATCTACTCAACCGATCTAGCCGACGTTGATGGTCTCGTGATCTCACAAACGTTGTCTGTTGACTAAAATTAGGTTCTCTCTCGACCTCTTGGATAGCCTCATTATACAATGACCTATATTAAGAATCCCTCCCATTGGCTATCACCAAATCCATATGCATACGTGGTGTCATTGCGACACCATCGGTATGCCTAAATGAGGACACATATGTAGAAAGTATGGTAGTCTGTGCCTATCCCACTATCTCGCGCCTTTCGGCCATAAGTTGATCCCTCTCGACTAGAGCTAATCTCGCTCCCCTTTCATTTGCTAGAACCGGGTGGCCAACTAGTCTCACTCACCCTATAGTTGTGCTCTATCTACCACTACCTAATCCTTCTCAATGATAATCCTTTCTCTCTTTATGGTGACTTGTAGCTGGAGAGCTATGGTTTATTGTAGCTACTTTGTTGTAACACAACTAGATAACCTCGCATGTTGTGGAATCGCTTCGATCCCCCATCTCTAGGACTCTGTGGTGGAGTCTCCCATCCATCTCCTCCACCTCCTCATGGGTTGTGTGGTGAGATAACAATATGACCCATTTGTGGAGGTTGTTTTGCATGGGCCTATGGAAGTACCTACCATCAAAGGAAAATCTAGCCCTACCTCGCATACCCATTTGTGCCATCGAGAATATGTACATGCACATGTGGCTAGGTCAAAACCTATCTAGGCACTCTCTATCCATGGCCATGTTTTGTCTCTATCCATGACCTTATCTTTGGGTGAGTCCCTGTCCACCCCCATCACCCACATCATCTCTCGTCATATTCATCATCATCATCACTCTCATCCTCACTTTTGCTATCCTTTTGGGCCTCCCACTACCCTCTCTCGTCTACAAGGAGGCTGCTCTAGTGGTGGACGCACTCCCGCATCCCATGTAACATGTGGAATAGTAAGTCTCCTAGGAAGAACTATGATGTACCATGCAACATAGGCTATTGTAGAGATGCGATCTATAATCTATCAAAGAGGAGCCCATTATACGAAACCATCTGATCAAAGCTATCCCTAGCCCGATGTGGTTTGATCAAGGGGCCAATATGAAAATTCTCTCTAGCATGATGTCTGTACCACATCTCAAGCTTGGGAGCATCATGTTGCCCTAAAATGCCAATGTACTATGTCAATCTGTAATACTCCCCCGATATATTCACATATCGCGATAATAAAATGCTTAAGTATATAAAGATTGAGCTCAACTACATCCTCGGGCCATTGATAATGTCTATAAGGCCTCCAAAAAACATCCTCGCTGAATTTCATCCAAAGCATGACGATAAAAATATGCATCCCCCATGTGTTTGTGTACATTGTCACCCGGAGAGCCCAACCAAACACTAAGGCTCATCTATGGCATGATCTTGTCATGCTCCTACAAGGAAATCAATATCTATATGGTCCCATACCCATATCTACAGAAGTATCACTGGGCTAACCATCTTCTAAGGTAGTAGGTAATAAAATGAAGATCCAAGTATAGATGTGCCAATATGCACTGACCCCAAAAATAAAACTCTCCTCTCGAGCAAGCCTCGATCGCGATGATTAGACCTAAAGGGAAGGATGTGCCTGTTTTGTTAGTAAGAAGAGGATGTCACCGATAAGAGCCATGAGATAAACCAACACATGATGTAACCTTGGATCGGTAATACACTGATGCATATGTATTGTCATACCTCATCGAGGTATCTCATCTACACCAAAGAGGTCAATTAGACTATTGGTAAGCTATGTCATCACTCTCGTACTCAATCAATTTCCCCATAATTGGGACTTGTAGGATCTGCCAAACATCCTCCAACGTAATAGTCATCTCACCAAGGTAGGAAGTCCGAAGTCTGAATTTCGCTATGTCATCGCTCAACTAAGGCTATGATCTACGATGATGTGTGTAATCTGCACCACATAGGTAAGCCTTGTCACGTATAAAGTGATATCTAATTACTTCCTATTGCATCGCGAGAGGGTAGCATCAAGGTTGGCCAATCGGCCATGTCACTCTTGTACCTACAAAATGGGTAGCTGCCTCGTAAAATCAAACAAACACTTGTTAGATTTTATTTCTATCTAACATTGGCTAAACCTTAGCCTATTCATTTCCTATATTCTTCTAACATTTACTGAAATTATTCTATGTTTCTCCTAAAAACTTCTCCATTTTCTTCTAAGTGTTCAAACACACCTTTTTAATGTATGCACGCCCCATGTGACACATGCGAGCCCTAGTTGGCATATGTACGCATAAAAATGCATGTGACCACCTTTTTACATTTGCGATCACATCATAACATGTGCATGTGCAAACTGTCGACTCCCTCTTCCCGATGGAAATACCCCTCAATGATGCATGCACGCCTAATATTACACTAACTATTATGTTCCTTGTAATTTTATGACACTTCATCAATTAGGCTCATTTTCCCTTCAATTCCTCTTAGTTGACCATTACACGTTGATTAAGCCTCCTGCGCAATCAGGCTAGAGATCCTCTCATTAGTTAAATCTTGCTTCCAATGCTTCCAAAATCAATCAAAACCTCCTCAAGATGCCCCTAGAAAGCTACCTAGGCCTACTTGGGATCCCCGATTAATCGAAAAGATAAATTAGTCTCTAATCCTAGTCAAATCTTGCTTTGAATTGCTAAAAGTACTTTTTGGACTTACCTTTTGTCCTATATGCATCCAAAACATCCCTTTCTTGAAATCAAAAATATAAATAGACCCCTCCTCCTCATCATTTCTAAGAACACTTATCCTCCTTTAATATAAAATATAGGCAAATAGGATTTGAGTATTTCTTCCATTATTATTGAGTTATTATCTTCCATTGCATATTCTAACTCAAGCTTGGGTAAATGAGGGGAACCATATGGTCTTGTAGCCATTAATGGTGAGCCTTCACTCTCAAAACCTTGAGCATTAAACAATCAAATTTTATTGTTAGGATCTTCATAGGTTTATGTTTTGTAGAATTCAAAGAGTAGAGAGTAGTATATACATGTTAGTTTGACATTTTGTCAAAGTTATAATGCATGCATAGGAGTAGCTCTTATTTATCTCTTATCTTGATGGTTCATAGTTGAGTTAGTGAAGCTTTGAGGTTTCTTTAGTGTTCAAGCCTCATTTTTATAGCTTTTCAAACTTATACATTTTCACAACACTCTTTGTTTCAAGACAAGTTTATGACTATAAAATCCACAATCACATCTCTCAACTCTGTTCAAGCCTCATTTTTATAGCTTTTCAAACTTATACATTTTCACAACACTCTTTGTTTCAAGACAATTTTATGACTATAAAATCCACAATCACATCTCTCAACTCTGAAATCCAACACTTAAGGATGCTTCTCAAGTGCATGTATGTTCCACTTCTACATCTCATTCTCATGCTATGTCTACTACATGTTCTCATATCTGTGAACCTCCTGTCTTACCATTACTAGAGCCTCTCATCCTTGATTATGTGTGCATGAGTTATTTTTAAACTAATGCTAGTATAAGTAAAGACTAACACCTAAATAGCCTAAATTAGCAAAATTTAAATAACATACTAAGCACCACAAAGATAAAAATTAAAAAGGGTTAGAAACTAACATTCATCAATATACAAAACTTTGAAACTAACAATGTTAAACATCTAAATCCTCTATTCTCTAACAAAAATAAATGAATGGACCTAAGTAGGCTCCATGGCAATCAAAATGGTTGTCTTTGGTATTCCAAGAACCTAGGAATGAGGGCTTGTCAAAGTTGGCTACAAGACCCTTTTGACACCTCCCATATGACCTAAGCACTTAGGAAATAGGCTTAAACTCTTCAAGATGATGAACTCTCAAGAAAATAAAGGAAATCTTTTAGTCTATTTTGCTATATGCTTTGCATTTGTCTTCTCAAGAAGTTTAGGTGTAGGTATAAAGGTAGGAGGGTGGCTCCTTATATAGCCTAATGGATAAAGGAAACACTTCATCCCTTTGCATGTGGGATAAAGGTAAAACATGATTAGGAATGGATAAGGTTGCTTTATAAAAGGTAACCTTACTTTAGAAGGGTTTAATTTATGCTTAGCAAGTTATGGGAGTTGGGGGTGTTTTAATTAATCAAAGGTGATTAACTAATAGGTAGATGTAAGCTTATAGAAGCTAATTAGAGGAATATTAATACGATTTAGACTATTAGAAGTGGATTAAATCAATTAAATATTGATTTATTGGTTAAATGGAAGGGAAAGCTAATTAATTAATAATAATTAATTAGTCTAGGTAGAAGGGGTGATTTATTAACAGAATTTCGTTAATTAGGGTATTTGTTGGATAGGCAACTTAATTAATTAGCTTAGTGTAATTAATTAATGATGATATGAGGGAAAATGAGTATTATTGACAATATGTCATCAATTTTCCAGAAGATAGATAATTAGCGCAATTTAAGTATTTAAATTACTTGGGCGTAATTATGGGTGTCTACATTTTCCCCTCTTTGGGGTGGTGTAAGTGATGCCACTTCAAAGATAGTAGATGGAAGAAATTTTGAAGGGATAAAAGAAAAATTAGTAGGAAGGAGAGATTCCCCCTCGAGTGTCGATAGGGTGATGAAGGAAGATGATTGACGATCGAAAAAGGTAAGAGATAGATAGAAGAATGGGAAGGGGTAGGATGCCCCGGTAAGATAGAAGACTAGGGGTGAGAGAAAAGTGATGCAGAAGAAATATGGAGGGGAGAGAAGAGTGTAGCCTCTAGCCACTGTGTATTGGAACAATTTTGATGTCATCATATTGCCATAAGAGCTACGTCATCGGTCCTTATGAAAAATATAAGCATATGACAAAGGTAGAATGACATGAAAAGCCATACTACGAAAAAATTTTCCATTGCTGAAAATACCAACTCCATGCAAAATACAAAATGCAATGCAATACGAGAAAGTGAATGATTCTTTAACTCCATGCAACATACAAAATTCAATACAATACGAGAAATTAAACAAGCTAAACTAACAGAGAAACATAATATAATGTTTTTACTATCGAGCTTCAGATTCTACAACCTATGTAAATTAACGAAAAGGGTTTATGATGGTGCCCCAAGCAAAGATACATGTGAGGGGAATAATGAAGGACACTTGGGTTCGATGGAAAAGTGATGTGCAATATGAAACAGTACCATGAAACTTGTTGTGCCCCGGAGAATGAGACAAAGTAAGCAGCCTAGCTTTTATTGATGGAGGTAGATCAAGATGATCTGCAAGTCACACACATGAACAAGCGAGAACCAAAGAGTGACGTTTTGTAGGATGATTTTCAATTTTTAGAAGTTTTCTTAAACATATTTGAATTTTTTTGATGATTTTTCTAACATATTTTAGTGTTTTGGTTGATTTTGAAAGTTTTATTAAACTATGTATAGGAAGACAAGGAAGCGTGGATTACCTAGCAATAGATGGGATGTACAAGGGCATAAGGCCACGTGCGTACTAGAAAGGTGAAGATGTAAAATGACCCAATGATTAGGTGGAAGTATTCAAAGGTAAACTCTTTATGTGTAGAAGCGAGACCCAAGGCCATTATGGATAGGTTCAACATGATGATGAACATAAACCAATGAAATCTTGGGAAGAAGCAAGGATGCCCCCAGTGTAAGTTGGCCTAAAAACACATGATAGAAAGGAAGGAGAAGATTTTTTTGTGAAAGGTGACAAACATGTCCGCAAACATGACAAACAAGTAATCTTATACACATGGATGTTCAATGAAGTAGAAGAATGATGTGAATGATATGAATGTAGCTTAGAAGCCTCACGATGGAGAAGTCATTAACTAAAGGCAAAAATCGTAAGATGAGATATGGACTAGAGTAAGAGTCTGAAAAAGATCTAAAATGAGACACTTGGTAACATACTAATCATGTCTGCTCATAGAGATCCAAAGGTGTGTGCACGTGGACTTTATTACCTCTTGAAGTGAAGATTTAATGGACAAGTGAAGAGATCCTATCCAATGTGTAGGAATGATTTATTGTGAAAGGTGATTTTGTGAATGGATGGTGAAAGGATAGCCATACATTGCTCCACTACCAACTAGGCATCCATAGCCCCGATGGAGATGTATTTGATTCTAATCACAAAATTTCTCTACTACTAGTCAGGCATCCATAGCCCTGATAGAGATTATTGGAAATACCCCAAGAGAGAGTAATATATCAATTTGCTTTTGCTTTGTAGCTTTTAGCTTTTGATTTTTGATTGATTTTGATTCTTTTACTTTTTGAAAACTTATTTCAGCTCTCTTGTTTGACAAGGGGTTAAGAACCACTAATGGCTTGATGGAAGGAGGTGGAAGTGCTTATGATGATGACATTGGCTAGTGTCAACAAATATGTCCAAAAGTTCTTCGCAATAAGTTTATTAGATGTTGAATGTGATAGGGTCTCTAAGAGGTTAGGTGTTATTTAATTTACCAAGGTGATAAAAGAAAAGGTTCAAATGGATACCATAGAGATAAATATCACAAAATGCGTGTGAATAAGATAACCAAAATAACATTGAAGGGATGAAAATGGCAGGAAGACTTACAAAAGAATAGCAAGGAAGGGAAGAAAGAAATATCCATGTGTACGCAATACCTAATTGCAATGTTTGATCTTTGTACCTTTGATTTTTGTTGTGTTTTCTCAAAAAAAAATTAATATTTTTAATTTTTTTTTTTAGATTTTTGACAGTTTTAAGAGGTTAGGACTAACAAAGTCACTATGTGTGGTAAGATCCAACAACAATGTTTACGACTTCCTTGATAAGGGAGACTAGGTGTGTTTGTTTATCAAGAGTCATGTTTTCCCCAATCTCAATGATCGTGGTGAGTTCACACTCAACAAAGGACTACGATTTATCCTGAAACATGGATTTTGTATGCGAGATCTTGAGTTCCCTATCCAAAGGTTTATGCACTTTGCACCATACTTGATGGTTACATTGATGTGCATTCTTGAATCGCACTTGATTTACAACTTTGAGATTGTTCAAGTTGTTGGGGGATTTTGAGCTCTTGGAAGTTTTGACCTGAGCTTGATAATGAACCTGTTTGGGTTTCTTATAAGATGACTTGTGACTTTTCTGACCTCGAGAAGGAGAAGAAAGTGAACGTTTACAATTGATGATAGGAATGAGAGAAATGATGGTGGGATTTCCCGGTCATTGGTAGAAGGATGATGTGATTGATGAAAAGGATACGGTCCAAGGATTGAAGAAGATGGGCTACTGGGAGCTGAGCCATAGATAGAAGATGAAGGGCTACTATAATGTGGCCCAAGAATAGAAGAAGAAGGGCTAGTAGGACGTAACCCATAGATGTAAGATGAAGGACTACTAGGATGTGGGACAAGAATAGAAGATGATGGACTACCCAGGGGTGATCCATACATAGAAGATAAGGGGCTAGTTGGACGTGCCCCAAGAATAGAAGATAGTGGACTACTCAAAAATGTCCCACAAATAGCAAAGGGAGGGCTACTAGAAGGTGACCCACACCTAGATGAAGATGAAGGGCTACTTGGTGTTGACCCCATAAGAGATTGTGATTGAGGAATTATGATAGACAAAGAGTTATTGGGTGATGAGAAGATAGGCCATGGATCAATGCAAGACCAAGGAGTTTCATCACATAATGAAGAATGTGAAGATGGAAGAATAAGAGGAGGGTCAAGTTGCATGACCTGAGGCTCTTCCTCCATTTCTTGATAAAAGGAATCAACCTTTTCCTCACAATATGTAGATGCATCAAAGTCTAAAGAGAATCCTTTCTCGTAATCTGCTAAAGGAATATCTTCATATGCCCCTATAAATGCCCTGATTGTTTCTTCATTTTGAAAGAGATCAATCGGTATGAGTTGTTGATCAACCACCAGGGGTTGATTGGAAGAAAGAGATCCAATTGGTGTGGAAGACTTAGAAGATGTTTGATGATGATTGATAGAAGAAAATGATGTGGGGGATGAAGAAGATGTGTAGCTAGATGTCTCAGGAGTAGAAGAAGGTGGTGTGGACCTACCTATACAATGGTATGTCATATGTAAAATAGTAGGATTAAGTCCAAAGTCTGTAGATTGCAACACATGGGTCGATTTAGAAATTTGTCTTGAAGGACTTTGAGTCACATGAATCTTCAAAGGAGGAATACTTATTGGGGGTGATTGATGAAGAAGGTCTTGCGAAGAACAGGAGGACCATGATTCAAGAATCGCATCGATGAATAATAACAAGGGTTCTGTAAAGAAAGAGAGGACCGTGATTCAAGAATTGTATTAGATGTTTGATTGAAGGGATTTGGAGTCACACGTATCTTCAAAGGAAGAAGATATCATCGAGGTGACTGATAAAAGGGGTCTTGTAAAGAAAGGAAGGACCGTGACATAGGAGTCATATTAAATGTATGATGAAGAGGTTCCTACGAAGATAGGGAGAACCATGACATAGGAGTCACATTAGATGACTTAGGAGTTAAATTAGATGAATCCAAATAGTAGTTTGGATCTGAATCATCAAAAGAGTCAGAGGAAATATTTGGATTGGAATCCTCAGAAGAAGAGGAAATGTTTGGATTAGAATTATAAGAAGAGTGGGGGGATATCAAATAATAATTAGGATTAAAAGTGTTAAAATCATACCACCAACTATGAGATGAAGGTGGGGAACGAGTTACCCGTATGGTCTCTCTAGCACGAAGAACCAAACGAGGTTTAGTTGTAATGGGAATCTTTTGATTTGAATTGCTAAACCTAGGTTCCATATTTTTGTAAGTATGGGGAACCACACGATAGTCAGTCATTTTTGGCGTTGTTTTAAGCACAAATGTCTAGATCTAGATAGTGTGATGGAACTCCTTCAAAGGGAAGGAAGTGACATGTCAATTTGGGTAGCATAAGGACAACCAACTAGACATTGTGTAAGTATGGAGATGCGTGCGTGATTTTCCAAAGAAGGTCTAAGGAAAATAGACATCATGACGACGTAATCTTGATGAGATCGAGAGGGATTGTCCTAGAAAATAAGTTTTCTGAATGAATAATCACAAGGAACAATCATGCAAGTGTGAAACACAAAGCCAATCAACAAGGAAATACACCATATGAAAATGTGATGCAAAGATGATCAACACAACATCAATATTTACGTCAAGCTTGAAATGAACAAGGCATAAATATTAACAAAGGGTAGATGTGAATCCCAATCAAAGGATACCATGACAATTTTAACAACCAACAAGGCCTAAATGTTAAAGGGTGAGGTTTACAAATGTAAGCTACGTAACCACACCAATTGGACACGTCTATCAAGCTTCACGGAGAAGTGAG